>JALGQZ010000007.1:28261279-30661279 GCA_023105745.1 Austropuccinia psidii | reverse complement strand
TGTTTCTCTGAATAGTTGAGATTTTCCCCATCTTGGTACACTGACTCTGATCTTAACTTTGGAATCTGATATTCAGGTTCCTGGTCATAGTCTTTATCTTCTTCTTTCAATTTTGTAGAGGTAGTAGGTTGACCTTGTGTTGGAGGGTATTGATTGTCTTCGCTGTCATAGAGGTAATCAATTTCTTTGTCAAAGTTATCCTGTTGTTGCTGGATACTCCTCAGATCCCTCCTCACAGTTTGTTGTTCTTCTAGAATTGAATTCAACTGTCTGTTTGTTTTTTCAAATTCTGTCCAAATTTTGGCCAGATTTGTATTTAAGTCTTTTATGACTGTTGCTTGGAAATCATTTTCTTCTTTCAATGTTTCCACTTCTGTCCTCATTTTTTCTGAGGTTTCATGTGTCCAATCCATGAATTGGGCCAATTTGGTCCATGTGAATTTGTTTTCAAACTCATGAGTGTGGATTGTAGTTTCAGTTATTAATTCTGGGTCTATTGAGTCAGAACTATCAAAACTATTTGTAGGTACAACTATTTCTTGCTTTTGTGTACTTCTTGGACTAAGTCCATCAGCTTTTTCATCAATGGGTCTGCTTCCTTCTTCCTCTGGTTGAAAGAATTTTTGTTTTTCCCTTGGGCTCCTTTTCTCCTGTTGGAAACTACCTGGAAGGTTTGGGGAGCCTTGGATGAAGTTTCCTTTGGCTTGTAGGGCCTGGAACTGCTGGATTGTTGTGGGGAAGATGGGACTTCTCCTTCCATTTCTGGGGGTACCTGAATCTGACTGGGCTCTTCCTTGTGCCAAGATCTCTCTATGGCTTGTATGGCTGCCTGGTTCTCTTTGATTCTGGTTGCTCTTTCTTCTAAGAGTTTGAAATTCTTGTTGGGATTCCAACCTTGCATTTCTGTCATAAGTTCCATCCAAGCCATTTGCTTGAGACAGATCTTCTGGGTTGTTATCCCCACTTCTGCCCATGATGCTGCCATAGTGAACACTTTGTTGTCCATGCTCCATGTGAAGAGGTCTCTCAGGAGTTTGTGTATTTGGAGGACCTGTTCTGCATCTGTCCAATCTCCTAGTTGGACTTCTGGGTTGAATTTGATTTGTAATAAGACCTTGGGTAGGAGTTCCCTGATGGTAAGTCCTTTGCTGGTCATTTGCTCCAGTTCTTCTTCCTCTGTGTCTTCTTGGCCAGTGTTCTGGTTGATTTCTTGGGAATCCAAGATCTCTAAGAAGTGGAGGTGTCATGGTAACAATGTTAAAAAATGACAGACAATAAAAAATGTTGTATTTTTCAAGGTTTATTTACCTTTAGCAGGCCCTTGTACAAATTTATGATCTATACTCTTTGGCAATTTGCCTTTAGAGTTTACAACTGAGTTGATAACAGTGATTTTCTGTTTCTCAATTTGTTTTGGTGATCCAACTGGTTTTGTTGGAGCTTTTCTGGGTTTTTTGGCCCTTGGCATGGCTATTGGTGTCCAATCTTTTGAGTTGATTGTCACTTCACTGTGTCTTTTCTGCTTGCCCTTGGTTTTTGGCAGCACCTCTCTGTCTTCTGAGGCTGTCACAGATGGATTTCCTTGTGACTGGGTTTCTAATGGAATGTAGTCTTTTTCCACTATTCAGAAAAGATATTTCAGATTGTATATCAGTATTTTATGATAAAACAAAATGATTATCCAATTCTACTGTTATTTTTCGAAATTTTTAAGTATTTTATATATTTTTTATTATTTTTATGTGTTTTTATTGAAAAATAACAGTTTTTGAGTTTTTCACTTATGTTTTATAAATGAAAAACTGTAATATCCAAGTGTTTTGTGAATGATTCACTTGGATATTATTGTGTTTTTTTATAAACACGTCAAATTTATTAAATTATAATAAATTTGATTTGTTATTATCAATATTATAAATAATATTTATTATAACACTTGATATTTGATTCAAATATCAATTAATTACAAGTTTTCACGTCAATTTGAGTGATATCTTTCTTTAAAGGAAATATTTAATTAAAATATTCCTTGTAAATAATAAAAAATTATTTTATTATTTAATATTTATTAATTATTCATTAATAAATGTTTCTATATTAATTTTCACGCACTTTGGTGAAAAATAATAGTAAAATAAATAATATGCTGTTTGTATATTATTATTTATATTGAAATTTAAATAATACTGTTGTATTATTATTAAATTTCGTGGAAATTATTGCAATATAATAAAAAGGAGGATTTGTACTCCAACTCTCAACAAAAATATTTTGTAATATATATTTTTGGAGGTAAAAAAAAATTTGTATATATGATATATGATGCCAAAAAAAATGATAATAATATAAAATAAATTAGAAATTTTACTCACTTTTGGTAAAATACCTTGTAAATAGCTGAATTTTACGCCTAATTCAGTTCAAAACACGTCCAATAAGGTTGAAAAACCACGGCCAGGCCCCCAAAATGTCAGGGTGAGTCTATATAGTAGCTATAAAGTGTAAATACAAGCTAGTATTATGACTGTGACACGACAAATAATAAATAATTTTAATTCTTCAGGTCCTACTGCTACGTGGTAACAGTGGTGATGAGTCTATTGAGGACCTGGGTTGCAATACTCTAATATCTTTGACTGTAAAGAAGTACTACAATAATTATGTTTTAATTATATCTTTTAATAATTCTAAGGACACTACTGATGAATAACAGTTTTGTCACGTAAGAATATAGGTAAATAAGAGTAGATGATGGGTTTTTGAAGGAAAAAACCCTTCTTTTTATATCTTTCAGGACTGTCAGGAGTTATTAACTCTTTTCACGTCAGAGGAGTGAAAATTTTCACTCCAATGGTCAGTCTGTGGTTCTGGATCCTCAATTCTGACGTCAGTAGAGGCAGAATTGTGGTTTTGGAACCACAAATGATCATTCTGGATCAATACAGGGTGAAAAAACTTTTCACCTGCCATGTCAGCACTTGGATGACATTGTTCTGGTGTCTCTATGATCAATACTGGTCATTCTGGGCGGGTTTAAGCTTTGAAAAACCATTATTTTGAGTATCAAGACAGTACTGGTTGGTACAGGTTTGGTACAGGCAAGTATTGGTCAAAATACTTCCAACCAAAATATCTTAGTCAGTTTTTGAGATATCAAGAAGCCAAGAGCACAGAATTGAAGGGCTTAATGAGCTCTTCAATTTGGTATGCTTCATGTTTACCCTTCTTTCAAATAGCAAAAGTTATAAGGGTTTTAAGTTTTTGGATGTATTTTTGTACATCAGTATGAGGCTTCAAAAACTTCCATGCCAGATATCTTCTTCCATTTGGAAGATATCTGTATTCTGATGATACAGTTTTGTAGGGCTTGATTAGCTCTATAGTTTGGTATATTACACTGTACAGTTGTATGAGTGTATGCCAAAGATACAGGGGTTTGTTTACTTTCTTGTTTTCAGAATATCTGTATTTCTGGTTGTTAAACCTTTGAACCAAGATCCCTCAGTCAATTTAAGAGATACGGAGTTCTAATGTAACTAAAATTAAAGCTCTTGTTTATATCTTTAATTTGGTTATACTTTTGTACAGTTTTGTACAAGCCCTCTTTGACTTTCAGGGGGGTCTTGGTTTTGAAATAAAGGTCATATGGTATCTCCAGTTGTAGTGGTGTTACAACAACATGGATGATATCATTGTGTATCTGTCTATGTGAGCTTTAAGAAAAATACCATTTTGGTATATAATAACTTAAATATGCATAAGTTAGATGAGAGGTGAAAATAAGGGTTTTGACCTGTTTATTCTCCTCTAGGTTTCCTTCTTCTGTTTGGATAAGGTTGGTGTTTAATTTAAGAGGATTGTTTTCTCTTATTTATTACCTGTATTGACTATGTTTGTTCAATACTTGTCATACCATTATTTATGGTATGTTGGATGTCATGCTAGTGCTCTGTTTTGAGTCACAGGCTGACACAAAGGGAGCCAGGTGTTCCAATCATCTTGATGATAACTGAAATACATCCAAAGGTACTGTTCTAGTATCTGATTTAACCTCTCTGGCTGTCCATCAATTTCTGGATGGTAAGCAGTCGACACATCTCTTGAAATCTTGAGCTGCTGACAAAGATAGGTCCAAAAGGAAGAAAAATAAAGAGAACCTCTATCACTAACAATGCTTTAAGGAAGGCCATTCTTTGAGAAAATATTCTTGATAAATAACACGGCCAAATCTAATGAAGTTATTGAAGACATTGTTGGAATGAAAACTGCCATTCTTGAGAATCTGTCCACTATGACAAGGATTGAGTCAAAGGAATTGGACAGTGGCAATTGAGTGATGAAATCCATTGAAACACAAATCCAAGGACCATTTGTAATTGGAAGAGGTTTGAGCATTCCAAACTTCTTGTGGTGAATATTTTTGTTTCGTGAACACTGTTGACAGGATGATACATAATCCTTGATAACTTGAGTCATTCCAGGCCAGTGAAAATCCTGCTTGACAATTTTGAGAGTCTTCTCTTGGCCAGGGTGTCCAGCTAGAGGAGAGTCATGCCTTTTTTGAAGTATGCTGAGTTGAATTGTGGCATCATTTGGGACCACCACCTGATCTTTGAACAGAAGAAGTTGGGAAAAGGAATCAAGAGAATAATCTTGGACAGATTTACCTTTACCCAAATCTTGAAGAATACTTCTATGTTGATAATATTGCCATAATGCCTTCTGAATTGATTCGATCAAATTTGAAAATGCTTCCACCTTGACTGCAAAGAATTTTGGAGCTTGAATTTCATCTTGCTTGATTATTTTTTGATAATTCATTGGATTCTTTCTGATTAAATCTTCCCCCCTCTCTGGGTAAACATCTTCCTGACGTGACAATGCATCTGGAAGGGTGGCCAGGCAGCCAGGGCAGTAAGTGATTGAAAAATGGAACTCAGAGAGAAATTCAGCCCAGCGGCCTTGACCGTGGGTGAGAAGCTTTGATTACATAAAATATTGAAGTGAGGAATAATCAGTGAGTACTTCAAAAAAGGAAGAAAGAAACAGGAGAAAAGCTCTCCAGCACTTGAGAGCCCAGACTACTCCAAGGAGTTCCTTGTCATGAATCTCATAATTAGGCTCAGCTGGGAGAACTTGTGGCTATCAAATGCAATGTGATTTTTTCCTGAGTCAGAAATCTGACTCAGTACAGCACCCAAGGAATAATCTGATGCATTAGTCTCTACAATGGTGGGTAGAGAAGGATCAAAGTGAGAAAGGATTGGAGCAATGGTGAATGCCTCTTTGAGTGGATGAAACTGTCTAAGAGCTTCCTCATTGAGGGGGAAACAGGAATCTTTCTTGAGGAAACTTGTGAGGGAACTAATCATCTTTGGATAAGTCTTGATGAAATGGCAGTAAAAATTGGCAAAGGCCAGGAATGATTGAAGAGCTTTGATCTTTCTTGGAGGTGGCCAATTGAGAATTTTCTGGACTTTTTCTTTGTCCATCTTGAGGCATTCAGAAGAAACAACATAACCCAAATACTCTACACTAGAAAAATGAAACAGGCACTTGGAGGCCTTAGCAAAGAGGATATTTGCTCCGAGTCTGGAAAGAACAGTGGACACATGGGTGACATGTTCTTCTTCAGATATGGAAAAGACCATAATGTCATCCAAATAAACCACAATATAAATATCAAGAAGATCATAAAAAATATCATTGACAAGGTTTTGGAAAGACGTAGGAGCATCTGTGAGCCCAAGTGGCATAACCAAATACTCATAGCTGCCATATTTAGCTCTAAAACATGTCAAGTGTTCATCACCTTCCTTGATTCTGAGCAAGTTATATGCACCACACAAATAAATGTTGGAGAATATAGAAGAACCATTGAAAACAGTAAGAAGCTGATTAATAGGAGGAACAAGATACTTGTTCTTCCAAGTAACATCATTGAGTTTGCGGTAATCAACACACAAACGGAGGCCACCATCTTTCTTTTTGACAAAGAGGACAAGTTCTCCTGGTGCAGAGAAGCTTGGACGGATAAAGACTTTCTCTACATTTTCTGAAATGTAGGCCCTGAGTGTATCTGACTCTTGGTTTGATAAAGAGTAGATCACCCCAGCTGAAGGTAGAGACCTCTCCAGCTTGATATGATGATCACAGGCACGGTGAGGAGGAAGTTTCTCTGCTTTCACCCTGGAGAATACATTCAAGTACTGGTGATAAACAGAAGGAAAAACCTTCACCATGGTTTCTATTTCTTCTGGCTTTTCCTCTCCATCCCACAACTCCTCCAGGGAGTCATGATAAGATGATGGAGGAAGGTCAAGATTCCCAAAGAAGTGATGAAGTGAAGATACAGAATTATTGTCTCCAACATCTTGAATCTCTTTGAAGACTTCATCTCTAGATGATAGTAATGACTGATGGGAATTAAGGGAAAGAATATCGACAGAAGATGGAAATGATGGTGTTCTAGAATCACCAACCAGAGCTGCACATGATTTGGCAGAAGAAAAGTCATTACTGAAAGATTTCGAAGGATCATAATATTCCTTATTATCAGAATTAAAGGTGATTAGCCCTTGCCTCCAATCAATAGATGGATTAAAATGATTGAGAAAGTCAAAGCCAAATATGAGGTCTTCTCCCTTGGGAGTATCAATGACTAAAAAGTTACATTCAAAGCTTGGGAAAGAAGGGAGCTCAACCATTTATTTCATATGGTGAGTCACAAATAAAGAAGGAGACTCAGAGGAGTTAAGAATGATAAGGAGAATCATCTCTGGGAGTTCTGACATGGTCAAAGGATACTTGTGAACAAACTGCTTTGCAATAAATGAGTTGGTATCACCAGAATCAATGAGAATACTGTAAAACATATCAGGGAGAGAAGAGAAAACAAAGAATTTAAGAGAATTTTTGACACCAGTATTCAGAATGCACAATTGTGCTCTGGATGGAAAACAGTGAAGACCATTGAACACAACATGATTTTCACTCAGGCATTTCCCTGGCTGGGAAATTTGCCTGAAGGTTTGGTAAGCTTGTTTTCAGGCCTTTTGAAACAGGAATCAAGACTATGCTTCTCACCACAATAGGTACATAGACCCTCCTTGATTCTTCTTTCTTTTTCAGAATTCATCGACTTGGAATCTTTATTCAATAAAGAAGAATGGGGCTTGTCCCTCTTCTAAAAATTCTTCTTCTTCTTTTGACTTGAGCTTGAAGAACTTTGAGGATGAGAAGAATTTTACTTTGAGGCTCTGGCTTCTTCTCTTGATGATGACTCTTTTCCTTTTGCCTCTCATGGTACCTGGTATCAAGCTCCAGGGTAATATCCATCAAGTCTTGAAGAGAGTCAATTCTTGAAGGATGGGAGGCCAATTGATTCAAAATCCTGGATGTCAATCCCTTCCTGAAATAATGGATAATAGCCCTTTCAACCCTATCTCCAATTCTTGGGATGAAACTTCTGAAATCAGCAATATATAAAGATACATGCCCACCTCCTTTCATTATTAAAGAATCCAATTCTGTTTCAGCTTTTCTGACTTTATTTGGGTCCCAAAATAAGGTGAAGAGTTGAGATTCAAATAAGTTCCAAGAATTGAGAAGGTAATTTGAGTCTTGAGTGGTGAGATTGGAAAGATAAGGCTCAATCCAGTTTGCAGCCCTGCCAATGAGAAATGAAGTGGAATAAAGGACCTTGTTTCTGTCTTGAGAGAAGTTTGCTGAATAATTATGCAAAATCAGTTGACAAGACTGAATAAAGATTCTAAGTTTGAAGGGTTGAGTCCCATCAAAGCGTTCTGGTGCCTTCATAGATGGAGTCTTGAAGGCTGGTGGTCTTGATTCTTCAGAGGATGAAGCTGCTTGAATATTGGCCATAATATGAGTCATTTTCTGCATAATTACCAATGAAGATGATTCATACTGATGAGAGAAAGGCTGATTAGACTGGGCTAGAGTTGGCCCTCCAGTACCTTGGGGTTGCTCCACAGGAGCAGGACACCTTCAGTACCATCAGACCCTTCCTCTTCCACAGAAATCTCCTCCTCCTCTTCACCATCTTCACCTGGACCCTTGAAAATTGTCCTTGAAGTTCCTGGGACTCCGCCAACTACTCCTGAGAATGAGCTTGATCTTTTTGGCACTCTTCCTTCCTTCCTCAACGGTTCTGCTCCTTCCACATTTCGTCCTCTGTCTAAATGAGCCCTCAGTTGAGAAACTGCTGGGGTACCATCAAGAGGAGCCCTTGGAGTTGGAGTGAGAACAGCTTGAGTTCTTGCCTGAGATCTTGTCTGCCTTGCAGGAGGTGAGTGTTGGATGGGCATGATTTCAGGATAAAATGAAATAAAATGGACAAGAATCAAGATTTGAATATGAAAACTTGAGGCAATTGGAAATAATGCTTGAAGTCACAAGTAAAAATTCATATCTTGAAAAAAATAAATAAAGTCAATAAAGCAAATTAGATATTCAGGTAAATCAATCAATTAAATATCAAATGAAAACTTGAAGTCAATCAATCAAATGTCAAATCAATCAAAATCAAAATATTGCAGAAAATCAATCAATCAAAATGAATTCTTGAGGCAAAATCAATTTATGTCAAAATTCTTGATGTGAAAAATCAGCAAAATCAATGAAATCTTCAGGTCAATCAATTTTCTTCAATTAAATGTCAATTTATGTCAAATCAATGAGTCAAAATCAAAATCAAGTGAAATCTTCTTGAAAAATCAAAATTCTTGAAGAACAAATCAAATATGAATCTTGATGTGAAGACATGTCTGAATGATAATAATTATAAATTTAAATTTCAATAATGAGGGCCTGAATATGAAAGATTTCATGAATTGAATGAAGATGAAAATGAGATAAAAACAAAAAAAGGTTGGCTTTCAAATTTCAGAATGAAGAAATGAATGAGAGAAGTTTGAGAGGTGACAAATAAATCATAAGTTCATAAAATGTTAAAGATTCATAATTTTGTTGAAGTGAAATGAATGAATTAAAATATGAGAATGAATGAAAAGAAGAAAAATTATGATTTAATTAATATAATGTCACAGGGGCTCTTGGACAGAAAAACAAGAGTGGCCTGGCACTCAGAAATCAGGGAACTCACTTGGAAGACTCCAAAGGAATAAAGAAAATAAAATAAAAGAATAAATTTCTTCAAAAAGGATGCAAGTACAAAGATGAGATGCAATAAGAGAAATGAGAAGCCAAATGGCCAAATAGCCAACCAAGTAAGTCCTTAATCACTGTTTCAACCTGCAAAAATGAACAATGGAATTAGCAAGGATATGACCACCAAATATCCATTGACAGGCAAAGAAAGAAAAGAGGAAAAGGTGCTAAATGACTGACTTGATAATATCTCTATTCACTTAACAAAAATGATAAGATAAATAAAGATAAAATAAAATCAAAACATATTAATGAACTGGGGGGAAAACTCCCCAGGGTCAAAGGAGGCTGGTATATGTGAAAGGTTGAGAGCTTGACTCATTCAGGCTAGCAGTGGTCCTGTATTGAATGCTGGAAGCTGTATTGATTGTCTGATGGAATGTATACCTCGCCAGATTGGGAAATGAACTGTGTTGAATGATTTTCCCATGATGTATGATTGAAATACAGGTCTTGATGAAACCAGACTGTATCGAAATGAATGTGGTTGTCAAGTTGGATGGATGGAGCATTGACACTTGACAACCTGTTCTGGAGCTGCCTCTTGATTATCCCTTGAGAATGAACAGCCAGTATTCCCTTGGAGGAATACTGTGAGTGAGAATAACCATTGATTACTTGATGGAATCATTGGTATTTGAGATTTTGACACTTTCCCATGAGCCTGGATGAATCCTCTGGAAGGTGTGCCTTGATGACCTGTTGAAAAGTTGAAATAACCATTTGAAATTGCCGCCATTGGATTGCTGATGAAAAAAGATGCATAATGGTGTATAACACCATATATGGCACTTTTGGTTACTGAAGGTTGAATGTGGCCAAAGGTCTTTTGGAATGATGGCAGGAGGATATGAGTGAAACCTGGGTTTTGGAGGCTTCAGAGGTGATAAAGTGTCTTTTGGGGTATTTGGCTTAATACAGCTAATACAGCTTTAAAACTGTATTGTGTCAAAGTGCGCAAAAATGCGCAGAAGTGCGCAAAATGCACAAAAGTGGGCAAAATGCACAAATCCGGCAGTTAAGCCCCAAAAGGCCTGATATGGCGTTTTGGGAATATTTCGCATAATACATGAGAAATATGGCCTAAATGGCTCAATATAGCCAAATGCGTCAAAGTGCGCAACCTGTATTTAAATCTTAAAAAGCCCAATACAGCCTTTTGGGCTGTATTTTCCCTGTTGTATGCAAAATATCCAAGATGCCAAAAAGCAAAGACACAGACTAGAATGGCTTGATCATGGTGAGAAGGCCAGGTTGGCCCCAGATGATAAAATGACCATTAAGGCCATAAGACATGATAATGGCCAATTTGGCCAATGATTATGGATATGGCCAAATTTCCATATATTGGATATGGCATGGATATGCCATATTGAGGTCCAAGAGGGTGTATTTCTATTGTTGTGACAATTCTCTTTTTGATAGTACTTATGGCTTGTTTTATTCTTGTTTCAATTATGTCATTAATATTGAAATTAGAATATTTGTCTTTCAATTCTTTAATAATGGAAGATTGTTCATTTAATTTATTTATAAATTACTTGTTATTATTGGAAGTTTCAATTGCTCTTGAATTTTTTTCAAAACACACAAGTGTCTCATTTATTTGACTCAGACTTAAGTTGTTTGTTTTAAGATTATTACAAATGGATGAATTTTTATCAGAAACATGAGTTTTTACGTCATTTATATTTTCATACAATTCTGGGATAGAATCAAAGATATCAAAAATCATTTCTGATATTTTAATCTGGCTTCCTCCTTCTTCTGTAGTCCCATCATTGTTCTTGTCATCTGAAATACATTTTTGATGGCATCCTGTAGCCCTGGCTGTAACGGTTTGTGGCTGGTGCATTGCCTTTGCCCTTGTTCTGAGCTTGTGGCTGCTTTTTCACCTTGGAACTGCTCTCGCTGGCTATTGGGGCTGTTTTTGGCACTTGCTTGGGTGGTGAAGGGTTGTTTTTCCTCCATTCTGCTGTTGAAAGAATTGTGTTCTTCTTTTCCATCAATGGATGCCATCCATTGAGTAACTTGCGAATGTTGGGATGGCCTAGGAATTTTCTCACAGTCAGGTAAGAATTAATGCAGTTTTTCCACAGATCTGCAAGAATATGGTACTCTTTGTGCTGAAAAGCGTTGTTTTAAGCCTTCTGGGTGGCTTTGTAGATGTACACTGAGGCTTTTTGTGGCATGTCAGCTCTGTTTGAAGGTGGAAAAGTATTATCAGCTTCAGAATGACATAATTTATCAATTTCGAAGTCATAAACTGACCCTTGTCCTTCTGTAACTGATTCACTTCTGCCATAATCACGTCTATTACCTTTTTGGGAGCTGCTTGAGGGGTTGTAGCTGGCTCTCAATATGGTCCAAGGCATATTTTATGATTAAAAGGCTTAAACTAGTAATTTTACATCAAAATACTTACTATTTACCAAATTCTTAGCCTTCTGAAGGGTATTACTTATGTCCAAGTTAATTAATTCAGAATAAATTGGTTCTGGTTGATTATTTTGAGTTATAATAACTGTACTATTGTGGTCATAATTCACAGTACTTGCAGGAATAATGCTTTTTACTGTTGAGGCTGTTTCAATATTTTCTTGTCTTACCACATTGTCAGACACTAAGATGAATAAAAAAGCCAATCGATTGAGTAAAAAAAGATTTTTTCAAAAAGAGAAATGAAAAATAAAGCCTCACTTATAATATGAAAAAAAAATATTTTTTATGGATGTTTTTTGAATTATAAGTATTTTTTATATGTTTTGAAATTTTGCAATCTAAGAAAAGAGATTTAAAAGGAGTAGAAAGTGATTATCCAGCTAAAATATCATGGCTGGGCCCCCAAATGTAAGGTGTGGATGTGAAACTTCAATTAAAAATCAAGTAACCTTTCTGTCCTAAAAATTTGTATAAGGTGAAATATAATTATAATGAGTAAGAAATAGTATTTTCAAAAGAAAACGTGTCAGCCTGTGACTCAAAACCAGAGCACAAGCCTGACAGCCAAAATATCATAAACCAATGGTATAGCCAAGATAGCACCAAAACATGGAGCTGAGACAAATTAGCTCAAAGGTATCAAAAGAAAGAGGAAACTCACCCCTTTCTGAATATATAAGTCCCATCACCATAGGACAAGGAATAACAAAGTTATTCCTGCTCAAACTTGTTGCTGAGCATAAACCTTATTTTCACCTCCCATCTAAATCCAGAAGGAGAGGCTTAACCCCATCAAATGGGTATTCAAAATTAAGCTCTAAGCCAGGGCTATCTAATGGTACTAGCCAAACTGAGCTAGCACCAGTATTACTTGAGTTGTGGCCAAATTAAGGCCAAATAAGGGTGAACAAAACATTCACCTCACATCTAACGTTTGCAGTTTTAGTGTGAGATACCTAAACAAGGGTCATTTTGGAAAAAGCACAATCAGGGCTGTCTGATGGTGTCATCCATTACCTCATAGCTCAACTAGAAAAAAATTTATGGGGCAAATTAGCTCAACACAGCTTTTTGCCTAAACCACGCAAATGTACAAAAATCTTGTACATGGGATACCTTTTCCACATTCAATGATACCCATATAAAATAAGGTACAATTGTGTAAAGCATATACAGGGATACACACTGAACCAATTTTGAGGTTGATATCTCAATAATTGACAAAGGTATGGCTGTTTTAAGGTCAGATTCCCACCTGCTGTCATATCCAGCTTTACCATGGGATAATTTCCCATAATAATGAATATGAGGTGTCAAACAGAAAAAGAAGCTTGTTTTTACTTCAATACCTTGTATGTCAGTCAATACTGGGGTCCCCTACAGTTTCTGTACAGCATTCTAAGTGTCATACACGTCAGGATCAGGCTGTGAGGTCCCCAGATGAAACTTTTCACCCTGTATTGGTGAAAACTGCCCAGATGTGGTTTCAAAACCACATCTGAGCCCGATACAGGCTATACAGGTCCTTGCAAACCACAAGGCTGTCTCAGAGAGTGAAAAAATCTTCACTTCCTCTACGTGGAAAGGTCTAACACCCTTTCCACCTCATTTCAGGATAAAAAGGAGGCTTTTCACAGCCAGAATCGCTTTCCTCATCCTGCTCTTGAATTCCTAAATAGTACAACTGTCAAAAACAGTTATATTCTTGCAAAATAATCAGGTATACTGTTAATTTAGAAGTATTGTAGTCTTTATTATTGTAATCCAACAGGTAAAGCTGCATCCAGGGCTTTCAACAACGCTCAGCACCACGATTGCAAAATAGTAAAGCCCTTTTATTTTATCTATAAGCCTTTATTCTCAAATAATAGGTTTATTTTATCACTTTATTTCCGTCTCACAGTCAAAGTTAAAGTTTTAACTAGCCTAATTACTGCTTCTACATAGACTAAACCTCACAAAACACACCAAATTCATTGCTTTTAAATTTATAAGTATAAAAAAATAATATTATAAAAATTTATTGTTTTAACAACAAGGAAAATTTACCCAAAAATACTCTACAAGAAATGTTTAAGTCTACAAAAGAAATTTCTTCAAGAGAAATTTCAATTGGAATTAATTGAGCAAAGAACTGCAAGCAATTAATTAAAGAACAAAGTTTTTCAAAAGATATTTCAAAGATAAAACATGCCCAAAAGTGACCAGAGTGAATTTGGAAACAAAGTGACAAAGCTAATGTCAGGCTGAGTCTATGATGAGAGTATTAAAAATTATTTACAACTCTTAACTATGACTGTGACACATGAAAAATAGTTTAAAAAATATTTATAAGGGTTAAAGATGGATTTAATTTAAAATATAAGGGCTTTACTATAATGGATATAGTGGTGGTGAGCGCTGTTGAAAGCCCTGGGTGCAGCTTTACCTGTTAGGTTACAATAATAAAGACTACAATACTTTAATTTAAGATTATACCGGATTATTGACCAAGAGTAAAACTGTTTTTGACAGTTTACTACGTACATTATTCAAGAACAGGTTGAGGAGACAATTCTGGCTGTGAAAAGCTTCCTTTTTATCCTGAAATGGGGTGGAAAGGGTGCTAGACCTTTCCACGTAGAGGAAGTGAAGATTTTTTCACTTTCTAGTACTGGCTTGTGGTTTACAAACAGCCTGTATAACCTGTATTGGGCTCAGATGTGGCTTTGAAACCACATCTGGGCAGTTTTCACCAATACAGGGTGAAAGGTTTCATCTGGGGACCTCACAGCCTGAGTCTGACGTGTATGACACGTAGAATGCTGTACAGAACCTGTATGGGACCCCAGTATTGACTGACTTATGAGGTATTGAAGTAAAAACATGCTTCTTTGTCTATTTGACACCTCATATTCATGGTTATAGGATATTATCCCATAGTAAGGCTGTATATGACAGCAGGTGGGAATATGACCTTAAAACAGCCATAACTTTGTCAATTCTTGAGATATCAACCTCAAAATTGGTTCAATGTGTAGCCCTATATATTCTCTACACAAGAATACCTCATTTGATATGGGTATCTTTAAATATGGCAAAGTTATCCCATGTACAAGATCTTTGTACATTTGCGTGGTATAGGCAAAAAGCTGTATTGAGCTTGGTGGCCTCATAACTTTTGTTCTAGTTGAGCTATGGGGAAATGGATGGCCCCATCAGATAGCCCTGATTGTGCTCTTTCCAAAAAGACCCCATTTCAAGTATCTCACACTAAAACTGTAGAAGTTAGATGAGGGGTGAATGTTTTGATCACCCTTTGTTGGCCTGAAATTGACCATAACTCCAGTAATATTGGTGATAGCTCAGTTTGGCTGGTACCATTGGATAACCCTGGCTTAGAGCTTCATTTTGAGTACCCATTTGATGGGGCTAAGCCTCTCCTTCTAGATTTTAGATGAGAGGTGAAAATTTAGGTTTATGCTAAGCAATAACTTTGAGCAGGAATAACTTTGTTATTTCTTGTCCTATGGTGATGGGACTTATGTTTTCAGAAAGAGGTGAGTTTCCTCTTTCTTTTGATACCTTTTGAGCTTATTTGGCTCAGCTCCATGTTTTGGTGGTATCTTGGCTCACCATTGGTTTATGGTATGTTGGCTGTCATGCTTGTGCTCTGGTTTTGAGTCACAGGCTGACAGCTAACAGTGATGAAAGATGCTTTAATTCACTTTTGGGGTGGTTTAAGGGGTAAAAATGATTATAAGAGTTACAAAAAATGATTATGATGATTTTTTCACGTGGTTAAGAAGTTTAAAATGATTGAAAAGGGTGGTTACAATCTCTTATTGATTTTTTTAACAGTGTTTAAAATAATCATAAAAGGGAAAGATTCTAACATGAAGAGAAAAGCGGGGCAAAGAAGAAATTCTTTTATAGCCATCAATTTTAATACTGAAAAGGTGAAGTTTACTCTTTTCAGTCGCGGAAAACACTCTGACAACAGAAGAGCCAATTATGGCATCATTGAGTGCTGGTTTAGACCAAAAAAGGTCTTGTTTTAGCCATTTTAGACCCTTCAATCAGCCATTAATATACTAATACCTGGTATACAGCTTTCAAAACATGTCAGAATGTGTGTAAGAGTTGTAGAAACCAGTTAAAACTGTTTTTACTAAGATTGTCCTAACTTAACCGTAGCTTTACCCACTTGGCAACAGTTAAAACTGCCATGGTTGGTATCAAAACCTCATCGCCAATTGAGTCACAGACCCTGTGACTCCATACCAGGCCAAAATTGATGAACTTCTGCGTGGATTTTGAAATCCCATGCCTTCCATCAAGGATTTTGGGGGTCTGGCCCCCCTTGGAGCTAGGGTTCCTTTTGCCCCCAGAATTAATCTTTCCAATTTATTTTTCCTTAATTCCTCATCATTTAATACACCTGTGATTTACACATACAATTCAATTAAGTTTTTATGGTAAACAACTGTTATAATTGATACCTCATATGTAAATGACAGTTCACCTATGTAATACACACACACATTTTAACTTTTCAATTGAAAATACTTCAATTCGTCATAACTTCTAAACTACACACAACACCTCAATTTTAACACAAAAATTGATGGTTCACACCACATGTGGTGTGAATTAAATTAAGGTTTTGAGGATTTCCAACTTTTTCACAGAAAAAACTAAAAACTTAATTTAAGCTTAGTTAGAGTTGAGTTACAGAAATTTTACCCAGAGGTGACCCCACCATACTTTTTATGAGGAATCCAATGGTGAAGTAAATTTCTTAAGTTTATTTATGTCAGCTGGTGACTCCAAACCAGAGCACAAGCATGACAGCCAAACAACTATAAACCAATGGTATAGCCAAGATACCACCAAAATATGGAGCTGAGCCAAATGGGCTCAAAAGGTATCAAAAGAAAGAGGAAACTCATTTCTTCCTGAAAATATAAGTCCCATCACCATAGGACTAGAAATAACAAAGTTATTCCTGCTCAAAGTTATCGCTGAGCATAAACCTTAATTTTACCCTCTCATCTAAAATCCATAAGGAGAGGCTTAACACCATCAAATGGGTATTCGAAATGAAGCTCTGCGCCAGGGCTATCCAATGGTACCAGCCAAACTGAGCTAGCACCAATGCTAATGGAGTTATGGTCAATTTCAGGCCAAATAAGGGTGAACAAAACATTCACCTCTCATCTAACCTCTACAGTTTTAGTGTGGGATACCTGAAATGGGGTCTTTTTGGAAAGCGCATAATCAGGGCTATCTGATGGTGTCATCCACTTCCCCATATCTCAACTACTGCAGAAGGTATGGGGCAAAAAAGCTCAATACAGCTTTTTGCCTAAAACAGGCAAATGTACAAAATCTTGTACATGGGATAACTTTGCCATATTTAATGATACCCATATCACATAAGGTACCATTGTGTAAAGCACATACAGGGCTACACACCGAACCAATTTTGAGGTTGATATCTCAAGAATTGACAAAGGTATGTCTGTTTTAAGGTCAAAATCCCACCTGCTGTCATATACAGCCTTACCATGGGATAATATCCCATAATCATGAATATGAGGTGTCAAATAGACAAAGAAGCATGTTTTTACTTCAATACCTCATATTTCAGCCAATACTGGGGTCCCATACAGTTTCTGTACAGCATTCTATGTGTCATACATGTCAGAATCAGGCTGTGAGGTCCCCAGATGAAAATGTTCACCCTGTATTGGCGAAAACCGCCCAGATGTGGTTTCAAAGCCCCATCTTAGGCAAATACAGGTTATACAGGCTGTTTGCAAACCACAAGCCAGTACTAGAAAGTGAAGAAATCTTAACTTCCTCTATGTGGAAAGGTCTAGCACCCTTTCCACCCCATTTCAGGAT
The DNA here is from genome assembly GCA_023105745.1 of Austropuccinia psidii. Taxonomy (NCBI): domain Eukaryota; kingdom Fungi; phylum Basidiomycota; class Pucciniomycetes; order Pucciniales; family Sphaerophragmiaceae; genus Austropuccinia; species Austropuccinia psidii. The sequence continues at coordinate 30,643,756 of JALGQZ010000007.1, read as the reverse complement.
AAAAAGGAGGCTTTTCACAGCCAGAATTGTCTCCTCATCCTGCTCTTGAATAACCTACGTAGTAAACTGTCAAAAACAGTTTTACTCCTGGTTAATAATCAGGTATACTCTTAAATTAGAGTATTGTAGTCTTTATTATTGTAACCTAACAGGTAAAGCTGCACCCAGGGCTTTCAACAGCGCTCACCACCACTATATCCATTATAGTAAAGCCCTTATATTTTAAATTAAATCCATCTTTAACCCTTATAAATCTTTTTTAAACTATTTTTCACGTGTCACAGTCATAGTTTTAGTTGTAAATAGCTTTATTACCACTTCAACATAGACTCATCCTGACAATTTATTTGATAAATATTTATGATATAATTTATGTAGCTTTTTACCAAAAATATTTTAATATCATTAATTTTATTAAAAATTCATTTTTACTTAATTTTTCCAAGTAAAAAGGCATTTTCATAATTTTAAAATTTAATGTAATTCTTATTTTAAATTATAATTCAATTTTTTTTTTATATATAGATTAGTACTTGTATTTTACTTTTTTTTTATCATATAAATAAATTTATTTGATTTATATTTGTATCTTTTTTTGTTATTTGTGGTCTTTTGCGTGTATGAATGTACCTTTAAGGCTCACATAAGCCCTCCTTAATTCTTCTTTAATTTTCAGAATTAATCAACTTGAAATCTATATTCAGCAAACAAGAATGGCTCTTTTCCCTCTTATGAAAATTCTTCTTCTTCTTTTGATTTGAGCTTGAAGAATTTGCTTTTCTGCCTTCAGGCTTCTTCTCTTGATGATTACTCTTCTCCTGTTGCCTCTCTTGGTACCTGGTATCAAGCTCCAGGGTAACATCCATTAAGTCTTGAAGAGAGTCAATGATTGGAGGGTGGGAGGCCAATTGAGCCAAATTCCTGGATGGTAATCCCTTCCTGAAATGATGGATGACAGCACTTTCACCCCAATCTCAAATTCTTGAAACCAAACTTTTGAAATCAGAAATGTATAGAGAAACATTTCCACCTTCTTTAATTCTTAAGGAATCCAACTCTGCTTCAGCTTTCCTAACTTCAATTGAGTCTCCAAAAAAGGTAAAGAGTTGAAATTTAAATAAATGCCATGAATTGAGCAGGTAATCTGGATCTTGATTGGTGAGATTGGAAAGATAAAGCCCAATAAATTTTGAATCCCTGCCAATGAGAAATGAAGTGGCATAGAAACCTGCTTTCTGTCTTGGGAGAAATTTGCTGGATCATTATGAAAAATTGATTGAAAAGACTGAATAAAGCTTCTGAATTTGAAAGTTTGAGTCCCAACAAAGCATTCTGTTGCCTTCATAGATAGTGTCTCAATGCTTCAGAGGATGAATCTGCTTGAAGATTGGCCATAATTTGAGTCATTTGCTGCATGATGGCCAATAAGGATGGTTCAGACTGATGAGAGACAGGCGCATTAGACTGGGATATAGTTGGCCCTCCAGTACTTTGGAATGCCCCACAGCAGCAGGAACACATTCAGTACCATAAGAAGCTTCCTCTGCCACAGAATTTTCCTCCTCCTCTTCAGCATCTTTCCCAGGACCTTTGAAAGTGGTCCTTGAAAGTCCTGGAAAACTGCCCGCTACTCCTGAAAAAGAACTTGATCTTCTTGGCCCTCTTCCTTCCTTCCTGGATGGTGCTTCTCCCTCCAAATGGGGTCCTCTGTCTAATTGGGCCCTCAGTTGAGGAACAGCTGGTGTTCTGCCAAGAGGAGCTCTTGGAGTTGGAGTAAGAACAGCCTGAGCTCTGGCCAGAGATATTGTCTGTTCTGCAGGAGGTGAATGTTGGATAGGAATGATTGCAGGATAAAAATGAAATGAAATTAATAAAATTCAAAAACTTGAAGATGAAAAGGTTGAGGCAAATCAACAGGAAACTTGAAGTCAAACCCAAACTCAAAATCAATGTCTTGAAGAAAAATAAATAAATCAAAATGAAATCTTGAGGAAAATTAATGAATCAATATCAAAATGAAATCTTCAGCTCAATAAATCAATATGTCCAATCAATTAAAATCAAAAAACTTGCATGAAATCAGTCAATTGAATGAATTCTTGAGGAAAAATAAATTTATTTCAAAATTCATTATGTGAAAAAATCAGCAAAATCAATGGAATCTTCAGGTCAATCAATTTTCTTGAGGTAAATATCAATTAATGTCAAGTTAATAAGTCAAATCAAAGTAAAGTGAGTCTTTCTTTAAAAATAAAAACTCTTGAAGAATGAATCAATATGAATCTTGATGTGAAGAATGTGTCTGACAAATTTGATGAAAAATTTGAAATAGAATGAAGATAAGTCAGAATTATAAGTGAAATAAATTTGATGATTTTAGATAAGATTAAAAAAAGAGAAAACAAAAAGAAAATTTGGCTGGCTTTCAATCTTCAACATTAAGAATTAGTGAGAGAAAATTGAGAGATGATGATGAATCATCAAGTTCATCAACATTAAATAGTCATCATTTTGATTAAATGAGTGAATGAAATTATAAAGAAAGAATGGACAGAATGAAAAGAATCTATGAGTTAACTAATATAATGTCACAGGGGCTCTTGGGAAAAACAGGAGTGGCCTGGCAATCAGTAACCAGGCAACTCAGCTGGAAGACTCCAAAGAATAAAGAAAATAAAATTAAATAAATGAATTTCTCTGAGAAATATGCAGGTACAAAAATGAGATGCAATAAGAGAAATTAGAATCCAAATGAACAGAGGTCCAACCAAGTAAGTCTTTAATTCCTGCTTCAATCTTCCAGAAGGAAAAATAGAATTAGTAAAGGATATTACCACTAATATCCACTGACAGGAAAAGAAAGAAAAAGAAAGAGGTGCTAAATGACTGACTTGATAATATCAGTATTCACATAACAAAAAAGCTAGGATAGATAAACATAAAATAAAATGAAAATATATTAATTAGCTGGGGGAGACATCCCTGGCGTCAAAGGAGGGTGGTATAAGTGAAAAGTTGAGATATTGACTCCTTCAGGCTGGCAGCTGATCTGTATTGAATACTGGAAGCTCTATTGATTGTCTGATGGAGGGTATACCTTGCCAAATTGAGAAATGAACTGGGTTGAATGGGCTTCCCATGGTGTATCACTTAAAATACAGGTCTTGGTGAATCCAGACCATATTGAATGAATGTGCTTGCCAAGGTGGATTGATTGAGCATTGAAACTTGACAGATTGGTTTTGAAACTACCTCTTGAATACCCCCTGAGAACGAATTTCCAGTATTCTCTTGGAGGAATACTGTGAGTGAGAATATAAAAAAAAAGGCTTGATGGCTTCATTCATATTTGAGAGTGACACTTGTCCTTGAGCCTTGATGAATCCTCTGCATGATGTGGTGCCTTGATGACATGATGAAAAGTTTTAATAACCTTTTGAAATTGGCGCCATTGAATTTCTGGTGAAAAAAGATGATAATGGTTTATAACACCATTTACAGCACTTTTAGTTATTGAAGGGTGAAAATGACCAGAGGTCTTTTGGAAGGACACCAGGAGCATATGGGTGTAAAATGGGTTTTGGTGGCTTCAGAGGTGACAAAGTGGTTTTTGGATGTTTTGGCCAAATAAAGCCAATAAATCTTTAAAACTGTGTTTGGGCAAAGTTCTCAAAACTGGAAAACAAGTGCCAAATGACCTCATTTGGCCATTTGGATGTGTTTTCCATATTACATGGAAAAATGGCATAAAATGCTCAAAATTGCATAAAATGTGCAAATCTGTATTTAGAGCTTAAAAAACCAAATACAGGCCATTGGGCTGTAATTTCCCTGTTGATTGGAAAATATACAACATTGCAGAAAAGCAGGAAATGGCCAGGAAAGGCATGATGATGATGAAGGGGCCTGTAAGGTGTGGATATGAAACTTTGATTGAAAATTGAGTACTTTTCCTGTCCTCAAAATTTGTATAGCGTACAAATTTTATTAAAAAAAGTATGAAATAGTATTTGTAATAGAAAACAACCCAAATTTGTTTTTTGTAAATTTTCAAGTATAAAAATATAATATTATAAAGATTCATTGTTTTACCAACAATAAAAACTCATCCAAAAATACTCTACAAGAGATATTTAAGGCTACAAAATAAATTTCTTCAAGAGCAATCTCAATTGGAATTGATTGAGCAAATAACTACAAGAAATTAATTGAACAAAAGTCTTTAAAAATATTATTAAAGAGTAAAAACGCACAAAAGTGACCATAGTGAATTTGGAAACAAAGTGACAAAGTTTACAGTGATGAAAAATAATTTAATTCACTTATGGGGTGGTTCAGGTGTAAAAATGATTATAATGATTTTTTCAAATGATTAAAAAAAGGTGGATGTAATCTTTTATTGATTGTGTTAACAGTGTTTCAACTAATTTTTAAAGGAAAAGATTCTAACATGAAGAGAAAAGTGGGGCAAAGAAGACATTCTTTGATAGCCATCAATTTTCTTACTCCAAAAGTAAAGTTTATTCTTATCAGTTTTTGAAAACACTATTACAACAGAAAAGCCAATTATGGTATCATTGAACCCTGGTTTAAAAGAAAAAAGGGCTGGGTTTAGGCATTTTTGGCTTTTTTAGCCATTTTAGACACTTAAATCAGCCATTGCTATAGTAATACCTGGTCTAGAGCTTTCAAAAAACGTCAGAATGTGTGTAAGAGACATAGAAAACAGCTAAAACAGTTTTGGAAACAGTTAAAACTGCCCTGGTTGGTATCAAAACTTCATCATCAAATGAGTCACAGACCCCGTGACTCAATTATGGGCCAAAAATGATGAACCCTTTTGCCGATTTTGAACTCTCACGCATGTCAGAAAGGATTTTGGGGGTCTGGCTCCCTCTTATATCTAGAGTTCCTCCCCCCAAATGAATCTTTCCAATTTATTTTTCCTTTAATTCCCCATCATGTATTATACTTGTAATTTACATATTTAATTAAATTGAGTTTTACAGTTCCATTACTGTACGAATTGATACCTCATATGTAAATTAATGTTCACTATGTAATACACATGCACATTTTGACATTTCAATTGAAAATACTTCAATTCCGCAAAAATTCTAAATTACACACAACACCTAAATTTGAACACAAAGAATTCATGGTTAAAACCACATGTGATGTGAATTAAATTAAGGTTTTGGGAAGTTTAACTTTTTACGGAAAATACTAAAAAACTTAATTTAAGCTTATTTAGTGTTGATTTACAGAAATTTTACCCAGAGGTGACCCCACCTTATCTTTTATGTGAGCCTTGAGGGATATTTTACATACCCAAATAGGTCACAATTGTCTTAAAAATAAATTCTGAACTATGTATAACCCATAAGTCATGCATATATCCAAAAATTTTCATCTTTGATTTCAGAAAAGATGAATAAGCTTTTATCAAGTAAGTAAATCCATGGATTTAAGGCCAGATTTGGATTCTACACACAAATTCACCTAGGGTAGCTCCATAGAGTTAATAAGCTCAAATTAACTCTTTGAGGTGGTAATATGGAAAATACTTCAATATCACATTATCAATACCACATAAAAGATCCATGAAAATTTTTGTTTTTCTCTATTTCACACCAAAATAATGGGAATGTGAGAAATTCCATGTTACATATACATTAAGGATAATGTTATGCATGTTTTGGAACTCAATGTTATGGTAGTCTTACATGCACGTTTGGTACACCATAGTGGATATCTCACTCTAAGCTTAAGATTCTATTTTGACATAAAAAATAGGCAAGGGGGACAAAAGACATCAAAGAAAGCCAGGGTACCCAACTTCTGAGGCCTCTGAAGCATGTACAGCTCCAAAGGTTGGATCCATGGCTGATCTTGGCCAAATGAGTAAACTAAAATCTCTTCGGAACCTGGTTACCATGTTACAACTTCGGTGAATCATAAGCAAATAGCAAATAACCTGATATTTTGACATGCCAAGGAGGTAAAGAGAAACTTAGACTCCTGTAACCATGTCAATTATTAATTTCTTTCAATGGAGAAATCCCAATAAATTAATTAAAATCCTTTTTGGACTAGTATCCACTTATTTACCTCATAGCAACCAGCCATAGACTGATATTTGCAATTCTACGTAGAAATGAGGTAAAACTTCAAAAATTCATTCAAAATACAATTCTTAATGAATATTTCTGAAACTTTCAGGACCAATTAATAACTGTATAATTCATATAAAAACCAAAATCAATTATACCTTTATATGTAAAACTGAAAGGTTTCCTTGCAGTCCATTTTTGAGGATTCTATGTGAAACACAGAATCTTTAAAAATTTACAGAAAATACATTCTAAGATGAAATTTCCAATAACATTGATAACTTTGGGAAATCAATTATTATTTTTGAACAAAAGAAGCTTTACAGTTGTTACTCATTTTATTGTTAACCATAAATGGGTTGGTAAGCACATGAAAGCCTCAAGTAAGCAATTATGATAATCTTACATGACAACTGATGATGAAATCAATAATCCAAAAAGGTTTATTGTTTTCTTACTAACTAGTTTTTCAGTTTTCTCCATGGCACGCCTCTGTGAGCTGTCTTAAACTTAAAAGAGGCCTTTTTCTTGCTGTTTTTTCCAAATCATGACATTATTCAATTATATCTTTAGTACCAACAAGTAAGTATTAGTTAAAACTTTTCCTTAAGTGTTTTATTCTTTCAGAAATCAATCAGAAAGATGTGAAATAATAGAAGTCAACTATATATTGTTGTATTCTTGTTATAAATCAATTTTGATCCATTAAATCCACAATTCTACATCAAATCTCTCTAGTATTAACTTCTAAAAGGTTCATTGGATTAATAGTGAGTTATTTATTTTAATTATTAAAGTTTTTTTCTTGTAATAGTTTTCTTCAAGAGTCATCTTTATAATTGTTGCTGTAAAAGATAATTATATATTAAAATAATTTTATTATTTTAATAAAAGAAGTTTTTATTATTAAATTCTTGTAATTGATTCTTGTAGACAATTACTGCTTACTGTTATAATCAGTAGTAGTGTATAACACATAAAAGAAATAATTCTTGAATTATTTGATTGTGGTTATAATAATTTTAATTTTTATATTTCATAAGAACAGTCATAGTACTGTTGACTAATTGTAAGGTTTGACTATGAAACAATAAGTAAAAATTACTAATTTATTACTTATTGTACTCTGAATGTCCTTATAATTGAAATAAATAAGATTAAAATAATAATAATAATAAAGAAATATTATTATTATGGCGTAAAAATATTATATTATTAAATAAATATAATAATATAATTAATATTATATGAAATTATAATATTATAAATAATATATTAATATAAAATAATTAATATATTATAAAGCTCTTTATTATTGTTACCAACAAATAATAAAGGCGTAAAAAATTGTTTTTTATTAATAAAAAACAATTAATAACAATAATATTACTAATATTAAAGTTATGAATTAATATAAATACTATTTATATTAATTAAAGAATTATTAATAGAGTAATAATAGAGAAATTATTATAATAAGAGAAAATAACCTACTTTTAACACTTAATATAATAATTTTGAAGTATTTTACGCCCAAAAATATAAATACAACTTTTTCAAATTGTATTTACAATAAAAATAAAGAAAATTACAAATTATTCTGGATTTTTACGTGGAAATGAGTTATTAGAGAGATTTTTAACAAAAACAATTAAATAAATGATTTAATCACGTCAAAATAGATGATTATAGCAAGGTGGTCTTTGGTCTTTAATAATATAACAGTTTTATATATAAAGAATAAAGAAATTACCTTTGATTTAATTGATTTAATGTTTTTGATGTGTCTGAGGGGAAAATAGAGTAAAAAGAGCTCTATTTATAGTAAATACCTCCCTCCTAGAGTCCAACAGGCTTCTAGTAGACGTGTACTGATCATATCCACTGGAATTGATCAATATTTTAAGGTTTGAGGGTGATTACATCATGATCAAACCATATTACATCATTATTACACCATTATTTAGAGTTATCACTATAACTCTAAGTGTGATGACATCAGAGGCTTGGCAGAACCCCAAATTTCGTGGATTTTATTAGTTTTAATCATAAACTAATAGTATTCACCAATTTTATCACTCTTAAGACTGTTAAACTTAATTTAAGGTTACAGTATGTGATCATAACAGCTCAATTTAAGCTCAAACTTTGATCCTCAATAACGTTTAAGGTTTTCACGCTACAGCAATTCAGAGAGTGAATTCTGATAGCCTGACATAACCTTATTATTCTGCCAAGAGCTTTTCATTACATCATCAAAACTCTAATTTTGATGATTTTTCTTGTAACTCATCTTTTCTGTCGAAATTCAATATTTTAAACTTCAAACCTTGATTTCAGGGGGTTATACCCTGAATTTAATAATAGAAATTACATCATTCTTCTCGAATAAACTAGTAGAATTCAACTGTATACTTTTTTTTAAGTTTGGACTACTTTCACAACAAAGTGGTCAACAGCTCTGTTGATTTTTATCAATATTTCCTCATAAGTCTTAACCTTGTTTATAATTTGCAAAATAAAGTTCATATCTGTGTTCTTACAGTAATTACGTGGTAACTTTATTTTTGGTTCATCATTCTAGCATGTATAGTTTAGAAGATATTAGCTATGATCACTGAATATATGCGTTGACCAAAAAAGTGCATATATTCAGGATAATTCCTTAAGTATTGATTTTGGGAATTAGCTTATTAATTGTTTTATATGTGGAGTTTTGTGGGGAATCCACTGGTACAATTTATTTCACATGTTGTTTCATTAGTTTCTGAGATAAATAAGGTTTTATGGTTTTTATAAGGTATTATACCTTATAATTCCTTAAATATTGACTTTACAGATATGCCATAAAAGTGGTATATGTGTATTTTTCCATGGGGAATCCAATGGTATAATTTAATTTACATGTTGATTCATTGGTTTTGAAGTTAAACCAATTTTTATACCAATTTATGGTATTTTTTGTATATTTAAGTAATTATTCTTAATGTATATTTATTCTAAGTAATTTTAATATAATTATATTAAAGTTATATTTATTCTGAGTCTTTTTCGTGACCTTATTGGGTATGTGGTCATATCTCAAAGGCTCACATTCCCTACCACCAAAAAAGATTGTACCACAATCTGATATGTGTGATTAGGGTATCATCCACTGTCCTACCTCTTCAATAGACTTTGTTAGTCTTGAAGCTCAATAATGCTTAACTTTTTTATTTTTCAGGTTTTCTTTCATGTCTGAATCTTCTTAGTAATTTATCAGCATTTGTTATATCTTTCTCAAGTAGCCATTCATCTTCTTGAGTTGAATTCCTATACCTTACAAGGTATTCCCTTTCTTTTTTGTTTCTTGTCCTTCTTTCTTTAAGGACTTTTACTATTTTCTTTTCCTCTCCTTCCTCCAAGGGGGGAATCTCAAGTGGGGGTTTATTTCTTAGTGGAAATAACTCTTTGTCACTTGAACTGTAAGGTTTTATCAGACTTACAGGGAAAGTTGGGTGTTTGTTCATTAGTTCACCTGTGAGTTCTAATTGCACAGCATTGGGTCCATGGAGTGCTTTTATCATAAATGGTCCTGCAAAGGAATCTTTCAATTTCTTTGGGCCTTTTATGTTATTGAAATTAAGGGTTGATACTAAAACCAAGTCTCCTATTTTGAAATCAGGTGGTTTATGACTTTTATCCCATCTTTCTTTTTCATATTTAAAAGAATCTTGCATGCATCTGTTTGCATGGTGTCTTGCTTTGTCAAGCATTATCTTGAAACTGCTTGCTGTTGGATGTATATCCACTAAGTCCTTTTTGAGGGTGTTATAAGGAAGTCTTGGATTCCACCCTTTCTCTAGCATTGCTGGTGTTTTGCCAGTAGAAGAATGGATTGATGTCTTATATGCCAGTTTAAGTGCTGGTATTAGTGTACACCAATCATGGGTAAAACCATCAGAATCTTTGAATTCTAGCCCATAAGCACAGAATCTTCTGATCATATCCTCTAGGGTTTGTATCATTCTTTCTGCTAGACCATCAGTTTGAGGATGATAAGCTGTTGAGAATGATAACTTTGTCCCAAACAAGTTATGGAGGTTTGTCCATAATGCTGAAGTGAACTTTGGGTCTCTGTCACTTATAATATTTTGGAATAAGCCTGTGTGGCTAATGACTTTATTCCATATCATTATGGCTGTATCCATAGCTGTGTCATCTTTATGACATGGTAAGAACATGGGAGTTTTACTGTACCTGTCAACTAATACTAGGCATGCATTATAACTCCTGTCTCCTCCTGGAGGTAAGGCTGTTACCCAATCCATATGAACTATTTCCCATGGGGATTTTGGTTCTTGGATTTGGATCATCATTCCAAATTTCTTTCCTGTGGCTCTGTTGGCTTTTTGACATCTGTCACAGGTTTGGCAGTATTCTGCAACATCTTTCTTCCAATTTGGCCACCAAGAGCAGGTTTTCACCCTCTCTAGTGTCCTATCTTCTGAGAGATGTCCAGATGCAACACTATCATGACACTCATGTAAAATAGTGTTTATTAGTGTTCTATCTGTTAAGGCCATAACACATGTGTGTTTTGTTCTATCGTAAAGGATTCCATCAAGGAGGTGAAATCTTCCTTCATCATATGCCTTTTTCCATATTTCATCTAGTTTTGATGAAAGTGATGGATCTTTGCAGTCTTTCATTAGAAGTTGGCTTAAGATATGGCAATTTTTGTCTGTCTTATAGCTTTCTTTAACTTGGTTAAAGAATTCTGTGCCAATGTCTGTAACACATATTCCTTCTATATGGTGCTCTTCTTGTGGTACCCATGCTGGATTGTCAGGGGTATTTGCTAGAGCCCATCTACTAAGACCATCTGCATTTTTATGAATATTCCCAGATTTATGAACAATAGTCATATTTCCTCTATATTCTTGGATAGCAATTTGCCATCTCAGCATATGTCTATTTGGAGTCTTCATATTTAATAGTGATTTCACAGCATTACAGTCTGTGATTACATCAAATACTGTGCCATCCAAATAATAATGCAGTTTTTCTAAAGCCCATACTAGGCATAAGCATTCCATTTGGCTTGCTCCATACCTTGCTTCTGTTGGCTTTATCTGTCTTGAAATGAAACAAATTGGTCCTTCCACTGGTTTGTCATTGATAATTTGTGTTTGGTGAAGTGCAGCACCTAGTCCTTCTCCACAAGCATCAATGTACAGTTTGAAGGGTAGTTTCCAATCTGGCATCAGAAGAAATGGGGCATTTGTTAAGGAATTTTTTAATTCTTCATATGCCTTGACTCTTTCTTCTGTCATCTCATAGACTGTTTGTTGGTCACATAGCTTATACAAGGATTTAGCAATCTTTGCAAAGTCCTTTATATGCTGTCTATAGTAACCAGCAAATCTTAGAAATGATTGCATTTCTTTTTTAGTTTGAGGCATTGGTTTAAGTAGTACTGCTGCTACTTTATTTTTGTCTATGCTTAGACTAAGTCCAGATACCACATGTCCTAGTGCTTTTAATTCACTATATGCAAAATGACACTTTTTCAAGGAAATTTTCATATTCACTTGGACTATTTTCTGTAGTACCCTTTCTAGTCTTGTAAGGTGATTGTCCCAAGTTTCTGAGCAAACTATAATATCATCAATATAGATGATTAACCATCCTTCTGATAATTCTTCAGGAAATATGGTATTCATCATTCTTTGATAATGGGAGGGTGCATTTTTTATTCCAAAAGGCATTCTTAAGTATTCAAAAATTCCACAATGGACTATTATTCTTAGTAGTTTCTTGGCATTGTCTGTTAAGACATTTTGATGAAAACCCTTAAGAGCATCCATAGCTGTGATGAACTTAGCTTGTGACAATTGGGTTAATATCTCATGGATTCTGGGTATTGGATATCTGTCTGGAATGGTATAGGTCACCAGGGCGAATCTCGCGTCAATCGTCGGCGATTGACTTCACGTCGCACCGCGGTCAGTATAAAATCTTGCTTCAGTCGCGTTAGTGTCACTTTATAGTCACTGGATTTAGTGGGTCACGTCACGTCAGCGTCAAGACAACGTCAATCGTCACATGTGTCACATGAGAATGTCACTCAAAGCCCAAACCCATTTCAACACTATGCGCAACGTTTGTGTAATTTCACCTCATTGGCTTCCGCCTCCCCGACGCTTAGCATGCTTACGCACCCGCACCGCCCTCCATCCAGATGAGACTCCGACACTGCCCGCCCCTCTCCGTCCTCACCACTCCTTACGCTTTCACATCCCCGCCCCTACCATCCTTACGCTTGTGTAGTACCCTCCCGACATGCCTCCGACAACGCTTACCATCCTTACGCTCATGTAGTGCCCTCCCGACATGCCCCCGACAACGCTTACCCTCCCTCCCGACATTCTCCCGACACTGCTTACCATCCTTACGCTCATGTAGTGCCCTCCCGACATGCCCCCGACAACGCTTACCCTCCCTCCCAACATTCTCCCGACACTGCTTACCATCCTTATGCTCATGTAGTGCCCTCCCGACATGCCTCCGACAACAGTTACCCTCCCTCCCGACATTCTCCCGACACTGCTTACCATCCTTACGCTCATGTAGTGCCCTCCCGACATGCCTCCGACAACAGTTACCCTCCCTCCCGACATTCTCCCGACACTGCTTACCATCCTTACGCTCATGTAGTGCCCTCCCGACATGCCTCCGACAACAGTTACCCTCCTCACGCTTCCGTATTACATCCATAGTGTACAGTACGGTGGCTTGTTGGCGTACACGATGAACGCAATTGCCGAAATATGCTGAGTGGCCTTCTCTGCCAACAGGACCTAAGGGGAGATTGGTCAGTATATTCACCATGTTGTGGTTAGGGTTTAAATCATGAGACTCACAAATTAAAGCCTAATAAGTGGACTATTTAAGACAAGAATTGTGTCTCCTGTTTCGCCGACAAAACCATTTTATTTCATATCAATCAAATGAACACTTTGCTTAGTCCTTACCTCATGAGCGTTGAATAGTTCAAAAGTTGACTTTAGTAGGTTTCTCACTAGTCAACTTTATTCAATGTCTCACAGGGAAGTGATTTCATTTGCATGATATGAAGTAATTTGCAAAACATCGCCTCCTTCAATTTCCCGACAAATCGCATTTTGCAAATGCGATTATTTTACTTGCACCTTTTTTCTTGAATTTGGATCTTTTATCAAAAAATTTTCAAACAAGTTATCAATCAACTCGTCACCATCTATTTGCTTAATAAACTACCTCCGCTATGGCCCGAACCCCGGGAAATTCAACAGAATTCAATGAACGACCAACTTCAGCCCCAGAGAGTGGAAGTGAAATCTCTGATATCGCCAGTAGTCGTGAATTAGGCATTGAAGTAGAGAGCCAGTCACATGAAGATAATCAAGATCCACCAGTTCTTCCGGAGTGTGAGTATGCATCCATCTTGAATATTTCAAATCTCTCAAAACCTGATATTGTGTCATAGCCTTTATTTCAGGGCAGCCTCCAAGCTCTCAGAAACCGAATTTTAAAAGTTATGAGAAGGAAAAGACTGTTGAACCTTGTGCACCGACAGAAGATGATGGGCAAGATGATGTAATTTTCAGTGGGGAGGTGGAAATTATATCCAAGGAACAATTTGTCTCCAACATTGCTCAAACAATCCCAAGGCTCGAAAAAATCCAAAATGATAGTAAAATTCCTGATTATGTGCGTCAAAAGATTGCTGAAGCCATGAGCCTGCTCAAAATGGATTTGAACCGTAAGTCCATTACTAATTCAAAACAAAATTGATAAAAATAGCTGCTTACAATATATGGGCAGGTGTGGAGGTGGGAGAATCTCTACCTGAAGGATCTCGAGTCGTAATTGGATTTCCAGGCAAAGGATTAGGAAAAAGACCAAATATACATGCGACCAAAAAAACAAACAAAAAACGCCGTACCTTTGAAGCCGCAAACGATTCTCGCGATCAAGGTGATGAAATTATCAATGTTGAAGGGGACCATATTGATAATGAACCTCCGCATACTGAACCCTCCCCAATACTCAATGAAACAATCCATGATGAAGCTCCACATACAGAAAGTCCCCCGATACCCAATGAAACAATGCATGATGCAACCCCTCCCGCCTCTCCTCGGAATATTCAAGCCTTTCAAGAAAGGGAAACAATTAAACATGATACAATGGGACGAGATATGACTGATATAATTCCCGACGCTGAGACCGAAGTGTCATCCGCTGCGAATTTTCAAGGAATATTTTTATCCCGCATGGAAGAGTTTGCAGGCGTTTTGAATTATCATTCCAATATTACTCAACAATCATGGAAGAGGGGGCTTGATAATATCAATAGGATTTACAAAAATAGATGGGACAATTTACCAACAAAGGATGCTCATACATTCCTGCCCATTGGTATTAAGGTGATCAGTAACCGAGATCTTAAAATGTCGGCTTGGCTGCAGGACCTTGAGATGGCAGGTGAGTTTTTTTTTATCTTTGTGCATGATACTTGATTATTGGCTGTTGACTGGTGATATAAATTGCAATATACAGGGTTAGATTTTTTTAAGCCAACCGAAACAGAAGCGTTTTTTGATCACAACATTTGGAATCTCAAATTGATGAAGGAATCAGCTAAACCTCCAGATAATCTCGCAAAATCTGAACACTCCTTCTTCAAAATGGTTCAGAGCCTTCTTTACCCCGCCAATCCAGTTAAACATTTTTGGGCAAATGTTATGTTTGAATCCATTAGTTTAGTCTCATACGATGTGATTGCACCCAAACCATATGTTGCACCAACATCAAATTCGACCGATCCTCTTGGACTCGAACGGGGAGCAGTTGAATACCTTGCCTCCTGCTTGAGTAAATCGAAGCAACGTGCAACCCAACTCAGCATTGAAGGTGGCGGGGCTGACAATGAGATATCCACAAAGCCGCACAAGAACCTGGAGGATCTAATGGATACAGTTATCCATTTGATGATTGCATACAACATGGTACGTGCACATACAAAGGTCGAAGTTAATGGCATCAAAGGCAAACTCACGAACTCAAAAAAAAATGAGGCCATCAAAGATCTTTTGGCGTGTCACAAGAATCTTGGAATCAATCGAATTTGCTATGGTATATTAGCAGCATTCTGTGCGGTGGGGGTTCGTGGTTTGATGGTATGCTCAGATGACTGGAGAACAAGCTCAGTTAAAGGGGCTTTAGCACTAATTGACATTTCCGCAAAACTTTCAGAGGGTAAAAATCTAGTGGAGCCAGTGTGGCTACGTACTAATAAGTATATATGTAATTTACTGAATAAAAGTTTCTTCTCATCAGAGTCTTTTAACCCCACTGTACCTCTTAGATTTGATTTTGCACGATGCTTAGTATTAGACTTTGGTGATGCCTGGGTGGCGAATCGCGGGCTTGGTTCAAGTGATGAGGTCACCTTGACGGTACCCAGGTCAGCTAAACTCACAACCAGGATTGACCCGTTTTAGATTAGCTTTGTACTAGATAGATTGTAATTGAATTTTGCAAAGTTATTTATGAATTTAATAATCATGACTTCCTATCCTACTACTTCCCGGATGCCACAGTCTGAGTACCAATAGTAATTGTACGGCGGCATGCCTCCGTACATCATTGCAAAGACTCCGACAAGACGCAAGCTGAGTCAGGCGTTGTGCCCGCGAGTAGCACACCCGGGTGCATTGCGGGAAGTCGCGTTTATCACTTCCCGCCAGCCCATAATAGGCCAAATGTTCCTGTGTCTTTCAAGAGGACTAGGATAGCTAGGGATCCGCAGCAGGATGCATATTGCATTTGCGTGTGCTTGCAATATTCCAAATGGTTGGATTGGAAAGTGATTGCATGGGAACATCAATGTGTAAAATTGAATAATGCACTATCCACTGCAATTTTCAGGTTCAGGTATTTGAGATCGTGAATTTGCCAAGGTCAGGCGTGAGCTTTCTTTTTAGCCGCAATTAAAAAAGATTCATCCACCGCAATCCAATTTAGGTGATATTAAGAAATTAGTAATCATTCGGTTTCATTTCATTTTCTGCTGAAAGCATGCCATTCACGAAAAAAGGAAAAGAGCGTAAAAGGGAACTCGCGAGAAAGCGTCGGGCTGAGGAAGGAAAGTGTGAGTTACTCGCTTAATCTCAGTGTATATATATAGATATATATATATGCTTCCACATTTATGTGGCACCCTCATTGGGCCCCACTGAAGAACATGGGCTTTAGTCAGTTCAGATTGTGCCAATGTCATGTGGGCTCCAACAGGGAAGTCAAAGGATGTGTGCCGAAGAAAGCTCCTTGGCAGTATCTGATATCTTGTGTGCTTCAACACGTAGTGATCCCTCAACCACTCGGGAATAGTAGCAGATCCCAAAAGACAAATGAGCGCAAAACGACCCGAATGAATAGGTTGTTTTCCTCCTCTCGCCCAACAGCACAAATATCAATGCCAGTATCAGCAAATATCACCCCAAGTGAAATTCGGAGGCTTGTGGATGTCAATCAGATCAAACGCATTCACTTTGGGTGTGTGGCAATTTTCTCTTCAACCGGATTACTCATTGCCCTTGTCGAATTCCGACCATTCACAACAATGAGTGAAGTCGAGGTCAATCAATGGGATGAATTATCACAATTCCTATTTCGCGAAAAGAGTTTCACCGACCCTATTGCAACAAATGGAGCATTACTGGAGGGATTTATGTTCGCGATTGGGTGGCGCAAATGCACCACGAAGAATGAACAATTTGGTCTGTATGGTAGTGCTGGCAAAATTGAAAATGCAAAAGATGAATGGCGGGACCGAGGTGCCAATCTTAGCTCGGTGGGTCGCATTCTAGGTCAATCCTTACGATATGTTGGGGATAATTTATTTCAGAAGATTCAAAATTGCTACAACTCATTGGGGGTTCCGTCTTTTGATCAAGTCAACTATGAAGGCGATATTCCGGCAAATCAGGGTGCATTCGAGTTCGCTTCCGCACTCACTTTCACCATGAATGGATTCAAAAACGCACCTCATGTTGATAAGGATGCATTGCTGTATGCTTCGGGATGGTGGTTTCAAGCTGATAAGCGGACTGGCCAAATTCGAAGAGATGCGTAAAAGCAGTGTACAGGGGGAAAATTGATTTTCCCAAATGAGCATTTTTGGATTGATCTATCCGCATGTCATGGGCTCATTCAGGTAGTGTGGGCCAGTAGTACATTTGTTCATTATACTGATCCAGCACAGGACAATGAAAGCACGACACTAGTGGGTATGTCCGCACAATGCTCAAGCAGGTTAGCAAAAACAATGCGGCAAAAAAGCAATGGCTATTATGAGATTGGCGAGAGAGCGGGCTATCAAATCAGGGATGGTAATACAATCTCATGCCGATTCAAAGAATGAGGAGATTTGCAAGTGGGTTGGGTAAGTAATGGTGAGGTAAGGCAGAGGACAATATACACCAGGATTGGATGGATTCGAGTGCGGGAGATGGGGTGTCTCACATGAAAAAGGGGTGAAGTGGATTATGTACGGTGGCATGCCACCGTACATCTGTCCTGGTTTGTTGCTATTGTCCAGGATGCCAATGCTTCACACGCGAATCCTCATGCTTGTGCAGGTTCTGACAATGCTGAAAGTTCCTTACGCCTATGCGGGGTGCCAACGCTACACACGCCAATCCTTGGGCCTGTGCACGCTCCCGAAAATTTACATGCCAATCCTTACGCCTTTACAGGCTTTCGACGATTCACACGCCAATTCTTACGCTTGTGAAGCTTCCCCACAATGCTGAAATTTTCTTTAGCCTGTGCAGGATCCCAAGAATTCACACGCCAATTCTTACGCCTGTGCAGGCTCCCAACAATTCACACGCCCATCCTTATGCTTGGGGAGGGTCCCAAAAGTGCTAAAATTCCTTACGCCTGTACAGGCTTCCGACGATTCACACGCCAATCCTTACGCTTGGGAGGGTTGCCAACAATGCTGACAAATTCTTACGCCTGTGCAGGCTCCCAACAATTCACACGCCAATCCTTATGCCTGTGCAGGCTCCCAACAATTCACACGCCAATCCTTACGCCTGTGCAGCCTCCCGACAAGTCACACGCCAATCCTTACGCTTGTGAAGGTTCTAGACAATTTAAACAATTCAATACATGAGTAAGACTAATAGCGTGTGACCATAGGAAAGGCCATGTTTCACGAATCTGGACTCGATTGCTCACATACGGGAACCTCCCGCTTTTTTACAGTTAGGAATGGGTATGGCTCTAAACCATGGAAGAAGAAAATATACGAGAGGATAACGGCAACTATTGGCGCATTTTGAGAAAAAGAGGTTCACGAAAACAAATACTCACTCAAACTCTTGGTGGGGCACTTACAAAAATAATTCTCACGCAATCAGGGTTTTTCTCTAAGGAGGAAATAAGTAATTTTTACGTGAACAAAGAATGTAATAGAATTTGAACATAACAATAATTGAAGACAAATATTTTATTCAAAAGAAAGTATTACAAAAAATAAAAAGAGGAAATAATGGGATTTTTTTTTTAATTTTTTATTTTTCGAGGAATTTGGAGACTATCCCGGTTATGTCCTCCTTTGGATAAGCCTCCAGTGCCTGGGCAAGGAGGCGGTTTAGTTCGTCCCGGAAGTCCCGGTGCATCTCATTTCGATGAGTTGCATCCACGAAAGGAATCATGTGGAGCAAGCGACGATGCTCCAACAAGATTCGGTTGATCGAATCGTGGACGATTGCTCGAGGAATCATTAGGGTCGGTCGCAGGTCGGTGAATTCCTGGCGAGCGTCATCGTGGGAATGAGACGAGCTTGGCACCGGGGGGGAGGAGGCGTTGGGGTTCTCGGGGGCACTGGAAGGGATCTCTGGGGAGGGAACCGGGGTTGGAGTGGAGGGGGGGGGAATGGAAGGGGAAGGTGGGCGAGTCGGGTAAGAAGAAGGGGGAGGGGGAGGGGGATGGGGAAGTGGGGATCCCACGGGCGTATCGTCGATGATGATTATCAAGCAAGGAGTGGCGGGACGATCTGGAGACGGTTGAAAAAATGGTGAGGAAAAGTTGAGAAGAGTGAAGAAGGAGAAGTGGTGACTTACCAAAAGGTTCCTCCGTGGATTGCGTAGGAGCCACCTCAGGTTCTGGCTCACGAGTCGTATCGTCCTCAGGTGGTTGGGACGATGGACTCGGGCCAGGAATAGGTGGCTCTTCGGTTCGGGAGGGTTCTAAAAAAGGAGTAAGTGTCAGTTCACTGGACTCGAAAGTGAAAGTGAAAATGAAATGAAACTTTGGCTGCTTACCACGGAATAATTCCTCAGACCATCGGGTGCCACTCGGGCCTGGAGTGGGTTGCCGGGGGGTTTGCTCGCGAGGCAAACTGGGAACGGGAGAGTCGTGTCGGGGGGGATTCGGGGGGTTTGGTTCTATGAGTAATGGAAAAAAGTCAGTATTATTGCGTGAAGAGAAATGAGATAAAGAGGAGAAATAAAACTTACTTTGGCGTTTGAATCCCATCGGTGATAAGACATGGTGACGATCAGCCCAAGCTCGAATGTCCTCTCGCCATCGCCATCCTTCATCGGCCGGATAATCACTTCCCTCCGGTCGAGGAGTGAAGTGACCATCGGATGGTGGCCTAGGAGGGGGAGTGGACAAATCGATACTGGAGGGGACAGGGCTAATCGTCCGGAATCGTTCCCGTTGGCCTGTTTGGGGGCCCGGCGTCCATTCACGCTCAGAAATGGTTTCATCATCGTCGACCACAAAGGAGTCCTCGCGAGGGCGTCTTGGGCGAGAACTCGTCTGGCCTCGTGGTCGGAAGGGGCGGACAACGAACGAACATTTCTTGTGTGCTTGTCGGCAAGCATCACAAGCGTCGTTCGTCGTCGAGGAACGAATGCAGGGGATACCCCGCTTGGTGCATAACGTGCACGACATCTAAAAACAAAACAAAACAGGTTAGTAACTGAATAGAAAGTAAGCAATCAAGAAAGAAAAGGAAGACATACGATGATTTATATAAATATAAAACGGAATCAAATTAAAGACGCTCTAGTCGGAAGTTTTTAAAAGTCTGGAAGGAAGTCGTGAAGAAAGAAAAATATTAATATTGGTACATAATGTTGACTAAAGTTTAATTGGAGAAAACGTACAAAGTAGATAGAAGTGGGGTTCTGAAAGTATTAGCAGGAATAACAAAAAGCGAGCAGGAAGGGGAGTGGGGTTAGTCGAGTGCGAAAGAAAAGACTGGAAAGGCAGGAAGACGAGGGGGAATACGCACAAGAAGGACAAACGCGGGTGAGGTTGAACGAAGTGGAGCGGGTGAGAAAGAAAGTGAAGTGCGTGTCGTGTGAAGATGGTCTTTTATACCAAGGTGAAGCTGAGACGATCTCAGCAGTTGCAGCACCCGCAAAAGTCTCAGCTTCAAGGCGTGTGGGCAAAATTGAAGCTGAGTCTCAGCGAATGCTGCAACTGAGAGGTGAAATGCTCGCGTGAGGCAGAAGAACAATGGGGGTCTGGCTGAGTATTGCAATTTATTGAATTGTCAAGCTGAGTATTGCAATTTATTGAATTGTCATGCTGAGTCACATCCCCTTTGTTTCCTTAAATTGCCACCCGATCACCCAGGAGGGTGGTCGTGAGGCCCTTATTGATTGTGCATTGTGGGTGCAATGCACAAGTGACCGCGGCAAGATCACCGGCCTTATGGCCTGGTGATAGTCTTTGAACAAAGGGGGGGGCTGTAAGACAAGTGAATACAGCGTGAGCTTGCCTCAACCCATTGCTCAGGTTTGCTTTCGGGTCATAATTGAAATGCTCAGTGGCTGAACATTTGAATTGCACAGTAATTGAACAATTGATATAACAATATCAAATGCACCGCTGAGTATTGCAATTTATTGAATTGTCAAGCTCAGTCACATCCCCTTTGTTTCCTTAAATAGTCACCCGATCACCCAGGAGGGTGGTCGTGAGGCCCATGTTGCATGTGCATTGGGGGTGCAATGCACAAGTGACCCATGCAGAAAAGCACCCGGTGCATTTGGTCACAAGTGACCGCGGCGAGATTACCGGCCATATGGCCTGGTAATAGTATGTGAACAAAGGGGGGGGCTGTAAGACAAGTGAATACAGTGTGAGCTTGCCTCGACCCATTGCTCAGGTTTGCTTTCGGGTCATAATTGAAATGCTCAGTGGCTGAACATTGGAATTGCACAGTGATTGAGCTATAGATATAACAATATCAAATGCACCATGCTGAGCCATTGCTCAGTCGTTTTTGTATGCGCGCACTCTGAGCATTTGGCACAGCATCGGATGACATTTCAGCAAGGTGCAGCATTTCACACGCTTTGGTGAAGTGCTCCAAACTGAGCCTTCCAGTGAGCTATTGCAGAATTAGTTCATTCCATGGCTTTACTGAGCACTTTCACACGGTGCTTTTGACCATGACATGCTCAGCTTGCGTGTGCAAATCGGGTGAAACGCAATGCTGAGCATGTGGCACATGAGCTACGTAAATGCAAACGATTGGAAGGTGCATGCACATTTGCTATATGCATGCAGGCTCAAGTAGTATTACACCTTCCTGATCTGTACAGTACAGTCGACACTGTAGTACGCAGTACACCTTTGTAAATGTGTACTGCGGGGCAGAGCAAAAAGCTGTTCAACAATGTAACATGCAATCACGTCAAGCCATCGAGTCATATCTCTCACCTGCATCCCTTTGATGCACCTTGTTGGACAGCTCTGCCTAACTACGGCACAGATGCGCATGTAATCCAAGTTAATGTAAGTGGGTCATAATGGGATGACTTAATATTTGGGTCATACACAAAGAGTTGATTCACTCCGGTGCCATGGTTGGGGCAAACAATGACTGGCCCGCTTGTTCATTGTCGGGCAGCCACACGCTTTCATACACACCCCCGATGGTTCATACGCAGGCAACTTTCACACGCCTGGAAGACATTTTACTGCCAGTCTTCCAGCTGCGTATTTTCTTGCTTGGGTTGTCAGCTTGACTGCAGACGCTCACCCGCTTGCGCGTGGAAACCTGAGGCCAATCAGTGTGGATTTGCTTCAGCCTCATCCACATTAGATTAACAATCCCAGCCTATGATTGCTGAGGCTGGTCATGTTGGCGTGGTTATATCCCACCGCGGGTCATTTTCTTTACGTTCTCACACGCCCCGCGCAAGTTGTGGCACCTGGCTTGCAGCCAAAAAATCCCTTGGGCGTGTGGCCTCTTTCTCCGAAGTTCTGTACGCGCGTGAGGCAAAGAGGCCAATGCCAATCTCGGTGGATTAGTACTCGCCTCAAACGCCATAGGGGTGAATGTATATGTGGATCACGGCTCACGGCTGGCGCCCCCTTTGATCATCCCTCACATTCCCCCTGAAAGTCCAGTATGCATCAGTCAGCAAAAAACTTCAGGCCAAACCAAAGTCATGTTCGGTGGCATGCCACCGAACATATCTCACCCACCCACACACAAACATCCCCACAGTGAGATTGCCCTTTGAAACTGCCAACATTGCCCAGTAGGTCCCTGTGAATAATTAACCTGGGGAGGATACGCTCATTGTTCGCTGTCACACCAGCAAACATGACCGCATGCCTCTAATATGCCCTCCACAATAAGCTGCTACAACCCACCCAATTTCGGATGTGCTAATGTCAGCCTTGTTCCACCAAATGTTTCGTAACTTGCTGCAGATCCAGCAGTCATAATGGTGCACCCACATTTTGGCCACCTTGCCTTGATATATGCCCCAAATCGGATATGAAAATTATGAGCCCAAGAGGCCCACCTCCATCAAGACCATGCACGTAACCACAGGCCATCCCCCTTTTGGCCTGTTGCTGCCACTCATATAAGTTCCCCACCTGCGCTTATTCCTATTCATTCCCTTTAGCTAACCCTTCCCGATCATATAATTCCCAACTGTCCCCAAATAATTTAAAATAGCCATCATGTCAACCCCTTCACAACCACTTTGCATTGGGATGATTAATATTCGTATTCAAATAAATAGTGATATAACCTTAAAGCCTGAGAATTCCCACTTAGGTTCTTGGATTATCCTATGGCACAATCAACACAACATATTCGTATATCTCCCCAATCACCAGCATGCTATTGGCTCTCTCCCGGGAACCCTTTCCCAAACATTGATACCATTCCTTGGGGCACCCAAAACGTTCATGCACTGTGGTCCTGGTGGGGCATGGATTGAAAATTGCCAATCCAATCCTACTCAAATATTATTCGTTGAGGGAGTATTTATGACTGATGCCAATGATCCCTCCTCATCTCAGAAACCCAATCTAGCATTGATGTTCTTCACATGGTATCCAAACGTTCTATTCATAATGGAAAGCTTTCGAACACAAGATTTCAAGCTTAAAATGCCCAAAGAATATGACTGTACTACTCATTGTCAATGTCAACTCTTTACTCCGACATTTCCCGCTTCAAACTCGACGCCTGCTTCATATCCTGCTGTTTCATCATTGATTTCCAAGCAAAAACTGATACAATTACCCAGTGGATCAGACACCGGGGCGAATCTTGTGTCAATCGTCGGCGATTGACTTCACGTCAAGCAAACGTCAAGCAGGATAAAAGTCGAGCTCACGTCAAGCGAAAATCAAGCGAACGTCGAGCACACGTCACACTCTGGTCTTACACCAAATCCTGTGACATCCAATAATATTGGTTCCCCTGTGCCTTCAACTCAGATTCCTCACCGCCTGATCATCCCACAACCGTCCGATGATTGGTAAAAATTACACCAGACCCGCCTGTTTGCACACACACACATCAAAGATGTCCTTCAGCCAGTCTTGATGTAGGCGGGGGGTTTGACTTCACCAGGTCATCCATGAAGTGTGCGTGTGCATGCGTGGGGGCGGGTGCGTTTGCGTGTGCATTGGCGTGTGCGGGTGGGTTTGCATGTGCATTGGCGTGTGCGGGAGCATGTGCGGGTGGGTGTGCGTGTGCGGGTGCGTGGGCGTGTGCATTGGCGCGTGCCGGTGGGTGTGCGTGTGCGTGTGCATTGGCGCGTGCGGGTGCACATGCGGGTGTGGGTACGCAAAAGCCGATTCCGCTTCCAACATGATGATGGCGCAGTGAGAAATTTTGGATGCTGTGAAAGGTGAGTGTGTGGGTCATTTGATCATTGGACTTGGCTTATTCACACTGTACCCAATGTCAAAATAGTAACTTCTTTGTGGCAATGTGAAATAATGGGCTTTGCTTGTCACAATGGAATGTCTCTGTCACTAAATTTTGAGGCAATTATTTCACTAGCAAAATTGCTGATGAATCTGAGAGATTTGCATTTTGTAGACTAAATATCATGAAATAACGGCTTTATCATTACAAGCAGTCCACATGACAGAGCTTTGTTATCATACAATCCACAGTTACCTTCTATTTCTTCTTCAGATATAATCAAGTGTCCATCATCAAAACCAACAGCTTTATAAATATTCAGATGCGGCCAATCTGGTAGGAAATTCACATCAATCTTCAAAGGTTTTAAAATCAGAAAGTTATTGTTCAGTATGCTAGATGGCTCAGAGACTTTGAAAATGCTATCAATAATACCAAATTGTCGTGAGTTGCCCCTCAGAAAACATATCACACTGTTGCTGATATTTTTGGATTCAGTTGAAAATATATTGTTCCCAATATTAATGTTTGAAACTGGAAAATACCAAGGTGAGACAATCCTTGAAGTGGGAGGACTTGTGGATTGCACGGTAGTGTCTAAGCTGATCCAATCAACTATTTCCCCTGTTGCATGAAAAGTCTGTAAGTACTCAACCAGGCAATCATAATTTTGTTGGTCATGGCGGGATGGCTTGTTATATTTATGGTGATTGAACACGGCAGGTGGCTGTGATTCGAAAAGCTGTTTTATTTCACATGGCACAGATGGGGATTTCAGGAGAACGGAAAGGTTGGAACATCGACAGATATGTTGAAGTAAGGTTTTATCTATATCATCTATTCAGAGTTGCAAAAAGTTAGTCTTATTCAGTTCAGGTGTTTAATCAATGTGAATATATTGATCTTATTAATTGACTTACATATCTTGTTATTTGTTGGCATCTTTGCAAATACTCCAATCAAGCGCTCATAACCCCATGTGGCTGAGGCTTGTGCTGGGCCCCAACGTTGGAAGAGTTCGGGAATATGATCAGCAAAATGATGATTTGGTTTACTTTTCTGTTTTGGGAACAGGTGTTGATTGGAAAGGCGGAATTTTTTCCAATGTTCAGCAAATGCAGTCGCATCATCTATTGAAACAGTCCAGCTTGTGGCAATGTTGATAGCACTAATCAAATGGAATGTATTCTTGGCTAGTTCATTTGCAAGTTCTTCTGACTGACCCATTTTTCTTTGAGTGTTGGCAGATTGGTGTGCATCTAATGACATCTGTTGACTGAGCATTAGAAATGGAATATAGACCTTATATAAGAGAGCCCATTCAGCGGCTTTTAAGCTACCATGAGAGGGGGAACCCATTTTGCGGGGAACTCTTGTCCATGATGAGGGAATTATGGTCTCAGATATGATTTGTCGGAGATGCTCAAGAGCCTCACCCTTGATCTGGTGATCACTCAGTGCAGTGATATCCAATTCAGAGGGTATTTCAGAAGTTGGGATGTAATCGGCATCAAATGAAGGAATCTCCGCAGAACCACTAGATGGATGTTCTGTGTTAGGGGTGGGCATTGGGAAGTAGTTTTTTCGGGTGGAAGTAGTGGGGAGTGGCTCATTTATTATTTTTGCTGCGTCTCTTCTCAGGGAGCGGGCCTCTCTCAATGTGATTTTATCAAGAGAGCTGTTGGAGGTCATGGAATCTGAGTCTGAACTGTTGGTGTCATTGGATTTCCTGCGGGACCTGAAGTAAATTTTTGATTTCGCCTCTGGAATGCACAATTTGAAAGTTGCATGATCCTTCAAAATTCCAAGTATTAAATTATGCATTATGTCAAGATTAACCATTCTGGTTGCATCCCAATACGGAAGGTCTTCCAAAATTGAATATCGCACTCCATACTCAGAGAAAATTGCTTGTCTTTGTTGTGGGGTTGCCCGAAGCCATTTGGCAATGGTTGATTTATGACTTTGGTATGAGCGCGTGTAGTGAAATTGAGGACCAATTTCTTCAATTTGAGCTTTGTGAATGGTGCAAAAATTACAAAAGTGGTTTCCTGAATGGGAAATAAATCCAGTAAGCTTGCGCATGGCAACCACATCCGCAATGGCTGTGAGGATGGCAACACGGATAAAGGATCCTGATGGACCTGTTGAGGTGGGTGCAAAATGGTAACCTTGCCATAGCTCTTTGAGCTCGTTGATGAGTGGCATTAATAGATAATTCAATTGAAGCACAGTTGGCTCCTTCGGACCAGGGATGATTCCTGCAACATAGACATTCTCGGGCTTCAATCTTTCACTTGGGGGGAGATTAAGACAAATAAGCATGATAGGTCCAATGCTAGCCAACCGGGTTGACTTTCCATGTGCATTAAACCAGTCCACATATATGGAGAAGGCCAATGCACCAGGAATGGACATGAATGGGGGGTCATGGATATTTCTAGTGCCAGTGAAGCGTCTCCAGACCAATCCATCCCAGACGTCACGTTTTGGGGAATCTTCGGGAGTTTGGGATTGTTGATGTTGATGCAGAATGTCCATAATTCCAGCCCGCTGGAGAAATCTGGCAAGCCAATTTTTGAATGGTTGATAAATGAAATGTTTTGTTGGTATAAATTTTTGCTTCATGTTGGTTGTGTTTTGGGTGTGGGGTTCAGATGAATAGATGAATTTGCCTAATGATTGTGTGCAAGGGGGATCATGATCATTTGGGTCATTATGGCGTTGACAGTGGGGTTGGTCAGTTGTGACTGATTCAGTAAGGCCATTAAGAGAGAAACATTGAGGACAACATATATAGTTTTGAATCACTGGCTCCAATTGGAGATGTTCAAATATGGTACTCAGATCTTGAGGTATATGGAATGCAGGAGCGGGGGGACCAGCTGAGCTTGAGATACTGGACTTGATCAGCAGGTTCAGGGCGGGGTTGAGTATGCGTGAAGCCCTGCGGGGTAAATTATACCTTAATGATAGAATGGCAGATATTATCATTCCTAGGTCTTGTGGGGGAAGGGTTTGACTGCCACTATATGGTTTCTGTGCAGTTGAATTGAGACCCGCTGGAGTTGGGAAAGTGCTTTGGGTCAAATGTGAATAATCAGCTGGGAAGATTTGATCCAATAGAATTTGTGGGCACCCAGATCCTGATGCAGAAGTAGGGATGTTTGGAAGAGATTTGGGTGCAATGGTTGATTTGAGCTTTTTAATGTGCTGTTTATATTGGAAAGGTGTGAAGGCAACTCCTTGCCTATCACCCTCAGGGGAAGAATGTGTTTGAGTTGAGCAGTGTTGACACATGCATATACGCATTGAGGAATATGGCCGGGTTGTCATTGTTGCAGGAATTGGGAGTACGGTTGGTTTGTGTATAAATATCTATGGTTGATGTGAAAGTGTTTAGGAGTGTTATTAATTGGAAATAAAATTCAGTGATTATTTATGAAGGGGGAGATGATTTGAGCCAGCTGAGGATTTTATCCCATTTGTAATGGAGCATGAGCTGCAGTGGATAAAGTTTAACATGTCTCATCTGGATGGCGGAATTGGTTAGGCGTTTAATTGGGTAAAATGCCATGCTGCTCAATGCTCATACATATTCTAGTTTATTTACACATTGTGATAGTGCGGGTTTGACCATTGAGGGGGTTCCATTAGTGAAGTGTTACCATTGAATTGAGGGGATTAACATTTAATCCATGTACGCTGGCACGCCATCGTACATGGTTTAAACCTTATTACAGACATAACTATATAACTCTATTACATAAGGGGTTGGAGTGCAGCTAAAGTCTTGGTATTTGGTTTGAGTACGGCGGGCTTTGGATCAGTTGGAATGTGATTTGGATTGTCTTGCCTTTCGTGAAAAGGTGATGTCTCTTTTGTGGGTAAATCCTTCATGAATATACCCCTTTACAGATGTACAATGTTGGGGAATTTCAATGCATATATTGGCAGTTTGGATAATTCACAAAATGTGACAATGGGGAGGCGGAAATGTTACCAAATATGATTACCTATGGATGATGGGTCCCCTTTCAGATCAAGGAAATATCACATTATATGCTGGTAGGCCATGCAGGGTGGTTTCCGACAAAAGCGGAGGAGCTCAAGAGGAGGCAGGGAGGATTCTCCTCAAAAGAGTCTTATCCGACTTCCACACAACACTTAGTTCCAACTATTCATAGAATTTCTCTATTCTAAATTTGAAAAGATTTCATCTCATATCACTCTATTTTATCATAATACTGAGGTGTTTTATCTAGTTAAAAATATTACTGTACTTTTTCGGCCCTTATGTCATCTTTCAAGTCACATAAATCCCGTTCAGGTTCTGTTCATGACTCAAATAGTGAATCTAGCATAGAATATGTTCAAACACAGTCACCATTGAGTCCCAACATTCCTCTCACAACCCCTATCGCATCCTCAATGAATGTATCAGGTCTTAACATTGATGTGGGCAATCCAAAGGCTCCAACTTCAAGCACTTGGTCGATCCCAAATATTTCCGTCACTCCAATTCCCCCGAATCCCACTAATACACAAATTCATGTGTCTCAGGGGCCAGAAGGCACACCTCAAATCTCCTCACACGCTAATCCCCAATCAAAATTTCCACGTGAGTTCCTCCTTAATCCCGGTCGGAGTCCAGTCGCATCCCAGGATCCCTTTGGCCAAAGTAAACAGCCAACCCTCAATATTCCATCAGGATCGCAGGTTCATGTGGGTGATGAAAGGCGCGTGGATGGGGGGCGACGAAAAAGACCTTTGGAAAATGTAACTTGGAGCGGTCTGTCGGAGGGAAATCCAGTATTGACGCTTCATCAAAGTAAGTCATTTGAATTTTGGAGTAGAAACTTATTCATGATTTGATATGTTTGTTTCATGGGTTAGACATGGCACCTAAAGGCAAGTCAGTCCGATCTCAGGAGCCAATTGAAGATCGTGAGGATGACCAGTCTTCATTAATGTTTTGATGTGTTAACTGATGATTTGCATAGCAGGGGATGAACTTTATGCGTCTTCACCTCTGGTCCATAAAGAGAAAGTCAGTGGACGTCATCATCCATATGCCTCCAAACCAAGAACGGGTCATGCCAGTACATCAAGAGCAACAATGGTGGATGATGAGGATGAGAACATGTCTCCGACTCAAAGTGAAAGAAATGATGAACCAAGGAGGGACAATTTCACAGCGCATGAGCAAGGCACTCAATCAAATAGTGAGTTCACCCATCCTCAGCTGGGCCTCTCCCAGAGTATGCTTGAACAATCCGAGGTCAGACAGCAAAGGAACCAGGCCCGCAAAGCTCACAATGTGGCGAAACGTGCAAGCCAGAAGGAGCAACAAAAATGGCTGAAGGCAGAACTTCCAGAGAATGTCCATGGAATGAGATCAGCAGTACACGCACATTGCCTGTTCCTACTCAAAGTTAGGGATAAGGATTTTTCCTCACTACCAACACCACCCAGCACAGAAGAGCGTGAAATTGCAATTCAAGTGGCTGGTCATCTCGGTTATTTCCCCGAGGATGTGTTCAATGAGCCATCAACACAGGTTCAGTCTCAGGGTTTCCAAAGCTACTGCGACAATGAGCTGCACAAGCTAGGACTAAAGCGATTCACTTGGGACTGGGAGAGCTCATGGCAACCTCCGTTCAACGAGCTGATGTCTATGGTGTTTTACCGTACATTCCGTCTCGCACTTGTCAGCACTGAGTATCATCACTACTGTTGGAACAAGGATCATAACAACTATGGGGTCGTGGCGGCTTTAATGGAGCAATATTTCACTTATTTGAAAAGAGAATGGAAGTCTATTCAAAAGGATGCGGAGTATTTGGTAAAAAAGAAGGAGAATCAAAAGCTCGCAAAGATTCGTCAAAGAGTTAGTTACTGTATCTCTTCTTCATTGTGGACCAAGTCTGATGATGATCTACTTGATTATGTGCAGACCTGTGAGCGCCGTCGTGAATGGTGTGATACGGCTAAATTTCCCATTCTAGCATCACAATTCAATGACCCTCGAGTATGCTCAGATACTGAGGAAATACTGGAAAATGGCCGTCAAGTTTACCGCAAAGTGGGATTACGCTGGCGCTCCCAGTTATTTAATGATTTGGTATTGAAAATGGATAGAGACATAGAGTTTTGTAATCGGATTAAAAAAAAGGGTAAAAAAACTATTGATAGATTGCCAGAATTACGATCGACAGATGATGGTGATATTCCGGAAGGCCTATCATTTCAGGTATTTGATCAAGATTGGCTCAAAGGCTGTAGTAAGATGCAGTAATACAATCAAGTGA
Source organism: Austropuccinia psidii (assembly GCA_023105745.1). Classification (NCBI taxonomy): domain Eukaryota; kingdom Fungi; phylum Basidiomycota; class Pucciniomycetes; order Pucciniales; family Sphaerophragmiaceae; genus Austropuccinia; species Austropuccinia psidii. Next base: position 30,613,085 of record JALGQZ010000007.1, on the reverse strand, counting down.
AAGATGAGGTTGAAAGGTACCTTCCGCATGTTGACCTCAACTGAATGAGGAGTGATATAGTGGATGACCTGTACAGGTCGTTGTTGGCCAATACGATGTAGACGATCAACAGCCTGAGCCTCAATGGCTGGGTTCCAATTAGGCTCCTGGAAATGTGGATGTCAGGGTCCGAAAATCAGGGGAGAATTTTGGGGGGCCCCTCACCATTAAATAGACTATATTAGCACAAGTTATATTGAGGCCAGTTCCAGCCGCGGCAATGGATGCAATGAGTACTTCACATTCAGGATTATTGAAGAAATTCTCAAGCGCCTTGTCCTGCGCTCGTGGTGTAATTGTTCCATCAATTCGTGCTGAAAGGATAGAGTGATGGGCAAGAGCAATACCAATTCTACAATATCAATAAGTCAGATGGAGTCAACTGGTAATGGATGCATATTAGAATTAACGCACAAATCTAGAAATTGGGTCCATTGGGTATAAACCACCGATTTCGTTGGACCACACCTTGTTTGTTTGTTCTTCATTAAGCTTTGTAGGAGGTGTGCAATTTTACTACTCATCATGCATGTTTCCACATCCACAATAGTTCGTGTGATTCTTGGGGAGTTATCCTGAGTGCTCCTGCCCTCGGGGTCTTCCAGCTCCGCCTCCGCAATTGTGTTAAGCATGATGTGATGGTTACAACATATTCGCAGCTTATTAATATTTCTGAAAAACTCTCCTGGTCCTTTGCTTTTGGATGATAGGAATTCTTCATATAATGTGGAATATTCTTGCTGCATGGTCGGGTTGAGTGGGAGCAGCTCATAATGATGGCTAATAGTGGGGAGAGATTCGAGATGTGTGGTTTTGGTGCGGCGCAAACTTAAATGCCGCAATGCCAAATGCAAAATATCATTGCAACCTTTTGAAAGACTACTCAGGATGAATGGTGACCAGTTATCTTGATCGGCGCTCTGGGGTTGAGTGATGAAGGATATTATGCCCAAAAGGTCATAAATGGTGTTGTGAATAGGTGTGCCCGTTAAACATATTCGACGGGATGAAAGGAGGCTATTAATGGCACGGTGAGTGGCAGTGTATTGAGAGCGAATATAGCTATAAGAGGGGGCAAGGGTTATTGGATATAAAAGGTAATTTGAATCATTTAAGCTCAGCCACTCACTGTGCTTCATCCAAGATTATACGATGCCAATTGATTTGAAAAATGAATGATGTAGAGGGATTGGTTTGCTTAAATTCTTGGGTGATAGTATTGTAAGAAGTGATGATGATATCATATTTTAAGATGTCGGCTTGGGATAATGAGTGACGAGTGGGACCATGGTAGATTTTGGCATGCAGTGCTCCAGCCTGAGCATGCTTGGATATTTCTGATTGCCAGTTGGTAATTAAGCGAGGGGGGCAGATGATCATGGTGGGCGTGGAGCGATGGGGGTTTGCAATCATCCGCTCCTTGGAGGTACCAATTAGAGCAATGGCCTGAATGGTTTTACCTAATCCCATATCATCCGCAAGCAGTCCTCCAAGAGGGGTATTGGTCGAAAGGGATTCAAATGAGCTAACGACCTTGTTTGTAATGATGTGCCTGGCATTAAAAGTGGATCCTGGGGGTGAGGTTGCCCAAAGGTTACAGGCTGATTGGCCATTGGGGATTTCTCGATCCCAGAGAAAAGCTAGTCCGGTCTTTTGATGAGGGAGGAGGGGGGTTTGAATAATGGAATGGGGCGGGGTCATCATGGGGAGGTCTGATCCACTGGGTAATTGTATCAGTTTTTGCTTGGAAATCAATGATGAAACAGCAGGATATGAAGCAGGCGTCGAGTTTGAAGCGGGAAATGTCGGAGTAAAGAGTTGACATTGACAATGAGTAGTACAGTCATATTCTTTGGGCATTTTAAGCTTGAAATCTTGTGTTCGAAAGCTTTCCATTATGAATAGAACGTTTGGATACCATGTGAAGAACATCAATGCTAGATTGGGTTTCTGAGATGAGGAGGGATCATTGGCATCAGTCATAAATACTCCCTCAACGAATAATATTTGAGTAGGATTGGATTGGCAATTTTCAATCCATGCCCCACCAGGACCACAGTGCATGAACGTTTTGGGTGCCCCAAGGAATGGTATCAACGTTTGGGAAAGGGGTCCCGGGAGAGAGCCAATAGCATGCTGGTGATTGGGGAGATATACAAATATGTTGTGTTGATTGTGCCATAGGATAATCCAAGAACCTAAGTGGGAATTCTCAGGCTTTAAGGTTATATCACTATTTATTTGAATACGAATATTAATCATCCCAATGCAAAGTGGTTGTGAAGGGGTTGACATGATGGCTATTTTGAATTATTTGGGGACAGTTGGGAATTATATGATCGGGAAGGGTTAGCTAAAGGGAATGAAGAGGAATAAGCGCAGGTGGGGAACTTATATGAGTGGCAGCAACAGGCCAAAAGGGGGATGGCCTGTGGTTACGTGCATGGTCTTGATGGAGGTGGGCCTCTTGGGCTCATAATTTTCATATCCGATTTGGGGCATATATCAAGGCAAGGTGGCCAAAATGTGGGTGCACCATTTGACTGCTGGATCTGCAGCGAGTTACGAAACCTTTGGTGGAACAAGGCTGACATTAGCACATCCGAAATTGGGTGGGTTGTAGCAGCTTATTGTGGAGGGCATATTAGAGGCATGCAGTCATGTTCGCTGGTGTGACAGCGAACAATGAGCGTATCCTCCCCAGGTTAATTGTTCACAGGGACCTACTGGGCAATGTTGGCAGTTTCAAAGGGCAATCTCACTGTGGGGATGTTTGTGTGTGGGCGGGTGAGATATGTTCGGTGGCATGCCACCGAACATGACTTTGGTTTGGCCTGAAGTTTTTTGCTGACTGATGCATACTGGGCTTTCAGGGGGGAATGTCTGGGATGATCAAAGGGGGCGCCAGCCGTGAGCCGTGATCCACATATACATTCACCCCTATGGCGTTTGAGGCGAGTACTAATCCACCGAGATTGGCATTGGCCTCTTTGCCTCACGCGCGTACAGAACTCCGGAGAAAGAGGCCACACGCCCGAGGAATTTTTTGGCTGCAAGCCAGGTGCCACAACTTGCGCGGGGCGTGTGAGAACGTGAAGAAAATGACCCGCGGTGGGAGATACCCACGCGAACATGACCAGCCTCAGCAATCATAGGCTGGGATTGCTATTCTAATGTGGATGAGGCTGAAGCGAATCCACACTGATTGGCCTCAGGTTTCCACGCGCAAGCGGGTGAGCGTCTGCAGTCAAGCTGACAACCCGACCAAGAAAATAGGCAGCTGGAAGACTGGCAGTAAAATGTCTTCCAGGCGTGTGAAAGTTGCCTGCGTATGACCCATCGGGGGTGCGTATGAAAGCGTGTGGCTGCCCGACAATGAACAAGCGGGCCAGTCATTGTTTGCCCCAACAATGGCACCGGAGTGAATCAACTCTTTGTGTTAGACCCAAATATTAAGTCATCCCATTAAGACCCACTTACATTAATTTGGATTACATGCGCATCTGTGCCGTAGTTAGGCAGAGCTGTCCAACAAGGTGCATCAAAGGGATGCAGGTGAGAGATATGACTCGATGGCTTGACGTTATTGCATGTTACATTGTTGAACAGCTTTTTGCTCTGCCCCGCAGTACATTTACAAAGGTGTACTGCGTACTACAGTGTCGACTGTACTGTACAGATCAGGAAGGTGTAATACTACTTGAGCCTGCATCCATCTAGCAAATGTGCATGCACCTTCCGATCGTTTGCATTTACGTAGCTCATGTGCCACATGCTCAGCATTGCGTTTCACCCGATTTGCACACGCAAGCTGAGCATGTCATGGTCAAAAGCACCGTGAGAAAGTGCTCAGTAAAGCCATGGAATGAACTTTTTTGCAATAGTTCATTGGAAGGCTCAGTTTGGAGCACTTCACCAAAGCGTGTGAAATGCTGCACCTGGCTGAAATGTCATCCGATGCTGTGCCAAATGCTCAGAGTGCGCGCATACAAAAACGACTGAGCAATGGCTCAGCATGGTGCATTTGATATTGTTATATCTATAGTTCAATCACTGTGCAATTCCAATGTTCAGCCACTGAGCATTTCAATTATGACCCGAAAGCAAACCTGAGCAATGGGTCGAGGCAAGCTCACGCTGTATTCACTTGTCTTGCAGCCCCCCCCTTTGTTCACATACTATTACCAGGCCATATGGCCGGTAATCTCGCCGCGGTCACTTGTGACCAAATGCACCGGGTGCTTTTCTGCATGGGTCACTTGTGGATTGCACCCACAATGCACATTCAACATGGGCCTCACGACCACCCTCCTGGGTGATCGGGTGGCTATTTAAGGAAACTAAGGGGATTTGACTCAGCTTGACAATTCAATAAATTGCAATACTCAGCGGTGCATTTGATATTGTTATATCAATTGTTCAATTACTGTGCAATTAAAATGTTCAGCCACTGAGCATTTCAATTATGACCCGAAAGCAAACCTGAGCAATGGGTCGAGGCAAGCTCACGCTGTATTCACTTGTCTTACAGCCCCCCCCTTTGTTCAAAGACTATCACCAGGCCATAAGGCCGGTGATCTTGCCGCGGTCACTTGTGCATTGCACCCACAATGCACAATCAATAAGGGCCTCACGACCACCCTCCTGGGTGATCGGGTGGCAATTTAAGGAAACAAAGGGGATTTGACTCAGCATGACAATTCAATAAATTGCAATACTCAGCTTGACAATTCAATAAATTGAAATACTCAGCCAGACCCCCATTGTTCTTCTGCCTCACGCGAGCATTTCACTTCTCAGTTGCAGCATTCGCTGAGACTCAGCTTCAATTTTGCCCACACGCCTTGAAGCTGAGACTTTTGCGGGTGCTGCAACTGCTGAGATCGTCTCAGCTTCACCTTGGTATAAAAGACCATCTTCACACGACACGCACTTCAATTTCTTTCTCACCCGCTCCACTTCGCTCAACCTCACCCGCGTTTGTCCTTCTTGTGCGTATTCCCCCTCGTCTTCCTGCCTTTCCAGTCTTTTCTTTCGCACTCGACTAACCCCACTCCCCTTCCTGCTCGCTTTTTGTTTTTCCTGCTAATACTTTCAGAACCCCACTTCTATCTACTTTGTACGTTTTCTCCAATTAAACTTTCGTCAACATTATGTACCGATATTAATATTTTTCTTTCTTCACGACTTCCTTCCAGACTTTTAAAAACTTCCGACTAGAGCGTTTTTATATTGATTCCGTTTTAAATTTATATATATCATCGTATGTCTTCCTTTTCTTTCTTGATTGCTTACTTTCTATTCAGTTACTAACCTGTTTTGTTTTGTTTTTAGATGTCGTGCACGTTATGCACCAAGCGGGGTATCCCCTGCATTCGCTCCTCGACGACGAACGACGCTTGTGATGCTTGCCGACAAGCACACAAGAAATGTTCGTTCGTTGTCCGCCCCTTCCGACCACGAGGCCAGACGAGTTCTCGCCCAAGACGCCCTCGCGAGGACTCCTTTGTGGTCGACGATGATGAAACCATTTCCGAGCGTGAATGGACGCCGGGCCCCCAAACAGGCCAACGGGAACGATTCCGGACGATTAGCCCTGTCCCCTCCAGTATCGATTTGTCCACTCCCCCTCCTAGGCCACCATCCGATGGTCACTTCACTCCTCGACCGGAGCGAAGTGATTATCCGGCCAATGAAGGATGGCGATGGCGAGAGGACATTCGAGCTTGGGCTGATCGTCACCATGTCTTGTCACCGATGGGATTCAAACGCCAAAGTAAGTTTTATTTCTCCTCTTTATCTCATTTCTCTTCACGCAATAATACTGACTTTTTTCCATTACTCATAGAACCAAACCCCCCGAATCCCCCCCGACACGACTCTCCCGTTCCCAGTTTGCCTCGCGAGCAAACCCCCCGGCAACCCACTCCAGGCCCGAGTGGCACCCGATGGTCTGAGGAATTATTCCGTGGTAAGCAGCCAAAGTTTCATTTCATTTTCACTTTCACTTTCGAGTCAAGTGAACTGACTCTTACTCCTTTTTTAGAACCCTCCCGAACCGAAGAGCCACCTATTCCTGGCCCGAGTCCATCGTCCCAACCACCTGAGGACGATACGACTCGTGAGCCAGAACCTGAGGTGGCTCCTACGCAATCCACGGAGGAACCTTATGGTAAGTCACCCCTTCTTTCTCTTCGATCCATATTCACCTTTCCTCATTTTTTCTTCGACCGTCTCCAGATCGTCCCGCCACTCCTCGCTCGATCATCATCATCGACGATATGCCCGTGGGATCAGCCCATCCCCCTCCCCCTCCCCCTTCTTCTTCACCGACTCCACCATCTTCCCCTTCCACTCCAACCCCGGTTCCCTCCCCAGAGATCCCTTCCAGTGCCCCCGAGAACCCCAACGCCTCCTCCCCCCCGGTGCCAAGCTCGTCTCATTCCCACGATGACGCTCGCCAGGAATTCACCGACCTGCGACCGACCCTAATGATTCCTCGAGCCATCGTCCACGATTCGATCAACCGAATCTTGTTGGAGCATCGTTGCTTGCTCCACATGATTCCTTTCGTGGATGCAACTCATCGAAATGAGATGCACCGGGAATTCCGGGAGGAACTAAACTCCCTCCTTGCCCAGGCACTGGAGGCTTATCCAAAGGAGGACATAACCGGGATGGTCTCCAAATTCCTCGAAAAATAAAAATTTAAAAAAAATGTCATTATTTCCTCTTTTTATTTTTTGTAATACTTTCTTTTGAATAAAATATTTGTCTTAAATTATTGTTATGTTCAAATTCTATTACATTCTTTGTTCACGTAAAAATTACTTATTTCCTCCTTAGAGAAAAACCCTGATTGCGTGAGAATTATTTTTGTAAGTGCCCCACCAAGAGTTTGAGTGAGTATTTGTTTTCGTGAACCTCTTTTTCTCAAAATGCGCCAATAGTTGCCGTTATCCTCTCCTATATTTTCTTCTCCCATGGTTTAGAGCCATACCCATTCTTAACTGTAAAAAAGCGGGAGGTTCCCGTATGTGAGCAATCGAGTCCAGATTCGTGAAACATGGCCTTTCCTATGGTCACACGCTATTAGTCTTACTCATGTATTGAATTGTTTAAATTGGCTAGAACCTTCACAAGCGTAAGGATTGGCGTGTGACTTGTCGGGAGGCTGCACAGGGGTAAGGATTGGCGTGTGAATTGTTGGGAGCCTGCACAGGCATAAGGATTGGCGTGTGAATTGTTGGGAGCCTGCACAGGCGTAAGAATTTGTCAGCATTGTTGGCAACCCTCCCATGCGTAAGGATTGGCGTGTGAATCGTCGGAAGCCTGTACAGGCGTAAGGAATTTTAGCACTTTTGGGACCCTCCCCAAGCATAAGGATTAGCGTGTGAATTGTTGGGAGCCTGCACAGGCGTAAGAATTGGCGTGTGAATTCCTGCGATCCTGCACAGGCTAAAGAAAATTTCAGCATTGTGGGGAAGCTTCACAAGCGTAAGAATTGGCGTGTGAATCGTCGAAAGCCTGTAAAGGCGTAAGGATTGGCGTGTAAACTTTCGGGAGCCTGCACAGGCATAAGGATTGGCGTGTGTAGCGATGGCCCCCCGCATAGGCGTAAGGAACTTTTAGCATTGTTGGAACCTGCACAAGCATAAGGATTCGCGTGTGAAGCATTGGCATCCTGGACAATAGCAACAAACCAGGACCGATGTACGATGGCATGCCACCGTACATAATGCACTTCACCCCTTTTTCATGTGAGACACCCCATCTCCCGCACTCGAATCCATCCAATCCTGGTGTATATTGTCCTCTGCCTTACCTCACCACTACTTACCCAATCCACTTGCAAATCTCCTCATTCTTTGAATCGGCATGAGATTGTATTACCATCCCTGATTTGATAGCCCGCTCTCTCGGCAATCTCATAATAGCCATTGCTTTTTTGCCGCATTGTTTTTGCTAACCTGCTTGAGCATTGTGCGGACATACCCACTAGTGTCGTGCTTTCGTTGTCCTGTGCTGGATCAGTATAATGAACAAATGTACTACTGGCCCACACTACCTGAATGAGCCCATGACATGTGGATAGATCAATCCAAAAATGCTCATTTGGGAAAATCAATTTTCCCCCTGTACACCGCTTTGACGCATCTCTTTGAATTTGGCCGGTCCGCTTATCAGCTTGAAACCACCATCCCGAAGCATACAGCGATGCATCCTTATCAACATGAGGTGCGTTTTTGAATCCATTCATGGTGAAAGTGAGTGCGGAAGCGAACTCGAATGCACCCTGATTTGCCGGAATATCGCCTTCATAGTTGACTTGATCAAAAGACGGAACCCCCAATGAGTTGTAGCAATTTTGAATCTTCTGAAATAAATTATCCCCAACATATCGTAAGGATTGACCTAGAATGCGACCCACCGAGCTAAGATTGGCACCTCGGTCCCGCCATTCATCTTTTGCATTTTCAATTTTGCCAGCACTACCATACAGACCAAATTGTTCATTCTTCGTGGTGCATTTGCGCCACCCAATCGCGAACATAAATCCCTCCAGTAATGCTCCATTTGTTGCAATAGGGTCAGTGAACCTCTTTTCGCGAAATAAGAATTGTGATAATTCATCCCATTGATTGACCTCGACTTCACTCATTGTTGTGAATGGTCGGAATTCAACAACGGCAATGAGTAATCCGGTTGAAGAGAAAATTGCCACACGGCCAAAGTGAATGCGTTTGATCTGATTGACATCCACCACCCTCTGAATTTCACTTGGGGTGATATTTGCTGATACTGGCATTGATATTTGTGCTGTTGGGCGAGAGGAGGAAAAAAACCTATTCATTCGGGTCGTTTTGCGCTCATTTGTCTTTTGGGATCTGCTACTATTCCCGAGTGGTTGCGGGATCACTATGTGTTGAAGCACACAAGATATCAGATACTGCCAAGGAGCTTTCTTCGGCACACATCCTTTGACTTCCCTGTTGGAGCCCACATGACATTGGCACAATCTGAACCGACTAAAGCCCATGTTCTTCAGTGGGGCCCAATGAGGGTGCCACATAAATGTGGAAGCATATATATATATCTATATATATACACTGAGATTAAGCGAGTAACTCACACTTTCCTTCCTCAGCCCGACGCTTTCTCGCAAGTTCCCTTTTACGCTCTTTTCCTTTTTTCGTGAATGGCATGCTTTCAGCAGAAAATGAAATGAAACCGAATGATTACTGATTTCTTAATATCACCTAAATTGGATTGCGATGGATGAATCTTTTTTAATTGCGGCTAAAAAGAAAGCTCACGCCTGACCTTGGCAAATTCACGATCTCAAATACCTGAACCTGAAAATTGCAGTGGATAGTGCATTATTCAATTTTACACATTGATGTTCCCATGCAATCACTTTCCAATCCAGCAATTTGGAATATTGCAAGCACACGCAAATGCAATATGCATCCTGCTGCGGATCCCTAGTTATCCCACTCCTCTTGAAAGACACAGGAACCTTTTGCCTATTATGGGCTGGCGTGAAGTGATACACGCGACCTCCCGCAATGCCCCCGCGTGTGCTACTCGCGGGCACAACGCCTGACTCAGCTTGCGTCTTGTCGGAGTCTTCGCAATGATGTACGGAGGCATGCTGCCATACAATTACTATTGGTACTCAGACTGTGGCATCCGGGCAGTAGTAGGATAGGAAGTCATGATTATTAAATTCATAAATCACTTTGCAAAATTAAATTACAATCTATCTAGTACAAAGCTAATCTAAAACGGGTCAATCCTGGTTGTGAGTTTAGCTGACCTGGGTACCGTCAAGGTGACCTCATCACTTGAACCAAGCCCGCGATTCGCCACCCAGGCATCACCAAAGTCTAATACTAAGCATCGTGCAAAATCAAATCTAAGAGGTACAGTGGGGTTAAAAGACTCTGATGAGAAGAAACTTTTATTCAGTAAATTACATATATACTTATTAGTACGTAGCCACACTGGCTCCACTAGATTCTTACCCTCTGAAAGTTTTGCGGAAATGTCAATTAGTGCTAAAGCCCCTTTAACTGAGCTTGTTCTCCAGTCATCTGAGCATACCATCAAACCACGAACCCCCGCCGCACAGAATGCCGCTAATATACCATAGCAAATTCGATTTATTCCAAGATTCTTGTGACACGCCAAAAGATCTTTGATGGCCTCATTTTTTTTTGAGTTTGTGAGTTTGCCTTTGATGCCATTAACTTCGACCTTTGTATGTGCACGTACCATGTTGTACGCAATCATCAAATGGATAACTGTATCCATTAGATCCTCCAGGTTCTTGTGCGGCTTTGTGGATATCTCATTGTCAGCCCCGCCACCTTCAATGCTGAGTTGGGTTGCACGTTGCTTCGATTTACTCAAGCAGGAGGCAAGGTATTCAACTGCTCCCCGTTCGAGTCCAAGAGGATCGGTCGAATTTGATGTTGGTGCAACATATGGTTTGGGTGCAATCACATCGTATGAGACTAAACTAATGGATTCAAACATAACATTTGCCCAAAAATGTTTAACTGGATTGGCGGGGTAAAGAAGGCTCTGAACCATTTTGAAGAAGGAGTGTTCAGATTTTGCGAGATTATCTGGAGGTTTAGCTGATTCCTTCATCAATTTGAGATTCCAAATGTTGTGATCAAAAAACGCTTCTGTTTCGGTTGGCTTAAAAAAATCTAACCCTGTATATTGCAATTTATATCACCAGTCAACAGCCAATAATCAAGTATCATGCACAAAGATAAAAAAAAACTCACCTGCCATCTCAAGGTCCTGCAGCCAAGCCGACATTTTAAGATCTCGGTTACTGATCACCTTAATACCAACGGGCAGGAATGTATGAGCATCCTTTGTTGGTAAATTGTCCCATCTATTTTTGTAAATCCTATTGATATTATCAAGCCCCCTTTTCCATGATTGTTGAGTAATATTGGAATGATAATTCAAAACGCCTGCAAACTCTTCCATGCGGGATAAAAATATTCCTTGAAAATTCGCAGCGGATGACACTTCGGGCTCAGCGTCGGGAATTATATCAGTCATATCTCGTCCCATTGTATCATGTTTAATTGTTTCCCTTTCTTGAAAGGCTTGAATATTCCGAGGAGAGGCGGGAGGGGTTGCATCATGCATTGTTTCATTGGGTATCGGGGGACTTTCAGTATGTGGAGCTTCATCATGGATTGTTTCATTGAGTATTGGGGGGGGTTCAGTATGCGGAGGTTCATTATCAATATGGTCCCCTTCAACATTGATAATTTCATCACCTTGATCGCGAGAATCGTTTGCGGCTTCAAAGGTACGGCGTTTTTTGTTTGTTTTTTTGGTCGCATGTATATTTGGTCTTTTTCCTAATCCTTTGCCTGGAAATCCAATTACGACTCGAGATCCTTCAGGTAGAGATTCTCCCACCTCCACACCTGCCCATATATTGTAAGCAGCTATTTTTATCAATTTTGTTTTGAATTAGTAATGGACTTACGGTTCAAATCCATTTTGAGCAGGCTCATGGCTTCAGCAATCTTTTGACACACATAATCAGGAATTTTACTATCATTTTGGATTTTTTCGAGCCTTGGGATTGTTTGAGCAATGTTGGAGACAAATTGTTCCTTGGATATGATTTCCACCTCCCCACTGAAAATTACATCATCTTGCCCATCATCTTCTGTCGGTGCACAAGGTTCAACAGTCTTTTCCTTCTCATAACTTTTAAAATTCGGTTTCTGAGAGCTTGGAGGCTGCCCTGAAATAAAGGCTATGACACAATATCAGGTTTTGAGAGATTTGAAATATTCAAGATGGATGCATACTCACACTCCGGAAGAACTGGTGGATCTTGATTATCTTCATGTGACTGGCTCTCTACTTCAATGCCTAATTCACGACTACTGGCGATATCAGAGATTTCACTTCCACTCTCTGGGGCTGAAGTTGGTCGTTCATTGAATTCTGTTAAGTTTCCCGGGGTTCGGGCCATAGCGGAGGTAGTTTATTAAGCAAATAGATGGTGACGAGTTGATTGCTAACTTGTTTGAAAATTTTTTGATAAAAGATCCAAATTCAAGAAAAAAGGTGCAAATGCGATTTGTCGGGAAATTGAAGGAGGCGATGTTTTGCAAATTATTTCATATCATGCAAATGAAATCACTTCCCTGTGAGACATTGAATAAAGTTGACTAGTGAGAAACCTACTAAAGTCAACTTTTGAACTATTCAATGCTCATGAGGTAAGGACTAAGCAAAGTGTTCATTTGATTGATATGAAATAAAATGGTTTTGTCGGCGAAACAGGAGACACAATTCTTGTCTTAAATAGTCCACTTATTAGGTTTTAATTTGTGAGTCTCATGATTTAAACCCTAGCCACAACATGGTGAATATACTGACCAATATCCCCTTAGGTCCTGTTGGCAGAGAAGGCCACTCAGCATATTTCGGCAATTGCGTTCATCGTGTACGCCAACAAGCCACCGTACTGTACACTATGGATGTAATACGGAAGCGTGAGGAGGGTAAGCATTGTCGGAGGCATGTCGGGAGGGCACTACATGAGCGTAAGGATGGTAAGCAGTGTCGGGAGAATGTCGGGAGGGAGGGTAACTGTTGTCGGAGGCATGTCGGGAGGGCACTACATGAGCGTAAGGATGGTAAGCAGTGTCGGGAGAATGTCGGGAGGGAGGGTAACTGTTGTCGGAGGCATGTCGGGAGGGCACTACATGAGTGTAAGGATGGTAAGCTGTGTCGGAGGCATGTCGGGAGGGCACTACACAAGCGTCAGGGTCATCAGTGGTGTCGGAGGCATGTCGGGAGGGCACTACATGAGCGTAAGGATGGTAAGCGTTGTCGGAGGCATGTCGGGAGGGTACTACACAAGCGTGAGGATGGTAGGGGCGGGGGTGTGAAAGCGTAAGGAGTGGTGAGGACGGAGAGGGGCGGGCAGTGTCGGAGTCTCATCCGGATGGAGGGCGGTGCGGGTGCGTAAGCATGCTAAGCGTCGGGGAGGCGGAAGCCAATGAGGTGAAATTACACGAACGTTGCGCATAGTGTTGAAATGGGTTTGGGCTTTGAGTGACATTCTCATGTGACACATGTGACGATTGACGTTGTCTTGACGCTGACGTGACGTGACCCACTAAATCCAGTGACTATAAAGTGACACTAACGCGACTGAAGCAAGATTTTATACTGACCGCGGTGCGACGTGAAGTCAATCGCCGACGATTGACGCGAGATTCGCCCTGGTGAGACCTCCCCATGATGACCCCGCCCCATTCCATTATTCAAACCCCCCTCCTCCCTCATCAAAAGACCGGACTAGCTTTTCTCTGGGATCGAGAAATCCCCAATGGCCAATCAGCCCGTAACCTTTGGGCAACCTCACCCCCAGGATCCACTTTTAATGCCAGGCACATCATTACAAACAAGGTCGTTAGCTCATTTGAATCCCTTTCGACCAATACCCCTCTTGGAGGACTGCTTGCGGATGATATGGGATTAGGTAAAACCATTCAGGCCATTGCTCTAATTGGTACCTCCAAGGAGCGGATGATTGCAAACCCCCATCGCTCCACGCCCACCATGATCATCTGCCCCCCTCGCTTAATTACCAACTGGCAATCAGAAATATCCAAGCATGCTCAGGCTGGAGCACTGCATGCCAAAATCTACCATGGTCCCACTCGTCACTCATTATCCCAAGCCGACATCTTAAAATATGATATCATCATCACTTCTTACAATACTATCACCCAAGAATTTAAGCAAACCAATCCCTCTACATCATTCATTTTTCAAATCAATTGGCATCGTATAATCTTGGATGAAGCACAGTGAGTGGCTGAGCTTAAATGATTCAAATTACCTTTTATATCCAATAACCCTTGCCCCCTCTTATAGCTATATTCGCTCTCAATACACTGCCACTCACCGTGCCATTAATAGCCTCCTTTCATCCCGTCAAATATGTTTAACGGGCACACCTATTCACAACACCATTTATGACCTTTTGGGCATAATATCCTTCATCACTCAACCCCAGAGCGCCGATCAAGATAATTGGTCACCATTCATCCTGAGTAGTCTTTCAAAAGGTTGCAATGATATTTTGCATTTGGCATTGCGGCATTTAAGTTTGCGCCGCACCAAAACCACACATCTCGAATCTCTCCCCACTATTAGCCATCATTATGAGCTGCTCCCACTCAACCCGACCATGCAGCAAGAATATTCCACATTATATGAAGAATTCCTATCATCCAAAAGCAAAGGACCAGGAGAGTTTTTCAGAAATATTAATAAGCTGCGAATATGTTGTAACCATCACATCATGCTTAACACAATTGCGGAGGCGGAGCTGGAAGACCCCGAGGGCAGGAGCACTCAGGATAACTCCCCAAGAATCACACGAACTATTGTGGATGTGGAAACATGCATGATGAGTAGTAAAATTGCACACCTCCTACAAAGCTTAATGAAGAACAAACAAACAAGGTGTGGTCCAACGAAATCGGTGGTTTATACCCAATGGACCCAATTTCTAGATTTGTGCGTTAATTCTAATATGCATCCATTACCAGTTGACTCCATCTGACTTATTGATATTGTAGAATTGGTATTGCTCTTGCCCATCACTCTATCCTTTCAGCACGAATTGATGGAACAATTACACCACGAGCGCAGGACAAGGCGCTTGAGAATTTCTTCAATAATCCTGAATGTGAAGTACTCATTGCATCCATTGCCGCGGCTGGAACTGGCCTCAATATAACTTGTGCTAATATAGTCTATTTAATGGTGAGGGGCCCCCCAAAATTCTCCCCTGATTTTCGGACCCTGACATCCACATTTCCAGGAGCCTAATTGGAACCCAGCCATTGAGGCTCAGGCTGTTGATCGTCTACATCGTATTGGCCAACAACAACCTGTACAGGTCATCCACTATATCACTCCTCATTCAGTTGAGGTCAACATGCGGAAGGTACCTTTCAACCTCATCTTTCACTTGATTGTATTACTATTCTGAAATCCTTCCTTATGGGAATGCCATATTCCAATCACCAATAGGTCCAAGAAAAGAAAAAATCATTAACTGCATGAGCCTTACTGATATTATATAATTTGTGATTGACAAAGTTGATAACTCCTGTTGACTCTGGCACAGGTCCACAATTATGAACATCATGAGCTGGATCGAACTTCTTCAATATTTCCTCAATGAAAATGAGCAATAGAGTATTATTGCAAGGGAGACGGTGATACATTTCAATTCATATTGTCTATATTCTAACATATTTAGCAAGTTGTTGCATCCTTAAGAGATAATAATCAGATTTTATTACACCTGCACAAATAATTCACAAAATTTTAATTTGTCACAGTGCTATACCGTGACAAATTACTAAGTTATTGCAGAGCATCACCATTAGGCCTAATAACTGGCATGTCAAGTATCTTGAGGGCGCTAGTCTGCATCTTACTACAGCCTTTGAGCCAATCTTGATCAAATACCTGAAATGATAGGCCTTCCGGAATATCACCATCATCTGTTGATCGTAATTCTGGCAATCTATCAATAGTTTTTTTACCCTTTTTTTTAATCCGATTACAAAACTCTATGTCTCTATCCATTTTCAATACCAAATCATTAAATAACTGGGAGCGCCAGCGTAATCCCACTTTGCGGTAAACTTGACGGCCATTTTCCAGTATTTCCTCAGTATCTGAGCATACTCGAGGGTCATTGAATTGTGATGCTAGAATGGGAAATTTAGCCGTATCACACCATTCACGACGGCGCTCACAGGTCTGCACATAATCAAGTAGATCATCATCAGACTTGGTCCACAATGAAGAAGAGATACAGTAACTAACTCTTTGACGAATCTTTGCGAGCTTTTGATTCTCCTTCTTTTTTACCAAATACTCCGCATCCTTTTGAATAGACTTCCATTCTCTTTTCAAATAAGTGAAATATCGCTCCATTAAAGCCGCCACAACCCCATAGTTGTTATGATCCTTGTTCCAACAGTAGTGATGATACTCAGTGCTGACAAGTGCGAGACGGAATGTACGGTAAAACACCATAGACATCAGCTCGTTGAATGGATGTTGCCATGAGCTCTCCCAGTCCCAAGTGAATCGCTTTAGTCCTAGCTTGTGCAGCTCATTTTCGCAGTAGCTTTGGAAACCCTGAGACTGAACCTGTGTTGATGGCTCATTGAACACATCCTCGGGGACATATCCGAGATGACCAGCCACTTGAATTGCAATTTCACGCTCTTCTGTGCTGGGTGGTGCTGGTAGTGAGGAAAAATCCTTATCCCTAACTTTGAGTAGGAACAGGCAATGTGCGTGTACTGCTGATCTCATTCCATGGACATTCTCTGGAAGTTCTGCCTTCAGCCATTTTTGTTGCTCCTTCTGGCTTGCACGTTTCGCCACATTGTGAGCTTTGCGGGCCTGGTTCCTTTGCTGTCTGACCTCGGATT
Organism: Austropuccinia psidii; assembly: GCA_023105745.1. Taxonomy (NCBI): domain Eukaryota; kingdom Fungi; phylum Basidiomycota; class Pucciniomycetes; order Pucciniales; family Sphaerophragmiaceae; genus Austropuccinia; species Austropuccinia psidii. Next base: position 30,596,511 of record JALGQZ010000007.1, on the reverse strand, counting down.
GTTCAAGCATACTCTGGGCGAGGCCCAGCTGAGGATGGGTGAACTCACTATTTGATTGAGTGCCTTGCTCATGCGCTGTGAAATTGTCCCTCCTTGGTTCATCATTTCTTTCACTTTGAGTCGGAGACATGTTCTCATCCTCATCATCCACCATTGTTGCTCTTGATGTACTGGCATGACCCGTTCTTGGTTTGGAGGCATATGGATGATGACGTCCACTGACTTTCTCTTTATGGACCAGAGGTGAAGACGCATAAAGTTCATCCCCTGCTATGCAAATCATCAGTTAACACATCAAAACATTAATGAAGACTGGTCATCCTCACGATCTTCAATTGGCTCCTGAGATCAGACTGACTTGCCTTTAGGTGCCATATCTAACCCATGAAACAAACATATCAAATTGTGAATAAGTTTCTACTCCAAAATTCAAATGACTTACTTTGATGAAGCGTCAATACTGGATTTCCCTCCGACAGACCGCTCCAAGATACATTTTCCAAAGGTCTTTTTCGTCGCCCCCCATCCACGCGCCTTTCATCACCCACATGAACCTGCGATCCTGATGGAATATTGAGGGTTGGCTGTTTACTTTGGCCAAAGGGATCCTGGGATGCGACTGGATTCCGACCGGGATTAAGGAGGAACTCACGTGGAAATTTTGATTGGGGATTAGCGTGTGAGGAGATTTGAGGTGTGCCTTCTGGCCCCTGAGACACATGAATTTATGTATTAGTGGGATTCGGGGGAATTGGAGTGACGGAAATATTTGGGATTGACCAAGTGCTTGAATTTGGAGCCTTTGGATTGCCCACATCAATGTTAAGACCTGATACATTCATTGAGGATGCGATAGGGGTTGTGAGAGGAATGTTGGGACTCAATGGTGACTGTGTTTGAACATATTCTATGCTAGATTCACTATTTGAGTCATGAACAGAACCTGAACGGGATTTATGTGACTTGAAAGATGACATAAGGGCCGAAAAAGTACACTAATATTTTTAACTAGATAAAACACCTCAGTATTATGATAAAATAGAGTGATATGAGATGAAATCTTTTCAAATTTAGAATAGAGAAATTCTATGAATAGTTGGAACTAAGTGTTGTGTGGAAGTCAGATAAGACTCTTTTGAGGAGAATCCTCCCTGCCTCCTCTTGAGCTCCTCCGCTTTTGTCGGAAACCACCCTGCACGGCCTACCAGCATATAATGTGATATTTCCTTGATCTCAAAGGGGACCCATCATTCATAAGTAATCATATTCAGTACCATTTATGCCTCCCCATTGTCACATTTTGTGAATTATCCAAACTGCCCATATATGCATTGAAATTCCACAACATTGTACATCTGTAAAGGGGTATATTCATGAAGGATTTACCCACAAAAGAGACATCACCTTTTCCCAAAAGGCAAGACAATCCAAATCACATTCCAACTGATTCAAAGCCCGCCGCACTCAAACCAAATACCAAGACTTTAGCTGCACTCCAACCCCTTATGTAATAGAGTTATATAGTTATGTCTGTAATAAGGTTTAAACCATGTACGATGGCGTGCCAGCGTACATGGATTAAATGTTAATCCCCTCAATTCAATGGTAACACTTCACTAATGGAACCCCCTCAATGGTCAAACCCGCACTATCACAATGTGTAAATAAACTAGAATATGTATGAGCATTGAGCAGCATGGCATTTTACCCAATTAAACGCCTAACCAATTCCGCCATCCAGATGAGACATGTTAAACTTTATCCACTGCAGCTCATGCTCCATTACAAATGGGATAAAATCCTCAGCTGGCTCAAATCATCTCCCCCTTCATAAATAATCACTGAATTTTATTTCCAATTAATAACACTCCTAAAAACTTTCACATCAACCATAGATATTTATACACAAACCAACCGTACTCCCAATTCCTGCAACAATGACAACCCGGCCATATTCCTCAATGCGTATATGCATGTGTCAACACTGCTCAACTCAAACACACTCTTCCCCTGAGGGTGATAGGCAAGGAGTTGCCTTCACACCTTTCCAATATAAACAGCACATTAAAAAGCTCAAATCAACCATTGCACCCAAATCTCTTCCAAACATCCCTACTTCTGCATCAGGATCTGGGTGCCCACAAATTCTATTGGATCAAATCTTCCCAGCTGATTATTCACGTTTGACCCAAAGCACTTTCCCAACTCCAGCGGGTCTCAATTCAACTGCACAGAAACCATATAGTGGCAGTCAAACCCTTCCCCCACAAGAGCTAGGAATGATAATATCTGCCATTCCATCATTAAGGTATAATTTACCCCGCAGGGCTTCACGCATACTCAACCCCGCCCTGAACCTGCTGATCAAGTCCAGTATCTCAAGCTCAGCTGGTGCCCCCGCTCCTGCATTCCATATACCTCAAGATCTGAGTACCATATTTGAACATCTCCAATTGGAGCCAGTGATTCAAAACTATATATGTTGTCCTCAATGTTTCTCTCTTAATGGCCTTACTGAATCAGTCACAACTGACCAACCCCACTGTCAACGCCATAATGACCCAAATGATCATGATCCCCCTTGCACACAATCATTAGGCAAATTCATCTATTCATCTGAACCCCACACCCAAAACACAACCAACATGAAGCAAAAATTTATACCAACAAAACATTTCATTTATCAACCATTCAAAAATTGGCTTGCCAGATTTCTCCAGCGGGCTGGAATTATGGACATTCTGCATCAACATCAACAATCCCAAACTCCCAAAGATTCCCCAAAACATGACGTCTGGGATGGATTGGTCTGGAGACGCTTCACTGGCACTAGAAATATCCATGACCCCCCATTCATGTCCATTCCTGGTGCATTGGCCTTCTCCATATATGTGGACTGGTTTAATGCACATGGAAAGTCAACCCGGTTGGCTAGCATTGGACCTATCATGCTTATTTGTCTTAATCTCCCCCCAAGTGAAAGATTGAAGCCCAAGAATGTCTATGTTGCAGGAATCATCCCTGGTCCGAAGGAGCCAACTGCGCTTCAATTGAATTATCTATTAATGCCACTCATCAACGAGCTCAAAGAGCTATGGCAAGGTTACCATTTTGCACCCACCTCAACAGGTCCATCAGGATCCTTTATCCGTGTTGCCATCCTCACAGCCATTGCGGATGTGGTTGCCATGCGCAAGCTTACTGGATTTATTTCCCATTCAGGAAACCACTTTTGTAATTTTTGCACCATTCACAAAGCTCAAATTGAAGAAATTGGTCCTCAATTTCACTACACGCGCTCATACCAAAGTCATAAATCAACCATTGCCAAATGGCTTCGGGCAACCCCACAACAAAGACAAGCAATTTTCTCTGAGTATGGAGTGCGATATTCAATTTTGGAAGACCTTCCGTATTGGGATGCAACCAGAATGGTTAATCTTGCCATAATGCATAATTTAATACTTGGAATTTTGAAGGATCATGCAACTTTCAAATTGTGCATTCCAGAGGCGAAATCAAAAATTTACTTCAGGTCCCGCAGGAAATCCAATGACACCAACAGTTCAGACTCAGATTCCATGACCTCCAACAGCTCTCTTGATAAAATCACATTGAGAGAGGCCCGCTGCCTGAGAAGAGACGCAGCAAAAATAATAAATGAGCCACTCCCCACTACTTCCACCCGGAAAAACTACTTCCCAATGCCCACCCTTCACACAGAACATCCATCTAGTGGTTCTGCGGAGATTCCTTCATTTGATGCCGATTACATCCCCACTTCTGAAATACCCTCTGAATTGGATATCACTGCACTGAGCGATCACCAGATCAAGGGTGAGGCTCTTGAGCATCTCCGACAAATCATATCTGAGACCATAATTCCCTCATCATGGACAAGAGTTCCCCGCAAAATGGGTTCCCCCTCTCATGGTAGCTTAAAAGCCGCTGAATGGGCTCTCTTATATAAGGTCTATATTCCATTTCTAATGCTCAGTCAACAGATGTCATTAGATGCACACCAATCTGCCAACACTCAAAGAAAAATGGGTCAGTCAGAAGAACTTGCAAATGAACTAGCCAAGAATACATTCCATTTGATTAGTGCTATCAACATTGCCACAAGCTGGACTGTTTCAATAGATGATGCGACTGCATTTGCTGAACATTGGAAAAAATTCCGCCTTTCCAATCAACACCTGTTCCCAAAACAGAAAAGTAAACCAAATCATCATTTTGCTGATCATATTCCCGAACTCTTCCAACGTTGGGGCCCAGCACAAGCCTCAGCCACATGGGGTTATGAGCGCTTGATTGGAGTATTTGCAAAGATGCCAACAAATAACAAGATATGTAAGTCAATTAATAAGATCAATATATTCACATTGATTAAACACCTGAACTGAATAAGACTAACTTTTTGCAACTCTGAATAGATGATATAGATAAAACCTTACTTCAACATATCTGTCGATGTTCCAACCTTTCCGTTCTCCTGAAATCCCCATCTGTGCCATGTGAAATAAAACAGCTTTTCGAATCACAGCCACCTGCCGTGTTCAATCACCATAAATATAACAAGCCATCCCGCCATGACCAACAAAATTATGATTGCCTGGTTGAGTACTTACAGACTTTTCATGCAACAAGGGAAATAGTTGATTGGATCAGCTTAGACACTACCGTGCAATCCACAAGTCCTCCCACTTCAAGGATTGTCTCACCTTGGTATTTTCCAGTTTCAAACATTAATATTGGGAACAATATATTTTCAACTGAATCCAAAAATATCAGCAACAGTGTGATATGTTTTCTGAGGGGCAACTCACGACAATTTGGTATTATTGATAGCATTTTCAAAGTCTCTGAGCCATCTAGCATACTGAACAATAACTTTCTGATTTTAAAACCTTTGAAGATTGATGTGAATTTCCTACCAGATTGGCCGCATCTGAATATTTATAAAGCTGTTGGTTTTGATGATGGACACTTGATTATATCTGAAGAAGAAATAGAAGGTAACTGTGGATTGTATGATAACAAAGCTCTGTCATGTGGACTGCTTGTAATGATAAAGCCGTTATTTCATGATATTTAGTCTACAAAATGCAAATCTCTCAGATTCATCAGCAATTTTGCTAGTGAAATAATTGCCTCAAAATTTAGTGACAGAGACATTCCATTGTGACAAGCAAAGCCCATTATTTCACATTGCCACAAAGAAGTTACTATTGTGACATTGGGTACAGTGTGAATAAGCCAAGTCCAATGATCAAATGACCCACACACTCACCTTTCACAGCATCCAAAATTTCTCACTGCGCCATCATCATGTTGGAAGCGGAATCGGCTTTTGCGTACCCACACCCGCATGTGCACCCGCACGCGCCAATGCACACGCACACCCACCGGCACGCGCCAATGCACACGCCCACCCACCGGCACGCGCCAATGCACACGCCCACGCACCCGCACATGCTCCCGCACACGCAAACGCACCCGCCCCCACGCATGCACACGCACACTTCATGGATGACCTGGTGAAGTCAAACCCCCCGCCTACATCAAGACTGGCTGAAGGACATCTCTGATGTGTGTGTGTGCAAACAGGCGGGTCTGGTGTAATTTTTACCAATCATCGGACGGTTGTGGGATGATCAGGTGGTGAGGAATCTGAGTTGAAGGCACAGGGGAACCAATATTATTGGATGTCACAGGATTTGGTGTAAGACCAGAGTGTGACGTGTGCTCAACGTTTGCTTGATTTTCGCTTGACGTGAGCTCGACTTTTATCCTGCTTGACGTTTGCTTGACGTGAAGTCAATCGCCGACAATTGACACGAGATTTGCCCCGGTGGGTATTCAGGGCTCTGAAGTCTCCTACCATCCTTGATTTTCCATTATGCCAAGTTATAATGACAGGTGTAGTAACTTCTACTTGTTCATTATGTCCAACCTTTCTTAATACTCCAAGGTCCATTAATTCTTTAATGTGCACCTCTAGGGCTTCTCTAGCTCTTGGGCTGGCTGGATAAGCAGGTCTTCTTAATAAAGGTGGGTAAGGTTTTTCTACATTAAGAATTATATCCACTTCATGTCCAATTATGGCACCTAGTGGCTCTTTGTCAGTTGCAAAGGCATTTTTATACTTAAATAAGAGGTCAATCAATTTTTCTTTCATTTTTTCTGTTAATTCTTGATTGAATTCTGCCTCTCTGAGTTGTTCAGATATAAAAAGTTCTTTTTCTGGAATTTTTTCCTCATTCTTAATAACTGTGATTTGTTTTTTGTTATTTAAGAATCCAAACTTTTGTCTTTTATTATCTCCTATGGTAAAATATCTATCTTTTTGGTTGGAGATATCTATACCATAGATTGATAAGTAGTCATTCCCAAGTATGAAATGATTACTAGTACAGTTGTCCATTACTACAAACTCTACTTTAATTCTGACACATTGTGAGGGATGAGGAAAAATTAGTGTTAAATCAATTATTCCAAGGGGCTTCATGCTCTCACTTGCACTACTAAATTTGACACCTTGTATTGGCATAAGTTTTTTTTGCCAGTCTGGGACAATGGTTTTTAAATAACTTTTACCAACACAAGTGCAATATGCTCCTGTATCCAAGTTAATCTTTCCTTCTTGGTTATCAACCATAACAATACTTATACTTGATTTTCCAGCTGTATATCCCATTCCTCTTGCAGGTTTGGTTCTATACATTTTGGCATCTTGTATGTTTGTCAGGTTTGTGTCAGATGTTCCAACTTGTGGCAAGTTTGAGTTAACATCCAGTACTTCATAAATTATATCAATATTATTAATTTGTGCATTAATTATATTGATTTCATCACTTTCAGAGCTCTCTGACTCTTCTGTCTCTTTTTCAGAGTCAGATTCCTCTTCTTTGTCATTGTGGTTTTCTGTTTCCACAATTTCATTGATCTTTGCTTTTTTAAGGCAATTATTGGCTAAGTGTCCAATACCTCCACATTTATGGCATTTTCTTTGCTCATTATTGTTGGATGTATTGGGTTTAAAGGATTCTTTTGATTTATCTTTCTTGATCAATGGTTTGTTTGGGCTTTTAATGTCCAATCTTTTCCAAGTCCTGCCAATTTTTGTTCTTGTCACTATATCTTCTAGTGCATTTATATACTCTTCTGTGGAGCATGGTTCTATACACCTGCTTCTTAGGGCATGTTCTAGTTCCCCTCCACATTTTTTAAGTATTTTCATATGCACCATCTTCTGTGACATTTCTGGGTACAGTGCATTAAGTCTTTCAACTTGTTTTAGGAACCAAGTTAAAGGTTTATCTTTCTCAGGGTCAAAGAAAGAGTTTTCAAATGCATTTTCTATCTTATACCTCCAGGCATCATTTGCTCACTTGGTGATTATTTCTTGTTTCCACCAAGACCAGGTATTTTTACCATTTGTTTGTCTTATGCCATAATACCATCTTTTTGCAGATTTCTCAAACAATGAATGTAATCTTGCAGTGATTAATTCATCTGGTATGGCATAGTCTTCTTGTAACATGTCAATCGTTTTAATAAATGACATGTGGTCATATTCACCTTCTCCTGTGAATGTTGGCCATTCCTTCAATTGAGGTGCTTCCTTCATTAAGACTTGGTTATTGTCTTGGTGACTCAAGTCTGTTATGAAAGGATTTGACAATTCCTCTTTTGTTTTAATAGGGCTTCTTATATGGGAAAATGGTGTTGATAACTTTGGCATATTTAAATTAGCCTCATTAATTTTATCCATTTTTTCAGTAATAAGCCTTATTTCACTTTGAATATCATCTTTCAGATGCATTCTTGCTTCATCACTTTTTTCCACATGGTCCAAAAGTAATTTTTGGTGTGATGAAGTCTTTTCTTCAAATTTTTCTACAGAAATACTTAATTTATTGAATTTTTCTGTAAGATTGTCAATACTCACATCATAATTGATTGTCAAAGTCTTGTCTTTGATATCTTTTATGTATTTATACAATTCTTGTTGTCCTTGTATTAATTTTTGAGTATTGTCAATGAAATTTTTTGGTTTATTATTTTCAACAATAAACTTAATGTTGTCAATTTCTTTCTTGTTTTGTACAACAATTTTTGTTAAAGAAGATAAATTGTTATTTATTTCTTGTAGTGATAATAAACTGTCTTTAATTTCTTTTAGAGGTAATATACTATTTTTAATTTCTGTTAAAGTATTTACAACATCTTTGGACAAGGTTATTTCTTTGGGAAATGAGGTTGTCTCATTCTTTGCTCTTCCTTGTCCTTGAATTCCATCAAGGTTCTGGCCATGTTGAAAACATTGTCCATGGCATCCTTTTGGATTCTTGGGATTCTGTAGCTTGGGGAATATGGTTTCCTCCAATGCTTTTTCTTGTTCTTCTTCCCTTCTTGGGGAAGTGGGTTGGCTTGAGGCTTGCTGGTAGAAGCTACTGGGGCTTCTTCCTTGGTTGCCTCCCTCTTTTTGGCATGATAATCCTTGATCTTTTTGATTTGAGGTTTGGATGACAGTGGATTCCATCCATTGGAGTATTTCACTATCTCCTCCTCTTTGAGGAACTTTTTCAGGATGTGCCAGGAGTTCATCACTCCTTGGTGTATTTGAGGCAGCATTTCCCAGTCTTTGTCCTTGTATACTGTGTAATACTGTTTGTACTGGCTCATGTAGATGTCTATTTGAGCCCTCTGAATGTGATTTGTACCTGTTTGAGTTACTCATACTTAGTTCCAATTCAGGCTCAGATATGATGGGCATTTCTGGGACTTGCCTTTGGGATAAGGCACTTCCTTGTGTGGATTCTGTTCCACTGGGGATATTGCCCTTTCTTTTCCCTTCTGTGGGATCAATTCTACCTCTGAGTCCAGCTCCATCTGATTGGATGGAGTATTGGGAACCTCTTCTGGTAGTCATAATTTAAAGAATAAGAAAAAATAAAAGTATTTCAGAATAAAATTCTTTTTATGGCAATTTAAAAAGAGGTGCTCACCTTCAGAGTCTTGAATGGTGGGCCCTGGAAAGTCTAATTTCTTAGCTTTCTTTCTTTTGGTGATAACTGGTGTAGGAGAACTTTGACAAGTTTCTTCCACCAATCTCTCAACAGTAGCTTGGTTGTCTTCTGTTGGGTTATCTTCAAACACTAAAAAAGACAAATAAATATAAGTCTTTTTATAATAAGTGTTATTTTTGGCAAGATATGGCAATTTTCCATGTAGAAATTGCTTTTATATCTTTGAAAAATTGAAATAAATAAAGAAATGAATAAAAATGAATAAAATAACTTTTTTATTGGTTTTTAATATTTTTTAATATTTTTTATATATTTTTTTATTTTTATTTTTTAAAGAATAAAATAAAAAATGAATATGATTCTTATAAAATTAAATTATAATAAAAATTATTTTTAATTTAGAAAATATCTCTTTTAATCACTAGAGTCACTCAAAGAAAGTTCTTGCAAGTCTAAGGATGTGAAAAACCACGTGTAAGACAGTACAATTGCTTTCCAAATGCCTCAATAGCTTTTAAAATCAATAAAATATAAAATTATTATATAATTTTATGATTATAAATATAATTTATTATGGATAAACCCAAATAGAATCTTTTTAAAGGTCTTTTTAAGTAAATATCACGGCCAGGCCCCCAAATGTAAGGTTTGACTATGAAACAATAAGTAAAAATTACTAATTTATTACTTATTGTACTCTGAATGTCCTTATAATTGAAATAAATAAGATTAAAATAATAATAATAATAAAGAAATATTATTATTATGGCGTAAAAATATTATATTATTAAATAAATATAATAATATAATTAATATTATATGAAATTATAATATTATAAATAATATATTAATATAAAATAATTAATATATTATAAAGCTCTTGATTATTGTTACCAACAAATAATAAAGGCGTAAAAAATTGTTTTTTATTAATAAAAAACAATTAATAACAATAATATTACTAATATTAAAGTTATGAATTAATATAAATACTATTTATATTAATTAAAGAATTATTAATAGAGTAATAATAGAGAAATTATTATAATAAGAGAAAATAACCTACTTTTAACACTTAATATAATAATTTTGAAGTATTTTACGCCCAAAAATATAAATACAACTTTTTCAAATTGTATTTACAATAAAAATAAAGAAAATTACAAATTATTCTGGATTTTTACGTGGAAATGAGTTATTAGAGAGATTTTTAACAAAAACAATTAAATAAATGATTTAATCACGTCAAAATAGATGATTATAGCAAGGTTGTCTTTGGTCTTTAATAATATAACAGTTTTATATATAAAGAATAAAGAAATTACCTTTGATTTAATTGATTTAATGTTTTTGATGCATCTGAGGGGAAAATAGAGTAAAAAGAGCTCTATTTATAGTAAATACCTCCCTCCTAGAGTCCAACAGGCTTCTAGTAGACGTGTACTGATCATATCCACTGGAATTGATCGATATTTTAAGGTTTGAGGGTGATTACATCATGATCAAACCATATTACATCATTATTACACCATTATTTAGAGTTATCACTATAACTCTAAGTGTGATGACATCAGAGGCTTGGCAGAACCCCAAATTTCGTGGATTTTATTAGTTTTAATCATAAACTAATAGTATTCACCAATTTTATCACTCTTAAGACTGTTAAACTTAATTTAAGGTTACAGTATGTGATCATAACAGCTCAATTTAAGCTCAAACTTTGATCCTCAATAACTTTTAAGGTTTTCACGCTACAGCAATTCAGAGAGTGAATTCTGATGTCCTGACATAACCTTATTATGCTGCCAAGAGCTTTTCATTACATCATCAAAACTCTAATTTTGATGATTTTTCTTGTAACTCATCTTTTCTGTCGAAATTCAATATTTTAAACTTCAAACCTTGATTTCAGGGGGTTATACCCTGAATTTAATAATAGAAATTACATCATTCTTCTCGAATAAACTAGTAGAATTCAACTGTATACTTTTTTTTAAGTTTGGACTACTTTCACAACAAAGTGGTCAACAGCTCTGTTGATTTTTATCAATATTTCCTCATAAGTCTTAACCTTGTTTATAATTTGCAAAATAAAGTTCATATCTGTGTTCTTACAGTAATTACGTGGTAACTTTATTTTTGGTTCATCATTCTAGCATGTATAGTTTAGAAGATATTAGCTATGATCACTGAATATATGCGTTGACCAAAAAAGTGCATATATTCAGGATAATTCCTTAAGTATTGATTTTGGGAATTAGCTTATTAATTGTTTTATATGTGGATTTTTGTGGGGAATCCACTGGTACAATTTATTTCACATGTTGTTTCATTAGTTTCTGAGATAAATAAGGTGTTATGGTTTTTATAAGGTATTATACCTTATAATTCCTTAAATATTGACTTTACAGATATGCCATAAAAGTGGTATATGTGTATTTTTCCATGGGGAATCCAATGGTATAATTTATTTTACATGTTGATTCATTGGTTTTCAAGTTAAACCAATTTTTATACCAATTTATGGTATTTTTTGTATATTTAAGTAATTATTCTTAATGTATATTTATTCTAAGTAATTTTAATATAATTATATTAAAGTTATATTTATTCTGAGTCTTTTTTGTGACCTTATTGGGTATGTGGTCATATCTCAAAGGCTCACACTAATAGTAATATTATCAACAGTTTCATAGACACATCTTACATTTGGGGGCCTGACCATGTTTTTTGAACCTTGTACCCTTAATAAATATTGTTTTAGATTCTAGAATATATTAATTTAATAATTTTTTCTTTCAATTTAAAGTTGGAATTATTTTTATTTTTGAAATTGTCTTAAAATCTTTTTCATTTAGGAATTTGGGTTAATTTTATACTTTTTTTACCCATGGTTTCTTCACATCCAAAATCTTATAAAATTATTCTTTGAGTTACTGTGAATTAATTTTGATTCAAAATCTTAAATTTTAATTTTTTTTCCTTTAAAAAGAATAATTTTTTTAATACTAAAAAATAAAAAATCCATAAAAAATCCTAAAAGTCTCTTAAAAGTATAAAAAATAATTTTCTCAAACATTTTTTTTCTCTAGTGTCTTTAATCAAATACTGTCCAGCTGGTAACAGACTCAGTAAAAGATAAATTACTAGTCCAGAATCTTCAGAAGCAGAATCTGAAGACAGTATTGAAGTGCAAATTGCTAAAAGAACCACTTTGTTTAAAACAGAACAATCTAAACAACCACCAAAAGATGTCTGTTTTCTGTTTCCAATTCTTATCTTGTCTTGAATTGACGTGAAAATTGTGAATACCAGAAATGGAAGCAACTATTCAATCCAACCAGATGGGTGTGAACAAGGAAGAGGAAAGACCAAATCCAGAAGTGTCAAATCTTCAAGAAAGACACATATGGAGGATGCCAGATTTGCCCCCCATTCCCCAAGGTCTGTAACCACAAATTTTGATGTAAATTCTGAATCTGAACTGATTCATGATAACATTTCAAGGGCTGAACTTCTTCCAAGTGCCAGCAATAAAGGTTTATCAATGCCAATACAAAAATTGGTTCAGAGCAGCCAAAGAAGTGGAGTGGGAAATATGCCCAAGCCTTTGGCAGGGGGCCATGAACTCCTGCTTACACATAAAAATCTTTCTGGGTCAGGAGAAGACCATAGAACTCTTAGGAGGATGGAGCCCCCTGTCTTGCAAAGACAAGGTAAAAAAGATAAAGAACTGGTGGAAGAACCAAAGTATTTTATCCATAGACCAGAAGAAGGAGTTGGAAATGACTCCAGCTTTGGAGACAGAAGGCCCAGTGGCGTCTACCAGCTCCAAAAGAGCTCCAGAAATGTCCAAAGACAAGCCCAGAGGACCTCAGAAGAAGCAGAAAGGTCCCAAGAACCATCAAGGCAAGGGAAAAGGCAAAGCCAATTGGCACAGTACTTACCCATAAGGGTACAGGATTCCCAAGTTGGAACCTTCAGAAGTGGACAGTGTCTTCAATATGGCCAGACCCCTGATGGAATTCACAGCCAAGGAGCAGGAAAGGATGAACAGGACTTTTCCATGAAAATAATAGATGAAATACACTTTGTTAAGTCTAGTATTGATGTAGAATTTGGCAAATTTGATGCAAAGTTAAATAAAATCATATTGGACATGAGTGAATTGAAAAGAGATGACAAGAAGTATACTGAATGGTATAAATTGACAAATTTCAGACTTGATTCAATTACCAACACATGTGACAGAATTGAGAGTAAATGTCAAAATTATGAAATGGAAGATCTTTCCATTTTAAAAATTAATGACCAACTTAGAGTTCTGAAAGATCATATCTTGGAAATAACTCAAAGTAACAATCAGTTTGCCACACATTTGGCAAAAAGTGACAGTGAAAGGCAGAAGTTAAAGAATGAAATCATTGCAAATGTAGAACAAATTCATAAGAATTATGAACCACATATGCAAACACATTCTACACCTTTGACTGAAGAAAACCCTTCTGTTAAAGTAAGTTTGTCCCCATTCTTAGGAGAAAATGTTATCTCTGTAAAATATATTCCCAAATTGGAAGAATGGCCAACATTATCTGGTGAAGGAGAATACAACCATATTGAGTTCATCAGAAGTATTGATATGTTTTAAAAAGACATGCACATACCTGATGAAATTATATTGGGGAAATTATACTCTCTGTTTACCAGAATTGCAAAGAAGTGGTATTACAAGATGAGGATAGATCATGGAAAACATGATTGGTCTTGGTGGAAATCTGAAATGATTACCAAATGGGCCAATAATTCTTGGAGGTTTAAAATGGAAAATCCTTTTGAAAGGTCCATTTTTAACTCAGGAAAAGATAAACCACTTACTTGGTTCTTCAAGCAAAAAGACAGATTATCTGCTTTACACCGAGATATATCTGACACTATGATTAATATGAAAATATTAAGAAAATGTGGAGGAGAACTAGAACATGCTATGAAGTGCAGATGTGTAGAACCCTGTTCAACAGAAGACTGCATTAATACAATGGAAGATATCATTACCAGAACAAGAATTGGTAAAACCTGGACTAAAATCCCTATGGAGTCCAAGATGGTCCCAAACATTTCCAGAGAGGACAGAAGACCTGAAAACCCTGTCTTGAAGTGTCATAAATGTGGAAGCACTTCAACTTTAGCCAACACTTGCACCAAAAAGACAAAAATCAATGAATTTCAGGTCATTGAAGTCCAGTGTACTGAAGAGAAAGAGGAATCTGACCTGGATTCTGCAGTCTGGGGATACGCAAGTAGAGGACTATACCATTGAAAACATTAAAGCTTTCTTTGAGGTCACAGAAGTCCATACTCACTTGCCACAGTACAGTGAGGACTGTCATAACCTGATAAATATCCAAGATGCCAGAATGTGTAAAATCAAACCTGCTAGAGGTAAAGGATACACTGCTGGAGCATCTGGTATCACATCGATTGTGATGAATGATATTGAAGCTAAAGTGAATTTGGATACAGGGGCATTTTATACTTGTGGAGGTAAAGATTATCTTCAGACCATACTCCCTTAATGGAAAAATCATCTATTACCAATAGAGGGTGTAAAATTTAGTAGTGCCAGTAATAATATGTACCCTATGGGTATATTGGACACTAATCTTATATTTCCACACCAAGAAGGAAGTATTAGAATGAAAACTGAGATTATAATAATGGACAATTGCACATCTCAACACATCATTCTTGTAAATTATTACTTGAATATTTATGGTATTGACATCAATAACCATAAAGACAGACATTTTACAATTGGAGAAAACAAGAGACAAAAATTTGCTTTTTCCAATATGCAAAAACAAATATCAATAGTATCTTCTGAAAAATATACTTATAAAGAAGTATTTGTGGGTAATCAGCTTGTTGAAGCACAAATTAACCCATCATTGTCACCAAAAATGAGACATGAACTTCTTGATGTGTTATACACATATAATAATGCATTTGCCTCTGATAATGAACCATTAGGTGCAATAATAGGACACAAAGTTGATATTACTGTTAATATTGACAGACCATATCCTCCATTACGTAGAAGACCAGCTTATCCAGCCAGTCACAGAGCTATAGAAGCCTTGGAAAAACACATCCAAGAGTTGATCCAACTTGGTTTACTAAGAAAAGTAGGCCACAATGAAGAAGTTGAAGTGACAAAACCTGTTATTATTGCTTGGAATAATGATAAATCATGGATGGTTGGAGATTTCAGAGCATTGAATAGCTACACAGTTCCAGATAGGTATCCAATTCCTAGAATTCAAGAATCCTTGACCCAATTTTGTAAAGCCAAGTATATAACATCAATTGATGCATTGAAAGGCTTTCACCAAAATGTTTTGATTCCTAAAGCTAAGAAATTACTTATAATGATCACTCACTGTGGTATTTATGTGTATCTTAGAATGGCATTTTGTATTAAAAATGTACCATCTCATTATCAAAGAATGATTAATACAATCTTCCCCACAGGGTTATCTGAAGGATGGCTTATCATTTATATTGATGATATCATCATATGTTCTGATTCATGGTCTTTGAACCTTGAAAGACTTGCAAGAGTACTTCACAAAGTTTCAGAAGTGAACATGAAAATTTCACTCAAGAAATGCAATTTTGGTTTTAAAGAACTCAAAGTATTAGGACACTTTGTTTCTGGTTTAAGCTTGGGTATTGACAAAAATAAAGTAGCAGCAGTGTTACTTAAGCCAATACCCCAGAATAAAAAAGAAATGATGTATTTTCTAGGATTTTCCAGTTATTATAGGCAACACTTCAAAGATTTTGCAATTCTAGCCAAGTCACTCTATAGAATCTGTGATCAACAAACAATATTTGAGATGACACAGGAGAGAATTAAAGCTTATGGGAAGATAAGGAAATCTCTTACAGAAGAACCTTTACTCCTCATGCCTTACTGGAATATACCTTTTAAATTGTACATTGATGCATGTGGAGATGAATTAGGGGCAGCCCTACATCCACTCCAAATTATTGATGAAAAACCTACAGAAGGATCAGTTTGTTACATCTCAAGACAAATCAAACCAACAGAAGCCATATATGGTGCAAGCCAAATGGAATGCTTATATTTGGTATGGGCACTTGAGAAATTACACTATTATCTTGATGGCAGTTTTTTTGAAGTGATAACTGACTTCAATGCCGTGAAATCACTTCTTAATATGAAAACTCCCAACAGAAATATGTTTAGATGCCAAATAGCTATTCAAGAATATAGAGGAAACATGACTATAGTTCACAAAGCACAAAAACATTCGCAAAATTTCTGATGGACTTATCAGGTGAGCATTAGCCAAAACTCCTGATATCCCATCTTATGTACCTTTGGAGGCAGAACCACAGATTCTATATGAAAGAATTAACATAACTGATATTGGGACTGAATTCTTTGCAGAAGTCAGAGAATCTTATAAGTAAGACAATAATTGCCATATCTTGACTTCCTTATTAGATAAAGACTGAAAAGATCAATCTCCAGTCCATGCACTGGATGAAGTTTGGAAAAGTTCCCATTCTGAAGGAAGATATCACTTGTTTGATGGAATAGTTTACCACAGAACCAAACATTCTTGTGTGATTACATTGTGTAGTAGACTGCTTATCAATACCATTCTTCATGAATGGCATGATAGCATCTACTCTGGACACCTGTCAGAGGACAGAACACTTGTAAAAGTAAAGAACTGTGCATGGTGGCCATCTTGGAGAAAAGAGACCATTGAATATTTCCATTCCTGTGACAGATGCCAAAAAGAAAACAGCAGTACAGGCAAGAAATTTGGACTTATGATCCATATTAAAGAACCAAAATCCCCTTGGGAAGTTGTCCACATGGATTGGGTCACAGCACTTCCTCCAAGTGGTGACAAAAGTTATAATTCTTGTTTAGTCATTTTACACAGATATAGCAAGACTCCCATATTCTTACTATGTCATAATAATGACACAGCTATGGATACAGCTCTTCTTCTATGGAGTAGAGTTATTTCTCATACAGGATTATTTAAGGATATAATAAGTGACAGTAATCCCAAGTTCACATTTGCACTTTGGACCAATTTTCATAGATTGTTTGGGACTAAGCTATAATTCTCTACAGCATATCACCCTGTAACAGATGGGCTAGCAGAGTGAATGGTTCAAACTTTAGAAGATATGATGAGGAGATGTTGTGCTTATGCGTTAGAGCTCAAAGACTCAGATGGCTTTACCAATGACTGGTAAACTCTGATACCTGCATTAGAATTGGCATGTAAGACATCAGTCCATTCTTCCACAGGTAAAACTCCTGCTATGTTAGAAAAAGGATGGAATCCAAAACTCCCAGCATATACACTGAGGAAAGAATTGATTGACATTCATCCTACAGCTTCCAGCTTCAAAATAATGCTTGATAAAGTGAAACATCATGCAAAGCAGAGTATGAATGATGCTTTTTAATATGCTAAACAGAAGTGGGACAAGAGTCACAAAGTACCAGACTTCAAAGTAGGGGACTTAGTTCTAGTTTCAACCTTGAAGTTTAAGAATATCAAAGGCCCAAAGAAACTTAAAGATTCTTATGTAGGACCTTTTGTTATTGTTTCCTTACATGGAACCAATGAAATTCAAGTGGAATTAAGTGGTGAATTGGAAGATAAACACCCAACCTTTCCAGTCAGCTTGATAAAACGTTATCAACCAACTGACAAAGAATTGTTTTTTTTAAGGAACCCAACCCCTTTGACTGTACACCCAGTGGAACAAGGTGGATACAGAAAGATAAAGAAAGTCATAAAAGAAAGGAGACTTAGGGAGTACATGAAGATGAATGGCTGGCAGAATCAGAAATACCCCACTCAGATAAACTCTTAAGAAGATTTAGAAATGAAAGAAGGCCACAAGCCTGAATATGTCTATAAATGTGCTTTAAATTAATTGATATGAGTAACGTAAAGAGGTTGGACAGTGAACATTAACCCCCTTTGGGCCCTTTTTCTTCTTTTATACCATTGATAAAATTGTAGTACAATTTTATTTTTTGGTGGGAGGGAATGTGAGGCTTGAGGTATATTTTACATACTCAAATAGGCCACAATTGTCTTGAAAAGAAATTCTGAAATATGAATAACCGATAATTCATGCATATTTTCAAAATTCATCATCTTTGCTTTCAGAAAAGATGAATGACCTTTTATTGAGTAATTAAATACATGGATTTAAGGCCAGATTTGGATTCTACACAAAAATTCACCTAAGGTAGCTCCATAGAGTAAATAAGCTCAAATTAACTCTTTGAGGTGGTAATATGGAAAAAACTTCAATATCACATCATCAATACCACATAAAAGATCCGTGAAAATTTGTTTTTCTATTTCAAACCAAAATAATGGGAATGTGAGAAATCCCATGTTACATATACACTAAGAAACGTTTTATGCATGTTTTACGCACTTAACATTATGGTATTTGTACATGCATGTTTGGTACACCCATAGTGGATATCCCACTTTAAGCTTAAACGTCTATTTTGATGTAAAAAATAGGCAAGGGGGACAAAAGACATCAAAGAGAGCCAGGGTACCCAGCTTCTGAGCCCTCTGAGGCATGGACAGCTGCAAAGCTTGGATCCATGGCTGATATTGGCCCAATTAGTAAACTAAAACCTTTTGGGAACTTGGTTACCATGTTACAACTACAGTAAATCATAAGAAAATAGCAAATAACCTGCTATTTTGATGTGCCAAGGAGGTAAAGAGCAACTTAGAATCCTGTAACCATGTCAATTCTCAATGAATTTCCATGGAGAAGCCCCAAAAAAGTAATTAAAACCCTTTTTGGACTAGTATCCATTGATTTACCTCATAGCAACCAGCCATAGACTGCTAGTTGCAACTCTACGTAGAAATGAGGTAAAACTTCAAAAATTCATTAATAATACGATTCTTAATTAATATTTTTTAACCTTTAAGGACCAATGAACAACTGTATAATACATATAAAAACCAAAAAGAATTATACTTTTATCTGTAAAATCAAAAGGTTTACTTAAAGTCCATTTTTGAGGATTCCGCATGAAACACAGAATCTTAAACATTTACAGAAAATACATTCTGTGATTAAATTTCCAATAACAGTGAGACTTTGGGAAATTAATTATTATTTTGGAATAAAAGAAGATTTACGGTTGTTACTCCTTGTATTCTTAACCATAAATGGGTTGGTAGTCACATAAAAGCCGCAATTAAGCAATTATGATAATCCTACGTGACAACTGATGATGAAATCAATAATCCAAAAAGCTTTATTGTTTTCTCACTCACTTGTTTTTCAGTTTGCTCTATGGAATGCCTCTGTGAGCTGTCTCAGACTTAAAAGAGGCCTTTTTCTTGCTGTTTTTTCCAAATCATCACATTATTCAATTATATCTTTAGTACCAACAAGTAAGTATTAGTTAAAACTTTTCCTTAAGTGTTTTATTCTTTCAGAAATCAATTAGAAAGAATTCAAATCTTAGAAAACATATATATACATTTGCATTATTGATATAAATCAATTTTGAACCATTAAATCCACAATTCTACATTAAATCTCTCTACTATTAACCTCTGAAAGGTTCATTGGATTGATAGTGAGTTATTTATTTTAATTATTAAAGTTTCTCTCTAGTAATAGTTTTCTGCAAGAGCTATCTTTATAGTTATTCTTGTAAAAGATAATTATATATTAAAATAATTTTATTATTTTAATAAAAGAAGTTTTTATTATTAAATTCTTCTTGTAATTGATTCTTGTAGACAATTACTCCTTATTTTTATAATCACTAGTAGTGTATAACACGTAAAAGAAATAATTCTTGAATTATTTAATTGTGGTTATAATAATTTTTGTTATTATATTCCATAAGAACAGTCATAGTACTGTTGATTAATAGTAATATTATCAACAGTTTCATAAACACATCTTACATTTTATGAGGAATCCAATGGTAAAACAATTTTCCTATGTTTATTTGTAGGAGAAAAAGTTATGATAATTTTTGTTATCGTTTTTCCAACAATATCTCAATTTTGAGATTTTTGCTGAAAATTTATTTTTACTTAATTTTTTCAAGTAAAAATGTGTTTTCACAAATTTAAATTTAATTGTAATTTTTATTTTTAGATTAGAATTAAATTCTTATTTCTATATATAAATTGAAATTCATATCTTATTTTTATTTTGATAATATAAATAAATCTACTTTATTCATATTTATATCTTATTTCATTATTGGTGGTATTTTGGGCATATGCAAATACCTCTAAGGCCCACAGGGCCAAGTTGGGCCCAGATAGTGAAATTCCCATCAAATGCCAAAAAAGCTAAAATGGCCAATTTTGTCAATAGTTATGGATATGGCCAAATTGCCATAAATTGGATATGGCATGGATATTCCATATTGAGGTCCAAGAGGGTGAAGTGCCATGGTTGTGACAACCTGCCAGAATGAACAATGGAATAAGTAAGTGATATGGCCACCAATATCCACTTACAGGTGAAGAAAGAAAAGGGAAGGTGCTAAATGACTGACTTGATAATATGTGTATTAACTTAACAAAATTAAAAGAAAACAGATCAAAGAACACAAAAATATATTAATTAGCTGGGAGAAAACTCCCCAATGTCAAGATGTTGCAGAGTATTGCAAAAAGATGTGACAGATGTCAAAAAGAAGATAAATCCACTGGAAAAATACTTGGAAATATGATCAAGGTCCAAGAACACGGCAGACCTTTGGAAATTGTGCACATGGATTGGGTAACTGGCCATCCATGAGCAGGTTACAGAAGCTATAATGCTTGCCTAGTGATTTTTGACAGATTTAGTAAGACTCCAATCTTTCTACCATGTCACAAGGATGATACAGCCATGGATACAGATTTTATGATATGGAATCGAGTAGTATCATGGACTGGCATATTCACAAACATCATTAGTGACAGAGATCCCAAATTCACCTCAGCACTATGGAAAACTCTTCACCAACTTTTTGGGACAAAACTATCCTTCTCTCACCGGGGCGAATCTCGTGTCAATCTTCGGCGATTGACTTCACGTCAAGCAAACGTCAAGCAGGATAAAAGTCGAGCTCACGTCAAGCGAAAATCAAGCGAACGTCAAGCACACGTCACACTCTGGTCTTACACCAAATCCTGTGACATCCAATAATATTGGTTCCCCTGTGCCTTCAACTCAGATTCCTCACCACCTGATCATCCCACAACTGTCCGATGATTGGTAAAAATTACACCAGACCCGCCTGTTTGCACACACACACATCAAAGATGTCCTTCAGCCAGTTTTGATGTAGGCGGGGGGTTTGACTTCACCAGGTCATCCATGAAGTGTGCGTGTGCATTGGCGTGTGCGGGCGCGTTTGCGTGTGCATTGGCGTGTGTGGGTGGGTTTGCGTGTGCATTGGCGTGTGCGGGTGCGGGTGGGTGTGCGTGTGCATTGGCGTGTGCGGGTGCGTGGGCGTGCGCATTGGCGCGTGCGGGTGCACATGCGGGTGTGGGTACGCAAAAGCCGATTCCGCTTCCAACATGATGATGGCGCAGTTAGAAATTTTGGATGCTATGAAAGGTGAGTGTGTGGGTCATTTGATCATTGGACTTGGCTTATTCACACTGTACCCAATGTCAAAATAGTAAGTTCTTTGTGGCAATGTGAAATAATGGGCTTTGCTTGTCACAATGGCATGTCTCTGTCACTAAATTTTGAGGCAATTATTTCACTAGCAAAATTGCTAATGAATCTGAGAGATTTGCATTTTTGTAGACTAAATATCATGAAATAACGGCTTTATCATTACAAGCAGTCCACATGACAGAGCTTTGTTATCATACAATCGACAGTTACCTTCTATTTCTTCTTCTGATATAATCAAGTGTCCATCATCAAAACCAACAGCTTTATAAATATTGAGATACGGCCAATCTGGTAGGAAATTCACATCAATCTTCAAAGTTTTTAAAATCAGAAAGTTACTATTCAGTATGCTAGATGGCTCAGAGACTTTGAAAATGCTATCAATAATACCAAATTGTCGTGAGTTGCCCCTCAGAAAACATATCACACTGTTGCTGATATTTTTGGATTCAGTTGAAAATATATTGTTCCCAATATTAATGTTTGAAACTGGAAAATACCAAGGTGAGACAATCCTTGAAGTGGGAGGACTTGTGGATTGCATGGTAGTGTCTAAGCTGATCCAATCAACTACTTCCCTTGTGGAATGAAAATTCTGTAAGTACTCAACCAGGAAAGCATAATTTTGTTGGTCATGGCGGGATGGCTTGTTATATTTATGGTGATTGAACACGGCAGGTGGCTGTGATTCGAAAAGCTGTTTTATTTCACATGGCACAGATGGGGATTTCAGGAGAACGGAAAGGTTGGAACATCGACAGATATGTTGAAGTAAGGTTTTATCTATATCATCTATTCAGAGTTGCAAAAAGTTAGTCTTATTCAGTTCAGGTGTTTCATCAATGTGAATAGATTGATCTTATTAATTGACGTACATATCTTGTTATTTGTTGGCATCTTTGCAAATACTCCAATCAAGCGCTCATAACCCCATGTGGCTGAGGCTTGTGCTGGGCCCCAACGTTGGAAGAGTTCGGGAATATGATCAGCAAAATGATGATTTGGTTTACTTTTCTGTTTTGGGAACAGGTGTTGATTGGAAAGGCGGAATTTTTTCCAATGTTCAGCAAATGAAGTCGCATCATCTATTGAAACAGTCCAGCTTGTGGCAATGTTGATAACACTAATCAAATGGAATGTATTCTTGGCTAGTTCATTTGCAAGTTCTTCTGACTGACCCATTTTTCTTTGAGTGTTGGCAGATTGGTGTGAATCTAATGACATCTGTTGACTGAGCATTAGAAATGGAATATAGACCTTATATAAGAGAGCCCATTCAGCGGCTTTTAAGCTACCATGAGAGGGGGAACCCATTTTGCGGGGAACTCTTGTCCATGATGAGGGAATTATGGTCTCAGATATGATTTGTCGGAGATGCTCAAGAGCCTCACCCTTGATCTGGTGATTACTCAGTGCAGTGATATCCAATTCAGAGGGTATTTCAGAAGTGGGGATGTAATCGGCATCAAATGAAGGAATCTCCGCAGAACCACTAGATGGATGTTCTGTGTTAGGGGTGGGCATTGGGAAGTAGTTTTTTCGGGTGGAAGTAGTGGGGAGTGGCTCATTTGTTATTTTTGCTGCGTCTCTTCTCAGGGAGCGGGCCTCTCTCAATGTGATTTTATCAAGAGAGCTGTTGGAGGTCTTGGAATCTGAGTCTGAACTGTTGGTGTAATTGGATTTCCTGCAGGACCTGAAGTAAATTTTTGATTTCGCCTCTGGAATGCACAATTTGAAAGTTGCATGATCCTTCAAAATTCCAAGTATTAAATTATGCATTATGTCAAGATTAACCATTCTGGTTGCATCCCAATACGGAAGGTCTTCCAAAATTGAATATCGCACTCCATACTCAGAGAAAATTTCTTGTCTTTGTTGTGGGGTTGCCCGAAGCCATTTGGCAATGGTTGATTTATGACTGTAAGGTGTGGATATGAAACTTTGATTAAAAATCAAGTACTTTTCCTGTCCTCAAAATTTGTATAAGGTAAAATTCAATTAAAAATAGTATGAAATATTATTTTTAAGAGAAAACACGCCAATTTTATTGTTAATAACTTTATTAGTATAAAACAATAATATTATAAAAATTTATTGTTTTACCAACAATAAAAATTTATCCAAAAAATACTCTACAAGAGATATTTTAAGGCTACAAAAGAAATTTCTTCAAGAGCAATTTCAATTGGAATTAATTGAGCAAAGAACTGCAAGCAATTAATTAAAGAACAAAGTCTTTAAAAAGAATACTAAAGAGAAAACACGCCCAAAAGTGACCAGAGTGAATTTGGAAACAAAGTGACAAAGTTTACAGTGATGAAAGATGCTTTAATTCACTTTTGGGGTGGTTCAGGGGTAAAAATGATTATAAGAGTTACAAACAATGATTATAATGATTTTTTCACGTGGTTAAAAGGATTAAAATGATTTAAAAGTGGTGGTTGGAATCTTTGATTGATTGGTTTAACAGTTTTAAACTAATTAATAAAAGGAAAAGATTCTAACATGAAGAGAAAAGTGGGGCAAAGAAGACATTCTTTTATAGCCATCAATTCTCTTACTCCAAAAGTAAAATTTACTCTTGTCAGTCGTGAAAAACAGTCTGACAACAGAAAAGCCAATTATGGCATCATTGAACCCTGATTTAGACCAAAAAGGGCTGGTTTACCCATTTTTAGCCATTTTTAGCCATTTTAGACCCTTAAATCAGCCATTAATATAGCAATACCAGGCCTAGAGCCTTCAAAACACGTCAGAATGTGTGTCAGAGTCGTAGAAACCAGTTAAAACTTTTTTTACTCTGATGGTTTTATCTTAAGGGTAGTTTTACCCTCTTGGCAACAGCTAAAACTACCCCAGTTGGTATCAAAACCTCATCATCAATTGAGTCCACAGACCCTGTAACTCAATTCCAGGCCAAAAGTGATGAACTTTTGCGTGAATTTTGACATCCCATGCCTGTCAGCAAGGATTTTGGGGGTCTAGCTCCCCCTTAGAGCTGGAGTTCCTTTTCCCCCCCAAATTTAATCTTTCCAATTTATTTTTCCTTTAATTCCTCATCATGTATTATACTTATAATTTACATATGTAATTCAATTCAATTGTACAGTACAATACAGTAATAATTGACACCTCATATGTAAATCAAAGTTCACTTATGTAATACACGCGCACATTTTGACATTTCAATTGAATTCAATTGAAAATACTTCAATTCCTCATAACTTCTAAACTAAACACAACACCTCAATTTTAACACAAAAATTGATGGTTAACACCACATGTGGTGTGAATTAAATTAAGGTTTTGAGGATTTTCAACTTTTGTATTGAAAATACTAAAAACTTAATTTAAGCTTATTTAGAGTTGAGTTACAAGAATTTCACTCAGAGGTGACCCCACCTGATTTTTTATGAGGAATCCAATGGTGAAATAAATTTTATATGTTTATTTATTGGATAAAAAGTTATAATAAATTTTATTTAACTTTTTTTCCAAATTTATTTATTTTTTCACAATTTTGTTAATATTTCATTTTTACTTAAATTTTTCAAGTATAAATGTAATTTTATATTTACAAAATTTAATGTATTTTTATTTTTAAATTATAATTAATTTTTTATTTTTTAATATAATTTTATATTTATATTTTGATTTTTATTTTAATAATATAAATAAATTTATTTTATTTATATTAATATGTTATTTTTTATATTTGTGGTCTTTTGGGTATATGAAATTACCTCTAAGGCTCACATTCCCTCCCCTTAAAAAAGAATATTACTTTGTAATATTGGAGTTTCTAGTGTGTCTGAATCTTCTGAGGAGTTTGGTAGCTTCTGGTATATCTTTTTCTTCTAACCATTCATCTTCACAAGTTGGGTCACTGTACCTAACAAGGTATTCCCTTACTTTCTTGGTTCTTAATTTCCTTTCTTTAAGAACTTTGGTAATTTTCTTAGCACCAGATGTCTCAATAGGAGGTATAACTTGGGGAATCTTATTCCTCAAGGGAAATTTCTCAGCATCACTAGATTTATATGGCTTTATCAAGCTCACTGGAAATGTAGGGTGCTTATTGCTAAGTTCTTCAGATAACTCTACTTCAACAGCATTTTCTCCATGGAGGGCCTTAATCACAAAAGGTCCTGCAAAGGAGTCTTTCAACTTTTTACATCCTTTGATGTTATTGAAGTTAGTGGTGGATACAAGAACTAGGTCCCCTACTTTGAAATCTGGAGTTGCATGAGATTTATCCCATTTGTCTTTAGCATATGCAAAAGAGTCTTCCATGCACCTTACTGCATGCTTTCTAGCTTTGTCTAGCATTCCTTTGAAGCTAGCAGCTGTGGGATGTATTTCAATTAAGTCTTTCCTCAAGGAGTCTTGGGGTAACTTGGGGTTCCATCCTTTTTCTAGAACAGCAGGAGTCTGATTGGTACTAGCATGGATTGATGTTTTATATGCTAATTCCAGTGCTGGTAACAGAGTACACCAATCATGGGTAAATCCATCACAATCTTTGAATTCAAGGCCATATGCACAAAATCTTTTCACCATGTCCTCTAAGGTTTGGATCATTCTTTCAGCCAGGCCATCAGTTTGTGGGTGGTAGGCTGTAGAGAAAGACAGTTTAGTGCCAAATAATTGGTGAAGATTTGTCCATAGTGCTGAAGTGAATTTGGGATCTCTATCACTGATGATATTTGTAAATATCCCAGTCCATGACACTACTCTATTCCATATCAGAAGAGCTGTATCCATGGCTGTATCATCTTTGTGACATGGTAAAAAGATTGGAGTTTTACTGAATCTGTCCACAATTACTAGGCAAGCATTATAGCTCCTGTCACCTCCTGGTGGTAGGCCAGTTACCCAATCCATATGGACAATTTCCCAAGGTCTGTTTGGTTCTTGGATTTTCATCATATTTCCAAGTCTTTTGCCAGTGGATTTATTTGCCTTTTGGCATCTGTCACAGGTTTTGCAATATTCTGCAACATCTTTTTGCCACATTGGCCACCATATGCAGGTCTTCACTTTCTCTCTTGTTCTGTCTTCAGAAAGATGTCCTGAAAAGGGACTATCATGGAATTCTTTCAGTACAAGATTGATTAATGACCTGTCTACAACTGTCATGACACATGTGTGCTTGGTTCTGTGGTAAATTATACCATCCAGTAGGTGAAATCTTCCTTCATTATAAGATTTTCTCCATACTTCATCCAAGGCATGTATTAGAGAGTTTTCTTTACAGTCTTTGTTAAGTGATTGGCATAAGATGCTACAATTCTTATCTTGAGTGTAAGTATTTCTGACTTCTTCAAAGAAGGTGGTGTTCAAGTCTGTAACACTTATTCCTTCTATTGGAATTTGTGGTGAAGCTTCTTCTGGAACATAAGCAGGATTATCAATGTTATTTGGTAATGGCCATCTGCTTAGTCCATCTGCATTCTTATGAATATTCCCATCCTTATGAACAATAGTCATATTGCCTCTGTATTCTTGTATGGCTATTTGCCATCTGAGCATGTGTCTGTTAGGTGTTTTCATGTTCAAAAGTGATTTCACAGCTGTACAATCTGTTATTACTTCAAAAACACATCCCTCTAAGAAATAGTTCAATTTCTCTAAGGCCCAGACAAGGCATAGACATTCCATTTGACTTGCTCCATATCTGGCTTCAGTTGGTTTGATTTGTCTGGATATGAAACATATTGGTCCTTCTACAGGTTTATCATTTATGATCTGAACTTGGTGAAGTGCAGCACCTAGTCCATCCCCTGATGCATCAATATACAGTTTGAAAGGTAATTTAAAGTCTGGCATCAGTAAGAGTGGAGCAGTGGTCAATGCTTCTCTTAGAGATTCAAAAGCTTTGACTCTGTCAACAGTCATTTCAAATACTGTGTCTTTGTCACACAACTTATAAAGTGGTCTTGCTATGGATGCAAAGTCTTTAATGTGCTGCCTGTAATACCCTGCAAAACCCAAGAATGACTGAATTTCCTTCTTATTCTGAGGCATGGGTTTTAACAATACTGCTGCAACTTTGTTTTTATCAATTCCAAGGGACAAACCAGATACAACATGTCCTAGTGCCTTAAGTTCTTTAAATCCAAAATGACATTTCTTCAAGGAGATTTTCATGTTTACTGATTGGATTTTTGTCAAAACTCTTGATAATCTGTACATGTGCTCCTCCCAAGTCTTTGAACAGATAATAATGTCATCAATGTAAATGATTAACCATCCTTCTGAGAGTTCTTCAGGGAAGATTTCATTCATCATTCTTTGGAAGTGTGAAGGTGCATTTTTGATACCAAAGGGCATCCTTAAGTATTCATACACTCCACAATGAACAATAATTCTCAAGTATTTTCTTGCTCTTGGTGTTACCACATTTTGATGGAATCCTTTAAGGGCATCCATAGTGGTTATATACACTGCTTGAGATATTTGAGTAAGGGCAATTTGGATTTTTGGTATTGGGTATCTGTCTGGAACAGTGTAAGTGTTCAGAGCTCTAAAGTCCCCAGCCATTCTGGATTTTCCATTATGCCACGCCACTATGACTGGTGTAGTTATTTCTACTTCCTCATTGTGGCCTACTTTTCTTATTACACCAAGGTCTAGAAGTTCTTTGATATGAATTTCTAGAGCTTCTCTTGATTTTGGACTTGCTGGATAAGCAGGTCTTCTTAAGAGTGGTGGATAAGGTCTCTCAATGTTAAGAATGATGTCAACTTCATGACCAATAATTGCTCCCAGAGGTTCTTTGTCTGTAGCAAATGCTCCTTTGTGGTCATACAAAAGGGAAGAAAGTTCATTTTCTTGTTTATCAGGCAGATGAAGGCTTATCTCAGCCTCATTTAACTGTTCAGACTTGAATTTTTCTAACTCTAAGTTGACTGGTGATACTTTGTTTACTGTAATTTGTCTTTTAAATGGTAAAAAGGCAAATTTCTGGCGCTTATTGTCCCCAATTGTAAAGTATCTGTCTTTGTTATTATGTAAATCTATCCCATACATGATCAAATAGTCATTTCCCAATATAAAATGGGTACTAGAGCAATTTTCCATAACAACAAATTCAACTGTGATCCTTAAATTCCCATTTATGTGTGGGAATATGACATTGGTCTCAAAGATCCCCAATGCTTTCATTGGGTTACTTGCACTGTTGAATTTTATACCATCAATTGGTAACAATTGGTCTTCAAAATTTGGCACACAGGTCTTAAGAAAAGATTTTCCAACACAAGAGCAGAAGGCTCCTGGGTCAAGCAAAAGTTTGGTGGGCTTGTTGTCAATTACCACTTCTGTTATACAGGAGTTACCAGCTGTATAACCTTTTCCTCTGTTTGGTTTTGTCTTCATAAGTTGTGCATCTTGAACTTTTGATAAATCAACTTGACCATTGCTCAATTGTGGTAAGTGGGAATAAGATTCCATGATGTCAAAAGTGGCATTGATATTTTCTATATCTTTTGAAGATTCAGAAAATATGGATGACTTATCATCTGAATTGTCTTCAATTATGTCTTCTTTTTCAACATCTGGTTCCTTTTCAATGTCAATTTCATTGATTTTCCCCCTCTTTGGACATGTATTGGCTAAATGGGTGGTGCTTTGGCAAATATGGCATTTTCTGACTGTATCTGCAGATTTATATTTAATATTACCAGAATTTTCTTTGGGGTTTTTGTCCACAGAATCTTTCCAAGGTGTATTAAACCTTGTTTTGAGATTTACCCTACTAGAACCAATTTTGGTTCTGGTGGTTACTTCTTCTAGTATATTGATAATATCTTCTGCTGAAGATTGTTCAGTAGTCCTGCTTTTGACAGCATGCTCTAAGTCACCTCCACATTGTCTCAGAATTTTTCTATGGATCATAAACTCTGACATGTCAGGATATAATGCTGTTAATCTGTCCTTTTGTTGGCAAAACCATGGTAAAGCTCTGTCTTTATCAGCATTAAATTTGGCAGATTCAAAGGCTGTTTCAACTTTAAACCTCCAAGCATCATTTTCCCATTTGTTGATGATTTGGGTTTTCCACCAAGTCCAACTCTGGTGTCCATGTGCTTGTCTTATTTTGATGTACCATCTGTGAGCTGATCTGGTAAACAAGGTGTTAAACCTGGCTGTTACCAATCTGTCTGGTAATTCAAAATCTTCTTTGATCATGTCAATACCTCTAATGAATTCCATATGGTCATACTCTCCTTCACCACTGAAGTGAGGCCATTCTTTAAGTTTTGGAACTTCTTTCAAGAGTGCTTGGCCCATTGATGGTTCCAAGTTATGAAAAGAAGTGGATAATTCATTTTTTAATTGTGAATTATCAGGATCCAATACTTGTGGATTTGGAATTGTTGTGCCCTCATTTTGATTTAGAGGTGTAGACATTCTTGGTAAGGTGTTCAGTATTTGTTCAATGTCATTCATTTTACTGTTGCTACACCTTTGGGAATTTCTGTATTCATGTTGGAAGCTTTGTATTAAATTTATTACTTCAATTTTATACATGTCTTCCTTATGTGTCAGTTCTTGCCATAACTCTGTCTGTCTTGTATTATCAGCAGTGACTTGATTCAATTTCATTGATAATTTTGATACTTCTTCTTGTGAAGCATCAAAACACTTTTTCAAGGCAATGGTATATGTCTTTACTTCAGTAAATGAATTTGAAATGTCATCAAGGACTTTCTTGTTATCTGTTTTGATAATATTTATGGCTTGTTTAATTCTTGTTTCAATCATGTCATCAATATTGAATTTAGAATATTTATCTGTTAATTCTTTAATAATGGCAGATTGTTCATTCATTTTAATGTTAGAAGAATTGTCATTATTAGAATTTTTAATTGTTCTTAAAACTTTTTCAAAACACATAAGTGTTTCATTAATTTGGCACAGACTCAGGTTGTTTGTTTTAATGTTGTTACAAATGGTGTCATTTTTATCAGAAAGATGTTTTTTCACGTCATTTATAGCATTATACAACTCTGGGATGGAATCAAATATGTCAGAAATCATTTCTGGAACCTTAATCTGGCTTCCTCCTTCTTCTGTAATTCCATCATGGTTCTGGCCATCTGAAATACATTTTCCATGGCATCCTGCTGAATCTTTGGGATTCTGTAGCCCTGGCTGTAAGGTTTTGGGGCTGGTGCCTTCCCTTTGCCCTTGTTTGGAGTTTGTGGCTGCTTTTTCACGTTGGAATTGCTGCTGCTGGCCACTGGGGCTGTTTTTGGCACTGGTTTGGGTGGTGGAGGGTTGTTTTTCCTCCATTCTAGTGTCAAAAGCATCATGTTTTTCTTCTCCATCAATGGATGCCATCCATTGAGCAATTTGCAAGTGTTGGGATGGCCCAAGAATTTCCTTACTGTCAGGTAAGAATTCATGCAGTTTTTCCACAGATCTGCCAGGATCTGGTACTCCTTGTACTGCAGTGCATTGTTGTAAGCTTTGTGGCTGGCTTTGTATATGTCCACTGAGGCTTCTTGTGGCGGTGTCAGCTCTTTTTGAAGGTAAAATGGTATTATCAGCTTCAGAATGACCCATTTTAGTTGTTTGGAAGTCATCAACTGACCCTTTTCCTTCTGTACCTGGTTGGCCTCTGCCATAATCACGTCTATTACCTTTTTGGGAGCTGCTTGAGGGGTTGTAGCTGGCTCCTGATCTGGTTGAAGGCATAATTATGGTTAAAAAGGCTTAAAATAGTATTTTTACGTCAAAAAACTTACTATTGGCCAAATTTTTGGCTTTCTGAAGGGTATTACTTATGTCCAAGTTAATTAATTCAGAAGATATTGGTTCAGGCTGGTTATTTTGAGTCACAATAACAGTGCTATTATGATCAGAATTGACAGTACTGGCAGGGATAATGCTGGTTACTGTTGAGGCTGTTTCAATGTTTTCTTGTCTTACCACGTTGTCAGACACTAAAATTAATGAAAAAGCCAATTAATTAAGTAAAAAAAAGGATATTTCAAAAAAAGAGATAAAAATTTAAGCCTCACTTATAATATGAAAAAAAATTATTTTTTATGGATTTTTTGAATTATAAGTATTTTTTATATGTTTTTAAATTTTTCAATATAAGAAAAAAGATTTAAAAAGAGTAAAAAAAATATGTCACAGGTAAAATATCACGGCTGGGCCCCCAAATGTAAGGTGTGGATATGAAACTTTGATTAAAAATCAAGTACTTTTCCTGTCCTCAAAATTTGTATAAGGTAAAAATCAATTAAAAATAGTATGCAATATTATTTTTAAGAGAAAACACGCCAATTTTATTGTTCATAACTTTATTAGTATAAAACAATAATATTATAAAAATTTATTGTTTTACCAACAATAAAAATTTATCCAAAAAATACTCTACAAGAGATATTTTAAGGCTACAAAAGAAATTTCTTCAAGAGCAATTTCAATTGGAATTAATTGAGCAAAGAACTGCAAGCAATTAATTAAAGAACAAAGTCTTTAAAAAGAATATTAAAGAGAAAACACGCCCAAAAGTGACCAGAGTGAATTTGGAAACAAAGTGACAAAGTTTACAGTGATGAAAGATGCTTTAATTCACTTTTGCGGTGGTTCAGGGGTAAAAATGATTATAAGAGTTACAAACAATGATTATAATGATTTTTTCACGTGGTTAAAAGGATTAAAATGATTTAAAAGTGGTGGTTGGAATCTTTGATTGATTGGTTTAACAGTTTTAAACTAATTAATAAAAGGAAAAGATTCTAACATGAAGAGAAAAGTGGGGCAAAGAAGACATTCTTTTATAGCCATCAATTCTCTTACTCCAAAAGTAAAATTTACTCTTGTCAGTCGTGAAAAACAGTCTGACAACAGAAAAGCCAATTATGGCATCATTGAACCCTGATTTAGACCAAAAAGGGCTGGTTTAAGCCATTTTTAGCCATTTTTAGCCATTTTTAGCCATTTTAGACCCTTAAATCAGCCATTACTATAGCAATACCAGGCCTAGAGCCTTCAAAACACGTCAGAATGTGTGTCAGAGTCGTAGAAACCAGTTAAAACTGTTTTTACTCTGATGGTTTTATCTTAAGGGTAGTTTTACCCTCTTGGCAACAGCTAAAACTACCCCAGTTGGTATCAAAACCTCATCATCAATTGAGTCCACAGACCCTGTAACTCAATTCCAGGCCAAAAGTGTTGAACTTTTGCGTGAATTTTGACATCCCATGCCTGTCAGCAAGGATTTTGGGGGTCTAGCTCCCCCTTAGAGCTGGAGTTCCTTTTCCCCCCCAAATTTAATCTTTCCAATTTATTTTTCCTTTAATTCCTCATCATGTATTATACTTATAATTTACATATGTAATTCAATTCAATTGTACAGTACAATACAGTAATAATTGACACCTCATATGTAAATCAAAGTTCACTTATGTAATACACGCGCACATTTTGACATTTCAATTGAATTCAATTGAAAATACTTCAAATCCTCATAACTTCTAAACTAAACACAACACCTCAATTTTAACACAAAAATTGATGGTTAACACCACATGTGGTGTGAATTAAATTAAGGTTTTGAGGATTTTCAACTTTTGTATTGAAAATACTAAAAACTTAATTTAAGCTTATTTAGAGTTGAGTTACAAGAATTTCACTCAGAGGTGACCCCACCTGATTTTTTATGAGGAATCCAATGGTGAAATAAATTTTATATGTTTATTTATTGGATAAAAAGTTATAATAAATTTTATTTAACTTTTTTTCCAAATTTATTTATTTTTTCACAATTTTGTTAATATTTCATTTTTACTTAAATTTTTCAAGTATAAATGTAATTTTATATTTACAAAATTTAATGTATTTTTATTTTTAAATTATAATTAATTTTTTATTTTTTAATATAATTTTATATTTATATTTTGATTTTTATTTTAATAATATAAATAAATTTATTTTATTTATATTAATATGTTATTTTTTATATTTGTGGTCTTTTGGGTATATGAAATTACCTCTAAGGCTCACAATGACTTTGGTATGAGCGCGTGTAGTGAAATTGAGGACCAATTTCTTCAATTTGAGCTTTGTGAATGGTGCAAAAATTACAAAAGTGGTTTCCTGAATGGGAAATAAATCCATTAAGCTTGCGCATGGCAACCAGATCCGCAATGGCTGTGAGGATGGCAACATGGATAAAGGATCCTGATGGACCTGTTGAGGTGGGTGCAAAATGGTAACCCTGCCATAGCTCTTTGAGCTCGTTGATGAGTGGCATTAATAGATAATTCAATTGAAGCGCAGTTGGCTCCTTCGGACCAGGGATGATTCCTGCAACATAGACATTCTCGGGCTTCAATCTTTCACTTGGGGGGAGATCAAGACAAATAAGCATGATAGGTCCAATGCTAGCCAACCGGGTTGACTTTCCATGTGCATTAAACCAGTCCACATATATGGAGAAGGCCAATGCACCAGGAATGGACATGAATGGGGGGTCATGGATATTTCTAGTGCCAGTGAAGCGTCTCCAGACCAATCCATCCCAGACGTCACGTTTTGGGGAATCTTCGGGAGTTTGGGATTGTTGATGTTGATGCAGAATGTCCATAATTCCAGCCCGCTGGAGAAATCTGGCAAGCCAATTTTTGAATGGTTGATAAATGAAATGTTTTGTTGGTATAAATTTTTGCTTCATGTTGGTTGTGTTCTGGGTGTGGGGTTCAGATGAATAGATGAATTTGCCTAATGATTGTGTGCAAGGGGTATCATGATCATTTGGGTCATTATGGCGTTGACAGTGGGGTTGGTCAGTTGTGACTGATTCAGTAAGGCCATTAAGAGAGAAACATTGAGGACAACATATAAAGTTTTGAATCACTGGCTCCAATTGGAGATGTTCAAATATGGTACTCAGATCTTGAGGTATATGGAATGCAGGAGCGGGGGGACCAGCTGAGCTTGAGATACTGGACTTGATCAGCAGGTTCAGGGCGGGGTTGAGTATGCGTGAAGCCCTGCGGGGTAAATTATACCTTAATGATAGAATGGCAGATATTATCATTCCTAGGTCTTGTGGGGGAAGGGTTTGACTGCCACTATATGGTTTCTGTGCAGTTGAATTGAGACCCGCTGCAGTTGGGAAAGTGCTTTGGGTCAAACGTGAATAATCAGCTGGGAAGATTTGATCCAATAGAATTTGTGGGCACCCAGATCCTGATGCAGAAGTAGGGATGTTTGGAAGAGATTTGGGTGCAAGGGTTGATTTGAGCTTTTTAATGTGCTGTTTATATTGGAAAGGTGTGAAGGCAACTCCTTGCCTATCACCCTCAGGGGAAGAGTGTGTTTGAGTTGAGCAGTGTTTACACATGCATATACGCATTGAGGAATAGGGCCGGGTTGTCATTGTTGCAGGAATTGGGAGTACGGTTGGTTTGTGTATAAATATCTATGGTTGATGTGAAAGTGTTTAGGAGTGTTATTAATTGGAAATAAAATTCAGTGATTATTTATGAAGGGGGAGATGATTTGAGCCAGCTGAGGATTTTATCCCATTTGTAATGGAGCATGAGCTGCAGTGGATAAAGTTTAACATGTCTCATCTGGATGGCGGAATTGGTTAGGCGTTTAATTGGGTAAAATGCCATGCTGCTCAATGCTCATACATATTCTAGTTTATTTACACATTGTGATAGTGCGGGTTTTACCATTGAGGGGGTTCCATTAGTGAAGTGTTACCATTGAATTGAGGGGATTAACATTTAACCCATGTACGCTGGCACGCCATCGTACATGGTTTAAACCTTATTACAGACATAACTATATAACTCTATTACATAAGGGGGTGGAGTGCAGCTAAAGTCTTGGTATTTGGTTTGAGTGCGGCGGGCTTTGAATCAGTTGGAATGTGATTTGGATTGTCTTGCCTTTCGTGAAAAGGTGATGTCTCTTTTGTGGGTAAATCCTTCATGAATATACCCCTTTACAGATGTACAATGTTGTGGAATTTCAATGCATATATTGGCAGTTTGGATAATTCCCAAAATGTGACAATGGGGAGGCGGAAATGTTACCAAATATGATTACTTATGGATGATGGGTCCCCTTTCAGATCAAGGAAATATCACATTATCATCTGGTAGGCCGTGCAGGGTGGTTTCCGACAAAAGCGGAGGAGCTCAAGAGGAGGCAGGGAGGATTCTCCTCAAAAGAGTCTTATCCGACTTCCACACAACACTTAGTTCCAACTATTCATAGAATTTCTCTATTCTAAATTTGAAAAGATTTCATCTCATATCACTCTATTTTATCATAATACTGAGGTGTTTTATCTAGTTAAAAATATTAGTGTACTTTTTCGGCCCTTATGTCATCTTTCAAGTCACATAAATCCCGTTCAGGTTCTGTTCATGACTCAAATAGTGAATCTAGCATAGAATATGTTCAAACACAGTCACCATTGAGTCCCAACATTCCTCTCACAACCCCTATCGCATCCTCAATGAATGTATCAGGTCTTAACATTGATGTGGGCAATCCAAAGGCTCCCACTTCAAGCACTTGGTCGATCCCAAATATTTCCGTCACTCCAATTCCCCCGAATCCCACTAATACACAAATTCATGTGTCTCAGGGGCCAGAAGGCACACCTCAAATCTCATCACACGCTAATCCCCAATCAAAATTTCCACGTGAGTTCCTCCTTAATCCCGGTCGGAATCCAGTCGCATCCCAGGATCCCTTTGGCCAAAGTAAACAGCCAACCCTCAATATTCCATCAGGATCTCAGGTTCATGTGGGTGATGAAAGGCGCCTGGATGGGGGGCGACGAAAAAGACCTTTCGAAAATGTCTCTTGGAGCGGTCTGTCGGAGGGAAATCCAGTATTGACGCTTCATCAAAGTAAGTCATTTGAATTTTGGAGTAGAAACTTATTCACAATTTGATATGTTTGTTTCATGGGTTAGATATGGCACCTAAAGGCAAGTCAGTCCGATCTCAGGAGCCAATTGAAGATCGTGAGGATGACCAGTCTTCATTAATGTTTTGATGTGTTAACTGATGATTTGCATGGCAGGGGATGAACTTTATGCGTCTTCACCTCTGGTCCATAAAGAGAAAGTCACTGGACGTCATCATCCATATGCCTCCAAACCAAGAACGGGTCATGCCAGTACATCAAGAGAAAGAATGGTGGATGATGAGGATGAGAACATGTCTCCGACTCAAAGTGAAAGAAATGATGAACCAACGAGGGACAATTTCACCGCGCATGAGCAAGGCACTCAATCAAATAGTGAGTTCACCCATCCTCAGCTGGGCCTTGCCCAGAGTATGCTTGAACAAACAGAGGTCAGACAGCAAAGGAACCAGGCCCGCAAAGCTCACAATGTGGCGAAACGTGCAAGCCAGAAGGAGCAACAAAAATGGCTGAAGGCAGAACTTCCAGAGAATGTCCATGGAATGAGATCAGCAGTACACGCACATTGCCTGTTCATACTCAAAGTTAGGGATAAGGATTTTTCCTCACTACCAGCACCACCCAGCACAGAAGAGGGTGAAATTGCAATTCAAGTGGCTGGTCATCTCGGTTATGTCCCCGAGGATGTTTTCAATGAGCCATCAACACAGGTTCAGTCTCAGGGTTTGCAAAGCTACTGCGAAAATGAGCTCCACAAGCTAGGACTAAAGCGATTCACTTGGGACTGGGAGAGCTCATGGCAACATCCGTTTAACGAGCTGATGTCTATGGTGTTTTACCGTACATTCCGTCTAGCACTTGTCAGCACTGAGTATCATCACTACTGTTGGAACAAGGATCATAAAAACTATGGGGTCGTGGCGGCTTTAATGGAGCGATATTTCACTTATTTGAAAAGAGAATGGAAGTCTATTCAAAAGGATGCGGAGTATGTGGTTAAAAAGAAGGAGAATCAAAAGCTGGCGAAGATTCGTCAAAGAGTTAGTTACTGTATCTCTTCTTCATTGTGGACCAAGTCTGATGATGATCTACTTGATTATGTGCAGACCTGTGAGCGCCGTCGTGAATGGTGTGATATGGCTAAATTTCCCATCCTAGCATCACAATTCAATGACCCTCGAGTATGCTCAGATACTGAGGAAATACTGGAAAATGGCCGTCAAGTTTACCGCAAAGTGGGATTACGCTGGCGCTCCCAGTTATTTAATGATTTGGTATTGAAAATGGATAGAGACATAGAGTTTTGCAATCGGATTAAAAAAAAGGGTAAAAAAACTATTGATAGATTGCCAGAATTACGATCAACAGATGATGGTGATATTCCGGAAGGCCTATCACTTCAGGTATTTGATCAAGATTGGCTCAAAGGCTGTAGTAAGATGCAGACTAGCGCCCTCAAGATACTTGACATGCCAGTTATTAGGCCTAATGGTGATGCTCTGCAATAACTTAGTAATTTGTCACGGTATAGCACTGTGACAAATTAAAATTTTGTGAATTATTTGTGGAGGTGTAATAAAATCTGATTATTATCTCTTAAGGATGCAACAACTTGCTAAATATGTTAGAATATAGACAATATGAATTGAAATGTATCACCGTCTCCCTTAGCAATAATACTCTATTGCTCATTTTCATTGAGGAAATATTGAAGAAGTTCGATCCAGCTCATGGTGTTCATAATTGTGGACCTGTGCCAGAGTCAACAGGAGTTATCAACTTTGTCAATCACAAATTATATAATATCAGTAAGGCTCACGCAGTTAATGATTGTTTCTTTTCTTGGACCTATTGGTGATTGGAATATGGCATTCCCATAAGGAAGGATTTCAGAATAGTAATACAATCAAGTGAAAGATGAGCTTGAAAGGTACCTTCCGCATATTGACCTCAACTGAATGAGGAGTGATATAGTGGATGACCTGTACAGGTCGTTGTTGGCCAATACGATGTAGACGATCAACAGCCTGAGCCTCAATGGCTGGGTTCCAATTGGGCTCCTGGAAATGTGGATGTCAGGGTCCGAAAATCAGGGGAGAATTTTGGGGGGCCCCTCACCATTAAATAGACTATATTAGCACAAGTTATATTGAGGCCAGTTCCAGCCGTGGCAATGGATGCAATGAGTACTTCACATTCAGGATTATTGAAGAAATTCTCAAGCGCCTTGTCCTGCGCTCGTGGTGTAATTGTTCCATCAATTCATGCTGAAAGGATAGAGTGATGAGCAAGAGCAATACCAATTCTACAATATAAAAAAGTCAGATGGAGTCAATTGGTAATGGATGCATATTAGAATTAACGCACAAATCTAGAAATTGGGTCCATTGGGTATAAACCACCGATTTCGTTGGACCACACCTTGTTTGTTTGTTCTTCATTAAGCTTTGTAGGAGGTGTGCAATTTTACTACTCATCATGCATGTTTCCACATCCACAATAGTTCGTGTGATTCTTGGGGAGTTATCGTGAGTGCTCCTGCCCTCGGGGTCTTCCAACTCCGCCTCTGCAATTGTGTTAAGCATGATGTGATGGTTACAACATATTCGCAGCTTATTAATATTTCTGAAAAATTCTCCTGGTCCTTTGCTTTTGGATGATAGGAATTCTTCATATAATATGGAATATTCTTGCTGCATGGTCGGGTTGAGTGGGAGCAGCTCATAATGATGGCTAATAGTGGGGAGGGATTCGAGATGTGTGGTTTTGGTGCGGCGCAAACTTAAATGCCGCAATGCCAAATGCAAAATATCATTGCAACCTTTTGAAAGACTACTCAGGATGAATGGTGACCAGTTATCTTGATCGGCGCTCTGGGGTTGAGTGATGAATGATATTATGCCCAAAAGGTTATAAATGGTGTTGTGAATAGGTGTGCCCGTTAAACATATTCGACAGGATGAAAGGAGGCTATTAATGGCACGGTGAGTGGCAGTGTATTGAGAGCGAATATAGCTATAAGAGGGGGAAAGGGTTATTGGATATAAAAGGTAATTTGAATCATTTAAGCTCAGCCACTCACTGTGCTTCATCCAAGATTATACGATGCCAATTGATTTGAAAAATGAATGATGTAGAGGGATTGGTTTGCTTAAATTCTTGGGTGATATTATTGTAAGAAGTGATGATGATATCATATTTTAAAATGTCGGCTTGGGATAATGAGTGACGAGTGGGACCATGGTAGATTTTGGCATGCAGTGCTCCAGCCTGAGCATGCTTGGATATTTCTGATTGCCAGTTGGTAATTAAGCGAGGGGGGCAGATGATCATGGTGGGCGTGGAGCGATGGGGGTTTGCAATCATCCGCTCCTTGGAGGTACCAATTAGAGCAATGGCCTGAATGGTTTTACCTAATCCCATATCATCCGCGAGCAGTCCTCCAAGAGGGGTATTGGTCGAAAGGGATTCAAATGAGCTAACGACCTTGTTTGTAATGATGTGCCTGGCATTGAAAGTGGATCCTGGGGGTGAGGTGGCCCAAAGGTTACGGGCTGATTGGCCATTGGGGATTTCTCGATCCCAGAGGAAAGCTAGTCCGGTCTTTTGATGAGGGAGGAGGGGGGTTTGAATAATGGCATGGGGCGGGGTTATCATGGGGAGGTCTGATCCACTGGGTAATTGTATCAGTTTTTGCTTGGAAATCAATGATGAAACAGCAGGATATGAAGCAGGCATCGAGTTTGAAGCGGGAAATGTCGGAGTAAAGAGTTGACATTGACAATGAGTAGTACAGTCATATTCTTTGGGCATTTTAAGCTTGAAATCTTGTGTTCGAAAGCTTTCCATTATGAATAGAATGTTTGGATACCATGTGAAGAACATCAATGCTAGATTGGGTTTCTGAGATGAGGAGGGATCATTGGCATCAGTCATAAATACTCCCTCAACGAATAATATTTGAGTAGGATTGGATTGGCAATTTTCAATCCATGCCCCACCAGGACCACAGTGCATGAACGCTTTTGGTGCCCCAAGGAATGGTATCAACGTTTGGGAAAGGGTTCCCGGGAGAGAGCCAATAGCATGCTGGTGATTGGGGAGATATACGAATATGTTGTGTTGATTGTGCCATAGGATAATCCAAGAACCTAAGTGGGAATTCTCAGGCTTTAAGGTTATATAACTATTTATTTGAATACGAATATTAATCATCCCAATGCAAAGTGGTTGTGAAGGGGCTGACATGATGGCTATTTTAAATTATTTGGGGACAGTTGCAAATTATATGATTGGGAAGGGTTAGCTAAAGGGAATGAAGCGCAATAAGCGCAGGTGGGGAGCTTATATGAGTGGCAGCAACAGGCCAAAAGGGGGATGGCCTGTGGTTACGTGCATGGTCTTGATGGAGGTGGGCCTCTTGGGCACATAATTTTCATATCCGATTTGGGGCATATATCAAGGCAAGGTGGCCAAAATGTGGGTGCACCATTATGACTGCTGGATCTGCAGCGATTTACGAAAACTTTGGTGGAACAAGGTTGACATTAGCACATCCGAAATTGGGTGGGTTGTAGCAACTTCTTGTGGAGGGCATATCAGAGGCATGCAGTCATGTTCGCTGGTGTGACAGCGAACATGGATGCATATATATCTTCCTCAGGTTAATTGTCGCACAGGGACCTACTGGGCAATGTTGGCGGTTTCAGAGGGCAATCTCACTGTGGGGATGCTTGTGTGTAGGCGGGTGAGATATGTTCGGTGGCGTGCCACCGAACATGACTTTGGTTTTGCATGAAGTTTTTTGCTGACTGATGCATACTGGGCTTTCAGGGGGGAATGTGTAGGATGATCAAAGGGGGCGCCATCCGTGAGCCGTGATCCACATATACATTCACCCCTATGGCGTTTGAGGCGAGTACTAATCTACCGAGATTGGCATCAGGGTCTTTGCCTCAGGCGTGTACAAAACTCCGGAGGAAAGAGGCCACACGCCCCAGGGATTTTTTGGCTGCAAGCCAGGTGCCACAACTTGCGCGGGGCGTGTGAGAACATGAAGAAAATGACCCGCGGTGGGAGATACCCACGCAAACATGACCATCCTCAGCAATCATAGGCTGGGAGTGTTATTCTAATGTGGATGAGGCTGAAGCAAATTCACACTGATTGGCCTCAGGTTTCCACGTGCAAGCGGGTGAGCGTCTGCAGTCAAGCTGACAACCCGACCAAGAAAATAGGCAGCTGGAAGACTGGCAGAAAAATGTCTTCCAGGCGTGTGAAAGCTGCCTGCGTATGACCCATTGGGGGTGCGTATGAAAGCGTGTGGCTGCCCGACAATGAACAAGCGGGCCAGTCATTGTTTGCCCCAACAATGGCACCGGAGTGAATCAACTCTTTGTGTATGACCCAAATATTAAGTCATCCCATTATGACCCACTTACATTAACTTGCATTACATGCGCATCTGGCCCGTAGTTAGGCAGAGCTGTCCAACAAGGTGCATCAAAGGGATGCAGGTGAGAGATATGACTCGATGGCTTGACGTGATTGCATGTTACATTGTTGAACAGCTTTTTGCTCTGCCCCGCAGTACATTTACAAAGGTGTACTGCGTACTACAGTGTCGACTGTACAGATCAGGAAGGTGTAATACTACTTGAGCCTGCATGCATACAGCAAATGTGCATGAACCTTCCAATCGTTTGCATTTACGTAGCTCATGTGCCACATGCTCAGCATTGCGTTTCACCCGATTTGCACACGCAAGCTGAGCATGTCATGGTCCAAAGCACCGTGTCAAAGTGCTCAGTAAAGCCATGGAATGAACTAATTCTGCAATAGCTCACTGGAAGGCTCAGTTTGGAGCACTTCACCAAAGCGTGTGAAATGCTGCACCTGGCTGAAATGTCATCCGATGCTGTGCCAAATGCTCAGATTGTGTGCTTACAAAAATGACCTAGCAATTGATCAGCATCTTGCATTTGATATTGTTATATCAATAGTTCAACAACTGTGCAATTAAAATGTTCAGCCACTGAGCATTTCAATCATGACCCGAAAGCAAACCTGAGCAATGGGTCGAGCCAAGATTACGCTGTATTCACTTGTCTTACAGCCCCCCCCTTTGTTCAAAGACTATCACCAGGCCATACGGCCGGTGATCTTGCCGCGGTCACTTGTGACCAAATGCACCGGGTGCATTTCTGCATGGGTCACTTGTGCATTGCACGTTGAATGCACATTCAACAAGGGCCTCACGACCACCCTCTTGGGTGATTGGGTGGCTATTTAAGGAAACACAGGGGATTTGACTCAGCTTGACAATTCCATAAATTGCAATACTCAGCGGTGCATTTCATATTGTTATATCAATTGTTCAATTACTGTGCAATTAATATGTTCAGCCACTGAGCATTTCAATTATGACCCGAAAGCAAACCTGAGCAATGGGTCGAGGCAAGCTCACGCTGTATTCACTTGTCTTACAGCCCCCCCCTTTGTTCAAAGACTATCACCAGGCCATAAGGCCGGTGATCTTGCCGCGGTCACTTGTGCATTGCACCCACAATGCACAATCAATAAGGGCCTCACGACCACCCTCCTGGGTGATCGGGTGGCTATTTAAGGAAACAAAGGGGATTTGACTCAGCTTGACAATTCAATAAATTGCAATACTCAGCCAGACCCCCATTGTTCTTCTGCCTCACGCGAGCATTTCACTTCTCAGTTGCAGCATTTGCTGAGACTCAGCTTCAATTTTGCCCACACGCCTTGAAGCTGAGACTTTTGCGGGTGCTGAAACTGCTGAGATCGTCTCAGCTTCACCTTGGTATAAAAGACCATCTTCACACGACACGCACTTCACTTTCTCTCTCACCCGCTCCACTTCGTTCAACGTCACCCGCGTTTGTCCTTCTTGTGCGTATTCCCCCTCATCTTCCTGCCTTTCCAGTCTTTTCTTTCGCACTCGGCTAACCCCACTCCCCTTCCTGCTCGCTTTTTGTTTTTCCTGCTGATAATTTCAGAACCCCACTTCTATCTACTTTGTACGTTTTCTCCAATTGAACTTTTGTCAACATTATGGTCCGATATTAATCATTTTCTTTCTTCACGACTCTCTTCTAGACTTTTAAAAACCTCCTACTAGAGTCTTTTTAATTTGAATTCCGTTTTAAAATTATAAATCATCGTATGTCCTCCTTTTCTTTCTTGATTGCTTACTTTCTATTCAGTTACTAACCTGTTTTGTTTTGTTTTTAGATGTCGTGCACGTTATGCACCAAGCGGGGTATCCCCTGCATTCGTTCCTCGACGACGACCGACGCTTGTGATGCTTGCCGACAAGCACACAAGAAATGTTCGTTCGTCGTCCGCCCCTTCCGACCCCGCGGCCAGAGGAGTTCCCGCCCAAGACGCCCTCGCCAGGACTCCTTTGTGGCCGATGATGATGAAACGATTTCCGAGCGTGAGTGGACCCCGGGACCCCAAACAGGCCAGCGGGAACGATTCAGGACGATTAGCCCAGTCCCCTCAAGCATCGATTTGTCCACCCCCCCTCCTAGGCCACCATCCGATGGTCACTTCACTCCTCGACCTGAGCAAAGTGATTATCCGGCCGATGAAGGATGGCGATGGAAAGAGGACATTCGAGCTTGGGCTGATCGTCACCATGTCTTGTCACCGATGGGATTCAAACGCCAAAGTAAGTTTCCTTTCTCCTCCTTCTCTCATTTATCTTCACGCAATAATACTCACTTTTTTCCATTACTCATAGAACCAAACCCCCCGAATCCCCCCCGACAAGACTCTCCCGTTCCTACTTTGCCTCGCGAGCAAACCCCGCGGCAACCCACTCCAGGCCCGAGTGGCACCCGATGGTCTGAGGACTTATTCCGCGGTAAGCAGCCAACTTTCTCTTTTCTCATTTTCACTTTCGCATCAAGTTAACTGACTCTTCCTCCTT
Source organism: Austropuccinia psidii (assembly GCA_023105745.1). Taxonomy (NCBI): domain Eukaryota; kingdom Fungi; phylum Basidiomycota; class Pucciniomycetes; order Pucciniales; family Sphaerophragmiaceae; genus Austropuccinia; species Austropuccinia psidii. The sequence continues at coordinate 30,551,844 of JALGQZ010000007.1, read as the reverse complement.
TTGTAGAAGCCTCCCAGCACGATGAGCCACCTATTCCTGGCCCAAGTCCATCCTCCGAACCACCTGAGGACATTGCGACTCGTGAGCCTCAACCTGAGGTGGCTCCTACGCAATCAACGGAGGAACCTTTTGGTAAGTCCCTATTTCACCTTTTTAACTCAACTCAACTTTTCCTCACCCCTCCTTCGACCATCTCCAGCTCGTCCCGCAACTCCCCGCTCCATTATCATCATCGACGATACGCCAGTCGGTTCCCCCCCTCCCCCTCCCCCTCCACCTTCTTCTTCACCCACTCCCCCACCTTCCCCTCCTGTTCCCCCTCCCACCACTCCTACCCCGGTTCCTTCCCCGGATATCCCTCCCATTGACGCCGAGAACCCAACAGCCTCCTCCCCCCCGGTGCCAAGCTCCTCTCATTCCTACGATGACGCTCGCCAGGAATTCACCGACCTGCGCCCGATACTAATGATTCCTCGAGCCATCGTCCACGAATCGATCAACCAAATCTTGTTGGAGCATCGTCGGTTGCTCCACATGATTCCTTTCGTGGATGCAACTCATCGAAATGAGATGCACCGGGAATTCCGGGAGGAACTAAACTCCCTCCTTGGCGAGGCGATAGAGGCTTATCCAATGGAGGACATCACCGGGATAGTCTCCAAATTCTTAGAAAAATAAAATCCACAAAAAAAATCGTATTCTTTCCTCTTTTTACCTTTTGTAATACACTCCTTTAGATAAATTATTTGTATTCAATGAAAGATATTTTCAATTTCTCTTACGTTTTTTGTTCACGTGAATTTATTATAATTCCTCAATGATTCATATTTACTATTGGGTGAGAATAATTTTCGTAAGTGCCCCACCAAAAGTTTGAGTTAGTATTTTTGTATGTGAGAAAATCTTTTGCCAAAAATGTGCCAATAGTCACCATTCCTGCCTCCTATATTTTCTTCCTCCATTGTTTAGAGCCATATCAAATCTTAACTGTAAAAAAGCGGGAGGTTCCGGCATGTGAGCAATCCACTCCAGATTGATGAGAAATTGCCGTTCCTATGGTCACACGCTATTAATCTTAGTCATGTATTGAATTGTTTAAATTGTCGGGAACCTTCACAAGCGTAACGATTGGCGTGTGAGCTGTCGGGCGCCTGCACAGGTGAAAGGATTGGCGTGTAAATTGTCGGGAGCCTGCACAGGCGTAAGAAATTTTCAGCATTGTTAGCATCCTTCACAAGCCTAAGGATTCGCGTGTGAGCTGTCGGGAGGCTGCACAGGCGTAAGGATTGGCGTGTGAATTTTCGGGAGCCTGCACAGGCATAACAAATTGTCAGCATTGTTGGCAACCTTCACAAGCCTAAGGATTGGCATGTGAGCTGTCGGGAGCCTGCACAGGCGTAAGGATTGGCGTGTGAGCTTTCGGGAGTCTGCAGAGGCGTAAATTTTGCCAACCTCCTTGAGCATTGTGCGGACATACCCACTAGTGTCGTGCTTTCGTTGTCCTGTGCTGGATCAGTATAATGAACAAATGTACTACTGGCCCACACTACCTGAATGAGCCCATGACATGCGGATAGATCAATCCAAAAATGCTCATTTGGGAAAATCAATTTTCCCCCTGTACACCGCTTTGACGCATCTCTTTGAATTTGGCCAGTCCGCTTATCAGCTTGAAACCACCATCCCGAAGCATACAGCGATGCATCCTTATCAACATGAGGTGCATTTTTGAATCCATTCATGGTGAAAGTGAGTGCCGAAGCAAACTCACATGCACCCTGATTTGCGGGATTATTGCCTTCATACTTGACTTGATCAAAAGACGGAACCCCCAATGAGTTGTAGCAATTTTGAATCTTCTGAAATAAATTATCCCCAACATATCGTAAGGATTGACCTAGAATGCGACCCACCGAGCTAAGATTGGCACCTCGGTCCCGCCATTCATCTTTTGCATTTTCAATTTTGCCAGCACTACCATACAGACCAAATTGTTCATTCTTCGTGGTGCATTTGCGCCACCCAATCGCGAACATAAATCCCTCCAGTAATGCTCCATTTGTTGCAATAGGGTCAGTGAACCTCTTTTCGCGAAATAAGAATTGTAATAATTCATCCCATTGATTGACCTCGACTTCACTCATTGTTGTGAATGGTCAGAATTCAACAAGGGCAATGAGTAATCCGGTTGAAGAGAAAATTGCCACACGGCCAAAGTGAATGCATTTGATCTGATTGACATCCACCACCCTCCGAATTTCACTTGGGGTGATATTTGCTGATACTGGCATTGATATTTGTGCTGTTGGGCGAGAGGAGGAAAAAAACCTATTCATTCGGGTCGTTTTGCGCTCATTTGTCTTTTGGGATCTGCTACTATTCCCGAGTGGTTGCGGGATCACTATGTGTTGAAGCACAAAAGATATCAGATACTGCCAAGGAGCTTTCTTCGGCACACATCCTTTGACTTCCTTTAGAGCCCACAGGACATTGGCACAATCTGAACCGACTAAAGCCAATGTTCTTCCGTGGGGCCCAATGAGGGTGCCACATAAATGTGGAAGCATATATATATATCTATATATATACACTGAGATTAAGTGAGAAACTCACACTTTCCTTCCTCAGCCCGACGCTTTCTCGCGAGTTCCCTTTTACGCTCTTTTCCTTTTTTCGTGAATGGCATGCTTGCAGCAGAAAATGAAATGAAACCAAATGATTACTGATTTATTAATATCACCTAAATTGGATTGCGGTGGATGAATCTTTTTTAATTGTGGCTAAAAAGAAAGCTCACGCCTGACCTTGGCAAATTCACGATCTCAAATACCTGAACCTGAAAATTGCAGTGGATAGTGCATTATTCAATTTTACACATTGATGTTCCCATCCAATCACTTTCCAATCCAACCATTTGGAATATTGCAAGCACACGCAAATGCAATATGCATCCTGCTGCGGATCCCTAGTTATCCCAGTCCTCTTGAAAGACACAGTAACAATTTGCCTATTATGGGCTGGCGGGAAGTGATAAACGCGACTTCCCGCAATGCCCCGAGTGTGCTACTCGCGGGCACAAAGCCTGACTCAGCTTGCGTCTTGGCAGAGTCTTTGCAATGATGTACGGAGGCATGCCGCCGTACAATTACTATTGGTACTCAGACTGTGGCATCCGGGCAGTAGTAGGATAGGAAGTCATGATTATTAAATTCATAAATAACTTTGCAAAATTAAATTACAATCTATCTAGTACAAAGCTAATCTAAAACGGGTCAATCCTGGTTGTGAGTTTAGCTGACCTGGGTACCGTCAAGGTGACCTCATCACTTGAACCAAGACCGCGTTTCGCCACCCAGGCATCACCAAAGTCTAATACTAAGCATCGTGCAAATTCAAATCTAAGAGGTACAGTGGGGTTAAAAGACTCTGATGAGAAGAAACTTTTATTCAGTAAATTACATATATACTTATTAGTACGTAGCCACACTGGCTTCACTAGATTTTTACCCTCTGAAAGTTTTGCCGAAATGTCAATTAGTGATAAAGCCCCTTTAACTGAGCTTGTTCTCCAGTCATCTGAGCATACCATCAAACCACAAACCCCCGCCGCACAGAATGCCGCTAATATACCATAGCAAATTCGATTTATTCCGAGATTCTTGTGACACGCCAAAAGATCTTTTATGGCCTCATTTTTTTTTGAGTTCGTGAGTTTGCCTTTGATGCCATTAACTTCGACCTTTGTATGTGCACGTACCATGTTGTACGCAATCATCAAATGGATAACTGTATCCATTAGATCCTCCAGGTTCTTGTGCGGCTTTGTGGATATCTCATTGTCAGCCCCGCCACCTTCAATGCTAAGTTGGGTTGCACGTTGCTTCGATTTACTCAAGCAGGAGGCAAGGTATTCAACTGCTCCCCGTTCGAGTCCAAGAGGATCGGTCAAATTTGATGTTGGTGCAACATATGGTTTGGGTGCAATCACATCGTATGAGACTAAACTAATGGATTCAAACATAACATTTGCTCAAAAATGTTTAACTGGATTCGCGGGGTAAAGAAGGCTCTGAACCATTTTGAAGAAGGAGTGTTCAGATTTGGGGAGATTATCGGGAGGTTTAGCTGATTCCTTCATCAATTTGAGATTCCAAATGTTGTAATCAAAAAACGCTTCTGTTTCAGTTGGCTTAAAAAAATCTAACCCTGTATATTGCAATTTATATCACCAGTCAACAGCCAATAATCAAGTATCATGCACAAAGATAAAAAAAAACTCACCTGCCATCTCAAGGTCCTGCAGCCAAGCCGACATTTTAAGATCTCGGTTACTGATCACCTTAATACCAACGGGCAGGAATGTATGAGCATCCTTTGTTGGTAAATTGTCCCATCTATTTTTGTGAATCCTATTGATATTATCAAGCCCCCTTTTCCATGATTGTTGAGAAATATTGGAATGATAATTCAAAATGCCTGCAAACTCTTCCATGCGGGATAAAAATATTCCTTGAAAATTCGCAGCGGATGACACTTCGGGCTCAGCGTCGGGAATTATATCAATCATATCTCGTCCCATTGTATCATGTTTAATTGTTTCCCTTTCTTGAGGGGCTTGAATATTCCGAGGAGAGGCGGGAGAGGTTGCATCATGCATTGTTTCATTGGGTATCGGGGGGCTTTCAGTATGTGGAGCTTCAGCATGGATTGTTTCATTGAGTATGGGGGGGGTTCAGTATGCGGAGGTTCATTATCAATATCGTCCCCTTCAACATTGATCATTTCATCACCTTGATCCCGGGAATCCTTTGCGGCTTCAAAGGTACGGCGTTTTTTGTTGGTTTTTTTGGTCGCATGTATATTTGGTCTTTTTCCTAATCCTTTGCCTGGAAATCCAATTACGACTCGAGATCCTTCAGGTAGAGATTCTCCCACCTCCACACCTGCCCATATATTGTAAGCAGCTATTTTTATCAACTTTGTTTTGAATTAGTAATGGACTTACGGTTCAAATACATTTTGAGCAGCCTCATGGCTTCAGCAATCTTTTGACGCACATAATCAGGAATTTTACTATCATTTTGGATTTTCTTGAGCCTTGGGATTGTTTGAGCAATGTTGGACACAAATTGTTCCTTGGATATAATTTCCACCTCCCCACTGAAAATTACATCATCTTTCCCATCATCTTCTGTCGGTGCACAAGGTTCAACAGTCTTTTCCTTCTCATAAGTTTTAAAATTCGGTTTCTGAGAGCTTGGAGGTTGACCTGAAATAAAGGCTATGACACAATATCAGGTTTTGAGAGATTAGAAATACTCAAGATGGATGTATACTCACATTCTGGAAGAACTGGTGGATCTTGATTATCTTCATGTGACTGGCTCTCTGCTTCAATGCCTAATTCACGACTACTGGCCATATCAGATATTTCACTTCCACTCTCTGGGGCTGAAGTTGGTCGTTCATTAAATTCCGTTGAATTTCCCGGGGTTTGGGCCATCGCGGAGGTAGTTTAGTAAGCAAATAGATGGTGACGAGTTGATTGATAACTAGGTGGAAGTAAAATAATCGCATTTGCAAAATGCGATTTGGCGGGAAATTGAAGGAGGCGATGTTTTGCAAATTATTTCATATCATGCAAATGAAATCACTTCCCTGTGAGACATTGAATAAAGTTGACTAGTGAGAAACCTACTAAAGTCAACTTTTGAACTATTGAACGCTCATGAGGTAAGGACTAAGCAAAGTGTTCCATTTGAATGATATGAAATAAAATGGTTTTGTCGTCGAAAAAGGAGACACAATTCTTGTCTTAAATAGTCCACTTATTAGGTTTTAATTTGCGAGTCTCATGATTTAAACCCTAACCACAACATTGTGAATATACTGACCAATTTCCCCTGAGGTCCTGTTGGCAGAGAAGGCCACTCAGCATATTTCGGCGATGGCGTCCATTGTGTACGCCAACAAGCCACCGTACACTATGGATGTAGTACAGAAGCGTAAGGATGGTAAGCGGCGTCGGAGGCATGTCGGGAGGGTACCTACTAGGCAAGCGTAAGGATCGTAAGCAGTGTCGGGAGCATGTCGGGAGGGCACTTCATGAGCGTAAGGATGGTGAGCAGTGTCGGGAGTATGTCAGGAGGGCACTTCATGAGCGTAAGGATCGTAGACAGTGTCGGGAGTATGTCGGGAGGGCACTTCATGAGCGTAAGGATCAAAAGCAGTGTCGGGAGTATGTCGGGAGGGCACTTCATGAGCGTAAGGATCGAAAGCAGTGTCGGGAGCATGTCGGGAGGGCACTCCGTGAGCGTAAGGATGGTGAGCAGTGTCGGGAGCATGGCGGGAGGGCACTTCATGAGCGTAAGGATCGTAAGCAGTGTCGGGAGCATGTCGGGAGGGCACTGCGCGAGCATAATGATCGTAAGCAGCGTCGGGAGCATGTCAGGAGGGCACTGCGCGAGCGTAAGGATTGTAACCAGTGTCGGGAGTATGTCGGGAGGGCACTACACAAGCGTAAGGATGGTAAGGGTGGGGGTGTGAAAGCGTAAGGAGTGGTGAGGACGGAGATGGGGGGGCAGGCAGTGTCAGAGTCTCATCTGGAGGGTGGTGCAGGCGCGTAAGCATGCTAAGCGTCGGGGAGGCAGAAGCTATTAGGTGAAATTACCCGAACGTTGCGAATAGTGTTGAAACGGGTTTGGGCTTTGAGTGACATTCTCATGTGACACATGTGACGATTGACGTTGTCTTGACGCTGACGTGACGTGACCCACTAAATCCAGTGACTATAAAGTGACACTAACGAGACTGAAGCAAGATTTTATACTGACCGCGGTGCGACGTGAAGTCAATCGCCGACGATTGACACAAGATTCGCCCTGGTGTCTACAGCCTACCACCCACAAACTGATGGTTTGGCTGAAAGGATGATCCAGACCTTGGAAGATATGGTAAGAAGACTTGGCGCATATGGCCTTGAATTTAAAGATTGTGATGGATTTACCCATGATTGGTGTACTCTTTTACCAGCACTAGAATTGGCATATAAGACATCCATTCATGCCAGTACCAATCAAACTCCTGCTGTTCTAGAAAAAGGATGGAATCCCAAATTGCCTCAAGATTCTTTGAAGAATGATTTTGTAAGGTGTGGAGAACTAGAATTGGCATAGAAGACATCCATTCATGCCAGTAGCAATCAAACTCCTGCTATTCTAGCAAAAGGATGGAATCGCAAATTACCTCAAGATTCCTTGAGGAAAGATTTGTTTGAGATAAATCCTACAGCTGCTAGCTTCAAAGGAATGCTAGAAAAAACTAGAAAGCGTGCAAAGAGGTTCATGGTAGACTCTTTTGCATATGCTAAGGACAAATGGGACAACTCACATGCCACTCCAGATTTTAAAGTGGGGATTTAGTACTTTTGTCCACCACTAACCTCAATAGCATCAGAGGATGTAAAAACCTCAAAGATTCATTTTCAGGACCTTTTGTTTTTAAGGCCCTCCATGGAACAAATTCTATTGAAGTAGAAATATCTAAAGAACTTAGCAATAAGCATTCTACATTTCCATTGAGCTTGATAATTCCATATAAATCTAGTGATTCTGAAAAATTTCCTCTTAGAAATAAAGTTCCTCAAGTGATACCTCCTATTGAATCATCTGGTATTAGGAAAATTACCAAAGTTCTCAAAGAAAGAAAATTGAGAACCAAAAAAGTAAGGGAATACCTTGTTAGGTACAGTGACCCAACTTGTGAAGATTAATGGTTAGCAGAAAAATACATACCTGAAGCTACTAAAATTCTCAGAAGGTTCAGACACACTAGAAATAACAATAATACAAAGTAATATTCCTTTTAAGGGAGGGAATGTGTGTCAACCTGTGACCCAAAACAGAGCACTAGCATGACATCCAACATACCATAAATAATGGTATGACAAGTATTGAACAAACATAGTCAATACTGGTAATAAATAAGAGGAAAAAACTCCTCTTAAATTAAACACCAACCTTATCCAAACAGAATAAGGAAGCCTAGAGGAGAATAAACAAGTCAGAACCCTTATTTTCACCTCTCATCTAACTTATGCATATTTAAGCTATTATATACCAAAATGTTATTTTTCTCAAAGCTCACATAGAGAGCTACACAATGGTATCATCCATGTTGCTGTAACACCACTACAACTGGAGATACCATATGACTTTATTTTAAAACCAAGACCCCCCTGAAAGTCAAAGAGGGCATGTACAAAACTGTACAAAGGTATAACCAAATTAAAGATCTAAACAAGAGCTTTAATTTGAGACACCTTAGGCCTCTGTATCTCTTCAACTGACTGAGGGATCTTGGTTCAAACGTTTAACAACCAAAATACAGATATTCTGAAAACAACAATGTAAACAAACCCCTGTATCTTTGGCGTACACTCATAAAACTGTACAGTGTAATATACCAAACTTTAGAGCTAATCAAGCCCTACAAGACTGTATCATCAGAATACAGATATCTTCCAAACTGAAGAAGATATCTGGTATGGAAATTTTTGAAGCCTCATACTGATGTACAAAAATACATCCAAAAACTCAAAACCCTTATAACTTTTGCTATTTTAAAGAAGGGTAAACATGAAGCATACCAAATTGAAGAGCTCATTAAGCCCTTCAATTCTGTGGTCTTGTTTTCTTGATATCTTAAGAACTGACTGAGATATCTTGATTGGAAGGTTTTTCTAGCAATACATGACTGTATCAAACTTGTATCAAACAGTATTGCTCTCATACTTAAAATAATATACTTGTGAAGATATAACCTCTCTAAAATCATAATTATTGATCATACAGACACCAGGACAATGTCATCCAAGTTCTGAATTGATCCAGAATGATCATTTGTGGTTCCAAAACCACAATTCTGCCTCTATTGATGTCAGAATTGACAATCCAGAACCACAGACTGATCATTGGAGTGAAAATTTTCACTCCTCTAAAGCGTGAAGAGTTAATAACTCTTGAAAGTATTGAAAGATATAAAAGGAAGGGTTTTTTCCTTGAAAACCCATCATCTTTTATCTTATTATCCATATTCTTACGTGACAAAACTGTTATCAATCAGTAGTGTCCTTAGAATTATCATTAAAGATATAATTAGAACATAATTATTGTAGTACTTCTTCATAGTCAAAGAAATTAGAGTATTGCAACCCAGGTTCTCAACAGACTCATCACCACTGTTACCATGTAGCAGTAGGACCTGAAGATTCAAATTGATTTGTTTTTTGATGTGTCACAGTCATAATACTAGCTTGTAACTACATTTTATAGCTACTATATAGACTCACCCTGACATTTTGGGGGCCTGTCCGTGTTTTTCCAACCTTATTGGACATGTTTTGAACTGAATGAGGCGTAAAAATTCAGTTATTTAAAAGGTATTTTACTAACAGTGAGTAAAATTTCGAATTTACCTTATTTTCTATTATTATCATTTTTATATATATATAATATAGCATCATATATTATATACATAGTTTTTTTTTCTCCAAAAATATATATTACAAATATTTTTGTTGAGAGTAAGAGTAAAAATCCTCTTTATTTCATTATATTGCAATAATTTTCACAAAATTTGATAATAATACCACAGTATTATTGAAATTTCAATATAAATAATAATATCCAAACAGTATATTACTTATTTCTTACTATTATTTTTCACCAAAGTGCATGAGAATTAATAAAGAAACATTTATTAATAAATAACTAATAAATATTAAATAATAAAATAATTTTTTATTATTTATAAGTAATATTTTAATTAACTACTTCCTTTAAAACAAGACATCAATCAAATTGACGTGAAAACTTGTAATTGATTGATATTTTATTCAAAAATCAATTGTTAAAATAAATATTATTTATAATATTTATAATAACAAATCAGATTTACTACAATTTAATAAATCTGACATTTTTTTTTAGAAGAAAAACAATCACCAGGGCGCATCTTGCGTCAATCGTCGGCGATTGACTTCACGTCGCACCACGGTCAGTATAAAATCTTGCTTCAGTCTCGTTAGTGTCACTTTATAGTCACTGGATTTAGTGGGTCACGTCACGTCAGCGTCAAGACAATGTCAATCGTCACATGTGTCACATGAGAATGTCACTCAAAGCCCAAGCCCGTTTCAACACTATTCGCAACGTTCGGGTAATTTCACCTAATAGCTTCCGCCTCCCCAACGCTTAGCATGCTTACGCGCCGGCACCACCCTCCAGATGAGACTCTGACACTGCCTGCCCCCCATCTCCGTCCTCACCACTCCTTACGCTTTCACACCCCCACCCTTACCATCCTTACGCTTGTGTAGTGCCCTCCCGACATGCTCCCAACACTGGTTACAATCCTTACGCTCGTGCAGTGCCCTCCCGAAATGCTCCCGACACTGCTTACAATCCTTATGCTCGCGCAGTGCCCTCCCGACATGCTCCCGACACTGCTTACGATCCTTACGCTCACGGAGTGCCCTCCCGCCATGCTCCCGACACTGCTCACCATCCTTACGCTCATGAAGTGCCCTCCCGACATGCTTCCGACACTGCTTAAAATCCTTACGCTCGCGCAGTGCCCTCCCGACATGCTCCCGACACTGCTGACCATCCTTACGCTCACGGAGTGCCCTCCTGACACTGCTCACCATCCTTACGCTCATGAAGTGCCCTCCCGACACTGCTTACGATCCTTACGCTCACAGAGTGCCCTCCTGCCATGCTCCTGACACTGCTTACAATCCTTACGCTCACGGAGTGCCCTCCCGACACTGCTTACAATCCTTATGCTCGCGGAGTGCCCTCCCGACATACTCCCGACACTGGTTACAATCCTTACGCTCGTGCAGTGCCCTCCCGAAATGCTCCCGACACTGCTTACAATCCTTATGCTCGCGCAGTGCCCTCCCGACATGCTCCCGACACTGCTTACGATCCTTACGCTCACGGAGTGCCCTCCCGCCATGCTCCCGACACTGCTCACCATCCTTACGCTCATGAAGTGCCCTCCCGACATGCTTCCGACACTGCTTAAAATCCTTACGCTCGCGCAGTGCCCTCCCGACATGCTCCCGACACTGCTGACCATCCTTACGCTCACGGAGTGCCCTCCCGACACTGCTCACCATCCTTACGCTCATGAAGTGCCCTCCCGACACTGCTTACGATCCTTACGCTCACAGAGTGCCCTCCTGCCATGCTCCTGACACTGCTTACAATCCTTACGCTCACGGAGTGCCCTCCCGACACTGCTTACAATCCTTATGCTCGCGGAGTGCCCTCCCGACATACTCCCGACACTGCTTACGATCCTTATGCTCGCGCAGTGCCCTCCCGACATGCTCCCGACACTGCTCACGGAGTGCCCTCCCGCCATGCTCCCGACACTGCTCACCATCCTTACGCTCACGGAGTGCCCTCCCGACATGCTCCCGACACTGCTTTCGATCCTTACGCTCATGAAGTGCCCTCCCGACATACTCCCGACACTGCTTTCGATCCTTACGCTCATGAAGTGCCCTCCCGACATACTCCCGACACTGTCTACGATCCTTACGCTCATGAAGTGCCCTCCTGACATACTCCCGACACTGCTCACCATCCTTACGCTCATGAAGTGCCCTCCCGACATGCTCCCGACACTGCTTACGATCCTTACGCTTGCCTAGTAGGTACCCTCCCGACATGCCTCCGACGCCGCTTACCATCCTTACGCTTCTGTACTACATCCATAGTGTACGGTGGCTTGTTGGCGTACACAATGGACGCCATCGCCGAAATATGCTGAGTGGCCTTCTCTGCCAACAGGACCTCAGGGGAAATTGGTCAGTATATTCACAATGTTGTGGTTAGGGTTTAAATCATGAGACTCGCAAATTAAAACCTAATAAGTGGACTATTTAAGACAAGAATTGTGTCTCCTTTTTCGACGACAAAACCATTTTATTTCATATCATTCAAATGGAACACTTTGCTTAGTCCTTACCTCATGAGCGTTCAATAGTTCAAAAGTTGACTTTAGTAGGTTTCTCACTAGTCAACTTTATTCAATGTCTCACAGGGAAGTGATTTCATTTGCATGATATGAAATAATTTGCAAAACATCGCCTCCTTCAATTTCCCGCCAAATCGCATTTTGCAAATGCGATTATTTTACTTCCACCTAGTTATCAATCAACTCGTCACCATCTATTTGCTTACTAAACTACCTCCGCGATGGCCCAAACCCCGGGAAATTCAACGGAATTTAATGAACGACCAACTTCAGCCCCAGAGAGTGGAAGTGAAATATCTGATATGGCCAGTAGTCGTGAATTAGGCATTGAAGCAGAGAGCCAGTCACATGAAGATAATCAAGATCCACCAGTTCTTCCAGAATGTGAGTATAAATCCATCTTGAGTATTTCTAATCTCTCAAAACCTGATATTGTGTCATAGCCTTTATTTCAGGTCAGCCTCCAAGCTCTCAGAAACCGAATTTTAAAAGTTATGAGAAGGAAAAGACTGTTGAACCTTGTGCACCGACAGAAGATGATGTAATTTTCAGTGGGGAGGTGGAAATTATATCCAAGGAACAATTTGTCTCCAACATTTCTCAAACAATCCCAAGGCTCGAAAAAATCCAGAATGATAGTAGAATTCCTGATTATGTGTGTCAAAAGATTGCTGAAGCCATGAGCCTCCTCAAAATGGATTTGAACCGTAGGTCCATGACTAATTCAAAACAAAATTGATAAAAATAGCTGCTTACAATATATGGGCAGGTGTGGAGGTGGGAGAATCTCTACCTGAAGGATCTCGAGTCGTAATTGGATTTCCAGGCAAAGGATTAGGAAAAAGACCAAATATACATGCGACCAAAAAAACCAACAAAAAACGCCGTACCTTTGAAGCCGCAAAGGATTCCCGGGATCAAGGTGATGAAATGATCAATGTTGAAGTGGACCATATTGATAATGAACCTCCGCATACTGAACCCCCCCCATACTCAATGAAACAATCCATGACGAAGCTCCACATACTGAAAGCCCCCCAATACCCAATGAAACAATGCATGATGCAACCCCTCCCGCCTCTCCTCGGAATATTCAAGCCTTTCAAGAAAGGGAAACAATTAAACATGATACAATGGGACGAGTTATGACTGATATAATTCCTGACGCTGAGCCCGAAGTGTCATCCGCTGCGAATTTTCAAGGAATATTTTTATCCCGCATGGAAGAGTTTGCAGGCATTTTGAATTATCATTCCAATATTTCTCAACAATCATGGAAAAGGGGGCTTGATAATATCAATAGGATTCACAAAAATAGATGGGACAATTTACCAACAAAGGATGCTCATACATTCCTGCCCGTTGGTATTAAGGTGATCAGTAACCGAGATCTTAAAATGTCGGCTTGGCTGCAGGACCTTGAGATGGCAGGTGAGTTTTTTTTTATCTTTGTGCATGATACTTGATTATTGGCTGTTGACTGGTGATATAAATTGCAATATACAGGGTTAGATTTTTTTAAGCCAACTGAAACAGAAGCATTTTTTGATTACAACATTTGGAATCTCAAATTGATGAAGGAATCAGCTAAACCTCCAGATAATCTCCCCAAATCTGAACACTCCTTCTTCAAAATGGTTCAGAGCCTTCTTTACCCGGCAAATCCAGTTAAACATTTCTGGGCAAACGTTATGTTTGAATCCATTAGTTTAGTCTCATACAATGTGATTGCACCCAAACCATATGTTGCACCAATATCAAATTCGACCAATCCTCTTGGACTCAAACGCGGAGCAGTTGAATACCTTGCCTCCTGCTTGAGTAAATCGAAGCAACGTGCAACCCAACTCAGCATTGAAGGTGGCAGCCCTGACAATGAGATATCCACAAAGCCGCACAAGAACCTGGAGGATCTAATGGATACAGTTATCCATTTGATGATTACGTACAACATGGTACGTGCACATACAAAGGTCGAAGTTAATGGCATCAAAGGCAAACTCACAAACTCAAAAAAAAAATGAGGCCATCAAAGATCTTTTGGCGTGTCACAAGAAACTTGGAATAAATCGAATTTGCTATGGTATATTAGCGGCATTCTGTGCCGCGGGGGTTCGTGGTTTGATGGTATGCTCAGATGACTGGAGAACAAGCTCAGTTAAAGGGGCTTTATCACTAATTGACATTTCCCCAAAACTTTCAGAGGGTAAAAATCTAGTGGAGCCAGTGTGGCTACGTACTAATAAGTATATATGTAATTTACTGAATAAAAGTTTCTTCTCATAAGAGTCTTTTAACCCCACTGTACCTCTTAGATTTGAATTTGCACGATGCTTAGTATTAGACTTTGGTGATTCCTGGGTGGCGAAACGCGGTCTTGGTTCAAGTGATGAGGTCACCTTGACGGTACCCAGGTCAGCTAAACTCACAACCAGGATTGACCCGTTTTAGATTAGCTTTGTACTAGATAGATTGTAATTTAATTTTGCAAAGTGATTTATGAATTTAATAATCATGACTTCCTATCCTACTACTGCCCGTATGCCACAGTCTGAGTACCAATAGTAATTGTACGGCGGCATGCCTCCATACATCATTGAAAAGACTCCGACAAGACGCAAGCTGAGTCAGGCGTTGTGCCCGCAAGTAGCACACGCGGGGGCATTGCGGGAAGTCGCGTTTATCACTTCCCGCCAGCCAACAATAGGCAAAATGTTACTGTGTCTTTCAAGAGGACTGGGATAACTAGGGATCCGCAGCAGGATGCATATTGCATTTGCGTGTGCTTGCAATATTCCAAATGGTTGGATTGGAAAGTGATTGCATGGGAACATCAATATGTCAAATTGAATAATGCACTATCCACTGCAATTTTTAGGTTCAGGTATTTGAGATCGCGAATTCGTGAAGGTCAGCTGTGATCTTTCTTTTTAGCCGCAATTAAAAAAGATTCATTGTCCGCAATTCAATTTAGGTGGTATTAATAAATCAGTAATCATTTGGTTTCATTTCATTTTCTGCTGCAAGCATGGCATTCACGAAAAAAGGAAAAGAGCGTAAAAGGGAACTCGCAAGGAAGGAAAGTGTGAGTTTCTTGCTTAATCTCAGTGTATATATATATGCTTCCACATTTATGTGGCACCCTCATTGAGCCCCACGGAAGAACATTGGCTTTAGTCGGTTCAGATTGTGCCAATGTCATGTGGGCTCCAACAGGGAAGTCAAAGGATGTGTGCCAAAGAAAGCTCCTTGGGCATCGGGCACCATTCTGGACTCAAAACTCCTTAGCTTCAAATGGCAGGAAGCAGTATCTGATATCTTGTCTGCTTCAACACAAAGTGATCCCTCAACCACTCGGGAATAGTCGGACATCCCAAAAGATAAATGAGGGCAAAACCAACCGAAAGCAGAGGTTTTTTTCCTCCTCTCGAGCAACAGCACAAATATCAATGCCAGTATCAGCAAATATGATCCCAAGTGAAATTTGGAGCCTTGTGGATGTCAATCAGATCAAACGCATTCACTTTGGCCGTGTGGCAATTTTCTCTTCAACCGGATTACTCATTGCCGTTGTTGAATTCCGACCATTCACAACAATGAGTGAAGTCGAGGTCAATCAATGGGATGAATTATCACAATTCTTATTTCGCGAAAAGAGGTTCACTGACCCTATTGCAACAAATGGAGCATTACTGGAGGGATTTATGTTCGCGATTGGGTGGCGCAAATGCACCACGAAGAATGAACAATTTGGTCTGTATGGTAGTGCTGGCAAAATTGAAAATGCAAAAGATGAATGGCGGGACCGAGGTGCCAATCTTAGCTCGGTGGGTCGCATTCTAGGTCAATCCTTACGATATGTTGGGGATAATTTATTTCAGAAGATTCAAAATTGCTACAACTCATTGGGGGTTCCGTCTTTTGATCAAGTCAACTATGAAGGCAATAATCCCGCAAATCAGGGTGCATGTGAGTTTGCTTCGGCACTCACTTTCACCATGAATGGATTCAAAAACTCACCTCATCTTGATAACAATAAATCGCTGTATGCTTCGGGATGGTGGTTTCAAGCTGATAAGGAGACCGGCCAAATTCAAAGAGATGCATCAAAGCGGTGTACAGGGGGGAAATTGATTTTCCCAAATGAGCATTTTTGGATTGATCTATCCGATTGTCATGGGCTCATTCAGGTAGTGTGGGCCAGCAGTACATTTCTTCATTATATTGATCCAGCACAGGACAACGAAAGCACAACACTAGTGGGTATGTCTGCACAATGCTCAAGGAGGTTGGCAAAAACAATGTTCCGAAAAAGCCACGGCTATTATGAGATTGGCAAGGGAGCGGCCTATCAAATCAGGGATGGTAATACAATCTCAGCCCAATTCAAAGAGTGAGGCAGTCGGAATAGCAGCGTGATTGGTAGATAATGGTGGGGTAAGTAAGGCAGAGGACAATATACACCAGGATTGGATGGTTTTGAGTGCGGGAGATGGGGTGTCTCACATGAAAAAGGGGTGAAGTGGATTATGTACGGAGGCATGCCATTGTACATATGCCAGGTTTGTTGCTCTTGTCCAGGATCCCAACGCTTCACACGCGAATCCTTATGCTTGTGCAGGTTCCGACAATGCTAAAAGCTCCTTACGCCTATGCGGGCTGCCAACGCTTCACACGCCAATCCTTACGCCTGTGCAGGTTCCCGACAGCTCACACGCCAATCTTTACGCCTGTGCAGGTTCTCGAACGCTCACACGCCAATCCTTACGCCTGTGCAGGCTCCCCAAAGCTCACACGCCAATCCTTACGCCTGTGCAGGCTCCCGACAGCTCACACGCCAATCCTTAGGCTTGTGAAGGTTGCCAACAATGCTGACAATTTCTTACGCCTGTGCAGGCTCCCGACAATTCACACGCCAATCCTTACGCCTGTGCAGGTTCCCGACAGCTCACACGCCAATCCTTACGCCTTTGCAGGCTCCCGACAGCTCACACGCCTATCGTTACGCTTGTGAAGGTTCCCGACAATTTAAACAATTCAATACATGACTAAGATTAATAGCGTGTGACCATAGGAACGGCAATTTCTCATCAATCTGGAGTGGATTGCTCACATGCCGGAACCTCCCGCTTTTTTACAGTTAAGATTTGATATGGCTCTAAACAATGGAGGAAGAAAATATAGGAGGCAGGAATGGTGACTATTGGCGCATTTTTGGCAAAAGATTTTCACACATACAAATACTAACTCAAACTTTTGGTGGGGCACTTACGAAAATTATTCTCACACAATATAGTAAATATGAATCATTGAGGAATTATAATAGATTCACGTGAACAAAGAATGTAAGAGAAATTGAAAATATCTTTCATTGAATACAAAAAATTTATCTAAAGGAGTGTATTACAAAAGGTAAAAAGAGGAAAGAATACAATTTTTTTTGTGGATTTTATTTTTCTAAGAATTTTGAGACTATCCCGGTGATGTCCTCCATTGGATAAGCCTCCATCGCCTCGCCAAGGAGGGAGTTTAGTTCCTCCCGGAATTCCCGGTGCATCTCATTTTGATGAGTTGCATCCACAAAAGGAATCATGTGGAGCAACCGACGATGCTCCAACAAGATTCGGTTGATCGATTCGTGGACGATGGCTTGAGGAATCATTAGTATCGGGCGCAGGTCGGTGAATTCCTGGCGAGCGTCATCGTAGGAATGAGAGGAGGCAGTTGGGTTCTCGGCGGCAATGGGAGGGATATCCGGGGAAGGAACCAGGGTAGGAGTGGTGGGAGGGGGAACAGGAGGGAAAGGTGGCGGAGTCGGTGAAGAAGAAGGTGGAGGGGGTGATCCGACTGGCGTATCGTCAATGATGATAATTGAGCGGGGAGTGGCGGGACGAGCTGGAGATGGTCGAAGGAGGGGTGAGGAAAAGTTTAGTTGAGTTAAAAAAGTGAAATAGGGACTTACCAAAAGGTTCCTCCGTTGATTGCGTAGGAGCCACCTCAGGTTGAGGCTCACGAGTCGCAATGTCCTCAGGTGGTTCGGAGGATGGACCCGGGCCAGGAATAGGTGGCTCATCGTGCTGGGAGGCTTCTACAAAAGGAGGAAGAGTCAGTTAACTGGATGCGAAAGTGAAAATGAGAAAAGAGAAAGTTGGCTGCTTACCGCGGAATAAGTCCTCAGACCATTGGGTGCCACTCGGGCCTGGAGTGGGTTGCCGCGGGGTTTGCTCGCGAGGCAAAGTAGGAACGGGAGAGTCTTGTTGGGGGGGATTCGGGGGGTTTGGTTCTATGAGTAATGGAAAAAAGTGAGTATTATTGTGTGAAGATAAATGAGATAAGGAGGAGAAAGAAAACTTACTTTGGCGTTTGAATCCCATCGGTGACAAGACATGGTGATGATCAGCCCAAGCTCGAATGTCCTCTTTCCATCGCCATCCTTCATCGGCTGGATAATCACTTTGCTCAGGTCGAGGAGTGAAGTGACCATCGGATGGTGGCCTAGGAGGGGGGGTGGACAAATCGATGCTTGAGGGGACTGGGCTAATCGTCCTGAATCGTTCCCGCTGGATTGTTTGGGGTCCCGGGGTCCACTCACGCTCGGAAATCGTTTCATCATCATCGGCCACAAAGGAGTCCTGGCGAGGGCGTCTTGGGCGGGAACTCCTCTGGCCGCGGGGTCAGAAGGGGCGGACGACGAACGAACATTTCTTGTGTGCTTGTCGGCAAGCATCACAAGCGTCGGTCGTCGTCGAGGAACGAATGCAGGGGATACCCCGCTTGGTGCATAACGTGAACGACATCTAAAAACAAAACAAAACAGGTTATTAACTGAATAGAAAGTAAGCAATCAGGAAAGAAAAGGAAGACATACGATGATTTATAATTTTAAAACGGAATTCAAATTAAAAAAGCGCTAGTAGGAGGTTTTTAAAAGTCTAGAAGAGAGTCGTGAAGAAAGGGAATTATTAATATTGGATCATAATGTTGACAAAAGTTTAATTGGAGAAAACGTACAAAGTAGATAGAAGTGGGGTTCTGAAAGTATGAGCAGGAAAAACAAAAAGCGAGCAGGAAGGGGAGTGGGGTTAGTCGAGTGCAAAAGAAAAGACTGGAAAGGCAGGAAGACGAGGGGGAATACGCACAAGAAGGACAAACGCGGTTGAGGTTGAACGAAGTGGAGCGGGTGAGAGAGAAAGTGAAGTGCGTGTTGTGTGAAGATGGTCTTTTATACCATGGTGAAGCTGAGACGATCTCAGCAGTTTCAGCACCCGCAAAAGTCTCAGCTTCAAGGCGTGTGGGCGAAATTGAAGCTGAGTCTCAGCAAATGCTGCAACTGGGAAGTGAAATGCTCGCATGAGGCAGAAGAACAATAGGGGTCTGGCTGAGTATTGCAATTCATTGAATTGTCAAGCTGAGTCAAATCCCCTTTGTTTCCTTCAATAGCCACCCGATCACCCAGGAGGGTGGTCGTGAGGCCCTTGTTGAATGTGCATTGTGGGTGCAATGCACAAGTGACCCATGCAGAAAAGCACCCGGTGCATTTGGTCACAAGTGACCGCGGCGAGATTACCGGCCATATGGCCTGGTAATAGTATGTGAACAAAGGGGGGGGCTGTAAGACAAGTGAATACAGCGTGAACTTGCCTCGACCCATTGCTCAGGTTTGGTTTTGGGTCATAATTGAAATGCTCAGTGGCTGAACATTGGAATTGCACAGTGATTGAACTATAGATATAACAATATCAAATGCACCATGCTGAGCCATTGGTCAGTCGTTTTTGTATGCGCGCACTCTGAGCATTTGGCACAGCAACGGATGACATTTCAGCCAGGTGCAGCATTTCACACGCTTTGGTGAAGTGCTCCAAACTGAGCCTTCCAGTGAGCTATTGCAGAATTAGTTCATTCCATGGCTTTACTGAGCACTTTCACACAGTGCTTTTGACCATGACATGCTCAGCTTGCGTGTGCAAATCGGGTGAAACGCAATGCTGAGCAAGTGGCGCATGAGCTACGTAAATGCAAACGATCGGAAGGTGCATGCACATTTGCTATATGCATGCAGGCTCAAGTAGTATTACACCTTCCTGATCTGTACAGTACAGTCAACACTGTAGTACGCAGTACACCTTTGTAAATGTATGCTGCGGGGCAGAGCAAAAGCTGTTCAACAATGTAACATGCAATCACGTCAAGCCATCGAGTCATATCTCTCACCTGCATCACTTTGATGCACCTTGTTGGACAGCTCTGCCTAACTACGGCACAGATGCGCATGTAATCCAAGTTAATGTAAGTGAGTCATAATGGGATGACTTAATATTTGGGTCATACACAAAGAGTTGATTCACTCTGGTGCCATTGTTGGGGCAAACAATGACTGGCCCGCTTGTTCATTGTCAGGCAGCCACATGCTTTCATACGCACCCCCGATGGGTCATACACAGGCAACTTTCACACGCCTGGAAGACATTTTACTGCCTATTTTCTTGGTCGGGTTGTCAGCTTGACTGCAGACGCTCACCCGCTTGCGCGTGGAAACCTGAGGCCAATCAGTGTGGATTTGCTTCAGCCTCATCCACATTAGAATAATCCCAGCCTATAATTGCTGAGGCTGGTCATGTTTGCGTGGGTATCTCCCACCGCGGGTCATTTTCTTCACGTTCTCACACGCCCCGCGCAAGTTGTGGCACCTGGCTTGCAGCCAAAAAATCCCTTGGGCATGTGGCCTCTTTCTCCGGAGTTTTGTACGCGCGTGAGGCAAAGACCCGGATTCCAATCTCGGTGGATTAGTACTCGCCTCAAACGCAATAGGGGTGAATGTATATGTGGATCACGGCTCACGGCTGGCGCCCCCTTTGATCATCCCACACATTCCCCCCTGAAAGCCCAGTAGGCATCAGTCAGCAAAAAACTTCAGGCAAAGCCAAAGTCATGTTTGGTGGCACGCCACCGAACATATCTCACCCGCCTACACACAAGCATCCCCACAGTGAGATTGCCCTCTGAAACCGCCAACATTGCCCAGTAGGTCCCTGTGCGAGAATTGACCTGGGGAAGATATGCATCCATGTTCGCTGTCACACCAGCGAACATGACTGCATGCCTCTAATATGCCCTCCACGATAAGTTGCTACAACCCACCCAATTTTGGATATGCTAATGTCAACCTTGTTCCACCAAAGGTTTTGTCACTCGCTGCAGATGGAGCAGTCATAATGGTGAACCCACATTTTGGCCACCTTGCCTTGATATATGCCCCAAATCGGATATGAAAATTACCCCCATCAAGACCATGCACGTAACCACAGTACATCCCCCTTTTGGCATGTTGCTGCCACTCATATAAGTTCCCCACCTGCGCTTATTCCTCTTCATTCCCTTTAGCTAACCCTTCCCAATCATATAATTCCCAACTGTCCCCAAATAATTTAAAATAGCCATCATGTCAACCCCTTCACAACCACTTTGCATTGGGATGATTAATATTTGTATTCAAATAAATAGTGATATAACCTTAAAGCCTGAGAATTCCCACTTAGGTTCTTGGATTATCCTATGGCACAATCAACACAACATATTCGTATATCTCCCCAATCACCAGCATGCTATTGGCTCCCTCCCAGGAACCCTTTCCCAAACGTTGATACCATTCCTTGGGGCACCAAAAACGTTCATGCACTGTGGTCCTGGTGGGGCATGGATTGAAAATTGCCAATCCAATCCTACTCAAATATTATTTGTTGAGGGAGTATTTATGACTGATGCCAATGATCCCTCCTCATCTCAGAAACACAATCTAGAATTGATGTTCTTCACATGGTATCCAAACATTCTATTCATAATGGAAAGCTTTCGAACACAATATTTCAAGCTTAAAATGCCCAAAGAATATGACTGTACTACTCATTGTCAATGTCAACTCTTTACTCCGACATTTCCCGCTTCAAACTCTATGCCTGCTTCATATCCTGCTGTTTCATCATTGATTTCCAAGCAAAGACTGATACAATTACCCAGTGGATCAGACCTCCCCATGATAACCCCGCCCCATGCCATTATTCAAACCCCCCTCCTCCCTCATCAAAAGACCGGACTAGCTTTTCTCTGGGATCGAGAAATCCCCAATGGCCAATCAGCCAGTAATCTTTGGGCAACCTCACCCCCAGGATCCACTTTTAATGCCAGGCACATCATTACAAACAAGGTCGTTAGCTCATTTGAATCCCTTTCGACCAATACCCCTCTTGGAGGACTGCTTGCGGATGATATGGGATTAGGTAAAACCATTCAGGCCATTGCTCCAATTGGTACCTCCAAGGAGCGGATGATTGCAAACCCCCATCGCTCCACGCCGCCCATGATCATCTGCCCCCTCGCTTAATTACCAACTGGCAATCAGAAATATCCAAGCATGCTCAGGCTGGAGCACTGCATGCCAAAATCTACCATGGTCCCACTCGTCACTCATTATCCCAAGCTGACATTTTAAGCTATGATATCATCATCACTTCTTACAATACTATCACCCAAGAATTTAAGCAAACCAATCCCTCTACATCATTCATTTTTCAAATCAATTGGCATTGTATAATCTTGGATGAAGCACAGTGAGTGGCTGAGCTTAAATGATTCAAATTACCTTTTATATCCAATAACCCTTGCCCCCTCTTAAAGCTATATTCACTCTCAATACACTGCCACTCACCGTGCCATTAATAGCCTCCTTTCATCCCGTAGAATATGTTTAACGGGCACACCTATTCACAACACCATTTATGACCTTTTGGGCATAATATCATTCATCACTCAACCCCAGAGCGCCGATCAAGATAACTGGTCACCATTCATCCTGAGTAGTCTTTCAAAAGGTTGCAATGATATTTTGCATTTGGCATTGCGGCATTTAAGTTTGCGCCGCACCAAAACCACACATCTCCAATCCCTCCCCACTATTACCCATCATTATGAGCTGCTCCCACTCAACCCAACCATGCAGCAAGAATATTCCACATTATATGAAGAATTCCTATCATCCAAAAGCAAAGGACCAGGAGAGTTTTTCAGAAATATTAATAAGCTGCGAATATGTTGTAACCATCACATCATGCTTAACACAATTGCGGAGGCGGAGTTGGAAGACCCCGAGGGCAGGAGCACTCAGGATAACTCCCCAACAATCACACAAACTATTGTGGATGTGGAAACATGCATGATGAGTAGTAAAATTGCACACCTCCTACAAAGCCTAATGAAGAACAAACAAACAAGGTGTGGTCCAACCAAATCAGTGGTTTATACCCAATGGACCCAATTTCTAGATTTGTGCGTTAATTATAATATGCATCCATTACCAATTGACTCCATCTGACTTTTTTATATTGTAGCATTGGTATTGCTCTTGCCCATCACTCTATCCTTTCAGCACGAATTGATGGAACAATTACACCACAAGCGCAGGACAAGGCGCTTGAGAATTTCTTCAATAATCCTGAATGTGAAGTACTCATTGCATCCATTGCCACGGCTGGAACTGGCCTCAATATAACTTGTGCTAATATAGTCTATTTAATGGTGAGGGGCCCCCCAAAATTCTCCCCTGATTTTCGGACCCTGACATCCACATTTCCAGGAGCCCAATTGCAACCCAGCCATTGAGGCTCAGGCTGTTGATTGTCTACATCGTATTGGCCAACAACAACCTGTACAGGTCATCCACTATATCACTCCTCATTCAGTTGAGGTCAACATGCGGAAGGTACCTTTCAAGCTCATCTTTCACTTGATTGTATTACTATTCTGAAATCCTTCCTTATGGGAATGCCATATTCCAATCACCAATAGGTCCAAGAAAAGAAAAAATCATTAACTGCGTGAGCCTTACTGATATTATATAATTTGTGATTGACAAAGTTGATAACTCCTGTTGACTCTGGCACAGGTCCACAATTATGAACACCATGAGCTGGATCGAACTTCTTCAATATTTCCTCAATGAAAATGAGCAATAGAGTATTGTTGCTAAGGGAGACGGTGATACATTTCAATTCATATTGTCTATATTCTAAAATATTTAGCAAGTTGTTGCATCCTTAAGAGATAATAATCAGATTTTATTACACCTCCACAAATAATTCACAAAATTTTAATTTGTCACAGTGCTATACCGTGACAAATTACTAAGTTATTGCAGAGCATCACCATTAGGCCTAATAACTGGCATGTCAAGTATCTTGAGGGCGCTAGTCTGCATCTTACTACAGCCTTTGAGCCAATCTTGATCAAATACCTGAAATGATAGGCCTTCCGGAATATCACCATCATCTGTCGATCGTAATTCTGGCAATCTATCAATAGTTTTTTTACCCTTTTTTTTAATCCGATTACAAAACTCTATGTCTCTATCCATTTTCAATACCAAATCATTAAATAACTGGGAGCGCCAGCGTAATCCCACTTTGTGGTAAACTTGACGGCCATTTTCCAGTATTTCCTCAGTATCTGAGCATACTCAAGGGTCATTGAATTGTGATGCTAGAATGGGAAATTTAGCCGTATCACACCATTCACGACGGCGCTCACAGGTCTGCACATAATCAAGTAGATCATCATCAGACTTGGTCCACAATGAAGAAGAGATACAGTAACTAACTCTTTGACGAATCTTTGCGAGCTTTTGATTCTCCTTCTTTTTTACCAAATACTCCGCATCCTTTTGAATAGACTTCCATTCTCTTTTCAAATAAGTGAAATATCGCTCCATTAAAGCCGCCACAACCCCATAGTTGTTATGATCCTTGTTCCAACAGTAGTGATGATACTCAGTGCTGACAAGTGCGAGACGGAATGTACGGTAAAACACCATAGACATCAGCTCGTTGAACGGATGTTGCCATGAGCTCTCCCAGTCCCAAGTGAATCGCTTTAGTCCTAGCTTGTGGAGCTCATTTTCGCAGTAGCTTTGCAAACCCTGAGACTGAACCTGTGTTGATGGCTCATTGAAAACATCCTCGGGGACATAACCGAGATGACCAGCCACTTGAATTGCAATTTCACCCTCTTCTGTGCTGGGTGGTGCTGGTAGTGAGGAAAAATCCTTATCCCTAACTTTGGGTAGGAACAGGCAATGTGCGTGTACTGCTGATCTCATTCCATGGACATTCTCTGGAAGTTCTGCCTTCAGCCATTTTTGTTGCTCCTTCTGGCTTGCACGTTTCGCCACATTGTGAGCTTTGCGGGCCTGGTTCCTTTGCTGTCTGACCTCGGATTGTTCAAGCATACTCTGGGCGAGGCCCAGCTGAGGATGGGTGAACTCACTATTTGATTGAGTGCCTTGCTCATGCGCTGTGAAATTGTCCCTCCTTGGTTCATCATTTCTTTCACTTTGAGTCGGAGACATGTTCTCATCCTCATCATCCACCATTGTTGCTCTTGATGTACTGGCATGACCCGTTCTTGGTTTGGAGGCATATGGATGATGACGTCCAGTGACTTTCTCTTTATGGACCAGAGGTGAAGACGCATAAAGTTCATCCCCTGCTATGCAAATCATCAGTTAACACATCAAAACATTAATGAAGACTGGTCATCCTCACGATCTTCAATTGGCTCCTGAGATCGGACTGACTTGCCTTTAGGTGCCATATCTAACCCATGAAACAAACATATCAAATTGTGAATAAGTTTCTACTCCAAAATTCAAATGACTTACTTTGATGAAGCGTCAATACTGGATTTCCCTCCGACAGACCGCTCCAAGATACATTTTCCAAAGGTCTTTTTCGTCGCCCCCCATCCACGCGCCTTTCATCACCCACATGAACCTGCGATCCTGATGGAATATTGAGGGTTGGCTGTTTACTTTGGCCAAAGGGATCCTGGGATGCGACTGGATTCCGACCGGGATTAAGGAGGAACTCACGTGGAAATTTTGATTGGGGATTAGCGTGTGAGGAGATTTGAGGTGTGCCTTCTGGCCCCTGAGACACATGAATTTGTGTATTAGTGGGATTTGGGGGAATTGGAGTGACGGAAATATTTGGGATTGACCAAGTGCTTGAATTTGGAGCCTTTGGATTGCCCACATCAATGTTAAGACCTGATACATTCATTGAGGATGCGATAGGGGTTGTGAGAGGAATGTTGGGACTCAATGGTGACTGTGTTTGAACATATTCTATGCTAGATTCACTATTTGAGTCATGAACAGAACCTGAACGGGATTTATGTGACTTGAAAGATGACATAAGGGCCGAAAAAGTACACTAATATTTTTAACTAGATAAAACACCTCAGTATTATGATAAAATAGAGTGATATGAGATGAAATCTTTTCAAATTTAGAATAGAGAAATTCTATGAATAGTTGGAACTAAGTGTTGTGTGGAAGTCAGATAAGACTCTTTTGAGGAGAATCCTCCCTGCCTCCTCTTGAGCTCCTCCGCTTTTGTCGGAAACCACCCTGCACGGCCTACCAGCATATAATGTGATATTTCCTTGATCTCAAAGGGGACCCATCATTCATAAGTAATCATATTCAGTACCATTTATGCCTCCCCATTGTCACATTTTGTGAATTATCCAAACTGCCCATATATGCATTGAAATTCCACAACATTGTACATCTGTAAAGGGGTATATTCATGAAGGATTTACCCACAAAAGAGACATCACCTTTTCCCAAAAGGCAAGACAATCCAAATCACATTCCAACTGATTCAAAGCCCGCCGCACTCAAACCAAATACCAAGACTTTAGCTGCACTCCAACCCCTTATGTAATAGAGTTATATAGTTATGTCTGTAATAAGGTTTAAACCATGTACGATGGCGTGCCAGCGTACATGGATTAAATGTTAATCCCCTCAATTCAATGGTAACACTTCACTAATGGAACCCCCTCAATGGTCAAACCCGCACTATCACAATGTGTAAATAAACTAGAATATGTATGAGCATTGAGCAGCATGGCATTTTACCCAATTAAACGCCTAACCAATTCTGCCATCCAGATGAGACATGTTAAACTTTATCCACTGCAGCTCATGCACCATTACAAATGGGATAAAATCCTCAGCTGGCTCAAATCATCTCCCCCTTCATAAATAATCACTGAATTTTATTCCCAATTAATAACACTCCTAAAAACTTTCACATCAACCATAGATATTTATACACAAACCAACCGTACTCCCAATTCCTGCAACAATGACAACCCGGCCATATTCCTCAATGCGTATATGCATGTGTCAACACTGCTCAACTCAAACACACTCTTCCCCTGAGGGTGATAGGCAAGGAGTTGCCTTCACACCTTTCCAATATAAACAGCACATTAAAAAGCTCAAATCAACCATTGCACCCAAATCTCTTCCAAACATCCCTACTTCTGCATCAGGATCTTGATGGCTCATTGAAAACATCCTCGGGGATATAACCAAGATGACCAGCCACTTGAATTGAAATTTCACGCTCTTCTGTGCTGGGTGGTGCTGGTAGTGAGGAAAAATCCTTATCCCTAACTTTGAGTAGGAACAGGCAATGTGCGTGTACTGCTGATCTCATTCCATGGACATTCTCTGGAAGTTCTGCCTTCAGCCATTTTTGTTGCTCCTTCTGGCTTGCACGTTTTGCCACATTGTGAGCTTTGGGGGCCTGGTTCCTTTGCTGTCTGACCTCTGATTATTCAAGCATACTCTGGGCAAGGCCCAGCTGAGGATGGGTGAACTCACTATTTGATTGAGTGCCTTGCTCATGCGCTGTGAAATTGTCCCTCCTTGGTTCATCATTTCTTTCACTTTGAGTCGGAGACATGTTCTCATCCTCATCATCCACCATTTTTTCTCTTGATGAACTGGAATGAGATGTTCTTGGTTTGGAGGCATATGGATGATGACGTCCTGTGACTTTCTCTTTATGGACCAGAGGTGAAGATGCATAAAGTTCATCACCTGCCATGCACATCATTAGTTAACACATCAAAAAATTAATGAACACTGGTCACTCACAATCTTCAATTTGCTCCTGAGATTGGACTGACTTGCCTTTAGGTGCCATATCTAACCCATGAAACAAACATATCAAATGGTGAAAAAGGTTATACTCCGAAATTAAAATGACTTACTTTGATGAAGCGTCAATCCTGGATTTCCCTCCAACAGACCACTCCAAGTTACATTCTCCAATGGTCTTTTGCGTCGCCCCCCATCCACGCACCTTTCATCACCCACATGAACCTGAGATCCTGATGGAATATTGAGGGTTGGCTGTTTACTTTGGCCAAAGGGATCCTGGGATGCGACTGGATTCCGACCGGGATTAAGGAGGAACTCACGTGGAAATTTTGATTGGGGATTAGCGTGTGATGAGATTTGAGGTGTGCCTTCTGGCCCCTGAGACACATGCGTTTGTGTATTAGTGGGATTCGGGGGAATTGGAGTGACGGAAATATTTGGGATCGACCAAGTGCTTGAAGTTGGAGCCTTTGGATTGCCCACATCAATGTTAAGACCTGATACATTCATTGAGGATGCGATAGGGGTTGTGAGAGGAATGTTGGGACTCAATGGTGACCGTGTTTGAACATATTCTATGCTAGATTCACTATTTGAGTGATGAACAGAACCTGAACGGGATTTATGTGACTTGAAAGATGACATAAGGGCCGAAAAAGTACACTAATATTTTTAACTAGATAAAACACCTCAGTATTATGATAAAATAGAGTGATATGAGATGAAATCTTTTCAAATTTAGAATAGAGAAATTCTATGAATAGTTGGAACTAAGTGTTGTGTGGAAGTCGGATAAGACTCTTTTGAGGAGAATCCTCCCTGCCTCCTCTTGAGCTCCTCCGCTTTTGTCGGAAACCACCCTGCATGGCCTACCAGCATATAATGTGATATTTCCTTGATCTGAAAGGGGACCCATCATCCATAAGTAATCATATTTGGTAACATTTCCGCCTCCCCATTGTCACATTTTGTGAATTATCCAAACTGCCAATATATGCATTGAAATTCCACAACATTGGACATCTGTAAAGGGGTATATTCATGAAGGATTTACCCACAAAAGATACATCACCTTTTCACGAAAGGCAAGACATTCCAAATCACATTCCAACTGATTCAAAGCCCGCCGCACTCAAACCAAATACCAAGACTTTAGCTGAACTCCAACCCCTTATGTAATAGAGTTATATAGTTATGTCTGTAATAAGGTTTAAACCATGTACGATGGCGTGCCAGCGTACATGGATTAAATGTTAATCCCCTCAATTCAATGGTAACACTTCACTAATGGAACCCCCTCAATGGTCAAACCCGCACTATCACAATGTGTAAATAAACTAGAATATGTATGAGCATTGAGCAGCATGGCATTTTACCCAATTAAACGCCCAACCAATTCCGCCATCCAGATGAGACATGTTAAACTTTATCCACTGCAGCTCAGGCACCATTACAAATGGGATCAAATCCTCAGCTGGCTCAAATCATCTCCCCCTTCATAAATAATCACTGAATTTTATTTCCAATTAATAACACTCCTAAACACTCTCACATCAACCATAGATATTTATACACAAACCAACCGTACTCCCAATTCCTGCAACAATGATAACCCGGCCCTATTCCTCAATGCGTATATGCATGTGTCAACATTGCTCAACTCAAACACACTCTTCCCCTGAGGGTTATAGGCAAGGAGTTGCCTTCACACCTTTCCAATATAAACAGCACATTAAAAAGCTCAAATCAACCATTGCACCCAAATCTCTTCCAAACATCCCTACTTCTGCATCACGATCTGGGTGCCCACAAATTCTATTGGATCAAATCTTCCCGGCTGATTATTCACGTTTGACCCAAAGCACTTTCTCAACTCCAGCGGGTCTCAATTCAACTGCACAGAAACCATATAGTGGCAGTCAAACCCTTCCCCCACAAGACCTAGGAATGATAATATCTGCCATTCTATCATTAAGGTATAATTTACCCCACAGGGCTTCACGCATACTCAACCCCGCCCTGAACCTGCTGATCAAGTCCAGTATCTCAAGCTCAGCTGGTCCCCCCGCTCCTGCATTCCATATACCTCAAGATCTGAGTACCATATTTGAACATCTCCAATTGGAGCCAGTGATTCAAAACTATATATGTTGTCCTCAATGTTTCTCTCTTAATGGCCTTACTGAATCAGTCACAACTGACCAACCCCACTGTCAACGCCATAATGACCCAAATGAACATGATCCCCCTTGCACACAATCATTAGGCAAATTCATCTATTCATTTGAACCTCACACCCAAAACACAACCAACATGAAGCAAAAATTTATACCAACAAAACATTTCATTTATCAACCATTCAAAAATTGGCTTGCCAGATTTCTCCAGCGGGCTGGAATTATGGACATTCTGCATCAACATCAACAATCCCAAACTCCCGAAGATTCCCCAAAACGTGACGTCTGGGATGGATTGGTCTGGAGACGCTTCACTGGCACTAGAAATATCCATGACCCCCCATTCATGTCCATTCCTGGTGCATTGGCCTTCTCCATATATGTGGACTGGTTTAATGCACATGGAAAGTCAACCCGGTTGGCTAGCATTGGACCTATCATGCTTATTTGTCTTAATCTCCCCCCAAGTGAAAGATTGAAGCCCGAGAATGTCTATGTTGCAGGAATCATCCCTGGTCCGAAGGAGCCAACTGCGCTTCAATTGAATTATCTATTTATGCCACTCATCAACGAGCTCAAAGAGCTATGGCAAGGTTACCATTTTGCACCCACCTCAACAGGTCCATCAGCATCCTTTATCCGTGTTGCCATCCTCACAGCCATTGCGGATGTGGTTGCCATGCGCAAGCTTACTGGATTTATTTCCCATTCAGGAAACCACTTTTGTAATTTTTGCACCATTCACAAAGCTCAAATTGAAGAAATTGGTCCTCAATTTCACTCCACGCGCTCATACCAAAGTCATAAATCAACCATTGCCAAATGGCTTCGGGCAACCCCACAACAAAGACAAGCAATTTTCTCTGAGTATGGAGTGCGATATTCAATTTTGGAAGACCTTCCGTATTGGGATGCAACCAGAATGGTTAATCTTGACATAATGCATAATTTAATACTTGGAATTTTGAAGGATCATGCAACTTTCAAATTGTGCATTCCAGAGGCAAAATCAAAAATTTACTTCAGGTCCCGCAGGAAATCCAATGACACCAACAGTTCAGACTCAGATTCCAAGACCTCCAACAGCTCTCTTGATAAAATCACATTGAGAGAGGCCCGCTCCCTGAGAAGAGACGCAGAAAAAATAATAAATGAGCCACTCCTCACTACTTCCACCCGAAAAAACTACTTCCCAATGCCCACCCCTAGCACAGAACATCCATCTAGTGGTTCTGCGGAGATTCCTTCATTTGATGCCGATTACATCCCCACTTCTGAAATCCCCTCTGAATTGGATATCACTGCACTGAGTGATCACCAGATCAAGGGTGAGGCTCTTGAGCATCTCCGACAAATCATATCTGAGACCATAATTCCCTCATCTTGGACAAGAGTTCCCCGCAAAATGGGTTCTCCCTCTCATGGTAGCTTAAAAGCCGCTGAATGGGCTCTCTTATATAAGGTCTATATTCCATTTCTAATGCTCAGTCAACAGATGTCATTAGATGCACACCAATCTGCCAACACTCAAAGAAAATGGGTCAGTCAGAAGAACTTGCAAATGAACTAGCCAAGAATACATTCCATTTGATTAGTGCTATCAACATTGCCACAAGCTGGACTGTTTCAATAGATGATGCGACTGCATTTGCTGAACATTGGAAAAAATTCTGCCTTTCCAATCAACACCTGTGCCCAAAACAGAAAAGTAAACCAAATCATCATTTTGCTGATCATATTCCCGAACTCTTCCAACGTTGGGGCCCAGCACAAGCCTCAGCCACATGGGGTTATGAGCGCTTGATTGGATTATTTGCAAAGATGCCAACAAATAACAAGATATGTACGTCAATTAATAAGATCAATATATTCACATTGATTAAACACCTGAACTGAATAAGACTAAATTTTTGCAACTCTGAATAGATGATATAGATAAAACCTTACTTCAACATATCTGTCGATGTTCCAACCTTTCTGTTCTCCTGAAATCCCCATCTGTGCCATGTGAAATAAAACAGCTTTTTGAATCACAGCCACCTGCCGTGTTCAATCACCATAAATATAACAAGCCATCCCGCCATGACCAACAAAATTATGATTGCCTGGTTGAGTACTTACAGACTTTTCATGCAACAAGGGAAATGGTTGATTGGATCAGCTTAGACAATACCATGCAATCCACAAGTCATCCCACTTCAAGGATTGTCTCACCTTGGTATTTTCCAGTTTCAAACATTAATATGGGGAACAATATATTTTCAACTGAATCCAAAAATGTCAGCAACAGTGTGATATGTTTTCAAAGGGGCAACTCACGACAATTTGGTATTATTGATAGCATTTTCAAAGTCTCTAAGCCATGTAGCATACTGAACAATAACTTTCTGATTTTAAAAACTTTGAAGATTGATGTGAATTTCCTACCAGATTGGCCGTATCTCAATATTTATAAAGCTGTTGGTTTTGATGATGGACACTTGATTATATCAGAAGAAGAAATAGAAGGTAACTGTGGATTGTATGATAACAAAGCTCTGTCATGTGGACTGCTTGTAATGATAAAGCCGTTATTTCATGATATTTAGTCTACAAAAATGCAAATCTCTCAGATTCATTAGCAATTTTGCTAGTGAAATAATTGCCTCAAAATTTAGTGACAGAGACATGCCATTGTGACAAGCAAAGCCCATTATTTCACATTGCCACAAAGAACTTACTATTTTGACATTGGGTACAGTGTGAATAAGCCAAGTCCAATGATAAAATGACCCACACACTCACCTTTCAC
This sequence comes from Austropuccinia psidii, assembly GCA_023105745.1. Classification (NCBI taxonomy): domain Eukaryota; kingdom Fungi; phylum Basidiomycota; class Pucciniomycetes; order Pucciniales; family Sphaerophragmiaceae; genus Austropuccinia; species Austropuccinia psidii. Next base: position 30,518,816 of record JALGQZ010000007.1, on the reverse strand, counting down.
AGCATCCAAAATTTCTAACTGCGCCATCATCATGTTGGAAGCGGAATCGGCTTTTGCGTACCCACACCCGCACGCGCCAATGCACACGCCCACGCACCCGCACACGCAAACCCACCCGCATGCGCCAATGCACACGCCCACGCACCCGCACACGCCAATGCACAGGCCCACCCACCCGCACACGCAAACCCACTCGCACACGCCAATGCACCCGCCCCCGCGCATGCACACGCACACTTCATGGATGACCTGGTGAAGTCAAACCCCCCGCCTACATCAAGACTGGCTGAAGGACATCTTTGATGTGTGTGTGTGCAAACAGGCGGGTCTGGTGTAATTTTTACCAATCATCGGACGGTTGTGGGATGATCAGGTGGTGAGGAATCTGAGTTGAAGGCACAGGGGAACCAATATTATTGGATGTCACAGGATTTGGTGTAAGACCAGAGTGTGATGTGTGCTTGACGTTCGCTTGATTTTTGCTTGACGTTCGCTTGACTTTTATCCTGCTTGACGTTTGCTTGACGTGAAGTCAATCTCCGACGATTGACACGAGATTCGCCCCGGTGAATAGTATCCAAGTGAACCATTCACAAAACACTTGGATATTAAAGTTTTAATTGATAGAAACTCACATCAAGAAATATTAGTAATAATATTTATAACCAAATTTATTATAATTTAATAAATTTGACGTGTTTATACAAAAACATAATAATATCAAAGTGAATCATTCACAAAACACTTGGATATTACAGTTTTCACTTATAAAACATAAGTGAAAAACTCAAAAACTGTTATTTTTCAATAAGAAACATATAAAAAAAAAATATTATAATAAGAATACTTAAAAATTTTGAAAAATAACAGTAGAATTGAATAAAATCATTTTGTTTTATCATAAAATACTGATATACAATTTGAAATATCTTTTCTGAATAGTGGAAAAAGACTATATTCCATTAGAAACCCAGTCACAAGGAAATCCATCTGTGACAGCCTCAGAAGACAGAGAGGTGCTGCCAAAAACCAAGGGCAAGCAGAAAAGACACAGTGAAGTGGCAATCAACTCAAAAGATTGGACACCAATAGCCGTGCCAAGGGCTAAAAAACCCAGAAAAGCTCCAACAAAACCAGTTGGATCACCAAAACAAATTGAAAAATAGAAAATCACTGTTATCAACCCAGTTGTAAACTCTAAAGGCAAATTGCCAAAGATTATAGATCATAAATTTGTACAAGGGCCTACTAAAGGTAAATAAACCTTGAAACATACAAAATGTTTCATTGTCTGTCATTTTTTAACATTGTTAACATGACACCTCCACTTCTTAGAGATCTTGGATTCCCAAGAAATCAACCAGAAAACTGGCCAAGAAGACACAGAGGAAGAAGACAGCCAATCACTGGAACAAATGACCAGCAAAGGACTTACCATCAGGGAACTCCTACCCAAGGTCTTATTCCAAATCAAATTCAACCCAGAAGTCCAACCAGGAGATTGGACAGATGCAGAACAGGTCCTTCAAATACACAAACTCCTGAAAGACCTCTTCACATGGAGCATGGACAACAAAATGTTCACTATGGCAGCATCATGGGTAGAAGTGGGGATAACAACTCAGAAGATCTGTCTCAAGAAAATGGCTTGGATGGAACTTATGACAGAAATACAAGGTTGGAATCCCAACAAGAATTTCAAACTCTTAGAAGAAAGAGCAATCAGAATCAAAGAGAACCAGGCAGCCATACAATCCATAGAGAGATCTTGGCACAAGGAAAAGCCCAGTCAGATTCAGGTACCCCCAGAAATGGAAGGAGAAGTCCCATCTTCCCCACAACAATCCAGCAGTTCCAGGCCTTACAAGCCAAAGGAAACTTCATCCAAGGCTCCCCAACCATTCCAGGTAGTTTTCAACAGGAGAAAAGGAGCCCAAGGGAGAAACAAAACTTCTTTCAACCAGAGGAAGAAGGAAGCAGACCCATTGATGAAAAAGCTGATGGACTTAGTCCAAGAAGTACACAAAAGCAAAAAATAGTTGTACCTACAAATAGTTTTGATAGTTGTGACTCAATTGATCCAGAATTAATAACTGAGACTACAATCCACACTCATGAGTTTGAAAACAAACTCACATGGACCAAATTGGCCCAATTCATGGATTGGACACATGAAACCTCAGAAAAAATGAGGACAGAAGTGGAAACATTGAAAGAAAAAAATGCTTTCCAAGAAACAGTCATAAAAGACTTGAATACAAATCTGGCCAAAATTTGGACAGAATTTGAAAAAACTAACAGACAGTTGAATTCAATTCTAGAAGAACAACAAACTGTGAGGAGAGATCTGAGGAGTATCCCGCAGAAACAGGATAGCTTGGATAAAGAAATTGATTACCTGTATGACAGAGAAGACAATCAATACTCTCCAACACAAGGTCAACCCACTACCTCTACAAAATTGAAAGAAGAGGATAAAGACTATGACCAGGAATCTGAAGATCAGATTCCAAAGTCAATATCAGAGTCAATGTACCAAGATGGGGAAAATCTCAGCTATTCAGAGAAACAGGCACTAAAACAGTTACCAGAATTAGCAAACTGGCCAAAGTTCTCAGGAATTGGGGAATATGACCATATGGAAATCATTTACTATATTGATGGACTCTTTGTTGATGTCCCAAAGATACCAGACTACTGGATCACAACAAGACTTAACACAGCATTCAGAGGCCATGCAAACATATGGTATACTGAGATGAAAGAAATACATGGCAGGAAAAGCTGGCCATGGTGGAGGAACCAGATTATACAAAAGTATAGCAATGGTAGTTTGATCTGGCAAAAGACCATGTCCTTTGAAAGTGATAGATACTCCACAGAAAAAGACCCATATGAATGGTGTCTCAAACAAACAAAAAGGCTAAAAGCTATTGATCCCAATATGACAATAGAAATGAGAAACCATAAACTCCTAACAAAATTGCCAGGAGATCTGGAACATGCAGTCAAATGCAGATGCAACAACATCAGCAGCATTGATGACATAGCAAATGTCATACAAGATGTGAGGAAAAAAACCTCCGTAGGAAGGTACACATCCTATAAACCAAACTTCAAAGACAAGAAGTCTTAAGTTAAAGAAACAAACAAAGAGAAAGGGAAAGAAACCCCAAAAAAGAAATATGTGTGCCACAACTGTGGATCACCGGACCACTATGCCAACAATTGCACAAAACCAAAAAAGACAATATATGCAATTGATGAAGAATCAGAAGAAGAACAAACACGTGACAAATCTGATTCTGACAGTATGGGAAATGCTATGAGAGCAGAATCACAAAGTGAACCTGATACCATAGAAGAATACATAGTGGAATGCAATGAAGAAAGTTCACTTGAAATAAAAGACATTGAATTAGATTCAGGAATAACACAAATAACAACAGACAAAGAGCTCTGTAAGCACACACAGAATGCACAAACATTCCTGGTAACCCCAAATAGAGGGATGGGATTCATTCATGGAACACCTACAAAATTGACAGTTTACATTGAGAACTGTAAACATCCAATGATCAATGACACAGGAGCAAGTTGCTCCATAGTGGCAAAAGAATACTTAAAACAACACTTCCCCAAATGGGAAGAGGATATAATCCCAACAAAAGCTAGAAACTTTAAAAGTGCATCAGGCAAAATGCACTCACTGGGGACAATAATCAAAGAGATAATTATCCCACACCAAAAAGGAAATATCAGACTAGAACCTGAATTTGTAGTTCTAGAGAATGCACATGTACAAGGATTCTTACTAGGTACAGAGTACCAAAGAATGTATGTTATGGACATTTGCAATAGTAAAAATAGATAACTTACCATAGGTACAAACAAAGACAAAAAAATTTCCTTTGACATAAATCATATAACAAATGAAAACACCCTGAAAGAACTAGTGGAAGAATTCAAAGAAGCCCAATACGGCACTCAACACACCAGTAAAATGAAACTCAGCTTACTGAAAGTATTGAGGAAGCATAGAGGAGCTTTTGCAATAGGAGATGAACCACTAGGAAAAATCAAAGGACATGATATAGAATTATATCTGGATGTAGAAAGACCATATCCACCTATGCTTAGGAGACCACCATACCCAGCCAGCATGGTAACTAGGAAAGAAATTGAGAAACATATCAATGAACTCCTAGAAATGGGGGTCATAAGGAAAATAGGACACAATGAGATAGTAGAAGTCACTACACCAGTCCTTATAACTTGGCATGATGGTAAATCCAGACTATGTGGGGACTTCAGGGCTTTGAATAATTACACCAAAGAAGATAGGTACCCCATCCCAAGGATACCACATGCACTAGATAAGCTAGCAAAAGCCAAGTTTATTACAAAAATGGATTGCATGAAAGGCTTCCCCCAGAATGGGGTGAAACCAGATTCCATCAAATTGCTAAGAATTATATGCCATATGGGCATATATGTGTGAGCCTGTGAGGTATGTATGACATACCCATAAGGCCACAAATGATTTTATAAACAGTTAATTTTGTCTTAAACAGACTTTTTAGTTGAATTTAAAATAAAAAATAATAAAAAATAAGTATAACTTTTTTTTGGATAAACAAAGTTCTAAATATTATGTCATTTTTGGATTCTACACCAAAAATAACCTAGGGTACACCCATAGGGTGTTATACCCAAAACCACTTATTTTTTATGTTATTGGAAGATTTAAGAATCTCACAGTACCAATGTAACTTTTTTAACATTTTTTTAAAATTGTTAAATTTAAGCTTAATTAAGCTTAAATTTAAAGTTGCATAAGGTTTATGCAAACTTACCAAAATTTTAGTTAAAATTGAGGTGTGGTGTATATTTACTGAATTGGCTAAGGATTTGCCATACAGAATGTAAATCCTGCGTGAGCTCAATTTAAAAGGGTTTAAGGCCATAGTATGGCTTTAAATAAATAAAAGGGCAAAATCCACGCAGAAAGGTGGGACAAAGGAAAAAGACCAAATAGAGCTGGGGTACTCAACTTTTTGGATCTGCAAGGATTCAATTAAGGTTTTCCACCTGTATTGGAGGATTTTCAACCTTATTTAAACTTTAAGATTAGACTTTGATCCAACCTTAAGGTTTAAACTGGTTTTATCCCAATTTGGACAGGAATTTCAAGCTGCCAAAGGGTAAATCCCAATATGCAGGCTTGAAATCAAGGTTTTAAGAACTGTCAGAACTTATTTAAGCTTAAAAACCTTAAATAAGCTTAAAACTTTAAAGTTTCAAGCATTAAAACCTTATCAAAACTTAAGGTTTAGTGTGTTTTGCTATTTTACGTGGAAAAATAGCAAAAACTTCAAAAATTCATTAAATATTTAATTCTTAATGGATTTGCTTGAAAATCTCACACAACTCAGAATTTAATATTATAAATATATAAATTAAATTTTAAGTATCTTTTATAAATAAATTTCCTGGGTAATTAGCCTGGAAATTTACTCTTTTAATTAAACTCAAAGAAATTTATGATTTCTTTAAAAATTAATTAAAAATTGAGTTTAAGAGATTTCTACTTGAAACTTTATTTTTAAGTTGTTCATGTGATGAACTTTAATATAAATAAACTTATTTATATTAAAAACTTAAAATAATTAGTTTGAATGAGGATTAAAGTTACATGGAGTTAAGAATAACACTGGTAACTTTAAATTGGAAGTAAAAATAAGTTTCCTTAAGTTAAGAACTTTATTTTTAAGCATGGTTTTTCAGTTTTGACCTGAGCACGCCCTCTACATCCATTATGAATCATGAGAGCTGCTCTGAAGACATAAAAAGAGTCTTTTCATCACTGTTTTTGTCCATTATTCATATTAGAAATTTAAACAGGTAAAGTTTTATTAAATATAAAATATTATTATTAAAAGTAATTCTTAAGTTATTTTTATTCTTTATTTATTAAAATTAAAGAGTTGAAGTCATAGAATTTAGATTATTGTTGTAATCACCAATAATATATTTTATTATATAAAATTTTCATTTTAAATATCTTTTGAAATCCACAAATTCCTCTCAAAAACTCTTTAATCATAATTTATATTATAAAAAGTTGTTTTATCTTTAAATTTATTGATTTTTGACGTGTTTTTAACTTATAATCATTATTTAATATTATAACTGTTGTTGTTTAACTTATTATATTAAATAAATCTTATAAGCAAGTTTTCTCTAAAAATTCTATATTTTTTTTGTCTAGTATTAGTTTTTTATATAGAATTTTCTCTATAAGAATTATTTCTGCACAGTGTGTGTTTTAATTCTTTTATAAATAATATTTATATTATTTATAAGTGGTTAAATATTTATATTTTCCACGTGTAATTGTCTCATTAAGAGCTTTACACTTCTTATTGTTATAACTGTCATTGACTATAACAATAATAGAATAATTATAATTTATTATAATGATTATATTTTTTTTATTATTATATTATTATAATAATAATTAAATTTATTTTTTTTATATAATTATTTCTAATAATTATATTTAAATTTGTGGTTGTAATATTTTATTATATTATATTTTTCTACTGAGGACAGTCATAGTACTATTGATATTGTTACTATTATCAAGAGTTTCATAGACAAACCTTACATTTGGGGGCCTGGCCGTGATTTTAAACCAATTTTTGGGACAAAAATCATATTCTAGACCTTATTTTACTGTTTTTTGACGTAAAATTGCCATATTTGTCTTAATATTGGCTTTTTTGGGACTTATCCCTTATAAATAATCTTTATAATATTAATAAAGTTATTTTTTCTTAAGAATATTGTTTGAAACAATATACTATTGAGTGACTTGGAATAAATTTCTTTTGTCTAACTAGTGGCTTCTTCACATCACAGACTTGAAATTTATTCTTTGAGTTATTCTAGTATAAAGTGAATAATAATACAATTTTGATTAATTAACTTGTTAATTGCATAATTATTATTTCTTTAAAGAAAATAATAAATCAAATAAAAAATCTTTAAAAAATAAAATCTTTACTAAAAACATTTTTTTCTTTTATCTTAGACATTTTTCTTTAATTTTGACGTAATTTGCCATAAAATTACATTTAAACAACTTTATTTCATAAGTTGAGCTTATAAGTTATTTTCATTATTTAATAAAATAACTTATATTTTTAAAATTTCTCTAGTGTCTTCAATCAGAGAAAGTTCTTCAGACTCTGAAGCCTCAGAGTCCAGCATTGAAATTCAAACCAGTCCAGCACCAAGGGGTTTAATAACCAAAGAACCCTTTAAAGGTCCTGCAGGTGAATTCAATTAAATTTTTACTCTATTTTTTTTATTAAAATTGACGTGAAATGACTCCTACTAGAAGTGGAAGCAACTACTCCATCCAATCAAATGGATCTGGACCAGGACATTCCAGCCACAAATCCAAAAGGCAAGAATGTCCTCCCAGAGGAGAGGCACAAATGGAGGATGCCAGAACTTCTACCAGTTCCCAAAGGTTAGCCAGCACCTTTGAACCTCTTATTGAGAGTCCAGAAGCTGACATAACTGCTATTGCTGTTAGACCTGAACCATTTCCAACAGGCAGCTGTGGAAATTTATCAATCCCAATGGAAAAACTGGTTCCTGGTGTCAAAACAACAAGAGTGGGAACTCCTTCCAAGTCTTTCGATAGGCACCATGAACTCTTATCTTCAGGTGAAGAAGTTCATGGGGCCAAAAAAGACTGAAGATCTTCTGCTGGGTTGAACACCAATGTCTGTCAAAGGACAAGTCCAACATATCAAAGCTTGGTTGAAAAACCAAAGCATGTTGTCAGAGGATCAGAAGAAGAAATTGGCTCAAGGAAAGGACAACAGCCCAGTGGAAGCTCCTCAAGCATCCACCAGCAAAAATCTGCCTCAACAAGTGCCAAACAAACCCAAGCAAGCCCCAAAGACCAATTAGAAGGGCAAGCAAAAGGCAAAGGGAAAGGCAAAGCCCAAGTGGAACAAACCTTACCCTCAGAATTACAGAATCCCAAAGAAGGAAAAGACAGCCATGGACAATGTGTTCAATATGGCAAGAACTTTGATGGAATTCAAAAACAAGGAGGAGGAAAGATTGAACCAATCCTTTCCAAAGAAGTAGATCTTGTAAAGCTTGTAACTTACTTTGAATCTTGTAATAAAGAAATTATGGCAAAATTTAAAGCATTTGATCACGTCCAACAAAAGTTGGGTAATGAGATATTACAAGTAAAAGACCAACAAAAGACCATAATTGGCCTTGAAAATGTTAATAAGGCAAATATTTTGTCTTTGACGCAAATTTGTGAAAGACTTGAGTTTAAAGTTACTTTACTCAATCAACCAGATGAACATTCAATTTCTTTTATAACTGGACAGTTAAAAGAATTGAAAATACAAGTACAAAACTTGGAAAATTCAACTGGTCACAATGCAGCTCTTTTTCAAGAACAATTGGAAAAAAGTGATAAAGCAAGACTTGAATTGAAAGAAGACATTCAGTCAAGTATTAATAATATATCACTGAAAAATGAATTGCCAAGACAATCCACACCAATTCTTGACAGAAATGTCCTTAACTTGAATAATGATTTACATCATACAATTTCAAGTCATGATGTGGAAACTGCTTGCAATTATAAGGACATTCCAAGATTAGAGGAATGGCCAACCTTCAGTGGTGAAGGAGAATATAATCATATGGAATTTATGAAAACAATTGATATGTTTAAAGAAGACTTTAACATACCAGATGAATACATAAGTGCCAGATTACACTCATTATTTAACAAATCAGCAAAGAAATGGTATTATAAAATGAGACAAGACCATGGTAAACATTCTTGGCCTTGGTGGAAAGAACAAGTTATTTCCAAATGGGGAAATGATTCCTGGAGATTTAGAATGGAAAATTCTTTTGAAGAAGCCATTTTGAATTTTGAGAGGGACAGGCCCATGACTTGGTTTCTTAAACAGAAGGACAGATTAACTGCCCTTCATCCTGATATGTCTGAACCAATGGTACATAAAAGGATATTAAGAAAGTGTGGTGGTGACCTTGAGCATGCTATAAGAAGCAGATGTATTGAGCCTTGCTCTACAGAAGATTATATCAATGCTATGGAGGATATCACTACTAGAACAAAAATTGGAAGAAATTGGTATAAACCCCCAATAGACAACAAGACTAGTGGGAAACCAATTTTAAAACCAAATAAACCACATGACAGACCTCCTTTGAAATGTCATAAATGTGGAAGTACATCTCATTTAGCAAACACTTGTCCAAAAAAGACAAGAGTTAATGAGATAAATGTTGAAAAAGTGGAAGAAACAAAAGAAACTGATGTATCTTTACATGAAAGTGATTCTGAGCCTTCAGAAGAAGAAGAAGCATCAGAGCAACTTGGTATAGAAAATATTAATGTTTCTTTTGAGGTCACTGAGGTACATACTCACTTACCACAGTACAGTGATGAATGTATGGATCTCATACATGTGCAAGATGCCAAAATGCAAAAAACCAAACCTGCTAGAGGTAAAGGTTATACAGCTGGGTCATCTTGCATCACTAATATTGTGATTAATAACACAGAAGCCAAGATACATCTTGACTAAGGTGCTTTTTGCACTTGTGTTGGAAAGGATTATCTTGACAAAATTTATACCAACTGGCAAGACAAGTTGATGCCAATTGAAGGTGTAAAATTCAGCAGTTCTAGCCAGAACATGCACCCTTTGGGTATATTTGAAGCATCAATAATATTTCCTCATCCAGCAGGGAGTATAAGATTGAAAGCTGAATTTGTTGTTATGAACAATTGTACTTCACAACACTTTATACTTGGAAATGATTATCTCAATATCTATGTTATTGATATCAACAATCATAAGGACAGGTATTTCACTATAGGGGAAAATAAAAGGCAAAAATTTGCTTTTTCTCTAGAAAGAAAAGAAATTACTGTCATTCAACTAGTAAAGAATGTTAAAAAAGAAAAATTTGTGTCAGATCAGCTAAGTGAAGCACAAATTAGTCCTGAATTAACACCAGAAATGAAGGAAGAAGTTATTGAAATTTTATTTCAATATAGAGAAGCCTTTGCTTCTGACAATGAACCACTTGGGGCTATAAAAGGCCATAAGGTGGAAATTATGCTTAATGTGGAAAGGCCTTATCCGCCACTATTAAGGAGACCAGCTTACCCAGCTAGCCCTAGGGCTAGAGAAGCATTAGAAAATCATATTAATGAACTAATGAAACTGGGAGTTCTTAGAAAAGTTGGGCACAATGAGGAAGTTGAAGTCACAACTCCAGTAATCATTACTTGGCATAATGATAAGTCAAGGATGGTTGGTGATTTTAGAGCACTGAATACCTATACTATTCCAGACAGGTATCCAATCCCTAGAATTCATGAGACTTTGACTCAATTATCCAAAGCAAGATTCATCACTTCTATGGATGCTCTAAAAGGCTTTCACCAGAATGTTTTGACACCTAATGCTAGAAAATTATTGAGAATAATTGCTCATTGTGGTATTTATGAATATTTGAGGATGCCTTTTGGTATCAAAAATGCACCCTCTCATTACCAAAGAATGATGAATACTATCTTCCCACATGAATTATCAGAGGGATGGTTAATCATTTATATTGATGACATTATAATTTGTTCAGAAACCTGGCAATTACATTTGGAGAGACTTTCATTAGTACTTAAGAAAATTCTACAAGTGAACATGAAAATTTCTCTTAAAAAATGTAATTTTGGGTTCCATGAGTTAAAAGCTCTAGGACATTTAGTCTCAGGACTAAGCCTTGGTGTTGATAAAAACAAAGTGGCTGCAGTTTTACTGAAACAAATGCCCCAGAACAAAAAAGAAATGATGTCTTTCTTAGGGTTTGCCAGTTATTACAGACAACACCTTAAAGATTTTGCAATCCATGCCAGATCATTATACAGAATTTGTGATCAACAAACTGTTTTTGAAATGACACAGGAGAGAATTCAAGCATATTATAAAATCAAGTATGCCTTGACCAATGCACCATTATTATTGATGCCAGATTGTAAACTTCCTTTCAAGCTATATATTGATGCATGTGGTGATGGTTTAGGAGCTGCTCTTCATCAAGTTCAAATTGTCAATGAAAAGCCTTATGAAGGTCCAATTTGTTTCATTTCAAGACAAATTAAACCTACTGAGGCCAGATATGGAGCTAGCCAAATGGAGTGCCTTTGCCTTGTTTGGGCTCTGGAAAAACTTCATTATTATCTTGATGGTAGTGTGTTTGAAGTAATTACTGATTGTAATGCAGTTAAGTCACTTCTTAACATGAAGACTCCAAACAGACACATGTCAAGATGGCAGATTGCTATACAGGAGTATAGAGGCAATATCACCATAGTACATAAAGCCGGAAATATTCATAAGAATGCTGATGGCTTGAGTAGATGGGCATTACCAAATACACCTGATAATCCTGCCTATGTTCCTACAAGTGCAGAACCTCAAATTCCAATTGAAGGAATTAATATCACAGATGTTGGAACAAAATTCTTTGAAGAAGTTAGAGAAAGCTACAAGCAAGATAAGAATTGTCATATTCTTACTGCTCTACTTGACAAAGATTGTAAAGATGCAGCATTGGCTAATTCTCTGGATGATATTTGGAAAACATCTTATGATAATGGAAGATTCCATTTATTTGATGGGATACTATATCATAGATCTAAACACACATGTGTCATGGTCCTATGTAGTAGAATGTTGATTAACACAATACTACTAGAATGCCATGACAACATTTATTCTGGACATCTGTCTGAAGAGAGAACAATGGAAAGAATTAAGACATGTGCCTGGTGGCCATCTTGGAGAAAAGATGTCATTGAGTACTGTCATAGTTGTGATAGATGCCAGAAAGCCAATAAAGCTACTGGTAAAAGATTTGGCCTGATGATCCATATCCAAGAACCAAGTACCCCATGGGAAGTGGTTCACATGGATTGGGTAACTGCATTACCACCTGGAGGTGATAAGAGTTACAATGAATGTCTTGTTATTGTAGACAGATATAGCAAAACACCAATCTTTTTACCATGTCACAAAGATGACACAGCTATGGATACAGCTCTTTTAATCTGGAATAGAGTAATATCCCATACTGGTCTCTTGAAAAACATCATTAGTGACAGAGACCCAAAATTTACATCAGCCTTATGGACTAATTTACATAAGCTTTTGGGTACAAAATTATCATTCTCAACAGCATACCATCCACAAACAGATGGCTTAGCAGAAAGAAGGATTCAAACCCTTGAGGACATGATCAGAAGATTTTGTGCTTATGGCCTGGAGTTTAAAGATTCTGACGGCTTTACCCATGATTGGTGTACTCTTGTACCAGCATTGGAATTAGCCTATAAGACCTCCATCCATGCTTCCACAGGCAAGACCCCTGCAATGTTGGAAAAAGGATGGAACCCCAAACTTCCAGTTGATACTTTGAAGAAAGATCTAGTTGATATTCATCCAACTGCTTCAAGCTTTAAATTGTTGCTTGATAAAGTAAGGCACCATGCAAATCAAAGCATGAATGATGCCTTTGAATATGCTAAGCAAAAATGGGATAAAAGTCATAAGACCCCAGAATTCAAAGTAGGGGAATTAATACTAGTTTCAACCTTGAACTTTAATAATATTAAAGGTCCAAAGAAATTGAAAGATTCCTTTTCAGGACCATTTATTATTAAAGCCCTTCATGGGACAAATGCAGTGCAAGTAGAACTGTCAGGAGAACTGGAAAATAAACATCCAACATTCCCTGTCAGTCTAGTAAAGCATTACACTTCAAGTGACAAGGAATCATTTCCTTTAAGAAATGAAACACCCTTAGAAGTACCCCCACTGGACCTAAGTGAGGAGAGAAAAGTACTGAAAGTCTTGAAAGAAAGAAGACTTAGGGGAAAAAATGAAAGAGAATACTTGGTCAGGTATAAAAATCCACAACATGAAGATGAGTGGGTTGTAGAAAACAAAATAGCTGATTCCCAAAAGTTTCTCAGAAGATTCAGACATGAGAGAAGACCAATTGCTCAATAAGAAGTTTGAATTGTGTGCTTTACATACTTGAAAGTATAAGTAGAGAGGTTGGACAGTGGATTATACCACCCCCAAATAACTTGGGGGTACACTACAAAAGAAAAATTGTGGTACAATTTTTTTTTTTTTTTTTGGTGGTAGGGAATGTGAGCCTGTGAGGTATGTATGACATACCCATAAGGCCACAAATGATTTTATAAACAGTTAATTTTGTCTTAAACAGACTTTTTAGTTGAATTTAAAATAAAAAATAATAAAAAATAAGTATAACTTTTTTTTGGATAAACAAAGTTCTAAATATTATGTCATTTTTGGATTCTACACCAAAAATAACCTAGGGTACACCCATAGGGTGTTATACCCAAAACCACTTATTTTTTATGTTATTGGAAGATTTAAGAATCTCACAGTACCAATGTAACTTTTTTAACATTTTTTTAAAATTGTTAAATTTAAGCTTAATTAAGCTTAAATTTAAAGTTGCATAAGGTTTATGCAAACTTACCAAAATTTTAGTTAAAATTGAGGTGTGGTGTATATTTACTGAATTGGCTAAGGATTTGCCATACAGAATGTAAATCCTGCGTGAGCTCAATTTAAAAGGGTTTAAGGCCATAGTATGGCTTTAAATAAATAAAAGGGCAAAATCCACGCAGAAAGGTGGGACAAAGGAAAAAGACCAAATAGAGCTGGGGTACCCAACTTTTTGGATCTGCAAGGATTCAATTAAGGTTGTCCACCTGTATTGGAGGATTTTCAACCTTATTTAAACTTTAAGATTAGACTTTGATCCAACCTTAAGGTTTAAACTGGTTTTATCCCAATTTGGACAGGAATTTCAAGCTGCCAAAGGGTAAATCCCAATATGCAGGCTTGAAATCAAGGTTTTAAGAACTGTCAGAACTTATTTAAGCTTAAAAACCTTAAATAAGCTTAAAACGTTAAAGTTTCAACCATTAAAACCTTATCAAAACTTAAGGTTGGGTGCGTTTTGCTATTTTACGTGGAAAAATAGCAAAACCTTCAAAAATTCATTAAAAATCCAATTCTTAATGGATTTGCTTGAAAATCTCACACAACTCAGAATTTAATATTATGAATATATAAATTAAATTTTAAGTATCTTTTATAAATAAATTTCCTGGGTAATTAGCCTGGAAATTTACTCTTTTAATTAAACTCAAAGAAATTTATGATTTCTTTAAAAATTAATTAAAAATTGAGTTTAAGAGATTTCTACTTGAAACTTTATTTTTAAGTTGTTAATGTGATGAACTTTAATATAAATAAACTTATTTATATTAAAAACTTAAAATAATTAGTTTAAATGAGGATTAAAGCTACATGGAGTTAAGAATAACACTGGTAACTTTAAATTGGAAGTAAAAATAAGTTGCCTTAAGTTAAGAACTTTATTTTTAAGCATGGTTTTTCAGTTTTGACTTGAGCACGCCCTCTACATCCATTATGAATCATGAGAGCTTCTCTGAAGACATAAAAAGAGTCTTTTCATCACTGTTTTTGTCCATTATTCATTATCAATCCAATCATATTAGAAATTTAAACAGGTAAAGTTTTGTTAAATATAAAATCTTATTATTAAAAGTAATTCTTAAGTTATTTTTATTCTTTATTTATTAAAATTAAAGAGTTGAAGTCATAGAATTTAGATTATTGTTGTAATCACCAATAATATATTTTATTATATAAAATTTTCATTTTAAATATCTTTTAAAATCCACAAATTCCTCTCAAAAACTCTTTAATCATAATTTATATTATGAAAAGTTTTTTTATCTTTAAATTTATTGATTTTTGACGTGTTTTTAATTTATAATCATCATTCAATATTATAGCTGTTGTTGTTTGACTTATTATATTAAATAAATGTTATAAGTAAGTTTTCTCTAAAAATTCTATATTTTCTTTGTCTAGTATTAGTTTTTTATATAGAATTTTCTCTATAAGAATTATTTCTGCACAGTGTGTGTTTTAATTCTTTTATAAATAATATTTATATTTTCCACGTGTAATTGTCTCATTAAGAGCTTTACACTTCTTATTGTTTCAACTGTCAGTGACTATAACAATAATAGAATAATTATAACTTATTATAATTATTATATTTTTTTTTATTATTATATTATTATAATAATAATTAAATTTATTTTTTTTATATAATTATTTCTAATAATTATATTTAAATTTGTGGTTGTAATATTTTATTATATTATATTTTTCTACTGAGGACAGTCATAGTACTCTTGATATTGTTACTATTATCAAGAGTTTCATAGACAAACCTTACAATATGAATATACTAGAATGCCATTTGGCATTAAGAATGCACCAGCCCATTTTCAGAGGATGATGGATACCATATTTCAAGATGAAATAATGGAAGGGTGGATGGTAGTGTACATTAATGATATCATAATATACTCAGAAACATGGGAAGACCATATGAGGAAAATTGATAAAATATTGGGAAAATGTACACCAATCAACATGAAAATATCTCTTAAAAAATGTAACTTTGGACAGCAAGAACTGCTATCCCTAGGACACAAAGTTTCAGGTTTAAGTCTAGCCATAGACCAAAATAAAGTTGCTGCAGTACTGAAGAAACCAGTACCAAAGAACATTAAAGAAATGAAATCTTTTTTGGTCTTTGCTAGTTACTACAGGAGCCACAAAAAAAACTTTACACACATCACAAGTAGCCTATACAAACTGTTCTCAAAAGATGTAGTCTTTGAAATTACCAAAGAAGGAAGGGATGCATTTGAGAAGATCAAATATGAACTGACCAATGTCCCTGTCCTAATGATGCCTGATTTTGAACTACCATTCAAACTATATATAGATGCAGCATGTATCCAAGGACTAGGAGCAGCACTACACCAGAGGCAACTAGTGGATGGAATACCCAAAGAAGGAGTAATTTACTATATATCAAGACAACTGAAAGACTCAGAAGCCAGATATGGAGCTACTCAGACAGAATGTCTCTGTTTGGTATTGGCATTAGAAAAACTCCATTACTACTTAGAAGAAGCAGTATTTGAAGTTTTTACTTATTGCACAGCCCTCAAATCACTGTTGAACATGAAGACAACAAAGAGACACATGCTCAGGTGGCAAATAGCCATACAAGAATACAGAGGGAATATGACTATTATCTATAAAGAAGGGAAAAGTCATACTAATGCAGATGGTCTCAGCAGGTGGCCACTCAAGAATGACCAAGAGAATCCAGAATATGACCCAGAAAATGGGGCCAAAATACCCATACAATGCATGGAGATAGATAGGAGAAAGAACTTCAAACTATCAAACTGGGAATTAGAAAATGACCCATCAAACCCAGCACAGAGCTATGGGGAGAGCAAAGAGATACCCATATTGGGAATCAGCTCCTCTGATCTAAATACAGAGTTCTTTAGTATCTAACAATCATCATACAATAAACACAAACAGTGTAGTATATTGATACAACTATTAAAACAAAAGTACAGGAGTCCTGAACTAGAGAGCCAATTGGAAGAGCCATGGCTCAAAAACTTCAAAGAGAATAGATTTTTTCTGATAGATGATCTACTATACCATAGGGAAAAACACACAAGTGCCCTGGTAATAATAAATAGAGAACATATTTCCCTGATACTACAGGAATGCCATGACTGCCCATACATGGGACATATGAGTAAAGAAAGAACTAAAGAAAGAGTCTTTAGCACAGCTTGGTGGCCAAAGTGGGAAGAAGACTTGAGTGAATACATCAACACTTGTACCAGATGACAAAAAGCCAACAAAGGTCATGGCAAAAGATATGGATTACTCCAGAGTATAGAGGAGCCCAAACACCCCTGGGAAATAATAAAAATGGATTGGGTGACAGGCCTGGTCCCTGGAGGGAAAGACAGCTTCAATGCATGCCTAGTAGTAGTAGACAGGTACAGCAAGAGTGTCAGATGTCTCCCCTGTCACAAGGAGGACACAGCAATGGACACAGCCATATTGTTCTGGAACAATGTGATAGCAAACTGTGGAGTTCCAAGAATTATAATTAGTGACAGAGACCCTAAATTCACATCAGAATTTTGGACTAATCTATATGAGATGCTGGGAACCAAGCTAGCATTCTCCACAGCTTACCATCCACAAACAGATGGTCTAGCAGAAAGAATGATTCAAACATTAAAAGACATCATTAGAAGATTTTGTGCATATGGCATGGAATATAAAGACAATGAGGGATATACCCATGACTGGGTAACCCTCCTACCAGCTGTACAATTGGCATAAAACACAAGTATACACTCAGTGACAGGAAAAACCCTGCCACATTAGAGAAAGGATGGAACCCAATACTTCCAGTAGACTACTTGAAGAAGAACCTCCTCTCAGTACACCCCACAGCTAAAGACTTCCACACAATGTGGAAAACTGCCTGTGAAAAAGCAGAACAATGTGTGGCTGAAGCTAAATTATACAACAAACAGAGATATGATAAAAGTCACCAAGAACCTGATTTCAAAGAAGGAGACCAAGTTCTAATCTCAACTCTTAACTTCAACAATCTAAGAGGACCAAAGAAGATGAGAGACTCATTCATAGGACCATTCACCATTATTAAATTAATAGGAAAGAATGCAGTAGAATTCAACCTGACCAAAGAGTTTTCTAGGAAACACCCAGTTTTCCATGTGCGCCTGGTCAAACCTTATCACCAATTATATGAGGAGAAATTCCCTGACAGAAAGAAGACAGTCACCCATGAAAGATTGGTAGAGGAAGATGACTCACCTGGACCAGTGAAAAAGATCATTAAAGCCAGGAAAATAAGAATTAATGGGAAAGACAACAGGCAATATCTGGTTAGGTTTAAGAATCAACCAGCAGATAAAGATAAATGGTTAACTGAGAAAGAAATCCCAGATGGACAAATACAACTCAGAAGATTCAGAGCCTGCAGAAGGGCTGAAGAGTCTCATCAATGATGAGCCTTCTTTTGAGGGAGGGTATGTCAACCTGTGACTCAAAACAGAGCACTAGCATGACATCCAACATACCATAAATAATTGTATGACAAGTATTGAACAAACATAGTCAATACAGGTAATAAATAAGAGGCAAAAACTCCTCTTAAATTACACACCAACCTTATCCAAACAGAATAAGGAAGCCTAGAGGAGAATAAACAAGTCAGAACCCTTATTTTCACCTCTCATCTAACTTATGCATATTTAAGTTATTATATACCAAAATGTTATTTTTCTTAAAGCTCACATAGAGAGCTACACAATGGTATCATCCATGTTGCTTTAACACCACTAAAACTGGAGATACCATATGACCTTTATTTTAAAACCAAGACCCCCCTGAAAGTCAAAGAGGGCTTGTACAAAACTGTACAAAGGTATAACCAAATTAAAGATCTAAACAGGAGCTTTGATTTGAGACACCTTAGACCTCTGTATCTCTCAAATTGACTGAGGGATCTTGGTTCAAAGGTTTAACAACCAAAATACAGATATTCTGAAAACAACAATGTAAACAAACCCCTGTATCTTTGGCGTACACTCATACAACTGTACAGTGTAATATACCAAACTGCAGAGCTAATCAAGCCCTACAAGACTGTATCATCAGAATACAGATATTTTCCAAATTGAAGAAGATATCTGGTATGGAAATTTTTGAAGCCTCATACTGATGTACAAAAATACATCCAAAAATTTAAAACCCTTATAACTTTTGCTATTTTAAAGAAGGGTAAACATGAAGCATACCAAATTGAAGAGCTCATTAAGCCCTTCAATTCTGTGGTCTTGGTTTCTTGATATCTTAAGAACTGACTGAGATATCTTGATTGGAAGGTTTTTCTAGCAATACATGACTGTATCAAACTTGTATCAAACAGTATTGCTCTCATACTTAAAATAATATACTTATGAAGATATAACCTCTCTAAAATCATCATTATTGATCATACAGACACCAGAACAATGTCATCCAAGTGCTGACATGGCAGGTGAAAAGTTTTTTCACCCTGTATTGATCCAGAATGATCATTTGTGGTTCCAAAACCACAATTCTGCCTTTATTGACGTCAGAATTGACGATCCAGAACCACAGACTGATCATTGGAGTGAAAATTTTCACTCCTCTGACGCGTGAAGAGTTAATAACTCTTGACAGTCTTGAAAGATATAAAAAGAAGGGTTTTTTCCTTGAAAACCCATCATCTTTTATCTTATTATCCATATTCTTACGTGACAAAACTGTTATCAATCAGTAGTGTCCTTAGAATTATCATTAAGGATATAATTAGAATATAATTATTGTAGTACTTCTTTATAGTCAAAGATATTAGAGTATTGCAACCCAGGTCCTCAACAGACTCATCACCACTGTTACCATGTTGCAGTAGGACCTGAAGATTTAAATTTATTTGTTTTTTGACATGTCAAAGTCATAATACTAGCTTGTAGCTACATTTTATAGCTACTATATAGACTAAACCTGACAATGTGAGCCTTAAAAGTATTGTCATGTATGCAAAAGACCACAAAGAACAAAATAAGATACACATATAAAGAAAAATGAATTTATTTATCTTATCAAAAGAAAAATTAAAATATAAATACAAATTTATATACAAAAATAAAATTTTAATTATAATTTAAAATAAAAATTACATTAAATCTCAAAATTATGAAAATACATTTTTACTTGAAAAAATTAAGTAAAAATGAATTTTTAATAAAATCAGTGAAATTACAATATTTTTGGTAAAAAGTTACATATAATATCTTATAGCTTTTTTTCCATTAAATAAACAGAACAAGATCACTTCACCATTGGATTCTTCACAAAAAATTATGTGGGGTCACCTCAGGGTAAATTTCTGGAACTCAACTCTAAATAAGCTTAAATTCAGTTTTTAGTATTTTCTGTAAAAAAGTTGAAAATCCTGAAAAACCTCATTTTAATTCACACCACATGTGGTGTTAACCATAAATTTTTGTGTTAAAATTGAGGTGTTGTGTGTGGTTTAGAAGTTATGAAGAATTGAAGTATTTTCAATTGAAATGTCAAAATGTGCACATGTATTACATAAGTGAACTCTAGTTTACATATGAGGTATCAATTATCACATTTGTGTATTGTAAAACTCAATTAAATTGTATGTGTAGATTACAAGTGTATTACATGATGAGTAATTAAACAAAAAATAAATTGGAAAGGTTAATTCTGGGGGGAAAAAGGTACTCTAGCTCCAAAGAGGAGCCAGACCCCCATAATACTTGCTGAAAGGCTTAGAATCTCAAAATACCCACAAACGTTCATCACTTTTGGGCTGGAATTGAGACACAGGGTCTGTGTCTCAATTGATTATGAGGTTTTGATACCAACTGTCACATTGATGCCAGAAACCATCAACAAGCACTCAAGCTCTCCACTCAGGGTCATGTCAGAACAGGTGGTCCCCCACCACCACCATGACTAGACCCTAGGTTGCTTGATTGCGCAATCATCACAACTGAGCAGAAAAGGCTACAAGATCAAGGTTGAATTTCCTTGATCTTTTTCTGGTATTATAGGTCACAGTTCCACCGTCTGTGACAGTACCCCCGGGGTAGGAAGCACTGCGTCCCGAAGTGCACTAACACAGATGGGCAACCCTGTCCTCAATCAGGGGCATCAGCTACACAACAGGCCGGTATAAGGAGCCATAAGGGTTGTTGGGTCATCACTCCCAAGCCCTTTCTGCCAACAGGTTTGAAACCCCCAAATTTCGCAATGTGTCTCCCTCACAATTGTGAAATCCACCCATGACAGTAAACCTTGATCTTCTGTCACATTGATGCCAGAAACCATCAACAAGCACTCGAGCTCTCCACTCAGGGTCATGTCAGAACAGGTGGTCCCCCACCACCACCATGACTAGACCCTAGGTTTCTTGATTGCGCAATCATCACAACTGAGCAGAAAAGGCTACAAGATCAAGGTTGAATTTCCTTGATCTTTTTCTGGTATTATAGGTCACAGTTCCACCATCTGTGACACCAACCAGGGAAGTTTTAACTGTTTCCAAGAGGGTAAAGCTACCCTTAAGGTAAAAAAAGTTTTAAATGGTTTCCATGTCTCTTACACACATTCTGACGTGTTTCGAAGGCTCCAGACCAGGTAGTACTATAGTAATGGCTGATTTAAGGGTGTAAAATGGCTAAAACAAGCCCTTTTTTGGTCTAAAACAGGGTTCAATGATGCCATAATTGGCTTTTCTGTTGTCAGAGTGTTTTCCACGACTGAAAACAGTAAATTTTCCTGTGCGAGTAAGGAAATTGATGGATATAAAAGAATTTCTCCTTTGCCCCACTTTTCTTTTCATGTCAAAATCTTTTCCTTTTATAATTAATTTAAACACTGTTCAACCAATCAATAAAAGATTACCACAACCCTTTCTATATCATTTTAAACCTTTTAGCCACGTGAAAAAATCTTTCTAATCATTGTTTGTAACTCTTATACTCATTTTTACCCCTTGAGCCACCCCATAAGTGAATTAAAGCATCTTTCATCACTGTTAACTTTGTCACTTTGTTTCCAAATTCACTCTGGTCACTTTTGGGAATGTTTTCTCTTTAAAAAACTTTTCAAAGACTTTTTTCTTTAATTAATTGCTTTCAGCTCTTTGCTCAATTAATTCCAATTGAAGTTGCTCTTGAAGAAATTTCTTTTGTAGCCTTATATATCTCTTGTAAAGTATTTCTGGATAAATTTTTGTTGTTGGTAAAACAACAAATGTTCATAATATTATTTTTTTATACTTATAGGGTTAAAAACAATAAAATTGGCGTGTTTTCTCTTGAAAATACTACTTCATACTATTTTTTAATCATATTTTACCTTATACAAATTTGGGGACAGCAAAAACTACTTTATTTTTAATCAAAGTTTCATATCCACACCTTAAAAATTGGGATGAAACTTATTTTCAATGCAGATACCTAAGCTTTACAAAAATACTTGATCTATTTGGGAGTAAATCCAACTCAAGATTTGAATGTCTCCCTAGGACATCCAAGTTAGAGCTATCTAGAAGAACTGTTGAGAACAGGTAAAATGGAGGGTTCATTCACAAAAGGTGACACCTGTAATATATGAAAACAAGAAAAAATCAAAAATCATCCTCATTCTCAACCGCTACCTTCAGTAAACACACAATTCTTTAAATTAAATATGCATGCTCTTCAAATTTCACCAGCAAGTCAAAAAGGACATCATGAAATATGAGCCATTGTTTATGATTTCAGTAGACTTAACAGAATCTATATAATAACTATAAATGATGAAGCCAAGAAACATTGGAATAATACTTGAATGAAATCAAAAATAAACTTATTATTAGTCCAGAACATTTACACTCCAATCCAGGAGGTTAATCTAATTTGAAACAATTGGTTGATAAGCCCAAAAAACAAGGTATTTTCACCAAGAAAGGTCCACCAAACTCACCAGAAACAAAAGTAGTGGCAGAGAAATTGAATAAGGCATTGCTATCTAAAACATGATGAATTTTCAGTAAATCTAATATTCCAATAGGCTACTGGGATGAGGCCGATATACATGAATTGTAATTATTGAATCACTTATGATATAAGTTCATGAAAGTGAGATAACAAATGAATATACTTATTTCTCATAATATCATTTTAGAACCAAACATAAAATTGTATATATTCATACAATTTGGTATTAAGTTTATAGTCAAATCAGTAAATAATCAAAGTAAAATTCAAGACCAAAGTGAAGCACTAAGAGAAATTTCCTTTGAAAAATCCTCTGATGGACTTTGTGTTGCAGATCTAAAAACTGTTCAAATACACATTTCAAGAGACTATTGAATTTCATCTAATGTAGTCACAGGTGTGGTTAGAAATCCAGTCAATCTGCTAACAAAGGCATTTGATCTTAAAATTAAGTTAAAGATACCAAAAAACGAACCTATTGTTCAAACAAAAAAAGAAAAATAAGCTCCATGTACCATCATTATAAAAGCTCGAGATCATGCTGCATTGTCAAACAGTGAGCAAGAATGATTGGCTAATAAGGGCTATAAATATGTACCCTTCTATGAAAAACCTGAAAGTAACTTTTCAAGAAACGTAAGCTCTCAAAATGATGTTGAATGAAAGCAATCCCAGAAACATATAGACAAGCTATTATTGACTGAAATAGTACCTAAAGTATAAGCTATGGAAAATAAAAATGAACAGGACAAGTAGAAAGATGCAATGGATCTACAATTTAACCCACTCATGAGTCATGATACTGGCACATTGGTGCCATAACCAAGAAATTATGAGCAGTTAATTGGAGGAAAGTGGTTTTTAACAAGAAAAAAGGAAGTTGGTGAATCTTATAGCTAAAAGAAAGATGAATTGTATTGAGTAATTATCACAAACATTTGTGAAGTTATTTTCACACATGGGCATTTGTGGGAACAAAATAAAGATTTCAAGTAATGCTTTTGTTATTTATTAATCCATATATGTTGGAATATCAGTTTGATGTGGAGACTGCTTTCTCACATGGAAACATGGATTCAGTCATCTATGTCAAACAAGCTTTTCTTGACTAGTGATATATCTTTTACTGAGTCTGTTGCCAGCTGCACAGGATTTGATTAAAGACACTAGAAAAGATTATAAAAGAGAAAAAAATATTTTTTATACTTTTTAAAATATTTTTTAAAGATTTTTGATATGTTTTATATTTTTCAATATTAAAAAAATTAATCTTTTTAAATAACAAAATTAAATTTTTAAAATTTTGAATGAAAATTAATTCAGAGTAACTCAAAGAATAATTTTATAAGTTTTTGGATGTGAAAACCCACATGTAAAAACAGTATAAAATTAAACCAAATTGCTCAATGAAAAGATTTTCAAAACAGTTTCAAAAAATAAGAATTATTTTAACTTTAAAATGAAGGGAAAAATTATTATGTTAATATACTTTAGAACTTAAAAATATATTAATTTAGGGTACAAGGTTCATAAAAAACACAGCCAGGCCCCTAAATGTAAGATGTGTCTATGAAACTGATGATAATATCACTATTAATCAACAGTACTATGCCTGTTCTTATGAAATATAATAACAAAATGTTATTATAACCACAATTAAATAATTAAAGAATTATTTCTTCCACGTGTTAAACACTACTAGTGATTTTAACAGTGAGCAAGTAATTGTCTACAAGAATCAATTACAAGAAGATGTTAATAATAAAACTTCTTTTTATTAAAATAACAAAATTATTTTAATAGATAATTATCTTTTGCAATAATAATTATAATGTTAATTCTTGAAGAAAACTAATTTTAGAGAAAAACTTTGAGAATTAAAGATAAATCACCCACTAATATTCCAAAGAACTTATTGAAAGACGAGATAAAGAGATTTGTTGTAGAATTGTGGATTTAAAGGATCAAAATGAATTCATAAGAGTATTACAACAATTTACAGTTGGACTCTATGATTTCATGTCTTGCTGATTGATTCTGAAAGAATTAAAATACTTAACAATATCTTTAACTAATACTTACTTGTTGGTAGCAATGTTATAAATGATAATAAGATGATTATTTGGAAAAAACAGCAAGAGGAGGCCTCTTTGAAGTCAACAACAGCTCACAGAGGCATTCCATGGAGCAAACTGAAAAAAAAGTGGGTGAGAAAACAAAAAAAGCTTTTCGATTATTGATTGCATCATCTGTTGTCACGTAAGATTATCATAATTACTTTAATTGATGCTTTTACTTGACTACCAACCTCAATATGGTTAATAATAAAAGAATTAACATCTTTAAATCTTCTTTTATTCCAAAATAATCAATTATTTCTCAACTTTATCAATGTTATTGGAAATTTTATCACAGGTTGTAATTACTGTGAATTTTGAAGATTCAGTGTTTCATGTAGAATAGTCAAAGAATGGACTGTGGGTAAAAGTTTTAAGTTTACTAGTAAAACTGTGATTCTTTTTGGTTGTACCATAGATAATACATTTCTCCATTGGTCCTCAAAGTTTCAGAAATATTAATTAAGAATTGTATTTTTAATGAATTTTTGAAGTTTTTACCTCATTTCTACGTAGAATTGCAAATATCAGCGTTTAACTGGTTGCTATGAGGTAAATCAATGGATACAAGTCCAAAAAGGGTTTTAATTACTCTTTTGGGGTTTATCCATGGAAAATCATTAAGAATCAACATGGTTACAGGAGTCTAAGTAGCTTTTTACCTCCTTGGCATGTCAAAATGGCAGGTTATTTGCTATTTTCTTAAGATTTACTGTAGTTGTAACATGGTAACCAAGTTCCCAAAGTGTTTTAGTTTACTAATTGGGCCAATATCAGCGATTTATCCCAGCTTTGGAGCTGTCCATGCCTCTGAGGCCTCAGAAGTTGGGTACCCTGCCTGTCTTTGATGTCTTTTGTCCCCCTTGCTTCTTTTTCACATCAAAATAGAAATTTAAGCTTAAAGTGAGATATCCACTATGGCTGTAACAAAAGTCCATGTAAGAATACCATGATAATAAGTGCTCAAAACATGCATAACACTATTCTTAGTGTATATGTAACATGGGATTTCTCACTTTCCCATTATTTTGGCGTGAAATTAAGAAAAACAAAAATTTTCATGGATCTTTTATGTGGTATTGATGATGGGGTATTGAATTACTTTCCGTATTACCACCTAGAAGAGTTAGTTTGAGCTTATTCACTCTATGGAGCTACCCTAGGTATATTTTTGTGTAGAATCCAAATCTGGCCTTGAATCCATGGATTTATGTACTCAATAAAAGGTTATTCACCTTTTCTGAAATCAAAAATGATGAATTTTGGATATATTCATGACTTATGAGTTATGCATAATTCAAAATTTATTTTTAAGATTATTGTGGCCTATTTGGGTATGTAAAATATACCTGAATGCTCACATTCCCTCCCACCAAAAAATAAAATTGTATTACAATTTTATCAATGGTATAAATAATAAAAGCCCCTAAGGGGGTTAATTTCCACTGTCCAACCTCTTTACATCACTTGGATCCAGTAATCTAAAGCACATTTATAGACATATTCAGGCTTGTGGTCTTCTTTCATGTTTAAATCTTCTCAAGAGTTTATCTCAGTCAGGTATTTCTGATTCTGCCAGCCATTCATCTTCATGTACTGGATTTCTATATCTGACAAGATATTCTCTCTGATCTTTACTCCTAAGTCTCCTTTCTTTAATGACTTTCTTTATCTTTTGTTCTTCATTCTGTTCCACTGGTGGCACAGTTAAAGAAGTTGGGTTCCTTAGAGGAAAAAATTCTTTGTCAGCTGGTTGATAAGGCTTTATCAATCTGACTGGAAAGGTGGGGTGTTTATATTCCAATTCACCACTCAATTCCACTTGAACTTCATTGGTTCCATGTAAGGCAATAATAACAAAAGGTCGTACATAAGAATATTTAATTTTCTTTGGGCCTTTGACATTATTAAAATTCAAGGTTGAAACTAGAACTAAGTCCCCTACTTTGAAGTCTGGTACTTTGTGACTCTTGTCCCACTTCTGTTTTGCATAATCAAAAGAATCATTCATACTTTGTTTTGCATGATTTTCTACTTTATCAAGCATTATCTTGAAGCTGGAAGCTTTAGGATGAATGTCAATCAAGTCTTTCCTCAGCGTGTCTGCTGGGGGTCTTGGACTCCATCCTTTTTCTAACATACCAGGAGTTTGTCCTGTGGAAGAATGGACTGATTTCTTGTATGCCAATTCTAATGCAGGTATTAGAGTGCACCAGCCATGGGTAAAGCCATCTAAGTCTTTTAATTCTAACCCATAATCCCAAAATCTCCTGATCATGTCCTCTAAAGTTTGAATCATGATCTCTGCTAGCCCATCTGTTTGAGGGTGATATGCTGTAGAGAATGATAACTTAGTCCCAAAATATCTATGAAGATTGGTGGAAAGTGCAGATGTGAACTTGGGATCTCTGTCACTTATGATATTCTTAAATAACCCTGTATGAGAAATAACTCTACTCCATAGAAGAAGAGCTGTATTCATAGCAGTGTCATCTTTATGACATGGTAAGAATATGGGAGTCTTGCTATATCTGTCTACAATGACTAGACAAGCATTATAACTTTTGTCACCACTTGGAGGAAGTGCTGTGACCCAATCCATGTGAACAACTTCCCAAGGGGATTTTGGTTCTTGAATATGGATCATAAGTCCAAATTTCTTTCCTGTACTCCTGCTTGCTTTTTGACATCTGTCACAGGTATGGCAATATTCAATGGTTTCTTTTCTCCAAGACTGCCACTATGCACAGTTCTTCACTTTTTCAAGTGTTCTGTCCTCTGACAGGTGTCCAGATTAGATGCTATCATGGCATTCATGAAGAATTGTATTGATAAGCAATCTGCTGCATAATGTAATTACACAAGAATGTTTGGTTCTGTGGCAAATAATCCCATCAAGAAACAGAAATCTTCCTTCAGAATAGTAATTTCTCCAAACCTCATCTAGTGCATTTACTAAAGATGTATCTTTGCGGTCTTTATCTAATAAAGAAGTCAAGATGTGTAAATTCTTGTCCTTCTTATAAGATTCTCTGACCTCTTCAAAGAATTCAGTCCCAATATCAGTTATGTTCATTCCTTCAATTGGAATTTGTGGTTCAGCTTCCAAAGGTACATAAGCTGGGTTATCAGGAGTGTTGGCTAATTCCCACCTTCTAAGTCCATCAGCATTCTTGTGAATGTTTCCTGCTTTGTGAACTATGGTCATGTTTCCTATATATTCTTGAATGGCTATTTGCCATCTCAACATATGTCTGTTGGAAGTCTTCATGCTAAGAAGTTATTTTACTGCATTACAGTCAGTTATCACTTCAAAAACATTGACATCAAGAAAATAGTGTAATTTCTCAAGTGACCATACCAAACATAAGCGCTCCATTTGGCTTTCACCATATCTGGCCTCTGTTGGTATGATTTGTCTTGAGATATAACAAACTGGTCCCTCTGTATGTTTGTCATTAATAATTTGAACTTGATGTAGGGGTGCCCCTAATCCATCTCCACATGCATCAATGTACAATTCAAAAGGAATATTCCAGTCAGGCATGAGGAGTAAAGGTGTTTCTGTAAGAGTTATCTTTATCTTCTCATAAGCTTTAATTCTCTCCTGCATCATCTAAAATACAGTCTGTTGATCACAGATTCTATATAGTGACTTGGCTAGAATTGCAAAGTCTTTGAAGTGTTGCCTATAATAGCTGGCAAACCCAATAAAAGACATCATTTCCTTTTTATTCTGGGGTATTGGCTTAAGTAATACTTCTGCTACTTTGTTTTTGTCAATACCCAAGCTTAAACCAGAAACAACATGTCCTAATGCTTTGAGTTCTTCAAAACCAAAATGGCATTTCTTAAGTGAAATTTTCATGTTCACTTCTGAAACTTTGTGAAGTACTCTTGAAAGTCTTTCAAGGTGCAAAGACCATGAATCAGAACATATGATGATATCATCAATATAAATGATAAGCCATCCTTCAGATTACTCTGTGGGGAAGATGGTATTAATCATTCTTTCATAATGAGATGGTACATTTTTAATACAAAATGGCATTCTAAGATACACATAAATACCACAGTGAGTGATCATTATAAGTAATTTCTTAGCTTTAGGCATCAAAAAAATTTGGTGAAAGCCTTTCAATGCATCAATTGATGTTATATACTTGGCTTTACACAATTGGGTCAAGGATTCTTGAGTTCTAGGAATTGGATACCTATCTGGAACTGTGTAGGTATTCAATGCTCTGAAATCTCCAACCATCCTTGATTTATCATTATTCCAAGCAATAATAACAGGTGTTGTCACTTCAACTTCTTCATTGTGGACCACTTTCTTTAGCACACCAAGTTGGATTAACTCTTGGATATGTTTTTCCAAGGCTTCTCTAGCCCTGGGACTGGCTGGATAAGCTGGTCTTCTAAGTACTGGAGGATATGGCCGGTCAATATTAAGAGTATTATCAACTTCATGTCGTCTTATAGCACCTAATGGTTCATTATCAGAGGCAAATGCATTATTTTTTGTGTATAACACATCAAAAAGTTCATTCATCATTTTTGGTGACAATGATGGATTAATCTGTGCTTCAACAGGTTGATTAGACACAAATTCATCTTTATAAGTATCCTTCACGAAAGATACCACAGATATTTGTTTTGGCATATTGGAAAAAGCAAATTTTTGTCTTTTGTTATCCCCAATTGTGAAATATCTGTCTTTATGGTTATTGATGTCAATACCATAAATATTTAAGTAATCATTTCCAAGAATGATGTGCTGAGATGTGCAATTATCCATTACCACAATCTCAGTTTTCATTCTTACACTTCCTGTTGGGTGTGGAGATACAAGATTAGTGTCTAATATACCCAAGGGGTACATATTGTTACTGGCACTACTAAATTGCACACCTTCTATTGGTAATAGATGATTTTTCCATTAAGGAAGTATAATTTGGAGATAATCTTTGCCCACACAAGTGCAAAATGCCCCTGTATCCAGATTTACTTTGAATTCAATATCACTCATCAAAACTTATGTGATACAGGATGCTCCAGCAGTGTAACCTTTACCTCTAGCAGGTTTTGTTTTATACATTCTGGCATCTTCGATATTGAGCAGGCTGTAGCAATCCTCACTGTACTGTGGCAAGTGGGTATGAACTTCTGTGAGCTGAAAGAAAGCTGTGATGTTTTCAATGGGATAGTCCTCCACTGGTATATCCTCAGAGACTGCAGACTCTTGATCAGATTACTCTTTCTCTTCAGTACAGTGAATTCCTTCAATGACTTGAACTTCATTGATTTTTGTCTTTTTGGTGCAAGTGTTGGCTAAATGTGAAGTACTTCCACATTTATGAAACTTCAAGACAGGTCTTTCTGGTCTTTTATCCACTCTGATAATCTCTTGAACCATCTTGGATTCCATAGGGATTCTAGTCCAAGTTTTACCAATTCTTGTTCTGGTAATGATATCTTCCATTGCATTAATGTAGTCCTCTGTTGAACAGGTTTCTACACATCTGCGCTTGATAGCATGTTCCAGTTCTCCTCCACACTTTCTCAATATTTTCATATTAATCATAGTGTCAGACCTATCTGGGTGTAAAGCAGATAATCTGTCTTTTTGCTTGAAGAACCAAGTAAATGGTTTATCTTTTTCTGAGTTAAAAATGGCAGTTTCAAAAGCATTTTCCATTTTAAACCTCCAAGAATTATTGGCCCATTTGGAGATGACTTCAGACTTCCACCAAGACCAATCATGTTTCCCATGATTTATTCTCATCTTGTAATACCATTCCTTTGAAGTCCTGGTAAACAGACAGTGTAATTTACCCACTATGATTTCATCAGGTATATTAAAGTCTTCCTGTAACATGTCAATTGTCCTGATGAACTCAATATGGTTCTATTCTCCTTCAACAGAGACAACGTTTTCTCCTAAAAGTGGGGTAAAACTTCCTTTACCAGAAGGTTGTTCTTCAGTCAAAGGTGTAGAATGTCTTGGCATATGTAGTTCATAATTCTTATGAATTTGTTCTACATTTGCAATGATTTCATTTTTTAATTTCTGCCTTTCACTGTCACTTTTTGCTAAATGTGTAGCAAACTGATTGGTATTTCCAACTATTTCTAAGACATGATCTTGTAGAATTTTAAGTTGATCACTCATTTTAAAAATAGAAAGATCTTCCATTTCATCATTATGAACTTGACATGTAATCTCAATCCTGCTACATGCATTGATAATTGAATCAAATATGGCATTTGTCAATTTATACCATTCAGTATATTTTTTGTCATGTCTTTTCAATTCACTGATATCCAATGTTATTTTAGTTAACTTTGACTAACGTTTACCAATTTCTACATCAATACTACTTTGTACATGATTTATTTGCGTGGAAAGGTCCTGTTCATCCTTTCCTGCTCCTTGGCTGTGAACTCCATTAGAGTTCTGGCCATGTTGAACACACTGTCCACAGCTGAAGGCTCCAATTTGGGGATCCTGTACCCCTGTGGGTAAGGTCTGTGCCAAGTGCCTTTGCCTTTTCCCTTTCCTTGATGGTTCTTGGGACCTCTCTGCTTCTTCTGAGGTCCTTTGGGCTTGTCTTTGGACACTTCTGGAGCTGGTTTGGAGCTGGTAGAGGGCACTGGGGCCTCTGTCTCCAAAGCTGGAGTCATTTCCAGTTCCTTTTTCTGGTCTATGGATAAAAGACTTTGGTTCTTCCACCAATTCTTTATCTTTTTGACCTTGTCTTTGCAAGACAGGGGGCTCCATCCTCCTAAGAGCTCTATGGTCTTCTCCTGACCCAGAAAGCTCTTGATGTGTAAGTAGGAGGCCATGGCCCCCTGCCAAAGGCTTGGGCATATTTCCCACTGCTCTGAACCAATTTTTGTATTGCCATTGATATATTTCTATTGCTGCAACCTGAAAATGGTTTAGCCCTGGAAATATCATCATGAATCAGCTCAGGCTCAGAATTCATGTCAAAATCTGTGGGTACAGGCCTTGGGGAATGGGGGGAAACTCTTTAATCCTCCAAATGTGTCTTTCTTGAGGAAGACTTGGCACTTCTGGATTTGGTCTTGCCTCTTCCTTGTCCACATCAATCTGGTTGGACTGAATAGTTGCTTCCATTTCTTGTATGCACCATTTTCACATCAATTCAAAGATAAAAAGTGAAAATATAAGTCAAACACGCACCTTTTGGTGGTATTTTATTCTTTTCTGAGTTAAATAAGGTGCCTCTTTTAGCAATTTGCACCTCAATACTGTCTTCAGATTCTGGACTAGTGATATATCTCTTACTAAGTCTGTTTCCAGCTGCACAGGATTTGATTAAAGACACTAGAAAAGACTATAAAAGAGAAAAAATTATTTTTTATACTTTTTAAAATATTTTTTAAAGATTTTTTATACGTTTTATATTTTTTAATATTAAAAAAATTATTCTTTTTAGATAAAAAAATTAAAGTTTTAAGATTTTGAATGACAATTAATTCAGAGCAACTCAAAGAATAATTTCTAAGTTTTTGGATCTGAAATCCCATGTTCAAAAACAATATAAAATTAAACCAAATTCCTCAATGAAAAGATTTCCAAAACAATTTCAAAACATAAGAATTATTTTCACTTTAAAATGAAGGAAAAAAATTTTAAGTTAATATATTTTACAACTTAAAAATATATCAATTTAGGGTACAAGGTTCAAAAAAACACAGCCAGGACCCTAAATGTAAGATGTGAATATGAAACTGATGATAATATCACTATTACTCAATGGTACTATGACTGTTTTTTTTGAAATATAATAACAAGATTTGATTATAACCACAATTAAAGAATTAAAGAATTATTTCTTTCACGTGTTAAACACTACTAGTGATTTCAACAGTGAGCCAGTAATTGTCTACAAGAATCAATTACAAGAAGATGTTAATAATAAAACTTCTTTTGATTAAAATAACAAAATTCTTTTAATATATAATTATCTTGTGCAAGAATAATTATAATGGTAATTCTTGAAGAAAACTAATTTTAGAGAAAAATTTAAAGAATTAAAGATAAATCACTCACTAATATTCCAAAGAACTTATTGAAAGACAAGATAAAGAGATTTGACGTAGAATTGTGGATTTAAAAGATCAAAATGAATTTATAAGAGTATTACAACAATTTCTAGTTGGATTCTATGATTTCACGTCTCTCTGATTGATTCTGAAAGAATTAAAATACTTAAGAATAGCTTTAACTAATACTTACTTGTTGGTAACAATATTATGAATGATAATAAGATGATTATTTGGAAAAAACAGCAAGCGGAGGCCTCTTTTAAGTCAACAAGAGCTCAAAGGGGTGTGCCATGGAGCAAACTGAAAAACCAATGAGTGAGAAAACAATAAACCCTTTTGGATTATTGATTGCATCATCTGTTGTCACTTAAGATTATCATAATTACTTTAATTGATGCTTTTACGCGACTACCAACCCCAATATGGTTAAGAATAATAGGAGTAACATCTGTAAATATTCTTTTATTCCAAAATAATCATTGATTTCTCAAATTTATCAATGGTATTGGCAATTGCATCACAGTTTGTAATTACTGTGAATTTTTGAAGATTCAGTGTTTCACATAGAATAGTCAAAAATGGACTGTAAGTAAGACTTTTAATTTTATTTGTAAAACTGTAATTCTTTTTGGTTGTATCATAGATAATACAATTCTACATTGGTCCTGAAGGCTTCAGAGAGATTCATTAAGAATTGTATTTTGAATGCATTTTTGAATTATTTCCTCATTTCTACGTAGAATTGCAAATATCAGTGTTTAACTGGTTGCTATGTGTCAGGATGAGTCTATGTTGAAGTGGTAATAAAGCTATTTACAACTAAATCTATGACTGTGACATGTGGAAAATAGTTTAAAATGTTTTTATAAGGGTTGAAGATGGATTAATTTAATAATAAAAGGGCTTTACTATAAGGAATATAGTGGTGGTGAGCGCTGTTGAAAGCCCTGGGTGCAGCTTTACCTGTTGGGTTACAATAATAAAGACTACAATACTTTAAATTGAGAGTATACCTGTTTGTTACCCAAGAGTAAAACTCTTTTTGACAGTTTACTACGTAGGGTATTCAAGAGCAGGATGAGGGGACAATTCTGGCTGTGAAAAGCCTCCTTTTTATCCTGAAATGGGGTGGAAAGGGTGCTAGACCTTTCCATGTAGAGGAAGTGAAGATTTGTTCACTCTCTAGTACTGGCTTGTGGTGTGCAAACAGCCTGTATAACCTTTATTGGGCTCAGATTTGGTTTTGAAACCACATTTGGGCAGTTTTTACCAATACAGGGTGAAAACTTTCATCTGGGGACGTCACAGTCTGATTCTGACGTGTATGATGCATAGAATGCCGTACAGAAACTGTATGGGACCCCATTATTGACTGAAATATGAGTTATTAAAGTAAAAACATGCTTTCTCCTCTATTTGACACCTCATATTCATGATTATGGGATATTATCCCATGGTAAGGCTGTATATGACAGCAGGTGGGAATCTGACCTTAAAACAGCCATACCTTTGTCAATTCTTGAGATATGAACCTCAAAATTGGTTCAGTGTGTAGCCCTGTATGTGCGCTACACAATGGTACCTCATTTGATATGGGTATCATTAAATATGGCAAAGTTATCCCATGTACAAGATTTTTGTACATTTGCGTGTTTTAGGCAAAAAGCTGTATTGAGCTTGTTTTCCCCATAGCTTCTGTAGTAGTTGAGATATGGGGAAGTGGATGACACCATCAGATAGCCCTGATTGTGCTCTGTCCAAAACGACCCCACTTCAGGTATCCCACACTAAAACTGTAGAAGTTAGATGAGAGGTGAATGTTTTGTTCACCCTTATTTGGCCTGAAATTGACCATAACTTCAGTAATATTGGTGCTAGCTCAGTTTGGCTGGTACCATTTGATAGCCCTGGCTTAGAGCTTCATTTTGAATACCCATTTGATGGGGTTAAGCCTCTCCTTCTAGATTTTAGATGAGAGATGAAAATCAAGGTTTATGCTCAGCAATAACTTTGAGCAGGAATAGCTTTGTTATTTCTTGTCCTATGGTGATGGGACTTATATTTTCAGGAAGAGGTGAGTTTCCTCTTTCCTTTGATACCTTTTGAGCTAATTTGGCTCAGCTCCATGTTTTGGTGGTATCTTGGCTATATTATTGGTTTATAGTATTTTGGCTGTCATGCTTGTGCTCTGGTTTTGAGACACAGGGTGACATACCCTCCCTCCAAAAAAGGCTCATTATTGATGAGACTGTTCAGTCCTCCTAGAGGCCCTGGATCTCCTTAGATGAAGGTTCCCATCTGGTATGGCATCTTCTGCCAGCCATTTGTCTTTATCAGCTGTTTGGTGCTTGAATCTGACTAAGTATTGTCTTTGATGGCTCCCATTAAGTCTGATCTTCCTGGCCCTGATGATTTTACTCACAGGTCCTGGGGAGTCCTCTACTTCCACTATATCAGGTGGTGTAGGGTTCTTCTTCCTGGAGGGGAATTTGGCCTCCTCTGTTTGGAAGTATGGTTTGACCAAACTTACTGGGAAGACTGGGTGCTTCCTGGAAAACTCCTTTGTAAGTTTGACTTCCACTGCATTCTTTCCTATCAGCTTGATGATAGTGAAAGGCCCTACAAATGAGTCCCTCATCTTCTTGGGTCCTTTAAGATTATTAATGTTCAGTGTAGACACTAGTACCTGGTCCCCTTCTTTAAAGTCAGGTTCCATGTGTTTCTTGTCCCACCTCTGCTTATTATAATCTTTTGCTTCAGCTATGCATTTAGCAGCTGTATCACAAGCCCTCTTCCACATATCATGGAAGTCTTTGGCTGTGGGGTGGATGGTGAGAAGATTCTTCTTCACATGATCCACAGGCAACAAGGGATTTCACCCTTTCTCTACCAGTGCAGGTGTTTTTCCTGTGGTAGAGTGCTGACTTGTATTATAAGCCAATTGGACAGCTGGTAGAAGGGTAACCCAGTCATGGGTATATCCTTCATGGTCCTTATACTCCATGCCATAGGCACAGAACCTTCTAAGGATGTCCTCCATAGTCTGGATCATCCTTTCAGCTAGGCCCTCTGTTTGGGGATGGTAAGCTGTGGAAAAAGCAAGCTTTGTGCCAAGCATGTCATACCAGTTGGTCCAAAATTCAGATGTGAATTTTGGGTCCCTATCACTAATGATGATTTTAGGGACTCCACAGGTAGATATGATGTTATTCCTAAATAACAAAGCAGTATCCATGGCTGTGTCCTCTTTGTGGCATGGTAGACACCTCATGCTTTTGCTGAATCTATCAACTATGATTAAACAGGTATTTTAGTTTTCTTTGCCTCCTGGGACAAGTCCTGTAACCCAGTCCATGTTGATGGTTTCCCATGGGTGCTTGGGTTCTTCTATGTGTTGAAGTAACCCATACTTCTTCCCATGTTTCCTATTTGCCTTTTGGCATCTTTCACAAGTGTTTATGTATTCATTCAACTCTTGTTCCCACTTGGACCACCAAGCTGTGCTTGCTACCCTCTCTTTGGTCCTGTCCTCACTCATGTGTCCCATATAGGGGCAGTCATGGCATTCTTGCAGGATCAATGAAATGTGGTCTCTGTCTACCACTGTGAGTGCACTTGTGTGCTTTTCTCTGTGGTAGAGCAGGCCATCTATAAGGAAAAACTTGTTATCCTTATAGGCCCTCAACCACAGTTCTTCCAGCGGAGCTTCCAGTTCTGGACTCCTGTACTTTTGTTGAAGGAGTTGGAGTAGTATGCTACACTGTTTGTTTTTGGCATAAGATTTCAGTACTGCACTAAAAAATTCATTGTGCAGTTCTGAGAAACTTATTCCCAGTATGGGGGTTTCTGTTCCCTCTGAATTAGTGTTTCCACTGTCAAGGGTACCACTTTCTGGTGACCATTCAGAAAATCTGAAGTTCTTCTTCCTATCCACTTCCATGAAATGGATAGGAATCTCAGCTGCAACTTCAGGGTCATAAGCTGGATTGCTTCTGACATTGTCCAGTGGCCATCTGCTAAGGCCATCTGCATTGGTATGACTTTTACCTTCTTTGTATATGATGGTCATGTTCCCTCTATACTCCTGGATGGCTATTTGCCATCTCAGCATGTGTCTATTCCTAGTCTTCATGTTCAGTCAAGACTTCAAGGCTGTGCAGTCTCTGTAGACTTCAAAGACTGCACCCTCCAAATAATAATTGAGTTTCTCTAGAGCCCAGACTAGACATAGGCATTCAGTCTGGGTGGCCCCATACCTGGCTTCTGAATCTTTCAGCTTCCTTGAGATGTAGCAAATTACTACTTCTCTTGGTTCACCATCCACAATTTGTATTTGGTGAAGGGCTGCTGCTAGGCCTTGACTGCATGCTGCATCTATATATAACTTGAATGGTAGTTCAAAGTCAGGTAAGATGAGCACAGGTGCATTTGTGAGCTCATATTTGATCCTCTTATATGCATCCCTCCTTTCCTTGGTTATTTCAAAAACTACATCTTTTGAACATAACTTGTATAAACTACTAGTTATGTGTGCGAAGGTTTTAATGTGGTTTCTATAGTAGCTAGCAAACGCAAGGAAAGATTGCATCTCTTTGATGCTCTTTGGTACTGGCTTTTGCAGTACCGCTGCTACTTTATTCTGGTCAATTGCCAGACTAAGACCTGAGACTTTATGTCCTAGAGCCAGTAACTCTTGTTGGCCAAAATTGCACTTTTTAAGTGAAATTTTGAGATTTATGGGTGCCCATTTACTGAGTACTCTGTCTATGTATTGCACATGGTCTTCCCATGTCTCTGAGTATATAATGATATCATCAATATATACTACCATCCAGCCCTCCAGTATTTCTTCTTGAAATATTGTGCCCATCATCGTTTGGAAATGGGCTGGTGCATTTTTGATGCCAAATGGCATCCTAGTATACTCATATAAGCCCATATGGCATATTATTCTGAGTAATTTCATGGAGTTTGGTTTGACTCCATTTTGGTGGAAGCCTTTCATAAAATCCATTTTGGTTATGTATTTGGCTTTTTCCAGTTTATCCAAGGCATGGGGTATCCTGGGTATAGGGTACCTGTCTGCTTTTGTGTAGTTATTCAGGGCTCTGAAATCTCCACACAGTCTAGACTTGCCATCATGCCGGGTGATTAGGACAGGGGTGGTTATTTCCACTATTTCATTATTTCCAATCTTCCTGATGAAATCCATATCCAGGAGTTCATTGATATGTTTTTCAATTTCTTTCCTGGTTTCCAGCCTCGCTGGATAAGGATGTCTCCTAAGCATGGGTGGATAAGGTCTTCTCACATCCAGATATAGTTCTATATCATGGCCTTTGATCTTGCCTAATGGTTCCTCACCAATGGCAAATGCTGGTCTCTTCTTTCTCAGCATCTTCAGTAAACTTAGTTTTTGTTTACTGGTGAGGGTAGTGCTAAACTGTCCCTCTCTGAATTCTTTCAGTAGCTCTTCCACTGGATCTTGAAAAGATATCTGGTATATATCAAGTGAAAATTTCTTTTCCTTGTTATTGCCAATGGTGATGTGCCTATTTTTACTGTTATAAATGTCTATACCATACATCCTCTGGTAGTCTGTTCCCAGTAAAAACCCTTGGATGTGGGCATCATCAAGAACTACAAACTCTGGGTTGAGTCTGATATTACCCTTCCTGTGGGGTATAATTATCTCTTTGATAATTGTCCCAATAGAAGTCATCTTCCCTGATGAACTTTTAAAGTTCTTTGCCTTAGTGGGCAAGAGCTGTTTTTCCCAGTTTGGGAAATGGTTATCCAGATAATCTCTGGCCATTATGGAGCAGTGTGCTCCACTGTCAATGATCAATGGATGTTGAGAATTGTCAATAAATACAGTCATATTTGTGGCTGTTCCATGTATGGATGCCATTCCTTTGGTTGGTGTTACCAGGAATGTTTGTGCATCTTGTGTGTGTTTGCACAAGTTTCTGTTGGCAGTGTCCTGTGGCATACCTGCTTCCAACTGTATGTCCTGAACTTCTAGTGGGGTTTCCTCTTGGTATTCCACTAGAAATTCCTCTCTTGGGTCTTTATAATCATCAGATGGTTCTCTGATGGCATCACCCATGCAGTCTGAATCAGAATCCTCTGTTGGAGATTCTTGGTCTGGGACTTTCTCAATGGCATAGACTTTTTTCTTTGCCTTTGGACAGTTGTTGGCATAGTGGTCTATTGAACCACAGTTGTGACAAGAATTCCTCTTCTTTGCCACTTCTGCCACTCTTTCTTTGGGTTTTTCTTTGAACTCTACCCTGAAAGGCTGTTTCTCCTGGAAACTACTGCTCTTATATGGGGTGAATTCCCCTATATTAGTCCTTTTCCTTATGTCTTGTAAGGTGTTTGCAATGTCATCTAGAGTGCAATTTTGGTTGCATCTGCATTTTACTGCATGTTCTAGTTCTCCTGGCAGTTGTGTCAGAGGTTTGTGATTGCTCATTTGGATGTTCATCTGAGGATCAATGGCTTTAAGTCTTTTAGACTGTCTAAGACACCACTCATATGGATCTTTGTCCACAGAGTATTTGTCACTTTCAAATGACATTGTCTTCTGCCATATCCAAGCTCCATAACTGTACTTTTGGATGATTTGACTCTTCCACCATGGCCAGTTTCTCCTGTCATGGATTTCTTTAATTTCTGTGTACCATATACTAGCATGACCTTCAAATGCAGTATTCAATCTAGCAGTGATCCAGTAGTCTGGTATGCTTGGCACATCAATGAAGAGTCCATCAATATAATCTATGAGTTCCATATGATCATATTCTCCTGATCCAGAGAATTTGGGCCAGTTTGAGGCCTCAGGAAGCTGTTTCAAGGCTTCCTTCTCTGAATAAGACATGCTATCTCCATCTTGGTATTGTGATGGGGATCTTGCCTTATTAATCAACATGGCATCTGGTTTGATGTCATCTGGTTGATATGGATTATCCATAGCTTGGCCTTGTGGTTGGGGCTTCAAGCTATGGTAGGCATTAAACAATTTGTTAATGTCTTGGTCCAGACACTCCCTGACCCTTGTGCTGTGGTGTTGTTCTTCAAAGACTATATTCAGTCTTTTTTTGGTTTCTTCAGAGGCTTTGCTCAGTTGAGCATATCCTTCTTGAAGATTTGTGTCTATCTCTTCCAAGGAGGCTTGAGTTTGTCTCATCCTCTCTTGGCCAGCTTTAATTTCTGCAAACTGCTTTGCAGATTGTTCAGCATATTGGGACATTTGTAACCACAGTGTATCACTGTTGATGTTACTCTCAGATGTGACAATGTTATTTTCAGTCTGAGTGGGGGTAATGTTTCTATTACTAGGACTACTGATTCTAGAGTGGTTTACAACTACTTCTGGTTCTTGTGTCCTTCTTTTACAAAATCTAACAGCTTCTGGATCATGGGGCCTGACTCTTTCCTCCTCTGGTTGAAGGAGGCTTTGTTCTTGCCCTTGTTTCCTTGTCTTCTCCTGGAAACTTCCTGGAATTGTGAAGAATGGTGACTCTTGGCCACTGATCTGCTGGTTTCTGAATGGTGTGAAGCCACTGGAGAGCTGATTTGGCCTGCTCCTTGTGAGCCTGAAGGAATCTGAGTAGGCCCTGTCTGGGTTAACTGTTCTTCTATAGCTTGGATAGTGGCTTGATTCTCCCTTATCCTCTGTGCCCTTGCCTCCAGGAGTCTGAACTTCCTGGTAGGATTCCAACCTTTGGTGATTACCATAAGGTCTTTGAAGTCTATCTCTTTGAGACAGATCTTCTGGCAACTTTCTCCAAGTTCTTCCCAGTGGCTTGCCAGGTTGAACCTCTTGTTTTCCATGCTCCATTGAAATACGTCTTTGAGGAGTTGGTGGAGCTGAAGAACTTGATCCATATCCTTCCAGTCCTCTGGTTTGAGGTTCCTGTTGAATTGGAGTGTGAATGGCAAGGTTCATATTATCTCCCTCATTGTTTTGCCATCCACCACTGTGTCCAAAGTGTCTTCTTCCAGGTCTTCTGGTTCTGCACAAGCTTTCTCTGTCCTCTGGTTGGTTCCTTTGGAAGCCAAGGTCTCTGAGGTATGCAGGGGACATATCAGTGTTTGCAAGCAGTCAAAAACCTTATTTTCTTAGGGTATTTACCTTTGACTGTGCCTTGTACAAATTTGTTATCTGCTGGTTTGGGCAGTTGGCCTTTGGAGGTTACAACTGGGTTAATAATTGTAATCTTCCTTGTACAAGTGGTTAAGGTTGGTTTAACTTGTATTGAAACAGAGTTTCGTGGTTTTCTACTCCTCTGAGTGGCTATTGGTGTCCACCTTTTGGCTGTAATGAGGCCTTCACTAAGTCTCTTTCCTTTGCCCTTGCTGCCCTCTGGTTCTGAGGGTGTCACTGGTGTGTTGGCCTGTGACTGGGTCTCAAGTGGTATGAAATTTTCTTCCACTGAATCAAACAGGAAAAGAGGGCTTATGTCAGTTAAGACTTCTTAAAAGGCTGGTTTTGCATGTCTAAGAATGGCCTCTGGGCTTGTATATTATTACAATATGCCCTTGTATTATGACAGTGTAATTGAATTAACAATTCCATGTCAAAAATACAGCTTACTGATATGTGGTATACTGTTTGTATACCAATATCTTACAGAATACTTGTAATTAGCAAGTATAATCTGTCAAAAGATGGTGTATTACAGGTTAATTGAGTTAACAATGTACCCAAACACGCCTCAACTGTTGGTTTATCAGTATGAGCTGTCTTGATTCAATTAAGAATTAAGTCTGTATTAGTGGCTTAAAAGGTTTTTTATATACAAAACACGCCAAAAATATGGGTCTTGTGGTTATTAGCCACGTGACAAATACTCTTTAAGATATGAGTATTTTTTTAAAAAATAGATAAAAATATATCAATACATATATTTTTTAGAGAAAATGACGCCTAAAAAGATAAAACAAGTGTAAATAAAATGATAAAAAGGAAAAAACTTACTTGTAATAAGTCCAAAAAGGTTTTGAAACACGGCCAGGCCCCCAAAATGTCAGGATGAGTCTATGTTGAAGTGGTAATAGAGCTATTTACAACTAAAACTATAACTGTGACATGTGGAAAATAGCTTGAAATTTTTTTATAAGGGTTGAAGATGGATTAATTTAATAATAAAAGGGTGTTACTATAAGGAATATAGTGGTGGTGAGCGCTGTTGAAAGCCCTGGGTGCAGCTTTACCTGTTGGGTTACAATAATAAAGACTAAAATACTTTAAATTAAGAGTATACCTGCTTATTACCCAAGAGTAAAACTGTTTTTGACAGTTTACTACGTAGGGTATTCAAGAGCAGGATGAGGGGACAATTCTGGCTGTGAAAAGCCTCCTTTTTATCCTGAAATGGGGTGGAAAGGGTGCTAGACCTTTCCACGTAGAGGAAGTGAAGATTTTTTCACTTTCTAGTACTGGCTTGTGGTTTGCAAACAGCCTGTATAACCTGTATTGGGCTCAGATGCGGTTTTGAAACCACATCTGGGCAGTTTTCACCAATACAGGGTGAAAATTTTCATCTGGGGACATCACAGCCTGATTCTGACGTGTATGACGCGTAGAATGCTGTACAGAAACTGTATGGGACCCCAGTATTGGCTTACATATGAGGTATTGAAGTAAAAACATGCTTCTCCATCTCTTTGACACCTCATATTCATGATTATGGGATATTATCCCATGGTAAGGCTGTATATGTCATCAGGTGGGAAGCTGACCTTAAAACAGCCATAGCTTTGTCAATTCTTGAGATATCAACCTCAGAATTGGTTCAGTGTGTAGCCCTGTAAGTGCTCTACACAATGGTACCTCATTTGATATGGGTATTATTAAATATGGCATAGTTATTTTGTGTACAAGAGTTTTGTACATTTGCGTGTTTTAGGCAAAAAGCTGTATTGAGCTTGTTTGCCCCATACCTTCTGTAGTAGTTGAGATATGGGGAAGTGGATGACACCATGAGATAGCCCTGATTGTTCTCTTTCCAAAAAGACCCCACTTCAGGAATCCCACACTAAAACTGTAGAAGTTAGATGAGAGGTGAATGTTTTGTTCACCCTTATTTGGCCTGAAATTGACCATAACTTCAGTAATATTGGTGCTAGCTCAGTTTGGCTGGTACCATTTGATAGCCCTGGCTTAGAGCTTCATTTTGAATACCCATTTGATGGGGTTAAGCCTCTCCTTCTAGATTTTAGATGAGAGGTGAAAATTAAGGTTTATGCTCAGCAATAACTTTGAGCAGGAATAACTTTGTTATTTCTTGTCCTATGGTGATGGGACTTATATTTTCAGGAAGAGGTGAGTTTCCTCTTTCCTTTGATACCTTTTGAGCTGATTTGGCTCAGCTTCATGTTTTGGTGGTATCTTGGCTATACCATTGGTTTATGGTATTTTGGCTGTCATGCTTGTGCTCTGGTTTTGAGTCACAGGCTGACACTATGAGGTAAATCAATGGATAATAGTCCAAAAAGGGTGTTAATTACTCTTTTGGGCTTTATCCATGGAAAGTCATTAAGAATCGACATGGTTACAGGAGTCTAAGTAGCTTTTTACCTCCTTGGCAGGTCAAAATAGCAGGTTAATTGCTATTTTACTAAGATTTACTGTAGTTGTAACATGCACTAGGGCATATATCGCGTCAACCGTTGGCAATTGACTTCACATCACACTGCGGTCAGTATAAAATTTTGCTTCAGTCATGTTAGTGTCACTTTATAGTCACTGGATTTAGTGTGTCACATCACATCAGCATCAAGACAGCATCAATCATCACATGTGTCACATGAGAATGTCACTCAAAGCCCAAACCCATTTCAACACTATTCGCAATGTTTGGGTAATTTCACCTCATTGGCTTCCGCATCCCCACCTAATCCGCCTTGACGCTTTGCATGCTTACACGCCCGCACCGTACTCCAGATGAGACTCTGACACTGCCCCCCCATCTCCGTCCTCACCACTACTTATGCCCTCCCGACATGCTCCCAAAACCACTGATCCTTACGCTTGTGAAGTGCCCTCCTGACATGCTCCTGAAACTGCCTACCATCCTTATGCTCGCGGAGTGCCCTCCCACATGCTCCCAACACTGCTTACCATCCTTACGCTCCCGGAGTGCACTCCCGACAATGCTTACCATCCTTATGCTCCCGGAGTGCACTCCCGACAATGCTTACCATCCTTACGCTCGCGGAGTGCACTCCCAACATGCTCCCAACACTGCTTACCATCCTTCCGCTTGTGTAGTGCCCTCCCAGCATGCTCCCAACACCACTTGTCCTTATTCTTGTGTAGTGCCCTCCCGACATGCTCCCGACACTGCTTACCATCCTTACGCTTGTGGAGTGCCTTCCCAACATGCCTCCAATGCCGCTTACCATCCTTACGCTTGCGGGGTGCCCTCCTGACATACTCCCGACACTACTCACCTTCCTTAGGCTCGCGAAGTGCACTCCTGACATGCTCCCAGCACTGCTTACCATCCTCCTGCTCGCGGGGTGCCCTCCCAACATTCTCCCGACACCA
Organism: Austropuccinia psidii; assembly: GCA_023105745.1. Taxonomy (NCBI): domain Eukaryota; kingdom Fungi; phylum Basidiomycota; class Pucciniomycetes; order Pucciniales; family Sphaerophragmiaceae; genus Austropuccinia; species Austropuccinia psidii. The sequence goes on along the minus strand of JALGQZ010000007.1, from coordinate 30,474,361 downwards.
CTTGTCCTTATCCTTCCATATTACATCCATAGTGTATGGTGGCTTGTGGGCGTACACGATGAACGCATTTGCTGAAATATGCTGAGTGGCCTTCTCTGCCAACACGACCTAAGGAAAAATTGGTCAGTATATTCACAATGTTGTGGTTAGGGTTTAAATTGTGAGACTCACACATTAAAACATAATAAGTGGACTATTTAAGACAAGAATTGTGTCTCCTGTTTCCCCGACAAAACCATTTTATTTCATATCATTCAAATGGAACACTTTGCTTAGTCCTTACCTCATGAGTGTTGAATAGTTCAAACATTGAATTTAGTAGTTTTCTCACTAGTCAACCTTATTCAATGTCTCACAGGGAAGTGATTTCATTTGAATGATATGAAATAATTTGCAACACATCACCTGCTTGACTTTCCTGACAAATCATCTTTTGCAACTGCAATACAATTTCAATAGAAGGTTCCAAGTCTGTTGATGCGCAGGTTTATTTGGTCAGCTTGTTTTTCTAAAATGTATTTTTTCTAGAATATTCAATAACTCTTAAACTGCTTTAAATTGATATTTAACTTCTTTCAAACTCGCCAAAATTCTCCAATATTATCTCAAAAAGAATCAACTATTTTAAAGTTATTTTACTTCCACCCTTTTTCTTCAACTTGGATCTTTTTATTCAAAAAATTTAAAACAAGTTATCAATCAACTCGTCACCATCTATTTACTTAATAAACTACCTCCCCTATGGCCCAAACCCCAGGAAATTCAACTGACTTCAATGAACAACCAACTTCAGCCCCAGAGAGTGGAAGTGAAATGTCTGATATGGCCAGTAGTTGTGAATTAGGAATTGAAGTAGAGAGCCAGTCACATGAAAGTAATCCAGATCCACCAATTCTTCCAGAATGTGAGCATAGATTTACCTTGAGTATTTGTAGTCTCTCCAAACCTGATAATTTTGTCATAGCCTTTATTTCAGGTCAGCCTCCAACCTCTCAGAAACCAAATTTTGAAAGTTATGAGAAGGAAAAGACTGTTGAACCTTGTGCACCAACAGAAGATGATGGGTAATATGATGTAATTTTCAGTGGGGAGGTGGAAATTATATCCAAGGAACAATTTGTCTCCAACATTGCTCAAACAATCCCAAGGCTTGAAAAAATTCCTGATTATGTGCGTCAAAAGATTGCTGAAGCCATGAGCCTCCTCAAAATGGATTTGAACCGTAAGTCCATTACTAATTCAAAACAAAATTGATAAAAATAGCTGCTTACAATATATGGGCAGGTGTGGAGGTGGGAGAATCTCTACCTGAAGGATCTCGAGTCGTAATTGGATTTCCAATCAAAGGATTAGGAAAAAGACCAAATATACATGCGACCAAAAAAACAAACAAAAAACGCCATACCTTTGAAGCCGCAAAGGATTCTTGGGATCAAGGTGATGAAATGATCAATGTTGAAGTGGACCATATTCATAATGAACCTCCGCATACTGAACCCCCCATACTCAATGAAACAATCCATGATGAAGCTCCACATACTGAACGCCCCCCGATACTCAATGAAACAATCCATGATGAAACCCCTCATGCCTTTCCTTGGAATATTCAAGCCTTTCAAGAAAGGGCGACAATTAAACATGATACAATGGGACGAGATATGATTGATATAATTCCTGACCCTGAGCCCAAAGTGTCATCCTCTGCTACTTTTCAAGGAATATTTTTATCCCGCATGGAAGAGTTTGCAGGCATTTTGAGTTATCATTCCAATATTACTCAACAATAATGGAAAAGGGGGCTTGATAATATCAATAGTATTTACAAAAATTGATGGGACAATTTACCAACAAAGGATGCTCATACCTTCCTGCCCGTTGGTATTAAGGTGATCAGTAACCAAGAGCTTAAAATGTCAGCCTGGCTGGAGGACCTTGAGATGGCAGGTGAGTTTTATCTTTGCGCATGATACATGATTATTGGCTGTTGACTGGTGATATAAATTGCAATATACAGGGTTAGATCTTTTTAAGCCAACAGAAACAGAAGCGTTTTTTGATAACAACATTTGGAATCTTGATTTGATGAAGGAATCAGCTAAACCTTCAGATAATCTCCCAAAATCTGAACACTCCTTCTTCAAAATGGTTCAGAGCCTTCTTTACCCCGCAAATCCATTTAAACATTTTTGGGCAAATGTTATGTTTGAATCCATTAGTTTAGTCTCATACAATGTGATTGCACCCAAACCATATGTTGCACCAACATCACATTTGACCGATCCTCTTGGACTCAAACGGGGATCAGTTGAATACCTTGCCTCCTGCTTGAGTAAATCGAAGCAACGTGCAACCCAACTCAGAAGTGAAGGTGGCGGGTCTGACAATGAGATATCCACAAAGCTGCACAAGAACCTGGAGGATCTAATGGATACAGTTATCCATTTGATGATTGCGTACAACATGGTATGTGCACATACAAAGGTTGAAGTTAATGGCATCAAAGGCAAACTCACGAACCCAAAAAAAAAAGAGGCCATCAAAGATCTTTTGACGTGTCACAAGAATCTCGGAATAAATCGAATTTGCTATGGTATATTAGTGGCTTTTTGTGCGGCGGGGGTTCGTGGTTTGATGGTATGCTCAGATGACTGGAGAACAAGTTCAGTTGAAGGGGCTTTATCACTAATTGACATTTCCAAAAAACTTTCAGAGGGTAAAAATCTAGTGGAGCAGGTGTGGCTACGTACTAATAAGTATATATGTAATTTACTGAATAAAAGTTTCTTCTCATCAGAGTCTTTTAACCCCACTGTACCTCTTAGATTTGAATATGCACAATGCTTAGTATTAGACTTTGGTGATGCCTGGGTGGCAAAGCCCGGTCTTGGTTCAAGTGATGAGATCACATTGACTTTACCCAGGTCAGCTCAACTCACAACCAGGATTGACCCTTTTTAGATTAGCTTTGTACTAGATAGATTGTAATTGAATTTTCCAAAGTTATTTATGAATTTAATAATCATGACTTCCTATCCTACTACTGCCTGGATGCCACAGTCTGAATACCAATAGTAATTGTACGGCGGCATGCCTCCTTACACCATTGAAAAGACTCCGACAAGATGCAAGCTGAGTCAGGAAGTTGTGCCCGCAAGTAGCACATGCGGGGGCATTGCGGGAAGTCGCGTTTATTACTTCCCACCAGCCCATAATAGGCCAAATGTTCCTGTGTCTTTCAAGAGGACTAGGATAACTAGGGATCCGCAGCAGGGTGCATATTGCATTCACACGTGCTTGCGATATTCCACATGGTTGGATTTGAACCTCATTGAATGGGAAAATGAATATGTCAAATTGAATAATGCACTATCCACTGCAATTTTCAGGTTCAGGTATTTGAGATCACAAATTCGCGAAGGTCAGGTGTGATCTTTCTTTTTAGCCGCAACTAAAAAAGATTCATCGACCGCAATAAAATTTATGTGATATCCATAAATCAGCAATCATTTGGTTTCAGTTCATTTTCCGCTGCAAGCAAGGCATTCACGAAAAAAGGAAAAGAGCGTAAAAGGCAACTCGCAGGAAAGCGTTGGGCTGAGGAAGGAAATTGTGAGTTGCTCGCTTAATCTCAGTGTATATATATAGATATATATGTATGCTTCCACATTTATGTGGCACCCTCATTGAGCCCCACGCAAGAACATTGGCTTTAGTCCGTTCAGATTGTGCCAAGTCATGTGGGCTCCAACAGGCAAGTCAAAGGATGTGTGCCAAATATAGCTCCTTAGGCATGGGACACCATTCTGGACTCAAAACTCTTTAGCTTCAAATTGCAGGAAGCAGTATCTGATATCTTGTCTGGTTCAACACATAGTGATCCCTCAACCACTCAGGAATAGTGGGAGATCCCAAAATACAAATGAGCGCAAAATGACCCAAATGAATAGGTTGTTATCCTCCTCTCACCCAACAGCACAAATATCAATGCCAGTATCAACAAATATGACCCGAAGTGAAATTTCAAAGGCTTGTGGATGTCAATCAGATCAAACGCATTCACTTTGGCTGTCTGGCAATTTTCTCTTCAACCGGATTACTCATTGCCCTTGTCTAATTACAACCATTTACAACAATGAGTGAAGTCGAGGTCAACCAATGGGATGAATTATCACAATTCTTATTTCGCGAGAGAAGATTTACCGACCCGATTGCAACAAATGGAGCATTACTTGAGTGATTTATGTTTGCAATTGGGTGGCGCAAATGCAGCACAAAGAATGAACAATTTGGTCTGTATGGCAGTGTTGGTAAAATTGAAAACGCAAAATATGAATGGCGGAACCAAGGTGCCAATCTTAGCTTGGTGGGTTGCATTCTAGGTCAATCCTTACGGTATGTTGGGGATAATTTATTTGAGAAGATTCAAAATTGCTACAACTCATTGGGGGTTCCGTCTTTTGATCAATTCAACTATGAAGGGGATATTCCCGCAAATCAGGGTGCATGCAAGTGTGCTTCCGCACTCACTTTCACCATGAATGGATTCAAAAACTCACCTCATCTTGATAAGGATGCATCGCTGTATGCTTCAGGATGGTGGTATCAAGCTGATAAGCGGACCGGCCAAATTCAAAAAGATGTGTCAAAGTGGTGTACAGGGGGAAAATTGATTTTCCCAAATGAGCATTTTTGGATTGATCTATCCGATTGTCATGGGCTCATTCAGGTAGTGTGGGCCAGTAGTACATTTGTTCATTATACTGATCCAGCACAGGACAACGAAAGCATGACACTAGTGGGTATGTCCACACAATGCTCAAAGAAGTTGGCAAAAACAATGTGCCAAAAAAGCCACGGCTATTATGAGATTGGCAAGGGAACGGGCTATCAAATAAGGGATGGTCATACAATATCATGCCAATTCAAAGAGTGAGGAGATTTGCATGTGTGTTGGAATTGCAGCGTGATGGGTAAATAATGGTGGGGTAAGGCAGAGGACAATATACACCAGGATTGGATGGTTCGGAGTGCGGGAGATGGGGTGGCTCACATGAAAAAGGGGTGAAGTGGGTTATGTATGGTGGTATGCCATTGTACATATGTCCTGGTTTGTTGCTCTTGTCCAGGATGCCAATGATTCACATGCAAATCCTTATGCTTGTGCAGGTTCCGACAATACTAGAAGTTCCTTATGCTTCACACGCAAATCATTACGCTTGTATGAGCTCCCAACAATTCAAAAATAACCCGACGGCGGTGCAGGCTTCCGACAATTCACACGCCAATCATTACGCTTGTGAAGGTTCCCAAAACTTTAACAGTTTTCTTATGCCTGTACAGGCTTCCGAAGATTCACATGCCAATCCTTATGCTTGTGAAGGTTTCCAACAATGCTGACAATTTCTTACGCCTGTGCAGGCTCCCAACAATTCACACACCAATCCTTACGCTTGTGAAGGTTCCCAAAAATGATAAAAATTCCTTATGCCTGTACAGGCTTCCGAAAATTCACACGCCAATCTTTACGCTTGTGAAGGTTCCCCACAAGGCTAAAAATTCTTTATGCCTGTGCAGGCTTCCGACAATTCACACGCCAATCCTTACGCATGTGAAGGTTCCCAAAAATGCTAAAAAATCCTTATGCCTGTGCACGCTTCCCACGATTCACATGCCAATCCTTACGCTTGTGAAGGTTGCCAACAATGCTGACAATTTCTCATGCCTGTGCAGCCTCCCAACAATTCACACACCAATCCTTACGCTTGTGAAGGTTCCCAAAAATACTAAAAATTCCTTACGCCTGTGCAGGCTTCCGACAATTCACATGCCAATCATTACGCTTGTGGGAGCTCCCAACAATTCAAAAAACCCCAATGGCAATGCAGGCTCCCAAAAATTCACACACCAATCCTTACGCTTGTGAAGGTTCCCGACACTTTAACAGTTTTCTTACGCCTGTACAAGCTTCCGACGATTCACACGCCAATACTTACGCTTGTGAAGGTTTCCAACAATGCTGACAATTCAATACATGACTAAGATTAATAGCGTGTGACCATAGGAAAGGCAATTTCTCACAAATCTGGAGTGGATTGCTCACATGTGGGAACCTCCCCCTTTTTTACAGTTAAGATTTGATATGGCTCTAAACCATGGAAGAAGAAAATATAGGAGACAGTAATGGTGACTATTGGCGCATTTTTGGAAAAAGAAGTTCACATGAACAAATACTCACTCGAACGTTTGGTGGGGCACTTACAAAAATAATTCTCAGGCAATCAAGGATTTTCTCTAAGGAGGGAATAAATAATTTTTACGTGAAAAAAGAATGTAATAGAAATTGAACATAACAATGATTGAATACAAATAATTTATTTAAAAGAAAGTATTAAAAAAGAAGAAAAGTGGGAATAATGAGATTTTTTTGAATTTTTATTTTTCTAGGAATTTGGAGACTATCCCAATGATGTCCTCCTTTGGATAAGCCTCCAGTGCCTGGGCAAGGAGGGAGTTTAGTTCCTCCTGTAATTCCCGGTGCATCACTTTTCAATGACTTGCATCCACAAAAGGAATCATGTGGAGCAAGCAGCAATGCTCCAACAAGATTCGGTTGATCGATTTGTGGAAGATGGCTCGAGGAATCATCAAAGTCGGGCCTAAGTTGGTAAATTCCTGGCGAGCGTCACCGTGGGAGTGAGAGGGGCTTTGCACCAGGGGGGAGGAGGAGTTGGGGTTCTTGGGGGCACTGGGATGGAACCGGGGTTGGAGTGGAGGGGGGGAAACAGGATGGGAAGGTGGGCGAGTCAGGGCAGGGGGGGATCCAACGGGCATATCGTTGATGATAATTATGGAGCAGGGAGTGGCGGGACGAGCTGGAGATGGTCAAAGAAAAGGTGAGGAAAAGTTGAGAGGAATGAAGAAAGAGAAGTGGTAACTTACCAAAGGTTTCCTCTGTGGATTGCATAGGAGCCACCTCAGGTTCTGGCTCACAAGTCGTATTGTCCTCAGGTGGTTGGGAGGATGGACTCGGGCCACAAATAGGTGGCTCTTTGGTTTGGGACAGTTCTAAAAATGGGGTAAGAGTCAGTTAGCTTGACTCGAAAGTGAAAGTGAAAATGAAATGAAACTTTGGCTGCTTACCGCGGAATAATTCCTCTGACCATTGGGTGCCACTCGTGCCTGGAGTGGGTTGCCGCGGGGTTTGCTCACGAGCCAAACTAGGAACGGGAGAGTCTTGTCAGGGGGGATTCGGGGGGTTTTGTTCCATGAGTAATGAAAAAAGTCAGTATTATTGTGTGAAGAGAAATGAGATAAGGAGGAGAAAGAAAACTTACTTTGGCATTTGAATCCCATTGGTGACAAGACATTGTGACAATCAGCCCAAGCTCAAATGTCCTCTTGCCATCACCATCCTTCATTGGCCGGATAATCACTTCGCTCAGGTCAAGGAGTGAAGTGATCATTGGATGGTGGCCCAGGAGGGGGCTGGACAAATTGATACTTGAGGGGAAAGGGCTAATGGCCCGGAATCGTTCCCGTCGGCCTGCTTGGGGTCCCAGTGTACATTTGTGCTTGGATATGGTTTCATCATTGTCGACCACAAAGGAGTCCTCGCAAGGGCTTTTTGGGCAAGAACTCCGCTCGCCGCGTGGTCAGAAGGGGCAGACAACAAAAAAACATTTCTTGTGTGCTTGTTGGCAAGCATCACAAGCGTCGGTCATTGTCGAGGAACAAATGCAAGGGATACCCCACTTGGTGCATAAAGTGCGCAACATCTAAAAACAAAACAATTGAGGTTAGTAACTGAATAGAAAGTAAAAAATCCAGAAATAAAATGAAGACCTACAATGAATTAGATAAATTTAAAATGGAAAAAAATAAAAATGCTCTAGTCGGAAGTTTTTAAAAGTCTGGAAGAGAAGAAAAATAAGTATCAAGATTGGAACATGAGGACAACACAAGTTTAAAATAGAGGTAATGCACGAGGTCAATAGAAGTGGGGGTCTGAGAGGATCAGCAGGAAAAACAAACAGGCAAAAGGAAGGGGAGTGGGTTCAGTGGAATGCAAAAGAAAAGAATGGAAAGGCAGGAAGACCAAGGGGAATACGCACAAGAAAGACAACAGCAGGTGAGCTTTAACGAAGTGGAGAAGGTGAGAAAGAGAGTGAAGGGCTTGTCGTGTGAAGATAGTCTTTCATACCATGGTGAAACTTATACAATCTCAGAAGTTGCAGCACCCGCAAAAATCTCAGCTTCAAGGCATGTGGGCAAAATTGAAGCTCAGTCGCAGTGAATGCTGCAACTGAGAAGTGAAATTCTGGTGTGAGGCAGAAGAAAAATGGGGCTCTGGCTGATTATTGCAATTGATTAAATTGTCAAGCTCAGTCAAATCCCCTTTGTTTGCTTAAATAGCCAACTGATCACCCAGGAGGGCGGTTGTGAGGCCCTTGTTGAATGTGCATGGTGGGTGCAATGCACAAGTGCCCCATGAAGAAATGCACGTGGTGCATTTGGTCACAAGTGACTGCGGCAAGATTACAGGCCGTATGGCCTGGTGATAGTGTTTGAACAAGGGGGGGGCTTTAAGAAAAGTGAATACAGCGTGAGCTTGGCTTGACCCATTGCTCAGGTTTGCTTTCGGATCATAATTGAAATGCTCAGTGGCTGAAAATTTTAATTGCACAGTTATTGAACTATGGATATAACAATATCAAATGCACTATGCTGAGCAACTGCTAGGTCATTTTTGTAAGCACACAATCTGAGCATTTGGCACAGCATCGGATGAAATTTCAGCCAGGTGCAGCATTTCACACGCTTTGGTGAAGTGCTCCAAACTGAGCCTTCCAATGAACTATTGCAAAAATGGTCCAGACCATGGCTTTATTGAGCACTTCCATACGGTGCTTTTTACCATGACATGCTGAGCTTGCGTGTGCAAATTGGGTGAAACGCAATGCTGAGCATGTGGCACATGAGCTACATATATGCAAATGATCAGAAGGTGGATACCCATTGGCTATATGCATGCAGGCTGAAGGAGTATTACACCTTCCTAACCTCCACATTACAGCCGACACTGTAGTACTCAGTACACCTTTGTAAATGTATGCTGTGGGGCAGAGCAAAAGCTGTTCAACAATGTAACATGAAATCACGTCAAATATCTCAACTGCATCCCTTTGATGCACCTTGTTGGAGAGCTCTGCCTAACTACGGCACAGTTGCGGGTGTAATCCAAGTTAATGAAAGTGGGTCATATTGGGATGACTTATTTTTTGGGGCTTACACAAACAGTGGATTCACTCCGGTGCCATTGTTGGGGGAAACTTTGACTGGCCGCACTTGTTCATCGCACGTGCTCATTGGCGGGCAGCCACATGCGTTCAGAAGCACCCCCTGTTGGGTCATACGCAGGCAACTTTCACACGCCTGGAAGAAATTTTGCTGCCAGTCTTCTGACCGGCTATTTTCTTGGTCAGGTGGTCAGCTTGACTGCAGACGCTCACCCGCTTGTGTGTGGAAACCTGAGGCCAATCAGTGTGGATTTGCTTCAGCCTCATCCGCATTAGAACAATCCCGGCCTATGTTTGCGTGGGGATCTCCCACCGTGGGTCATTTTCTGCACGTTCTCACGCGCCCCCCACAAGTTGTGGCGCCTGGCTCGCAGCCAAAAATTCCCTGGGGCGGGTGGCCTGTTTCGCCAGAGTTTCGCACACGCATGAGGCAAAAACCCTGATTCCAATCTCGGTGAATTAGTACCCGCCTCAAATGCAATAGGGGTGAATGTATATGTGGATCACAGCTCATGGCCGGTGCCCCCTTTGATCATGCCTCACATTTCCCCCTGGAAGCCCAGTAGGCATCAGTCAGCAAAAAACTTAAGGCAAAACCAAGCTCATGTTTGGTGGCACGCCACCAAACATATATCACCCACCCACACACAAACATCCCCACAGTGAGATTGCCCTTTGAAACCGCCAACATTGCCCAGTAGGTCACTGTGTGACAATTAACCTGGGGAACATCTGCTCATTGTTTGCTGTCACCCCAGCAAACATGGCTTCATGCCTCTAATATGCCCCTCCACAATAAGTTGCTACAACCCACCAAATTTTGGATATGCTAATTTCAACCTTGTTCCACCAAAGGTTGCATAACTTGCTGCAGATCCAGAAGTCATATTGGTGCACCCACATTTTTGCCACCTTGCCTTGATATATGCGCCAAATTGGATAAGAAAATTATGAGCCCAAGAGGCCCACCTCCATCAAGACCATGCACGTAACCACAGGCCATCCCCCCTTGAGCCCATTGCTGCCTCTCATATAAGTTCCCCACCTGCACTTATTGGTCTTCATTCCCTTTAGCTACCCCTTCCTGATCATATAATTTCCAATGGTCCCCAAATAATTTATAATAGCCATCATGTCAACCCCTTCACAACCACTTTTCATTGGGATTATTAATATTTGTATTCAAATAAATAGTGATATAACCTTAAATCCTGAGAATTCCCACTTAGCTTCTTGGATTATCCTATGGCACAATGAACACAACATACTTGTATATCTCCCCAATCACCAGCGTGCTATTGGCTCTCTCCCTGGAACCCTTTTCAAAACGTTGATACCATTCCTTGGGGCACCAAAAACTTTCATGCACTGTGGTCCTGGTGGGGCATGGATTGAAAATTGCCAATCCAATCCTACTCAAATATTATTTGTTGAGGTAGTATTTATGACTGATGCAAATGATCCCTCCTCATCTCAGAAACCCAATCTAGCATTGATGTTCTTCACATGGTATTCAAACATTATATTCATAATGGAAAGCTTCCAAACACAAGATTTCAAGCTTAAAATTCCTAAAGAATATGACTGTAATACTCATAGTCAATGTCAACTCTTTACTCCCACATTTCCCGCTTCAAAATCGACGCCAGCTTCATATCCTGCTGGTTCATCATTGATTTCCAAGCAAAAGCTGATACAATTACCCAATGGATCAGACCTCCCCATTCCATTATTCACACCCCCCTCATCCCTCAACAAAAGACCGGACTAGCTTTTCTCTGGGATTGAGAAATACCCAATGGCAAATAAGCCTGTAACCTTTGGGCCACCTCACCCCCAGGATCCACTTTTAATGCCAGGAATATCATTACAAACAAGGTCGTTAGCTCATTTGAATCCCTTTCAACCAATACCCCTCTTGGAGGACTGCTTGCAGATGATATGGGATTAGGTAAAACCATTCAGGCCATTTCTCCAATTGGTACCTCCAAGGAGCGGATGATTGCAAACCCCCATCGCTCCACGCCCACCATGATCATCTGCCCCCCTTTCTTAATTACCAGCTGGCAATCAGAAATATCCAAGCATGCTGAGCCTGGAGCGCTGCATGCCAAAATCTACCATGGTCCCACTCGTCACTCCTTATCTCAGGCTGACATCTTAAAATATGATATCATCATCACTTCTTACAATAATATCACCCAAGAATTTAAGCAAACCAATACCTCTACATCATTCATTTTTCAAATCAATTGTCATTGTATAATTTTGGATGAAGCACAGTGAGTGGCTGAGCTTAAATGATTCAAATTACCTTTTATATCCAATAACCCTGGCCCCATCTTATAGCTATATTTGCTCTCAATACACTGCCACTCACCGTGCCATTAATACCCTCCTTTCATTCCGTCAAATATGCTTAAGGGCACACCTATTCACAACACCATTTATGAATTTTTGGGCATAATATCATTCATCACTCAACCCCAGAGCGCCAATCAAGATAACTGGTCACCATTCATCCTGAGTAGTCTTTCCAAAGGTTGAAATGATATTTTGCATTTGGGATTGCAGCATTTAAGTTTGTGCCGCACCAAAACCACACATCTCGAATCCCTCCCCACTATTAGCCATCATTATGAGCTGCTCCCACTCAACCCGACCATGCACCAAGAATATTCCACATTATATGAAGAATTCCTGTCATCCAAAAGCAAAGGACCAGGAGAATTTTTCAGAAATATTAATAAGCTGCGAATATGTTTTAACCATCAAATCATGCTTAACACAATTGCCAAGGCGTATTTGGAAGACCCCGAGGGCAGGAGCACTCAGGATAACTCCCCAACAATCACAGGAACTATTGTGTATGTGGAAACATGTATTATGAGTAGTAAGATTGTACACCTCCTACAAAGCTTAATGAAGAACAAACAAACAAGGTGTGGTCCAACCAAATCAGTGGTTTATACCAAATGGACCCAATTTCTGAATTTGTGCGTTAATTCTAATATGCATCCATTACCAATTGAATCCATCTGACTTTTTTTCATTGTAAAATTGGTATTGCACTTGCCCATCACTCTATCCTTCCAGCACGAATTTATGGAACAATTACAGCACAAGGGCAGGAGAAGGCAATGGAGAATTTCTTCAATAATCCTGAATGTGAAGTACTGATTGCATCCATTGCCGCAGCTGGAACTGGCCTCAATATAACTTGTGCTAATATGGTCTATTTAATGGTGAGGGGACCCCCAAAATTCTACCCTGATTTTCGGACCCTGACACCCACATTTCCAGGAGCCCAATTGGAACCCAGCCATTGAGGCTCAGGCTGTTGATCGACTCCATCCTATTGGCCAACAACAACCTGAAAAGGTCATCCACTATATCACTCCTCATTCAGCTGAGGTCAAAATGCGGAAGGTACCTTTTAAGTTCAGCTTTGACCCTGATTGTATTGCTATTCTAAAATCCTTCCTTATGGGAATGCCATATTCCAATCACCAATAGGTCCAAGAAAAGAAAAAATCATTAACTGTGTGAGCCTTACTGATATTATATAATTTGTGTTTGACCAAGTTGATAACACCTGCTCAGCCTGACACAGGTCCACAACTATGAACACCATGAGCTGGATCAAACTCCTTCAATATTTCCTCAACAAAAATGAGCAATAGAGTATTATTTCTAAGGGAGACAGTGATACATTCAAACTCATATTGTCTATATTCTGACATATTTAGCAAGTTGTTGCATCTTTAAGAAATAACAATCAGATTGTATTACACCTTCACTAATAACTCACAAAATGTTAATTTGTAACGGTGCTATACATTTATATTACTAAGTTATTGCAGAGCATCACCATTCGGCCTAATAACTGGCAGGTCAAGTATTTTGAGGGCGCCAGTCTGCATCTTACTACAGCTCCTGAGCCAATATTGATCAAATACCTGAAATGATAGGCCTTCTGGAATATCACCATCATCTGTTCATTGTAGTTCTGGCAATCTATCAATAGTTTTTTTACCCTTTTTTTTGATGAGATTGCAAAACTCTATGTCTCGATCCATTTGTGATACCAATTCATTAAATAACAGGGAGTGCCAGCGTAATCCCACTTTGCGGTAAACATGATGGCCATTTTCCAGTACCTCCTCAGTATATGAGCATACTCAAGGGTCAATGAATTGTGATTCTAGAATGGGAAATTTAGCCGTATCACACCATTCATGACGGCACTCACAGGTCTGCACATAATCCACTAGATCATCATCAGTCTTTGCTCACAATGAAGAAGAGATACAGTAACTAACCCTTTGAAAAATCTTTGCGAGCTTTTGATTCTCCTTCTCTCTTACCAAATACTTGGCATCCTTTTGAATAGACTCCATGCTCTTTTCAAATAAGTGAAATATCGCTCCATTAAAACCGCCACAACCCCATAGTTATTATGATCCTTGTTCCAATAGTAATGCTGATACTCGGTGCTGACAAGTGCAAGACGGAATGTACGGTAAAACACCATAGACATCAACTCATTCAACGGATGTTGCCATGAGCTCTCCCAGTCCAAAGTGAATCGCTTTAGTCCTAGCTTGTGGAGCTCATTTTTGGAGTAGCTTTGGAAACCCTGAGACTGAACCTGTGTTGATGGCTCATTGAAAACATCCTTGGGGACATATCCGAGATGACCAGCCACTTGAATTGCAATTTCATGCTCTTCTGTGCTGGGTTGTGCTGGTAGTGAGGAAAAATCCTTATACCTAACTTTGAGTAGGAACAGGCAATGGGTATGTACTGCTGATCTCATTCCATGGACATTCTCTGGAAGTTCTGCTTTCAGCCATTTTTGTTGCTCCTCCTGGCTTGCACGTTTCTCCACATTGTGAGCTTTACAAGCCTGGTTCCTTTGCTGTCTGACCTCGGATTGTTCAAGCATACGCTGGGAAAGGCCAATTTGAGGATGGGTGAACTCACTATTTGACTGAGTCCCATGCTCATGCGCTGTGAAATTGTCCCTCCTTGGTTCATCATTTGTTTCCATTTGAGTTGGAGACATGTTCTCATCCTCATCATCCACTATTTTTTCTCTTGATGAACTGGCATGAGCTGTTTTTGGTTTGGAGGCATATGGATGATGATGTCCAGTGACTTTCTCTTTATGGACCAGAGGTGAAGATGCATAAAGTTCATCACCTGTCATACACTTCATCAGTTAATACATCAAAACATTAATGAAGACTGGTCATACTCACAATCTTCAATTGGCTCCTGAGATCAGACTGACTTGCCTTTTGGTGCCATATCTAACACATGAAACAAACATATCAAATTGTGAAAAAGTGTGAGCCTTAGAGGTAATTTCATATACCCAAAAGACCACAAATATAAAAAATCACATATTCATATAAATAAAATAAATTTATTTATATTATTAAAATAAAAATCAAAATATAAATATAAAATTATATTAAAAATAAAGAATAATTACAATTTAAAAGTAAAATACTTTAAATTTTGTAAGTATAAAATTACATTAATACTTGAAAAGAATTAAGTAAAAACAAAATTTTAACAAGATTGTGAAAAAATAAATAAATTTGGAAAAAAGTTAAATAAGAATTATTATAACTTTTTATCCAATAAATAAATACATAAAAATTATTTCACCATTGGATTCCTCATAAAAAATCAGGTGGGGTCACCTCTGAGTGAAATTCTTGTAACTCAACTCTAAATAAGCTTAAATTAAGTTTTTAGTATTTTCAATACAAAAGTTGAAAATCCTCAAGACCTTAATTTAATTCACACCACATGTGGTGTTAACCATCAATTTTTGTGTTAAAATTGAGGTGTTGTGTTTATTTTAGAAGTTATGAGGAATTGAAGTATTTTCAATTGAATTCAATTGAAATGTCAAAATGTGTGCATGTATTACATAAGTGAACTTTTATTTACATATGAGGTGTCAATTATTACTGTATTGTACTGTACAATTGAATTGAATTACATATGTAAATTATAAGTATAATACATGATGAGTAATTAAAGGAAAAATAAATTGGAAAGATTAAATTTGGGGGGGAAAAGGAACTCCAGCTCTAAGGGGGAGCTAGACCCCCAAAATCCTTGCTGACAGGCGTGGGATGTCAAAATTCATGCAAAAGTTCATCACTTTTGGCCTGGAATTGAGTTACAGGGTCTGTGGACTCAATTGATGATGAGGTTTTGATACCAACTGGGGTAGTTTTAGCTGTTGCCAAGAGGGTAAGACTACCCTTAAGATAAAACAACCATAGTAAAAACAGTTTTAACTGGTTTCTACGCCTCAGACACACATTCTGACGTGTTTTGAAGGCTCTAGGCCTGGTATTGCTATAGTAATGGCTGATTTAAGGGTCTAAAATGGCTAAAAATGGCTTAAACCAGCCCTTTTTGGTCTAAACCAGGGTTCAATGATGCCATAATTGGCTTTTCTGTTGTCAGACTGTTTTGCACGACTGACAAGAGTAAATTTTACTTTTGGAGTAAGAGAATTGATGGCTATAAAAGAATGTCTTCTTTGCCCCACTTTTCTCTTCATGTTAGAATCTTTTCCTTTTATTAATTAGTTTAAACACTGTTAAACCAATCAATCAAAGATTCCAACCACCATTTTTAAATCCTTTTAATCCTTTTAACCACGTGAAAAAATCATTATAATCATTGTTTGTAACTCTTATAATCATTTTTACCCCTGAACCACCCCAAAAGTGAATTAAAAACTATGTCACTTTGTTTCCAAATTCACTCTGGTCACTTTTGGGCGTGTTTTCTCTTTAATCTTCTTTTTAAAGACTTTGTTCTTTAATTAATTTCTTGCAGTTCTTTGCTCAATTAATTCCAATTGAAATTGCTCTTGAAGAAATTTCTTTTGTAGCCTTAAAATATCTCTTGTAGAGTATTTTTTGGATAAATTTTTATTGTTGGTAAAAAAATAAATTTTTATAATATTATTGTTTTATACTAATAAAGTTATAAACAATAAAATTGGCGTGTTTTCTCTTAAAAATAATATTTCATACTATTTTTAACTGAATTTTACCTTATACAAATTTTGAGGACAGGAAAAGTACTTGATTTTTAATCAAAGTTTCATATCCACACCTTACAAAAAGGTTAAACTCCGAAATTAAAATGAGTTACTTTGATGAAGTGTCAATCCTGGATTTCCCTCCAACAGACCACTCCAAGTTACATCTTCCAATGGTCTTTTTTGTTGCCCGCCATCAACGCGCCTTTCATCACCACATGAACCTGAGATCCTCATGGAATATTGAGGGTTGGCTGTTCACTTTGTCCAAAGGGATCCTGGGATGGGACTGGATTCTGACTGGGATTAAGGAGGAACTCACATGGAAATTTTGATTGGGCATTAGCATTTGATGAGATTTGAGGTGTGCCTTCTGGCCCCTGAGACACATGCATTTTTGTATTAGTGGGATTTGGGGGAATTGGAGTGACGGAAATATTTGGTATCAACCAAGTGCCTGTAGTTGGAGCCTTTGCATTTCCCACATCAATGTTAATACCTGATACATTCATTGAGGAGGTGATAGGGGTTGTGAGAGGAATGTTGGGACTCAATGGTGACTGTGTTTGAAAATATTCTATGCTAGATTCACTATCTGACTCATGAACAGAACCTGAACGGGATTCTTGTGACTTGGAACATGACATAAGGGCCAAAAAATTACAGTAATATTTCTAACTAGATAAAACACCTCAGTATTATGATAAAATAGAGTGATATGAGATGAAATCTTTTAAAATTTAGAATAGATATATTCTACGAATATTTCTAAAAAGAGTCTTATTGGAAGTCCAAAAAGCCTCTTTTTAGGAATATCCTCCCTGCCTCCTCTTGAGCTCATCCACTTTTGTCGGAAACCACCCTGCACGGCCTACCACCATATAATGTAATATTCCCTTGATCTCAAAGGGGACCCATCATCCATAAGTAATCATATTTCGTAACATTTCTGGTCCCCATTGTCACATTTTGTGAATTATCCAAATTGCCAATATATGCATTGAAATTCCACAGCATTGTACATCTGTAAGGGGGTATATTCATGAAGGATTTACCCACAAAAGAGACATCACCTTTTCAAGAAAGGCAAGACAATCCAAATCACATTCCAACTGATTAAAAGCCTGCTGCACTCAAACCAAATACCAAGACTTTAGCTGCACTCCAACCCCTTATGTAATAGATTTATATTGTTATGTCTGTAATAAGGTTTAAGCCATGTATGATGGCGTGCCAGCGTACATGGTTTGAATGTCAATCCCCTCAATTCAATGTTGACACATCCCTATTGGAATGCCCCTCAAGGGTCAAAGCCGCAGTATCACCATTTGTATATAAAATAGAATATGTATGAGCATTGAGCAGAATGGCATTTTACCCAATGAAACTCCTAACCAATTCTGCCATCCAGATGAGACATGTTACACTTTATCAGCTGCAGCTCATGCACCATTACAAATGGGATAATATCCTTAGATGGCTCAAATCATCTCCCCCTTCATAAATAATCACTCAATTTTTTTTCCAATTACTAACACTCCTAAACACTTGCACATCAGCTATAGATATTTATACACAAACCAACCGTACTCCCAAATCCTGCAACAATAACAACCCGCCACTATTCCCCAATGTGTAGATGCATGTGTCAACATTGCTCAATTCAAACACACTCTTCCCCTGAGGGTGATAGGCATGGAGTTGCCTTCACACCTTTCCAATATAAACAGAACATCAAAAAGCTCAAATCAACCATTGCACTCAAATCTCTTCCAAAAATCTGTACTTCTGCATCAGGATCTGAGTGCCAACAACTTCTATTGGGTCAAATATTACCAGCTGATTATTCACAATTGACCCAAAGCACCTTCTCCACAGTACCAGCTCTCAATTCAACCGCACAGAAACCATACAGCAGCAGTCAAACCCTTCCCCCACAAGACCTTGGAATGATAATACCTGCCATTCTATCATGAAGGTATAATATACCCCACAGGGCTTCATGCATTCTCAACCCCGCCCTGGACCTGCTGATCAAGTCCAGCATCTCAAGCTTCGGTTGTCCCCCCACTCCTGCATTCCATATACCTCAAGATCTCAGTACCATATTTGAATATGTCCAATTGGAACCAGTAATTCAAAACTATATATGTTGTACTCAATGTTTCTCTCTCAATGGCCTTACTGAATCAGTCACAACTGACCAACCCCACTGTCAATGCCATAATGACCCAAATGATCATGACCCCCCTTGCACACAATCATTAGGCAAATTCATCTATTCATTTGAACCTCACACCCAAAACACAACCAACATGAAGCAAAAATTTATACCAACAAAACATTTCATTTATCAACCATTCAAAAATTGGCTTTCCAGATTTCTCCAGCGGGCTGGAATTATGGAAATTCTGCATCAACATCAAGAATGCCAAACTCCAGAAGGTTCCCCCAAATGTGACATCTGGGATGGATTAGTCTGGAGACGCTTCACTGGAACTAGAAATATCAACGAACCCCCATTCATGTCCATTCCAGGTGCATTGGCCTTTTCCATTTATGTGGACTGGTTTAATGCACATGGAAAGTCAACCCGGTTGGCCAGCATTGGACCTATCATGCTTATTTGTCTTATTCTCCCCCAAAGTGAAAGATTGAAGCCAGAGAATGTCTATGTTGCAGGAATCATCCCTGGTCTGAAGGAGCCAACTTCCCTTCAATTGAATTACCTATTAATGCCACTCATCAACAAGCTCAAAGAGCTATGTAAAGGTTACCATTTTTCACCCACCTCAACAGGTCCTTCAGGATCCTTTATCCGTTTTGGCATCCTCACAGCCATTGCGGATGTGGTCACCATGCGCAAGCTTACTGGATTTATTTCCCATTCAGGCAACCACTTTTGTAATTTTTGAACCATTCACAAAGCTCAAATTGAACAAATTGGTCCTCAATTTCACTACACACACTCATACCAAAAGGCTTTGGGCAACCCCACAACAAAGACAAGCAATTTTCTTGGAGTATGGAGTGTAATATTCAATTTTGGAAGACCTTCTGTATTGGGATGCAACCAGAATGGTTAATTTTGACATAATTCATAATTTAATACTGGGAATTTTGAAGCATCATTCAACTTTCAAATTGTGCATTCCAGATTCAAAATCAAAAATTTACCCCAGGTCCCACAGGAAATCCAATTACACCAACAGTTCAGACTCAGATTCCATGACCTCCAAAAGCTCTCTTGATAGAATCACATTGAGAGAGGCCCGCTCCCTGAGAAGAGACGCAGCAAAAATAATAAATGAGCCACTCCCCACTACTTCCCAATGCCCACCCCTCACACAGAACATCCATAGTTTTTCTGCGGA
This sequence comes from Austropuccinia psidii, assembly GCA_023105745.1. Taxonomy (NCBI): domain Eukaryota; kingdom Fungi; phylum Basidiomycota; class Pucciniomycetes; order Pucciniales; family Sphaerophragmiaceae; genus Austropuccinia; species Austropuccinia psidii. Next base: position 30,454,610 of record JALGQZ010000007.1, on the reverse strand, counting down.
GATTCCTTCATTTGATGCAGATTACATCCCCATTTCTGAAATCCCCTGTGAATTGGATATCACTGCACTGAGTGGTCACCAGATCAAGGGTGAGGCTCTGGAGCATCTCCAACAAATCATATCTGAGACAATAATTTCCTCATCATGGACAAGAGTACCTCGCAAGATGGGTTCCCCCTCTCATGGTAGCTTAAAAGCTGTTGAATGGGATCTCTTATATAAGGTCTATATTCCATTTTTAATGCTCAGTCAACAGATGTCATTAGATGCACCCCAATCCGCCAACACTCAAAGAAAAATGGGTCAGTCAGAAGAACTTGCAAATGAACTAACCAAGAATACATTCCATTTGATTATTGCTATCAACATTGCCACAAGTTGGACTGTTTCAATAGATGATGCGACTGCATTTGCTGAACATTGGAAAAAATTCCGCCTTTCCAATCAAAACCTGTTCCAAAAACAGAAAAGTAAACCAAATTGTAAGGTGTGGATATGAAACTTTGATTAAAAATCAAGTACTTTTCCTGTCCTCAAAATTTGTATAAGGTAAAATTCAATTAAAAATAGTATGAAATATTATTTTTAAGAGAAAACACGCCAATTTTATTTTTTATAACTTTATTAGTATAAAACAATAATATTATAAAAATTTATTGTTTTACCAACAATAAAAATTTATCCAAAAAATACTCTACAAGAGATATTTTAAGGCTACAAAAGAAATTTCTTCAAGAGCAATTTCAATTGGAATTAATTGAGCAAAAAACTGCAAGCAATTAATTAAAGAACAAATTCTTTAAAAAGAAGATTAAAGAGAAAACACGCCCAAAAGTGACCAGAGTGAATTTGGAAACAAAGTGACAAAGTTTACAGTGATGAAAGATGCTTTAATTCACTTTTGGGGTGGTTCAGGGGTAAAAATGATTATAAGAGTTACAAACAATGATTATAATGATTTTTTCATGTGGTTAAAAGGATCAAAATGATTTAAAAATGGTGGTTGGAATCTTTGATTGATTGGTTTAACAGTGTTTAAACTAATTAATAAAAGGAAAAGATTCTAACATGAAGAGAAAAGTGGGGCAAAGAAGACATTCTTTTATAGCCATCAATTCTCTTACTCCAAAAGTAAATTTTACTCTTGTCAGTCGTGAAAACAGTCTGACAACAAAAAAGCCAATTATCGCATCATTGAACCCTGGTTTAGACCAAAAAGGGCTGGTTTAAGCCATTTTTTGCCATTTTTAGCCATTTTAGACCCTTAAATCAGCCATTACTATAGCAATACCAGGCCTAGAGCCTTCAAACCACGTCAGAATGTGTGTAAGAGGCGTAGAAACCAGTTAAAACTGTTTTTACTATGGCTGTTTTATCTTAAGGGTAGTTTTACCCTCTTGGCAACAGCTAAAACTACCCCAGTTGGTATCAAAACCTCATCATCAATTGAGTCCACAGACCCTGTAACTCAATTCCAGACCAAAAGTGATGAACTTTTGCGTGAATTACAACATCCCAAGCCTGTCAGCAAGGATTTTGGGGGTCTAGCTCCCCCTTAGAGCTGGCGTTCCTTTTCCCCCCCAAATTTAATCTTTCCAATTTATTTTTCCTTTAATTCCTCATCATGTATTATACTCATAATTTACATATGTAATTCAATTCAATTGTACAGTACAATACAGTAATAATTGACACCTCATATGTAAATCAAAGTTCACTTATGTAATACACGCGCACATTTTGACATTTCAATTGAATTCAATTGAAAATACTTCAATTCCTCATAACTTCTAAACTAAACACAACACCTCAATTTTAACACAAAATTTGATGGTTAACACCACATGTGGTGTGAATTAAATTAAGGTTTTGAGGATTTTCAACTTTTTTATTGAAAATACTAAAAACTTAATTTAAGCTTATTTAGAGTTGAGTCACAAGAATTTCACTCAGAGGTGACCCCACCTCATTTTTTATGAGTAATCCAATGGTGAAATAATTTTTATGTACTTATTTACTGGATAAAAAGTTATAATAATTTTTATTTAACTTTTTTCCAAATTTATTTATTTTTTCACAGTTTTGTTAAAATTTCATTTTTACCTAATTTTTTCAAGTATAAATGTAATTTTATACTTATAAAATTTAATGTATTTTTATTTTTAAATTGTAATTAATTTTTTATTTTTAATATAATTTTATATTTATATTTTGATTTTTATTTTAATAATATAAATAAATTTCTTTTATTTATATTAATATGTTATTTTTTATATTTGTGGTCTTTTGGGTATATGAAATTACCTCTAAGGCTCACATTCCCTCCCCCTAAAAAAGAATATTACTTTGTAATATTGGTGTTTCTAGTGTGTCTGAATCTTCTGAGGAGTTTGGTAGCTTCTGGTATATCTTTTTCTTCTAACCATTCATCTTCACAAGTTGGGTCACTGTACCTAACAAGGTATTCCCTTACTTTCTTTGTTCTTAATTTCCTTTCTTTAAGAACCTTGGTAATTTTCTTAGCACCAGATGTCTCAATAGGAGGTATAACTTGGGGAATCTTATTTCTCAAGGGAAATTTCTCAGCATCACTAGATTTATATGGTTTTATCAAGCTCACTGGAAATGTAGGGTGCTTATTGCTAAGTTCTTCAGATAACTCTACTTCAACAGCATTTTCTCCATGGAGGGCCTTAATCACAAAAGGTCCTGCAAAGGAGTCTTTTAACTTTTTACATCCTTTGATGTTATTGAAGTTAGTGGTGGATACAAGTACTAGGTCCCCCACTTTGAAATCTGGAGTTGCATGTGATTTATCCCATTTATCTTTAGCATATGCAAAAGAGTCCTCCATGCATCTTACTGCATGCTTTCTAGCTTTGTCTAGCATTCCTTTGAAGCTAGCAGCAGTGGGATGTATTTCAATTAAGTCTTTCCTCAAGGAATCTTGGGGTAACTTGGGGTTCCATCCTTTTTCTAGAATAGCAGGAGTCTGATTGGTACTGGCATGGATTGATGTTTTATATGCTAATTCCAGTGCTGGCAACAGAGTACACCAATCATGGGTAAATCCATCACAATCTTTGAATTCAAGGCCATATGCACAAAATCTTCTCACCATGTCCTCTAAGGTTTGGATCATCCTTTCAGCCAGGCCATCAGTTTGTGGGTGGTAGGCTGTAGAGAAAGACAGTTTAGTGCCAAATAATTGGTGAAGATTTGTCCATAGTGCTGAAGTGAATTTGGGATCTCTATCACTGATTATATTTGTAAATATCCCAGTCCATGACACTACTCTATTCCATATCAGAAGAGCTGTATCCATGGCTGTATCATCTTTGTGACATGGTAAAAAGATTGGAGTTTTACTGAATCTGTCCACAATTACTAGGCAAGCATTATAGCTCCTGTCACCTCCTGGTGGTAGGCCAGTTACCCAATCCATATGGACAATTTCCCAAGGTCTGTTTTTTTCCTGGATTTTTATCATATTTCCAAGTCTTTTGCCAGTGGATTTATTTGCCTTTTGACATCTGTCACAGGTTTTGCAATACTCTGCAACATCTTTCTGCCACATTGGCCACCATATGCAGGTCTTTACTTTCTCTCTTGTTCTGTCTTCAGACAGATGTCCTGAAAAGGGACTATCATGGCATTCCTTCAGTACAAGATTGATTAATGACCTGTCTACAACTGTCATGACACATGTGTGCTTGGTTCTGTGGTAAATTATACCATCCAGTAGGTGAAATCTTCCTTCATCATAAGATTTTCTCCATACTTCATCCAAGGCATGTATTAGAGAGTTGTCTTTACAGTCTTTGTTAAGTAATTGGCATAAGATGCTACAATTCTTATCTTGAGTGTAGCTGCTTCTGACTTCTTCAAAGAAGGTGGTGTTCATGTCTGTAACACTTATTCCTTCTATTGGAATTTGTGGTGAAGCTTCTTCTGGCACATAAGCAGGATTATCAATATTATTTGGTAATGGCCATCTGCTTAGTCCATCTGCATTCTTATGAATATTCCCATCCTTATGAACAATAGTCATATTTCCTCTGTATTCTTGTATGGCTATTTGCCATCTGAGCATGTGTCTGTTGGGTGTTTTCATGTTCAAAAGTGATTTGACAGCTGTACAATCTGTTATCACTTCAAAAACACATCCCTCTAAGAAGTAGTTCAATTTTTCCAAGGCCCAGACAAGGCATAGACATTCCATTTGACTTGCTCCATATCTGGCTTCAGTTGGTTTGATTTGCCTGGATATGAAACATATGGGTCCTTCTACAGGCTTATCATTTATGATCTGAACTTGGTGAATTGCAGCACCCAGTCCATCTCCTGATGCATCAATATAAAGTTTGAAAGGCAATTTAAAGTCTGGCATAAGTAAGAGTGGAGCAGTGGTCAATGCTTCTCTTAGAGACTCAAAAGCTTTGACTCTGTCAACAGTCATCTCAAACACTGTGTCTTTGTCACACAACTTATAAAGTGGTCTTGCTATGGATGCAAAATCTTTAATGTGTTGCCTGTAATATCCTGCAAAACCTAAGAATGACTGAATTTCCTTCTTATTCTGAGGCATGGGTTTTAACAATACTGCTGCAACTTTGTTTTTGTCAATTCCAAGGGACAAACCAGATACAACATGTCCTAGTGCTTTAAGTTCTTTAAATCCAAAATGACATTTCTTCAAGGAGATTTTCATGTTTACTGATTGTATTTTTGTCAAAACTATTGATAATCTGTACATGTGCTCCTCCCAAGTCTTTGAACAGATAATAATGTCATAAATGTAAATGATTAACCATCCCTCTGAGAGTTCTTCAGGGAAGATTTCATTCATCATTATTTGGAAGTGTGAAGGTGCATTTTTGATACCAAAGGGCATCCTTAAGTATTCATACACTCCACAATGAACAATAATTCTCAAGTATTTTCTTGCTCTTGGTGTTACCACATTTCGATGGAATCCTTTAAGGGCATCCATAGTGGTTATATACACTGCTTGAGATATTTGAGTAAGGGCAATTTGGATTTTTGGTATTGGGTATCTGTCTGGGACAGTGTAAGTGTTCAGAGCTCTAAAGTCCCCAACCATTCTGGATTTTCCATTATGCCACGCCACTATAACTGGTGTAGTTATTTCTACTTCCTCATTGTGGCCTACTTTTCTTATTACACCAAGGTCTAGAAGTTCCTTGATATGAATTTCTAGAGCTTCTCTTGATTTTGGACTTGCTGGATAAGCAGGTCTTCTTAAGAGTGGTGGATAAGGTCTCTCAATATTAAGAATGATGTCAACTTCATGACCAATAATTGCTCCCAGAGGTTCTTTGTCTGTAGCAAATGCTCCTCTGTGGTCATACAAAAGGGAAGAAAGTTCATTTTCTTGTTTATCAGTCAGATGAAGGCTTATCTCAGCCTCATTTAACTGTTCATACTTGAATTTTTCTAACTCTAAGTTGACTGGTGATACTTTGTTTACTGTAATTTGTCTTTTAAATGGTAAAAAGGCGAATTTCTGGCGCTTATTGTCCCCAATTGTAAAGTATCTGTCTTTGTTATTATGTAAATCTATCCCATACATGATTAAATAGTCATTTCCCAATATAAAATGGGTACTAGAGCAATTTTCCATAACAACAAATTCAACTGTGATCCTTAAATTCCCATTTATGTGTGGGAATATGACATTGGTCTCAAAGATTCCTAATGCTTTCATTGGGTTGCTTGCACTGTTGAATTTTATACCATCAATTGGCAACAATTGGTCTTCAAAATTTGGTACACAAGTCTTAAGAAAAGATTTTCCAACACAAGAGCAGAAGGCTCCTGGGTCAAGCAAAAGTTTGGTTGGCTTGTTGTCAATCACCACTTCTGTTATACAGGAGTTACCAGCTGTATAACCTTTTCCTCTGTTTGGTTTTGTCTTCATAAGTTGTGCATCTTGAACTTTTGATAAATCAACTTGACCATTGCTCAATTGTTGTAAGTGGGAATAAGATTCCATGATGTCAAAAGTGGCATTGATATTTTCTATATCTTTTGAAGATTCAGAAAATATGGATGACTTATCATCTGAATTGTCTTCAATTATGTCTTCTTTTTCAACATCTGGTCCTTTTTCAATGTCAATTTCATTGATTTCCCCCCTTTTTGGACATGTATTGGCTAAATGGGTGGTGCTTTGGCAAATATGGCATTTTCTGACTGTATCTGCAGATTTATATTTAATATTACTAGAATTTTCTTTGGGGTTTTTTTCCACAGAATCTTTCCAAGGTGTATTAAACCTTGTTTTGAGATTCACCCTACTAGAACCAATTTTGGTTCTGGTGGTTACTTCTTCTAGTATATTGATAATATCCTCTGCGGAAGATTTTTCAGTAGTCCTGCTTTTGAAAACATGCTCTAAGTCACCTCCACATTGTCTCAGAATTTTTCTATGGATCATAAATTCTGACATGTCAGGATATAATGCTGTTAATCTGTCCTTTTGTTGGCAAAACCATGGTAAAGCTTTGTCTTTATCAGCATTAAATTTGGCAGATTCAAAGGCTGTTTCAACTTTAAACCTCCAAGCATCATTTGCCCATTTGTTGATGATTTGGGTTTTCCACCAAGTCCAACTCTGGTGTCCATGTGCTTGTCTTATTTTGATGTACCATCTGTGAGCTGATCTGGTAAACAAGGTGTTAAACCTGGCTGTTACCAATCTGTCTGGTAATTCAAAATCCTCTTTGATCATATCAATACCTCTAATGAATTCCATATGGTCATACTCTCCTTCACCACTGAAGTGAGGCCATTCTTTAAGCTTTGGAACTTCTTTCAAGAGTGCTTGGCCCATTGATAGTTCCAAGTTATGAAAAGAAGTGGATAATTCATTTTTTAATTGTGAATTATCAGGATCCAATACTTGTGGATTTGGAATTCTTGTGCCCTCATTTTGATTTAGAGGTGTAGACATTCTTGGTAAGGTGTTCAGTATTTGTTCAATGTCATTCATTTTACTGTTGCTACACCTTTGGGAATTTCTGTATTCATGTTGGAAGCTTTGTATTAAATTTATTACTTCAATTTTATACATGTCTTCTTTATGTGTAAGTTCTTGCCATAACTCTGTCTGTCTTGTATTATCAGAAGTGACTTGATTCAATTTCATTGATAATTTTGATACTTCTTCTTGTGAAGCATCAAAACACTTTTTCAAGGCAATGGTATATGTCTTTACTTCAGTAAATGAATTTGAAATGTCATCAAGGACTTTCTTGTTATCTGTTTTGATAATATTTATGGCTTGTTTAATTCTTGTTTCAATTATGTCATCAATATTGAATTTAGAATATTTATCTGTTAATTCTTTAATAATGGCAGATTGTTCATTTATTTTATTAGAAGAATTATCATTATTGGAATTTTTAATTGTCCTTAAAGCTTTTTCAAAACACATAAGTGTTTCATTAATTTGGCACAGACTCAGGTTGTTTGTTTTAATGTTGTTACAAATGTTTTCATTTTTATCAGGAAGATGTTTTTTCACATCATTTATAGCATTATACAACTCTGGGATGGAATCAAATATGTCAGAAATCATTTCTGGAACCTTAATCTGGCTTCCTCCTTCTTCTGTAATTCCATCATGGTTCTGGCCATCTGAAATACATTTTCCATGGCATCCTGCTGAATCTTTGGGATTCTGTAGCCCTGGCTGTAAGGTTTTGGGGCTGGTGCCTTCCCTTTGCCCTTGTTTGGAGCTTGTGGCTGCTTTTTCATGTTGGAATTGCTGCTGCTGGCCACTGGGGCTGTTTTTGGCACTGGTTTGGGTGGTGGAGGGTTGCTTTTCCTCCATTCCAGTGTCAAAAGCATCATGTTTTTCTTCTCCATCAATGGATGCCATCCATTGAGCAATTTGCAAGTGTTGGGATGGCCCAAGAATTTTCTTACTGTCAGGTAAGAATTCATGCAATTCTTCCACAGGTCTGCAAGGATCTGGTACTCCTTGAATTGAAGTGCATTGTTGTATGCACTGTGGCTGGCTTTGTATATGTCCACAGAGGCTTGTTGTGGCGGTGTCAGCTCTTTTTGAAGGTAAAATAGTATTATCAGCTTCAGAATGACCCAATTTAGTTGTTTGGAAGTCATCAACTGACCCTTTTCCTTCTGTACCTGGTTGGCTTCTGCCATAATCACGTCTATTACCTTTTTGGGAGCTGCTTGAGGGGTTGTAGCTGGCTCCTTACCTGGTTGAAGGCATAATTATGGTTAAAAAAGGCTTAAAATAGTATTTTACATCAAAAACTTACTATTGGCCAAATTTTTAGCTTTCTGAAGGGTATTACTTATGTCCAAGTTAATCAATTCAGAAGATATTGGTTCAGGCTGGTTATTTTGGGTCACAATAACAGTACTATTATGATCAGAATTAACAGTACTGGCAGGGATAATGCTGGTTACTGTTGAGGCTGTTTCAATGTTTTCTTGTCTTACCACGTTGTCAGACACTAAAATTAATGAGAAAGCCAATTAATTTAAGTAAAAAAGGTTATTTCAAAAAAGAAATAAAAATATAAGCCTCACTTATAATATGAAAAAAAAAGTTATTTTTTATGGATTTTTTGAATTATAAGTATTTTTTATATGTTTTTAAATTTTTCAATATAAGAAAAAGGATTTAAAAAGAGTAAAAAAAATATGTCACAGGTAAAATATCACGGCTGGGCCCCCAAATGTAAGGTGTGGATATGAAACTTTGATTAAAAATCAAGTACTTTTCCTGTCCTCAAAATTTGTATAAGGTAAAATTCAATTAAAAATAGTATGAAATATTATTTTTAAGAGAAAACACGCCAATTTTATTGTTTATAAATTTATTAGTATAAAACAATAATATTATAAAAATTTATTGTTTTACCAACAATAAAAATTTATCCAAAAAATACTCTACAAGAGATATTTTAAGGCTACAAAAGAAATTTCTTCAAGAGCAATTTCAATTGGAATTAATTGAGCAAAGAACTGCAAGCAATTAATTAAAGAACAAAGTCTTTAAAAAGAATATTAAAGAGAAAACATGCCCAAAAGTGGCCAGAGTGAATTTGGAAACAAAGTGACAAAGTTTACAGTGATGAAAGATGCTTTAATTCACTTTTGGGGTGGTTCAGGGGTAAAAATGATTATAAGAGTTACAAACAATGATTATAATGATTTTTTCACGTGGTTAAAAGGATTAAAATGATTTAAAAATGGTGGTTGGAATCTTTGATTGATTGGTTTAACAGTGTTTAAACTAATTAATAAAAGGAAAAGATTCTAACATGAAGAGAAAAGTGGGGCAAAGAAGACATTCTTTTATAGCCATCAATTCTCTTACTCCAAAAGTAAATTTTACTCTTGTCAGTCGTGAAAAACAGTCTGACAACAGAAAAGCCAATTATGGCATCATTGAACCCTGGTTTAGACCAAAAAGGGCTGGTTTAAGCCATTTTTTGCCATTTTTAGCCATTTTAGACCCTTAAATCAGCCATTACTATAGCAATACCAGGCCTAGAGCCTTCAAAACACGTCTGAATGTGTGTAAGAGGCGTAGAAACCAGTTAAAACTGTTTTTACTATGGTTGTTTTATCTTAAGGGTAGTTTTACCCTCTTGGCAACAGCTAAAACTACCCCAGTTGGTATCAAAACCTCATCATCAATTGAGTCCACAGACCCTGTAACTCAATTCCAGGCCAAAAGTGATGAACTTTTGCGTGAATTTTGACCTCCCACGCCGGTCAGCAAGGATTTTGGGGGTCTAGCTCCCCCTTAGAGCTGGAGTTCTTTTTCCCCCCAAATTTAATCTTTCCAATTTATTTTTCCTTTAATTCCTCATCATGTATTATACTCATAATTTACATATGTAATTCAATTCAATTGTACAGTACAATACAGTAATAATTGACACCTCATATGTAAATCAAAGTTCACTTATGTAATACACGCGCACATTTTGATATTTCAATTGAATTCAATTGAAAATACTTCAATTCCTCATAACTTCTAAACTAAACACAACACCTCAATTTTAACACAAAATTTGATGGTTAACACCATATGTGGTGTGAATTAAATTAAGGTTTTGAGGATTTTCAACTTTTGTATTGAAAATACTAAAAACTTAATTTAAGCTTATTTAGAGTTGAGTTACAAGAATTTCACTCAGAGGTGACCCCACCTGATTTTTTATGAGGAATCCAATGGTGAAATAATTTTTATGTATTTATTTACTGGATAAAAAGTTATAATAATTTTTATTTAACTTTTTTCCAAATTTATTTATTTTTTCACAGTTTTGTTAAAATTTCATTTTTACCTAATTTTTTCAAGTATAAATGTAATTTTATACTTATAAAATTTAATGTATTTTTATTTTTAAATTGTAATTAATTTTTTATTTTTAATATAATTTTATATTTATATTTTGATTTTTATTTTAATAATATAAATAAATTTCTTTTATTTATATTAATATGTTATTTTTTATATTTGTGGTCTTTTGGGTATATGAAATTACCTCTAAGGCTCACACAAATCATCATTTTGCTGATCATATTCCGGAACTCTTCCAACGTTGGGGCCCAGCACAAGCCTCAGCCACATGGGGTTATGAGCGCTTGATTGAAGTATTTGCAAGATGCCAACAAATCACAAAATATGTACGCCAATTAATAAGATCAATATATTCACATTAATTAAACACCTGAACTGAATAAGACTAACTTCTTGCAACTCTGAATAGATGATATAGATAAAACCTTACTTCAACATATGTGTCGACGTTCCAACCTTTCCGTTCTCCTGAAATCTACATCTGTGCCATGTGAAATAAAACAGCTTTTCAAATCACAGCCACCTGCCCTGTTCAATCACCATAAATATAACAAACCATCCCGCCATGACCAAGAAAATTATGATTGCCTTGTTGAGTACTTACAGAATTTTCATGCAACAAGGGAAATAGTTGATTGGATCAGCTTAGACACTACTATGCAATCCACAAGTCATCCCACTTCAACGATTGTCTCACCTTGGTATTTTCCAGTTTCAAACATTAATATGGGGAGAAATATATTTTCAACTGAATCCAAAAATGTCAGCAACAGTGTGATATGTTTTCTGAGGGGCAACTCACAACAATTTAGTATTATTAATAGGATTTTTAAAGTATCTGACCCATCTAGCATACTGAACAATAACTTTCTGATCTTAAAAACTTTGAATATTGATGTGAATTTCTTACCAGATTGGCCACATCTCAATATTTATAAAGCTGTTGGTTTTGATGATGGACACTTGATTATATCTGAAGAAGAAATAGAATGTAACTGTGGATTGTATGATAACAAAGTTCTGTCATGTGGACTGCTTGTAATGATAAAGCCGTTATTTCATGATATTTAGTCTACAAAAATGCAAATCTCTCAGATTCATTAGAAATTTTGCTAGTGAAATAACTGCCTCAAAATTTAGTGACAGAGACATGCCATTGTGACAAGAAAAGCCCATTATTTCACATTGCCACAAAGAACTTACTATTTTGACATTATGGACAGTTTGAATAATCCAAGTTCAATGATCAAATGACCCACACACTCACCTTTCACAGCATCCAAAATTTCTGACTGCGCCATCATCATGTTGGAAGGGCAATTGGCCCTTGCGCACCCTCACACGCCAATGCACACACAAGCGCACCCACACCCACAAATGCAGTGTGAATAAGCCAAGTTGAAAGATCAAATGACCCACACACTCACCTTTCACAGCATCCAAAATTTCTAACTGCGCCATCATGTTGAAAGGGGAATCGGCCCTTGCACACTGGCACACGCCAATGCACACTCAAGTGCACCCGCACCCACCAATGCACACGCCAACAGTGGTTTCATGTGTCACCCACAAATGGTCAATGCCACCTGAAATTAGGCCCTCACATGTATTGCCTTTGTGTGCATTTGTCACCCATGCACCCACTGTATTGTGCAGCGGGCTCTAACCATGTCACCCTCTCCTGCTGAGCTAGCTGATTCATGGCTACACAAAATTAGGACAACACATCATTTGGCCATGGTGTGCCCGTCACACACACACAGCCGCACCTGTGGTATTGTGCGGCAGGCTCTACCAGTGTCATCTGCAAAACAACAATCCCTCTCAGGCGCAGTCCTTTCATGGATGACCTGGTGAAGTCAAACCCCCGCCTACATCAAGACTGGCTGAAGGACCTCTTTGATGTGTGTTTGTGCAAACAGGTGGGTCTTGTGTAATTTTTACCAACCATTGGACGGTTGCCGGATGATCAGGTGGTGAGGAATCTGAGTTGAAGGCACAGGGGAACCAATATTGGTGGATGTCACAGGATTTGTTGTAAGACAAGAGTGTGACGTGTGCTCAACGTTTGCTTGATTTTTGCTTGACGTGAGCTCGACTTTTATCCTGCTTGACATTTGCTTGACATGAAGTCAATTGCCGACAATTGACAAGAGATTTTCCCTGGTGATGGTAACCAAGTTCCCAAAGTGTTTTAGTTTACTAATTGGGCCAAGATCAGCCATGTATCCAAGCTTGGGAGCTGTCCATGCCTCTGAGGCCTCAGAAGTTGGGTACCCTGGCTCTCTTTGATGTGTTTTGTCCCCCTTGCTTATTTTTCACATCAAAATAGAAATTTAAGCTTCAAGTGAGATATCCACTATGGGTGTACCAAAGGTCCATGTAAGAATACCATGATATTAAGTGCTCAAAACATGCATAACACTATTCTTAGTGTATATGTAACCATGGATTTCTCACATTCCCATTATTTTGGCGTGAAATTAAGAAAAACAAAACTTTTCATGGATCTTTTATGTGGTATTGATGATCTGGTATTGAAGTATTTTCCATATTACCACCTCGAAGAGTTAGTTTGAGCTTATTCACTCTATGGAGCTACCCTAGGTGAATTTTTGTGTAGAATCCAAATCTGGCCTTAAATCCATGTATTTACTTACTCAATAAAAGGTTATTCATCTTTTCTGAAGTCAAAAATGATGAATTTTGGATATATTCATGACTTATGAGTTATGCATAATTCAAAATTTATTTTTAAGATGATTGTGGCCTATTTGGGTATGTAAAATATACCTCAAGGCTCACAGTTTTTCCATAGGGAATTCTGAATCTAAAATATTGTCTTTTTTAAATAGCTTAAATACCAAATTTAAACTCAAATAAAAGATTCATCATATTTAACATTCAAGATATACTTTAATATGGCATAGTGAAAATATTCAAAATAACTAATCAGAGATAATTAGTAAATTATTAAATAAAAATGATATGACAGAATCTAAACAAGTTCAAACCCCATTAAATGGAAAATTCCTTCAAGAACTTGACAATTAAGACAAATCAATAAATACAATACAATTTCAGAAAGCCATTGGAGATTCAAACTTTCTAGCTCAACATACAAGACCATATAGGATCTTTACAGTAAATACATTTTCTCCTTTTACTCATAACCCAGGTACATCACATTGGACAGCACTTAAACATTTATTCTGAAACTTAAAAGGCAGCATAAGCATCAATTTGGAATATACTAAACCTTCACTGCCAAATCAAATAAGCAAACTAACTGGCTGGGAAGACAATGACTAGGCTAAGGCTCATGACAGCCTGAAATCAGTTAGCTGGAATGTTATTTTAATTTTTGATAATCCTATTAGCTGGTTAAGTAAAAAGAAATGAGTTGTAGCACAATCAACAATCAAAGCCAAATAAACTTTGATGAATATTTGTGCTAAGCCACTACAATGGCTTACCTATGTGTTGAAGGGATTAAATCTATCAATTATCAAGAAGAGACTTATGAATTCCATCTCTGGAGAACTAATCACACCAAAACAAGCCTCACTCAATGCAAACACCAGAAATATGGAAGTTTTTTATCAATGTTTATGATATTGTGTTATAAAACAATTATTAAATTTAAATCAGGTGGGTTCAGAAAAAATGATAGCAGATACCCTTACAAAACCGTTGGGTGTTCAAAAAGTAATTTTAGCATGTAAACAACTGTGACTTGTTGATGTTGGAGGAGTTTCAGATATTAGGATCAACATTGAATCAACAGATGGCTAATTGTCAATGAATCCTACACAGATCAAATTTCCAGAGAAAGAACTGATGTTGCCTCACAGGAAAAGCAGAACTGACTGTTAATAGTAAATTATGTGTATATTGGGCTTATAGCATAATTATCATATATTTGAGTTATTTAAGATAAAAAGGACCTTCAATGTAGATTATGTGTTGTTTAATGGTATTTCTTTTTTGCAGATCAAACAAGTAAACCATATCATTATTTTATTTTTTCTTTACCTTATTTTATTATTTCTTATTTTTAATAGACTTAGGAATAGTTAAGGTACTTTACTCTTTATAGATTCTTTTCTATTCTTCCATTTGCTAACTGTCATTTCTATGACTTATTAGTCTCTTATTGAAAATTAAAACTAGTGCTTTATTAACAGAAAACATTTATGCTTACTAAGTCAGGTAGACTATGTTTTACTATTTTTTACATCTTATAAAGTTATCTCCATACTTATTTTTCTTTGTTTTACTTTTTAATTATTATTTATTACTGCTTTTTACAATAGACTCATAGAAATAAAAGTAATTTTAACAACAACTCATTGCAAAATGAACCTATAGTCATTTTCAATGACAATCAAGGCCGCATTGCAATTGGCAATAGTGATTCAAACTTAAATAAAAGAAGGATGAAACATGTTGACAACCAACTTCATTTTATAAGGGATTAAATAACCTGAAGAAGGATAGTTGTTAAGTAAATCCCAATTCACTCAATGTTAGATGATTTCATGACAAAGGCCGTTTGTAGCCCAATATTACTTGAGTGTTGTAAGGTGTGGATATGAAACTTTGATTAAAAATCAAGTACTTTCCTTGTCCTCAAAATTTGTATAAGGTAAAAATCAATTAAAAATAGTAAGAAATATTATTTTTAAGCAAAAGCACGCCAATTCTATTGTTTATAACTTTATTAGTATAAAACAATAATATTATAAAGATTTATTGTTTTACCAACAATAAAACTTTATCCCAAAAATACTCTACAAGAGATATTTTAAGGCTACAAAAGAAATTTCTTCAAGAGCAATTTCAATTGGAATTAATTGAGCAATGAATTGCAAGCAATTAATTAAATAACAGAGTCTGTCAGCCTGTGACTCAAAACCAGAGCACAAGCATGACAGCCAAAATACCATAAACCAATGGTATAGCCAAGATACCACCAAAACATGGAGCTGAGCCAAATTAGCTCAAAAGTTATCAAAGGATAGAGGAAACTCACCTCTTTCTGAAAATATAAGTCCCGTCACCATAGGACAAGAAATAACAAAGTAATTCCTGCTCAAAGTTATTGCTGTGCATAAACCTTAATTTTCACCTCTCATCTAAAATCTAGAAGGAGAGGCTTAACCCCATCAAATGGGTATTCAAAATGAAGCTCTAAGCCAGGGATATCCAATGGTACCATCCAAACTGAGCCAGCACCAATATTACTGGAGTTATGGTTACTTTCAGGCCAAATAAGGGTGGATAAAACATTCACCTCTCATCTAACTTCTACAGTTTTCGTGTGGGATACCTGAAGTGGGGTATCTTTGGAAAGAGCACAATCAGGGCTATCTTATGGTGCCATCCACTTCTTCATATCTCAACTATAACAGAAGTTATGAGGCAAACAAGCTCAATACAGCTTTTTGCCCAAACCACGCCTATTTACAAAAAACCTTGTACATGGGATACCTTTGCCATATTCAATGATAACCATACTAAGTTGGATACCATTGTGTAGAACTCATACAGGGCTATCCAATGAACTAATTTTGAGCATGATATCTCAAAAACTGACAGAGGTATGGCTTGCTTAAGGTCAAATCCCACCTGCTGTCATATACAGCCTTACCATGGGATAATATCCCATAATCATGAATATGAGGTGTCAAATAGACAAAGAAGCATGTTTTTACTTCAATACCTCATATGCCAGCCAATACTGGGGTCCCATACAGTTTCTGTACAGAATTCTACGCGTCATACACGTCAGAATCAAGCTGTGAGGTCCCCAGATGAAAATTTTCACCCTGTATTGGTGAAAACCGCCCAGATGTGGTTTCAAACCCACATCTGAGCCCAATACAGGGTATACAGGCTGTTTTGAAACCACAAGCCTGTCATGGAGAGTGAAAAATCTTCACTTCCTCTACATGGAAAGGTCTAGCAGCCTTTCCACCCCAATTTCAGGATAAAAGGAGGGCTTTTCACAGCCAAAATCATCTCCTCATCCTGCTCTTGAATAACCTATGTAGTAAGCTGTCAAAAAAGGTTTTACTCTTGGTTAATAATCAGGTATGATTATAGATTTAATTATTGTAGTCTTTTATTATTGTAACCCAACAGATAAAGCTGCACCCAGGGCTTTCAACAGCGCTCACCACCACTATATCAAATATATTAAAGCCCTTTTTATCTTAAATTAAAATATCTTTTAAACCTTATAACTCTTTTTTAAACTATTTTACTGTGTCACAAACATAGATAAAGTTGTATTTAGCCTATTTACACCTTCATCATAGTTTCATCCTGACATTTTGGGGCCTGGCCGTGTTTTAAATCATTTTTTGGACCTTATAAGTAAGTCTTTTCTTTTTTTATGACTTATTAACAAGTGTTTTATCCTTTTTTAGGAGTAATTTCTCTATTAAAATATATATTTTCTATATTTTTATCCTTTTCTTTATATATACTCATATTATAAGGGTATTATTCACGTGGTTAATACCCACTGAAAATAACTATTTTTGGTGTGTTTTGTATATAAAAACACATAAGCCATCAATAAGTCCGGTATTCTTGACTAAATAAGGACGCCTCTGACTGAAAAACCATCAGTTAAGGCGTGGTTAAGTGTATTGTTAGCTCAATAACACTTATACAAAGCCACTTGTACAGAATACACTTCAAAACCACAAGTGTATCTGTGGGATACTTCCACACAAACAGTGTGACAGGGTACCAAAAGCTGTAATTCTGACGTGGAATTGTTGATTCAATTACATCGTCATTATACAGGGCACATTGTAGTAACATACAAGCCCAGAGGCCAATCTTAGACGTGCAAAACCAGCATTTTTGAGAAGTCTTAACTGACATAAGCCCTCTTTTTCCTGCCTTGATTTCAGTGGAAGAAAATTAAATCCCACTTGAGACCCAGTCACAGGCCAACACACCAGTGACACCCTCAGAACCAGAGGGCAGCAAGGGCAAAGGAAAGAGGCACAGTGAAGGTCTCATCACAGCCAAGAAGTGGACTCCAATAGCCACTCAGAGGAGTAGAAAACCACGAAACTCTGCTTCAATACAAGGTAAACAAACCTTAACCACTTGTATAGGGAAGATTACAATTATTAACCCAGTTGTAACTTCCAAAGGCAAACTTCCCAAATCAGCAGACAGCAAATTTGTACAAGGCACAGTCAAAGGTAAATACCCTAAGAACATAAGGTTTTTGACTGCTTGCAAACACTGATATGTCGCCTGTATACCTCAGAGATCTTGGTTTCCAAAGGAACCAGCCAGAGGACAGAGAAGGATTGTCCAGAACCAGAAGACCTGAAAGAGGACACCTTGGACACAGTGGTGGATGGCAAAACAATGAGGGAGATAATATCAACCTTGCCATTCACACTCCAATTCAACAGAAACCTCAAACCAGAGGACTGGAAGGATATATATCAAGTTCTTCAGATCCACCAACTCCTCAAAGATTTATTTCAATGGAGCATGGACAACAAGAGGTTCAACCTGGCGGCCACTGGGCAGAACTGGGATCAAGTTGCCAGAAGATCTGTCTCAAAGAGATAGACTTAAAAGAACTTATGGAAATCACCAAGGGTTGGAATCCTACCAGGCAGCACAGACTCCTGGAGGCAAGGGCACAGTGGATAAGGGAGAATCAAGCCACTATCCTAGCTATAGAAGAAAATTTGACCCAGACAGGGCCTACTCAGATTCCTTCAGGTTCACAAGGAGCAGGCCAAATCAGCTCTCCAGTGGCTTCACACCATTCAGAAACCAGCAGATCAGTGGCCAAGAGTCACCATTATTCACAATACCAGGAAGTTTTCAGGAGAAGACAAGGAAACAAGGGCAAGAACAAAACCTCCTTCAACCAGAGGAGGAAAGAGTCAGACCCCATGATCCAGAAGCTGTTAGATTTGTCAAAAGAGGTACACAAGCACCAGAAGTAGTTGTAAACCACTCTAGAATCAGTAGTCCTAGTAATAGAAACATTACCCCCACTCAGACTGAAAATAACATTGTCACATCTGAGAGTAACATCAACAGTGATACACTGTGGTTACAAATGTCCCAATATGCTGAACAATCTGCAAAGCAGTTTGCAGAAATTAAAGCTGGCCAAGAGAGGATGAGACAAACTCAAGCCTCCTTGGAACAGATAGTCAAGAATCTTCAAGAAGGATATGCTCAGCTGAGCAAAGCCTCTGAAGAATCCAACAAAAGACTGAACCAAGTCTTTGAAGAACAACACCACAGCACAAGGGACAGGGAGTGTCTGGATCAGGACATTAACAAATTGCTTAATTCCTACCATAGCTTGAAGCCCCAACCACAAGGCCAAGCTATGGGGAATCCATATCAACCAGATGACATCAAACCAGATGCCATGTTGTTGAATAAGGCAAGGTCTCCATCACAATACCAGGATGGAGATGGCATGTCTTATTCAGAAAAGGAAGCCTTGAAACAGCTTCCTGAGGCCTCAAACTGGCCCAAATTCTCTGGATCAGGAGAATATGATCATATGGAACCCATAGATTATATTGATGGACTCTTCATTGATGTACCAAGCATACCAGACTACTGGATCACTGCTAGATTGAATACTGCATTTAAAGTTCATGCAAGTAACTGGTACACAGAAATGAAAGAAATCCATGGCGGAAGAAACTGGCCATGGTGGAAGAGTCAGATCATCCAAAAGTACAGTAATGGAACTTGTCATGTCATTTGAAAATTACATATACTCTGTGGACAAAGATCCATATGAGTGGTGTCTTAGACAGTCTAAAAGACTCAAAGCCATTGATCCTCAGATGAACATCCAAATGGGGAATCACAAACTCCTGACACAACTTCCAGGAGAACTAGAGCATGCAGTAAAATTCAGGTGCAACCAGAATTGCACTCTAGATGACATAGCCAACACCTTACAAGACATAAGGAAGAGGACTAATATAGGGAAATTCACCCCATATAGAAGCAGCAGTTTCAAAGAGAAACAACCACTCAGGGTAGAGTTTAAAGACAAACCCAGAGAAAGAGTAGCAGAAGTGGCTAAGAAGAAGAATTCTTGCCACAATTGTGGTTCAACAGACCACTATGCCAACAACTGTCCAAAGGCAAAGAAAAAAGTCTATGCCATAGAGAAAGTCCCTGAGGAAGAACCTCCAACAGAGGATTCTGATTCAGACTCTATGGGTGATGCCATCAGAGAACCATCTGAGGATGATCAAGACCCTAGAGAGGAGTTTCTAGTGGAATACCAAGAGGAAACACCACTGGAAATCCAGGACATACAGTTGGAAGCAGGCATGCCACAGGACACTGCAAACAAGAACTTGTGCAAACACACACAAGATGCACAGACATTCCTGGTTACACAAACTAAAGGAATGGCATACATACATGGAACAGCCACAAAGATGACTGTATGTATTGACAATGCTCAGCACCCACTCATCATTGATAGTGGAGCACACTGCTCCATAGTGGCCAGAAACTATCTGGATACCCACTTCCCAAACTGGGAAAAACAATGCTTGCCCACTAAGGCAAAGCACTTTAAAAGTGCATCAGGGAAGATGACTTCCATTGGGACAATTATCAAAGAGATAATTATACCCCATAGGAAGGGTAATATCAGACTCAATCCAGAGTTTGTAGTGCTTAATGATGCCCACATCCAAGGGTTTTTACTGGGAACAGATTACCAGATGATGTATGGCATAGACATTTACAACAGTAAGAATAGGCACATCACCATTGGTACTAACAAGGAGAAGAAATTTTCACTTGACATATACCAAATATCTTCTCAAGATCCACTAGAAGAACTTCTGAAGGAGTTCAGAGAGGGACAGTTTAGCACTACCCTCACCAGTAAACAAAAACTAAGTTTACTGAAAATGCTGAGAAAGAACAGACCAGCATTTGCCATTGGTGAAGGACCATTAGGCAAGATCAAAGGCCATGATATAGAACTATATCTGGATGTGGAAAGACATTATCCACCCATGCTGAGGAGACCTCGTTATCCAGCAAGCCTGGAAACCAGGAAAGAAATTGAGAAACATATCAATGAACTCGTGGATATGGATGTCATCAGGAAGATTGGACATAATGAAATAGTGGAAATTACCACCCCTGTCCTGATCACCTGGCATGATGGCAAGTCTAGATTGTGTGGAGACTTCAGAGCCCTGAATAACTACACAAAAGCAGACAGGTACCCTATACCAAGGATACCCCATGCCTTAGATAAACTGGCCAAGGCCAGATATATAACCAAAATGGATTGTATGAAAGGCTTCCACCAAAATGGAGTTAAACCAAACTCCATGAAGTTACTCAGGATAATATGCCATATGGGTATATATGAGTACACCAGGATGCCATTTGGCATCAAGGATGCACCAGCCCACTTGCAAAGGATGATTGACACCATATTTCAAGAAGAAATAATGGAAGGCTGGATGGTAGTATATATTGATGATATCATTATATACTCAGAGACATGGGAAGACCATGTACAATACATAGACAGATTTCTAAGGAAATCTATACCCATTAATCTGAAAATTTCACTCAAAAAGTGTAATTTTGGCCAACATGAGCTACTAGCTCTAGGACATAAACTCTCAGGTCTTAGTCTGGAAATTGACCAGAACAAAGTAGCAGCAGTACTGAAAAAACCAGTACCAAAGAACATCAAAGAGATGCAATCTTTCCTTGGGTTTGCTAGCTACTATAGAAACCATATCAAAGGTTTTGCACACATAACTAGTAGTTTATACAAGTTATGTTCAAAAGATGTAGTTTTTGAAATAACCAAAGAAAGGAGGGATGCATATGAGAGGATCAAACATGAACTCACAAATGCACCTGTGCTCATCTTGCCTGACTTTGAACTACCATTCAAGCTATATATATATGCAGCATGCAGCCAAGGCTTAGGAGCAGCCCTTCACCAAAGACAAATTGTGGATGGTGAACCAAGAGAAGGTGTAATATGTTACATCTCCAGGCAGCTGAAAGATTCAGAAGCCAGGTATGGGGCCACCCAGACAGAATGTCTATGTCTAGTCTGGGCTCTAGAAAAACTCCATTATTATTTGGAGGGTGCAGTCTTTGAAGTCTACACAGACTGCACAACCTTGAAGTCTTTACTAAACATGAAGACTACTCATAGACATATGCTGAGATGGCAAATAGCTATCCAGGAGTATAGAGGGAACATGACCATCATATACAAGGAAGGTAAAAGCCATACCAATGCAGATGACCTCAGCAGATGGTCACTGGACAATGTCAAGAGCAATCCAGCTTATGACCCAGAAGTTGCAGCCAAAATCCCTATCCATTTCATGGAAATAGATAGGAGGAAGAACTTCAGATTTTCTGAATGGGCACCAGGAAATGGTACCTTTGAAAGTGGAAACACTGACTCAGAAGGAACAGAAACTCACATACTGGGAATAAGCTCCTCAGAACTGCACAATGAATTCTTCAGTGCAGTACAGAAGTCTTATGCCAAACACAAACAGTGTAGCATACTACTCCAAATCCTTCAACAAAAGTACAGGAGCCCAGAACTGGAAACCCACCTGGAAGAACCCTGGTTGAGGGCCTATAAGGACAATAAGTTTTTTCTTATAGATTGCCTGCTCTACCACAGAGAAAAGCACACAAGTGCACTCACAGTGGTAGACAGAGACCAAATCTCATTGATCCTACAAGAATGCCATGAGTGCCCCTATATGGGACACATGAGTGAAGACAGGACCAGAGAGAGGGTAGCAAGCACAGCTTGGTGGCCCAAGTGGGAACAAGAGTCAAGTGAATACATCAACACTTGTGAAAGATGCCAAAAGGCAAATAGGAAACATGGGAAGAAGTATGGGTTACTTCAACACATAGAGGACCCCAAGCACCCATGGGAAACCATCAACATGGACTGGGTTACAGGACTTGTCCCAGGAGGCAAAGAAAACTAAAATGCCTATTTGATCATATTTGATAGGTTCAGCAAGAGCATGAGGTGTCTACCATGCCATAAAGAAGACACAGCCATGGATACTGCTCTGTTGTTTTGAAATAACATCATATCCACCTGTGGAGTCCCTAAGATCATCATTAGTGATAAGGACCCAAAATTCACATCTGAATTTTGGACTAACTTATATGACATGCTTGGTACCAAACTTGCTTTTTCCACAGCTTACCTTCCACAAACAGATGGCCTAGCTGAAAGGATGATCCAAACAATGGAGGACATCCTCAGAAGATTCTGTGCCTATGGCATGGAATCCAAGGACCATGAGGGATACACCCATGATTGGGTTACCCTCTTCCCAGCTGTCCAACTGGCTTATAACACAAGTCAGCACTCCACCACAGGAAAAACACCTGCCTTGGTAGAGAAAGGGTGGAATCCCCTGTTGCCTGTGGATCACTTGAAGAAAAACCTTCTGACCACCCATCCCACAGCCAAAGACTTCCATGATATGTGGAAGAGGGCCTGTGACACATCTGCCAAATGCATAGCTGAGGCAAAAGAATACAATAAGCAGAGGTGGGACAAATCACATATGGAACCTGACTTTAAGGAAGGGGACCAGGTGTTAGTGTCTACACTGAACTTTAACAATCTCAAGGGACGCAAGAAAATGAGAGACTCATTTGTAGGGCCCTTCACGATAATTAAGTTGATAGGGAAGAATGCAGTAGAGGTCAAGCTCACTGAGGAGTTTTCCAGGAAACACCCAGTCTTTCCAGTGAGTTTGGTCAAACCATACTTCCAGACAGAGGAGGATAAATTCCCCTCCAGGAAAAATAATCCCACACCACAAGAGATAGTGGAAGTGGAAGACTCCCCTGGACCTGTGAGTAAGATCATCAGGGCCAGGAAGATCAGACTCAATGGGAAGGATCAAAGACAATACCTAGTCAGATTCAAGAACCAGACAGCAGATAACGACAAATGGTTGGCAGAAGATGCCATACCAGATGGGAACCTTCATTTAAGGAGATTCAGAGCCTCTAAGAGGACTGAACAATCTCATCAATGATGAGTATTTTTTGGAGGGAGGGTATGTCAGCCTGTGACTCAAAACCAGAGCAAAAGCATGACAGCCAAAATACCATAAACCAATGGTATAGCCAAGATACCACCAAAACATGGAACTGAGCCAAATTAGCTCAAAAGGTATCAAAAGATAGAGGAAACTCACCTCTTTCTGAAAATATAAGTCCTATAAGTCCCATCACCATAGGACAAGAAATAACAAAGTTATTCCTGCTCAAAGTTATTGCTGAGCATAAACCTTAATTTTCACCTCTCATCTAAAATCTAGAAGGCGAGGCTTAACCCCATCAAATGGGTATTCGAAATGAAGCTCTAAGCCAGGGCTATCCAATGGTACCAGCCAAACTGAGCCAGCACCAATATTACTGGAGTTATGGTCACTTTCAGGCCAAATAAGGGTGAATAAAACATTCACCTCTCATCTAACTTCTACAGTTTTAGTGTGGGATACCTGAAGTGGGGTAGCTTTGGAAAGAGCACAATCAGGGCTATCTGATGGTGCCATCCACTACTTCATATCTCAACTATAACAGAAGCTATGAGGCAAACAAGCTCAATACAGCTTTTTGCCCAAACCACGCCTATGTACAAAAAAGCTTGTACATGGGATACCTTTGCCATATTCAATGATAACCATACCAAATTGGGTATCATTGTGTAGAGCCCATACACGGCTATCCAATGAACCAACTTTGAGCATGATATCTCAAAAACTGACAGAGTTATGCCTGGTTTAAGGTCAAAGTCCCACCTGCTGTCATATACAGCCTTACCATGGGATAATATCCCATAAGCATGAATATGAGGTGTCAAATAGACAAAGAAGCATGTTTTTACTTCAATACCTAATATGTCAGCCAATACTGGGGTCCCATACAGTTTCTGTACAGCATTCTACACGTCATACACGTCAGAATCAGGCTGTGAGGTCCCCAGATGAAAATTTTCACCCTGTACTGGTGAAAACCGCCCAGATGTGGTTTCAAAACCACATCTGAGCCCAATACAGGGTATAAAGGCTGTTTTCGAACCACAAGCCTGTCCTGGAGAGTGAAAAATCTTCACTTCCCCTACGTAGAAAGGTCTAGAAGCCTTTCCACCCCAATTTCAGGATAAAAGGAGGGCTTTTCACAGCCAAAATCATCTCCTCATCCTGCTCTTGAATAACCTACGTAGTAAACTGTCAAAAACAGTTTTACTCTTGGTTAATAATCAGGTATAATTATAGACTTAATTATTGTAGTCTTTTATTATTGTAACCCAACAGATAAAGCTGCACCCAGGGCTTTCAACAGCGCCCACCACCACTATATCAAATATAGTAAAGCCCTTTTTATCTTAAATTAAAATATCTTTTAAACCTTATAACTCTTTTTTAAACTATTTTACCGTGTCACAAACATAGATAAAGCTGTATTTAGCCTATTTACACCTTCATCATACTTTCATCCTGACAGAGTCTTTGAAAAGAATATTAAAGATAAAACACGCCCAAAAGTGACCAGAGTGAATTTGGAAATAAAGTGACAAAGTTTACAGTGATGAAAGATGCTTTAATTCACTTTTGGGGTGGTTCAGGGGTAAAAATGATTATAAAAGTTACAAACAATGATTATAATGATTTTTTCACGTGGTTGAAAGGTTTAAAATGAGTTAAGAAAGGTGGTTGGAATCCTTTATTGATTGGTTTGACAATGTTTAAACTAATTATAAGAGGAAAAGATTCTAACATAAAGAGAAAAGTGGGGCAAAGAAGAGATTCTTTTATAGCCATCAATTCTCTTACTCCAAAAGTAAACCTTACTCTTGTCAATTTTGAAAAACTGTCTGACAAAAGAAAAGCCAATTATGGCATCATTGAACCCTGGTTTAGACCAAAAAAAGGGCTGGTTTAAGCCATTTTTAGCCATTTTAGACCCTTAAATCAGCCATTACTATAGAAATACCTGATCTGGAGCCTTCAAAACACGTCAGAATGTGTTTAAGAGACGCAGAAACCAGTTAAAACTGTTTTTACTATGATTGTTTTATCTTAAGGGTAGTTTTACCCACTTGGCAACAGCTCAAACTACCCAGTTGGTATCAAAACCTCATCATCAATTGAGTCCACAGACCCTGTAGCTCAATTCCAGGCCAAAAGTGATGAATGTTTGCGTGAATTTTGACACCAGACGCCTGTCAGAAAGGATTTTGGGGGTCTAGCTCCCCCTTAGAGCTGGAGTTCCTTTTCCCCCCCCCCCAAATTTAATCTTTCCAATTTATTTTTCCTTTAATTCCTCATCATGTCTTATACTTATAATTTACATATGTAATTCAAGTGAGTTGTACAGTTCAATACAGTAATAATTGATACCTCATATGTAAATCAAAGTTCAATTATGTAATACACGTGCACATTTTGAAATTTCAATTGAATTCAATTGAAAAGACTTTAATTCCTCATAACTTCTAAAATATACACAACACCTCAATTATAACACAAAGCTTGGTGATTAACACTACATGTGATGCGAATTAAATTGAACTTTTGAGGATTTTCAATTTTCATACAGAAAATACTAAAAACTTAATTCAAGCTTATTTAGAGTTGAGTTACAAAATTTTCACTCAGAGGTGACCCCACCTGATTTTTTATGAGGAATACAATTGTGAAATAATTCTTATATGTTTATTTATTATATAAAAAGTTATAATCATTTTTTTAACTTGTTTTCAAATTTATTTATTTTTTTACAATTTGGTTAAAAATTCATTTTTACTTAATTTTTTCATGTATAAATGTAATTTAATAATTTCAAAATTTGATGTAATTTTATTTTTAAGTTGTAATTAAATTTTAAGTTTGAATATAATTTTATATTTATATTTTGATTTTTATTTTAATAATATAAATAAATTTATTTTATTTATAATTATATGTTAATTTTGAATTTGTCGTCTTTTGGGTATATGAAATTACCTCTAAGGCTCACAAGTGTCTTGCACGCTTAGGCATTCTCTGTTATTGTCAGGCTTAGTCTATTATGGGGCTGTAATCAGGCTGTCCACAGCTTTAACTATGACTTTGACACGGTGATGAAGGTTTAAAAATAAAGAATTTATTGATAATAAGGGTTTATAATAAGAATAAAAGGGCTTTACTATTGTGGAATAGTGGTGGTGAGCACTGTTGAAATCCCTGGGTGCAGCTTTACCTGTTGGGTTACAATAATAAAGACTACAATACTTAAAGTTGAAGTATACCTGGTTCTTTTGCAAGAGCATAACTGTTTTTGACAGTTTTACTTTTTAGGAATTCAAGAACAGGATGAGGAAACCTTTTATGGCTATGAAAGGGCCCCCTATTATCCTGAAATGGGGTGGAAAGGCTGCTAGACCTTTCCACATAGAGGAAGTGAAGATATTTCACTCTCTGAGCCAGGCTTGTGGTTTGAAAAATACCTGTATGGCCTTTATTGGGCTCAGATGTGGTTTTGAAACCACATCTGGGCAGTTTTCACAAATAAAGGGTGAACATTTTCATCTGGGGACCACAAAGCCTGATTCTGACGTGTATTATGTGTAGAATGCTGCACAGAACCTGTATGGGACCCCAGTATTGAATATACTGTGAAGTATTTAAGTATAAGCATGCCTCTTCGTCAGTTTGACACCTCATAATCATGGTTATGTGATATTATCCCATGGTAAGGCTGTATTGACCAAACTGTGGGATTTTGACCTTAAAACTGCCATAACTCTGTCAATTTCTGGGATATCCACCTAAAAATTGGTGCGGTGTGTAGCCCTGTATGTGCTCTACATAGTGGTACCTCATTTGGTATGGCTATCATTAAATATGGCAAAGTTATGCCATGTACAAGACTTTTGTACATATGCATGGTTTAGGCAAAAACCTGTGTTGGCATATTTGCCCTATAGCTTTTGTTCTAGTTGAGATATGGGGAAATGGATGACTCCATCAGATAGCCCAGATTGTGCGCTTTCCAAAAAAAACCCACTTTAGGTATCTCACACTAAAACTGTAGAAGTTAGATGGGAGGTGTATGTTTTGGTCACCCTTATTTAGCCTGAATTTGGCCATAACTTCAGTAATACTGTTGCTAGCTCAGTTTGGCTGGTACCATTGAATAGCCCTGACTTAGAGCTTCATTTTGAATACCCAATTGATGGGGTTAAGCCTTGTACTCTGTATTTCAGATGAGAGGTGAAAATTAAGGTTTCTGCTCAGTAACAACTTTGAGCAGGAATAACTTTGTTATTCTTTGTCCTATGGTAACGGGACTTGTATCTTTAGAAAGGGGTGAGTTTCCTCTTTCATTTGATACCTTTTGAGATGATTTGGCTCAGCTCCATATCTTGGTGGTATCTTAGCTCTACCATTAATTTATGGTATCTGGCTGTCATGCTTGTGCTCTGGTTTTGAGTCACAGGCTGACATACCCTCCCTCTAAAAAATACTCATCACTGATGAGATTTTTCAGTCCTCCTAGAGGCTCTAAATATCTTTAAATTAAGTTTCCCATCTGGTATGGCATCTTCTGCCAATCATTTTTCTTTGTCAGCTGTCTGGTTTTTGAATCTGACTAAGTATTGTCTCTGATCCCTGCCATTAATTCTGATCTTCCTGGCCTTGATAATTTTCTTCATAGATCCAGTGGAATCCTCTTCCTCCACTATATCTGGTGGGGTGGTGTTTCTCTTCCTGGAGGGGAATTTATCTTCCTCTTTTTGGAAGTATGGCTTGACTAAGCTCACTGGAAAGACTGGGTGTTTCCTGGAAAACTCCTCTGTGAGTTTGACTTCCACTGCATTTCTCCCTATCAACCTAATAATAGTGAAGGGCCCTACAAATGGTCTCTCATTTTCTTGGGTCCTATACGATTATTAAAGTTTAGTGTAGACACTAACACCTGGTCCCCTTCTTAAATTCTGGTTCCATGTGTGTCCTGTCCCACCTCTGCTTGTTATATTCTTTGGCCTCAGCTATGCATCTGGCAGCTGTGTCACAGGCCTTCTCCCACATGTCATGAAAGTCTCTGGCTGTGGGGTGGATTGTTAGAAGGTTTTCCTTCAAGTGATCCACTGGCAACAGTGGGTTCCACCTGTTTTCTAACAGTGCAGGTGTTTTTCCTGTGGTAGAGTTCTGCCTTGTATTATAAGCCTGTTGGACTGCTGGTAGAAGGGTAACCCAGTCATGAGTGTATCCTTCATGGTCCTTGTATTCCATGCCATAGGCGCAGAATCTTCTAAGGATGTACTCCATTGTCTGGATCATCCTTTCAGCTAGTCCATCTGTTTGGGGATGGTAATCTGTGGAAAATGCAAGCTTGGTGCCAAGAATGTCATACAAGTTGGTCCAAAATTCAGATGTGTGATCTTGGGGTCCCTATCACTCATGATGATCGTAGGGACTCCCCAGGTAGATATGATGTTATTCCAGAATAACAGAGCAGTATCCATGGCTGTCTCCTCTTTATGGCATGGTAGACACCTCATAATTTTGCTGAACCTATCAACTATGATTAAGCAGGCATTTTAGTTTTCTTTGCCTCCTGGGACAAGTCCTGTGACCCAGTCCATATTAATGGTTTTCCATGGGTGTTTGGGTTCCTCTAAATGTTGAAGTAACCCATACTTCTTCCCATGTTTCCTATTTGCCTTCTGGAATCTTTCACAAGTACTGATGTATTCACTCAATTATTGCTCCAACTTGGGCCACCAAGCTGTGCTTGCTACCCTCTCTTTGGTCCTGTCTTCACTCATGTGTCCCATATAGGGGCAGTCATAGAATTCTTGCAGGATCAGAGAGATGTGGTCTCTGCCTACCATTGTGAGTGCACTTGTGTGCTTTTCTCTGGGGTAGAGAAGGCCATCTATAAGGAAGAACTTGTTATCCTTATAGGCCCTCAACCAGGGTTCTTCCAGCTGGGACTCCTGTATTTTTGCTGAAGGAGTTGCAGTAATATGCCACACTGTTTGTGTTTGGCATAAGACTTTAGTACTGCACTAAAAAATTCACTTTGCAGTTAGGAGGAACTTATTCCCAGTCTGGGAATTTCTGTTCCTTATGAATTAGTGTTTCCACTGTCAAGGGTACCACTTTCTGGTGCCCATTCAGAAAATCTGAAGTTCTTCTTTCTGTCTATTTCCATGAAATGGATAAGGATTTTGGCTGCAACTTCAGGGTCATAAGCTGTATTGCTTTTAACATTATCAAGTGGACATCTGCTGAAGCCATCTGCATTAGTATGACTTTTACCTTCTTTGTATATGATGGTCGTATTCCCTTCATACTCCTGGATGGCTATTTGCCATCTCAGCATGTGTCTATTTGCAGTCTTCATGTTCAGTAAAGACTTCAAGGCTGTTCAGTCTGTGTAGACTTCAAAGACTTCAAAGACTTCACCCTCCAAATAATGTTGGAGTTTATCCTGAGCCCAGACTAAGCATAGGCATTCAGTCTGGGTGGCCCCATCCAGGCTTCTGAATCTTTCAGTTTCCTAGAGATGTAAAATATAACTCCCTCTCTTGGTTCACCATCTACAATTTGTCTCTGGTGAAGGGCTGCTCCCAAGCCTTGGCTATATTCTGCATCTATGTATAACTTGAATTTTAGTTCAAAGTCAGGTTAGATGAGCACAGGTGCATTTGTGAGTTCATGTTTGATCCTCTCATATGCATCCCTTCTTTTCTTGGTAATTTCAAAAACTACATCCTTGGAACATACCTTGTATAGACTACTAGTTATGTGGGAACTTCTTTTGATGTGGTTCCTATAGTAGCTAGCAAACCCAAGGAAAGATTTCATATCTGTGATGTTTCTTGGTAATGGCTTTTGCAGTAATGCTGCTACTTTATTCTGGTCAATTTCCAGACTAAGACATGAGACTTATTGTCCTAGAGCTAATAGCTCTTGTTTGCCAAAATTGCACTTTTCAGTGAAATTTTCAGATTTATGGTTGTGCATTTACTTAGTACTCTGTCTATGTATTTAACATGGTCTTCCCATTTCTCTGAGTATATAATGATGTCATCAATATATACTACCATACAGCCTTCCAATATTTCTTCTTGAAATATGGTGTCAATCATCCTTTAGAAGTGGGCTGGTGCATTCTTCATTCCAAATGGAATCCTAGTGTACTCATATATGCCTATATGGCATATGATTCTGAGTAATTTAATGGAGTTTGGTTTCACTCCATTCTGGTGGAAGCCTTGCATACAATCCATTTTGGTTATGTATTTGGCCTTGCCAGTTTGTCTAGTGCATGAGGTATCCTGAGTATAGGGTACCTGTCAGCTTTAGTGTAGTTGTTAAGAGCACTGAAATCTCCACACAGCGTAGACTTGCCATCATGCCAGGTGATCAGGACAGGAGTGGTAATTTCCACTATTTCATTATGTCCAATCTTCCTGATGACATCCATGTCCAGGAGCTCATTGATATGTTTTTCAATTTCCTCCCTGGTTTCCAGACTTGCTGGGTAGGGAGGTCTCCTGAGCATAGGTGGATAAGGTCTTTTCACATCCAGATACAGTTCTATATCATGGCCTTTAATCTTGCTTAGTGGTTCTTCACCAATGGCAAATGCTGGTCTGTTCTTTCTCAGCATCTTCAGTAAACTTATTGTTTGTTAGCTGGTGAGGGAAGTGCTAAACTGGCCCTCTCTGAATTTATTCAGTAGTTCTTCAAGTGGATTGTGAGAAGATATTTTGTATATATCAAGTGAACACTTCTTCTCCTTGTTGGTAGCAATGGTAATGTGCCTATTTTTACTGTTGTGAATATCTATGCCATACATCCCCTGGTAGTCTCTGCCCAGTAAGAACCCTTGGATGTGGGCATCATCAAGAACTACACACTCTGGGTTGAGTCTGATGTTACCTTTCCAGTGGGGTATAATTACCTCCTTGATAATTGTCCCAATGGAATTCATCTTCCCTGATGAAATTTTAAAGCTCTTTGCCTTGGTGGGCAAGAGCTGTATTTCCCAGTTTGGGAAGTGGTTGTCCACATGATTTCTGGCCACTATGGAGCAGTGTGCTCCATTGTCAATGATCAATGGATGTGGAGCATTGTCAATAAAGACAGTCATTTTCATGGCTGTTCCATGCATGTATGCCATTCCTTTAGTTGGTGTGACCAGGAATGTTTGTGCATCCTGTGTATGTTTGCACAGGTTTTTATCAGAAGTATCCTGTGGCATGCCTGCTTCTAGCTGTATGTCCTGGATTTCTAGTGAGGTTTCCCCCTTGGTATTCCACTAGAAGTTCTTCTCTTGGGTCTTGGTAATCACCAGATGGCTCTCTGATGGCATCACCCATAGAGTCTGATTCAGAATCCTCTGTTGGGGATTCCTCTTCTGGAACTTTCTCAATGGAATAGCCTTTTTTCTTTGCCTTTGGACAGTTGTTGGCATAGTGGTCTCTTGAACCACAATTGTGACAAGGGTTTTTCTTCTTAGTCATTTCTGCCACTCTTTCGTTGGGTTTGTCTTCAAACTCTACCCTGAAAGGTTGTTTCTCTTTGAAACTACTGCTCCTATATGGGGTGAATCTCCCTGTATTAGTTCTTTTCCTTACATCTTGTAAGGTATTTGCATTGTCATATACAGTGCAATTTTGGTTGCATCTGCATTTCACTGCATGCTCTAGTTCTCCTGGCATTTGTGTAAGAAGTTTGTGATTCCTCATTTCAGTGTTCATTTGAGTATCAATGGCTTTGAATATTTTAGACTTTCAAGACACCACTCATATGGATCTTTTTCCACTGAGTACTTGTCATTTTCAAATGACATGGTCTTTTGCCATATCCAAGTACTATCACTTACTTTTGGATAATTTGACTCTTCCACCATGGTGAGTTTCTCCTGCCATGGATTTCTTTCATTTATGTATACCATATACTAGCATGACCTTTAAATTCTGTATTAAGTATAGAAGTAATCCAGTAGTCTGGTATGCTTGGTACATTAATGAAGAGTCCATCAATATAATCTATGAGTTCCATATGATCATATTCTCCTTTTACAGAGAATTAGGGTCAGCTTGAAGCCTCAGGAAGCTGTTTCAAGGATTCCTTTTCAGAGTAAGACATATTATCTCCATCATGGTATTGTGATGGAGATCTTGCCTTATTAACCAACATGGCATCTGGCTTGATGTCATCTTGGTAATATGGATTATCCATAACATGGACTTGTGGTTGGGGCTTCATCTTATGGTAGACATTAAACAATTTGTTTATGTCTTGATCTAGACAATCCCTTTCCCTTCTGCTGTGGTGTTGTTCCTCAAAGACTATGTTCAGTCTTTTGTTGGTTTCTTCAGAGGCTTTCCTCAATTGATCATGTACTTCTTGAAGAGGTTTAACAATCTTATCCATGGAGGCTGTTAGTTTTTTCATTCTCTCATGGCTTTCTTCAAGTTCTGCAAACTGCTTTTGAGTTTTCTCAGCATATTGAAACATTTGTAACGGCAGTGCATCCCTGTTTAAGTTACTCTCAGGTGAGACAGTACTATGCTCAATCTGAGTGGGGGTAATATTTCTATTAAGGGGACTACTGATTCTAGAGTGGTTTACAACTACTCCTGGTTCTTGTGCACTTCTTTCACCAATGCCAACAGTTTCTGGATCATTGGGTCTGACTCTTTCTGCCTTTGTTGAAAAGAGATCTTGTGCTTTCCCTTGTGTTTTTGTCTTCTCCTGGAGCCCTCCTGTGAGTGTGAAGAATGGTGACTCTTGGCCACTGATCTGTTGGTTTCTGAATGGTGTGAAGCCACTGGAGAGCTGATTTGGCCTGCTCCTTGTGAGCCTGGAGGAACCTGAATGTGCCCTGTCTGGGTCAGTTGTTCTTCTATAGCTTGGATAGTGCCTTGGTTCTCCATCATTCTGTTTTCCCTCACCTCCAGGAGTCTGAGCTTCCTGGTGGGATTCCAACGTTTGGTGATTATCATAAGGTCTTTGAAGTCTATCTCTTTGAGACAGATCTTCTGGAAACTTGCTCCAAGTTCTTCCCAGTGAGATTCCAGGTTGAACATCTTGTTGATCAGGCTCCATTCAAATAAATATTTGAGGAGTTGGTGGAGCTGAAGAACTTGATCCATATCTCTCCAGTCCTTTGGTTTGATGTTCCTGTTGAATTGGAATGTGAATGGCAGTGGGGGTATGATTTCCCTCAGTGTCTTGCCATCCATCACTGTGTCCAAGGTGTCCTCTTCCAGGTATACTTGTTCTGGACAAGCCTTCTCTGTCCTCTGGTTGGTTCCTTTGGAAGCCAAGGTCTCTGAGGTATGCAGGTGACATATCAGTGTTTGCAAGCAGTCAAAAACTTTATTTTCTTAGGGTATTTACCTTTGACTGTGCCTTGTACAAATATGTTGTCTGCTTATTTGGGCAATTTACCTTTAGAGGTTACAACTGGGTTAATTATGGTAATCTTCCCTGTACAAGCTGTTAAGGTTGGTTTACCTTGTATTGAAGCAGAGGTTTTTGGTTTTCTACTCCTCTGGGTGGCAATTGGTGTTCACTTATTTGCTGTGATAAAGCCTTCACTGTGCCTCTTTCCTTTCCCTTTTCTGCCCTCTGGTTCTGAGGGTGTCACTGTTGTGTTGGCCTGTGACTGGGTTTCTAGTGGTATGCAATTTTCTTCCACTGAATCAAACAGGAAAAGAGGGCTTAATGTCAGTTAAGACTTCTTTAGGATTCTGTTTGCACGTCTAAGAATGGCCTCTGGGCTTGTATGTCACTACAATATGCCCTGTATAATGACAGTGTAATTGAATTAACAATTCCACATCAGGATTACAGCTTACAGATATCTGGTATACTGTTTGTATGCCAGTATCTCACGGATTAACTTGTAATTAGCAAGTATAATCTGTACAAAGTGGTTTGTATAAGAGGGTAATTGGTTTAACAATACACCTCACCACACCTTAACTGTTGGTTTTACAGTAGGAGGTGTCCTTATTTAATTAAAAATTTGGACTGTATTGATGGCTCAATGGGCTTTATATTCAAAAAACGCCAAAAATAAGATATTTCTGGTTATTAAACACATAGTAACATTATTAATAAAGATGGGCATAAGACATATACCACTCAGTAAAAATATAATAAGATATATACTATATATTTTTTGAGAGATTTTACACCTAAAAAGATAAAGAAAAGGTTAGAATATAGAGAATAAGTGAAAAACTGACTTTTAAGGTCCAAAAAGATCAAAAAAGCATGGAAAGGCCCCCAAAATGTCAGGCTGAGTTTATGATGAAGCTGTAATTAGGCTGTTTACAACTTCAACTATGACTGTGACACGGTGTTAAAGGTTTAAAAATAAAGTATTTATTGATAATAAGGGTTTATAATAAGAATAAAAGGGATTTACTATTGTGGAATAGTGGTGGTGAGCGCTGTTGAAAGCCCTGGTGCAGCTTTACCTGTTGGGTTACAATAATAAGGACTACAATACATAGATTTAAATTATACCTGATTATTTTCCAAGAGTATAACTGTTTTTGACAGTTGTACTACGTAGAAACTCAAGAGCAGGATGAGGAAACCTTTTCTGGCAGTGAAAAGGCCCCTTTTTATCCTGAAATGGGGTGGAAAGGTTGATAGACCTTTCCACGTAGAGGAATTGAAGATTTTTCACTCTCTAAGACAGGCTTGTGGTTTGAAAAAGACCTGTATAGCCTGTATTGGGCTCAGATGTGGTTTTGAAACCACATCTGGGCGGTTTTCATCAAAACAGG
This sequence comes from Austropuccinia psidii, assembly GCA_023105745.1. Taxonomy (NCBI): domain Eukaryota; kingdom Fungi; phylum Basidiomycota; class Pucciniomycetes; order Pucciniales; family Sphaerophragmiaceae; genus Austropuccinia; species Austropuccinia psidii. Next base: position 30,419,337 of record JALGQZ010000007.1, on the reverse strand, counting down.
GTGAAAATTTTCATCTGGGGACCTCACAGCTTGATTCTGACGTGTATGACGCGTAGAATTCTGTACAGAAACTGTATGGGACCCCAGTATTGGCTGGCATATGAGGTATTGAAGTAAAAACATGCTTCTTTGTCTATTTGACACCTCATATTCATGATTATGGGATATTATCCCATGTTTAAAAATAAAGTATTTATTGATAATAAGGGTTTATAATAAGAATAAAAGGGATTTACTATTGTGGAATAGTGGTGGTGAGCACTGTTGAAAGCCCTGGTGCAGCTTTACCTGTTGGGTTACAATAATAAGGACTACAATACATAAATTTAAATTATACCTGATTATTTTCCAAGAGTATAACTGTTTTTGACAGTTGTACTACGTAGAAACTCAAGAGCAGGATGAGGAAACCTTTTCTGGCGGTGAAAAGGCCCCTTTTTATCCTGAAATGGGGTGGAAAGGCTGATAGACCTTTCCACGTAGAGGAATTGAAGATTTTTCACTCTCTAAGACAGGCTTGTGGTTTGAAAAAGACCTGTATAGCCTGTATTGGGCTCAGATGTGGTTTTGAAACCACATCTGGGCAGTTTTCACCAATACACAGTGAAAATTTTCATCTGGGGACCACACAGCTTCATTCTGACATGTACAGTGCCCTGCCAAATGTATGCAAACACGCAGTTCATACAGGCAGGGAATCTCTGAACCCACGCGTGCAGCAGTTGGACCAATGGACTACTCTAATTGGTCAGCCCGGTCCCGCTGCTGGTGTTAATGCAACTTCTTTTTTTTTCTTATTTATTTTTATTTGTTTTTCCTTCCGGTCATCATCAGCTCAATTTATTTTTTAAGATTTCCACCGATGGAGTTGTTTTGCTCACCGATTATAAATAAGCCGCCCATGGTTGTTTTCAACCATCTTCATCCGCCACTATCCCTCCGTCACATCCTCAACTCACTACTTGCCTTTCTCATTGTCCAATACTATCTCATTTTGATTAATCGCTCTACTTCACCAATCATACCACAGGTGAGTTATGTTTCTTTCTTCAATCAATAATAATATTAATCTTACCTTATCTGCCACAGATGCCGTATTTGGATGTGGAAACCCGGGGCCAATTGGTGGGTATGTGTCAGGCTGGACTGTCATTTAGGGCCATTGCACAGTTGAACGATCTCCCTCTTACAAGCATTTACAAGACCTTCCAAAAATACCAAGACATAGGAACTGTTACGACACAAAAAAAAACTGGCCGACAAACGAAACTCAATGAACGTCATTGGTGACAACTTAGCCAGATAATTACTTGATCCCGAAGACTTACCGTTGCCCAAGTCTCCTCATTAATGACTTTGCTAGTGTCAACCCAAACAATACAACGCAAGATTCATAAATTAGGAAAAACTCATGAATCGCCCCAAAGAAGCCATACTTACGACCTCAAGACTTTCAACATTGGTTGGCCTTTGCCCAAGCTCATAGGCACTGGACAATAAACGAGTTGGCCAAGGTGATATGGACCGACAAATCAGCCTTCGAGTTGGGTAAAAGGGTTGACCAAGTGCAAGTCTGGCACATGGCAAGTGAGAAGTGGCTCCTTGAAAACGTTGCAGTAAACCATTGATCTGGTCATCAGTCGGTCATGATCTGGGGGCGTTTCTGTGCTGCTCACCGTAGCACAATCGTTTTCTTGGATGGTCGCATGAATTCACAAGAAATGGTCCAACAAGTCTACTGCCCTGCTCTTCGCCCCTTCATCGAGCAAATGCAGCAAGCCCTGTGGATACGAGGTCGACATTGCCTCCTGCTAATGGAAGACAATGCACCAATCCATACAGCCGCTTTCAGCAATCAATGGAGTGAACAAAATGGGATACTCAAGATGGATTGGCTGGCACATTTGCCAGACCTCAATCCGATCGAAAACATCTGGAAGTCAATGAAAAGCCAAATCTCAAAGCTTTACCAACCTCAGAGGCTCGATAAACTCAAACATGCCATTCAAGCCTTGTGGGATGATCTCCACTATGGCATATTGAATGACTACCTCCGATCAATGCCACGGAGGATGCAGATGGTGATTGATCAACGTGGTGGTCCTACCTCATATTAGGACCACCGAATTTTTTATTTGTTTTTTCGATTCTTATTAGTCATGTTGTCTACTGTGTTACCTGATGTAACGTCTGCTCTGAAACACAAACAATTCCAATGTCTGTTCCTAAGTTCCCAAGTGAGAGACCCAGTGCCCTGAAAAAAAATTGTGCAGCAATTATTTTTGTACAGGCCCCTGCCTGTATGAGCTTTGCGTTTGCATGCATTTGGCAGGGCACTGTATGATGTGGAGAATGCTGTACAGAACCTGTATGGGACCCCAGTATTGAATGAAACATGAGGTATCAAAGTATAAAAATGCTTCTTTTTCTGTTTGACACCTCATAATCATGGTTATGGGATATTATCCCATGGTAAGGCTGTATTGACCAAACTGTGGGATTTTGAACTTAAAGCTGCCATAACTTTGTCATTTTTTGAGATATCCACCTTGAAGTTGGTTCAGTGTGTAGCCCTGTATGTGCTCTACACAATGGTGCCTCATTTGGTATGGCTATCATTAAATATGGCAAAGTTATGCCATGTACAAGATTTTTGTACATATGCGTGGTTTAGGCAAAAAGCTGTATTGGGGTTGTTTGCCCTAAAACTTTTGTTCTAGTTGAGATGTGGGGGAATGGATGACTCCATCAGATATCCCTGATTGTGCTCTTTCCAAAAAGACCCCACTTTAGGTATCTCACACTAAAACTGTAAAAGTTAGATGTGAGGTGAATGTTTTGGTCACCCTTATTTAGCCTGAATTTGGCCATAACTTCAGTAATACTGTTGCTAGCTCAGTTTGGATGGTACCATTGAATAGCCCTTACTTAGAGCTTCATTTTGAATACCCATTTGATGAGGTTAAGCCTCTTCCTCTGTATTTCAGATGAGAGGTGAAAATCAAGGTTAATGCTCAGCAACAACTTTGAGCAGGAATAACTTTGTTATTCTTTGTCCTATGGTAATGGGACGTGTACCTTTGGAAAGGGGTGAGGTTCCTCTTTCATTTGATACCTTTTGAGCTGATTTGGCTCAGCTCCATGTTTTGGTGGTATCTTAGCTCTACCATTGATTTATGGTATCTAGCTGTCATGCTTGTGCTCTGGTTTTGAGTCACAGGCTGACAGTCAGAGAGAAAAGGGGGATATTGATATTCCTGATAGCATCCCTGCTATATCTTGCTGTAATTTAGAAACTAAAGGTGGATTTCATAAGCAATTTAATATATGTAACTAGCATAAACACAGTTAAATAATTTAATACCCAAAGGTGGAACACCAATTGTTATCTGAACTCTTGAGTAAGAATACAAAAGTGGGTTACAAGATAAGCAGGTATGTTTATGATACGAGAAGGAGATGGAGTAACTGATGACAAGTGAAGTCTGATCTTCAGTCTTTTGTTCAAGCAGAAAAACTAGATTTTTAAATACAACAGAAATTTTTAGTAGGTACACAATGAGGATGATATTTCACTTTCAATCATACGGACATTTTTTTAGGAGAATAATTATGTATTATTCTCCTTGATTTATTTGCATGATGCTGGGATCTGTACGCTTACGACAGAGTCAGTTATCATTTAATTTTGCGTGTTCTGTTTCTGGGAGTTCTAGTGTTGCTAACCTTTTTATACCTGCATGCATATCATCAATATGCTCCTTACGGCAATATTGTTTGTGCATTGATATTATCGGGTTTCAGGTATTCTTTGAGGAGAGTTTTAACGCACTCTTCTTGGTGAGTTTCAACAGATTTGATATTGCAGAAGAGACGTCTAAGATGAAAATTGTTGAAGAGAATCAGAATGAGGAGCCTTGACTTCTCTCAGGAAAAAAACCTTGAACTGCTCTATATCTAAGCATATAACCACCAGATATCCGATGGACATCATTAATAGTTAAAAGAGACATCTTGTCTCTATTTCATTTCTTTTCTCCGGAGAACTCCAAATCCACAAAAATATTATATCTTTTATTTATTCATTTCTGTTCTCCCCGAAACGATCAGAGTATGTCGTCTCAAAGAAAACTCTCAACATATTGCTGGACGTGTTGTTAGGTAAAAACACCTCTAGAAATCTGTTCATCTATTAACCTTTTGTTAAAATTTGCACCTTAGAATTTTGTTGTTGCTTAGATTCAGAAATTATCCTTTCATTATTCGTTGTAATAGTCGCAATAGTTTCTCACGATTCAGGTAGATTTAACTTATTCCTTTCATTTAATCTTTATCTCTTGTTGAAAACCTTTCGGTTTGCATTCTAACACAAAAAAACTAGACATCGATGACGGGATGTATGGAAATAATGGACACTGCTTTCATCGAAATGTAAAATTATTCAGCTTACTCTCCATTTTCAAGTTCTACAACTTCATCTGCTGTCACAGGAAAATTGAGAGGTAGATTCTGTCTTTTAAGGTGTTTGTTCAAATCCGTGTTGACTAAATTATGAAGTAGACAAAACTCTGGTATCAGTGTTTTCCAGTATTGAGGAAAACAAACAAAATAGATGCCTACTGAGAGTCACGTCGGGGAAGAACTCATCATACGTCACCACTTCAAACGGCTCTGTAATTCTTTGTATATTGTGCAATGGATCGAGTTCGTCACCAGGAGCACTAATGTGTGAAGTACCCAAAAGTCAAATTAAGGATCAACAATTCCAATTATAGACAGCTCTATATCATTAGTTCACAACCCTCAAAAGACAGGAATTTTTTTTACCTCGAATCACTTAAGGTGAATTTTAAGCGGTAGCGGCCAACTTCGCGAATGATAATCTCGTCGAAACAAAAAATGGTTTGTCGTCTATGTGGATCACCCATGGACTCTATACGAAATTCCTTACCCCATGGCGACCCCAGAAGCAGATGAGGGGACAAGGGGGTATCCTCGTGCTCCGAAAGCAACGTGAGCTTGCACTCGAGCCGGGGCCTATGCACGACTTCTCTATTAATATTGCAACAAACAAAATCTTAAATAAGACTAAAAAGCAAGGAGAAAAGAAAAAAGCGGCCGTCGTATGAATCTGAAGTTGGCCAAAGAAGAAACAAAAAGACTTACGACGGACTTATTAAGCTTTCATTTCGCCTCACTTCACACACCGCCATAGGGAGCGCCGTTGGGTGGCCTAGATGATCGGGTGGCCTGAATCTGACGGGATCGAGGGCACATCCCAGCAATGGAATTTGGAGCGGTTCTAGAGTGTAAGACCTGAGAAGAAAAGGTGAGGATGGTGAGAAAAGCATAACAAATCAAGGCCGAAAGCTTTTCTTCTCAATAAGGAAAAAGTAACATCATGAATAGAATTTTACATCCTTGAGCCTCTGAGGGAGGGTAAGCCGAAAGACACGAATATGAGGTAAAGCAAAAATTTGGAATACTACAAAATATAAACAAATAAAAGACTATTGGAGAACCCACACCACCAGGACGTTAGGAAATATTTTGAACTCTTTATTTTAAACTCATGTAGAAGCACGAAGGCCACCCAGGACCTGAATAGAAGATAGTGGAATCTCCTTAAATTTTGAGAACCTACCACCATTGCACTGCACAGACATATTGGCGCATCGCTCCAAGAAAAGTATCTCAATAGAAGAAAAAAGGTGAAGATTGTCACCAAAGATGTAGGTGGGTTTGAATGGTGCTTTAGCCTTCAAGCAACTTATCTAGCCGGACTGCAACCAGAGCCACACAGTTGGCGAATACATTTCGGTAACTCCAAAAACTCGGTCTGATGTTGTTTGATAGACAATTTTGTAGGCAGCTTTTCACAGAAGAATGTTTACCATGAGAAAAACCTACAGTCCTTGGCCCCGACATTTGCAGCATTGAAAAAAACATGGCACACATAAGCTATCTCACTTTTGTCTGAGCTTGTGCCACATGTTTTCCAATAGAGTGTTTGAGTATCGGAAGGAAAAGTGAATTGGAACCAGGGAACTGGAAATTAGACGTAGTTCACAAATATTTGACAAAAGTGGAACCATTACGTATGCCGTAGAGAAGACTACAGTATTCTACCGCCTTCATACAGATCCTACAGGTTACCACTCGTTTGGATTGCTAATGTATTGCGTGCCGGATATATTTTTTCTTGTCAAGAGCCACACGTCTGGAGAAAAACTTCTGAATTTAACCTGGAAGGTTGCAGCATTGACTCATGAAAAATCAACTTCTACTCACGGAAGTTCATTGATTGAGATTGAAATACTCGACTGGTATTTGATAGCCTCGTTGTCTTCTAAATTACTTCGTTGGTATTATACTGTATACTCAAGACGCACGTCAAGAGTTATAGTATTAGTCAACCTCTGGGGATAAGATCATAAGGCTTGGATCTAGATTTTGGTACTATTCTAGATACTGAATAGACCCTAGAACCACAAACTACTGAGCAAACTATATACCTCTAGTGCGGTATTGTCTGTGAAACTCATAACACTTTATAAATAAGTAAAAAGAAGAATAAAATGAAGAGTTACAGGATGAAAAAAAAAAAAAAACTTCTACTTATACATCATATCATTTGCTTGCACCGCATGATGACCAGTAATAACGTGCCGGCGAAAAATTTCCAACAAACCGCCCATTTTCACTAATAAGTCATTTATTTCTTTATCTGTGCGAGACTGAGGAATCCACCATGGTAACAAATTGGGTGGAAAATTTCATGAACTTAATTTGAAACTGGCTTCCAATCACTCGATGAACATTCTCTACTACTAGATATTCATCAAGACTCTGGATTATATCGAAGCGAAGTGAGGTTCACTGAGATATTAAGTAATGTGACTGAAATTTCATCGCTACATTTTTAACAAAAATTAAAATGAGAAAAGGTAATTACTAAGAGCTTACTATGCTAACTGTATAATCCTCGTATTTATCATTAATTGTTCTTCCGGAGAGATAAAACTATTTCACACACCTGAAGAGAAAGCTATATAATTTCTTACATTTTTTCAGTTGAATGCATATGAAGAAAATCTCATACCAACAAAATTGAAAGGAATTATTTTCCCACTGAAAGATTAGCTTGCGTATATACCATTCCCAGAAGTAGATACTAGACAAATTACCTTATTTATTGTCACAACCACAAGGAATGACCCCCCTCCATGGGTGTTGCGGCAATTTAGCCTGGAACCAAGTTGGGGCCAATTGGCCACACCATATCTTTTATGGCCAATTGGGCCCCTTTGGTGTTCTATGGCCCTTTGGCCATACCACCTCCCCCTGGCCTTTCATGGCCCCAATCATCATTTATGGCCGCAGGCCATATCCTGGCATCATTGGCCTTCCTGGCCAAATCCCATATATCCAACCCTCAGGCCTCTATCTTTGTTTTGGGCCTGGGGATGTCCTTTTGTCTCCTAGGGGGTTCTGGGTCCCCTAGCCATAACCATCATCTTTGGGCCACCCCCTTTCATTAGGGGGTCTAGTGCCTAAATGGCCTTTTTGGGCCATTTAGGCCCCCTACGACCTCTACAGACCATGGGCCATAATCCACAGCCCACGGTCCGTGGGCCAATAAGGCCCCTTTTGGCCTAATCCAATGGGGCCAAAGGGGGCTTCCCACTAGCCCTCAAGGCCAGGTGGGTCCCAAACCACAATTGGGCCCACCTGAGCCCAATTTTGGCCATGAATCCGTAGAGCCCAATTTGGTCAAGGACCACTTTTCAGCCCATGGCCTCTGGTAACCACAAGAGTCCACCAGATCAGCTCAGCTCAATCCTTCCCCTCAACTTAAGGGGGATTCTTCCCATTCCTCCATGCACCCTGTACTCAAGGTTGCGGGAGTGGTGCATATATGGTATTATATACCATTATGCACCATTTTTGCTCAGCAATTCAATGGTGACGCTTTCAGGACTGAATTCCATGATTCCAAAAAGGTCCCAAAATCCAATGCCCATTTCGAAGGAGGACTCTTCAGCTCATCAGTCTGGCAATCCATGGTGGCTATCAGAAGACTATTTAAGGACCCCAACCACCTGGCCCTGAAGGAGTTGGGTTGGCGGCTCAATTCAGGATTACTCAAATAGCCATTTGTCAGGGGTATTACATAATTTCAATGAGTTTTCAACGCAGCAAGTACTTCAGAATCCCTTCGACAATTCAATTGGTCCATACAGGTAATACTCAAGTATCCTGTATGGCCTTGGCCCAATTGGGCCAATTCATTCCCACTGCGGCAATTCAGTCCCACAGTTCAGTTTTCAAGATAGCAATAACTGTATTGGCCCAATTCAGACAATACAGCCAGTGACTCACCTTCCAACATCAGCCCTTCAGCTTTTCACATATACTGGCCTCCTTTCATCACCTGGGGACTCTTTCCCCAGTTAATTAATATATTTGATTTCTTTTTATCTTTATTTTTTTCTTTTCTTTTATAAAAGCAAAATACTGATATTCTTAAGTTAGTCATTTGCACTTTTCTTCTTTACATGTCAGTGGATATTGGTGGTCATATCCTTTACTAATTCCATTGCCTTTTCTGGCAGGTTGAAACAGTGAATTGGGGATTCACTTGGTTGGCTTCTTGGCCTTTGGCTTTCTCATTTTCCCTGGCCATTGGCTTCAATTACTATTTCTTATCTTTGACATACTTGTCCTTATTCTTACTCTTATCCTTCTTAAAGAAATTCATTCTGCTTTATCTCTTTTATCCTTTTGGAGCCTTCCAAGTGAGTTCTTGATTCCTGAGTGCCAGGCCACTCTTGTTTTTCTGTCCAAGAGCCCCTGTGAAATTTATCCTCCATCAACAATGCCATGGTTTCCTTAGACAGAGTACCTACCCTTTAAGTCTTCGACCCCAATGTTTGTTAGAAATGTATCAAGACCTGAAAGATCTTTACTATAAAATAGAAAAAAAATCTCTTGATGTTACCCTCCTTTCCCTCTATCTTGTTCTATTTTCTATCTCCTGTTTCCATGTCCACTGCGTCCTGCTCTGTCACTGACTTCCATTGGCTCTTAAGACTTATGCCTTCCTGCTCTCCTAAAGGCTCTACCTCTTGTTAGAGAATGAAACTGAACAATGGATTACATTAACAACTAATACAACTGGTCATATATTTTTGGCATAAGAAAGGTACCTAAATTGTGGACACAAAGTGATCTAAAATATCTAAACTGAACTATTGGGTTATTCTTACAAGGTCAACATAGAGCTTCGATTAAAAGAGGTAGAAAGTTAGTCTTGTGATAGTTCTATGACTAAGGATGGATCATAACTGAAACAACTAAAATAAAAACAATAAGTATTAAACAAGAGAAAGAGGAATAATTTGGGAATAAGGAATGAGAGAGAGAAAAATGGCATAAGAATATGAAATTAAGGAAAAAGAAGTAGGATGTGAGAGTGTGATTTAAGAGAAGAAGAAGAGAAGTCAAGGGAATAAGATGAAAGCAGTGAATGAATAATTTTGATTATGAGAAAGAAGGAGGACCTTAAATATTGATGAGTTGGTGATTCTACCATAGATAATGTGTATTATAGGTGGTTGGGTCTTTCTGTTGATCATTGTGGTGTTGGGCGCTAAATGGTAGAAATGAGTATCTGGAATTAATTTTCTGTAGCAGTTTTATCTTTGACATCCCCCCTTTGTGAGCCTTAGAGGTATTTTCATATACCCAAAAGACCACAAACAAAAAATTACTATACAAACATAAAAAAATTAATTTATTTATATTTCTAAAAGAAAAATTAAAATGTAAATATGAATTTATATACTAAATCAAAAATTTAATTATAGTTTAAAAAATGAAAATACATTAAATTTTAAAATTGTAAAACCACATTTTTACTTGAAAAAATTAAATAAAAATGAATTTTCAACAAAATCACCTAAAATAAAATAATTTTGGATAAAAAATGAATAAAATTTATCATAGATTTTCATCTAACAACTAAGCATATAAAATTTCTTTTTCCATTGAATTCCTTATAAAAAATTAGATGGGTTCACCTCTGAGTGAAATTTCTGTAACTCAACTCTAAATAAGTTTAAATTAAGTTTTTTTGTGTTTTCTGTCTAAAAGTTGGAATTCCTCAAAACCTTAATTTAATTCACATCACATGTAGTGTTAATCATCAATTTTTGTTTTAAAACTGAGGTGTTTTTTATAGCTTAGAAGTTATGAGGAATTGAAGTATTTTCAATTGAATTCAGTTGAATTGTCAAAATGTGCGTGTGTATTACATAAGTGAACTTTGATTTACATATGGGGTATCAATTGCTACAGTAGTGTACTGTAAAGCTCAATTGAATTCTATATGTAAATTACCATGCAAAGGTTCCTCACTTTTGGCCTGGAACTCAATTGATGATGAGGTTTTGATACCAACCAGGGCAGTTTAAACTGTTGCCAAGAGGGTAAACCTACCCTTAAGATAAAGCAATCTTAGTAAAAAAATTTTGACTGGTGTCTATGTCTCTTACACTCATTCTGACGTGTTTTGAAGGCTCCAGGACAGGAATCACTATAGTAATGGCTGATTTAAGGGTCCGAAATGGCTAAAACCAGCCCTTTTTTGGTCTAAACCAGGGTTCAATGATGCCATAATTGGCTTTTCTGTTGTCAGAGTGTTTTCCAAGACTGAAAAGAGTAAATTTTCCTTTTTTAGTAAGAAAATTGATTGCTATAAAAGAATGTCTTCTTTGCCCCACTTTTCTCTTCATGTTAGAATCTTTTCCTTTTATAATTAGTTTAAACACTGTTAAAACAATCAATAAAAGTTTTCAGCCACTTTTTGAAAATCATTTTAAGCCTTTCAACCACATGAAAAAATCATTATAATCATTTTTACCCCTTGAACCACCCCAAAAGTGAATTAAAGCATCTTTAATCACTGTTAACTTTGTCGCTTTGTTTCCAACTTCACTCTGGTCACTTTTGGGCCTGTTTTCTTTTTGAGGACTTTTTTTCTTAATTAATTGCTTGAAGCTCTTTGCTCAATTAATTCCAATCGAAATTGCTCTTGAAGAAATTTCTTTTGTAGCCTTAAATATCTCTTGTAGAGTATTTTTGGATGAATCTTTATTGTTGGTAAAATAATAAATTTTTATTATATTATTCTTCTATGCTTACAGAGTTGAAAACAATAAACTTGGTGTGTTTTCTTGTTAAAAATACTATTTAATACTATTTTTAAATAATTTTACCTTATACAAATTTTGAGGACAGGAAAAGTACTTGATATTTTATCAAAGTTTCATATCCACAACTTACATTTGGGGGCTCAGCCATGATATTTTGCCTGTGACATATTTTTTTTACTCTTTTTGAATGCTTTTTCTTATATTGAAAAATTTAAAAAACGTATAACAAGGACTTATAATTCAAAAAATCCATAAAACATAATTTTTTCATATTATAAGTGAGGCTTATATTTTTATTTCTTTTTTGAAATACCCTTTTTTTACTTAATTAAATTGGCTTTATCACTAATTTTAGTATCTGACAACATGTTAAGACAAGAAAACATTGAAACAGCCTCAACAGTTACCAGCATTATTCCCGTCAGTACTGTTAATTCTGACCATAATAGTACTGTTATTGTGACTCAAAATAATCAACCTGAACCAATTTCTTCTCAATTGATTAACTTCAATGTAAGTAATACTCTTCAGAAAGCTAAGAATGTGGCCAATAGTAAGTTTTTGAGGTGAAATTACTATTTTAAAAGTTTTTCAATCATAAAAAATGCCTTCAACCAGATCAGGAACCAGCTATAACCCATCAAGAAGATCCCAGAAAAGTCATAGACGTGATTGTGGCAGAAGCCAATCAGCTACAGAAGGACCAGGGTCAGTTGATGACCTCCAAATCAATAAATTGTGTCATTCTGAAGCTGATAAAACTGTTTGACCTTCAAAAAGAGCTGACACTGCCACAAGAGGCCTCAGTAGACATTTACAAAGCCATCCAGAAGGCTTACAACAATGCATTGCAGCACAAAGAGTACCATATCCTTGCAGATCTGTGGAAAAACTGCATGAATTCTTACCTGACTGTGAGAAAATTCCTGGGCCATCCCAAAACTTTCAAGTTGCTCAATGGATGGCATCCATTGATGGAAAAGAAGAACATGATGCTCTTAACAGCTGAATGGAGGAAAAACAATCCTCCACCACCCAAGCAGGTGCCAAAAACAGCCCCAGTGGCCAGCAGCAGCAATTCCAACGTGAAAAAGCAGCCACAAGCTCAGAACAAGGGCAAAGGAAAAGCCCCAGCCACAAAACCTTACAGCCAGTGCTACAGGATTCCAAATGTTCAACGGGATGCCATGGAAAATGTATCTCAGATGGACAGGACAATAATGCAATTACAAAATAAGGAGGAAGCCAGACTAAAATATCAGAAATGGTTTCTGACATTTTTGATGCCATCCCAGAGTTGTATGAGGCTATAACCAATGTAAAAAGTCATATTTCTGATAGAAATTCATCAATTTGTAACAATCTTAAAACAAATGGGACAGCCACAAAGGTGACTGTTTGCATTGACAATGCTCAACACCCATTGATCATTGACAGTGGGGCACACTTCTCCATAGTGGCCAGAAATTATCTGGCAAACCACTTCCCAAATTGAGAAAAACAACTCTTTCCAACCAAGGCACAGAACTTCAAAAGTGCATCAGGGAAGATGACTTCCATTGGGACAATTATCAAAGAGATAATTATACCCCATAGCAAGGGTAATATCAGTCTCAACTCAGAGTTTGTAGTGCTTGATGATGCCCACATCCAAGGGTTCTTACTGGGGACAGATTACCAGAGGATGTATGATATTGAAATTTACAATTGTAAAAACAGGCACATTATCATTGGTACCAGCAAGGAAAAGAAATTTTCACTTGATATGTACCAAATATCTGCCCAGGATCCACTGTAAGAATTACTGAATGAATTCAGAGAGGGCCAGTTTAGCACTACCCTCACCAATAAACAAAAACTAAGTTTACTGAAGATTCTGAGAAAGAACAGACCAGCATTTTCCATTGGTGAAGAACCCCTAGGCAAAGTTTGAGGCCATGATATACAACTATATCTGGATGTGGAAAGGCTTTATCCACCCATGCTCAGGAGAACTCAATACCCAGAAAGTCTGGAAACCAGGAAGGAAATTGAAAAAATATCAATTACCTCCTGGACATGGATGTCATCAGAAAGATTAGACACAATGAAATAGTGTAAATTACTACTCCTGTCCTGAGCACCTGGAATGATGGCAAGTCTAGGCTGTGCGGAGATTTCAGAGCTCTGAATAGCTACACAAAAGCTGACAGATACCCTATACCCAGGATACCTCATGCCTTAGAAAAACTGGCAAAATCCAAATAAATAACCAAGATGAATTGTATGAAAAGTTTCCATGAGAATGGAGTTAAAACAAACTCCATGAAGTTACTCAGAATCATATGCCATATGGGAATATATGAGTATACCAGGATGACATTTGGCATCAAAAAAGGACCAGCCCACTTCCAAAGGATGATGGACACAATATTTCAAGAAGAAATATTGGAAGGATGGATGGTAGTATATATTGATGACATCATTATATACTCAGAGACATGGGAAGACCATGTGCAATACATATAAAAAGTGCGAAGTAAATGCATACCCATCAACCTGAAAGTTTCACTTAAAAAGTGATATTTTGGCCAACAAGAGCTACTAGATCTAGGACATAAAGTCTCAGGTCATAGTCTGGCAATTGACCAGAACAAAGTAGCAGCAGTCCTGCAAAAGCCAGTACCAAGAAACATAAAAGAGATGAAATCTTTCCTTGGGTTTGATAGCTACTATAGAAACCACATAAAAAATGTTTGCCCACATAACTAGTAGTTTATACAAGTTATGTTCAAAAGATGTATTTTTTGAAATTACCAAGGAAAGAAGGGATGCATATGAGAGAATCAAACATGAACTGACAAATGCACCTGTACTCATCTTGCCTGAATTTGAACTACCATTCAAGTTATACATAGATGCACCATGTAGCCATGGCTTGGGAGCAGCCCTTCACCAAAGACAAATTGTACACAGTGAACCAAGAAAGGGAGTAATATGTTACATCTCTAGGCAACTTAAATATTCAGAAGCCAGTTATGGGGCCACCCAGACTGAATGTCTATGCTTAGTCTGGGCTCTGGAGAAATTCCATTCTTATTTGGAGGGTGCAGTCTTTGAAGTCTACACAGACTGCACAGCCTTGAAGTCTTTACTGAACATGAAGACTACCAATAGATACATTTTGAGGTGGCAAATAGACCTCCAACAGTATTGAGATAATATGACCATCATATAAAAAGAAGTTAAAATTCATACCAATGCAGATGGCCACTGGACAATGCCAAAAGCAATCCAGCGTATGACCCTGAAGTAGCAGCAAAGATCCCTATTCATTCCATGGAAATAGATAGGAAGAACAACTTCGAATTTTCTGAATGGGCACCAGAAAGTGGTGCAACAGACAGTGGAAACACTGATTCAGAAGGAAAAGAAACTCCTATATTTGGAATAAGCTTACCAGACCTGCATAATGAATTCTTTATTGAAGTGTTGAAGACATATGCCAAACACAAACAGTGTGGCATATTGTTGCAACTCCTTCAATGAGAGGACAGGAGCGCAGAACTGGAATCCCAGTTAGAGGAACCCTGTTTGAGGGACTGTAAGGAAAAAAATGTTTTCTCATAGATGGCCTGCTCTACCATAGTGAGAAGCACACTAGTGCACTCACAATAATAGACAGAGACAGTATATCCTTGATCTTACAAGAATGCCATGACTGCCCTTATATGGGACACATGAGTGATGTCAGAACCAAGGAGAGGGTAGAAAGAACAGCTTGGTGGCACAAATGGGAACAAGAGTTGAGTACATACAGCAACACTCGTGAAAGATGCCAAAAGGAAAATAGAAAACATGGGAAGAAGTATGGGTTACTACAGCACATAGAAGATCCCAAGCACCCATGGGAAACCATCAACATGGACTGGGTCACAGGACTTGTACCAGGAGGCAAAGAGAACTTCAATTCCTACTTGATCATAGTGTGGTATACCATGACAGTTCAGCTGAATAAATTTTTTATTTTTATGGTAATTATTTATATAAAGGAGGATATCAATAGTATGAAATGACCTTTGAGGAAAAGTAAGAGTAAAGTAAACATGGAATAACACAAATGATATATTCATTAAGGAAAATTGACCACTGGTTTGCTCTTCCAGTGTCACCCCACTGCACTATCCAACACATAATTGTGATGGAAAGTACCCAAATCAAAGACATTTTTCAATTTTCTCTGTAAATAATTATATATATATATATATATATATTAATTTGCTTAAATATAAGCAATTTGGTGATTAATATAATCATAGTCACAATGAGGATTCCAATAATAAAGAGCAGAGCTGTAGGAATCATAGGGGACATAGAAGGTTCAAGGTGTGGAACAAAACACTTTTGAGGTATCAATTTTAGGAAATTTCATGTATTTTTGCTGTTATGAACCACCCAAAGAGGGGATAAGCATCATTGATTTCCTTTAGATAATTAAATGATTAATTTTTGAAGACTGAATTTTTTTTTTGTTGAATTGGAAAGGCCATATTGCATCAACCTTTCTGTTAAATGAAACCCCCAAATTTCTCATTGAAGCCTCAGAAATGAAGAGCCAGACTGGATGTTGGAAGGGATATGTGTTAGGAATTTTCAGGAATAATACAGGTAATACAGGCCAACAAGGAGTAAAGGTAATCAGTCCTATGTGAATTTTCATAAAAAGGTAAAACCTAACCCACAAGTCAGCCCTCAAAGGCACAAAAACTAAATTAGTAAAATCAGTTGACAGATTAGTAATCAATTGAGTAATAAATGGAAATAAGGGTTCCAGGGCCAGAAATTAAGGTTTGACTGTATTTCACAGCCACATGTCACAAAAACGTCATGTGAATAGTTTGCACAGCTTTGCACAGCCACCAGAGGCTGAAAATTTCTAAGTCCCCTCTTTTTTGCACTCCTATGGAGAGCCCCACGGCTTGAAATTGTAAATTGAATTTATTTTTTCTGATCCCTCTTCTAGGAGGTATACTAGAAATTTATTTGATAAATTAAGCCTAGTAACTGAGGTTTGTTGTTGAAATAGATCAAGAGAACCAATAGTGTGAAAAGACTTTAATTCATCCCTTACTAGCAGGTAGACTAGTGCCTTATTTAATTAGGATCTTAAATCTTGAAGCTCATAAGCAAGGCGTCTCTGGAGTTTAGTGTTTCAATCCTTAAAAGTAATTTTTAGAGAGTTTTAAAAAAAACCATCAAACCAAAGTAATTTTGTAGGCTTTAAAATAAAACCTAATCATTATAATTAGTTTTGGGCTAGTTTTTGTTGTAAACTTCCTCAAAGAGACTAATCTTGCTTGTTTTAAAACAAAACCTGCACAACAAAAGTAATTTTACTACTTTTAAAATAAAAGTGGATCTTTATTTATTGGGGAATACCTAATAAATTATCAACAGAGGAATCAAATCAAACTTAAAATACTTTAGTGTTTAGTTAACATTAATATTGAGCCTATAGAAACTAGCTAGTATTATTATCAAAAAAAACCAGAAGAGATAATTTAATATATTATCACATCACAACACAAAACATAACATTAAACTACCCATATTATACTATATTATTAACAATTATTAGATTAGTAGCCTATCAATCACATCACAAAGGGCTTGAAATATATTTTTATCCTTTTCAAGTTTATTATTTCAGAGAATTAAATATTGCTGTTATCCTAGCTATTAGTTTCAATATTTATCCAAGAATTATCAAGAAAAGAATATTTTGTGGTTTTGTATTACAAGATAGTGATTCCTGTTATTTTTTTATTTATTTTAGTTATTATATTATTTAATATATTGTTTTACAATCATCTGGTTGAATCCACTCAGCCTGACGAAAGTTTTAAAAAGAATTTATTTCTTAAGGTTTTGAATAACCATTGTTTTGAGTAGAGCAAAGTCTGATTAGAGATTGTTGAGTCTAATATTTTCTGATCAAGCCACTATTAATAATCAAATTGATTTGGTGAACTCAGTACAGATAACTTAGAATATTAGGAAGGGCAGTCTAGATTATTCTAGCACACAAGCAGAGCAAGGGCTACAAGTCCCAAACAGAAATTCAAAAATGTTTTCTTGTGATTTCCCCTTCCAGGTACTGCCTCATTTTATCTGTGAGCCTGTGAGGTATGTATAACATACCCATAAGGCCACAAATGATTTTATAGACAGTTAATTTTGTCTTAAACAGACTTTTTAGTTGAATTCAAAATAAAAAATAACAAAAAATAAGTATAAATTTTTTTTGGATAAACAAAGTTATAATTATTATTTCATTTTTGGATTCTACACCAAAAATAACCTAGGGTACACCCATAGGGTGTTATACCCAAAAACACTTATTTCTTGTGTTATTGGAAGATTTAAGAATCTCACAGTACTAATTTTTAAAATTGTTGAATTTAAGCTTAAATAAGCTTAAATTTAAAGTTGCATAAGGTTAATGCAAACTTACCAAAATTTTAGTTAAAATTGAGGTGTGGTGTATATTTACTGAATTGGCTAAGGATTTGCCATACAGAATGTAAATCCTGCGTGAGCTCAATTTAAAAGGGTTTAAAGCCATGGTATGGCTTTAAATAAATAAAAGGGCAAAGTCCACCTAAAAAGGTGGGACAAAGGAAAAAGACCAAATAGAGCTGGGGTACCCAACTTTTTGGATCTGCAAGGATTCAATTAAGGCTGTCCACCTGTATTGGAGGATTTTCAACCTTATTTAAACTTTAAGATTAGACTTTGATACAACCTTAAGGTTTAAACTGGTTTTATCCCAATTTGGACAGGAATTTCAAGCTGCCAAAGGCTAAATCCCAATATGCAGGCTCAAAATCAAGGCTTTAAGAACTTTCAAAGCTTAAATAAGCTTAAAACTTTAAAGCTTCAAGCATTAAAACCTTATCAAAACTTAAGGTTTGGTGTGTATTGCTATTTTATGTGGAAAAATAGCAATAACTTCAAAAATTCATTTAAGATCCAATTCTTAATGGATTTGCTTGAAAATTTCACACAACTTAGAATTCAATATTATCTATATATAAGTTAAATTTTAAGTATCTTTAATAAATAAATTTCCTGGGTAATTAGCCTGGAAATTTACTCTTTTAATTAAACTCAAAGAAAATTATGATTTATTTAAAAATTAATTAAAAATTGAGTTTAAGAGAATTTTGCTTGAAACTCTAATTTTAAGTTGTTCATGTGATGAACTTTAATATAAATAACCTTATCTTATATTAAAACTTAAAGTAATTAATCTAAATGAGGATTAAAGTTACTTGGAGTTGAGAATAACACTGTTAAGTTTAAATTGGAAGTAAAAATAAGTTGCCTTAAGTTAAGAACTTTATTTTTAAGCATGGTTTTTCAGTTTTGACCTGAGCACGCCCTCTACATCCATTTTGAATCATGAGAGCTGCTCTGAATACATAAAAAGAGTCTTTTCAACACTGTTTTTGTCCATCATTCATTATTAATCCAATCATATTAGAAATTTAAACAGGTAAAGTTCTATTAAATATAAAATCTTATTATTAAAAGTAATTCTTAAGTTATTTTTATTCTTTATTTATTAAAATTAAAGAATTCAAGTCATAGAATTTAGATTATTGTTGTAATCACCAATAATATATTTTATTATATAAAATTATCATTTTAAATATCTTTTAAAATCCACAAATTCCTCTCAAAAACTCTTTAATCAGAATTTATATTATAAAAAGTTGTTTTATCTTTAAATTTATTGATTTTTGACGTGTTTTTTAACTTATAACGTTTATTTAGTATAATAACTGTTGTATTAGACTTGTTGTATTAAATAAATCTTATAAGTAAGTTTTCTTTAAAGTTCTATATTTTTTTCATCTAAATATTAGTTTTTTTATATAGAATTTTTATTCTAAAAGAATTATTTCTGCACAGTGTGTGTTTAATTCTTTTTTATAAATAATATTTATATTATTTATAAGTGGTTAATATTCATATTTTCCACGTGTAATTGTCTCATTAAGAGCTTTACACTTCTTATTGTTATAACTGTCAGTGACTATAACAATAATAGAATAATTATAATTTATTATAATTATTATTATTTTTTATTATTATATTATTATAATAATAATTAAATTTATTTTTTTCATATATAATTATTTTTAATATTTATATTTAAATTTGTGGTTATAATATTTTATTATATTATATATTTCTATTGAGGACAGTCACAGTACTCTTGATTTTGCTACTATTATCAAGAGTTTCATAGACAAACCTTACATTTGGGGGCCTGGCCGTGATTTTAAACCAATTTTTGGGACATAAATCGTATTCTAGACCTTATTTTACTGTTTTTTGACGTAAAATTGCCATATTTGTCTTAATATTGGCTTTTTTGGGACTTATCCCTTATAAATAATCTTTATAATATTAATAAAGTTAATTTCTTCTTAAGAATATTGTTTGAAAAAATATACTATTGAGTGCTTTGGAATAAATTTCTTTTGTCTAACTAGTGGCTTTTTCACATCACAGACTTGAAATTTATTCTTTGAGTTATTCTAGTATAAAGTGAATAATAATACAATTTTGATTAATTACCTTGTTAATTGCATAATTATTATTTCTTTAAAGAAAATGATAAATCAAATAAAAAAAAATCTTTAAAAATAAAAATCTTTACTAAAAACATTTTTTTCTTTTATCTTAGACATTTTTCTTTATTTTTGACGTAATTTGCCATAAAATTACATTAAAACAACTTTATATAATAAGTTGAGTCTATAAGTTATTTTTATTATTTAATAAAACAACTTATATTTTTAATTTTCTCTAGTGTCTTCAATCAGAGAAAGTGCTTCAGACTCTGAAGCCTCAGAGTCCAGTATTGAAATTCAAACCAGCCCAGCACCAAGGGGTTTAATAACCAGAGAGCCCTTTAAAGGTCCTGCAGGTGAATTCAATTCAATTTTACTCTATTTTTTATTAAAATTGACGTGAAATGACTCCTACTAGAAGTGGAAGTAACTACTCCATCCAATGAAATGGATCTGGACCAGGACATTCCAGCCACAACTCCAAAAGGCAAGAATGTCCTCCCAGAGGAGAGGCACAAATTGAGGATGCCAGAACTTCCACCAGTTCCCAAAGGTTAGCCAGCACCTTTGAACCTCTTATTGAGAGTGCAGAAGCTGACATAACTGCTATTGCTGTTAGACCTGAACCATTTCCAACAGGCAGCTGTGGAAATTTATCAATCCCAATGGAAAAACTGGTTCCTGGCGTCAAAACAACAAGAGTGGGAACTCCTTCCAAGTCTTTGGATAGGCACCATGAACTCTTATCTTCAAGTGAATAAGTTCATGGGGCCAGAAAAGACAGAAGATCTTCTGCTTGGTTGGACAACAATGTCTGTCAAAGGACAAGTCCAACAGATCAAAGCTTGGTTGAAAAACCAAAGCATGTTGTCAGAGGATCAGAAGAAGAAATTGGCTCAAGGCAAGGACAACAGCCCAGTGCAAGCTCCTCAAGCATCCACCAGCAAAAATCCGCCTCAACAAGTGCCAAACAAGCCCAAGCAAGCCCCAAAGACCAACCAGAAGGGCAAGCAAAAGGCAAAGGGAAAGGCAAAGCCCAAGTGGAACAAACCTTACCCTCAGAATTACAGAATCCCAAAGAAGGAAAAGACAGCCATGGACAATGTGTTCAATATGGCAAGAACTTTGATGGAATTCAAAAACAAGGAGGAGGAAAGATTGAACCAATCCTTTCCAAAGAAGTAGATCTTGTAAAACTTGTAACTTACTTTGAATCTTGTAATAAAGAAATTATGGCAAAATTTAAAGCATTTGATCATGTCCAACAAAAGTTGGGTAATGAGATACTACAAGTAAAAGACCAACAAAAGACCATAATTGGCCTTGAACATGTTAATAAGGCAAATATTTTGTCTTTGACGCAAATTTGTGAAAGACTTGAGTTTAAAGTTACCTTACTCAATCAACCAGATGAACATTCAATTTCTTTTATAACTGGACAGTTAAAAGAATTGAAAATACAAGTGCAAAACTTGGAAAACTCAACTGGTCAAAATGCAGCTCTTTTTCAAGAACAATTGGAAAAAAGTGATAAAGCAAGACTTGAATTGAAAGAAGATATTCAATCAAGTATTAACAGTATATCACTGAAACATGAATTGCCAAGGCAATCCACACCAATTCTTGACAGAAATGTGCTCAACTTGAATAATGAATTACATCATACAATTTCAAGTCATGACATGGAAGCTGCTTGCAATTATAAGGATATTCTAAGATTAGAGGAATGGCCAACCTTCAGTGGTGAAGGAGAATATAATCATATGGAATTTATGAAAACAATTGATATGTTTAAAGAAGACTTTAACATACCAGATGAATACATAAGTGCCAGATTACACTCATTATTTACCAAATCAGCAAAGAAATGGTATTATAAAATGAGACAAGACCATGGTAACCATTCTTGGCCTTGGTGGAAAGAACAAGTTATTTCCAAATGGGCTAATGATTCCTGGAGATTTAGAATGGAAAATTCTTTTGAAGAAGCCATTTTTAATATTGAGAGGGACAGGCCCATGACTTGGTTTCTTAAACAAAAGGACAGGTTGACTGCCCTTCATCCTGATATGTCTGAAACAATGGTACATACAAGGATATTAAGAAAATGTGGTGGTTACCTTGAGCATGCTATAAGAAGCAGATGTATTGAGCCTTGCTCTACAGAAGATTATATAAATGCTATGGAGGACATCACTACTAGAACAAAAATTGGAAGAAATTGGTCCAAACCCCAATAGACAATGAGACTAGTGGGAAACCAATTTCAAAACCCAATAAACCACATGACAGACCTCCTTTGAAATGTCATAAATGTGGAAGAAAATCTCATTTGGCAAACACTTGTCCAAAAAAGACAAGAGTTAATGAGCTAAATGTTGAAAAAGTAGAAGATACAAAAGAAACTGATGTATCTTTACATGAAAGTGATTCTGAGCCTTCAGAAGAAGAAGAAGTATCATAAGAACTTGGTATAGAGAAAATTAATGTCTCTTTTGAGGTCACTGAGGTACATACTCACTTACCACAGTATAGTGATGAATGTATGGATCTCATACATGTTCAAGATGCCAAGATGCAAAAAACCAAACCTGCCAGAGGTAAAGGTTATACAGCTGGGTCATCTTGTATCACTAATATTGTGATAAATAACATAGAAGCCAAGATACATCTTGACTCAGGTGCTTTTTGCACTTGTGTTGGAAAAGATTATCTTGACAATATCTATACCAATTGGCAAAACAAGTTGATGCCAATTGAAGGTATAAAATTCAGCAGTGCTAGCCAAAACATGCACCCTTTGGGTATATTTGAAGCAGCAATAATATTTCCTCATCCTGCAGGAAGTGTAAGATTGAAAGCTGAATTTGTTGTTATGAATAATTGTACTTCACAACACTTTATACTTGGAAATGATTATCTCAATATCTATGGTATTGATATTAATAATCATAAAGACAGATATTTCACTATAGGGGAAAATAAAAGGCAAAAATTTGCTTTTTCTCCAGAAAGAAGAGAAATCACTGTCATTAAACAAGTAACAAATGTTGACAAAGACAAATTTGTGTCAGATCAGTTAAAGGAAGCACAAATTAGTCCTGAATTAACATCAGAAATGAAGGAAGAACTTATTGAAATTTTATTTCAATATAGAGAAGCTTTTGCTTCTGATAATGAACCACTTGGGGCTATAAAAGGCCATGAAGTGAATATCATGCTTAATGTGGAAAGGCCTTATCCTCCACTATTAAGAAGACCAGCTTACCCAGCTAGCCCTAGGGCTAGAGAAGCATTAGAAAGTCATATTAATGAACTGATGAAACTGGGAGTTCTTAGAAAGGTTGGACATAATGAGGAAGTGGAAGTTACAACTCCAGTGATCATTACTTGGCATAATGATAAGTCAAGAATGGTTGGTGATTTTAGAGCACTGAATACCTATACTATTCCAGACAGGTATCCAATCCCTAGAATTCATGAGACTTTGACTCAATTATCCAAAGCAAGATTCATCACTTCTATGGATGCTCTAAAAGGCTTTCACCAGAATGTTTTGACACCTCATGCTAGGAAATTATTGAGAATAATTGCTCATTGTGGTATTTATGAATATTTGAGGATGCCTTTTGGTATTAAAAATGCACCCTCTCATTACCAAAGAATGATGAATACTATCTTCCCACATGAATTATCAGAGGGATGGTTAATCATTTATATTGATGACATTATAATCTGTTCAGAAACCTGGCAATTACATTTAGAGAGACTTTCATTAGTACTTAAGAAAATTTTACAAGTGAACATGAAAATTTCTCTTAAAAAGTGTAATTTTGGGTTTCATGAGTTAAAAGCTCTAGGACATGTAGTCTCAGGACTAAGCCTTGGTGTTGATAAGAACAAAGTGGATGCAGCTTTACTGAAACAGATGCCCCAGAACAAAAAAGAAATGATGTCTTTCTTAGGGTTTGCCAGTTATTACAGGCAACACCTTAAAGATTTTGCAATCCATGCCAGATCATTATACAGAATTTGTGATCAACAAACTGTTTTTGAAATGACTCAGAGAGAATTCAAGCATATGATAGAATCAAGTATGCCTTAACCAATGCACCATTATTACTGATGCCAGACTGGAAACTTCCTTTCAAGCTGTATATTGATGCATGTGGTGAAGGTCTAGGAGCTGCTCTTCATCAAGTTCAAATTGCCAATGACAAGCCTTATGAAGGTCCAATTTGTTTTATTTCAAGACAAATTAAACCTACTGAGGCTAGATATGGAGCTAGCCAAATGGAGTGCCTTTGCCTTGTTTGGGCTATGGAAAAACTTCATTACTATCTTGATGGTAGTGTGTTTGAAGTAATTACTGATTGTAATGCAGTAAAATCACTTATTAACATGAAAACTCCAAACAGACACATGTTAAGATGGCAGATTGCTATACAGGAGTATAGAGGTAATATGACCATAGTACATAAAGCTGGAAATATTCACAAGAATGCTGATGGCTTGAGTAGATGGGCATTACCCAATACACCTGACAATCCTGCCTATGTTCCCACAAGTGCAGAACCTCAAATTCCAATTGAAGGGATTAATATCACAGATGTTGGAACAGAATTCTTTGATGAAGTTAGAGAAAGCTATAAGCAAGATAA
This sequence comes from Austropuccinia psidii, assembly GCA_023105745.1. Taxonomy (NCBI): domain Eukaryota; kingdom Fungi; phylum Basidiomycota; class Pucciniomycetes; order Pucciniales; family Sphaerophragmiaceae; genus Austropuccinia; species Austropuccinia psidii. Next base: position 30,394,836 of record JALGQZ010000007.1, on the reverse strand, counting down.
AAATTGCCATATACCTACTGCTCTACTTGAAAAAGATTGCAAAGATGCAGCATTGGCTAATTCTCTGGATGATATTTGGAAAACATCTTATGACAACGGAAGATTCCATTTATTTGATGGTATATTATATCATAGGTCTAAACACACATGTGTCATGGTCCTATGTAGTAGAATGTTGATTAACACAATACTACTGGAATGCCATGATAACATTTATTCTGGACATCTGTCTGAAGACAGAACAATGGAAAGAATTAAGACATGTGCCTGGTGGCCATCTTGGAGAAAAGATGTCAAAGTTGTGATAGATGCCAGAAAGCCAATAAAGCCACTGGTAAAAGATTTGGTTTAATGATCCATATTCAAGAACCAAGTACCCCATGGGAAGTGGTTCACATGGATTGGGTAACTGCCTTACCACCTGGATGTGATAAAAGTTACAATGCATGTCTTGTTATCGTAGACAGATATAGCAAAACACCAATCTTTTTACCATGTCATAAGGATGACACAGCTATGGATACAGCTCTTTTGATCTGGAATAGAGTAATATCCCATACTGGTCTCTTTGAAAATATCATTAGTGACAGAGACCCAAAATGTACATCAGCCTTATGGATTAATTTACATAAGCTTTTGGGTACAAAACTATCATTATCAACAGCATACCATCCACAAACAGATGGCTTAGCAGAAAGAATGATTCAAACCCTTGAGGACATGATCAGAAGATTTTGTGCTTATGGCCTGGAGTTTAAAGATTCTGACGGCTTTACCCATGATTGGTGTACTCTTATACCAGCATTGGAATTAGCCTATAAGACCTCCATCCATGCTTCCACAGGCAAGACTCCTGCAATGTTAGAAAAAGGATGGCACCCCAAACTTCCAGTTGATACTTTGAAGAAAGATATAGTTGATATTCATCCAACTTCTTCAAGCTTTAAATTGTTGCTTGATAAAGTGAGGCACCATGCAAATCAAAGCATGAATGATGCCTTTGAATATGCTAAACAGAAATGGGATAAAAGTCATAAAACCCCGGAATTCAAAGTAGGGGACATGATACTAGTTTCAACCTTGAACTTTAATAATATTAAAGGCCCAAAGAAATTGAAAGATTCCTTTGCAGGACCATTTATTATCAAAGCCCTTCATGGGACAAATGCAGTACAAGTGGAACTGTCAGGAGAGTTAGGAAACAAACATCCAACTTTTCCTGTCAGTCTTGTAAAGCATTACACTTCAAGTGATAAGGAATTATTTCCTTTAAGAAATGAAACACCCTTAGAGGTACCCCCACTTGAACTAAGTGAGGAAAAGAAAGTACTGAAAGTCTTAAAAGGAAGGAGACTTCGGGGTAAAAATGAAAGAGAATACTTATTCAGGTACAGAAATCCACAACATGAAGATGAGTGGATTGGAGAAAGTAAAATACCTGATTCCCAAACGTTTCTCAGAAGATTCAGACATGAGAGAAGACCAATTCCTCAGTAAAAAGTTTGAATTGTGTGCTTTAAATACTTGATAAGTATAAGTAGAGAGGTTGGACAGTGGATTATACCCCCCCAAATAACTTGGGAGTATACTACAAAAAGACAAATTGTGGTACAATTTTTTTTTGGTGGTAGGGAATGTGAGCCTGTGAGGTATGTATAACATACCCATAAGGCCACAAATGATTTTATAGACAGTTAATTTTGTCTTAAACAGACTTTTTAGTTGAATTCAAATAAAAAATAACAAAAAATAAGTATAACTTTTTTTTGGATAAACAAAGTTATAATTATTATGTCACTTTTGGATTCTACACCAAAAATAACCTTGGGTACACCCATAGGGTGTTATACCCAAAAACACTTATTTCTTGTGTTATTGGAAGATTTAAGAATCTCAAACTACTAATGTAGCTTTTTTAACATTTTTTAAAATTGTTAAATTTAAGCTTAAATAAGCTTAAATTTAAAGTTGCATAAGGTTAATGCAAACTTACCAAAATTTTAGTTAAAATTGAGGTGTGGTGTATATTTACTGAATTGGCTAAGGATTTGCCATACAGAATGTAAATCCTGCGTGAGCTCAATTTAAAAGGGTTTAAAGCCATGGTATGGCTTTAAATAAATAAAAGGGCAAAATCCACGCAAAAAGGTGGGACAAAGGAAAAAGACCAAGTAGAGCTGGGGTACCCAACTTTTTGAATCTGCAAGGATTCAATTAAGGTTGTCCACCTGTATTGGAGGATTTTCAACCTTATTTAAACTTTAAGATTAGACTTTGATACAACCTTAAGGTTTAAACTGGTTTTATCCCAATTTGGACAGCAATTTCAAGCTGCCAAAGGGTAAATCCCAATATGCAGGCTTGAAATCAAGGTTTTAAGAACTGTCAAAGCTTAAATAAGCTTAAAACTTTAAAGCTTCAAGCATTAAAACCTTATCAAAACTTAAGGTTTGGTGTGTATTGCTATTTTACGTGGAAAAATAGCAATAACTTCAAAAATTCATTCAAAATCCAATTCTTGATGGATTTGCTTGAAAATTTCACACAACTTAGAATTTAATATTATCTATATATAAATTAAATTTTAAGTATCTTTAATAAATAAATTTCCTGGGTAATTAGCCTGGAAACTTACTCTTTTAATTAAACTCAAAGAAAATTATGATTTCTTTAAAAATTAATTAAAAATTGTCTATAAGAGATTTTTGCTTGAAACTCTAATTTTAAGTTGTTCATGTGATGAACTTTAATATAAATAACCTTATTTTATATTAAAACTTAAAATAGTTTAACTAAATGAGGATTAAAGTTACTTGGAGTTAAGAATAACACTGGTAACTTTAAATTGGAAGTAAAAATAAGTTACCTTAAGTTAAGAGCTTTATTTTTAAGCATGGTTTTTCAGTTTTGACCTGAGCACGCCCTCTACATCCATTATGAATCATGAGAGCTGCTCTGAATACATAAAAAGAGTCTTTTCAACACTGTTTTTGTCCATCATTCATTATTAATCCAATCATATTAGAAATTTAAACAGGTAAAGTTTTATTAAATATAAAATCTTATTATTAAAAGTAATTCTTAAGTTATTTTTATTCTTTATTTATTAAAATTAAAGAATTGAAGTCATAGAATTTAGATTATTTTTGTAATCACCAATAATATATTTTATTATATAAAATTATCATTTTAAATATCTTTTAAAATCCACAAATTCCTCTCAAAAACTCTTTAATCAGAATTTATATTATAAAAAGTTGTTTTATATTTGAATTTATTGATTTTTGACGTGTTTTTTAACTTATAACCTTTATTTAGTATAATAACTGTTGTATTAAATAAATCTTATAAGTAAGTTTTCTTTAAAGTTCTATATTTTTTTCATCTAAATATTAGTTTTTTTATATAGAATTTTTATTCTAAAAGAATTAATTCTGCACAGTGTGTGTTTGATTCTTTTTTATAAATAATATTTATATCATTTATAAGTGGTTAATATTCATATTTTCCACGTGTAATTGTCTCATTAAGAGCTTTACACTTCTTATTGTTATAACTGTCAGTGACTATAACAATAATAGAATAATTATAATTTATTATAATTATTATTATATTATTATAATAATAATTAAATTTATTTTTTTTATATATAATTATTTTTAATAATTATATTTAAATTTGTGGTTATAATATTTTATTATATTATATATTTCTATTGAGGACAGTCACAGTACTCTTGATTTTGCTACTATTATCAAGAGTTTCATAGACAAACCTTACATTATCCCACATGCAGAGGAGTTCCCGCAATAGTTGATATGTTCAGAAAGAGTGTAAGGTTCGTACCATGTCACAAAGAGGATACAGCCATGGATACTGCACTGTCATTTTGGAATAACATAATATCCACCTGTGGAGTCCCTAAGGATATCATTAGTGATAATGACCCAAAATTCAAATCAGAATTTTGGACCAACCTCTATGACATTCTGGTTACTAGCCTTGCTTTCTCTAGAGCTTACCATCCACAAAGACATAGATTAGCTGAAAGTATGATCCAAACAATGGAAGACATGCTTAGAAGATTATGTGCCTATGGCATGGAATACAAGGACCATGAAGGATACACCCATGACTGCATTGAAATTCTACCAGCAGTCCAACTGGCTTATAATACTAGCCAGGACTCTACCACAGGAGAAACACCTGCACTGGTAGAGAAAGGGTGGAATCCCCTATTTCCTGTGGATCACTTGAAGAATAATCTTCTGACCATCCACCACACAGCCAAAGATTTCCATGAAATGTGGAAGAGCACTTGTGACACAGCTTCCAAATGCATAGCTGATGCAAAAGAATATAATGAGCAGAGGTGAGACAAATCACACAGGGAACATGACTTTAGAGAAGGGGACCAAGTATTAGTGTCTACACTGAGCTTTAACAGTCTCAAAGGACCTAAGAAGATGAGAGACTCATTTGTAGGGCCCTTCACTTCCATTAAATTGATATGGAAAAATGCAGTGGAAGTCAAACTCACAGAGGAACTTTTGAAGAAACACCCATTCTTTCCATTGAGTTTGGTCAAGCCATACTTCCAGAAAGAGGAGGACAAATTCCCCTCCTGAAAGAAGAACCTCACCCCACCAGAAATAGTGGATGTGGAGGATTCCCCTGGACCTGTGAAGAAAATCATCAAGGCCAGGAAGATCAGACTTAATGGTAAGGATAAAAGACAGTGATTAGTCAGATTCAAGAACCAGAAAGCTGACAAAGACAAGTGGTTGGCAGAAGATACCATACCATATGGGAACCTTCACCTAAGGAGATTCAGGGCCTCTAGCAGGACTGAACAGTCTCATCAGTGATAAGCCTTTTTTAGAGGGAGGGTATGTCAGCCTGTGACTCAAAACCAGAGCACAAGCATGACAGCCAAATACCATAAATCAATGGTATAGCCAAGATACCACCAGAACATGGAGCTGAGAGAAATCAGCTCAAAAGGTATCAAAGGAAAGAGGATACTAACCCCTTTCCAAATATACAAGTCTCACCATCATAGGACAAGGAATAACAAAGTTATTCCTACTCAAAGTTGTTCCTGAGCATAAACCTTATTTTTCACCTCTGATCTAAAATAAAAATAAAGATGCTTAACCCCATCAAATGGGTATTAAAAATGGAGCTCTAAGTAAGGGCTCTCTAATGGTATAAGCCAAACTGAGCTAGCACCATAATTACAGAAGTTTTGAAAAAAAAAGGTCAAATAAGGGTTATTAAAATATTAACCTCTCATCTAGCTTCTACAGTTTTTGTGTGAGATACCTAAAGTGGGGTCTTTTTGGAAAGGAACAATCAGGGCTATCTGATGGTACAATCCATCTCCCCATATCTCATCTAGAACAAAAGATATGGAGCAGACAAGCTCCATACAGTCTTTGGGCAAATCATAAATGTGTATAAGAAAACTTGTACAGTGCCCTGCCATAAGTATGAAAACAAAAAAAATACAGGCAGGCAACTGTATTTTTTTTTGCTGCGCAGTTGGCATCTCACACGCATGGGGCATTTTTTTGCAAAGTCAATCGCAAACCATTTTTTTTTTATATTTCAGCTTTTTGTAACTTCAAGTAATCAAGCCTCTAAGACTTTGTAAGAAAAAACAATGGCCAGTATGAGTAAAAGATAACAAAACATTTTTTTTAAAGACACATTGTAACAAAAAAGGAACTGGACAAGACATGAGAAAACAAATAGGAGATGGAGTCAGCCATCGGCAATTGATTGTTTACCATGAGCAAGTGAAAAACTCACCATTTATGAATGGAGGTCCTAGTAAGAAGTTGGACCTCCATTCATCTCAATGACCATCGCCATCCGTCATGGCATTGAATCAAGGAGGTCGTTCAGGAGATTAAGGTGGAAATCGGTCCAGGCTGCGTTAATCGCCTGTCGTAGCTCTTCGACCGTCTGTGGTTGGTAGAGTTTACTGATTTGGCTCTTCATTGCCTTCCAGACATTCTCGATTGGGTTCAAGTCGGGAGAATGTGCTGGCCAATCGAGTTTGATAATATCGTGCCAATTTCACCAATTGGTGCTTGCTCGGGCAGTGTGGATCGGGGCGTTATCCTCCATTAGTAAGAGGTGGTGGCAACCACGAATGCAGGGGGCCTGCTCTATCCAGGCTATGAATGGAAGCAGGCCCGGCCAATAGACTTGCTGCACCATCTCGGTCGAGGTCATTCAACCGTTGAGGAAAACTAAGGGGGCTCGCATTGCTGCACAAAAAGCCCCCCAGACCATGACTGATTGACGTCCCGATCAATGATTGACTGCAAGGTTCTCAAGCTTCCACTTCTCTTGAGGTGTCCTCCAGACTCGCACCCGATTGACCTTCTTCCCGAGCTCAAACACGGACTTGTCCGTCCAAATCACCCGCGCCAAATCGTTGATCGTCCAGTGGCGGTGGCCTTGGGCAAAGGCGAGGCGACGTTGGAAATCTTGAGGCCGGAGGTAGGGTTTTTTGGGAGCGATGCGTGAGCGCTTACCTAATTTGTGGATCTCGTGCTGGACTGTGCGAGTCGAAACTTGGTGAGTCATCAGGTCGGTGACCTGTGCAACCGTTAAGCGACGACCTCGAGTTCTCGTCGGTCTCGTTTGGTCATGATCGGTCGTCAGCCGGTTTTTTTTTGGGTCCTCACAGTGCCAATCATCTGGAATTTGGCGACCGTATTGTAGACAGTCGAGAGCGGTATCCCAACTAAATCCGAAATTGCTCGAAATGGGAGGCCTGCTTGGCGCATCCCAACAATACATCCCCTGGTTTCTATATCGAGGTAAGGCATGAAGTTCTGTTATTATAAAAAAAATCAATATTTGCTTTTCGTCTTTTGGAATTCAGAGAAAGAAGACTGCTTACATCTCGATCGTCCTCCTCAGTGTCAGTAGTTTCGAAGCAGGTGAGGTCGTCATTGGCCAGCACTGGTGAGTGCTGGCCATCTTTTATGTTGTGAGATGAAAGAGCCGTAGTTGTTGTTGTCATCGTTAAGATGACAAATAAGTGAAATATTAAAAAAAAAAAAAAAGAAAAATAAGAAAAAAGTAAAAAAAAAAAAGAGTTGAAGTCCGGAGCCGGAGCGCGACCTCTGACAAATGAGAGTTGGCCACGGCGACTCGCGTGCGCAGCAGCCGCGAGCGTACAGCTTCCCTGCCTGCGTTCGCATACTTTGGGCAGGGCACTGTACATAGCATAATTTTGCCATATTAAATGATATACATACCAAAGGAGGTATCATTGTGTAGCATGAATCAAGGGCTACTCAATGAACCAAATTTGAGCTTGAAATCTCAAAAAACGGCAAATTGATGGCAGTTTTAAGTTCAAAATTCCACAATTAGACCAACACGGTCTTACTGTGGGATATTCTCCAATAACCATGATTATGAGGTGAAAACAGACAAAGAAGCTTGTATTTAGTTCAATACCTCATATTTCATTAAATACTGCGGTCCCATACAGGTTCTGTACAGCATTCTACACGTAATACATGTCAGAATCAGGCTGTGGTCCCCAGATGAAAATATTCACCATGTATTGGTGAAAACCACCCATATGTGGTTTAAAAACCACATATGAACACAATAAAGGCTATAAATGCTTTGTGAAAGCCACAAGCCAGTGCTTGGGAGTGAAAAATCTTCACTTCCTCAATGTGTAAAGGTCTAGAATACTTTTCACCCCATTTTAGGATAAAAAGGGGCCTTTTAACAGCCAGAAAAGGTTTCCTCATCCTGCGCTTGAATTCCTACCTAGTAAAACTGTAAAAAACAGTTATAATCTTGGGAAAACAGGTTATACTTTAAACTTAAGTATTGTAGTTCTTATAATAGTAACCCAACTGGTAAGACTGCACCCTGGGCTTTCAGCAGTGCTCAACACCACTATATTATCATGGTAAAGCCCTCAATATCTTATTTTAAGCCATCTATTATCATTATCAAAAAATTTTTATATCATTTTCACTATGTCACAGTCATAGTGAAAGTTTGTAAATACCATTATACACTTTTATCATAGACTCAGCCTGAAATTGAGTCTATGATGAAGTGGTAAATAAGTGTATATAAAAATTTAAGTCTAACTTTGACACAGATTATAAATCAAAAAAGGGTTTCTAATTGATAATTCAAGGGATTTACTATGAGGATGGTGCTGGTGAGCACTATTGAAAGGTCTGGGTGCAGTCTTGCCAGTTGGTTTACTATAATAAGGACCACAATACACTAATTAAGGTATACCTAGTTATTTTCCAAGATTATAACTTTTTTTTGAAGAGGTTTACTACATAGGAATTTAAGGTCCAGATGAGGATTCCTTTTCTTGCAAATAAAAGCCCTCCTCTCATCCTGAAATATGGTGGAAAGATCCTCTGGACCATCTGCATAGAGGAAGTCAAGATTTTTCGCTTCAGAGCACTGTCTTGTGGTTTTCACAAGGCCTGTATACTCTGTATTGGGCTCAGATGTGGTTTTGGAACCACATCTGGAAGCTTTTCCCAATACTGGGTGAAGAATTTCATCTGGGGACCACACGGCTGTCTCCTAACATGTATGACAAGTAGAAAGCTGTACAGAACCTGTAGGGAAAGCCCATATTGATTGAACTATGGGGTTCTGAAGTAGAAACAAGTTTCTTTGTCTATTTTATACCTCATAATCATCCTTACAGGATAGTATCCCACAGTAAAGGTGCATTGGCCAAACTGTGGGATTTTCACCTTAAAACTGCTATAAATTTGTTAGTTTCTAAGATATTGAGCTCAAAGTTGGTTTGTTGCGTAGCGCTAGATAGGATCTTCACAATTGTAACTCATTTCATATTGGTAACATTAAATATTGCAAAGTTATTCCATGTTCAATGTTTGTTATCTAGATATTTGTTCTTCTCAAAATCTGTATGGAACTTGTTTGCCCCACAAATTTTGTTCTAGATGGGATATGGGGAAATGGATGCCACACTCAGATAGCCCTGAGTGTGCGCATTGGAAAATGACCCCAGTTTAGGTGTCTCAAACTAAAAATGTAGAAGTTAGATGGGAGGTGAATTTTTGATTCACCCTTGTTTGACCTTATTTTGGCCATACCCTCCGTAGTTTTGGTGCTAGCTCAGTTTGGCTACTATCTTCTCTCTGTAATAGATTAGTCCATCTATAAGGAAGAATTTCTTATCCTTATAGTCCCTTGACCAGGGCTCCTCTAACTTGGATTCCAGTTCTGGTCTCCTGTAATTCTGTTTAAGGAGTTTGAATATTACGCTACTCTCTTTGTGCTTGGAATAGAGCTTAGTAACTGAACTGAAAGATTTATTATGCAGTTCTGAGGAGCCTATTCCCAATATGGGAGTTTCTGTCCCTTCTGGTTTTGTTTTATCACTGTCTGGGGTACCAAATTCTGGTGCCCATGCAGAAACTTTGAAGCCTATTCTCCTGTCTAAATCCATGAAATAGATAGGAATCTTGGCAGCTACTTCAAGCTCATAACCTGGGTTGCTTTTGAAATTATCCAGTGGCCATCTACCCGGGCCGTCTGAACTGGTAAGGCAGTTGACTTATTTGGATATCATGTTTATGTTAGCCCCATACTCTTGGATGGCTATTTGTCACCTAAACATGTGTCTATTTGTAGTATTCATGTTAAGTAAAGACTTCAAGGCTATGCAGTCTGTGTAGACTTCAAAGACTGCACCCTCCAAGTAATAATACATCTTTTCTAGAGCCCATACTGAACATGAGAATTCAGTATGAGTGGCTCCATACCTAGCCTCTCAATATTTCAAGGATATTGGTAAAATCACATGGGCAAATTAATAAAAACACATAAGGGTTTCCTTGAGCCCATTTTTAATTCAAAATAAAACACAACATTCCCAAAAAAGGTTTTTTCCTCCAAACCCCTCTAACTGCCAACTGTACGTAAGGTGTGGAAATGAAACTTTAATAATATATCAAGTACTTTTCCTGTCCTCAAAATTTGTATAAGGTAAAATTATTTAAAAATAGTAAGAAATAGTAATTTTAAAGAGGAAACATGCCAATTTTATTTTTTTTAACTTTATAAGTATAAAACAATAATATAATAAAAATTTCTTGTTTTACCAACAATAAAGATTCATCCAAAAATACTCTACAAGAGATATTTAAGGCTACAAAAGAAATTTCTTCATGAGAAATTTCAATTGGAGTTAATTGAGTAAAGGACTGCAAGAAATTAATTGAAGAACATAGTCTTTAAAAATATATTTAAAGAATAAACATGCCCAAAATTGACCAGAGTGAATTTGGAAACAAAGTGACAAAGTTAACAGTGATGAAAGATGCTTTAATTCACTTTTGGGATGGTTCAGGGGTAAAAATGATTATAAGAGTTACAAACAATGATTATCATAATTCTTTCACTAGTTTAAAAGGTTTAAGATAATTTTAAAAAGGTTGGTTGGAATGTTTTATTGATTGGTTTAACAGTGTTTAAACTAATTATAAAAGAAAAAGATTCTAACATGAAGAGAAAAGTGGGGCAAAGAAGACATCCTTTCATAGCTATTAATTTTCTTACTCCAAAAGTAAAACTCACTCTTGTCAGTCGTCAAAAACATTCTGACAACAGAAAAGCCAACTATGGCATTGTTGAACCCTGGTTTAGACAAAAAAAGGGCTGGTTTTAGCCATTTTTTGCTATTTTTAGCCATTTTAGACCCTTAAATCAGCCATTACTATAGCAATACCTGGTCTAGAGCCTTCAAAACACGTCAGAATGTGTGTACAAGGCGTAGAAACCAGTTCAAACTGTTTTAACTAACATTGTTTTCAATTAAGGGTAGTTTTACCCTCTTGGCAGCAGTTGAAATCAATCTGGTTGGTGTCAAAACCTCATCATCAATTGAGTCACAGACCCTCTGACTCAATTCCAGGCCAAAATGAATGAATTTTTGCGTGGCTTTTCACATCCCATGCCAGTCAGAATGGTTTTTGGGGGTCTAGCTCCCCCTTAGAGCTAGACTTTTTTTTCCCCCCAGAATTAATCTTTCCAATTTATTTTTTCTTTAATTCCTCATCATGTAATACAATTATAATTTACACATGTAATTCAATTGAGTTTTTAATTAAACATCTGTAATAATTGATACCTCATATGTATATTAAAGGTCACTTATGTAATACATGCACACATTTTGAAATTTCAATTGAATTCAATTGAACATACTTCAATCCCTCATAAGTTCTAAACTAAACACAAAACCTCAATTTTAACACAAAAATTGATGGTTAACACCACGTGTGGTGTGAAATAAATTAATGTTTTGAGGATTTTCATACTTTTGTAAAAAAAATACCAAAAACTCAATATAAGCTTATTTAGAGTTGAGTTGCAGAAATTTCATCCAGAGGTGACCCCACTTTCTTTTTGATGAGGAATCCAATGGTGTGATAATTTATTTATTTTTATTTATTGGAAAAAAATTTAGAATATATTTTATACAGTTTTTTACCAAAAATATTTTAATTTCATAATTTTTATTAAAAATTCATTCCTACTTAATTTTTACAAGTTAAAATGTAATTTCATAATTTTAAATTTTATTGTAATTTTATTTTTAAATTATAATTAAACTTTGATTTTTTGAATATAAATTTGTATTTATATTTCAATTTTTCTTTTTATAATATAAATAAATTTATTTTATTTATATTTGTATCTTCATTTATCATTTGTGGTCTTTTGGGTATATGAAAATCCCTCTAAGGCTCACACTGTCTCAGATTTTATTCAAGAGCCCCCCCAAAAAAAGACCAAAAATCCAAACAATTCATATTGACCACACTGCAAACAATTCTTTCCAAAATAAAGCATTACCAAATCAATTTTGCAAAGCTTTTCACACTTTACTCCCTTTTTTCCCCCAAAGACTGCATTTTCCAGAAGAAAAACCTGCTTCCAAGCCTCTAAAATTCAATTTTTTTGCTGTCTCTCATCCATCAATCCCACATTTAAACCAAGTTTTTTCACTCTTAACCACTTCTTTTGGTTTTTAACACCTTTTATCATTTCTTTTTCACAACTCAAGATCTTCTTTCCTCATTCCAAATCCCCAAATTCCCTTTCTTTAAATTTATACATCCTTTTAACTCAAATATTTTGCAACCCCCAACTGAAGGTAAATTTTAGACCTTTGAGCTTCTTTGGCAGCATGTGCATAATGTTGCCGGGACTCAGTGGTATCACCAGGGCAAATCTCGCGTCAATCGTTGGCAATTGACTTCACTTTGCACCGCGGTCAGTATAAAATGTTGCTTCAGTCACGTTAGTGTCACTTTATAGTCTGTGGATTTAGTGGGTCACGTCAAGTCAGTGTCAAGAAAATGTCAATCATCACATGTGTCACATGAGAATGTCACTCAAAGCCCAAGCCCATTTCAACACTATTTGCAACTGTTGGGTAATTTCACCTCATTGGCTTCCGCCTCCCTGACGCTTCGCATTCTTATGCGCCCGCACCGCCCTCCAGATGAGACTCCGACACTTCCCCCCCATCTCCGTCCTCACCACTCCTTACGCTTTCACACCCCCGCCCTTACCATCCTTATGCTTGCATAATAACCTCCCAACATGCCTCCAACACAGCTTCCCATCCTTACGCTCATGTAGTGCCCTCTTGACATGCCTCCAACCACGCTTACCATCCTTACGCTTGCATAGTGCCCTCCCGACATGCCTCCGACACTGCCCCCCATCTGCGTCCTCACCACTCCTTATGCTTTCACACCCCCGCCCTTACCATCCTTATGCTTGTGTAGTACCCTGCCGACATGCCTCCAACACAGCTTCCCATCCTTACAATCATGTAGTGCCCTCTCAACATGCCTCCAACAATGCTTGCGTAGTGCCCTCCCAACATGCCTCCGACACCACTTATGATCCTTATGCTTGTGTAGTGCCCTCCTGACATGCCTCCAACACGCCTTACCATCCTTATGCTTGTGGAGTGTCCTCCTGACATGCTCCCAACACTGCTTAACATCCTTGCGCTCGCGGAGTGCCCTCCCGACATGCTCCCAACACCACTTATGATCCTTACGCTTGTGTAGTGCCCTCCCGACATTCCTCCAATACAAATTACCATCCTTACGCTTGCAGAGTGCCCCCCTGACATGCTCTCAACACTTCTTACCATCTTTACGCTTGCAGAGTGCCTTCCCAACATGCTCCCGGCACCACTTATGATCCTTACGCTTGTGTAGTGCCCTCCCAACATGCCTCCAACACAGGTTACCATCCTTATTCTTGCGGAGTGCCCTCCTGACATGCTCCCAACACTGCTTACCATCCTTACGCTAACGGAGTGCCCTCCTGACATGCTCCCGACACTGCTTACCATCCTTACACTCATGTAGTGCCCTCCCAACATGCCTCTGACAACACTTACCATCCTCACGCTTCCATATTACATCCATAGTGTACGGTGGCATGTTGGAGTACACAATGAACGCAATTGCCAAAATATGCTGAGTGGCCTTCTCTGCCAACACGACCTAAGGGGAAATTGGTCAATATATTCACAATGTTGTGGTTAGGGTTTAAATCATGAGACCCACAAATTAAAACCTAATAAGTGGACTATTTAAGACAAGAATTGTGTCTCCTGTTTCCCCAACAAAACCATTTAATTTCATATCATTCAAATGGAACACTTTGCTTAGTCCTTACCTCATGAGTGTTGAATAGTTCAAAAGTTGACTTTAGTAGGTTTCTAACTAGTCAACTTTATTCAATGTCTCACAGGGAAGTGATTTCATTTGAATTAGATGAAATAATTTGCAACACATTGCCTCCTTCAACTTCCCAACAGATTATATTTTGCAAATGCAATACAATTGCAATAAAAGGTTCCAAGTCTGTTGATTTGCAGGTTTGTTTTGGTCAGCTTGTGGTTATAAAATGTAGTTTTTCTAGAATATTCAATAGCTCTTAAACCGCTTTGAATTGATATGTAACTTCTTTCAAACTCCCCAAAATTCTCCAATATTACCTCAAAAAGAATGAATTATTTTAAACTTATTTTACTTCCACCTTTTTTCTTCAATTTGGATCTTTTTATTTAAAAATTTTCAAACAAGCTATCAATCAACTTGTCACCATCTATCTGCTTAATAAGCTACCTCTGCTATGGTCCAAAGCCCAGGGAATTCAACTGAATTCAACGAACGACCAACTTCAGCCCCAGAGAGTGGAAGTGAAATCTCTGATATGGCCAGTAGTCCTGAATTAGGCATTGAAGTAGAGAGCCAGTCACATGAAGATAATCAAGATCCACCAGTTCTCCCAGAATGTGAGTATTCATCCATTGTGAATATTTCAAATCTCTCAAAACCTGATATTGTGTCATAGCCTTTATTTCAGCTCAGCCTCTAAGCTCTCAGAAACCAAATTTTAAAAGCTATGAGAAGGAAAAGACTGTTGAACCTTGTGCACCAACAGAAGATGATGGGCAAGATAATGTAATTTTCAGTGGGGAGGTGGAAATTATATCCAAGGAACAATTTGTCTTGAACATTGCTCAAACAATCCCAAGGCTTGACAAAATTAAAAATGATAGTAAAATTCCTGATTATGTGCGTCAAAAGATTGCTGAAGCCATGAGCCTCCTCAAAATGGATTTGAACCGTAAGTCCATTACTAATTCAAAACAAAATTGATAAAAATAGCTGCTTATAATATATGGGCAGGTGTGGAGGTGGGAGAATCTCTACCTGAAGGATCTCGAGTCATAATTGGATTTCCAGGAAAAGGATTAGGAAAAAGACCAAATATACATGCGCCCAAAAAAACAAACAAAAAACGCTGTACCTTTGAAGCCGCAAAGGATTCTTGGGATCAAGGTGATGAAATGATCAATTTTGAAGTGGACCATATTGATAATGAACCTCTGCATACTGAAACCTCCCATACTCAATGAAAAAATCCATGATGAAGTTCCACATACTGAAAGCCCCCAATACTCAATGAAACAATCCATGATGAAACCCCTCACGCCTCTCCTCTAAATATTCAAGCCTTTCAAGAAAGGGAGACAATTAAACATGATAAAATGGGACGAGATATGACTGATATAATTCCTGACCCTGAGCCCAAAGTGTCATCCTCTGCTAATTATCAAGGAATATTTTTATCCCACATGGAAGAGTTTGGAGAAATTTTGAATTATCATTCCAATATTACTCAACAATCATGGAAAGGGGGCTTGATTATATCAATAGTATTTACAAAAATCAATGGGACAATTTACCAACAAAGGATTCTCATACATTCCTGCCCGTTGGTATTAAGTTGATCAGTAACCAAGGGCTTAAAATGTCGGCCTGGCTGCAGGCCCTTGAGATGGCTGGTGAGTTTTATCTTTGTGCATGATACATGGTTATTGGCTGTTGACTGGTGATATAAATTGAGATATACAGGGTTAGATTCTTTTAATCCAACAGAAACAGAAGCGTTTTTTGATAACAACATTTGAAATCTCAAATTCATGAAGGAATCAGCTAAACCTCCACATAATCTCCCAAAATCTGAACACTCCTTCTTCAAAATGGTTCAGAGCCTTCTTTCCCCCGCCAATCCAGTTAAACATTTTTGGGAAAATGTTATGTTTTAATCCATTAGTTTAGTCTCATACGATGTGATTGCACCCAAACCATATGTT
The DNA here is from genome assembly GCA_023105745.1 of Austropuccinia psidii. NCBI lineage: Eukaryota > Fungi > Basidiomycota > Pucciniomycetes > Pucciniales > Sphaerophragmiaceae > Austropuccinia > Austropuccinia psidii. Next base: position 30,379,085 of record JALGQZ010000007.1, on the reverse strand, counting down.
TCACCAACATCAAATTTGACCGATCCTCTTGGACTTGAACAGGGAGCAGTTGAATACCTTGCCTCCTGCTTGAGTAAATCGAAGCAACGTGCAACCCAACTCAGAAGTGAAGGTGGTGGGGCTGACAATGAGATATCCACAAAGCCACACAAGAACCTGGAGGATCTAATGGATACAGTTATCCATTTGATGATTGCGTACAACATGGTATGTGCACATAAAAAGGTCAAAGTTAATGGCATCAAAGGCAAACTCGCAAACTAAAAAAAAAATGAGGCCATCAAAGATCTTTTGACGTGTCCAAGAATCTCAGACCAAATCATATTTGCTATGGTATATTAGTGGCATTCTGTGTGGCAGGGGTTTGTGGTTTGATGGTATGCTCAGATGACTGGAGAACAAGCTCAGTTAAAGGGTATTTATCACTAATTGAAATTTCCAAAAAACTTTCAGAGGGTAAAAATCTAGTGGAGCCGGTCTGGCCACATACTAATAAGTATATATGTAATTTACTGAATAAAAGCTTCTTCTCATCAGAGTCTTTTAACCCCACTTTACCTCTTAGATTTGAATTTGCACGATGCTTGGTATTAGACTGTGGTGATGCCTGGGTGGCAAAGCGCGGTCTTGGTTCAAGTGATGAGGTCACATCAACTGTACCCAGGTCTGCTAAACTTACAACCAGGATTGATCCGTTCTAGATTAGATTTGTACCAGATAGATTTTAATTTTATTTTGCAAAGTCATTTATGAATTTATTAATAGTGAATACCTATCCTACTACTGCCCGGATGCCAAAGTATGAATACCAATAGTAATTGTACGGCGGCATCCCTCTGTACACCATTGCAAATACTCCGACAAGACGCAAGCTGATTCAGGCAGTTGTGCCCGCAAGTAGCACACGTGGGAAGTTGCTTTTATCACTTCCCGCCAGCCCATAATAGGCCAAATTGTCCTGTGTCTTTCAAGAGGACTAGGATAAGTAGGGATCCGCAGCGGGGTGCATATTGCATTTGCACGTGCTTGCGATATTCCACATGGTTGGATTGGAAAGTGATTTCATGGGAAAATCAATATGTCAAATTGAATAATGCACTATCCACTGCAATTTTAAGGTTCAGGTATTTGAGATTGCGAATTTGCAAAGGTCAGGTGTGATCTTTCTTTTTAGCTGCAATTATAAAAGATTCATCAACCAAAATCAAATTTAGGTGATATTAATAAATCAGTAATCATTTGGTTTCATTTCATTTTCCGCTGCAAGCATGCCATTCACAAAAAAAGGAACTGGCGGGAAAGCGTCGGGCTGAGGAAGGAAAGTGTGAGTTGCTTGCTTAATCTCAGTGTATATATACAGATATATATATATGCTTCCACATTTATGTGGCACCCTCATTGGGCCCCACAGAAGAACATTGGCTTTAGTCGCTTCAGATTGTGCCAATGTCATGTGGGCTCCAACAGGGAAGTCAAAGGATGTGTGCCAAATAAAGCTCCTTGGGAATTGGGCACCATTCTGGACTCAAAACTCTTTAGCTTCAAATGGCAGGAAGCAGTATCTGATATCTTGTCTGCTTCAGCACAAAGTGATCCCTCAACCACTTGGGAATAGTGGGAGATACTGAAAGACAAAGAGCGCAAAACGACCCAAAAAAATAGGTTGTTTTCCTGCTCTCGACCAACAGCACAAATGTCAATGCCAGTATCAGAAAATAGGACCCCAAGTGAAATTCAGAGGGTTGTGGATGTCAATCAGACATAATGCATTCACTGTGGCCGTGTGGCAAATATCTCTTCAACTGGATTACTCATTTCCCTTGTCGAATTCCGACCATTCACAACAATGAGTGAAGTCGAGGTCAATTAATGGGATGAATTATCACAATTCTTATTTCGCCAAAAGAGATTCACCAAACCGATTGCAACAAATGGAGCATTACTGGAGGGATTTATGTTTGCTATTGGGTGGCGTAAATGCAGCACGAAGAATGAAAAATTTGGTCTGTATGGAAGTGTTGGTAAAATTGAAAACGCAAAAGATGAATGGGGGAACCGAGGTGCCAATATTAGCTCGGTGGTTCGAATTCTAGGTCAATCCTTACAATATGTTGGGGATAATTTATTTCAGAAGCTTCAAAATCGCTAAAACTAATTGGGGGTTCCGTCTTTTGATCAAGTCAACTATGAAGGCGATATTCCCGCAAATCAGGGTGCATGCGAGTTTGCTTCCACACTCACTTTCACCATGAATGGATTCAAAAACTCACCTCATCTTGATAAGGATGCATTGCTGTATGCTTTGGGATGGTGGTTTCAAGCTGATAAGCGGACTGGCCAAATTCAAAGAGATGCGTCAAAGCGGTGTACAGGGGGAAAATTAATTCTCCCAAAGGAGCATTTTTGGATTGATCTATCCGCATGTCATGGGCTCATTCAGGTACTGTGGGCCAGTAGTACATTTGTTCATTATACTGATCCAGAACAGGACAACAAAAGCACGACACTAGTGGGTATGTCCGCGCAATGCTCAAGGAGGTTGGCAGAACAATGTGCTGAAAAAGCCACAGCTATTAAGAGATTGGCAAGAGAGCAGGCTATCAAATAAGGGATGGTCATACAATCTCATGCCAATTCAAAGAATGAGGAGATTTGCATGTGTGTTGGAATTGCAGCGTGATGGGTAAGGGAAAGGACAATATACACCAGGATTGGATGGTTTGGAGTGCGGGAGATAGGGTGGCTCACATGAAAAAGGGGTGAAGTGGAATATGTAAAGTGGCATGCCATCGTACATATGTCCTGGTTTGTTGCTCTTGTCCAGGATGCCAATGATTCACACGCAAATCCTAACGCTTGTGCAGGTTCCGACAATGCTAAAAGTTCCTTATGCCTGTGCGGGCTGCTGACGCTTGACACAAATATCATTGCGCTTGTATGAGCTCCCGACAATTAAAAAAACTTGCTACGGTGGTGCAGGCTCCCGACGCCTCCCACGGAATTCCTTACGTTCTGCAGGTTCCTCACAATTCAACAGTTTTCTTACGCCGGTGCAGGCATCCAATAGTTGACATGTGAATCCTGATGCTTGTGGAGGTTCCCAACAATTCAAGCAATTCCTTACGCTTGTGCAGGTTCCGACAATACTAAAAATTCCTTACGCCTGTGAAGGTGTCCGACAATTCACACTTTAATCCTTACGCTTGTGAAGGTTCCCAACAATTCTAAAAATTCCTTACGCCTGTGAAGGCTTCTGACAATTCACATGCCAATCCTTACGCTTGTGAAGATTCCTGAAAATGCTTAAAAATCCTTATGCCTGTGCAGGCTCCCAACAATTCACACGCCAATCCCTACGCTTGTGAAGGTTCCCCACAGTGCTAAAAATTCCTTATGCCTGTGCAGGCTTCCAACGATTCACACGCCAATCTTTACGCTTGTGAAGGTTCCCCACAATGCTAAAAATTTCTTATGCCTGTGCAGGCTTCCGGCAATTCACACGCCAATCCTTACGCTTGTGAAGGTTCCCAACAATTCTGAAAATTTCTTATGCCTGTGCAGGCTCCCGACGATTCACACGCCAATCCTGACACTTGTTGTGGTTCCCCACAATGCTAGAAATTCCTTATGCCTGTGCAGGATTCCAACAATTCACACACCAATCCTTATGCTTGTGAAGGTTACCAACAATATAAACAATTCAATACATGACTAAGATTAATAGTGTGTGACCATAGGAAAGGCAATGTCTCATGAATCTGGAGTGGATTGCTCACATGCGGGAACCTCCCGCTTTTTTACAGTTGAGATTTGATATGGCTCTAAACCATGGAATAAGAAAATATAGGAGATGGTAACGGTGACTTTTGGCGCATTTTTGGCAAAAGAGGTTCACAAAAACAAATACTCACTCAAACTTTTGGTGGGGCACTTAGTAAAATTATTCTCACACAATAGGATATTTGAACCATTGAGGAATATATAATTTCACGTGAGCAAAGAATGTAATATAAATGGAAAATAACAATCATTGAATACAAATAACTTATTTGAAAGAAAATATCACAAAAGATCAAAAGAGGAAATAATGAGATTATTTTTTTTAAATTTTTATTTTTCTAAGAATTTGGAGACTATCCTGGTGATGTCCTCCTTTGGATAAGCCTCCAGTGCCTGGAAAAGGAGGGAGTTTAGTTCCTCCCAGAATTCCGGGTGCATCTCATTTCGATGAGTTGCATCCACGAAAGGAACCATGTGGAGCAAGCGGCAATGCTCTAACAAGATTATGTTGATTGATTTGTGGACGATGGCTTGAGGAATCATCAAAGTCGGTCGTAAGTCGGTAAATTCCTGGCGAGTGTCATTGTAGGAATGAGAGGGGCTTTGCACCAGGGGGGAGGAGGCATTGGAGAAGGAACAGGATGGGAAGGTGGGGGAGTCGGGGAAGAAGAAGGTGGAGGGGCAGGGGGAAACCGACGGGCGTATCGTCAATGATAATTATTGAGCGGGGAGTGGCAGGACAAGCTGGAGATGGTTGAAGAAAAGGTGAGGAAAAGTTGATAGGAGTGAAGAAAGAGAAGTGGTGACTTACCAAAAGGTTCCTCCGTGGATTGCGTAGGAGTCACCTCAGGTTCTGGCTCAAGAGTTGGGAGGATGGACTCGGGCCAGGAATAGGTGGCTCTTCAGTTAGGGAGGGTTCTAAAAAAGGAGTAAGATTAAGTTAACTTGACTTGAAAGTGAAAGTGAAAATGAAATGAAACTTTGGCTGCTTACCGCGGAATAATTCCTCTGACCATTGGGTGCCACTTGGGCCTGGAGTGGGTTGCTGTGGGGTTTGCTCGCAAGGCAAACTAGGAATGGGAGAGTCTTGTTGGGGGGGGGATTTGGTGGGTTTTGTTCTATGAGTAATGGAAAAAATTCAGTATTATTGCGTGAAGAGAAATGAGATAAGGAGGAGCAAGAAAAATTACTTTGGCGTTTGAATCCCAACGGTGACAATTGGCCCAAGCTCAAATGTCCTCTTACCATCGCCATCCTTAATTGGCCAGATAATCACTTTCCTCCAGTCAAGGAGTGAAGTGACCATTGGATGGTGGCCTAGGAGGGGGCTGGACAAATCGATACTTGAGGGGACAGGGCTAATCGTGCAGAATTGCTCCTGTCACCCTGCTTGGGGTCCTGGTGTCCATTAACACTTGAATATGGTTTCATCATTGTTGACCACAAAGGAGTCCTTGCAAGGGTGTCTTGGGCAAGAACTCCTCTGGCTGCATGGTCAGAAGGGGCGGACAACAAACAAAAATTTCTTGTGTGCTTGTCGGCAAGCATCACAAGCGTCGGTCATTATTGAGGAACGAATGCAGGGGATACCCTGCTTGGTGCATAAAGTGCACGACGTCTAAAAACAAAACAATTGAGGTTAGTAACTGAATGGAAAGTAAAAAATCAAGAAAGAAAATGAAGATGTACAATGAATTATATAAATTTAAAACGGAAACGAAATAAAGACGCTCTAGTCGGAATTTTATAAAAGTCTGGAAGAGAGTTGTGAAGAAAAAAATTAATTAATATCAGAACATAATGTGGACAAAACTTTTAAATGAAGGAGACGCATGAAGTGGATAGAAGTGGGTTTCTGAAAGTATCAGCAGGAAAAACAAAAAGGCAAAAGGAAGGGGAGTGGGTTTAGTGGGGTACGAAAGAAAAGAGTGGAAAGGCAGGAAGACCCACGGGAATACACACCAGAAGGAGAACAGCGGGTGAGCTTGAATGAAGTGGAGCAGGTGAGAAAGAAAGTGAAGGGCTTGTCGGGCAAGGATGGTCTTTTATACAATGGTTAAGCTGAGACAATCTCAGCAGTTTCAGCACCCTCAAAAGTCTCAGCTTCAAGGCATGTGGGCAAAATTGAAGCTCAGTCAAAGCCAAAGCTGCAACTGAGAAGGGAAATGCTTGCATGAGGCAGAAGAACAATGGGGTTCTGGCTGAGTATTGCAATTGATTGAATTTTCAAGCTCAGTCAAATCCCCTTTGTTTCCTTAAATAGCCACCCAATCACCCAGGAGGGTGCTCGTGAGGCCCTTGTTGAATGTGCATGGTGGGTGCAATGCACAAGTGCCCCATGGAGAAATGCACATGGTGCATTTGGTCACAAGTAACCGCGGTGAGATTACCAGCCATATGGCCTGGTGATAGTGTTTGAACAAAGGGGGGGGCTGTAAGACAAGTGAATACAGCATGAGCTTGGCTCGACCCATTGCTCAGGTTTGCTTTTGGGTCATAATTGAAATTCTGAGTGGCTGAACATTTTAATTGCACAGTTATTGAACTATTCATATAACAATATCAAATTCACCATGCTGAGCAATTGCTAGGTCATTTTTGTAACCACATAATCTGGGAATTTGGCACAGCATCAGATGACATTCCAGCCAGGTGCAGCATATGACACGCTTGGGTGAAGTGCTCCAAACTGAGCCTTCCAATGAACTATTGCAGAAATGGTCCTGACCATGGCTTTACTGAACACTTCCACAGGGTGCTTTTGACCATGACATTCTCAGCTTGCGTGTGCAAATCGGGTGAATCACAATGCTGAGCATTGGGCACATGAGCTACGTATATGCAAACGATTGGAAGGTGGATATCCATTGGCTATATGCGTGCAGGCTGAAGTAGTATTACAGCATCCTAATATGTACAGCCGGGACTGTAATACATAGTATTATGTACACCATTGTACATTTATGCTGCGGGGCAGAGCAAAAGCTGTACAAAAATGTAATATGAAATCACGTCAAGCCATTGAGTAAAATTTCTCAACTGCATCCCTTTGATGCACCTTGTTGGAGAGCTCTGCCTAACTACGGCACAGATGCGGGTGTAATCCAGGTTAATGTAAGTGGGTCATGATGGGATGACTTATTATTTGGGTCATACACAAAAAGTGGATTCACTCCATTGCCATTGTTGGGGCAAACAATGACTTGCCCCACTTGTTCATTGTTTGTGCTCATTGTCGGGCAGCCACACGCTTTCATATGCACCCCCCAATGGGTCATACGCAGGCAAATTTCACATGCCTGGAGGACATTTCACTGCCAGTCTTCCGACCGGCTATTTTCTTGGTCAGGTGGTCAGCTTGACTGCAGACACTCACCCGCTTGTGCGTGGAAACCTGAGGCCAATCAGTGTGGATTGGCTTCAGCCTCATCTGCAGTAGAATAATCCTGGCCTATTATTGCTGAGGCTGGTTATGTTTGCGTGGGGATCTCCCACCGTGGGTCATTTTCTGCACATTCTCACGCGCCCTGCGCAAGTTGTGGCACCTGGCTTGCAGCCAAAAATTCCATTGGGCAGGTTGCCTCTTTCGCCGGAGTTTCGTACATGTGTGAGGCAAAGACCCTGATGCCAATCTCAGTGGATTAGTACCCGCCTCAAATGCTATAGGGTTGAATGTATATGCAGATAACGGCTCACGGCCGGCACCCCCTTTGATCATGCCACAAATTACCCCCTGGAAGCCCAGTAGGCATCAGTCAGCAAAAACCTTCAGGCAAAACCAAGCTCATGTGCCACCAAAAATATCTCACCTGCCCACACACAAACATCCCCAGTGAGATTTCCCTTTGAAACCGCCAACATTGCCCAGTAGGTCCCTGTGCAGCAATTAACCTGGGAAGATATGCTCATTGTTTGATGTTACACCAGCGAACATGGCTTCCTTCCTCTAATATGCCCCTCCACAATAAGTTGCTACAACCCACCCAATTTTGGATATGCTAATGTCAACCTTGGTCCACCAAAGGTTGTGTAACTTTCTGCAGATCCAGCAGTCATATTGGTGCACCCACATGTTTTCCACCTTGCCTTGATATATCCCCCAAATTGCATATGAAAATTATGAGGCCAAGAGCCCCATCTTCCTAACAACCATGCACGTAACCACATGCCATACCCCTTTGAGCCCATTTCTGCCTCTCATATAAGTTCCCCACCTGCGCTTATTGATCTTTATTCCCACCAGCTACCCCTTCCTGATCATATAATTTCCAACTGTCCCCAAATAATTCATAATAGCCATCATGTCAACCCCTTCACAACCACTTTGCATTGGGATGATTAATATTTGTATTCAAATAAATGGTGATATAACCTTAAATCCTAAGAATTCCCACTTAGCTTCTTGGATTATCCTATGGCACAATCAACACAACATATTTGTATATCTCCCCAATCACCAGGGTGCTATTGGCTCTCTCCCTGGAACCCTTTCCAAAGCGTTGATAACATTCCTTGGGGCACCAAAACCTTTCATGCACTGTGGTCCTGGTGGGGCATGGATTGAAAATTGCCAATCTAATCCTACTCAAATATTATTTGTTGAGGTAGTTTTTATGACTGATGCAAATGATCCCTCCTCATCTCAGAAACAAAATCTAGCATTGATGTTCTTAACATGGTATCCGAACATTCTATTAATAATTGAAAGATTTTGAACACAAGATTTAAAGATTAAAATGCCCAAAGAATATGACTGTAATACTCATAGTCAATGTCAGCTATTTACTCCCACATTTACTGCTTCAAACTTGACGCCAGCTTCATATCCTGCTGTTTCATCATTGACTTCCAAGCAAAAACTGATACAATAACCCAGTGGATCAGACCTCCCCATAATGACCCTGCCCCATTCCATTATTCAAAACCCCCTCCTCTGTCATCAAAAGACCGGACTAGCTTTTCTCTGGGATCGAGAAATCCCCAATGGCCAATCAGCCTGTAACTTTTGGGCCACCTCACCCCCAGGATCCACTTTTAATGCCAGGCACATAATTACAAACAAGGTCGTTATCTCATTTGAATCCCTTTCAACCAATAACCCTCCTGGAGGACTGCTTGTGGATGATATGGGATTAGGTAAAACCATTCAGGCCATTGCTCCAATTGGTACCTCCAAGGAGCGGTTGATTGCAAAGAGTGTCTGATCTTTAAATGATTCAAATTACCTTTCATATCCAATAACCCTTCCCCCATCTTATAGCTATATTTGCTCTCAATACACTGCCACTCACCATGCCATTAATAGCCTCCTTTCATCCCGTTGTGGTATTCCATACCAGTTCTTCCAAGGTTCAAATCCACAATTTTAAAGCTAAAACTTTGATCAATAATAATAATAATATATATATATATAGAAAATAAAAATAAAAAGTGAAAGATAAAAGTAAAGAAAAAAAAAATCAAGAAAAAGGAAGATAATTATATTAAAATAACAAAAATAAGTATTCCACTGGAATCTACATCAAATTTTACCTATAGTCACCTATTGCCTCAACCCCATAATGTCAATAATTTTCTAGATATCATGGATTAAAGAAGAGAAATGATAATATACACTCTATACTAGGTACAAGAATATGCTTAAAGATAATGCAGCTTATCTAAATATTCAATATGAATAAACATGTGTAATATTACATAAGTGATACCATTACTCTTACAACATCATGTGTTACATGTCTTGACATAAAAGAAACACTTACATATAAGTTAACATAGTGTTACATTACTCAATCCTCACTTAAACTCCTATAACCAAACATTAAAGGTATTATTTACAAATTAAATTTTACATAGAGAAATACTCAACTAAATACAGATCAAGGCTGTGAAGAAGAAAAATAAGGTTAGTAGAGATAAGAATACAGTTTTTTAAAATGGTGCAATCAACCAAACATATGGTGCAATATCTGTATCAAATGACACCATTCCAAATTTAACCACCAGCATAAATGTCTCAAGGCTGTGAAGAAGAAAAATAAGGTTAGTAGAGATAAGAATACAGTTTTTTAAAATGGTGCAATCAACCAAACATATGGTGCAATATCTGTATCAAATGACACCATTCCAAATTTAACCACCAGCAAAAATGTCTCAAGGCTGTGAAGAAGAAAAATAAGGTTAGTAGAGATAAGAATACAGTTATTTAAAATGGTGCAATCAACCAAACATATGGTGCAATATCTGTATCAAATGACACCATTCCAAATTTAACCACTAGCAAAATTGTCTCAAGGCTGTGCATAATAAGAATAAAGTTTAGTTAAAATATAAGTATAATTCAAAAAGTATGGTGCAATCAACCAAACATATGGTGCAATATCCTGAACAAATGACACCATTCCAAATTTAACCACTAGCAAAAATGTCTCAAGGCTGTGCACTGACAATAATAAGGTTCAGAATGGTGCAATCAACCAAACATATGGTTCAATATCTTGATCAAATGACACCATTTTTACTTTACCCACCAGCAAAAATGTCTCAAGGTGGAATTTTTTCTAAGTCCCTTGTTTTTGGAAGGCTCTATGGAGGGCCCAAAAGGTATATATAAAGGGCCTCTCTCCCTGTTTTTCCCCCCATGCTTCTGATTCAGACAATAATCTTGAGGATCAATCCATCCCTTCTCTAGTAGGATAATCTAGTATTTATATTGAAAAAGATCAGTAGCAAGGCTCAGTATGTTATAGTATTATTTATGATTAATTAATGAAAGATATTTATAATATTAATGAAAGAGCTTAATATTCTTTAATAGTCTTACCATTATAGTAGTAGTGTTGAAGTAGTGTTTGAAGATATTATCATTGGTGATCTTATCTAATTTATCAATAACCCTTATTTATAGAAGGGATATCATCTTACCTTTATACCTTATATTATAAGCCTTTTAGGTATATTGGATTATATTTATATTGATCCTAATAGTATTATATTACTATTATATCATTTATATCTTACCCTTATATTAAACAAAACCACCCCTAAAGAACTATCTTACCCTTAAATTATTATAGCTATACTGATAGTATTATTAAATCACCTTTAGAAGTATTAGCAAGCTATCAAGATTATTATTAAAATTAATAGTGATCTTAAACAATATTATTTAAAATATCTCAGGTATTGAAAGAAGGAATACTAGAAGCATTAATTAAAAAGAATTATAATCAATAACAAGAAAGTTAAGCAAACCTAAATTATCAAAAAAAAATATCAAATATTACCATTATTATCATAGTGATCTTTTATTTACAGACTGATAGAGACTGCTGAAGAAAATTCTCTAATTGAAAAGCCACAAAACTAAATAATTGATTTGTGATCTCATCAAAAAGGGTATCTTTTTCAGTATATTTGGAGGGGCAGCTAATACACCTTAGCACCCATGGTTATTGGCTCATTCTGAAATTTAAAACAGACTCACCAATAATGTCCCCATCAAGGTACTGCCTATTATTTATCCCACAACAAAAGGAGTTCCCACATCTGGTGTCCCAACAGTGGCTTTTCAATCTCACGTATCATTAATAAGATCACATTATCAATCTTAAAAATCATCAAAAATAATCAAAAATAATCAAAAATAATCAATCAAAAAAAAAATTAACAATTAAATCATTGTTTAGATCACAACTGTAATGGAGGAATCATCATCCTCAAAGAAGGCTCTAACCTGGGAGGAGGAATTGGAAAAAGAGCAGTCCAGAATTGAGGAATTAGGTCAGGAAGAAAGTGAAGAAGATGATTTTTCTTATTTAGAAAATGATGAAGAATTTCAGAAGAAAAGGTTAGAATTACAGAAGGCTATGGAAAGAGCTGCAAGAAGACATGGAAAGAAGACAAAATCAAGTCAATTCTCACCTGAAACTACTGGGGATGCAACTATTGAAAGAATGCTCAGACCCCAACAACCATCACCATCACCAACCCCAAAGACTTTTGCAACATCCACACCAGGAACATTTCCAAGAGCTGCAAGATTTGCAAAAAGGGTACATATTACAACACCAACTCAGCAACCTGAAAGAGTTACAATACCTACAAGAAAGATTGTTCAAATAAAGGCAAAAGATTATAACCTCAACTTTGATGGAAGTGATGTTGAGGATTTTATCAAGAGAGCTGAAAGGATGGCATCAATTGAAGGAGCCAATGAAAGGGATTTGGCAATGCAAATAGCATTCTGGAGTGAAGATAAGGATATCAGATATCACCAGGGCGAATCTTGTGTCAATCGTTGGCGATTGACTTCACGTCAAGCAGACGTCAAGCAGGATAAAAGTCGAGCTCACGTCAAGCGAAAATCAAGCAAACATCGAGCACACGTCACACTCTTGTCTTACACCAAATCCTGTGACATCCACCAATATTGGTTCCCCTGTGCCTTCAAATCAGATTCCTCACCACCTGATCATCCCGCAACCGTCCAATGGTTGGTAAAAATTACACAAGACCCGCCTGTTTGCACAAACACACATCAAAGAGGTCCTTCAGCCAGTCTTGATGTAGGCGGGGGGTTTGACTTCACCAGGTCATCCATAAAAGGACTCCGCCTGAGCAGGATTGTCGTTTTGCAGGTGACACTGGTAGAGCCCGCCGCACATAACCGCATGTGCGGGTGCGGGTGCGCTTGCGTGTGCATTGGCGTGTGCGGGTGCGCTTGCGTGTGTGGGTGCGGGTGCATTGGCGTGTGCGCGTGCAGGTGCGCAAGGGCCACTTCCCCTTCCAACATGATTATGGCGCAGTTAGAAATTTTGGATGCTGTGAAAGGTGAGTGTGTGGGTCATTTGATCATTGAACTTGGCTTATTCACACTGTACCCAATGTCAAAATAGTAAGTTCTTTGTGGCAATGTGAAATAGTGGGCTTTGCTTGTCACAATGGCATGTCTCTGTCACTAAATTTTGAGGCAGTTATTTCACTAGCCAAATTGCTAATGAATCTGAGAGATTTGCATTGTCTGTAGACTAAATTTCATGAAATAATGGCTTTATCATTACAAGCAGTCCACATGACAGAACTTTGTTATCATACAATTCACAGTTACCTTCTATTTCTTCTTCAGATATAATCAAGTGTCCATCATCAAAACCAACAGCTTTATAAATATTCAGATGCGGCCAATCTGGTAAGAAATTCACATCAATCTTCAAATTTTTTAAGATCAGAAAGTTATTCTTCAGTATGGTAGATGGCTCACAGACTTTAAAAATGCTATTAATAATACCAAATCGTCGTGAGTTGCCCCTCAGAAAACATATCACACTGTTGCTGACATTTTTGGATTCAGTTGAAAATATATTGTTCCCAATATTAATGTTTGAAACTGGAAAATACCAAGGTGAGACAATCCTTGAAGTGGGAGGACTTGTGGGTTGCACGGTAGTGTCTAAGCTGATCCAATCAACTATTTCCCTTGTTGCATGAAAATTCTGTAAGTACTCAACCAGGCAATCATAATTTTCTTGGTCATGGCGGGATGGTTTGTTATATTTATGGTCATTGAACAGGGCAGGTGGCTGTGATTTGAAAATCTGTTTTATTTCACATGGCACGGATGGGGATTTCAGGAAAACAGAAAGGTTGGAACATCGACAGATATGTTGAAGTAAGGTTTTATCTATATCATCTATTCAGAGTTGCAAGAAGTTAATCTTATTCAGTTCAAGTGTTTAATCAATGTGAATATATTGATCTTATTAATTGACGTACATATTTTGTTATTTGTTGGCATTTTTGCAAATACTCCAATGAAGCGCTCATAACCCCATGTGGCTGAGGCTTGTGCTGGGCCCCAACGTTGGAAGAGTTCGGGAATATGATCAGCAAAATGATGATTTTGTTTACTTTTCTGTTTTGGGAACAGGAGTTGATTGGAAAGGCGGAATTTTTTCCAATGCTCAGCAAATGCAGTCGCATCTCCTATTGAAACAGTCCAACTTGTGGCAATGTTGATAGCACTAATCAAATGGAATGTATTCTTGGTTAGTTCATTTGCAAGTTCATCTGACTGACCCATTTTTCTTTGAATGTTCGCGGATTGGTGTACATCTAATGACATCTGTTGACTGAGCATTAAAAATGGAATATAGACCTTATATAAGAGAGCCCATTCAGCGGCCTTTAAGCTACCATGAGAGGGGGAACCCATGTTGCGAGGTACTCTTGTCCATGATGAGGGAATTATTGTCTCAGATATGATTTGACGGAGATGCTCCAGAGCCTCACCCTTGATCTGGTGATCACTCAGTGCAGTGATATCCAATTCAGAGGGGATCTCAGAAGTGGGGATGTAATCGGCATCAAATGAAGAAATCTCCGCAGCACCACTAGATGGATGTTCCGTGTGAGGGGTGGGCATTGGGAAGTAGTTTTTTCAGGTGGAAGTAGTGGGGAGTGGCTCATTTATTATTTTTGCTGCGTCTCTTCTCAGGGAGCAGGCCTCTCTCAATGTGATTTTTTCAAGAGAGCTGTTGGAGGTCATGGAATCTGAGTCTGAACTGTTGGTGTCATTAGATTTCCTGCGGGACCTGAGGTAAATTTTTGATTTGGACTCTGGAATGCACAATTTGAAAGTTGCATGATCCTTCAAAATTCCAAGTATTAAATTATGCATTATGTCAAGATTAACCATTCAGGTTGCATCCCAATACGGAAGGTCTTCTAAAATTGAATATCGCACTCCATACTCAGAGAAAATTGCTTGTCTTTGTTGTGGGGTTGCCCGAAGCAATTTGGCAATGGTTGATTTATGATTTTGATATGAGCGTGTGTAGTGAAATTGAGGACCAATTTCTTCAATTTGAGCTTTGTGAATGGTGCAAAAATTACAAAAGTGGTTGCCTGAATGGGAAATAAATCCAGTAAGCTTGTGCATGGCAACCACATCCGCAATGGCTGTGAGAATGGCAACACGGATAAAGGATCCTGAAGGACCTGTTGAGGTGGGTGAAAAATGGTAACCTTGCCATAGCTCTTTGAGCTCGTTGATGAGTGGCGTTAATAAATAATTCAATTGAAGGGAAGTTGGCTCCTTTGGACCAGGGATGATTCCTGCAACATAGACATTCTCTGGCTTCAATCTTTCACTTGGGGGGAGATTAAGACAAATAAGCATGATAGGTCCAATGCTGGCCAACCGGGTTGACTTTCCATGTGCATTAAACCAGTCCACATAAATGGAGAAGGCCAATGCACCAGTAATGGACATGAATGGGGGGTCATGGATATTTCTAGTGCCAGTGAAGTGTCTTCAGACCAATCCATCCCAGACGTCACATTTTGGGGAATCTTCGGGAGTTTGGGATTGTTGATGTTGATGCAGAATGTCCATAATTCCAGCCCGCTGGAGAAATCTGGCAAGCCAATTTTTGAATGGTTGATAAATGAAATGTTTTGTTGGTATAAATTTTTGCTTCATGTTGGTTGTCGTTTGGGTGTGGGGCTCAAATGAATAGATGAATTTGCCTAATGATTGTGTGCAAGGGGGATCATGATCATTTGGGTCATTATGGCGTTGACAGTGGGGTTGGTCAGTTGTGACTGATTCAGTAAGGCCATTAAAAGAGAAACATTGAGGACAACATATATATTTTTGAATCACTGGCTCCAATTGGAGATGTTCAAATATGGTACTCAGATCTTGAGGTATATGGAATGCAGGAATGGGGGGACCACCGGAGCTTGAGATGCTGGACTTGATCAGCAGGTTTAGGGCGGGGTTGAGAATGCGTGAAGCCCGGCGGGGTATATTATACCTTAATGATAGAATGGCAGATATTATCATTCCAAGGTCTTGTGGAGGAAGGGTTTGACTGCTGCTGTATGGTTTCTGTGCAATTGAATTGAGCCCCGGTGCTGTGGAGAAGGTGCTTTGGGTCAATGGTGAATAATCAGCTGGGAATATTTGATCCAAAAGAAGCTGTGGGCACTCAGATCCTGATGCAGAAGTAGGGATGTTTGGAAGAGATTTGGGTGCAATGGTTGATTTGAGCTTTTTAATGTGCTGTTTATATTGGAAAGGTGTGAAGGCAACTCCAGGCCTATCACCCTCAGGGGAAGAGTGTGTTTGAGTTGAGCAGTGCTGACACATGCATATACACATTGAGGAATAGCGGCGGGTTGTCATTGTTGCAGGAATTGGGAGTACGGTTGGTTTGTGTATAAATATCTATGGCTGATGTGAAAGTGTTTAGGAGTGTTATTAATTGGAAAAAAAATTGAGTGATTATTTATGAAGGGGGAGATGATTTGAGCCATCTGAGAATTTTATCCCATTTGTAATGGTGCGTGAGCTGCAGCTGATGGAGTGTAACATGTCTCATCTGGATGGCAGAATTGGTTAGGAGTTTAATTGGGTAAAATGCCATGCTTCTCAATGCTCATACATATTCTATTTTATTTACACATGGCGATACTGCAGTTTTGACCCTTGAGGGGTGTTCCAATAGGGATGTGTCAACATTGATTTGAGGGGATTGACATTCAAACTATGTACGCTGGCACGCCATCGTACATGGCTTAAACCTTATTACAGACATAACGATATAACTCTATTACATAAGGGGTTGGAGTGCAGCTAAAGTCTTGGTATTTGGTTTGAGTGCAGCAGGCTTTTAATTGGTTGGAATGTGATTTGGATTGTCTCGCCTTTCTTGAAA
Organism: Austropuccinia psidii; assembly: GCA_023105745.1. Classification (NCBI taxonomy): domain Eukaryota; kingdom Fungi; phylum Basidiomycota; class Pucciniomycetes; order Pucciniales; family Sphaerophragmiaceae; genus Austropuccinia; species Austropuccinia psidii. Next base: position 30,362,583 of record JALGQZ010000007.1, on the reverse strand, counting down.
AGGTGATGTCTCTTTTGTGGGTAAATCCTTCATGAATATACCCCTTTACAGATGTACAATGCTGTGGAATTTCAATGCATATATTGGCAGTTTGGATAATCCACAAAATGTGACAGTGAAGAGGCGGAAATTTTACCGAATATGATTACTTATGGATGATGGGTCCCCTTTGAGATCAAGGAAATATTATATTATATGGTGGTAGGCCGTGCCGGGTGGTTTCCGATAAAAGCAGAAGAGCTCAAGAGGAGGCAGGGAGGATTCTCCTAAAAAGAGGCTTATTGGATTTTCACGCGACACTTAGTTCCAACTATTCATAGAATTTCTCTATTCTAAATTTGAAAAGGTTTCATCTCATATCACTTTATTTTATCATAATACTGAGGTGTTTTATCTAGTTAAAAATATTACTGTACTTTTTCGGCCCTTATGTCATCTTTCAAGTCACATAAATTCCGTTCAGGTTCTGTTCATGACTCAAATAGTGAATCTAGCATAGAATATGTTCAAACACAGTCACGATTTAGTCCCAACATTCCTCTCACAACCCCTATCGCATCCTCAATGAATGTATCAGGTCTTAACATTGATGTGGGCAATCCAAAGGCTCCAACTTCAAGCACTTGGTCGATCCCAAATATTTCCGTCACTCCAATTCCCCCGAATCCCACTAATACACAAACGCATGTGTCTCAGGGGCCAGAAGGCACACCTCAAATCTCATCACACGCTAATCCCCAATCAAAATTTCCACGTGAGTTCCTCCTTAATCCCGGTCGGAATCCAGTCGCATCCCAGGATCCCTTTGGCCAAAGTAAACAGCCAACCCTCAATATTCCATCAGGATCTCAGGTTCATGTGGGTGATGAAAGGCGCGTGGATGGGGGCGACGAAAAAGACCATTGGAGAATGTAACTTGGAGTGGTCTGTCAGAGGGAAATCCAGGATTGACGCTTCATCAAAGTAAGTCATTTTAATTTCGGAGTATAAACTTTTTCACCATTTGATATGTTTGTTTCATGGGTTAGATATGGCACCTAAAGGCAAGTCAGTCCGATCTGAGGAGCCAATTGAAGATTGTGAGTGACCAGTGTTCATTAATTTTTTGATGTGTTAACTAATGATGTGCATGGCAGGTGATGAACTTTATGCATCTTCACCTCTGGTCCATAAAGAGAAAGTCACAGGACGTCATCATCCATATGCCTCCAAACCAAGAACATCTCATGCCAGTTCATCAAGAGAAAAAATGGTGGATGATGAGGATGAGAACATGTCTCCAACTCAAATGGAAACAAATGAGGAACCAAGGAGTGACAATTTCACGGCGCATGAGCATGGCACTCAGTCAAATAATGAGTTCACCCATCCTCAAATGGGCCTTGCCCAGAGTATGCTTGAACAATCCGAGGTCGGACAGCAAAGGAACCAGGCTCGTAAAGCTCACAATGTGGCGAAACGTGCAAGCCAGAAGGAGCAACAAAAATGGCTGAAAGCAGAACTTCCAGAGAATGTCCATGGAATGAGATCAGCAGTACATGCACATTGCCTGTTCCTACTCAAAGTTAGGGATAAGGATTTTTCCTCACTACCAGCACCACCAAGCACAGAAGAGCGTGAAATTGCAATTCAAGTGGCTGGTCATCTCGGATATGTCCCCAAGGATGTTTTCAATGAGCCATCAACACAGGTTCAGTCTCAGGGTTTCCAAAGCTACTGCGAAAATGAGCTCCACAAGTTAGGACTAAAGCAATTCACTTGGGACTGGGAGAGCTCATGGCAACATCCGTTCAATGAGCTGATGTCTATGGTGTTTTACCGTACATTCCGTCTTGCACTGGTCAGCACCGAGTATCATCATTACTGTTGGAACAAGGATCATAATAACTATGGGGTCGTGGCGGCTTTAATGGAGCGATATTTCACTTATTTGAAAAGAGAATGGAAGTCTATTCAAAAGGATGCCGAGTATTTGGTTAAAAAGAAGGAGAATCGAAAGCTCGCAAAGATTTGTCAAAGGGTTAGTTAATGTATCTCTTCTTCATTGTGAGCAAAGACTGATGATGATCTACTTCATTATGTGCAGACCTGGGAGCCGTCGTGAATGGTGTGATATGGCTAAATTTCCCATCCTAGCATCACAATTCAATGACCCTCGAGTATGTTCAGATACTGAGGAGGTACTGGAAAATGGCCGTCAAGTTTACCGGAAAGTGGGATTATGCTGGCGCTCCCAGTTATTTAATGAATTGGTATTAAAAATGGATTGAGACATAGAGTTTTGTAATCACATTAAAAAAAAGGGTAAAAAAACTATTGATAGATTGCCAGAATTACGATTGACAAATGATGGTGATATTCCGGAAGGCTTATCATTTCAGTTATTTGATCAAGATTGGCTCAAAGGCTGTAGTAAGATTCAGACTAGCGCCCTCAAAATACTTGACATGCCAGTTATTAGGCCGAATGGTGATGCTCTGCAATAACTTATTAATATAAATGTATAGCACCGTTACAAATTATCATTTTGTGAATTATTTGTGCAGGTGTAATACAATCTGAGTATGATTTCTTAAAGATGCAACAACTTGCTAAATATGTCAGAATATAGACAATATGAATTGGAATGTATCACTGTCTCCCTTAGAAATAAGACTCTATTGCTCATTTTCATTGAGGAAATATTGAAGGAGTTCGATCCAACTCATGGTGTTCATAATTGTGTACCTATGCCAGGGTGAACAAGAGTTATCAACTTGGTCAAACACAAATTATATAATATCAGTAAGGCTCACGCAGTTAAAGATTTTTTCTTTTCTTGGACCTATTGGTGTTTGGAAAATGGCATTTCCATAAGGCAGGTTTTTAGAATAGCAATACAATTAGGGTCAAAGATGAGCTTGAAAGGTACCTTCTGCATGTTGACCTCAACTGATTGAGCAGTGATATAGTGGATGACCTTTACAGGTTGTTGTTGGCCAATACGATGGAGTCGATCAACAGCCTGAGCCTCAATGGCTGGGTTCCAATTGGGCTCCTGGAAATGTGGATGTCAGGGGCCGCAAATCAGGGCAGAATTTTGGGGGTCCCCTCACCATTAAATAGACCGTATTAGCACAAGTTATATTGAGGCCAGTTCCAGCTGTGGCAATGGATGCAATCAGGACTTCACATTCAGGATTATTGAAGAAATTCTCCAGTGCCTTCTCCTGTGCTCGTGCTGTAATTGTTCCATCAATTTGTGCTGGAAGGATAGAGTGATGGGCAAGTGCAATACCAATTCTACAATATGAAAAAGTCAGATGGATTCAATTGGTAATGGATGCATATTAGAATTAACGCACAAATCTAGAAATTGGGTCCATTGGGTATAAACCACTGATTTGGTTGGACCACACCTTGTTTGTTTGTTCTTCATTAAGCTTTGTAGGAGGTGTGCAATTTTACTACTCATCATGCATGTTTCCACATCCACAATAGTTCGTGTGATTCTTGGGGAGTTATCCTGAGTGCTCCTGCCCTTGTGGTCTTCCAAGTCTGCCCCTGCAATTGTGTTAAGCATGATGTGATGGTTACAACATATTCGCAGCTTATTAATATTTCTGAAAAATTCTCCTGGTCCTTTCCTTTTGGATGATAGGAATTCTTCATATAATATGGAATATTCTTGCTGCATGGTTGGGTTGAGTGGGAGCAGCTCATAATGATGGCTAATAGTGGGGAGGGATTAGAGATGTGTGGTTTTGGTGCGGCGCAAACTTAAATGCCGCAATGCCAAATGCAAGATATCATTGCAACCTTTGGAAAAACTACTGAGGATGAATGGTGACCAGTTATCTTGTTCGGCGCTCTGGGGTTGAGTGATGAATGATATTATGCCCAAAAGGTCATAAATGGTGTTGTGAATAGGTGTGCCCGTTAAACATATTCGACACAATGAAAGGAGGCTATTAATGGCACGGTGAGTGGCAGTGTATTGAGAGTGAATATAGCTATAAGATGGGGCAAGGGTTATTGGATATAAAAGGTAATTTGAATCATTTAAGATCAGACACTCACTGTGCTTCATCCAAAATTATACGATGCCAATTGATTTGAAAAATGAATGATGTAGAGGTATGGGTTTGCTTAAATTCTTGGGTGATAGTATTGTAAGAAGTGATGATGATATCATATTTTAAGATGTCATCTTTGGATAATGAGTGACGAGTGGGACCATGGTATATTTTGGAATGCAGCACTCCAGCCTGAGCATGCTTGGATATTTCTGATTGCCAGTTGGTAATTAAGCGAGGGGGGCAGATTATCATGGTGGGCGTGGAGCGATGGGGGTTTGCAATCATCCGCTCCTTGGAGGTACCAATTACAGCAATGGCCTGAATGGTTTTACCTAATCCCCTATCATCCGCGAGCAGTCCCCCAAGAGGGGTATTGGTCGAAAGGGATTCAAATGAGCTAACGACCCTGTTTGTAATGATGTGCCTGGCATTGAAAGTGAATCCTGGGGGTGAGGTGGCCCAAAGGTTACAGGCTGATTGGCCATTGGGAATTTCTCGATCCCAGAGAAAAGCTAGTCCGGTCTTTTGATGAGGGAGGAGGGGGGTTTGAAGAATGGCATGGGGCGGGGTCATCATGGGGAGGTCTGATCCACTGGGTAATTGTATCAGTTTCTGCTTGGAAACCAATGATGAAACAGCAGGATATGAAACTGGCGTTGAGCTTGAAGTGGGAAATGTCGGAGTGAAGAGTTGACATTGACTATGAGTATTACAGTCATATTCTTTGGGCATTTTAAGCTTGAAATCTTGTGTTCGAAAGCTTTCCATTATGAATAAAATGTTTGGATACCATGCGAAGAACATCAATGCTAGATTGGGTTTCTGAGATGAGGAGGGATCATTTGCATCAGTCATAAATACTCCCTCAACGAATAATATTTGAGAAGGATTGGATTGGCAATTTTCAATCCATGCCCCACCAGGACCACAGTGCATGAACGTTTTTGGTGCCCCAAGGAATGGTATCAAAATTTTGGAAAGGGTTCCAGGTAGAGAGCCAATAGCATGCTGGTGATTGGGGAGATAAACAAATATGTTGTGTTGATTGTGCCATATGATAATCCAAGAAGCTAAGTGGGAATTCTCAGGATTTAAGGCTATATCACTATTTATTGGAATACGAATATTAATCATCCCAATGCAAAGTGGTTGTGAAGGGGTTGACATGATGGCTATTTTAAATTATTTGGGGACAGTTGGAAATTATATGATTGGGAGGGGTTAGCTAAATGGAATGAAGACAAATAGGCGCAGATGGGGAACTTATATGAGAGGCAGCAATGGGGTCAAGGGGGGATGGCCTGTGGTTACGTGCATGGTCTTGATGGGGATGGGCCTCTTGGGCTCATAATTTTCATATCCGATTTGGGGAATATATCAAGGCAAGGTGGCCAAAATGTGGGTGCACCGATATGACTGCTGGATCTGCAGCAAGGTACAAAACCCTTGGTGGAACAAGGTTGACATTAGCATATCCAAAATTGGGTGGGTTGTAGCAACTTATTGTGGAGGGCATATCAGAGGCATGCAGTCATGTTTGCTGGTGTGACAGCGAACATGGATGCATATATATCTTCCCCAGGTTAATTGTGGCACAGGGACCTACTGGGCAATGTTGGCCGTTTCAAAGGGCAATCTCACTGTGGGGATGTTTGTGTGTGAGCAGGTGAGATATGCTCGGTGGCGTGCCACCGAACATGAGTTTGATTTTGCGTGAAGTTTTTTGATGACTAATGCCAACTAGGCTTCAGGGGGGAAGTGTGGCACGATCAAACCGGGCACCGACCGTGAGGCGTGATCCACATCTACATTCACCCCTATTGCGTTTGATGAGGCTACTATTCCCCGAGATTGGGATCACGGTCTTTGCCTCACGCGTGTACAAAACTCCGGATAAAGAGGCCACCCACCCAAGGGAATTTCTGGCTGCAAGCCAGGTGCCACAACTTGCGCGGGGCGTGTGAGAACGTGAAGAAAATTACCCGCGGTGGGAGATACCCACGCAAACATAACCAGCCTCAGCAATCATAGGCTGGGATTATTCTAATGTGGATGAGGCTGAAGCAAATCCACACTGATTGGCCTCAGGTTTCCACACGCCAGCAGGTGAGCGTCTGCAGTCAAGCTGACCACCCAACCAAGAAACTAGCCGGTCGGAACACTGGCAGTAAAATGTCTTCCAGGCGTGTGAAAGTTGCCTGTGTATGACCCGTTGGGGGGTGCGTATGAAAGCGTGTGGCTGCCCGACAATGAGCACGCGCAATGAACAAGCAGGGCCAGTCATTGTTGGCACCGGAGTGAATCCACTGTTTGTGTATTACCCAAATAATAAGTCATCCCATTATGACCCACTTTCATTAACTCAGATTACACCCGCGTGTATGCCATTGTTAGGCAGAGCTCTCCAAAAAGGTGCACCAAAGGGATGCAGTTGAGATATATGACTCAATGGCTTGACGTGATTTTCATGTTACATTTCTGAACAGCTTTTGCTCTGCCCCGCAGCATACATTTACAAAGGTGTACTGCGTACTACAGTGTTGGCTGTACAGATTAGGAAGTTGTAATACTACTTGAGCCTCCATGCATATAGCGAATGTGCATGCACCTTCCGATCGTTTGCATATACGTAGCTCATGTTCCACATGCTCAGCATTGCATTTCACCCGATTTGCACACGCAAGCTGAGCATGTCATGGTCAAAAGCACCGTGTGAAAGTGATCATTAAAGCCATGGAATGAACTTTTTTTGCAATAGTTCATTGGAAGGCTCAGTTTGGAGCACTTCACCAAAGCGTGTGAAATGCTGCACCTGGCTGAAATGTCACCCGATGCTGTGCCAAATGCTCAGATTGTGGGCATACAAAAACGACTGAGCAATGGCTCAGCATGGTGCATTTCATATTGTTATATCACTTGTTCAATTACTGTGCAATTAAAATGTTCAGCCACTGAGCAATTCAATTATGACCCAAAAGCAAACCTGAGCAATGGGTCGAGGCAAGCTCACGCTGTATTCACTTGTGTTACAGCCCCCCCCTTTGTTCAAATACTATCACCAGGCCATACGGCCGGTGATCTTGCCGCGGTCACTTGTGACCCAATGCACCGGGTGCATTTCTGCATGGGTCACTTGTGCATTGCACCCACAATGCACATTCAACAAGGGCCTCACGACCACCCTCCCAGGTGATTGGGTGGCTATTTAAGGAAAGAAAGGGGATTTGACTCAGCTTGACAATTTAATAAATTTCAATACTCAGCGGTGCATTTGATATTGTTATATCAATTGTTCAATTACTGTGCAATTAAAATGTTCAGCCACTGAGCATTTCAATTATGACCCGAAAGCAAACCTGAGCAATGGGTCGAGGCAAGCTCACGCTGTATTCACTTGTCTTACAGCCCCCCCTTTGTTCAAAGACTATCACCAGGCCATAAGGCCGGTGATCTTGCCGCGGTCACTTGTGCATTGCACCCACAATGCACATTCAACAAGGGCCTCACGACCACCCTCCTGGGTGATCGGGTGGCAATTTAAGGAAACAAAGGGGATTTGACTCAGCTTGACAATTCAATGAATTGCAATACTCAGCCAGACCCCCATTTTTCTTCTGCCTCACGCGAGCATCTCACTTCTCAGTTGCAGCATTCGCTGAGACTCAGCTTCAATTTTGCCCACACGCCTTGAAGCTGAGACTTTTGCTGGTGCTGCAACTGCTGAGATTGTCTCAGCTTCACCATGGTATAAAAGACCATCTTCACACGACACGCACTTCACTTTCTTTCTCACCCGCTCCACTTTGTTCAACCTCACCCGCGTTTGTCCTTCTTGTGCGTATTCCCCTTCGTCTTCCTGCCTTTCTATTTTTGTCTTTCGCACTCCACTAAACCCACTTCCCTTCCTTTTGCCTGTTTGTTTATTCTTCTGATCCGTTCAGAACCTCACTTCTATCCACCTCGTGCGTTACCTCTTTTTTAAACTTTTGTCGACACTACATACCGATATTAATACTTATTTTTCTTCACGACTCTTTTCCAGACTTTTCAAAACTTCCAACTAGAGCGTTCTTATTTTGTTTTGGTTTTAAATTCATAATTCATTGTACGTCTTCATTTTTTCTCTTGATTGTTTACTTTGTATGCAGTTACTAACCTCAATTGTTTTGGTTTTAGATGTCGTGCACTTTATGCACCAAGCGGGGTATCCCCTGCATTCGTTCCTCAACGACGAACGACGCTTGTGATGCTTGCCGCCAAGCACACAAGAAATGTTCCTTCGTTGTCCGCCCCTTCCGACCACGAGGCCAGAGGAGTTCCCGCCCAAGACGCCCTTGCGAGGACTCCTTTGTGGTCGACGATGATGACAACATTTCCGAGCGTGAATGGACACCGGGCCCCCAAACAGGCCAACGGGAACGATTCTGGACGATCAGCCCTGTCCCCTCCAGTATCGATTTGTCCACTCCCCCTCCTAGGCCACCATCCGATGGTCACTTCACTCCTCGACCAGAGCGAAGTGATTATCCGGACGATGAAGGATGGCGATGGCGAGAGGACATTCAAGCTTGGGCTGATTGTCACCATGTCTTGTCACCGATGGGATTCAAACGCCAAAGTAAGTTTTATTTCTCCTCCTTATCTCATTTCTCTTCACCCAATAATACTGACTTTTTTCAATTACTCATAGAACAAAACCCCCACGAATCCCCCCCGACATGACTCTCCCGTTCCTAGTTTGCCTCGCGAGCAAACCCCCCGGCAACCCACTCCAGGCCCGAGTGGCACCCGATGGTCTGAGGAATTATTCCGCGGTAAGCAGCCAAAGTTTCATTTCATTTTCACTTTCACTTTTGAGTCGAGTGAACTGACTCTTACTCCTTTTCTAGAACCCTCCCGAACGGAAGAGCCACCTATTCCTGGCCCGAGTCCATCGTCCCAACCACCTGAGGACGATATGACTTGTGAGCCAGAACCTGGGGTGGCTCCTACGCAATCCACGGAGGAACCTTATGGTAAGTCACCCCTTCTTTCTCTTTGATCCATATCCACTTTTCCTCATTTTTTCTTTGACCGTCTCCAGATCGTCCCACCAATCCTCGCTTGATCATCATCATCGACGATACGCCTGTTGGATCACCCCATCCCCCTCCCCCTCCCCCTTCTTCTTCACCGACACCACCATCTTCCCCTCCTCTCCTACCCCGGTTCCTTCCCAGGATCTCCCTCCCGTTGCCCCCGAGAACCCAACAACCTCTTCCCCCCGGTGCCAAGCTCCTCTCATTCCCACGATGACGCTCGCCAGGAATTCACCGACCTGCGACCGACACTAATGATCCCTCGAGCCATCGTCCACGAATCGATCAACCAAATCTTGTTGGAGCATCGCCGCTTGCTCCACATGATTCCTTTCATGGATGCAACTCATCGAAATGAGATGCACCTGGAATTCCGGGAGGAACTAAACTCCCTCCTTGCCCAGGCACTGGAGGCTTATCCAAAGGAGGACATAACCGGGATAGTCTCCAAATTCCTCGAAAAATAAAAATTTAAAAAAAATAATCCCATTATTTCCACTTTTTATCATTTGTAATACTTTCTTTTAAATAAATTATCATTTGTAATCAATTATTATTATGTTCAAATTCTATTACATTCTTTGTTCACGTAAAAATTACTTATTTCCTCCTTAGAGAAAAACCCTGATTGCGTGAGAATTATTTTGTAAGTGCCCCACCAAGAGTTTGAGTGAGTATTTGTTTTTGTGAACCTCTTTTTCTCAAAATGCGCCAATAGTTGCTGTTATCCTCTCCTATATTTTCTTCTTCCATGGTTTAGAGCCATATCCATTCTTAACTGTAAAAAAGCGGGAGGTTCCCGTATGTGAGCAATTCATTCCAGATTCGTGAAACATGGCCTTTCCTATGGTCACACGCTATTAATCTTACTCATGTATTGAATTGTTTAAATTGTCTGGAACCTTCACAAGCGTAAGGATTGGCGTGTGACTTGTCTGGAGCCTGCACAGGCGTAAGGATTGGCGTGTCAATTGTTGGGAGCCTGCACAGGCGTAAGGATTGGCATGTGAATTCTTGGGAGCCTGCACAGGCGTAAGAATTGGCGTGTGAATTGTTGGGAGCCTGCACAGGCGTAAGAATTCCCGTGTGAATTCTCGGGATCCTGCACAGGCCAAGAAATTTTCATCACTGTGGGGAACCCTCACAAGCGTAAGGATTGGCGTGTGAATCGTCGAAAGCCTGTACAGGCGTAAGGAATTTTTAGCATTTTTGGGAACCTTCACAAGCGTAAGGATTGGCATGTAAATTTTCGGGAGCCTGCACAGGCGTAAGGATTGGCGTGTGTAGTGTCGACACCCCCCATAGGCGTCAGGAACTTTTAGCATTTGCGGAACCTGCACAAGCATAAGGATTCGCGTGTGAAGCATTGGCATCCTGGACAATAGCAACAAACCAGGACAGATGTATGATGGCATGCCACTGTACATAATCCACTTCACCCCTTTTTCATGTGAGACACCCCATCTCCCGCACTCGAATCCATCCAATCCTGGTGTATATTGTCCTCTGCCTTACCCAACCCACATGCAAATCTCCTCATTCTTTGAATCGGCATGAGATTGTATTACCATCCCTGATTTGATAGCCTGCTCTCTTGCCAATCTCATAATAGCCATGGTTTTTTTGCCGCATTGTTTTGCTAACCTGCTTGAGCATTGTGCGGACATACCCACTAGTGTGGTGCTTTCGTTGTCCTGTGCTGGATCAGTATAATGAACAAATGTACTACTGGCCCACACTACCTGAATGAGCCCATGACATGCGGATAGATCAATCCAAAAATGCTCATTTGGGAAAATCAATTTTCCCCCTGTACACCGCTTTGACGCATCTCTTTGAATTTGGCCGGTCCGCTTATCAGCTTGAAACCACCATCCCGAAGCATACACCGATGCATCCTTATCAACATGAGGTGCGTTTTTGAATCCATTCATGGTGAAAGTGAGTGCGGAAGCGAACTCGAATGCACCCTGATTTGCCGGAATATTGCCTTCATAGTTGACTTGATCAAAAGACGGAACCCCCAATGAATTGTAGAAATTTTGAATCTTCTCAAATAAATTATCCCCAACATATCGTAAAGATTGACGTAGAATGCAACCCACCGAGCTAAGATTGGGACCTCGGTTCTGCCATTCATCTATTGCGTTTTCAATTTTCCCAACACTTCCATACAGACCAAATTGTTCATTCTTGGTGCTGCATTTGCACCACCCAATGGCGAACATAAATACCTCCAGTAATGCTCCATTGGTTGCAATCGGGTTGGTGAATCTCTTTTCGCGAAATAAGAATTGTGATAATTCATCCCATTGATTGACCTCGACTTCACTCATTGTTGTGAATGGTCGGAATTTGACAAGGGCAATGAGTAATCCAGTTGAAGAGAAAATTGCTACACGGCCAAAGTGAATGCGTTTGATCTGATTGACATCCACAACCCTCCGAATTTCACTTGGGGTCATATTTGCTGATACTGGCATTGATATTTGTGCTGTTGGGCGAGAGGAGGAAAACAACCTATTCATTCGGCTCGTTTTGCGCTCATTTGTCTTTTGGGATCTGCTACTATTCCCGAGTGGTTGAGGGATCACTATGTGTTGAAGCACACAAGATATCAGATACTGCCAAGGAGCTTTCTTCGGCACACATCCTTGAACTTCCCTGTTGGAGCCCACATGACATTGGCACAATCTGAACCGACTAAAGCCAATGTTCTTCCGTGGGGCCCAATGAGGGTGCCACATAAATGTGGAAGCATATATACACTGAGATTAAGCGAGCAACTCACACTTTCCTTCCTCAGCCCGACGCTTTCTGGCGAGTTCCCTTTTACGCTCTTTTCCTTTTTTCGTGAATGGCATGCTTTCAGCAGAAAATGAAATGAAACCGAATGATTACTGATTTATTAATATCAGCTAAATTGAATTGTGGTTGATGAATCTTTTTTGATTGCGGCTAAAGAGAAAGATCACACCTGACCTTGGCAAATTCACGATCTCAAATACCTGAACCTGAAAATTGCAGTGGATAGTGCATCATTCAATTTGACATATTGATGTTCCCATGCAATCACTTTCCAATCCAACCATTTGGAATGCGGATCCCTAGCTATCCTAGTCCTCTTGAAAGACACAGGAACATTTGGCCTATTATGGGCTGGCAGGAAGTGATAAATGTGACTTCCCGCAATGCCCCCGCGTGTGTTACTTGCGGGCACAACGCCTGACTCAGCTTGCATCTTGTCGGAGTCTTTGCAATGATGTACGGAGGCATGCCGCCGTACAATTACTATTGGTACTCAGACTGTGGCATCCGGGGAGTAGTAGGATAGGAAGTCATGATTATTAAATTCATAAATCACTTCGCAAAATTAAATTACAATCTATCTAGTACAAAGCTAATCTAAAACGGGTCAATCCTGGTTGTGAGGTTTGCTGACCTGGGTACCGTCAAGGTGACCGTGTTTTGCCACCCAGGCATCACCAAAGTCTAATACTAAGCATCGTGCAAATTCAAATCTAAGAGGTACAGTGGGGTTAAAAGACTCTGATGAGAAGAAGCTTTTATTCAGTAAATTACATATATACTTATTATTACATAGCCACACGGGCTCCACTAGATTTTTACCCTCTGAAAGTTTTGCGGAAATGTCAATTAGTGATAAAGCCCCTTTAACTGAGCTTGTTCTCCAGTCATCTGAGCATACCATCAAACCACGAACCCCCGCCGCACAGAATGCCGCTAATATACCATAGCAAATTGGATTTATTCCGAGATTCTTGTGACACGCCAAAAGATCTTTGATGGCCTCATTTTTTTTTGAGTTCGTGAGTTTGCCTTTGATTCCATTAACTTCGACCTTTGTATGTGCACGTACCATGTTGTACGCAATCATCAAATGGATAACTGTATCCATTAGATCCTCCAGGTTCTTGTGCGGCTTTGTGGATATCTCATTGTCAGCCCCGCCACCTTCAATGCTGAGTTGGCTTGCACGTTGCTTTGATTTACTCAAGGAGGAGGCAAGGTATTCAACTGCTCCCCGTTCGAGTCCAAGAGGATCGGTCGAATTTGATGTTGGTGCAACCACCTCGTATGAGACTAAACTAATGGATTCAAACATAACATTTTCCCAAAAATGTTTAACTGGATTGGCGGGGTAAAGAAGGCTCTGAACCATTTTGAAGAAGGTGTGTTCAGATTTTGGGAGATTCTCTGCAGGTTTAGCTGATTCCTTCATCAATTTGAGATTCCAAATGTTGTGATCAAAAAACGCTTCTGTTTTGGTTGGCTTAAAAAAAATCTAACCCTTTATATTGCAATTTATATCACCAGTCAACAGCCAATAAACATGTATCATGCACAAAGATAAAACTCACCTGCCATCTCAAGGTCCTCCAGCCAGGCCAACATTTTAAGCTCTCGGTTACTGATCACCTTAATACCAACAGGCAGGAATGTATGAGCATCTTTTGTTGGTAAATTGTCCCATCAATTTTTATAAATACTATTGATATTATCAAGCCCCCTTTTCCATGATTGTTGAGTAATATTGGAATGATAATTCAAAATTCCTGCAAACTCTTCCATGCGGGATAAAAATATCCCTTGAAAATTAGCAGAGGATGACACTTTGGGCTCAGGGTCAGGAACTATATCAGTCATATCTTGTCCCATTGTATCATGTTTAATTTTTTCCCTTTCTTGAAAGGCTTGAATATTCCGAGGAGAGGCGGGAGGGGTTGCATCATGCATTGTTTCATTGGGTATCGGGGGACTTTCAGTATGTGGAGCTTCATCATGGATTGTTTCATTGAGTATTGGGGGGATTAAGTATGTGGAGGTTGATTATCAATATGGTCCCCTTCAACATTGATAATTTCGTGACCTTGATCGTGAGAATCGTTTGCGGCTTCAAAGGTACGGCGTTTTTTGTTTGTTTTTTTGGTTGCATGTATATTTGGTCTTTTTCCTAATCCTTTGCCTGGAAATCCAATGACGACTCGAGATCCTTCAGGTAGAGATTCTCCCACCTCCACACCTGCCCATATATTGTAAGCAGCTATTGATACCAATTTTGTTTTGAATTAGTAATGGACTTACGGTTCAAATCCATTTTGAGCAGGCTCATGGCTTCAACAATCTTTTGACACACATAATCAGGAATTGTACTATCATTTTGGATTTTTTCAAGCCTTGGGATTGTTTGAGAAATGTTGGAGACAAATTGTTCCTTGGATATAATTTCCACCTCCCCACTGAAAATTACATCATCTTGCCCATCATCTTCTGTCGGTGCACAAGGTTCAACAGTCTGTTCCTTCTCATAAATTTTAAAATTTGGTTTCTGAGAGCTTGGAGGCTGACCTGAAATAAAGGCTATGACACAATATCAGGTTTTGGGAGATTAGAAATATTCAAGATGGATGCATACTCACATTCTGGAAGAACTGGGGGATCTTGATTATCTTCATGGGACTGGCTCTCTACTTCAATGCCTAATTCACGACTACTGGCAATATCAGAGATTTCACTTCCACTCTCTGGGGCTGAAGTTGGTCGTTCATTGAATTCAGTTGAATTTCCCGGGGTTTGGGCCATAGCGGAGGTAGTTTATTAAGCAACTAGATGGTGACGAGGTGATTGATAACTTGTTTGAAAATTTGTGGATAAAAGATCCAAATTCAAGAAAAAAGGTGCAAGTAAAATAATGGCATTTGCAAAATGCGATTTGTCGGGAAATTGAAGGAGGCGATGTTTTGCAAATTATCCCATATCATGCAAATGAAATCACTTCCCTGTGAGACATTGAATAAAGTTGACTAGTGAGAAACCTACTAAAGTCAACTTTTGAACTATTCAACGCTCATGAGGTAAGGACTAAGCAAAGTGTTCCATTTAAATGATATGAAATAAAATGGTTTTGTCGGGGAAACAGGAGACACAATTCTTGTCTTGAATAGTCCACTTATTAGGTTTTAATTTGTGAGTCTCATGATTTAAACCCTAACCACAACATTGTGAATATACTGACCAATTTCCCCTTAGGTCCTGTTGGCAGAGAAGGCCACTCAGCATATTTTGGTGATTGCCTTCATTGTGTACGCCAACAAGCCACCGTACACTATGGATGTAGTACGGAAGCGTAAGGATAAGTCGTGTCGGGAGCATGTTGAGAGGCACTCCGCGAGCGTAAGGATAGGTGGTTTCGGGAGCATGTCGGGAGGGCACCACACAAGCGTAAGGATAAGTTGTGTCGGGAGGGCACTACACAAGGGTAAGGATAAGTGGTGTCGGGAGTGCACTCCGCGAGCATAAGGATGGTAAGCAGTGTCGGGAGAGCACTACACAAGCGCAAGGATAAGCAGTTTCGGGAGGGCACTACACAAGCGTAAGGATAAGCAGTGTCGGGAGGGCACTTGAGCAAGCGTAAGGATAAGTGATGTCAGGAGCATGTCGGGAGTGCACTCCGCAAGCGTAATTATTGTAAGCAGTGTTGGGAGCATATCGGCAGGGCAGTTGAGCGAGCGTAAGGATAAGTGATGTCGGGAGCATGTCGGGAGTGCACCACGTGAGCATAAAGATGGTAAGGGCGGGGATGTGAAAGCATAAGGATTGGTGAAGACAGAGGTGGGGGGGCAGTGTCGGAGTCTCATGTGGAGGGTGGTGCGGGCTCGTAAGCATGCAAAGCATCGGGGTGGATTAGGTGTGGATGCGGAAGCCAATGAGGTGAAATTACCCGAACATTGTGAATAGTGTTGACATGGGTTTGGGCTTTGAGTGACATTCGCATGTGACACATGTGACGATTGACGTTGTCTTGACGCTGACGTGACGTGACCCACTAAATCCAGTGACTATAAAGTGACACTAACGCGACTGAAGCAAGATTTTATACTGACAGCGGTGCGACGTGAAGTCAATCGCCAACGATTGACGTGAGATTCGCCCTGGTGTATGAAATTGAAGGAATGCCAGGATATGAAATGGAGGATTGGGATCAATTGAAAAAGGAAATGATCAGTAAATGGGGAAAGGTGGAACCAGAAAGAAGACACAGGAAAGATTCATTAACAAGAGTATTTAATCAAACTCAACAGGAGGGAGGAGTCAAGAGTTTGTCCCAATACAGAAAGTTTATTGGGGAATATGACATAATTTCAAAATATCTGCTGAAGTATGGGTATATCAAAAAGGAAAATGATTATCATGAAGATGTCTTTGACTCCTTATCACCAGAAGTTAGAAGTAGTGTTACTAAAGAAATGATCAAAGACAGGACCATGGTTCGAGCAAGAGATGGAGGATATATCTTACCTGAGATGGATATCCTCAGAAATTATATTGAGGCAGAATTGGAGGCAGCAGTAGTTATTAAAGGGAAATCACAATGATCAAAGTCAGATGAAATCAAAAGCAAAAAGAAAGCCAGATTTGAAGATGAAAGCTGGGAGGAGGTTATCAAGCAAATGAAAGATATCACAAAGAAAATAAAGAATCCACCAGCTCAAGAGGCTTATGTCAATGAAGCCCCAAAAGAAGTGAACCCAATGAAGGATGTTTTGGACCAGCTGAAAGAACTATCAGAGGCTGTTAATCCACCAAAGAAGGTCTGGAAGGATAAACCAAATACACAAGGATCAGGCTTAGCACCAAATGCACAACCATTCAGACCAAGAAATACTCAGGCACCTTTACCTGCAAATTATCAACCTTATGTTCCAGCACAACTGTATCCAAGACCACCCTTAAAGTGTTATTACTGTTTTGAAAATGGTCATTCATTGACAAGATGCAGCTACCTGGCAGAAGATATGGAAAAAAGAACTGTTAGTAGGCAAGGATTAAACTTCCTTTACCCTAATTTCCAAAGAGTACCCTCAGAAGGAACCAAATCTCCAAAGGATTTAGTCAGGGAATTTGATAAGGAACAAAAAGAAATTTCAAAAAAGATAATTGAAAAAGAAAAGCCTTTATCAAGACCAGAAGATCAAAAGATAGTTGAGCTGAAAAAGGAAGAAAAAGAAGTTTCAATTGCTCAAGTAGAAGACTGGGGTAATTGGGAACCACCAATAGTATCTTCACCCACTGAGATTTTGGAAACACATGCAACTCTCAGACAGACAAAGCAAAGATTGGCTAAGCAAGAAAACCAAAATAGAGAAGATTCTCAAAGTAAAAAGCCTATACTACCAGGAACCTATCATGAGGATGAGGCTGAAGAAGAGATGAAGATGATTGTTCCAACCAAATATAAAGATAAACATACAAAAAGAGATGAAACATTTGAAGGAACTGAAAGTAAAGAAAAAGAGAATGTTGAAGAGGAAGGTGACAAGTTAAACAAAAGGATGGTTCACCACAAAACTGAAAAGAAAGAATTCATAAAGGAAAAGAAAGAATTAAAACCAAAATTAGCAATTAAAAATTTGATAAAGAAAATCCTGGAACAGAAAATTAACTTAACCTTGGAAGAAATATTATCAGTTTCCCCAACCTTCATTTACAGGCTTCAAGGGATTTCTCTTGAAGAAAAGGAAGCTATAAAATCAGTTAACACTTTGGACATTAAAGAAGATGTTATTTCTATAAAAATTAAAGACTTTGAAAAACCAAGACTTCATTATGCCTGTCCACTTGGGTTTATGCAAGTATTTGTTGGAAAAGAAGAATATCCAGTAATGGCACTGGTAGATACAGGATCAGAGCTCAACATAATCACTGAAGATGCAGAAATAAAAGCCTCTCTTCCAAACAGAAAGCTCAACATGAATTTAAGAGGAATTGGAGGACATACAACATCATTAATTGGATTGGCTGAATTCACACAAGTACTTTTGCCTTCTGGAGAAGAAAAAGAAATTAATTTCTTCATTGCCAAGGGAGCAGTACATACAGTCCTTGGAAGGCCCTTCTTGGCAGACAATAACATTAGATTGGACTTTTCGCAGAAACAAGGTGAAATATTTAGCTATCAAGAAGCAGATGGTAGAAGATTATGTATGCCAATATGCAAACCCCATATGTTAGGATGGCAAACAGGACCACCAAGAGGAATGGAGCTTTGTTCAATGGGAAAAATAAAGGATTGGTTTAGCAAAGTAAAATTAAAAGAAACTGAAGATAAATCTGAAGTCAAAATAAAAAGTATTTTCAAATCAACAAAAAACAAAGATTATCAAAAGATAAAGTCTATGGAATGTAATTTAGATGAAAGATTATCCATAATGGATAGGGGAATAGAGAATGAACCTCAGGAGGAAGTGGAAGGAGACCAACAGGTAGAAACACAAGAGCCAGAACAGGGACCATCAACAGAAGCACTATCAAACCAAATAAAATCAGAAGAACCAAAGTCATTAGCCTGGTATTTAGACAAGGAAATAAAAGAAAACAAGGAATGGGCTACATTTGATCCCAAAAAGTGGGAGGAATGGATCAACAGAAATCTACCACCTTCAAGTGAATATGAAGATTATGTTAAAAATAAAAACCCTCAAGTAAACAACTTAAGCTTAAGCCCATTCCCTGACTTCTGGAAAATTAATGATGAACCTGAAAACAATAAAAGTTATATATGGAAACAAGATGAAAAATCAAATTGGTATATGGAAGAAGTCAATGAAGCAGAGAAAAAGGAAAATAAAATTATTTATAAACCAATTGACACCAATGGTATGTTATATCAGGTTTTGGTTAATGGCTCAGAAATAATAGAAGGACCACCAATACATAGTAGAAAGAATCTGTTTGACATATTTTCCAAGCAAAAATACCCACAAGATATGGAAATTGAAATGAAGCCAGAAATGAACAGTGATCAATACTGTGAAGACTCATTGGAAGATCTTAGAAATAAAATTATTTACTGTTTCAAAGATGAAGAATTTATGAAGGAATACAATAAAGAGGAATATAATCAAACTGATGAATTCCAAATACATGAAATTTCTCAAGATCCTCCAAAGAAGAAAATAAAGCACTCCCATGCTTATGAAAATCTTTGGGAGACCTACAACAATCATGACTCTTTAAAAGAAATTAAACCAAGATTATCTTCATATTCAAAGACAGAAGCAAATTTGATAGAAGTTGAAGTCTCACCATTGCAAAAAGATCTCATGAACACTATTCTGTCATATGATTTAAACCCAAAAAGCCCATGGAGAATTGATAAAGACAAGGAAATGGACTTGGAAAAAGAAAGTTTCTTGAAGTATTATGATGAAATGTCTTACTGGCAACTTCCAACACCTGAAGAAGAGCCAGATTTCATAATTCTTCCCTACATTGAATTCAAAGATATATACTTTGAGGGTCCATCAAGAATAAAAGGTGGAAAATGGTTGAAGAATCTTCCAGGATATGACCTGTCAAAATTAGACTTCATGGAACTCTTGAATGAGGAAGGAATTAAGGGTAATTTGGAAAACCAGTATTGGGAGGAAGTTTTTCCCTTTGATGAACAAACAAGGAAGGCTCTTTATGATTGTAGAATTTGGCCACAAGAAGACTTCGATTTGCATAATATGGAGCTTCTTGGTGGAAATCTTTTCTGGGAAGAGTATGGATACCTCTTTATACACAAAGAACAAGGATTCATAAGAAATTGGAAAGGTAATACCCTAGAAGAAAGGAAGGAAGGAAGGAAAATACTGGGAGAAATAGCAAAGGATATATGTGTGAATAGAATTCTTCAAAAAAAAGAAAAAGGAAAATGGGTTTCATGAATTGAATATATTTTTCTGCACATGTAAAAAAAAAAAAAAAAAAAAAAAAAAAAAAAAAAAAAAAAAAAAAAAAACTTAAAAAAATTATTAAAATTAAAAAGAAATATATACTCAAAAAAAAAATTAAAAAATTAAAAATAAATTTATGACTGATGATTTGGGTGTGCAAGACTTTTAACTGTAAAAGTATCATAAGGCTATGTTTAAATTAAAAAATAGGGGGTGGGTGTCTGTTTCTTATTCCACCTCTAATGGTTTAAGTTTTTGGGATGAAATCCTTGGGAATTTAAATATCAATTTCTATTCAGTTTTAATATCAATATCATTAATTTCAAGACCTTTTAAAAAAACAGAAAAAAATTGATAAGATCATAATCTTTAAAAAAATTAACAAACACTCAAGATGCCAAAGCTTGGATGTTATGGGGATGAATTGTTGGAGGATGAAGAGATTTTGGATTAAAGGAAATTGAAGAAGCAATATGAAGAATTCATTTTTGAGTATGAAGATGAATTTCAAGAATTTAAGTCATCAAGTCACCAATCAAGAGAAGAAATGGAAACATTGGAAGAAATAAGGTTGTTATTGGAGGAACTTAGAGTTTTGAATGAAAAATTAGCTTATTATAGAAATTACTTACCATCAATGAGAGAAGTACAGCTGAAGCTAATTCTGAAAACCTCCAGCTTACATAGCTCAAAAACAAAGAAGAGAAGAAAATAAGTAAGATTCAATTTAAATAATCAAGTCCAGTATTTTTGGCAGTGACTTCCTGCCTTATCAAAGAGAACCCAAATATTTCTTACCTTATTACTTAAAACTTCAATTGATTCAAGCTCTTGGAAGTGACTTCCTGCCTTATCAAAGAGGATCAATTCTTTAAGAAATACTTTAGTTAGATTATTTATTTCATCTACCTTTACCAAGAAGTTATTATAATTATTCATATTTTTTAAAATCAAGAAACCATTAGCAACTTTTTCTTATGTTTTCAATAATCATGTCTGAAACTGATGAAGCAGACAATACCATCTGGATCTATTGGCCAAACTCAAAAACAAATGAAGAAAGCCAAGACCTCTGGATCAATCAAAATTTTCAAGGACTTAATAATGAAGACCAAAGATGGGGCTTACCAATTATTGAATCCTTCAAGATACCAATTATTCAAACTATCCCCTTTATTGAATTTGAAGATTTATTTGGAAATGAAGATATTACTCAAGAAACCCCTGCAGAAGCCTATTTAAGCCAGCTTCCTGGATCAAACCTTTCAAAACTAGAATTTATGGATATGCTTAATTATGATGGAATTAAAGGAAATCTCAATAATGACTATTGGAATGACATTTTCTATATGGATTCAGATATAAGGAGCAGTCTTTACTGGGGAACAATACAAGCTCAGAGATGGTTTTGTCTTGAAGAATATCAAATTGAGGGTAGAAGTATTAAATGGAGAGGGGACTGCTATATTACTGAAAAGGGATTGGATTTTGATTTAGAGGATAAAGTCTTACAGCTAATAATTATAATGAAGAAGCACAAGTTTTGTTTGAAGAAAGAATAATGGAATAAGTTATGGAAAGAAATTGTCAGCAGCAAGATTGAAATGCAAATGAAGAAGAATCAAGATTATTTTAAGAAAATTATTCTTCAGAAAATTAAACGCCCAGCATGGCCTTAAACTGCAATTCAATCATTTAGTTACTGTTTCTCTTATTCTATTTTAAATCAAGATATCCAATAAAAAACACAGAAAATATTAACACATGCAAGTACCAATGATACATGATGGCCCAGCATGGCCTTAAACTGCAAATTTAATTTATGACTTTTCTGTAATAGTATCAAAAAAAAATCTAGTAATAATCAATAAATCAATCAAAAAAAATCTAGTAATAATCAATAGATCAATCAAAAAAATCTATATATAACTAATAAAGCAATAAAAATTAATAATTGATATGGATTTCAGAAGTGATAGTTGTGGTTAAGATATTTCAATTGATATAAAAAAAAAGTTACAGCAATAAAAAAAAGAACTGCTTATCAAATTCATCTAGAAAGAATTCTTTAGATTTTTTATTCTGTAACAGTATCAGTAGTGCTTCATACTTAAAAAAAATAGGGGTGGTTAACTATTTCTTATACCACCCAAAGCACAAGTGGCTATAGGTTTTGGGGAAGGTGGGACTTTGACAATGAAGCATCAGTTTATAAATTTAATCAATCAAAATCAATTGAATTAATTGTCTTGAAAGAATTTACATATTAGATTATAATTCATTCAAGCTTATTTTCCATTAATAAATTACTTAGATATTTCTTGAATTCTCAATTTCATGAAAAATTACCTTTCATAAGGTCAAAAAAAAAACACTTATCATTGCACTTCTTCAAAAGAAGATCATTGTTTGTGAAAAAAAACAGTTTCAATTTCAAAAGGAAAATCATTTCAAAATATAATTCAACAAAATAATCTGAAAACAAGGAAGCTTTAATCAGTATTATGTTGAAATTGAAAATAAAAAAAAAAAATAAGTTTCATTAACTTACTAATACAAGGATAGAGCTCAAATTAATATTGAATATTTCAAATATACAGCACAGAATTTCTTCATTTTTCACAAAAAAAGGAAATGTTGAATAAAAAATACTGCAAAATTTTTTCACTACAAGAAGACTAGACATTTTAGAAGGAAGAAAAAAAAACTCATCAGTTGGGTAGCATCAATCCTCAAGAGAAATTATAAAGAAACTTATCTTAACATTCTAGAACTGAATCAATCAGGAATCCAAAATGGAAATTATTGAGCTGAACTACTCAATACACATACATGCTACACACATACACACAGCATGCATACACACATAGCACATAGAAATAATCCAACTCACAAGGAGGGGTGACCAGAATTTTTAATTTAATTTTTTCTCTTTTTTCAATTTTTAATTTTTTTTAATTTTTTTTTTTTTTTTTTAATTTTTTTTTTTTAAAAAAAAAAATTAATAAAAAAAACTGGCCACCCCCCCTTGCTTTAAAAGGAAATTAAATGAAATAAACAAAATGAAGCCAATTCATAAGGAAGAAATATAGCAATATAGAAAATAAGTATAAAGCTATATTGGATAAGATAATATTATAATAATATTAAAACAAAAATAATATTATAATACTATAATTTTAAAGTCAATAAATAAAGTAAAAAAAATATAGTAAAAGGGATATATCCCTGAATGATGAATAAATATAAATAATATTATTGATTAAAGACTATAGTGTTCAGAATAATATTTTCACCTTGAATATATATATTGATAGATATTATCAAGGTTATTCAAAAAATAAATATACAGAGGCAACTGGCCAGGTTGACCCTACATAATTTATTTTTAACCTCACTTGGTTTAAATCATAACAAAAAAAATTAGAATATTTTTTCTCTAAATATATAAATAAAAAAATTACTTTAAAAAAAATCATTATGAAAAGCATGGGAGAGTAGCTTGAAAATGTAGCTCCTTTTATATTGAAGAGAAGGCTTTTTGCTCACCCACAACTTGACCATCATAACACTAGAAATAAAATAAACTTGTTGGTTCTTTGCAAGTTTTTTAGTTTAATTTATATTTTTAATTAATTTTAAAGTTTAATTTATCTTTATTTAATTTCTTTTAAACAAATATAAATATATATAAATATAAACAAATATCAATATATATAAATAAAGATATATAAATATAAATATAAATAAATATATATAAATATAAACAAATACAAATAAATGTATACAAATATGAATATAAATTAATATAAATATATATAAATAAGTATAAATAAACTTAACTGAATATATATATATATATAAATATAAATAAGTATATATCAATATATATAAACACAAATACACATAAATTTATATAAATACAAATAAATATATATTAATATAAATATATATAAATAAATATATATCAGTACAAATAAGTATATACAAATATATATAAATATAAATATAATTAAATAAGTATAAATAGATTTGAATTAAATATAAATATATGTAAAAAAATATAAATAAATAAATATAGATATATATAAATAAATATAAATATATCTAAAGAAATAAATGTATATAAAAATAAATAAATATAAGTATAAATAAATATAAATATAAACAAATAAGTATAATTAAATAAATACAGATAAATAAATACAAATAAATAAAAACTAAATTTATATAAATTAATATAAATAAATATAAGTAAAATTATATAAATAAATTAATATATAAATACATATAAATATAAATGTATATAAATAAATATAAATATATAAATATATATAAACATGAATAAATATACAAAAATAAATAAAAATTAAACCAAATATAAAAATTTATTACTATTATTTAAATATTAAAGTAGAATAAAAAAAAAACACAAAGCGATAACAATAGAATTGTTTATGTTTTTATTTTTTTTTTTTTAAAAAAAAAGAAAAAAAAGAGTCGCGATTGAATGAAAAGACAGTACAGATTAGCACTGTACTATACCACACATTTAGTCTACTCTACTGTACCAAACTAAATCAAATACAAAAAAAAAAGTTATTTATAGATTATAAATAAATAAAAAAAAACTAGTTGCAATCCAAAAAAAAAAAAAAGAAAAGAAAAGAAAAAAAAAAAAAAAAAAAAAAAAAAATATAGTAGAAATAAAAAAAAAAAAAAAAATATAGTAGAAATAAAAAAAAAAAAAAAAAAAAAAAAAAAAAAAAACTCTCCACGCAATTCAAATTAAAACAAAAATTAATAATATATAAAAAAAAAGAAACATTTATTAAATTTTTTTAAAAAAAACTAATAGTTTTTCTTTTTTTAAAAAAAAGAGAAAAGATTGCTTAAGCAATCAAATATAAAAAAAGAATAAAAAGAATAGAAAAAAAAAAAATAGATGCGATTGAAAACAAAGAGACTACAGTACAGTACAACCTACTATAAAAAATAAAAAAACAAAAATCTCAATATAAAATAAATTTTTACATTAAATTACAGTACAGTACTGTACTGTACTGTAAAGCTCCTCAAATGTAAACTTACTTTACTGTTGTAAAACAAAAATAATAAAAAAAAAAAAAAGGATCTCTCGTGCGGTCAAACATAAAAAATGAATATAATGAAAGATAATATAAAAAACAAGAAATAAATCATATTGTTAATTTTTTTTTGAAGAATGTGAACAATAAAAAAAAAAAGTCGCGATAAACAGTACAAAGTTACAATGATGTACTGTACTGTAATTCACACTAAGTACAGTACTAAAATAATAAAATACAAATTATCATGATTATGAAATATTTACTAAATAACATACAATGTATATATAATATATATATATATATATCATAAATAAAATTAAATAAGAAAATAAAACTTATAGAAAAATAATAATAATATAATCAAAAAAAAATGATGAAATACTTCATTATTGTCTTTTTTGTCAAAAAAAAAAAAGAAGATTATTCAAAATAAATCCTATAGTAATAGTGACAATAAAATAATAATAACAAAAGAAAAAATAATTAAATTGCAAAATCAATCAATTGATTATAGTTAAAACTCAAATTTAATCATTATTCAGGTGATATATTACAATCAGATATTAAAAATAAAATAAAAATAGCATGTGATTATAAATATTATATAATAAAAAAATATATGAATATATAAATCTTTGTTTAATATGAAGATCAATATCATGAAGAAAATTGAAGAAGCAAGTATATTTAGAAAGAAAAATAATGATAGTAATTAATTTAGCTAGGTCCTCTATGACCTTAAACTGGACTTATGTCTTAACTTGGATTACAATTAATGACTCTATTGCTTATTTCATAATCATGTTAATAAATATCTTAATATATACACTTAATTACAATATCTTTTTCAATATTTACTTTAATAATTAATTTAACAATAGCTTGATAATCAGTATGGTATTCAAGTATTTATTTTTAAATTCATTCAAAAAAAAAATAGGTCCCCCATGACCTAAAACTGGAAAATTATTCCTCTACTTATTATCTATTTTAATTGATACTTAATTTCTAATGAAAATAATATGATACTATATAGAAATATTCATTATCACATAAGCTATAAGATTGATTATAGTAGGACCTTAAAAAAAAAGAAGAAAGTCCTCCATGACTTTAAACTGGAAAATTATTGAAATAATTAAATTTATCTTTTATTTTTGTCTAATTCATTTTTGATATTTATTTTTTATTTTTTTTTAAAAAAAAAAAAAAAAAAAAAAAAAATTCATTAGTGTCAATTGGGTCCACCATGACCTTAAACTGGAAATATTAAAATCTCAATACTATAAAATATTATATATAAAAAATTCAAATATATATATATAAATAGATATAAATATATATATACTCAAAAAAAAAAAGAAAAAAAAGAAGAAAACATAAGAATTATCAATCACTCAAAGATTAGAAATATGATGTTTGATGTTAATATTATTATTAGGAAAATCTCATTCAGAAAAGAGGGGCTTTAATGGTCTTCCTGCTCTAGGTGGCACTTGGACAACTGGTCTATATGTACATAAAAATACATATACACTGAGCAGCCAAGGTCAGACCTGGTCTGATGAGGGGAAATATCTCTGAGTTGATTAGAGATATAGCCTTTTAGACTGCCACTATATAGTGTCAGGCCACCACAAAAATTAAAACCCTCTTCTTAGTATGAATAAGACTCAAAATAATAATAATAATTAAGCTGAAAATTCAAAATTTGGCAAGAAAATATGACAAGAATCAAAGACAAAATACAAACGAAGTATAGAAACCAACTACAGAAATTTAAATCGAGAGGGGGTCTTATCCCACACCTGAAGATTAATATTACAGATAGAAAGAAGAAAGAAGAATAAAACTATATCTTAATAGTATCTTGAAAGCTCAATCATGATATGATGAATTTTCATAATAATGAATGGAAGATGATAAATATAGACTGGCTTTCCTTTAAACTCATCATAAAAACATCCTGAAGGCATATTAAACTCTAATATTATGAGAATTTCATTCAATATATAAAATTGGCAATTTAATGAATCCATGAAGGGAGTAGTGGAATGTTAAGTCCTTGTATGACTTAAAACTACAGGGGTGGCACACCTGAGGGCTTATAGTCTATTTCTTTATTTTAGTCTATGAAAGGAGTAGTGGTATCAAAGAAATAATGTGAAGAAAGAAGAGGTCAGATTTGAAATGGTTCAAATAAAATCCTCAAATATATGTGATAGATTGGCCAAAGAATAAAATATTGAAGAAAGAAGGACAAAGATGAAGAATTGAAATATGCAAGGAGATTGGTAATGACTGAAAAGAATAAAGAAATATCTATCAACCCAAACATTTTATGAATTATCAAGCCTCAAGGTAGCTCAAGTTGATATTAGAATAAGGAATCTTTCAACTTAACAAGAAAAAATAAAAAATAAAAAATAAAAATAAAAAAAATAAACTGCCCTTGGATCAAGTCAAATTGAAGACCAGGAGGTCCTCAGCATGACATGAAACTGCTCCCTTGTGAATAAATGGACAAGGGGTCTTATTGTCCTTGTATGACATAACAAGGCAGGATTTTGTATACCTAATATACAGGGTCTGCACACCTGAGTTGTAGGGTCCTGTATGACCTTAAACTGCAACCTCAAATGTATGAACAGAAAAAAGATAAAAGAAGTGAAGATTTATTTAATTTAATAAATTATTGAAATAAGGAGGAGAATTAAAGAAAATAGAAGAATTGATACTATATTGATTTCAACATAACCAGTTTTAAAAAGAAAAAATATATAAAAAAATAGAAATATCAAAGAAAAAAACAGAATCATTTCAGTGATATTACAAAATGGATTACCAAAATAGTGCAGCAAAATAAAAATCAGTACTCAAGAAGGTCAAACCAGTTAATGAGCCTATGCCACAAGACATAAATCCTCCTTTGGGAAGGCCACCATTATCAAGAGACCCATATAACACACCACTATCACCAAAACCACCTAAATTTATGGTCACATCAAAAATAACACAAGAAAGATTTGAATTGATAAATTTTGGACCACCTTGATGGCTTTCAGAAGAAGAAAGAAGTCTTCTTATGAGTTTCATAGTTTTAAGAGAAAAAGCAATTGCATTCAGTGCAGAGGAAAGGGGTTTACTAAAACATTCATATGGAAAACCCTACAAAATACCAGTAATACCACATACACCTTGGCAGAAGAAGCCAATACCAATACCAAAGCCTATAATACCCCAATTTATTGAATTGGTAAGGGAAAGGATTAGAACAGGCTTGTATGAGCAGTCTACCTCCAGCTATACAAGTCCAGTATTTTGTGTTGCAAAGTCAAATGGAAAACTTAGAATTGTCCATGACTTACAGGATCTTAATAAGGTAACAATTAAAGATGCAGGATTACCACCACATATTGAAGAATTTGTAGATGCCTTTTCAGGGAGAGCTTGTTATGGACTTGGTGACATAATGGGAGGGTATGATGAAAGAGAATTAGACATTTCTACAAGACCCTTAACTACATTTGAAACACCACTTGGAAGGCTACAACTCACACAATTACCACAAGGAGCAACCAATTCTGTTGCAGTTTATCAAGCCCAAATGACTTGGATACTTCAAGAAGAAATACCAGAGAATGTAGGAATTTTTATTGATGATGGAGGGATAAAAGGTCCAAGATCAACATATAATAATGAAACTTTACAAGAAAATAATTTGATAAGAAGATTCATTTGGGAATATGCAGTTACATTAGAGAGAATATTATTCAGAATTGAAGAGGCAGGACTTACCATATCAGGTATCAAATTTGCATGTTGTGTGCCAGCATTGGACATAGTAGGGCATGTAGTTTCTTTGAATGGAAGAAAAATCTCAAAGCAGAAGATTAATAAAATACAAAGTTGGCCAAAGCCCCTCAATAAAAAGGAAGTAAGAGGCTTTTTGGGACTTTGTGCATATGTTAGAATGTTCATTCAAAATTTCTCTCAGATTGCATCACCACTAAGAAGATTAACAAGAGATGATGAAGAATGGGAATGGAATACTAAATGTGATGAAGCATTTGAAAAGTTAAGAAAAATTGTAGGGGAGGAAATAACATTAAAAAATTTGGATTATGAAAAGGGAGAAGGGAAGATTAAATTAGCAGTAGACTCAAGCTATATAGCTGCAGGAGCAGTACTTACTCAAGAAGACAAAGAAGTAGAGGACAGACCAGTTCTTTATGAATCAATAACATTCTCAAGATTGGAATCAAAATACTCACAGCCAAAGCTGGAGCTATTTGGAGTGGCCAAAATACTCAAGAAACTCCAAACAGTACTTTGGGGACAGCATTTTGAGCTACAAGTAGATGCAAAAGCCTTAATTGAAATGATAAACTCACCCTGTTTGCCAAATGCCCCATTGACAAGATGGGTTGCATTTATTCAATTGTTTTCTTTTGACTTAGTTCATAAGCCAGGGAAGACCTTCACAATTCCAGATGGGCTGTCAAGAAGACCTCAGTGAGAAGATGAAGAAAAAGAAAAATCTGATTTTGATGAAGAAGAAGAATGGATAAAACCACACCCAGGGTTTGGAATAAAACATAATAATATAATGAAATTGGCAGGAATAAAGCTACCATCAAAGCAAGAAGGATTTTGGAAAAGAATGGTGGAATACTTAAATACATTGAAAAGGCCCTTTGGTAGTAAAGAGGATGACTTCAAAAAAATTAAAAGGAAGTCATCAAATTTCTTTCTGGAGGAAGGCCAACTCAAAAGAAGAAATACACCAAATCCACAAGTAGTTGTGTCAAGTCAAAGTTCTCAAAGAAGAATATTAAAATCATTACATGAAGAAATGGGACACAGAGGAGAAAATGAAACATACAGAAGAGTTAAAGAAAGATTTTGGTGGGAAGGAATGAAGAAAATAGTCAAAAAATGGGCCAAATCTTGTAAAGCTTGTCAAAAGAGAAGTCATTATCACCAAAAAGAGGAAGGAAGAATCTCATTCACCTCAACATTATTTGAAAGAGTCAGTATAGATGCAGTACATGTAAAAGCAGGAAGATGGAAGTATTTAGTAGTGGCTAGGGATGATTTCTCAGGATGGCCAGAGACAATTGGTTTAGTAAAGCTTACAGCAAAGTCAGTATCAGAATGGTTCACTTCTGAATGGATTTTCAGGTATGGAACTCCAAAAGAGGTTACAGTAGATGGGGGGCCTGAGTTTGGAAAGTAATTGCAAGATGCAGTAAAAAAAGCAGTCTCAAAGAAAAGGGTCACAACACCCTACTACCCTGAGTCACAAGGAATGGTAGAAAGGGGGCATAAACAATTGAAGGATGCATTGGTGAAGATGTGTGGTGAAAATGGTTCAAAATGGAAAGAATACTTACCTTTGGTTACATTGGCTGACAGAATATCAACCAAAAGAACAACAGGTTACTCCCCATTTGAGCTTCAATTTGGTCAAAAGGCAGTACTACCAATAGACATTGAAGCAAAAACATACTTATCAATTGAATGGCACAAAGTCCAATCAACAGAAGATTTATTGGAAGCAAGAGCTGAACAGCTATCAGGAAAAGAAGAAATAAGAAAAAGGGCAAAAGAGAAATTAAAAAAGGCCAGGGAGGATTCAGTAAAATATTGGGACAGGAAATTAGCACATCAAATAAGAAAGCCAATTCATCCAGGTGAAATTGTTCTTGTATACAATAAAGCATTAGAGTCACAATGGGGATTATTGTTCAAGAATAGATGGGATGGACCCTATAGAGTTGTGAGACAAATAAACAATGATCCATATGAGCTGCAAGAATTAGATGGTACAAAGCTAGCAAGAAGGTTTGCAGCAAGTCAAATAAAAAAGTTCTATCCAAGAGGAAAAGAGTTGGACTCAGAGGAAGAAGAGGAAGAAGGAGAAGAGGATGTTGAAGATGAATCTCAATTTGAAGATGAAGAGGACTTTGATGAATAAAAATCCTTTTATTAAAAAAAAGGGGGGAAATGTTTGATTGTTTTTTAAAAAAGGAGTAAGTGGATTATCACCTTGAATGCTGGGGACAGCATTAAATGGAGAGGGGGATGTGGTATTCCATACCAGTTCTTCCAAGGTTCAAATCCACAATTTCAAAGCTAAAACTTTGATCAATAATAATAATAATATATATATATATAAAGAAAATAAAAATAAAAAGTGAAAGATAAAAGTAAAGAAAAAAAAATCAAGAAAAAGGAAGATAATTATATTAAAATAACACAAATAAGTATTCCACTGGAATCCACATCAAATTTTACTTATAGTAACCTATTGCCTCAACCCCATAATGTCAATAATTTTCTAGATATCATGGATTAAAGAAGAGAAATGATAATATACACTCTATACTAGGTACAAGAATATGCTTAAAGATAATGCAGCTTATCTAAATATTCAATATGAATAAACATGTGTAATATTACATAAGTGATACCATTACTCTTACAACATCATGTGTTACATGTCTTGACATAAAAGAAACACTTACATATAAGTTAACATAGTGTTACATTACTCAATCCCCACTTAAACTCCCATAACCAAACATTACAGGTATTATTTACAAATTAAATTTTACATAGAGAAATACTCAACTAAATACAGATCAAGGCTGTGAAGAAGAAAAATAAGGTTAGTAGAGATAAGAATACAGTTTTTTAAAATGGTGCAATCAACCAAACATATGGTGCAATATCTGTATCAAATGACACCATTCCAAATTTAACCACCAGCATAAATGTCTCAAGGCTGTGAAGAAGAAAAATAAGGTTAGTAGAGATAAGAATACAGTTTTTTAAAATGGTGCAATCAACCAAACATATGGTGCAATATCTGTATCAAATGACACCATTCCAAATTTAACCACCAGCAAAAATGTCTCAAGGCTGTGAAGAAGAAAAATAAGGTTAGTAGAGATAAGAATACAGTTATTTAAAATTGTGCAATCAACCAAACATATGGTGCAATATCTGTATCAAATGACACCATTCCAAATTTAACCACTAGCAAAATTGTCTCAAGGCTATGCATAATAAGAATAAAGTTTAGTTAAAATATAAGTATAATTCAAAAAGTATGGTGCAATCAACCAAACATATGGTGCAATATCCTGAACAAATGACACCATTCCAAATTTAACCACTAGCAAAAATGTCTCAAGGCTGTGCACTGACAATAATAAGGTTCAGAATGGTGCAATCAACCAAACATATGGTTCAATATCTTGATCAAATGACACCATTTTTACTTTACCCACCAGCAAAAATGTCTCAAGGTGGAATTTTTTCTAAGTCCCTTGTTTTTGGAAGGCTCTATGGAGGGCTCAAAAGGTATATATAAAGGGCCTCTCTCCCTGTTTTTCCCCCCATGCTTCTGATTCAGACAATAATCTTGAGGATCAATCCATCCCTTCTCTAGTAGGATAATCTAGTATTTATATTGAAAAAGATCAGTAGCAAGGCTCAGTATGTTATAGTATTATTTATGATTAATTAATGAAAGATATTTATAATATTAATGAAAGAGTTTAATATTATTTAATAGTCTTACCATTATAGTAGTAGTGTTGAAGTAGTGTTTGAAGATATTATCATTGGTGATCTTATCTAATTTATCAATAACCCTTATTTATAGAAGGGATATCATCTTACCTTTATACCTTATATTATAAGCCTTTTAGGTATATTGGATTATATTTATATTGATCCTAATAATATTATATTACTATTATATTATTTATATCTTACCCTTATATTAAACAAAACCACCCCTAAAGAACTATCTTACCCTTAAATTATTATAGCTATATTGATAGTATTATTAAATCACCTTTAGAAGTATTAGCAAGCTATCAAGATTATTATTAAAATTAATAGTGATCTTAAACAATATTATTTAAAATATCTCAGGTATTTAAAGAAGGAATACTAGAAGAATTAATTAAAAAGAATTATAATCAATAACAAGAAAGTTAAGCAAACCTAAATTATTAAAAAAAATATCAACTATTACCATTATTATCATAGTGATCTTTTATTGACAGACTGATAGAGACTGCTGAAGAAAATTCTCTAATTGAAAAGCCACAAAACTAAATAATTGATTTGTGATCTCATCAAAAAGGGTATCTTTTTCAGTATATTTAGAGGGGCAGCTAATACACCTTAGCACCCATGGTTATTGGCTCATTCTGCAATTCAAAACAGACTCACCAATAATTTCCCCCTCAAGGTACTGCCTATTATTTATCCCACAACAAAAGGAGTTCCCACACCGTCAAATATTCTTAACGGGCACACCTATTCACAACACCATTTATGACCTTTATGGCATAATATCATTCATCACCCAATCCCAGAGCTCAGATCAAGATAACTGGTCACCATTCATCCTGAGTAGTCTTTCCAAAGGTAGCAATGATATTTTTCATTTGGAATTGCGGAATTTAATTTTGCGCCGCAACAAAACCACACATCTCGAATCCCTCCCCACTATTAGCAATCATTATGAGCTGCTCCCACTCATCCCAACCATGCAGCAAGAATATTCCACATTATTTAAAGAATTTCTATCATCCAAAAGCAAAGGACCAGTAGAATTTTTCAGAAATATTAATAAGCTGCAAATATGTTGTAACCATCAAATCATGCTTAACACAATTGCGGAGGCGGATTTTGCAGACCACAAGGGCAGGAGCAATCAGTATAACTCCCCAACAATCACACAAACTATTGTGGATGTGGAAACATGCATGATGAGTAGTAAAATTGCACACCTCCTACAAAGCTTAATGAAGAACAAAAAATCAAAGTGTGGTCCAACCAAATTGGTGGTTTATACCCAATGGACCCAGTTTCTTGATTTGTGAGTTAATTCTAATATGCATCCATTACCAATTGAATCCATCTGACTTTTTTTATTTTAGAATTGGTATTGCACTTGCCCATCACTCTATCCTTTCAGCACAAATTGATGGAACAATTACAGCACAAGCACAGGAGAAGGCACTGGAGAATTTCTTCAATAATCCTAAATGTGAATTACTGATTGAATCCATTTCTGCCGCTGGAACTGGCCTCAATATAGCTTGTGCTAATACTGTCTATTTAATGGTGAGGGGACCCCCAAAATTCTACCCTGATTTTTGGACCCTGACATCCACATTTCCAGGAGCCCAATTGGAACCCAGCCATTGAGGCTCAGGCTGTTGATTGACTCCATTGTATTGGCTAACAAAAACCTGTAAGGGTCATCCACTATATCACTGCTCAATCAGTTGAGGTCAACATGCAGAAGGTACCTTTCAAGCTCATCTTTGACCCTAATTGTATTGCTATTCTAAAATCCTTCCTTATGGGAATGCCATATTCCAATCACCAATAGGTCCACAACAAGAAAAAATAATTAACTGTGTGAGCCTTACTGATATTATATAATTTGTGTTTGACCAAAGTGATAACTCCTGTTCACCCTGGCACAGGTCCACAATTATGAACACCATGAGCTGGATCAAACTCCTTCAATATTTCCTCAATTAAAATGAGCAATAGAGTCTTATTTCTAATGGAAACAGTGATAAATTTCAATTCATATTGTCTATATTCTGACATATCTAGACAGTTGTTTCATCTTTAAAAAATAATAATCAGATTGTATTACACCTTCACAAATAATTCACAAAATGTTAATTTGTAACAGTGCTATACATTTATATTACTAAGTTATTGCAGAGCATCACCATTTGGGCTAATAACTGGCATGTCAAGTATTTTGAGGGCACTAGTCTTCATCTTACTACAGCTCTTGAGCCAATCTTGATCAAATACCTAAAATGATAGGCCTTGCGGAATATCACCATCATCTGTTGATCATAGTTCTGGAAATATATCAATAGTTCTTTTACACTTTTTTTTAATTTGATTACAAAACTCTATGTCTCAATCCATTTTTGTTACCAATTCATTAAATAACTGGGAGCGCCAGCGTAATCCCACTTTGCGGTAAACTTGACGGCCATTTTCCAGTACCTCCTCAGTATCTGAGCATACTCAAGGGTCATTGAATTGTGATGCTAGAATGGGAAATTTAGCCGTATCACACCATTCACGACGGCACTCACAGGTCTGCACATAATCAAGTAGATCATCATCAGTCTTTGCTCACAATGAAGAAGAGATACAGTAACTAACCCTTTGAAAAATCTTTGCAAGCTTTTGATTCTCCTTCTTTCTTACCAAATACTCAGCATCCTTTTGAATAGACTTCCATTCTCTTTTCAAATAAGTGAAATATCGCTCCATTAAAGCCGCCACAACCCCATAGTTATTATGATCCTTATTTCAACAGTAATGATGATACTCGGTGCTGACAAGTGCAAGACGGAATTTACAGTAAAACACCATAGACATCAACTCATTGAACAGATGTTGCCATGAGCTCTCCCAGTCCCAAGTGAATTGCTTTAGTCCTAGCTTGTGGAGCTCATTTTTGCAGTAGCTTTGGAAACCCTGAGACTGAACCTGTGTTGATGGCTCATTTAAAACATCCTTGAGGACATATCCAAGATGACCAGCCACTTGAATTTCAATTTCAGGCTCTTCTGTGCTGGGTGGTGCTGGTAGTGAGGAAAAATCCTTATCCCTAACTTTGAGTAGGAACAGGCAATGAGCATGTACTGCTGATCTCATTCCATGGACAGTCTCTGGAAGTTCTGCTTTCAGCCATTTTTGTTGCTCCTTCTGGCTTGCACGTTTCGCCACATTGTGAGCTTTACAAGCCTGGTTCCTTTGCTGTCTGACCTTGTATTGTTCAAGCATACGCTGGGAAAGGCCCATTTGAGGATGGGTTAATTCACTATTTGACTGAGTGCCATGCTCATGTCCAGTGAAATTGTCCCTCCTTGGTTCATCATTTGTTTCCATTTTAGTTGGAGACATGTTCTCAGCACTTCCTACCACCATATGATGTAATATTTCCTTGATCTCAAAGGGGACTCATCATCCATAAGTAATCATATTTGGTAACATTTCCGTCTCCCCATTGTCACATTTTGTGAATTAGCCAAACTGCCAATATATGCATTGAAATTCTACAGCATTGTACATCTGTAAAGGGGTATATTCATGACGTATTTACCCACAAAAGAGACATCACCTTTTCAAGAAAGGCGAGACAATAAAGATCAAATTACAACCTATTAAAAGCCTGCTGCACTCAAACCAAATACCAAGAATTTAGCTACACTCCAACCCCTTATGTAATAGAGTTTTATTGTTATGTCTGTAATAAGGTTTAAGCCATGTATGATGGCGTGCCAGCATACATGGTTTGAATGTTAATCCCTTCAATTCAATGTTGACACATCCCTATTAGAACACCCCTCAAGGGTCAAAACCGCAGTATCACCATGTGTAAATAAAATAGAATATATATGAGCATTGAGCATCATGGCATTTTACCC
The DNA here is from genome assembly GCA_023105745.1 of Austropuccinia psidii. Classification (NCBI taxonomy): domain Eukaryota; kingdom Fungi; phylum Basidiomycota; class Pucciniomycetes; order Pucciniales; family Sphaerophragmiaceae; genus Austropuccinia; species Austropuccinia psidii. The sequence goes on along the minus strand of JALGQZ010000007.1, from coordinate 30,326,114 downwards.
AATTAAACTCCTAACTGATTCCGCCATCCAGATGAGACATTTTACACTTTATCCGCTGCAGCTCACGCAACATTACAAATGGAATAATATCCTCAGATAGCTCAAATCATCTCCCCCTTCATAAATAATCACTCAATTTTTTTTCCAAGTAATAACACTCCTAAACACCTTCCCATCAGCCATAGATATTTATACAAAAACCAACCATACTCCCAATTCCTGCAACAACAACAATCTGCCGCTATTCCTCAATGCGTATATGCATTTGTCAACACTGCTCAACTCAAACACACTCTTCCCCTGAGGGTGATAGGCATGGAGTTGCCTTCACACCTTTCCAATATGAACAGCACATTAAAAAGCTCAAATCAACCATTGCACCCAAATCTCTTCCAAACATCCCTACTTCTGAATCAGAATCTGAGTGCCCACAACTTCTATTGGATCAAATATTCCCAGCTGATTATTCAAAATTGACCCAAAGCACCTTCTCCACAGCGCCGGGTCTCAAATCAACTGCACAGAAACCATACAGCAGCAGTCAAACCCTTCCCCCACAAGACCTTGGAGTGATAATATCTTCCATTCTATCATTAAGGTATAATATACCCCGCAGGGCTTCACGCATTCTCAACCCCACCCTGAACCTGCTGATCAAGTCCAGCATCTCAAGCTCCAGTAGTCCCCCCACTCCTGCATTCCATATACCTCAAGATCTCAGTACCATATCTGAACATCTCCAATTGGAACCAGTGATTCAAAACTATAAATGTTGTCCTCAATGTTTCTCTCTTAATGGCCTTCCTGAATCAGTCACAACTGACCAACCCCACTGTCAACGCCACAATGACCCAAATGATCATGATCCCCCTTGCACACAATCATTAGGCAAATTCATCTATCCATTTGAACCCCACAGCCAAAACACAACCAACATGAAGCAAAAATTTATACCAACAAAACATTTCTTTTATCAACCATTCAAAAATTGGCTTGCCAGATTTCTCCAGCAGGCTGGCATTTTGGAAATTCTGCATCAACATCAACAATCCCAAACTTCCAAAGGTTCCCCAAAATGTGATTTCTGGGATGGATTGGTCTGGAGACGCTTCACTGGCACTAGAAATATCAACGACCCCCCATTCATGTCCATTCCTGGTGCATTGGCCTTCTCAATTTATGTGGGCTGGTTTAATGCACAAGGAAAGTCAACCTGGTTGGCCAGCATTGGACCTATCATGCTTATTTGTCTTAATCTCCCCCTAAGTGAAAGATTGAAGCCAGAGAATTTCTATGTTGCAGGAATAATCCCTGGTCTGAAGGAGCCAATTGCCCTTCAATTGAATTACCTATTAATGCCACTAATCAAGGAGCTCAAAGAGCTATGGAAAGGTTAACATTTTTCACCCACCTCAACAGGTCCTTCAGGATCCTTTATTCGTGTTGCCATCCTCACAGCCATTGAGGATGTGGTTGCCATGCGCAAGCTTACTGGATTTATTTCCCATTCAGGCAACCACTTTCGTAATTTTTGCACAATTCACAAAGCTCAAATTGAAGAAATTGGTCCTCAATTTCACTACACATGCTCATACCAAAATCATAAATCAACCATTGCCAAATGGCTTTGGGCAACCCCACAACAAAGACAAGCAATTTTCTCTGAGTATGGAGTGTGATATTCAATTTTGGAATACCCTCCGTATTGGGATGCAACCAGAATGGTTAATCTTGAAATAATGTATAATTTAATACTTGGAATTTTGAAGGATCATGCAACTTTCAAATTGTGCATTCCAGAGTCAAAATCAAAAATTTACTTCAGGTCCCGCAGGAAATCCAATGACACCAACAGTTCAGGCTCAGATTCCATGACCTCCAACAGCTCTCTTGATAAAATCACATTGAGAGAGGCCTGCTCCCTGAGAAGAGACGCAGCAAAAATAATAAATGAGCCACTCCCCACTACTTCCACCCGAAAAAACTACTTCCAAATGCCCACCCCTCACACAGAACATCCATCTAGTGGTTCTGTGGAGATTCCTTCATTTGATGCGGATTACATCCCCTCTGAATTGGATATCACTGCACTGAGTGATCACCAGATAAAGGGTGAGGCTCTGGAACATCTCCGACAAATCATATCTGAGACAATAATTCCCTCATCATGGACAAGAGTACCTCGCAACATGGGTTCCCCCTCTCATGGTAGCTTAAAAGCCGCTGAATGGGCTCTCTTATATATGGTCTATATTCCATTTTTAATTCTCAGTCAACAGATGTCATTAGATGCACACAAATCCTCCAACACTCAAAGAAAATTGGGTCAGTCAGAAGAACTTGCAAATGAACTAACCAAGAATACATTCCATTGGATTAGTGCTATCAACATTGCCACAAGTTGGATTGTTTCAATAGATGATGCGACTGCATTTTCTGAACATTGGAAAAAATTCCACCTTTCCAATCAACTCCTGTTCCAAAAACAGAAAAGTAAACCAAATCATCATTTCGCTGATCATATTCCCGAACTCTTCCAACATTGGGGCCCAGCACAAGCCTCAGCCACATTGGGTTATGAGCGCTCAATTGGAGTATTTGCAAAGATGCCAACAAATAACAAAATATGTATGTCAATTAATAAGATCAATATATTCACATTGATGAAACACCTGAACTGAATAAGAATAACTTCTTGCAACCCTGAATAGATGATATAGATAAAACCTTACTTCAACATATCTGTCGATGTTCCAACCTTTCTGTTCTCCTGAAATCCCCATCTGTGCCATGTAAAATAAAACAGCTTTTCAAATCACAGCCACCTGCTATGTTCAATCACCATAAATATAACAAACCATCCCACCATGACCAAGAAAATTATGATTGCCTGGTTGAGTACTTACAGAATTTTCATGCAACAAGGGAAATAGCTGATTGGATCAGCTTAGACACCACCGTGCAATCCACAAGTCATCCCACTTCAACAATTGTCTCACCTTGGTATTTTCCAGTTTAAAACATTAATATTGGGAACAATATATTTTCAACTGAATCCAAAAATGTCAGCAACAGTGTGATATGTTTTCTGAGGGGCAACTCACGACGATTTGGTATTATTAATAGCATTTTTAAAGTCTCTGAGCCATCTAGCATACTGAACAATAACTTTCTGATCTTGAAAACTTTGAAGATTGATGTGAATTTCTTACCAGATTGGGGTAATCTCAATATTTATAAAGCTGTTGGATTTGATGATGGACACTTGATTATATCTGAAGAAGAAATAGAAGGTAGCTGTTGATTGTATGATAACAAAGTTCTGTCATGTGGACTGCTTGTAATGATAAAGCCGTTATTTCATGATATTTAGTCTACAAAAATGCAAATCTGTCCGATTGATTAGCAATTTTGCTAGTGAAATAACTGCCTCAAGATTTAGTGACAGAGACATGCCATTTTGACAAGCAAAGCCCATTATTTCACATTGCCACAAAGAACTTACTATTTTGACATTGTGTACAGTGTGAATAAGCGGAGTTCAATGATCAAATGACCCACACACTCACCTTTCACAGCATCCAAAATTTCTAACTGCACCATCATCCTGTTGGAAGGGGAATTGTCCCTTGCGCACTTGCACCGGCATATGCACATGCACACCCACCCGCACCCACACACGCAAACGCACCCGCACCCGCCAATGCAATTGCACCCGCACCCGCCAAGAGTGGTTTCATGTGTCACCCACAAATGGTCAATGCCACCTGACATTAGGCCCTCACATGTATTGCCTTTGTGTGCATGTGTCACCCATGCACCCACTGCATTGTGCAGCGGGCTCTAACCATGTCACCCCCTCCTGCTGAGCTATCTGATTCATGGCTACACAAAATTAGGACGACACATCATTTGGCCATGGTGTGCCCGTCACACACACACACCCGCACCCACGGTATTGTGAGGCGGGCTCTACCAGTGTCATCTGCAAAACGACAATCCTGCTCAGGCAGAGTCCTTTCATGGATGACCTAGTGAAGTCAAACCCCCCACCTACATCAGGACTGGCTGAAGGACCTCTTTGATGTGCATGTGTGCAAACAGGAGGGTCTTGTGTAATTTTTACCAACCATCAGACAGTCGTGGGATGATCAGGTGGTGAGGAATCTGAGTTGAAGGCACAGGGGAACCAATATTGGTGGATGTCACAGGATTTGGTGTAACACAAGAGTGTGATGTGTGCTTGATTTTTGCTTGATTTTCGCTTAACGTGAGCTTGACTTTTATCCTGCTTGACATTTGCTTGACGTGAAGTCAATCACCAACAATTGACAAGACCAAATTGAAATAGGTTGTGATTAGTCTGGGAGCCCAAATCCCAGCAAAAACCCATCCAAAAAAGTTAATTCAAGAAAGCTTGACTGTCCATGTAATCTTTATGCCAGGAAATATGCCAAGAAGACCACATGGACTGTCAAACTCAAAAATCCTGAATGTAGCCATTATGCCACTGAAAATATTATGGCACAACTTGCTTTCACCTTGAGGTCCAATATGACCCACAACCAAATTGAAATAGGTTGTGATAGGTCTGGGACCCCAAATCCCAACAAAAACTCCTCCAAAAAAGCTACTTCAACAAAGCTTGACTGTCCATGTAGACTTTATGCCAGAAAATATGCCAAGAAGACCACATGGACTGTTAAACTTAGAAATCCTGAACAAAGCCATTATTCCACTGAAAATATCATGGGAAATCCTGCTTTCAGGAAGTTAAATGAGCAATAAACAATACCAAATTGATCAAATTTCTGAATCACTGCTTCTGCCAAGGCAAATTTAGGCCCAATTTTGCAGTGACAGGGAATATTATGGACCTGTAATACTTGAAGGAATTTAAAATCAAGAATGACAAACTGCAAGGCAGAAGGCCCATTGATTCTCTTATTGACACTCTCAAAGAAGAATATTCTGATTGGCCCTCTTCAAGGGATTCTGAGGGACACATTACCTCCTTGTTTTTCACTCACCCCCTCGCCATAAACCTCCTTCATGGCTTTCCTCACGTCATTCTTATGGCTTTTACTTATAAAGCTCATAAGTAAAAAATTCCCCTTTTTCATATTGTTGGATTGACCTAAACCAATAAGACCTTTTCTGTGGCTTTTTGATTGATAAAAAATGAAACTGAACCCTCTTTTCCTTGGGAATTAAATAAATACGTAGAAAAAGTCCTCAACAAAACCAATCTTGTTCCCCATCCAGTCATTTTTATTGACAGGGATCTTCCCTTGAAAAACTCTCTTAAGAAGTGTAAGGTGTGGATATGAAGCTTTGATAAAATATCAAGTACTTTTCCTGTCCTCAAAATTTGTATAAGGTAATTTCATTTAAAAAGAGTAAGAAATAGTATTTTTAAAGAGAAAACACACCAATTTTGTTTTTCTTAACTTTTTAAGTATAAAACAATAATATAATGAAAATTTATTGTTTTACCAACAATAAATATTTCTCCAAAAATACTCTACAAGAGATATTTGAGGCTACAAAAGAAATTTCTTCAAGAGCAATTTCAATTGGAATTAATTGAGCAAAGAACTTCAAGAAGTTAATTGAACAAAAAAGTCTTTAAAAAGATATTTAAAGAGAAAACATGCCCAAAAGTGAACAGAGTGAATTTGGAAACAAAGTGACAAAGTTAACAGTGATTAAAGATGCTTTAATTGACTCTTGGGGTGGTTCAGGGGTAAAAATGACTATAAGACTTAAAAACAATGATTATAAGGATTTTTTACCGTGGTTGAAAGGTTTAAAAGGATATAAAAAGGGTGGTTGGAAGCTTTTATTGATTGGCTTAACAGTGTTTAAACTAATTATAAAAGGAAAAGATTCTAGCATGAAGAGAAAAGTGGGGCAAAGAAGACATTCCTTTATAGCCATCAATTTTCTTACTCCAAAAGGAAAACTTACTCTTTTCAGTCGTGGAAAAAACTGTGACAACAGAAAAGCCAATTATGGCATTGTTGAACCCTGGTTTAGACCAAAAAAGGGCTGGTTTAAGGCATTTTTAGCCATTTTAGACCCTTAAATCAGCCATTACTATAGCAATACCTGGTCTAGAGCCTTCAAAACACGTCAGAATGTGTGTAAGAGGCGTAGAAACCAGTTAGAACTGTTTTTACTAACATTGTTTTAACTTAAGGGTAGTTTTACCCTCTTGGCAGCAGTTAAAACCACCCTGGTTGGTATCAAAACCTCATCATCAATTGAGTCACAGACCCCGTGACTCAATTCCGGGCAAAAAGTAATGAACTTTTGCATGGAGTTTGACATCCCACGCCAGTCAGCAAGGATTTTGGGGGTCTAGCTCCCCCTTAGAGCTGAAGTTCCTTTTCCCCCCCAAATTTAATCTTTCCAATTTATTTTTCCTTTAATTCCTCACCATGTATTATACTTATAATTCACATATGTAATTCAATTGAATTTTACAGTACAATACAGTAATTATTGATACCTTATATGTAAATTAAAGTTCACTTATGTAATACACGCGCACATTTTGACATTTCAATTGAGTTCAATTGAAAATAATTCAATTCCTCATAGCTTCCAAACTAAACACAACACCTCAATTTTAACACAAAAATTGATGGTTAACACCACATGTGGTGTGAATCAAATTAAAGTTTTGAGGATTTTCAATTTTTGTATTGAAAATACTAAAAACTTAATTTAAGCTTATTTAGAGTTGAGTTGCAAAAATTTCACTCAGAGGTGACCCCACCTAATTCTTTATGAGGAATCAAATGGTGAAATAATTTTTATATGTTTATTTGTTGGATAAAAAGCTATAATATATTTTATATAAATCTCTACCAAAAATATTTTGATTTAATAAGTTTTATTAAAAATTCATTTTTACTTAATTTTTACAAGTAACAATGAATTTTCATAATTTTAAATTTTATTGTAATTTTATTTTTAAATTCTAATTCAATTTTGATTTTCAACTAGAAATTTGTATTTATGTTTCAATTTTTATTCTTACAATTTAAATAAATTTATTTCATTTATATTTTCATTTTAATTTATCATTTGTGGTCTTTTGAGTATATAAAAATACCTCTAAGGCTCACAGGAACTTTTAGTGGACTACCAAGAGGAAACATAACTAGAAATTCAGGATGGACAGTTGCAAGCAGGAATGCCACAAGATAATTTAAACAGAAACTTGTTTAAACACAGACCAGATGCACAGACCTTTGTAGTCACTTAAAGTAGAGGAATGGAATATATACATGGGACAGCCACAAAGATGAATGGTTGAATGAACAATTCTCAACACCCATTTATCATTGATAGTCAAATTGGGAGAGACAATTCTTGCCAACCAAGGCAAAGAACTTCAATAGCGCATCATGGAAGATGACATCCATTGGGACAATTATCAAAGAGATTATCAAACCTGATAGGAAAGGTAATATAACACTCAACCCAGAGTTTATAGTATTTTAAGATGATAACATCCAGGGATTCTTACTGGGAACACACTAACAAAGGAGGTATGGAATTGTAATTTACAATAGTAAAAACAGGCACATTACCATAGGTACAAACGCAGAAAAGAATTTTCACTTGATATATACAATATTTGTAACCAAGAACCTCTAGAAGAATTGCTCAATCAATTCAAAGAGGGCCAATTCATGTCTAGCCTCACCAATAAGCAAAAAGTTAGGTTACTGCAAATACTGCAGAAAAAGATACCAGCCTTTGCCATTGGTGAAGAGGCGTTGTGAAAAATCTGAGGCCAAGATGTAGAACCATATCTGCATGTGGAACAACCTTATCCACCCATGCTCAGAAGACTTCCATATCCAGAAAGCCTGGAAACTATGAAAGAAATTTAAAAACACATCAATGAACTCCTAGATATGGATGTTATCAGGAAGATAGGAAACAATAAAATAGTAGAAAGAACCACTGCTGTCCCTATTACCTGTTATGATGGCAAATATAGGTTGTGTGGAGATTTCAGAGGCCTGGACAACTACACAAAAGCTGATAGGAACCCTATACCAAGTATAACTCATTACCTAGACAAGCTGGCAAAAGCCAAATAAATAACCAAGATGTATCGTATGAAATGATTTCACCAAAATGGAGTTAAACTGAACTGCATGAAGTTACTCAGAATTATATGTCATATGTGCATATATGATTACACTAGAATGCCATTTGGCATCGAAAATTCCCTAGCCAATTTCCAAAGGATGATGGACCCAATATTTCCGGAATAAATATTGGAAGGCTGGATGGTAGTATATATTGATGATATAATTATATATTTAGAGACATGGGAAGACCATGTTGGGTACATAGGCAGAGTCCTTAGTAAATTTAAACCCATTAATCTGAAAACATCACTTAAGAACTGTAATTTTGGTCAACAAGAACTATTGGCACTAGGAAATAAAGTCTCAGGCCTTAGCCTGGGCATAGATAAGAACAAAGTAGCAGCAGTACTGAAAAATACAGTACCAAAAAACATCAAAGAGATGCAATCTTTCCTTGGGATTTCTAGCTACTATAGACACCACATCAAAAACATTCCCCACATAAATAGTAGTGTATACAAGTTATGTTTAAAATATGTATTTTTTGAAAATACCAAGGAAAGGAGGGATACATATGAGAGGAGCAAATATGAACTAAATTGTGGATGGTGAACCAAGGAAGGAAGTAATATGCTAAATCTCTGGGAAATTGAAATAGGGTGTTGGTGAACACATGTAAGCCCTTGAATGTTTTTACCAACCACCTACATGCTTTTACCAATTTATGGCCAAAACACGTAAGTTTATGGTAAAAACACCTAAGTGACCCTATTCCTTTCAAAGAAATTCCTCAAGCTCAGTTTTGAGGGTTTTTTCATCCATTTTCTGACATGAAATGTCAAAATCCCAAATTTTTTCAATTTTTTTTGCCAATTTGACAAAATGGAATTTTTTTAAAGAAATTCATATAAAACTTTCCCACTTGTGAATTTCATTAATTTTTTTAAAAACAAAGGGTTCAATCTTAACAATGAAGAGCTAGAAGCCCATGATTTTGGAATTAAATTTCAGTGGGAAAAGTGAAGGTTCAAGAAAGGGTTTTCTTTTCAAATGTTTTCTTTATGTGTTTGTAATATGACTATTTTCAAAAATTAATTTAAAATCTTCCGGCTTATTAATTTCCTTTACTTTTTTTATTAAATATGAAGGTTTCAATCTGGAAAATAAAGAACCAGAAGCCCATAATTTTGGGGAATTCTTTTGGTTGGACAACTAGTGAAGGTGCCAAAAGTGTTTTCTTTCAATTTTTTTTTCTTGTTTGTAATATGACTATTTTTAGGTAGAAAATTGCCTCATGTTTGTAAAAAATGAGACTGAGGTGGGATTTAAGCAAGAAATAGGGCTGAGGAGGGGGATCATTGGAATAAATTTTATATACAAAAATTAATCAATCTGAATCAACCTCCAAAATAGTGGGTTTTTTCTGAGGGGGGGAGGAAGATTGGAAAAATATAACATCCTGTGTTTCTTAAATTTATCAGCCCACCCCAGGCCTTGTGGTTGGGCATTAAATTCCCAATTCACAGTAATATGGTGGACTGGATAAGCTTTAGACATGATTCTATCCAAAGGAAAAAAATGAGAACAGCTATCCAAGAAGCAGATGAAAATGGGGGATTATTATTTGGAGGACAAAAATTCTCACACATCAAGTCAATTGCATTATATATCTTCTAGCTGGTGGTAGGCGTATGGGAATTTTTTTATGAGTTTTTGCTTCCAATTGCCAATCTTCTGGACCTTCTAAGGGTGACTTCTTATCTTACATATTCATTTATTTCAGTTTCTGAGGGTAGTAAATCTGAGGAACTGATTCATTTTAATAATGAGGCCTCAGAATCTTCAGATGAGTCCACTTCCATACTTGGAGAGGATACAGTTGACTGTGATCTTGATGTTTCTGTGCTAATCACTTTTGATGGGGGTCTTCCTATTTGCTTGGATTGACTTTTGGTTATTTCAAATCTTGAGGGTTCTCTTTCATTTTTATTTTTATTTTTATTATTGGCTCCTTAAGGTCTTCCATGGAAATTCTTGAATTCTAGTGGGTTTTCATAATATTGATCATCCTCTTGACTCTTGGGAATTTGATCAAATGGTGCTTTTCCAGCCAAAAGATGTTGAAAATGTTAAAGGATTGGGGTGATTACTGCTATTTGTCTTTGTAAGAGATCTTCCCAATATGTTCAAATATTTTTTTAACTTCATTCTTTCTTTATTTTTGAAAACTTTGATCATCACCTGTGAGCCTTAAAGGTATTTTTCATATACCCAAAAGACCACAAATAACAAAATAAGATACAAATATAAATAAAATAAAAATTATAATATAAGTAAAAATTTATATACAAAAATAAAAATTTAATTATTATTGAAAATAAAATTTACATTAAATTTTAAAATTATCAAAAAGAAGTTTTACTTGAAAAAATTAAGTAAAAATGAATTTTTATTAAAATTAATGAAATTAAAATATTTTTGGTAAAAGGTTGCATAAAATATATTATAAATTTTTACCCAATAAACAAACTTAATGAAATTACTTCACCATTGGATTCCTCATAAAAAACAAGGTGGGTTCACCTCTGGGTAACATTTCTGTAACTCAACTCTAAATAAGCTTAAATTAAGTTCTTAGTACTTTGTGAACAAAATACTCAAAACTCTAATTTAATTCACACCAAATGTGGTGTTAACCATCAATTTTTGTGTTAAAATTGAGGTGTTGTGTGTAGTTTAAAAGTTATGAGGAAATGAAGTGTTTTCAATCGAAATGTCAAAATGCGTGCATGTATTACATAAGTGAACTGTAATTTTCATATGAGGTATCAATTATTACAGTTGTGTACTGTAAAACTCAATTGAATTGTATGTGTAAATTAGAAATGTATTACATGATGGGGAATTAAAGAAGAAATAAATTGGAAAGATTAATTCTGGGGGGAAAGGTACTCTAGCTCCAAGAGGGAGCCAGACCATCAAAATCCTTGCTGACAGGCATGGGATGTCAAAATCCACCCAAATATTGATCAATTTTGGCCTGGAATGGAGTCACAGGGTGTGTGACTCAATTGATGATGAGGTTTTGATACCAACCAGGGCAATTTTAACTGTTTCCAAGAGGGTAAAGCTACCCTCAAGTTAAGACACTATTAGTAGAAGCAGTTTTAACTGGTTTCTACATCTCTTCAACAAATTCTGACGTGTTTGGAAGGCCCTAGACCTGGTATGACTATAGTAATGGCTGATTTAATTGTCTAAAATGGCTAAAAATAGCAAGAAATGGCTAAAACCAGCCCTTTTTCAGTCTTAACCAGGGTCCAATGATGCCATGATTTGCTTTTCTGTTGTAAGAGTATTTTCCACGACTGACAAGAGTAAATTTTCCTCTTGGAGTAAGAAAATTTATGGCTATAAAAGAATGTCTTCTTTGCCCCACTTTTGTCCTCATGTTAGAATCTGTTCCTTTTATAATTAGTTTAAACACTGTTAAACCATGAAAATGAAGATTCCAACCACCTTTTTTTAATCATTTTAAACCTTTTATCCATGTGAAAACATCATCATAATCATTGTTCTTAACTCTTATCATAATTTTTCTCCCTGGAACCACCCAATAAGTGGATTAAAGCATCTTTCATCACTGTTAACTTTGTCACTTTGTTTCCAAATTAACTCTGGTCACTTTTGGGCATTTTTGATCTTTGAAATATCTTTTGAAAAACTTTTTTCTTTAATTAATTTCTTGCAGTTCTTTACTCAATTAATTCCAATTGAAAATTCTCTTGAAGAAATTTCTTTTGTAGCCTTAAATATCTCTTGCAGAGTATTCTTGGATAAATTTTTATTGTTGGTAAAACAATAAATCTTTTTAGTATTATTGTTGCATACTTTTAAATTCAAAAAAAATAGAATTCGTGGGTTTTCTCTTAAAAATACTATTTCATACTATTTTTAATCATTTTTTACCTTATACAAATTTTGAGGACAGGAAAAGTACTTCATTTTTAATCAAAGTTTCATATCCACACCTTACAGGCTTCCTCATCATGCTCTTCAATTTCTCCATAGTACAAATGTTGAAAAAAGTTTTAATCTAGGAAAATAATCAGGTATAATTTTAATTTTAATTATTGTAACCCAACAGGTAAAGCTGCATCCACTGCTTTCAACAGCTCTCACCACCACTATTCCTCAAAATTAAAGGCCTGAATATTCTTTTATTGACCCTTATTATCATTAATAAACTTTTTATTACTATTTTCACCATTTCATAGTCATAGTTAAAGCTTGTAAATAGCTATTAATAAGCTTCATCATAGACTCAACCTGAAATCTTGGGGGCCTGGCTGTTTTTTTGATTTTTGGACATTTTTTATGCATAAAAGTGACTTTTTCTTATTTTTCTTTCATTTCTGACAGGTTGTTTCTTTTTTTAGGCATAATTTTAGTAAAAAAAAAATTATAATACATATCTTATATTTATTTTCTGAGTGGTATATGTTATATACCACTGTGGTTTTTATCTTTGAATTGCCTTGTTGTGTGGTTGATTATAATTTAATCACAACAAAACCTGTATTTCTGGTGTGTTTCACATATCAAAACATTTTAAGCCATCAATACTGTCAATTTTTAAATTAAAACAGACACCTATTACCATAAAACAAAAAGTATTAGAGGCATGGTTGGGTATATTGATAATTTCAATTGCCCTTTAACAGAACCACTTTTTGATTATACTTTCAAATTGCAAGTTAATCTGTGAGATACTGGTATACAAGCAGTGTACCGGATATCCATTAGCTGTACGTCTGATGCTTCATTGTTAATTTCAATTGAACTGTCATAATACAAAGGCATGATATAGAAATATATTTCCCAGAGGCTATTCTTAGATGTTCAAACAGCCTTTTAATGAATTATTAACTGAAATAAAGCCCTCTTTCTCCTGTTTGATTCAGTGGAAGAAAACTAAATCCCACTTGAGACACAGTCACAGGCCAACATACCAGTGACACCCTCAGAACCAGAGGGCAGCAAAGGCAAAGGAAAGATGCACAGTGAAGGCCTTATCACAGCTCAAAGTTGGACACCAATTGCCACTCAGAGAAATAGAAAACCACAAAATTCTGCATCAATACAAGTGAAACCAACCTTAAACACTTTTACAGGGAAGAATACAATAATCAACCCAGTTGTAACCTCTAAAGGCAAATTTCCAAAAGAATTAGACAGGAAATTTGTACAAAGCACATTCAAAGGTAAATACCCTAGGAAAATTGAGTTGTTGACTTCTTCCAAATACTGATATGTCACCTGTAAACCTCATAAACCTTGGCTTCCAAAGGAACCAGCAAGAGTACAGAGAAGGCTTGTCCAGAACCAGAAGACCTGGAGGAGGACACCTTGGAAACTGTGGTGGATGGAAATACATTGAGGTAAGTCATACACACTCAGCCATTCACATTCCAATTTCTCAGAAACCTCAGACCAGAGGACTGGAAGGATGTGGATCAAGTTCTTCAGCTCCACCAACTTCTCAAAGACGTTTTTCAATGGAGAATGGACAACAAGAGTTTCAACCTATCATCTCACTGGGCAGAATGTGGAAAAAGTTCCCAGAAGATATGTCTCAAAGAGATAGACTTCAAAGACCTTATGGTAATCACCAAAGTTGGAATCACACCAGGACGTTCAGACTCCTGGATGTGAGGACAAACATTATAATGGAGAATCAAGTGACTATCAAAGCTATAGAGGAACAGCTGAGCCAGACAGGGAATACTCAGATTCCTTAAGGCTCACAAGGTGTAGGCAAAACCAGCTCTCCAGTGGCTTCACACCATTTGGGAACCAGTGAAACAGTGGCCAAGCGTTACTATTCTTCACAATACCAGGTAGTTTCTAAGAGAAGAAAAGGATACAAGGCCAAAAACAAGACTGCTTCCAACCAAAGGCAGAAAAGGTCAGAATAAATGATCCAGAAGCTGTTGGACTTGGTGAAATAAGTACACAAGAACCAGAAATAGTTGTACATACTACTAGAATCAGTAGCCCCATTAATAGAAATATTACCCCCACTCAGATTGAAAATAATGTTGTTACACCTGAGAGTAGCTTAAAAAGTGATTCAATGTGGTTAAAAATGTCCAAATTTTCAGAGCAAACTCAAACACAGTCCAAGCAAGCCATGAGAGGTTGAAAACATTAACAGCTTCCATGCACAAAATTGTCAAAATTCTTCAAGAGGGACATGCTCAATTGAGCAAAGCCTCTGAAGAGACCAACAAAAGACTGAATCAAGTCTTTGAAGAACAACACATAGTCTTTGAGGAACAACACCACAGCAGAAGGGAAAGGGATTGTCTAGATCAATACATAAACAAACTGTTTAATGTATACCATAACATGAAGCCCCAAGCACAAGGCCATGTTATGGATAATCCATATTACCAAGAGTACATCAAACCAGATGCCATATTGGTGAATATAGCAAGATCTCCATCTCAAACCCAGGATGGAGACAATATGTCTTATTCTGAGGAGGAAGCCCTAAAACAGCTTCCAGAGGCCTCAAGCTGGCCCAAATTCTCTGGCACACGAGAATATAATCACATGGAAATAATTGATTATATTGCTGGACTCTTCATTGATGTACCAACCATTCCAGATTACTGGATGACTGCTAGACTCAATACAGAATTCAAACAAAATTCTAGTATTTGGTACACAGAAATGAAAGAAATCCATTGCAGGAGAAACTAGCAATGGTGGAAGCATCAAATCACCCAAAAGTACAATAATGGCACTTGGATATGGAAAAAGACCATTCCATTTGGAAATGACAAGTATTCTGTGGATAAAGATGCATATGAATGGTGTCTTAGACAGTCTCACTGGAGATACTGGGGTAGGACTTGCTTACAAGTCCCTTACAACCACCTTGATTTTGATCTCCAAGTTGACTCAGCCTTAACTCAAGGAATATCTTCAATTGTATCTCCAAGTTAATACAAGATTAACTTCATATTTATCTCCATTTATATCTCAAATTTAACTCAGAATTAGGCACAATTTTATCTTCATCTGTAGCTCCCATTTACCTGAGCAGCATTTCAAGGAAGGCCTTCAGATGTACCTCCATATAGGCTCAGTATCAGCTTTGGTATGTTTTGATATAATTGATCTATCTTACTATTCAAAAATATATAGAAATAAATCTATAAATAAAGTTTCTCTTGAGCTTAACATTACTAAAAGAAGCACTTCCAAAATGACCACAGGGTTATTTGGCCTCCTTTTCCCTAGGCTTAAACTAAATGCTGTAGATACTATTTTTGACAATAACAGATAAACATTATTATATAGCTATATCTACAGCCTCAAAAACCCATTTACTTTTTGTTTCACAAGAAAGACAAGTTACTATATTTAGTGAATTATTAAAAGAGCCTCATGGAATTTATTATGGAGCCAAAAACATATTTTTGGAAACTGATATAAAGATAAATCCATTTTGCATTTTTTAGTTTTTAAATCTCTCTTTGGGCTACAAATATTTCTTTTGAATATTTGGAATATGTTTTATGAAAAAAATAAGCTTCTTACACCATGGACAAAAATACATAAAATTCATTACAATCTTAAAAATTGATCCTGAATTTCCAGAATCAATTGTTTCACATCCCAAAATTCAAATCCAAAAAATCATTGGTTTTTCCTTCAATTCAAACATTACATTCAATTATTCAATACAAAACTGAGTGATTATTTTCTTCACACTACTGTTATTTCCATGAGAACTGAGCTCCTTTCCATCATCCAAGTAATAAATATTCATCAAAATGCAATTTTTCTCTTAAGTTCTGAATTTTTCAAATCTCAATATTGTTCTTTTTTTTTTTTTGAAAAGTCAAATTATTTTTCATAATTATGAAGTTTATCATGATACAAATTGTTTCAAAAATAATGATTTTCTACTCAAACATTTCTCTTTTTTTTTGAGATTTTCAATTTTTCAAAGCAAGTTTCTTTAAAGAATGAAAAGATCAATTCCTTTCATTAAGAAAATATATTGAAACTGAAATGGAATCATTTTCTTATGGGTTCCTCTTTGGAGTAAACTGAAATCAAATTTCAGCCTTTTTTTTCATTTTACTTTCTCTTCTCTCAAGCCTCATTAAACTATGGGAGAATACCAATGGAAAACTTTCCTTATTCAGTGATAAATAATTCAAGTTTACTGAGGAAATAACATTTTTACACCTTTGTTCTATAGCTATATAACAAAATAAAAGTAGTTTTTAAATAGTGATAGTTTGGCTAAAATTTCTCCAGAATTCAAAGAAATTCAAATACAAAATATCTTTTTAAACTCAAACATAGGTTTGGGAATGACATGTATTATTTCTGGCTTCTGGTTATTCTGGTATTGACTAACTTAATGTTGAAACTTCAGCTAGAAAATTGGTCCACTGGCTTCTGCTTTGAAAAACTTTATTAGTCATTTAGTTTTCTCTGTTGAAAATCTGAAGTAGGAATGAAATAGTAAATAAATTCTGGGTATCAATAAAGTACCAATCATTACCTTCAACATTTCCTCATTGGTATGATTTTGGTTGAGACATTGAGTAAGTGAGGGTCCATTTAAAAAACGATTTTACTCTTGCACATCATATATATGAACTTATTAAGTTTTAATCATTCCTTTCATACTCATAGCTATAGCTAGCTTCCTTTCCATCCCTGGACCCTAGTGTTAGTAAATAATTAGATGAAGAGTTTTAATTGTTAAACTTTTTATAAAAAAGCAATTCTGACACATCATTGGTGGGAACATTCATGGGTAGGATTCTTGTGATGTCAAGTCTTGGTAGATGCTTGAATGTATTAAGTACATTTCCTGGCTAACCCCTGTATACATAATCAATGATTCCAAATTGCTATGAACTGGTCTGTATTGACTTAGAAGATTATTGCCTTTGGTGCTCAATAAAATCAGTGGCAGCAATAGTAGCTTAACCATAAAACATAAGCTTGACATAGTAAGCTAATTATAATAAATATATAGATATTCCTGTGGTAATAATTATTAATCTAGTGAAAATATCCTATTGTTAGAAACCACAGTTGAGGTTGGGTCTGTGGTGAGAAACAGTAACTATTATAAGCATTATGTTGGATGTCTCAACATAGCACCAACTCTTACATGGAAAGACATTATAAAACTTGTAGTTCTATTGGAGAGGTTGTATATTAAGACTATAAATACTACTGTTGAGCTGTTGTTTTCATTCCAAAATCTAATTGTGAATGTAAACTTGGCCCCTCTGGCACAGAAGGAATACTTTTGGGATACACAAATGACAACTTGGCTTAATGAATTCTTCAACTAAGCAATCAAATAGTAATAATCTCACGACATGTTATGTTTGAGGAACATGTCTTTCCAAAGTTTAAATCTCCGATCTCTGACTCAATACTGATAATTCCTGAAGAATAAAAAGCAGTAGAAGAGGTGGTAGATTAAATCCACACTGCTGAAATGGGAATGGTAGATGAATTCCAAAGACAATTGATTGGAACTTGTCTGATTTTCTGGGATCTAAAACATTTTCAGAACCTTGAACCGCTAGTTAGTCAACCTTCAGCAAAGAAGAATTAGTACTATCATAATTATCAATCCATATAAGTAAATGGAGACTGATCTTCCATGTCAATTTCCAAATGCAGCACCTGCTGTCAGTTTTAGCCATTTTTCTTATGGTGATTGAGTTCCCATGATTTTTTGTTGGCTCACCCCTGGGTGAAAAATATCAAACTCAAATCTCTGTATAGATTATAATTGATCCATTTAACTCAAAAATTTTATATATTATCTATTTAATATATTTTTGAGGAAATTTAATTTGTTTTTAATAAATTGTGAGGTTTTTTACCACTGTATTTCTTGGGGAATGATTTATGGTGTATATATTTATCTTTATCATCAGTGGTTATGATGCAT
Source organism: Austropuccinia psidii (assembly GCA_023105745.1). Lineage (NCBI taxonomy): Eukaryota > Fungi > Basidiomycota > Pucciniomycetes > Pucciniales > Sphaerophragmiaceae > Austropuccinia > Austropuccinia psidii. Next base: position 30,307,988 of record JALGQZ010000007.1, on the reverse strand, counting down.
CTAGAAGAACTTGGTAAAGCACCCACCTCTTTCTTTTATCTTGAGTGATAAAAAAAATTCCTCATACAAGTAATCACCCACTTTTCTTATTCTCATTTCTTCAATGAAATTTACTTTTTTGTTAAAATTTATTTTTTTCTACAAATAATATCATGGTACCATAGATTAATAATTCTCAAATTATACTTACCTAAGAGTATATTTTGGCTATTTTAAACAAAAATCAGCAGCTACAGTGATTAAATTTGTTAAATAGCTCATTTTGAATAATTTATCATCATTGAAATAGGATTCAGTAAATAAATTCTAGTATTTAAGTATCTACAATAACTACTGTATAGCTTTATCCTGGAAAACTTGGTTTTTTTAGTCCATCTATAATTTGGCTGAATATTCATACAATAAGCCATAAGCCATATCTTTGGAGCATAATTTTTCAAAAGAAACAATAAGCTAAACTTTAATTAATCTTTTCCATGAAGTTTATAAAATTGACCATGCTTTATATTTGGTTCATGCCTCAAATAATTCATTTTATCTATTAAATCCTGATTATTTTAATGATTTGGTTTGTTACATTTTTTCATTTACCAACTTAATCAGATCAATTAGTCCATATTTTTTTACCAAGATATTTTATTTATAATCACTATCTAATATTTTAGTTTATTTACTTTGAGTTATTATTCACCAAATTTATATGAATTTCATTTAATAAAAGTTTTAATTTGGATTAAAAAAATTAAAAGATTGAGTAGGGGGCGGTGGAAAAACGTTAATATTAAGAAGATGATGAGGTTGTTGAATAAATGACGATGGAAAGTGGGGTTGATTTAAAGTAGATAAATATGTATTCTCAATCATCATTGAATTATTCTGAGCTATTGATTGTCTTAGGTTCAATTGACTTTGGATTCCTAATGGGACATCATCATCGTCATCATTATTAGCTCGACTATCTTGCAGACTTTCACCATCTGGCGCCGTAGGTTTTAGCTCATCTCGCTCTACTGATGTTTCTTTTTGCTTCTTTTTAGTCTGAATTGCTTGAAGTCCTGACATACTGGTATGAGCCTCTCTAGTCACTCCAAGAGGCACATCATCGTCTTTGTGTTCTTCGTCAGGGTTTACTCTTCCTTCAAGTGCTGCCAATGTATTTTGCCGAGCAGTAGCAGATTTCATTTCACTAGCAGGTGGGTTGTCGCTCTTTTCCTTTTCTTTAAGCAAGAACGAAGCAACGCCATCTGGAGAGCTTGAAATTTTCGAATCCTCTTCGTTGCTTGAATTTGAGTTTTTAACCTTTATCTCTGCCCCAATGTCATGATTACTGGTTTGTGATTTTGAAAGTAACATCAAGGGATGTTGTGCTAATGGCACATCATCATTGTCATCATCTTCATCAGAGATTGTGAGAATTTGCGGAGCTAGGTAAGTTGAAATCATTTGGTTATTTGGGTTATACAAATAATTGAGATTGGATTTGTTCGGAAAAGAAAACATTGGGTTCAAAGTTGATGCCCACTTGGCCAAAGGAATATCATCATCACATTTGACTCCAAGTGGGATATGGTCTGACTTTCCACCAATCGATTTGCTGCTACTACCCATTACCTGAGCAAGCTGTGGATTAAAGCCTAAATTCATCAAGTCTTTGTGAGTTTTAGCATGCTGAGCTTCCAAAAACAATGGAGGCTTTGAAACTCGATATCCTAGTGGGACATTGTCTTCATCTGATGATGTTTCAACCTCACGTTCAACTTTTTTACTCCCTTCAGTCGAAATCGGAACCGCTAAAGGTGTATGCAGTTGCTCCGAGTCAAGGGCTGGTAAATGCAATGCTCGTACACCCGACGGAATATCATCATCACTTTGATCTGATCCACCAGACCCAATTGGTTCTTCTAAATCATTCGTCGTAAGGTCGATTGGCAGGTGACTTTTGGCCAATAAAATCGTGGCTCGTATGCCCAGAGGTAGCTCCTCATCTGTATCATGATCAGAAGCAGACGGCGGAACCGAATTCATTTGATCAGGATGGCGGTGAGGCAAATGACTATATCTAGAGCATTGATCTAAATTCTTTTGATTCAGTTTCCGTGGAAGAGGGTAGGTTGAAGTAACCATTGGAAAAGGTTTGGTAACAATTTGAGACAGCGGTCCATTATCATCCTCATCTAAGTTATTGCTAGGTTTGATAAGAGTAGACTTTTGGTGTTTTGAAAGCGGGACATCATCATCATCAGCGTTTGTAACTTGGTTCACGTTCCTGAGCATTGATTGATGCAACCTAGATTGACGTTCTCTTTTATGTCGAGCAACGCTAACTAATGGCTCATGATCCTCTTGATCCCCGTCACTTTCACCCCCACCAGTGTTATTGAAACCCTGTATAGGTGTATGTGCTCTGGCTGAAAATAAAAAGCTTTCTGCCTCATTTTTTGCCAAAACTTGATGTCTTATAGGCAAGTCATTGAACTCGTTGGTGAAAGGCTTATAGTCCATTCCTTCTGCTTGAAGCTCCAACTTGGGCGCCAGAGAATGAACATTTCCTAACTTGCCATCATCTTTATCTAATTGATTGATCGATGGGTGGATCTCATTGACGGACTTGTCATTGAACCAATTTCCAATATCACTCATTTGATCAGAACAAATAACAGGTGGGATGAGCATGGGGGGTAATGCCGGCGATGGAGCTGGGAGTGATGATGGAGATGCAGGAATAGGGGCTTTTTTTGAGAGAAACAAGTAAAATAAAAATAAGTTTCTTTTGTGGGCTTGAAGCTAATAAGATTGACTAAGAATGAAAAACTGACATCAATTGGCTTTTTCCAACATTGTATCCCAATCATTCATGTGTGAAATTCGATTGATTGTCTTGTCAATTCCTCCCACATGTTCTTCCAACACATTGACTTTTTTCTTTCCCTTCTTTAACTGTTTTTTCGCCTCTTTTGCTTCAGCCTTGGCCTCAAGTTCTCTCATCTCTTTATCTTCTTCGGCTTTAATCTTTTTGAGTTTTTCAAGTTCAGCCAACATGATTTTATCCATTCCAAATACACTCTTGCGCGCTTTGGACGAATTGATTAAAGCTTGATTAAATTTGATTTGGGTGACATCTTTAGCTTGATTAGCCATAAAAAGTTTTGAATGAGTACTTTTTGGCATGAATAAGTTTTCATTGAAAGCTGGATCAAAAGAGGAATATATTGACCCAGGTCGAGTGATATCTTGAGTTGAAAGATGATTAGAAAACATTTTTGGACGACCGCCTCCTGCAAAGGCACTAGTGGCAACATTAAGATTTTGTAAGTAATAGCGTCAAGCTGATGGGGAAGTCAGTGAAAAAATATAAATGAAAGGCGGCATATGGTTGCCTAGACTTTGGAGCTCCTTTTCTAGAATTTAATTCATCAATCAGACTTCGCCCATATAACCTCCCAGCGGGTCTTAATTTTTGAGGAGTTTGGATTTCTTCAAGGTTTCTATTTTGATCATCTTCAACCACTTGATCGATTGGATCTGGTTCAACCTCTGGCTCTGGTTCTGCAGGAGTGAGAGGAATTGGCATGATAAGAACTAGAGGTTTAAGGGCAGTTGGAAATCGTATACGACCCAATTCATCATACACAACTCCTTTCTCTTCTTGATCATCGATTTCATCGGCTAATTGATTGTCGTTATCTTGATCATATTCAAAAGCCTTATTGTAATGTTCATCTAACGATCTAGCATCAAAACCATCTGAATCATCTCTTTGACAAAATCTTGATGTTGAAACTTGAGTAAGGACAGATGTAACTTTTGGATCAAATCGACTAGTGAAATCTTTTGGAGCTCCTAAAGAAAATTTGCTTTCACCAAGTTGACTATTGGTATTAGAGCCCATGGGGTTGATTAAATTTGTCGATAGACTAAAGCTCTTTCTTTTTTTACTGCCAGACTCGATTTCCTCTTGATCTTGATTAGTTAAAAAGTTTGAATCAGGGGCATTAGGAACTTGATAAGTAATATCCTCACTTTTTCAACTTTCCAATAAAGCCATTGACTCCTTATACCTCTGAACAATATCAGCAGAGGTCCTTTTTCTAATTTTGGATTCAGAGAGGACATCATGACTAGCAAGCGAAGGTCCTTTTGAGCTATGTATGCTGTGATGAGGTGGAGATGAGACTGTATTGGTGGATGACTTTTTTGATCTGATGAAGTGGTCCTCCAGAGTGGAAGGATGTGGTAAACTTGGTAGAGATTTGCGACAATGATGAAGGCGTTTACTAAGACCTTGAAGGGGTGTTATTAGATTGAGAGGATTGGAAGATGGTATGTCAAAAGTGCTTTTCCTTCTTGGTCTAGATTTTGTTGTATTATCGATGCTTTCAAAAGGGCCTGGACGTGGTAAATTTCCGGCTTTGGATTGACAACGATATGATTTTGAGCGTGAGAGTTGAGATTTGCGCTGATGATGAGGGTTATTGTTGACCAATTTGTTTGAAGAGATAGATTGATTACGAAGTTTAGTATTAGTTTGAATGTGAATACCAGAATTGGCCCTTGATCTAGAATGTGCTTGTTTAAAGACTGAGCGTTGATGATTTTGAAGATTTTTTGAAAATTTTAAATGATTAAATTGATCGGGGAAATCATGTAATTCCATGACAGATTGAGGTCTCCAAATTTGATGACCTGCAGGATCATGACCGATTCTTTGACGTAAAAGAGTTTCATCATCAATTGGTTGATCTGAATCAAAATTAGTGAGTTGAGTTGAATTGTTAAGATTATTAATTTTATCATCAGAAAAAAAGTCGATCGAACTGGATGGATTTTGACTTTCTAGCCTAATTTGAGAAAAATGAAAGTCAAATAGATCAGATTTTACATCAGATCTATTTTTTAATTGGATTGAGGCTAAATGATCGAGCTGATTGATTTGAGGTGTTGGAGCTTGGTTTTTTTTTGTTTGATTTGAATCTGATAGTAAATTATCTAAACCCCAAACTGAAAGTAGCGCAATTTTGTTGTCATTATCCTTATTCTTGCCTTTATGATCAAGATTGATTTGATTGTGATTGGAGACCTTTCAATTAAGCCATCAAGGGATTCTCTAATATGACCAGAGCTGAACAGAGGTACATGAGAATTGGATATTTTTGAAACTAAACTAAAGCCACTATTATTGTTTGAAAGATTTGATTGATGAATGGGAAAACTCAAATCTGAAAAGAAGTCCTTTGATTTTGAATTTTGAGTAGTTTGACAAAATGGGATGAAGATAGCTGAAAGCACAGCTTGCTTGACTTGATGATGAAGAGTGACTATGATTACCATTTTGAGAATGATCGTATTTGATTAAAGCAGCAGCTAAATGCAGCCTATTGAACGGAATGGGTGCCTTGAAGCTTTTGGTTTGCGGTTTTTGTTGATTTGAAAATGGCTTTGAAGATTCGTGATGAATGGATTTGAAGATTGAAGGCGGTTGTGATTCTCTCAAATGACGCAAATTGTGATTGGTGGGATTTAGCTGAAAGAAGGCTATTTTTGAAGACTAAGATTGAAGCGAGCATTTATAGGTGGATTCAAATATACTTTGTAAATATGTGATTGACTTTTAAGATATAATTTTATTGCAATGATCAATGAGAAATTTGAGAGTACCTTTAGTGCTACCTTGACTGAGACATAGCAGTTGACAGACATCTCACTTGAATTTACTTGATGCCATTGAATGTTAAAGGTGATGTTTAAGAGAAATTGGCTGGATTATCAAAGGTTGAGGTGCTAACCAACAACCAGGATCAACGGAACCAACGCTGGAACGTCAATGACCCTGATTGTTTCCATAGCATTGGAGAGTGCGAAAGAGCTGAGGGTGCGAAAGAGCTTGAGGGTGCGAAAGAGCAGGTGAAATTAAGGATGAGAATACAATAAGTAAAAACACAATTGAGGTGATCAAAAAGGTTGGGGGGTGATGATATTTAATAATTGAGAAACAATGAAGTTAGGTTTGAGGAAGAATGAAATTTGGATTATAAGAAAGAAGAGGGATGAAGCAGGTGGAAGATTCAAATTCATTATCTTGATTTCTTTTGATATTACTATTTCAAGTATTAAAATATTATATTTTTTTGGTATTAAAAGATTTTCTCTCTTAATGATGGATCAAAATAGTCTCAGCAAAAGGGCTCACAAAGATAAACGCTTAAACCATTCATTTTCCAAAAAAAAAGGAAGTTATGAAGAACAAGGATATCATGAAGAGATAGAAGAAGGTGAAATTTCTGAAGAAGCTGAAGAAGGTGAAATTGTTGAAGAAGCAAAAGAAGGTGAATTTATTGAAAAAGCTCCAAATAACTTAAAAATCAAGAGAATTCAAGTCCAAAATCAAAAGAAGTTTCATATTCAGTTTAACAATGATAATTATAGATTCTACCAAGATGAAAAAACCAAAGATTTAGTTTGTATGATTAAATTCCATTCACTTGAAAAAATCAAAGATCAAAATTCAGTAGCCTTCCAATTATCAAATATAATACAAGATTTTTATTATATGGCACAAAACTGTCTACATCAAAAAACTAACAAATTCTTAATTGGTGGGCAAATGAAATGTCTTGGATTTAGAGGTGGATATGATAAAGGAAAAAGTGCAGGTAAGTAATATTAAATTTTGAATTTAAAAAAACAAAACATTAATTTTTTTCTTTGTTTTTAGGAGTATATACACTACATAAAAAGTGTTCGTCTGAAAGAAAAGTAAAAGATGAAGAATTATGGAACAAGTTACCAAGTTATAATAGTTTTCTCTCTCATAGATTTTATTTATTCACGAAAGATGGTTCTACTAATAATCAACGTTTGATGAAACAATGGCAATTACCAAGTTGGGACGACTCTGAATGGAATGATCAAGACAAAATTGAAAATAGAAGATTATTCTCAAATGTATCAATCACTTACAATGATTTTCATAACCATGCTCATTGTGACAACGATTCAAACAATCTTACATATGGCTTATTCAGTTACATAGATATTAAAAATGGAAATCCAGTATCACCACCAACCAAATGTATAGGTCATAGTTTTTCTTTTCCAGATTACAACTTGAATTTTGAATTTGGATTGAACAATGGTATTATAGAATTAATCTGGCCTTCAAAAAAGATCTTACATCAAACAACCAAACCTCCTCTTGAAGTATCAACCAACAATACAACGACTCACTTTGGTTGCTCATTTCAAATTTCTAATGAATTAATTAAACGGGTGAAGAAACATGAGAGAGAGGGAACAGGAGATTTTGTAGATAAAACAATTGGAAGAGCACAACGATGTGCCAAATATCAAAAAAATTGTAATTAGTATTTGACAAATAGGATCTTGTTTTCACTGTAATTTATCTCACAGAAATCTGAAATATTTTCACAAAAAAATAACGCTCAAACTCACATTGTGGATTATTATTCATATTAAAATCAATTATTACTCATTTTTGAATGTAGTATTATATATTCATAATTTAAATTGGTATTTTTGTATTAATTATGAGGTTTGGGAAATTCTTAATATATCTTGTGGTAATAATTTTGGATGTTTGACTTTGCATCAATTTAAAAAATCCATATGCAATGGATTTATTTACAAATGTAAACATTATCTTTTCTAGTTGAAGTACTATTAAACTACTAGTTCAGTAATAAAGTATACTTTTCATATCAACTAATTGTACATGTTCAGAAACATGAATAGAAAAATTCAATTATATGAAACTTTCAAATTTCTTTCAAGTAGAATTCTTAATGGAAAGAATCTCTTATTTCATTTATGAATTGTACTATAATACAAAGTTTCATTTTGAGGTTGAATGCTCTTAAAATCAAGGTGGTCCACAAAAGGTATGGTTGAAAATTGAGATGAATTTCACTTAATGAATAAGTAATACTATATTATGAAAATATAATCAGAAGAATAGTTCTAAAGGCTAATGATATTATGTTTGACTAATAGTTGCCACAAATACGTTTTAACTGACCCCAAATGTTTATATAGTATAGAAAGGTCAAGTTTCAAATTTATATTCATCATATTCTCTGCTATTTGGGCTCACTAGTAAGATATGATTGTGTAATTTATTGTCCAAAAATCTTGAAACTTGCATGTCAGATGAATAGTGTGAAAGAAGTTTAATATTTAAATTTGAAAACTATCAGATTGTATTACATCTCAATTACAAGGGGGAATTTCGTACTATCTTAAGATTATTGTAATAGAATGATGATCAAGTAGTATAATTCAAGACCTGAGGAGAACTCACAAACATAATGTATTTTAAGTGGTGGGGAAAGTTGGAGATGGCCAATAAGAGTAAGGATTGAAAAATGGCAATTGCAAAATAGTTATTAAAAACATGATAAATTTAAAACTAAGTCAAACAAGATCTTTGCCTAGGAGGAAGAAGTGATGTCACTGTTGCTTGAGCTTCCCATTGATTTAAGAAATCACTAGTGATATATTGTGCTAGTTGATGCCGGGAGGGGGGACGGACAAGTTGAACATCACTAATTGGATTCATGCCTTTAGAAAAAAATGAGTTGAGGTGAAAAGATAGATTTTTCCATACAGGCTCATCTGGAGGTGATGGCTGAACAAGCTGATGAGATATGTTAAAAGAACATAATATAGGCATAGCATTGGAGATAGAAAAATGGCGATGATCTTTGTGAGCAGTGAATAAACCCTTAACACCTAATATTAAGAAATAAACAAATGGAAGAAAATTATGCCGACTACGATATTCACTCAATTTCTTTTTAGCTTTGTCCAATTGTGATGCTTGATTGTCCAACAGAGTGATGCTTTGAGGTCGGTGGTTAATGATTAATGAGGAAATTTCATCTCTTCCAAGATGTTGATTCTTTGTATTTTTGGGACGTTTATGTTGTTCTGATTGGTTGGGAGGGGAAAGTTCCTCTATGTTTGCCTGTGCTTTGAAAATGATGTATGAAATCATAACATCCAAAATTAAATCTTGAAAGGACTTGAGTTGTTGATCAGAATTAGCACCCAAATTCTGTTCGGTGTCTATATTGCTAATAGATGGGTTTGGATTTGGGGGGATGGTTGACATAAGCTCCATTGGTGGAATAGAAGGTCGCTTCAATCCTTCAAAGTATGTAAGCATATCCAAAAAAGCATGTACCTTGCCAGGAGTGGTTGGAGCTGTCATGGGGGGTTTAGGGATACAAAACTCATCCATTGTTGCAGATATAGATGCAGCAATGAGTTTTGCCCAAGCGATGATGGTGAAGTGGCGTGGTTGGGCCATATAAATGAGATGACGAACAAAAATTGTTTCAGGGTGCTTTTCATTACAAACATGGGGCTCCAGAGAAAAAGGAATAGATATACTTGGTTCAGGTGATGTAATGTCATCATATATTTGCATGTTGAAAATTTGAGGGGAGACATAAAATTCAGCTTTGGTGGCATTCAAAAATGGTGAGCCTGTTGAGAAATAGGATAAGCTTTAATATTTTGTAATGACTAATTATTATAAGGCAACTAACTATGATCACTTAGTTCATCAATCCATTTGGTATATGAAGATGAGCATTGGTTGAAGTCAAAATTCCCTTGTGCTGGTTTTTCACATCCCAAAGATTGAAGACGCCATTTAACCAAAGAGTTGATTGCTTCAAACGTGGTTTGATATTTGGCTTGAGTTGGTCGTCCTGAATTAAACATTTGGAAAATTTTATAAAATTGAGGACGAAATTCATTGGAAAAGATGGAAAATTCAACATTGGGGGGAGAGGCTGGTTGGGAAATGGGAGATTGTTGAGTCTCTTCCAATGTGGGAGGATTTTGAGTCTGACAATCAACTTCTTGATTGAGATTATTGAGACCTGGTGTTGGGGCATTTAATGGAGGCGATGAACTTGATTCCATTGATTGAGGAGGAACATCATCACATGACGGGGGTGGTGGTTCAATTGAGGTATCATGTGGGGATGAATGGACACAAGGAGTATGTGCATTTTGTGGTGTTGAAATAGTGGACTGGATTTCCTGGGTGTTAGTTGTAACATTAATTCCTCCTGCTGAAATAATTGGAGAGACCTGATGAACATCTGCTCTTGAATGGATAGATGTCTCATTTGAAATACGTAAATTTGATGAGCTCTCACAAATGTTGCTGTGGTCACTTTGTTCAGAAGGGTTGTGACATGGGCTTTCTGTATTGGGGTTCTCTTGATGAGTTTGTTCTTCCTCAGAGAATATTGGTGGGAAATCAGACCTGTGAGATTGGGAAACCATTAAAGTAGGTGAATGACGAGGAGTATCAGGGGATGGAAGGTCATTGGGATGTGCTTGCAATAACAATTGAGGATTGATAGATTGGGGTGGCCTGGAAACAATGGGGACAAAAGGTGTATTTGTGGGAGGAATAATGGAGACAACCTGTTGGGTATTATTAATAGTGACAGATTGTTGCATGAAACGACGAATATTTGGTGGTGGTTTATTTTGAATTTTCCTTTTTTTCTTGTGATTTCCATCAGGAATGAACTCCTCTGGAAGGGATGATTGGGATGAGCGTATGGAAGGAACTTCTCTCTCAATAACTTCAACATTGCCATCTACGAGACCAATTGATTGTGATGAAGACAATTCTACAATGAGGGAGATCAAATTAATACAAAATTGAGGAAAGACATGAAGAATAATAATTACCATGTTCTTTTTGAGAAATCAATGTAAGGCCCTTTTTCAAATAATCCTTAATCTCAATTGATACAGGATTCTTTTCAGCTTCAGAAAGGGCATTATGGAGGATTTTCTTGATACAGTGGTGGTTGAGAGAAAATTCTTCACGGGAGAGGCGAGTTAGCTCAGAAGATAGAATTGGTGAGATGGATTGTACTTGAGTGGGTGGGTTATTCATGTCGAATTCTATGAATGAGGGTGGTGGAAGGGTTCATGGAGTATTTGGGTGTGGATTACACAAACTCATGTTTGGTGTGTTTGTGATATCTAATATTTTGGGTAAAAATATAATATTAAAATATGTTGAGGATGAGATTAGGTGGGGAAGAAAAAATTTACCAAGTTGAAAGGGGGTTCTATTTATGTTGTTTGGTGGGGGGCAGGGCAAGATTTGAGGATGGCTAATGGGAGCTGGTGGGACTAGATTGGGAGAATTGAGGTAGTGAAAAAGATTGTAACATTCCTGGGGTTCAGTGCTTTGGTTTGGGGTGGACAATGAATTGATGGATGAATGGGATGGTGCCTCATTTTGATAAGATAAAGATGAATTAAAATCCGTCTTATTTGAAGAAACCCTATGAAACATTTCATCAAATGACACATCGGAATCAGGTGGTTGGGGTGGATTCATAGTATTGGGTATTATATTGGGAGGAGAAGGATTTGAATGGCCAACAGAAGTTAAAAACAGAGGAACTCAGGGAAAACACGGGCGAAACAGCTCTATTTATATTGCAGGTCCCAATCAAGTGAAGTGGGGGTGTAGCCCATAGAAATAGAGCAGAAATGAGTTTTGTCATTTCAAAGGAAAGAAATATGCAGATCCTCTAGACATAAAGCAAAATTACACATTTAGCACAGGATTAAGTGTCAGGAAATGTGTATATTTAGAATGATCCTTTGTTTACATGGGTGATTAGATTGGATGGTACAGTCACACCTATAGGTGGGTGAGAGATTTAGCCCACCAGTAATGATGTACACAGGTGGTAAAATTATGACTGCCGCTCATAATTTCTACCACTTGCCAACCAATTATGGCTGTAATTGGTTTGTCTCTTGGGAATTTCGTCAGACCCATTCAGATACAGAAAAACCTGTATCTGAATGAGGTCCAGAGACAATACAGATTTGGCTGTAATTGTACACAGGTGGTCAAATTATGACCGCCGGTCATAATTTGTACCACTTGCAAACCAATTACGGCCGTAATTGGTTTGTCTCTTGTGACTTTTGTCAGACCCACTCAGATACAGAAAAACCTGTATCTGAATGAGGTCCAGAGAAAATACAGCTTTGGCTGTAATTGTACACAGGTGGTCTGATTATGACCGCCAGTCATAATTTGTACCACTTGCAAACCAATTACGGCCATAATTGGTTTTTCTCTTGGGAATTTCATCAGACCCATTTAGATACAGAAAAAACTGTATCTGAATGAGGCCCAGAGACAATACAGCTTTGGATGTAATCATATACAGGTGGGCAAATTATGACCGGCGGTCATAATTTGGATCCACTTGCAAAGGAATTACGGCCGTAATTAGTTTGTACCACTGGCAAACCAATTATGGCCGTAATTGGTTTGTCTCTTGTGACTTTTGTCAGACCCACTCAGATACTCAGATACATAAAAAAACTGTATCTGAATGAGGGCCATTGACAATACAGCTTGGGCTGTAAGTGTACACAGGTGGTCAAATTATGACCACCAGTCATAATTTGTACCATATGCAAACCGATTACGGCCGTAATTGGTTTGTCTCCTTGAAATCCAATCAGACCCACTCAGATACAGAAAGCACTGTATCTGAATGTGGTCCACCCACAATGCAGCTTTGGCTGTAATGATAAACAGGTGGACAAATTATGACCGCCGGTCATAATTTGTATGACTTGCAAACCAATTACCGCCGTAATTGGTTTGTCTCCTTGGAATCCAATAAGACCCACTCAGATACAGAAAAAACTGTATCTGAATGAGGTCCAGTCACAATACAGCTTTGGCTTTAATCATGAACAGGTGGTCAAATTATGACCGCCGGTCATAATTTGTACCATATTCAAACCAATTACGGCCGTAATTGGTCTGTCTCTTGGGAATTTCATCAGACCCACTCAGATACAGAAAAACCTGAATCTGAATGAGGTCCAGGAACAATACAGCTTGTCTGTATCTCCTTGAAATCCAATCAGACCCACTCAGATACAGAAAAAACTGTATCCGAATGAGGTCCAGGCACAATACAGCTTTGGCTGTAATCATAAACAGGTGGTCAAATTATGACCGCCGGTCATAATTTGTATGACTTGCAAACCAATTACGGCCGTAATTGGTTTGTCTCCTTGAATTCCCATCAGACCCATTCAGATACAGAAAAAACTGTATCTGAATGAGGTCCAGAGACAATACAGCTTTGGCTCTAATCATACACAGGTGGTCAAATTATGACCAGTGGTCATAATTTGGATTTACTTGCAAACCAATTACGGCCTTAATTGGTTTGTCTCCTGGAAATTTAATCCGACCCATTCAGATACAGAAAAAACTGTATCTGAATGAGGCCCAGAGACAATACAGATTTGGATGTAATAATATACAGGTGGTCAAATTATGACCGGCGATCATAATTTGGATCCACTTGCAAACAAATTACGGCCGTCATTAGTTTGTACCACTTGCAAACCAATTACGGCCGTAATTGGTTTGTCTCTTGTGACTTTTGTCAGACCCACTCAGATACATAAAAAAAGTGTATCTGAATGAGGGCCATTGACAATACAGCTTGGGCTGTAAGTGTACACAGGTGGTCAAATTATGACCGCCGGTCATAATTTGTACCACTTGCAAACCAATTACAGCCGTAATTGGTTTGTCTCTTGGGAATTTCATCAGACCCATTCAGATACAGAAAAAAATGTATCTGAATGAGGTCCAGAGACAATAAATCTTTGGCCGTAATCATATACAGCTGGTCAAATTATGACCGGCGGTCATAATTTTGATCCACTTGCAAACCAATTACGGCCGTAATTGGTTTGTCTCCTGGAAATTCAATCAGACCCATTCAGATACAGAAAAAACTGTATCCAAATGAGGTCCAGAGAGAATACAGCTTTTGCTGTAATCATATACAGGTGGTCATAATTTGGATCCGCTTGCAAACAAATTACGGCTGTAATTAGTTTGTACCACTCGCAAACCAATTACGGCCGTAATTGGTTTGTCTCTTGTGACGTTTGTCAGACCCACTCAGATACATAAAAAAACTGTATCTGAATGAGGGCCATTGACAATACAGCTTGGGCTGTAAGTGTACACAGGTGGTCAAATTATGACCGCCGGTCATAATTTGTACCACTTGCAAACCAATTATGGCCATAATTGGTTTGTCTCCTTGAATTCCCATCAGACCCATTCAGATACAGAAAAAACTGTATCTGAATGAGGTCCAGAGACAATACAGCTTTGGCTGTAATCATACACAGGTGGTCATAATTTGGATCCACTTGCAAACCAATTACGGCCGTAATCCGTTTGTCTCTTGGGAATTTCATCAGACCCATTCAGATACAGTTTTTTCTGTATCTGAATGAGGCCCAGAGACAATACAGCTTTGGATGTAATCATATACAGGTGGTCATAATTTGGATCCACTTGCAAACGAATTATGGCCGTAATTAGTTTGTACCACTCGCAAACCAATTACGGCCGTAATTGGTTTGACTCTTGTGACTTTTGTCAGACCCACTCAGATACATAGAAAAACTGTATCTGAATGAGGGCCATTGACAATACAGCTTGGGCTGTAAGTGTACACAGGTGGTCAAATTATGACCGCCGGTCATAATTTGTACCACTTGCAAACCAATTACGGCCATAATTGGTTTGTCTCCTTGAATTCCCATCAGACCCATTCAGATACAGAAAAAGCTGTATCTGAATGAGGTCCAGAGACAATACAGCTTTGGCTGTAATCATACACAGGTGGTCATAATTTGGATCCACTTGCAAACCAATTACGGCTGTAATCCGTTTGTCTCTTGGGAATTTCATCAGACCCATTCAGATACAGTTTTTTCTGTATCTGAATGAGGCCCAGAGACAATACAGCTTTGGATGTAATCATATACAGGTGGTCAAATTATGACCGGTGGTCATAATTTGGATCCACTTGCAAACGAATTATGGCCGTAATTAGTTTGTACCACTCGCAAACCAATTACGGCCGTAATTGGTTTGTCTCTTGTGACTTTTGTCAGACCCACTCAGATACATAAAAAAACTGTATCTGAATGAGGGCCATTGACAATACAGCTTGGGCTGTAAGTGTACACAGGTGGTCAAATTATGACCGCCGGTCATAATTTGTACCACTTGCAAACCAATTATGGCCATAATTGGTTTGTCTCTTGGGAATTTCATCAGACCCATTCAGATACAGAAAAAACTGTATCTGAATGAGGTCCAGAGACAATACAGCTTTGGCTGTAATCATACACAGGTGGTCATAATTTGGATCCACTTGCAAACCAATTACGGCCGTAATCCGTTTGTCTCTTGGGAATTTCATCAGACCCATTCAGATACAGTTTTTTCTGTATCTGAATGAGGCCCAGAGATAATACAGCTTTGGATGTAATTATATACAGGTGGTCAAATTATGACTGGCAGTCATAATTTGGATCCACTTGCAAACGAATTACGGCCGTAATTAGTTTGTACCACTTGCAAACCAATTACGGCCGTAATTGGTTTGTCTCTTGTGACTTTTGTCAGACCCACTCAGATACATAAAAAAACTGTATCTGAATGAGGGCCATTGACAATGCAGCTTGGGCTGTAACTGTACACAGGTGGTCAACCGCTGGTCATAATTTGTACCACTTGCAAACCAATTACGGCTGTAATTGGTTTGTCTCCTTGAATTCCCATCAGACCCATGCAGATACAGACAAAACTGTATCTGAATGAGGTCCAGAGACAATACAGCTTTGGCTGTAATCATACACAGGTGGTCAAATTATGACTGGCGGTCATAATTTGAATCCACTTGCAAACCAATTACGGCCGTAATTGGTTTGTCTCTTGGGGATTTCATCAGACCCATTCAGATAGAGAAAAAACTGTATCTGAATGAGTCCCAGAGAAAATACAGCTTTGGATGTAATCATATACAGCGGGTCAAATTATGACCGGCAGTCATAATTTGGATCTACTTGCAAACCAATTACAGCCGTAATTGGTTTGTCTCCTGGAAATTTAATCGGACCCATTCAGATACAGAAAAAACTGTATCTGAATGAGGTCCAGAGAGAATACAGCTTTGGCTGTAATCATATATAGGTGGTCAACTTATGACCGGCGGTCATAATTTGTACCACTTGCAAACCAATTACGGCCGTAATTGGTTTGTCTCTTGGGAATTTCATCAGACCCATTCAGATACAGACAAAACTGTATCTGAATGAGGTCCAGAGACAATAAAGCTTTGGCCGTAATCATATACAGCTGGTCAAATTATGACCGGCGGTCATAATTTGGATCTACTTGCAAACGAATTACGGTGGTAATTGGTTTGTCAGACCCACTCAGATACAGAAAAAACTGTATCTGAATAAGGTCCAGTCAAAATACAGCTTTGGCTGTAATCATACACAGGTGGTTAAATTATGACCGCCGGTCATAATTTGTACCACTTGCAAACCAATTATGGCCGTAATTGGTTTGTCTCTTGGGAATTTCATCAGACCCATTCAGATACAGAACAAACTGTATCTGAATGAGGTCCAGAGAGAATACATCTTTGGCTGTAATCATATATAGGTGGTCAACCTATGACCGGCGGTCATAATTTGTACCACTTGCAAACCAATTACGGCCGTAATTGGTTTGTCTCTTGGGAATTTCATCAGACCCATTCAGATACAGAAAAAACTGTATCTGAATGAGGTCCAGAGACAATAAAGCTTTGGCCGTAATCATATACAGCTGGTCAAATTATGACCGGTGGTCATAATTTTGATCCACTTGCAAACCAATTACGGCCGTAATTGGTTTGTCTCCTGGAAATTCAATCAGACCCATTCAGATACAGAAAAAACTGTATCTGAATGAGGTCCAGAGAGAATACAGCTTTGGCTGTAATCATATATAGGTGGTCAACTTATGACCGGCGGTCATAATTTGGATCTACTTGCAAACCAATTACGGCCGTAATTGGTTTGTCAGACCCACTCAGATACAGAAAAAACTGTATCTGAATGAGGTCCAGTCAGAATACAGCTTTGGCTGTAATCATACACAGGTGGTTAAATTATGACCACCGGTCATAATTTGATCCACTTGCAAACCAATTACGGCCGTAATTGATTTGTCTCTTGGGAATTTCATCAGACCCATTCACATACAGAAAAAACTGTATCTGAATGAGGTCCAGAGAGAATACAGCTTTGGCTGTAATCATATATAGGTGGTCAACTTATGACCGGCGGTCATAATTTGGATCTACTTGCAAACCAATTACGGCCGTAATTGGTTTGTCAGACCCACTCAGATACAGAAAAAACTGTATCTGAATAAGGTCCAGCCAAAATACAGCTTTGGCTGTAATCATACACAGGTGGTCAAATTATGACCGCCGGTCATAATTTGTACCACTTGCAAACCAATTACGGCCCTAATTGGTTTGTCTCTCGGGAATTTCATCAGACCCATTCAGATACAGAAAAAACTGTATCTGAATGAGGTCCAGAGACAATAAAGCTTTGGCCGTAATCATATACAGCTGGTCAAATTATGACCGGCGGTCATAATTTGGATCCACTTGCAAACAAATTACGGCCGTAATTGGTTTGTCCCCTTGAATTCAATCAGACCCATTCAGATACAGAAAAAACTGTATCTGAATGAGGTCCAGAGACAATACAGCTTTGGCTGTAATCATATACAGCTGGTCAAATTATGACAGGCGGTCATAATTTGTACCACTTGCAGCCCAATTACGGCCGTAATTGGTTTGTCCCCTTGAAATCCAACCAGACCCACTCAGATACAGAAAAAACTGTATCTGAATGGGGTCCACAGAGAATACAGCTTTGGCTGTAATCATATATAGGTGGACAAATTATGACCGCCGGTCATAATTTGTCCCACTTGCAAACCAATTACGGCCGTAATTGGTTTGTCTCTTGGGAATTTCATCAGACCCATTCAGATACAGAAAAAACTGTATCTGAATGAAGTCTATAGGGGCATAATTGGCTTCTATGTTTGCAAAATAAAAGATGCTAAAATATAAATAAAGCTATTCTTGTGTCCACTTTTCCCCCCAAAACCTTCCTCATAACCGCCCTACTCCATATCAATTTCTGGGCCCTTTTTGCTCATTCCCCACAAATTTTCATGGTGCCAAAAATGGGTCGCCCCAAAAAAATTTGCACTTGTCACGAGCTTGGCTGTCAAAATCAATCTTATGAAGATTTGAACAATATTGTTCAGCATGGAAGACCTATGTCTGACCCAGTGTGGAAGACACATCAATTGGAACTACTCAAACTCAGGAGACCCCAGCCTTTGGTTGATAAGATGGTTTTAGCCCAAAATATTGAAAACGTACATACTCTTTCCCTCATTCATTTCAATTATTCAACATTACTTCAATCTAATTTTCTACCATCTTTTGGCACAGTCAACACAGAAAACCCATGAATGCTCTCAAATTGAACAGACATGTCGTCAGAATAATGAAAGAAATTTAATTTTTGATACCAAAAAATATGAAAACAAGACCTTTAAATTTATTGACTCTCATTCTCTTAAAATTTTGGTTGAAGCTTCCAGCCTATACCTCAAGAATGGAATGTCCAGGGATAGTATCAAAGAATTTCTTCTATCAGAAAGGGAAAAGATAACTAGCCTTGGAGAGAAATTCAATTTTGATGGATTATCCATTGCTAAAGAAATTCCACTTTCAATTGAAACTATTTTGGTTCAGCTGGGCATATCCATGGACTTTGAAAAAAAGATTTGCTGCCCAGAATGCTTCAGTTTGTATGATCTGACTGCAATGGGTCACATCAACAAATGGTGTACATCCAAATTTATTCAACCTTTTCCTTCCTCCATTGTCAAATTGGGATCTCTTGCAAGAAAAGAATGTGGTTCTATTTTATTTAAAACTGATGACAAGAATGATACTTCACTTCAAAAACCAATCTGTACCTTTACATACCAGTCCTTGCAAAAATGGTTGGCCTCCCATATGTGGATTCCTGGCTTTGAAAAGCTATTAAATGCTCACAATACCCATAACTCTCAAACAGACCCTAAAGTTATTTCTGATATTTGGCATAGCAAAATTTGGAACACATTCAAATCTTCCCCACGTAGTAAACAAGCATTCATAAGTAGACCAGGTAATTTGATATTTAGCTTATATGTAGATTGGTTCAATCCATTCAGTAACAAAGGGACTGCAAAATCCATTTCAATTGGGTCAATTCTTCTCACTTGTTTGAATCTTCCTCCAAGTGAACGTCACAAAGAGGAGAACATGTTTTTGTATGCAATAATTCCGGGTCCCAAAGAGCCATCTCTTGATCAAATGAATTCAATCTTGGAGCCTCTTGTGATTGAGCTTCAAATGTTATGGAATGGTATATGGTTTTCCAATACCCATGACTTTCCACAGGGTAGACTTATTAGAGTGGCTTTATTACCTTTAATAGCAGATCTTCCTGCTCTACGTAAAGTGGCTGGATTTGCCTCTCATTGGGCCAATCGATTTTGCTCCTTTTGTAATATTACAAGGGTTGACATCAATGAAATAGATATTTCAAAATTTGAAACAAGCACACATGAAAATCATATTTCCAAGGCAAATGAATGGCTCCAACTTCAAACCAAAAAGGAACAAGATGAATTTGTAAAATCACATGGTGTCCGGTGGAGTATTCTAAATAAGCTAGATTACTGGAGACCAATTGACTTTTGTGGCATAGATATTATGCATTGTTTGATTTTAGGGGATATCAAAGACTATTGCATATCATTCCTCAAGGTGGGGTTGGCTGGTCACGAGTTAGAGCTTCAAAGGAAAAAGAAAAGTTTTTTGGCACCCTCAAATCCATCCAAATATCCTTTTTGTTTATTGGGGCGACCAAGAAAAAGGAAAAATGAAGATGACAATGATTCTGAAAAAACAAGTAGACCCAAGAAACAAAACCTTACAAGAGCTAATCTTGCCCACATTCGACCTCATACATCCCAAAGGCACAAAGGCTCTAGTGAAGCCTCCAGGACCAAAAGTGATCAAACTGCAAAAAGCAACAGAACTTCAAACTCCAGGTATTCCCTTAGATCCCAGACAACCACATCTACAGTACTCAACTTATTACCTTTTACACATGGTAGTGATTCATTGGTTCCTTCTGATTTATCTTCTGATGATAATCAGGATTTAAATCCAATGGGGGATGAAACTCCAAGATTAAAAAAAGACGAATTAGAGGTACTTCAAAAAGTCATTGATCAAACAAAAGTCCCATCATGGTTTTCTCGTCTACCCAGAAAATTTGGTTTCAAAAACTTTCAGACACTCAAAGCAGCGGAGTGGCAAATCTTGATGACATTGTACTTACCATTGGCACTTGTACCACTATGGAGTTCACAAATACCTCACAGGGAGGAAAGGATAAAATGCGCAGGGAACTACCTCCATAAGGATCTTCTACTCAAATCACTAATTTCATTAGTTACATTAGCAAACATGTTACTCAGGACAAGCATTCATGAAGAAGACCTGGATAAGATTGAAAGTACTACGAAGATCTATTGTCAAACACCTCGTTTGGGTTGGTCAATGATAAACTCCAAACCTAATCTACACCTAACACAACATTTACCAAAGGTTATCAAGGAGCTAGGGCCACCAAGAAGCTTAGCTGTGTGGGCATATGAAAGAATGAACCGTATATTTGGGGAAATACCACGGAATAATAAGCCATGTTGAGTTTGAATTATATATCTATATGTCAAAAAATCACCCTCACAATACTTACCCACATATAACCAATTGTAGCTGAGATCTCCCAAACAATACTGAAAAGATGGATATCTAAAGTACAATATCAATGGATTTCCAAATTGCCTAATCTTCAACACAGAGTTGGTAGGAACAATCCCCTCATTTCTCTGAATCAATCAAAAAATATCAGTACCAGTCATACAATTCAATTGCATGATGATATTTTTCAACAGTGGAAACTACTAGTTTCAAGAGATTTAAGGGATGTTGTAAACATCTTTGAATGCAAAAAGTCAATAATTTTTGAAAAAAAAAGGTATTGTAATGTAAAATCACATGTTGAAGACAGTATCATAGAGTATAGCATTAATAATGCGAAATCATTGGGCCATATTGATAATATTGTCACATTAGTTGGAGGTGATCCTGACATATGGTGGCTAATAATCAAACCTTTCAAGAAGCTTGAAAATAATGAAATAGAAAAAGACCCTTTCTTTCCTTTTCCAGATCTCAATTGTTCTATTCTATTGGACCAGACAGAGGATGCCATAATGATCAACTCCCAATCAGTTTTGGGTCATGCTGCAAGCCTCAAGAATCCTCCTGGAAGCTTTGGAATTGATCAGGCTACAATCTGCTTGGTATCTCTACATTCATCAGTAAGTGATTCAGTGGACTGCCACTAATTATCTCATATATTTTAACAGTTTCTTACCATTTCCTTTCAAACCTTGCCAGCAATGGATAGGTGATTGAAGCACCGCACCCCTTTCAGCCTTAGGTTTCCTTATCAATGCTCACTAAAGATTTCTTGGGAGGAAAAACAATACTTTTTCCTTTGTTGATATTGTTATATGCTATTAAATGAAGTTTTTTTTTAGAAAAATTCACTCCAATCCCTTTTAAAAGAGATTTAAATTGTCAATCTACCATATTTAAGCCTCCCAAACATCTTTCATGACATAATTTGGCTTTTTGGTTCTGGATAGAACAGGTTTGAACAAATGTGTATATAAACTATCTCTTCTCCACCAAAATTTCTGTATTTCCACTTCACCAAACTGCTTTAAGCTTTCCTAAGCTTTCTCATCCACCATGTTCATTCTCATATGTTGAATTCTTACTCCAACTCTGTTTAACATACTCAAATTTTCATTAATATAATTACCTCATTTTCCTCAATTTAACTCCACTTCTTTAAATTTATATTACAATGTCTTCCCATGCACTGGGTGGTTCCCCCTCCGCATTCCACAGAGAAAATTCTGGATCCTCATCACAAAACCCACCAACAGAGGGTGACTCAATAATTCACTCAGATGAAGAAAACCACGAAAGCATCCATACTGACTCTACTGGACAGAAATCTATCTTTCTGCAAGATTTGGAAAGACTTGGAATAGAGGATGCTGTTTCACAGAATGCCAGTCAGGAGGGACAAGAGGAAATAACATCCGGTGGTGAGTATATTTCCCAAAGCTGATTGAAAATTACTAACTGCTTTGGTTTTCAGTTGTTGGAGTTGAATTCAGGATTCAACAAGAAGAGGACCAACAGAGGGCTAGAAATAATAAGAAAATATTGCAACAGAGAAATAACCACATTACAAGATTGGTAACAAAGAACAATCTTCCAAGTCAGGCATCCACTGAATCAGTCCACCTGCGAGAATTTATCTACTTCTTAATGGGTATGCCACCTTCTGTAGATCACTTCCCACCCAATCCTACCAATGATGAAGAGGAATTTCACATTCATTGGGTCAAAAACCGAGCTAAACACATCAAGACCCATTTGGAAACCTTTGAATATGGACTGAGAGATCATCCAATTAGTGAGCGCCAAATTCTGGTCAAACAAGAAGTCACCTCTATATCTCAACGATTGCAGCCACCTGAATTTAAACCAAGTCGTGATGTTCTCAATAACAAGATCAAGGTCTCCATAGTTGAAAAGCGTGCTTGTGAAAAGGAATGCCAGCTAGTAGGCCTCAAGAGAATTACCTTCCAATGGGGGACCGCATTCAATAACTCCACTTGGAATGCAGCCATAGACGACATTATCTCCAAACATTTTTTCAATTGGAGCCAGACTCAACCCAGCTTAAATATCAACAATCCTGATCAACTAAACCTATTAATTGAACGTTGGGTCAATGGAAGGGGTAAAGAAATGAAAAAGCTTTCAAAACTTGGCCAGGCTGCAGAGGAGGTTAAATTTCAAAAAGCTAAGAAATCCAAAAACACTAGAGGGAGGCAGAATGTACATGCTTATTCTTTTGTTAGACATACACCAAAATCTAATATTACTTTTCTATTTAGGTGACAGCTGCCCGTTTCAAAATAGCACGTCAATTATTCCCTCAAAACAACGATTTCTCTGCAATATATACTGATATAAAAGCAACTTCCGATGTAGAGGATAATTCTGACTTTGGAAAAGCACCCAAAAGACTTGTTGGAGTTTGGCGTAGTGAAGCTTTGGCCTTGTGTACAAGGCAATTGGATCTAGCAATGACCCTTGGTGCCAAAACCCAGCTTGAAAAGAATAGAGTTCAACGTATGCTTCATAGGGATGGAGAGAAATTAGACTATAATTCTGATTTAACTAATGTCCCACATTGCTTACCTTTAGATTGTTATTCCACAATATACTTAAACACAATTTCAGAAGCTGAAAGAAACCACTTACTGGTAAAAGAACCGATTGGACTCCAAAATATTTTATTAGAGATTGAGGCCAAGACAAAAAGGGGACGTCACATCATACAGAGGCCAGGAAGATCTGCTCTCAGTGGAATTGAAGCTGGTCCAAGTAGTCATAATCGTATGAATCCTGAATAATGGCTAGTCCCTTTTTGTATCCAAGCTTAGAGTTTTGTAATAGATGTATTTGGAAATATAATTATAGATAAATTATTTTAACCATTCACCAATTGAGTGAACTGATAATTAATTCAAAATATGCCTTTCAAAATAATGACTGGCAGTCATAAAATGAGTATCTTTGTAGTGTATTTGAGAGCTGAAGTGTCCTATATGTTTGCCAAGCTTAGAGTTTAGTAATAAATGTAATTCAAAAGAAAACATGATTTAAAATATTTTAAAAAGTCACCCATTGTCAGAATTTATAATTTAGCCACAATGTGGGTTTTCACAATTATGGCCATCAGTCATAAATTTGTTATTTATTTAATGTTTTCAAAGCTGAACTGTGCTATAGGTTCTCAACATTATTTAATATATAAGCCTCTTATATATGCCTGCTTTGGTTTTCATTTGTCCCCAAGCTATTATATATTGAGAAATGCTCAAACAAAAATATTGACATTTATCCAAAGTTATCATTATATATGCCTTCCCAAAATCCTACATTCCATAATAGTACAATCTGTCTTGAACACTATAAAGAACGCCCACCTTCTATTTTTTTCAATTTCATTTTAAAAATAAATTTAAAAACTTAATTATAATAATTAACCCTCAGTCAATTTCAAATAATCACTGCTCCAAAATGGATCCATTACTTGAAATAGAGCCAAAGCAAGTTGAAAAATCAGAATTCATATCCAAAATCTCCAAATTTCTTCCTTCTCTCAAGCTTGCTACCTGCGATACTCACTTTCCTGAATATGCAAGAAAAAAAATTCAAGAGGTCTCCAAAATACTTGAAGATGATCTGTATTGTATGTTTTTCCAGCTTTTCCCCATATGGAGCCATTTTTGATTGGAATTCAAATCATAATTTAGGTGTACAGCTAGGTGGATCATTACCCCCTGAAGCCAAGGTTGTTATTTCAGCATCCTCCCAAACATCAATAAAGAGGTATTTCATATCTTCTTCTAGTATTAGTAATAAGAAGGCCAAAATTTATCAAAGTGTAAAGGAAAAGAATCAAGAAGTATGTTTCAATATTTTATTTAGGCTTTACTCAAAGATTAAACTATATTCCCTGAATCATTTCTTTCTTAGAAATTGGAATTCAATTATGATACTGAGAAATCACACCCACAAAACCAGTCAGATTCTCAAAATCTAGAACCAGGACTATTCCAACCTCAAAATGATTTTGAAAAAGCCCTATCCACGTCAAATTCCAGCCCTGAAGTCAATAGTATTTCTCAAAATGATCAATCAAATATACAAATTTATCCAGCTTCCACCATGAGAAAAAAAGCAAAATCAAAAATAGAGGAGCCCTTGATACAACCTACATCTACCAAACACTCAAAAGAAAAACCTAACTCCAATTTCATACTTCTAGATAACAACCCATCAACCTCAAAATTAAAGCAAATCAGTAATGAAGAGCCTTCAGCATCTCAAAAGAAGAAAAAGCTTCCTCAATCCGGATTATTCAATTCCATTCACTCAGATCACTTTGAAGAAAAAATCAGCCATTATCAGCCACTTTCTGTATCCTCATGGAAGAAATGCCAGGTTAATGTTGAAAATCTAGTAAGAGAACGATTCCAGGAAATTCCCCAAAGGCCATTTTCTACCAAACTACCCAAAGGAATACACTTTCAAAGTCTTGGATCTCTTAGCATTACCAAATGGCTAGTGGATTTGGATAAATCTGGTAAATACAAAAGACATTCATTCATGTTTCATCCAGAACATTGATATTTACTTGCTTTTTTCAGGATTAGATATCTTTTCACCAAAGAAATATGATCCTTTCAATGATCCTGATGCTTGGAATGTCCCTATCTTTACTTTGGATTCTACAATCTCAATGCAAAAAATTCCCAAATCACATCAACCACTCTTTCAATTGGCACAATCCCTCTTTGTCCCTAATCTTCAAAAGAAACAGTTCTGGGCCAATCTAATACTGGAGTCGATATCGGTTTCTGCACAAGATCTCATACAACCTGAAAAGTTTGAAATCACAAAATCAACAGAAGATGATCCCTTGTTAGTTCAAAGACTCAGCCTGGAATTTCTAGTGTCCTGCCTCAGCACAAGACCATCCCATTCAGCTCAAATTGAAAATACCCTTGATGAAAAGGAGGAAAACCAGCCAATTCATTATGGAATGAATAGCTTAATATCTTTCAATGATTCCATTTTACATCTTATGATCTCATATGTCCTGATACTAGCACATTCAAAAGTTCTTCCAGTCAATATTCCTGACGGATTTGTGCTCACTCATAAAAGGTCCAAAGAGCACCTTAAGACCTTATCAGAGCTACAATCAAAAATAGGCTTAGTTAAGCCCTGCTATCATATTTTAGCTTCATTTCTTGCTTCTGGGGTAAGAGGCTTAATGGTTTGCTCAAGAGATTGGAGAAAAAGCTCAGCTAAGGGAGCATTGCAGATGATTGAAGTTACTGATAGTGTTATTGCTAAGGAAAGGCCTTATGAGCCTATTTGGAAGAGAACAAATGCATATATTTTGGATATTTTTAACAAGGCATTTTTCTCAAAAACCCATGAATTTGTTCCCACTGCTCCAAAAAAATTGGAAGTGGCAAAATGTTTAGTATTGGACTTCAGTGAGGCATGGCTTGAAAAAAATACCATAGAAGGACAACCTGTACTAGATCTCCCTGATAAAGCCAATATAAACACCTTATTAATTTGATCAGTTTTTTCTGTAATTTAATTTTATTCTTTCAAAACAGGGTGATTTTTATTCAAATCATGTTTGAGTTTGCTAAGATTACTTTGCTTCACCTGATACCTCATTGCTAACTTTCCCAAATAAGCTCCTTTTACACAAGATGGCTTTTTTCAGGCTCATTCAAACTGTAAGAAATAACTACCGGGCTCCAGAATCCTATCATTTATGATAAATAGGAGCCTTTCTCTTGATTCTTCCACCTATACCCAGAAATCTGACTTTAATTAACCTGTTTTACTATGCCTAAAGCTTCACATTACTTTTTTGAGACCTCTATACCCCAATCAAACAGGACTATCAACAAGATATTACATCCCATCATCCCACTACCTACCAGTGCAATATCAAGATCCATACATCAATTATGCTGGTTGATCATGGAAATCAACTATTTCCAATCTTCATCTGATATAAATAGTTGGAAATCTCTTCCATCAGAAGAAAGTCTCAAAATTGTTGAAAAATTACCCTTTTCTTGCACTGATAATCCAATTACAAATCCCCATAATCACAGCTCAGGAGAGGATAGACCGTCTATAAACCCCAGAATATTAATTTCACCAATGTAAAAAACTATTTTTCTAGAGGATCTCTTCAAATCAGGTTTCCCAATGTCAACCTTTGCTTGGAATCAATGTTGGGAATCAAAATGGAATCAAATATTTGCAAAATTTGTTCTCAAGCACTGGAACTATCTACACGAACAAGGAGAATTGAAAATATTCCTGATAAATCCAAAGGATAATACACATAATAATAAGTCTTTAATACTAATGCGCTGGTTCAGAGGGAAACAAGAGGATCTTAAGAAAGATAAATTGGTTCCTGAAGCACTTTCAAAAAAAGCCAGTCAGAAGCAGAAATCAAGGTGGCGTAAAAAAGTATGTTTTCATTTTATTTGTGATTGATTTTTGCACCAATTGATGTTATTTAATATTCAGTTATCATCAAATCGCTCAGAGACATTGCTATCATTGAACATTAATCAAGATGAAGCTTCCATATTTGATGAGCCACGATGCTGCTCTGATACTGAAGATGAAAATGGATCATTAATAAAACTAAAGTCCCCTTGGAGGTCAGCTTTATTCTCAAAGCTAGCAAGTCAATTAGATTCTCTATTAATTCAAAAGCAAATTCAATAGAATTCCAAATGTCTTGGAAAGTAGAAGAGTACAAAGTGGTATTTTTGAGAAAGAAGCCAAAGTTCCGATTGGACTTCCAGAAAATCTTTATTCAAATGATTATATTTCCCAGCTTACTAATGATGAGAAGCTAATGTTACAAGCAAAGCCATGTATAGATATTCATCATTTACTTCAACTATCTGAAACCTAAAAAAATAATTCATGATTTTTCTATTGTTTCCACAATCAATTTTTCCAATTCATGATCCACGGTACCTAAATGTCCAATGCTCAACCTGAAATGAAATAAAGAATTTTTAGCTATTAAAAAAGATAAATATTTATTGGTTATAAACTATCTTAAATCTGAAGCTGCTGTTTCTTCCTTCTAACTTGCTGAATATTCACCTCAATACTACCAACAGTTATATAGTGAAATACATGAACTTCTTTCTTTTGACCTAGCCGATAAAGCCTATCAACTGCCTGCTCATCAGTTGAAGGGTTCCAACCTGGTTCCTAATTTAAGTAATTGGAATAATATTAGATTAAGCTTCAAGTGTATGTAAATACTGTCTTACCATTATGTAGACATTTTGAGCACATCTTAGATCAATACCAACACCACCTGTGCCTTTTGTTGTAAGAAGAACTTGAGAATTTGGATTTTTTCTAAATTCTTCAAGGATTTGTATCCTTTGATCATTTTTGGGCATGCCATGCATCATCAAATTGGATATTCCACTTTCATCCAGTGCAATTTCAATACTTTTTACAATATTTGATCAATAAAATCATTCAAATGACAGGTAGTAGAAGGATTAGAGCTCACATATCAAGAAACCTTTTGTATTCTGAAAAAACAACTGCTTTGGGATATCTTAAGCCTGGCTCCTTCCGAAAAAACTCCTTGAGATGGCTAACAAGATGCACCACTTTGGATCCTTCTTTCCAGGTATATTTCCTTCCCCCTTCTTCCCTTTCTATTAGTGCTGGATGATTGCAAAGCTGCCTCAAATCTGATAATCTGGAGAAAAATTCTGATGAATCCCATTGAATTGCTTTGGACCTCTGTTTTCCATACAATGCACTAAACTCTTCATGCTTTTTGAAATAAAGTGTTTTCCATGGCTCATAGATCTCAATTCCAACTCCATGTTGCACTTTCTTGGGAAGATCCAGTAGGTTGGCTTTCAATCTTCTCAAGGTGAGTGTTTGCATTATAAGCTGTAATGATTGGATTGCCATTTGATTCCCAGATGATATTTGTTTGATTATGCAATTTTCCCATAAAGGCTTGAGATTCCATGGTTCTACTTGTAAGAACCTCAACAGACTATGAAGATCCCAAAGATTGTTTTGTAATGGTGTTCCTGTGAGGCATAACTTTCTTTCAGATTTTAAATTCAATATTGTGAATGATCTATGAGTAGATTGTTCCTTTATGTAGCTAATTGATGTAAAAATTTCAGTACTTTTTTATTTAAGAATCCCAAAGAGAAGCTTACTGTGCTTCATCCAACACTATTCTGAACCAATTCACCAAAAGAGGATTTCTTCTCATCCCATGAAGATCATCAACATTATAGCCAGCAATAACATCATATGTGGTGATGACAATTGCATTCTGCTTCAAATTTTGGAATGAAATGAAATTACGATTGGAACCATGGAATATTGAATATGGTAAACTACCATCATGAAAATGTAGCCTTATTTCATTCTCCCAGTTATGCAAAGTAGAAAGTGGTACAATGATCAAAGTAGCTGGGACATGGTCCTTAGATATTTTTGAGTACTTGATTGCTTCATGTTGTGTTTTTTTAATCAAGCATAAAGTTGTCAACAATTTTCCAAGTCCCATATCATCAGCCAATATTCCACCCCTACTTTTGCACATAATATCTTGTGGTATCAGCCCATTTTCAACAGCATTAGAAAACACTTTTTTAATCCATAAGCTATCTGGATGTTTCCATAAATTTTCACAAATTTTTTCCATATTATTTTCAATATTTAAAAGAAAGGAAATACCCTGGATTTGGTGCAATGAAATATTGATTTGACAATTAGGTATTGAAGTAACAGAACTAGTCAAACTTGTATTGTTGGAAGCTTGATAAAGATCACAATCTTGAGGAATATCAATAAATAAAGGTGAGCTATAGTTTCAAATATGCCTCAGAGCCATGTTTGCATTCTTGAAAGCCTCACTTGTTTGGAAAATATTCCCTTTATCCACAAAAACACATCCATGTAATAGGATATTTTTATCTTTATTCTTGAAATTTATGAAAGAATTTATAAAAAGCACTTTATTATTGTCTTTGTATTTTTTATATGTTTCAGGATTCAAGCCTTCAGCCACTCCTCCAAAAATATCAAGCAGTGGACCCAGATGGAAACTCTGGAAAGAATTAAGGCTCCCAAGATGACTCAAGTCAGCTTCTAATAGTATATGAATAGAATTAAATACTCTTCTGAATATTACTGAGCTCAGAGAGGTTGGAAAGGATTGTTCAATATTGATTGTTTTTTCAATTTTAATAATAAAAAACCCAAGACAAAATATTGAAATCGTACTCTAAATTTTTAGAATGAAAATTTAATGTATCAGTGTGATATGATTTTTTAGGACAAATGGAACCTAAATGATAGGATTGCATGGGTTATATAGTGGAAAGACCCCCAGTGATTTTGTAAGTGATTTTGATAAGCTAAAGATTTAGCCCCTAAATGTTTCTTGATAGTGTAAAAAATGAATTATATTTTGAAACTTAGTTTATTAATGGACATAAATATATTCCAAATCTGCAGATCAATTAAATTTCTTATTACTGTTGTCCCAAATACTTGGATTTTGATTTTAAAAGAAATTATCTATGAGGAGACAAGTTCCTTTCCAAATGTGGAGTTCCCTCCAAGATATATCCAGCACTGGACAAAGGTTCTCATTTGTGGCCCATGCGACCCCTTTCCCATCTTTTTTTAATTCATCAAATTATGCCTATACTTTGTTCATTTTTCCCTCGGAGAAATTCTCAAGAATCTAATTTCAAAAGTATTCATTAAATCATGTTGAAGGCCATTGGCTCACTATTTGAAGAGCTTCAAGTTTATTATTTATCCATATTTTATTTTGAAACATTATTCTCATAAATTAAGATTAATTTGTATGGAAAAATCTTTTCCAATAATTTTCACCAATTTCTATGATGATAATCATCACTCAAGGAGAGGTATTTTACTTATTATAAAATTATTGGATCTTATTTATCCAAAATATTCATAATTTTAAGGAGGAACACCCATTTTTAATTTAAATTTGGACAGGATTCCCTCAAAATAATTACCATTATAATTTTCAAATTCATCATTACTTATTATTATCCTTGTGTGAAATCAATTGAAGCTTAATTTTTGATTCATCTGAAAACAAGCATTCTGGTAAATAGAATTTCTTAATTCTTAAGTTATCCTCATTCTTTAAGCCAACATGAAAGATAAATTAAAATCAAGGCAGTGGAATGAAAATAAGATCAAAAAAGCAATTAATGCTACAAGTATCAAAGAATTCCTTTTCAAGGCTCCCCATATAGCTGGATGAACTTTCAAAATCCACAAGCATTCATGAAGTGAATTGTAAGGAACTAAATTGATGAGAGGATTTGAGGGTTATTCTACTAACTATAAGCACCATGAGGGAATTTCAATGTTCTCAAAATCCAAAAATTGAATAAGATTCATTACCTATGCTTGTTGCCAGTGTATATATTAGGTTCATAAAATATTAATAAAAATTAAAGGGGGAGTAAAAATGTCAGAATAAAATGAATGTGAGTTAAACTAGGGATACTTTCAGAGATACACTAAGACATAAGCTGAAGATACTGTAAAGGACCTGTATGCAAGTCCCCAGTCTTTCTGAATCACAAACTCCTGACACAAACCAGGAGAACTAGAGCATGCAGTAAAATTCAAATGTAACCAAAGCTGCCCTCTAGATGACATTGCAAACAACTTACAAGATTTAAGGAAAATAACAAATATAGGGAAATATTCCCAATATAAAACCAGTTATTTCAGAGAAAAACAAGCTTTCAGGGTGGATTTCAAAGACAAACTCAGAGAAAGAGTGGCAGAAGTGACTAAGATGAAGAATTCTTGTCACAATTTTGGTTCAACAGATCATCATGCCAATAACTGTTCCATGGAAAAAAATACAGTCTATACTGTTGAGAAAGTCACAGAGGAGGAATCCCCCACAGAGGATTCTGAATCAGACTCTATGGGTGATGCCATCAGAGAACAATCTGATGAAGAACAAGACGCAAAAGAGGAATTTCTAGTGGAGTACCAAGAAGAAACAGGACTATAAATTCAGGAAATACAGTTATAAGCAGGCATGCACAAGACACTGAAAGCAAAAACTTGTGTAAACACACAGAATATGCACAAAAATTCCTAGTTACACCAACTGAAGGAATGGCATAAATACATGGGACAGCCACAAAAATGACTGTTTTCATTGAAAATGCTTAACATCCATTGATCATTGACAGTGGGGCACACTGCTCCATAGTGGCCAGAAATTATCTGGAAAACCACTTCCCAAATTGGGAAAAACAGCTCTTGCCAACCAAGGCACAGAACTTCAAAAGTGCATCAGGGAAGATGACATCCATTGGGAAAATTTTCAAAGAGACAATTATACCCCACAGGAAATGTAATATCAGACTCAATCCAGATTTCGTTGTATGTCAATATTCCCACATCCAAGGGTTTTTCTTGGGAACAGACTACCAGAGGATGTATGGCATTGATATTGACAGCAGTAAAAACAGGCATATTACTATTGGTACAAACAAGGAAAAGAAAATTTCACTTGACATATACCATATATCTTCCTGTGACCCTCTAGACTAATTACTGAATGGTTTCATGGAGGACCAATTCAGAACTACCCTCACCAGTAAACAGAAACTTGATTTTCTGAAGGTGCTGAGGAAAAATAGACCAGCATTTGCCATTGGTGAAGAACCATTAGGCAAAATCAGAGTCCATGATATATAATTATTTTTGGGTGCAGAAAGACCCTATCCACCCATGCTAAGAAGACCTCCATGCCCAGCAAGTCTGGAAACTAGGAAAGAAATTGAGAAACACATTGATGAATACCTAGAAATGGATGTCATTTGGAAGATAGGATGCAATGAAATAGTGGAAATGCCCACTCCTGTCCTTATCACCTGTAATGATGGAAAATCTAGGTTGTGTGGGTATTTCAGAGATTTTAATAACTACACAAAAGCCGACAGAACCCTATACCAATGATACCTCATTCCCTAGATAAACTGGCAAAAGTCAAATAAATAACATGATGGATTTTATGAAAGGTTTCCACCAGAATGGAGTCAAACCAAACTCCATGAAATTACTCATAATAATATGCCATATGGGAATATATGAGTATACTAGGATGCCATTTGGCATCAAAAATGCACCAGCCCATTTCCAAAGGATGATGGACACAATATATAAAGAAGAAATATTGGAAGGCTGGATGTTAGTATATATTGATGAAATCATTATATACTCAGTGGAATGGGAAGACCATGTGCAGTACATAGAAAGAGTACTAAGTAAGTGCACACCCATTAACCTCAAAATTTCACTTAAATAGTGTAATTTTGGCCAATAACAATTACTGGCACTGGGACACAAAGTCTTGGGTCTTAGTCTGGCAATTGAACAGAACAAAGTAGCAGAAGTCCTGAAAAAGCCAGTACCAAGAAACATCAAAGAGATTAAATCTTTCCTTGGGTTTGCTAGCTACTATAGAAACCACATCAAAAACATTTGCCCACATAACTATTAGTTTATACAAGCTATGTTCAAAAGATGTAGTTTTTGAAATTACCAAGGAAAGAAGGGATGCATATGAAAGGATCAAACATGAACTCACAAATGCACCTGTACTCATCTTGCCTGACTTTGAACTACCATTCAAGTTATACATAGATGCACAATGTAGCCACAGATTGGAGCAGCCCTTCACCAAAGACAAATTGAAGATGGTGAACCAAGAGAGGGAGTGCTATGCTACATCTGTAGGCAGCTGAAAGATTCAGAAGCCAGGTATGGGGCCACACAGACTGCATTTCTATGGTTAGTCTGGGCTCTAGAGAAACTCCAATATTATTTGGAGTGTGCAGTCTTTGAAGTCTTCACAGACTGCATGGCCTTGAAATCTTTACTGAACATGAAGACTACCAATAGACACATGCTGAGGTGGAAAATAGACATCCAAGAGTATGACGCAATATGAACATCATATACAAAGAATGCAAAAGCCACACCAATGCATATGGCCTCAGCAGATGGCAACTGGAAAATGTAAAAAGCAATCCAGCCTATCAAACTGAAGTAGCATCCAAGATTCCTATCTATTCAATAGAGATATATAGGAGGAAGAACTTCAGATTTTCTGAATGGGCACCAGGAAATGGTACCCCAGACAGGGGAGACACTGGATCAGAAGGAAACTAAGCTCCCATAATGGGAATAAGTACCTCAGAAGTGCATAATGAGTTCTTCCATGCAATGAGGAAGACATATTCCAAACACAAAAAGTGTGGCATATTGGTGCAACTCCTTCAACAGAAATACAGGATCCCAGAACAGAAATCCCAGTTAGGGGACCCCTGGTTGAGGGACTATAAGGACAACAACTTTTTCCCTATAGATTTCCTGCTCTTCCATACAGATCAGCACACAAGTGCACTCACAGTAGTAGAAAGGCACCATATATCCCTGATCCTGCAAGAATTTCATGACTGCCCCTATATGGGACACACGAGTGAAGACAGGACCAAGGAAAGCGTAGCAAGAACAGTTTGGTAGCCCAAATGGAAACCAGATTTAAGTGAATATATCAACACTAGTGAAAGATGCCAGAAGGCCAACAGAAAACATGGGAAGAAGTATGGGCTACTCAAACACATAGAAGAACCCAAACACCCATGGGAAACCATCAACATGGACTGGGCTACAGGACTTGTCCCAGGAGGCAAAGAAAACTTCAATACCCGCTTAATCATAGTTTAG
The DNA here is from genome assembly GCA_023105745.1 of Austropuccinia psidii. Taxonomy (NCBI): domain Eukaryota; kingdom Fungi; phylum Basidiomycota; class Pucciniomycetes; order Pucciniales; family Sphaerophragmiaceae; genus Austropuccinia; species Austropuccinia psidii. Next base: position 30,273,324 of record JALGQZ010000007.1, on the reverse strand, counting down.
AGCTTCAGCAACAGTGTGAGGTGCCTGCCATGTCACAAGGAGGATACAAAAATGGATCCTGCCTTGTTCTTTTGGAATAACATAATATCCATCTGTGAAATTCCTTAAATTATCATTAGTGATAGGGACCCAAAATGCACATCAGAATTTTAGACCAACTTGTATAACACACTTGGTACTAAACAGGCATTCTACTCAGTTTACCACCCACAGACAGATCATTTAGCTGAAAGGATGATCCAAACAATGGAGGACATCAGAAGAAGATTCTGTGCATATGGCATGGAATACAAGGACCATGAAGGATACACCCATGATTGGGTTACCATTTTACCAGCAGTCTAATTGGATTACAACACAGGCCAGAGCTCCACCACATGGAAATCACCCTCACTGGTAGAAAAATTGTGGAACCACCTATTGCCTGTGGATCACCTGGAGAAAAATCTTCTGACTATCCACCCAAAAGCAAAACCAGAGGCCATATAAAGACAAATTGTTTTCAGAAGATGCCATACCAGATGGGAACCTTATTCTAAGGAGATTTTGGGCCTCTAGGAGGACGGAACAGTGTCATCAATGAAAAACCTTTTTTAGAGGGATGGTATGTCAGTGTCAGCCTGTGACTCAAAACCAGAGCACAGGCATGACAGCCAAATACCATAAACCAATGGTATAGCCAAGATACCACCAAAACATGGAGCGGAGCCAAATCAGCTCAAAAGGTATCAAAAGAAAGAGGAAACTCACCACGTTCTGAAAATACAAGTCCCATCATCATAGGACAAAGAATAACAAAGTTATTCTTGCTCAAAGTTGTTGCTGAGCCTAAACCTTAATTTTGACCTCTAATCTGAAATACAGAGTAAGAGGCCTAACTCCATCAAATGGGTATGCAAATCAAAGCTCTAAGCCAGGGCTATCCAATTGTATCAACCAAACTGAGCTAGCACCAGTATTTCAGAAGTTATGGTCAAATTCAGGCCAAATAAGCTTGAATAAAACATTCACCTCTCATCTAACTTCTACAATTTTAGTGTGAGATACTCAAATTGGGGTCTTTTTGGAAAGAGCACAATCAGGGCTATCTGCTGGTGTCATCCATCTCTCCATATCTCAACTAGAACAAAAGTTATAGGGCAAGCAAGCCCAATACAGCTTTTGCCAAAAACACACACATGTACAAAATACTTGTACATGAGATAACTTTGTCATATTTAATTACAGCCATAGCAAATAAGGTACCATTTTGTAGAAAACATACAGGGCTACACATTGATTTAATTTTGAGGTTGATATCTCAAGAACTGACAAATTTATAGCTGTTTTAAAGTCAAAATCCCACATTTTGACGAATACAGCCTTACCATGGGATAAAATCCCATAACCATGATTATGAGGTGTCAAACTGATGGAGAAGATTGTTTTTACTTCAATAACTTGTAGCTCATTCAATACTGGGGTCCCATACAGGTTCCGTACAGCATTCTACGCGTCATACATGTCAGAATCAGGCTGTGTGGTCCCCAGATGAAGATTTTCACCCTGTATTGGTGAAAACTTCCCAGATGTGGCTTCAAAACCACATCTGAGCCCAATACAGGCTATACAGGCCTTTTGTAAACCACAAGCCTGTCCTAGAGAGTGAAAAATCTTCACTTCCTCTACGTGGAAAGGTCTAGCCACCTTTTCACCCCATTTCAGGATAAAAAGGGGGCTTTTCACAGCCAGAAAAGCTTTCCTCATCCTTCTCTTGAATTTCTATGTAGTAAACTGTCAAAAACAGCTTTACTCTTGGAAAATAATCAGGTTATACTATAAGCCTTAGTATCGTAGCTCTTATTATAGTAATCCAACTGGTAAGACTGCACCCAGGGCTTTCAGCAGCGCTCACGACCACTATCTCTTGATAGTAAAGCCCTTTTATCTTATTAAATACCCTTATTATCTTGAAAATACTTATTCTAACCCTTTTTTCCGTGTCACAAACATAGTTAAAGTTGTAATTAGTCTATTTTTACACCTTTATCATAGATTCATCCTGAAATTTTGGTGGCCTGGCCATGTTTTTTTGAAATCTTTGGACCTTACAATTGAGTTTTTTCACTTATTTATTGCTTTCTGACAATTGTTTCTATATTTTTTAGGCGTATTTTTTCTTGAAAATATATATATTTTATATTTTATATTGTTAATTGGTGTATATACCATTTTATACTCATATTATAAGAGTACTTGTCATGTGGCTAATAACCACAAGACCTTTATTATTGGTGTGTTTTACATATAAAAACACTTCGACCATTACTAAGTCCTGTATTTTTGACTAAATGAAGACACCTCTGACTCTAAAACCAACAGTTGAGGCATGTTTAAGTGTATTGTTGACTCAATCACACTTATACAGAACCACGTCATACAGATTGTACTTGAAAACCACAAGTCAATCTGGGGGATACTGATACACAAACAGTGTAACAGGATACCAACAGCTGTAATTCTGACGTGGAATTGTTGATTGAATTACACTGTCATTATACAGGGAAGATTGTAGTAGTATCCATAGCCCAGAGGCCATTCTTAGACATGAAAACAGCATTTTAAGAAGTCTTAACTGACATGAAGCCCTCTTTTTCCTGTTTTGATTCAGTGGAAGAAAACTATATCCCACTAGAGACCCAGTCACAGGCCAACACACCAGTGACACCCTCAGAACCAGAGGGAAGCAAGGGCAAAGGAAAGAGGAACAGTGAAGGCCTGATTACATCAAAGAAGTGGACACCGATAGCATCCAGAGGAGTAGAAAACCACAAAACTCTGCATCAATACAAGTTAAACCAACCTTGAAAAACTGTACAGGGAAAATTACTACAATTAACCCAGTTGTAACCTCTAAAGGTAAATTGCCCAAGTCAGCAGACAACAAATTTGTACAAGGCACAGTCAAAGGTAAATACCCTAAGATCATAAAGTTTCTGACTGCTTGCAAACACTTATACACCGGGGCGAATCTCGTGTCAATTGTCGGCGATTGACTTCACGTCAAGCAAACGTCAAGCAGGATAAAAGTCGAGCTCACGTCAAGCGAACGTCAAGCACACGTCACACTCTGGTCTTACACCAAATCCTGTGACATCCAATAATATTGGTTCCCCTGTGCCTTCAACTCAGATTCCTCACCACCTGATCATCCCACAACCGTCCGATGATTGGTAAAAATTACACCAGACCCGCCTGTTTGCACACACACACATCAAAGATGTCCTTCAGCCAGTTTTGATGTAGGCGGGGGGTTTGACTTCACCAGGTCATCCATGAAGTGTGCGTGTGCATTGGCGTGTGCGGGTGGGTTTGCGTGTGCATTGGTGTGTGCGGGTGCGGGTGGGTTTGCGTGTGCATTGGCGTGTGCGGGTGGGTGTGCGTGTGCATTGGCGTGTGCGAGTGCGTGGGCGTGCGCATTGGCGCGTGCGGGTGCACATGCGGGTGTGGGTACGCAAAAGCCGATTCCGCTTCCAACATGATGATGGCGCAGTTAGAAATTTTGGATGCTATGAAAGGTGAGTGTGTGGGTCATTTGATCATTGGACTTGGCTTATTCACACTGTACCCAATGTCAAAATAGTAAGTTCTTTGTGGCAATGTGAAATAATGGGCTTTGCTTGTCACAATGGCATGTCTCTGTCACTAAATTTTGAGGCAATTATTTCACTAGCAAAATTGCTAATGAATCTGAGAGATTTGCATTTTTGTAGACTAAATATCATGAAATAACGGCTTTATCATTACAAGCAGTCCACATGACAGAGCTTTGTTATCATACAATCCACAGTTACCTTCTATTTCTTCTTCTGATATAATCAAGTGTCCATCATCAAAACCAACAGCTTTATAAATATTGAGATACGGCCAATCTGGTAGGAAATTCACATCAATCTTCAAAGTTTTTAAAATCAGAAAGTTATTATTCAGTATGCTAGATGGCTCAGAGACTTTGAAAATGCTATCAATAATACCAAATTGTCGTGAGTTGCCCCTCAGAAAACATATCACACTGTTGCTGATATTTTTGGATTCAGTTGAAAATATATTGTTCCCAATATTAATGTTTGAAACTGGAAAATACCAAGGTGAGACAATCCTTGAAGTGGGAGGACTTGTGGATTGCATGGTAGTGTCTAAGCTGATCCAATCAACTACTTCCCTTGTGGAATGAAAATTCTGTAAGTACTCAACCAGGCAAGCATAATTTTGTTGGTCATGGCGGGATGGCTTGTTATATTTATGGTGATTGAACACGGCAGGTGGCTGTGATTCGAAAAGCTGTTTTATTTCACATGGCACAGATGGGGAATTCAGGAGAACGGAAAGGTTGGAACATCGACAGATATGTTGAAGTAAGGTTTTATCTATATCATCTATCCAGAGTTGCAAAAAGTTAGTCTTATTCAGTTCAGGTGTTTCATCAATGTGAATAGATTGATCTTATTAATTGACGTACATATCTTGTTATTTGTTGGCATCTTTGCAAATACTCCAATCAAGCGCTCATAACCCCATGTGGCTGAGGCTTGTACTGGGCCCCAACATTGGAAGAGTTCGGGAATATGATCAGCAAAATGATGATTTGGTTTATTTTTCTGTTTTGGGAACAGGTGTTGATTGGAAAGGCGGAATTTTTTCCAATGTTCAGCAAATGCAGTTGCATCATCTATTGAAACAGTCCAGCTTGTGGCAATGTTGATAGCACTAATCAAATGGAATGTATTCTTGGCTAGTTCATTTGCAAGTTCTTCTGACTGACCCATTTTTCTTTGAGTGTTGGCAGATTGGTGTGCATCTAATGACATCTGTTGACTGAGCATTGGAAATGGAATATAGACCTTATATAAGAGAGCCCATTCGGCGGCTTTTAAGCTACCATGAGAGGGGGAACCCATTTTGCGGGGAACTCTTGTCCATGATGAGGGAATTATGGTCTCAGATATGATTTGTCGGAGATGCTCAAGAGCCTCACCCTTGATCTGGTGATCACTCAGTGCAGTGATATCCAATTCAGAGGGTATTTCAGAAGTGGGGATGTAATCGGCATCAAATGAAGGAATCTCCGCAGAACCACTAGATGGATGTTCTGTGTTAGGGGTGGGCATTGGGAAGTAGTGGGGAGTGGCTCATTTATTATTTTTGCTGCATCTCTTCTCAGGGAGCGGGCCTCTCTCAATGTGATTTTATCAAGAGAGCTGTTGGAGGTCTTGGAATCTGAGTCTGAACTGTTGGTGTCATTGGATTTCCTGCGGGACCTGAAGTAAATTTTTGATTTCGCCTCTGGAATGCACAATTTGAAAGTTGCATGATCCTTCAAAATTCCAAGTATTAAATTATGCATTATGTCAAGATTAACCATTCTGGTTGCATCCCAATACGGAAGGTCTTCCAAAATTGAATATCGCACTCCATACTCAGAGAAAATTGCTTGTCTTTGTTGTGGGGTTGCCCGAAGCCATTTGGCAATGGTTGATTTATGACTTTGGTATGAGCGCGTGTAGTGAAATTGAGGACCAATTTCTTCAATTTGAGCTTTGTGAATGGTGCAAAAATTACAAAAGTGGTTTCCTGAATGGGAAATAAATCCAGTAAGCTTGCGCATGGCAACCACATCCGCAATGGCTGTGAGGATGGCAACACGGATAAAGGATCCTGATGGACCTGTTGAGGTGGGTGCAAAATGGTAACCCTGCCATAGCTCTTTGAGCTCGTTGATGAGTGGCATTAATAGATAATTCAATTGAAGCGCAGTTGGCTCCTTCGGACCAGGGATGATTCCTGCAACATAGACATTCTCGGGCTTCAATCTTTCACTTGGGGGGAGATTAAGACAAATAAGCATGATAGGTCCAATGCTAGCCAACCGGGTTGACTTTCCATGTGCATTAAACCAGTCCACATATATGGAGAAGGCCAATGCACCAGGAATGGACATGAATGGGGGGTCATGGATATTTCTAGTGCCAGTGAAGCGTCTCCAGACCAATCCATCCCAGACGTCACGTTTTGGGGAATCTTCGGGAGTTTGGGATTGTTGATGTTGATGCAGAATGTCCATAATTCCAGCCCGCTGGAGAAATCTGGCAAGCCAATTTTTGAATGGTTGATAAATGAAATGTTTTGTTGGTATAAATTTTTGCTTCATGTTGGTTGTGTTTTGGGTGTGGGGTTCAGATGAATAGATGAATTTGCCTAATGATTGTGTGCAAGGGGGATCATGATCATTTGGGTCATTATGGCGTTGACAGTGGGGTTGGTCAGTTGTGACTGATTCAGTAAGGCCATTAAGAGAGAAACATTGAGGACAACATATATAGTTTTGAATCACTGGCTCCAATTGGAGATGTTCAAATATGGTACTCAGATCTTGAGGTATATGGAATGCAGGAGCGGGGGGACCAGCTGAGCTTGAGATACTGGACTTGATCAGCAGGTTCAGGGCGGGGTTGAGTATGCGTGAAGCCCTGCGGGGTAAATTATACCTTAATGATAGAATGGCAGATATTATCATTCCTAGGTCTTGTGGGGGAAGGGTTTGACTGCCACTATATGGTTTCTGTGCAGTTGAATTGAGACCCGCTGCAGTTGGGAAAGTGCTTTGGGTCAAACGTGAATAATCAGCTGGGAAGATTTGATCCAATAGAATTTGTGGGCACCCAGATCCTGATGCAGAAGTAGGGATGTTTGGAAGAGATTTGGGTGCAAGGGTTGATTTGAGCTTTTTAATGTGCTGTTTATATTGGAAAGGTGTGAAGGCAACTCCTTGCCTATCACCCTCAGGGGAAGAGTGTGTTTGAGTTGAGCAGTGTTGACACATGCATATACGCATTGAGGAATAGGGCCGGGTTGTCATTGTTGCAGGAATTGGGAGTACGGTTGGTTTGTGTATAAATATCTATGGTTGATGTGAAAGTGTTTAGGAGTGTTATTAATTGGAAATAAAATTCAGTGATTATTTATGAAGGGGGAGATGATTTGAGCCAGCTGAGGATTTTATCCCATTTGTAATGGAGCATGAGCTGCAGTGGATAAAGTTTAACATGTCTCATCTGGATGGCGGAATTGGTTAGGCGTTTAATTGGGTAAAATGCCATGCTGCTCAATGCTGATACATATTCTAGTTTATTTACACATTGTGATAGTGCGGGTTTTACCATTGAGGGGGTTCCATTAGTGAAGTGTTACCATTGAATTGAGGGGATTAACATTTAACCCATGTACGCTGGCACGCCATCGTACATGGTTTAAACCTTATTACAGACATAACTGTATAACTCTATTACATAAGGGGGTGGAGTGCAGCTAAAGTCTTGGTATTTGGTTTGAGTGCGGCGGGCTTTGAATCAGTTGGAATGTGATTTGGATTGTCTTGCCTTTCGTGAAAAGGTGATGTCTCTTTTGTGGGTAAATCCTTCATGAATATACCCCTTTACAGATGTACAATGTTGTGGAATTTCAATGCATATATTGGCAGTTTGGATAATTCACAAAATGTGACAATGGGGAGGCGGAAATGTTACCAAATATGATTACTTATGGATGATGGGTCCCCTTTCAGATCAAGGAAATATCACATTATATTCTGGTAGGCCGTGCAGGGTGGTTTCCGACAAAAGCGGAGGAGCTCAAGAGGAGGCAGGGAGGATTCTCCTCAAAAGAGTCTTATCCAACTTCCACACAACACTTAGTTCCAACTATTCATAGAATTTCTCTATTCTAAATTTGAAAAGATTTCATCTCATATCACTCTATTTTATCATAATACTGAGGTGTTTTATCTAGTTAAAAATATTAGTGTACTTTTTCGGCCCTTATGTCATCTTTCAAGTCACATAAATCCCGTTCAGGTTCTGTTCATGACTCAAATAGTGAATCTAGCATAGAATATGTTCAAACAGAGTCACCATTGAGTCCCAACATTCCTCTCACAACCCCTATCGCATCCTCAATGAATGTATCAGGTCTTAACATTGATGTGGGCAATCCAAAGGCTCCAACTTCAAGCACTTGGTCGATCCCAAATATTTCCGTCACTCCAATTCCCCCGAATCCCACTAATACACAAATTCATGTGTCTCAGGGGCCAGAAGGCACACCTCAAATCTCATCACACGCTAATCCCCAATCAAAATTTCCACGTGAGTTCCTCCTTAATCCCGGTCGGAATCCAGTCGCATCCCAGGATCCCTTTGGCCAAAGTAAACAGCCAACCCTCAATATTCCATCAGGATCTCAGGTTCATGTGGGTGATGAAAGGCGCGTGGATGGCGGGCGACGAAAAAGACCTTTGGAAAATGTCTCTTGGAGTGGTCTGTCGGAGGGAAATCCAGTATTGACGCTTCATCAAAGTAAGTCATTTGAATTTTGGAGTAGAAACTTATTCACAATTTGATATGTTTGTTTCATGGGTTAGATATGGCACCTAAAGGCAAGTCAGTCCGATCTCAGGAGCCAATTGAAGATTGTGAGGATGACCAGTCTTCATTAATGTTTTGATGTGTTAACTGATGATTTGCATGGCAGGGGATGAACTTTATGCGTCTTCACCTCTGGTCCATAAAGAGAAAGTCACTGGACGTCATCATCCATATGCCTCCAAACCAAGAACGGGTCATGCCAGTACATCAACAGAAAGAATGGTGGATGATGAGGATGAGAAAATGTCTCCGACTCAAAGTGAAAGAAATGATGAACCAACGAGGGACAATTTCACCGCGCATGAGCAAGGCACTCAATCAAATAGTGAGTTCACCCATCCTCAGCTGGGCCTTGCCCAGAGTATGCTTGAACAATCCGAGGTCAGACAGCAAAGGAACCAGGCCCGCAAAGCTCACAATGTGGCAAAACGTGCAAGCCAGAAGGAGCAACAAAAATGGCTGAAGGCAGAACTTCCAGAGAATGTCCATGGAATGAGATCAGCAGTACACGCACATTGCCTGTTCCTACTCAAAGTTAGGGATAAGGATTTTTCCTCACTACCAGCACCACCCAGCACAGAAGAGCGTGAAATTGCAATTCAAGTGGCTGGTCATCTCGGTTATGTCCCCGAGGATGTTTTCAATGAGCCATCAACACAGGTTCAGTCTCAGGGTTTCCAAAGCTACTGCGAAAATGAGCTCCACAAGCTAGGACTAAAGCGATTCACTTGGGACTGGGAGAGCTCATGGCAACATCCGTTTAACGAGCTGATGTCTATGGTGTTTTACCGTACATTCCGTCTCACACTTGTCAGCACTGAGTATCATCACTACTGTTGGAACAAGGATCATAACAACTATGGGGTCGTGGCGGCTTTAATGGAGCGAGATTTCACTTATTTGAAAAGAGAATGGAAGTCTATTCAAAAGGATGCGGAGTATTTGGTTAAAAAGAAGGAGAATCAAAAGCTCGCGAAGATTCGTCAAAGAGTTAGTTACTGTATCTCTTCTTCATTGTGGACCAAGTCTGATGATGATCTACTTGATTATGTGCAGACCTGTGAGCGCCGTCGTGAATGGTGTGATATGGCTAGATTTCCCATCCTAGCATCACAATCCAATGACCCTCAAGTATGCTCAGATACTGAGGAAATACTGGAAAATGGCCGTCAAGTTTACCGCAAAGTGGGATTACGCTGGCGCTCCCAGTTATTTAATGATTTGGTATTGAAAATGGATAGAGACATAGAGTTTTGTAATCGGATTAAAAAAAAGGGTAAAAAAACTATTGATAGATTACCAGAATTACAATCGACAGATGATGGTAATATTCCGGAAGGCCTATCATTTCAGGTATTTGATCAAGATTGGCTCAAAGGCTGTAGTAAGATGCAGACTAGCGCCCTCAAGATACTTGACATGCCAGTTATTAGGCCTAATGGTGATGCTCTGCAATAACTTAGTAATTTGTCACGGTATAGCACTGTGACAAATTAAAATTTTGTGAATTATTTGTGCAGGTGTAATAAAATCTGATTATTATCTCTTAAGGATGCAACAACTTGCTAAATATGTTAGAATATAGACAATATGAATTGAAATGTATCACCGTCTCCCTTAGCAATAATACTCTATTGCTCATTTTCATTGAGGAAATATTGAAGAAGTTCGATCCAGCTCATGGTGTTCATAATTGTGGACCTGTGCCAGAGTCAACAGGAGTTATCAACTTTGTCAATCACAAAATATATAATATCAGTAAGGCTCACGCAGTTAATGATTGTTTCTTTTCTTGGACCTATTGGTGATTGGAATATGGCATTCCCATAAGGAAGGATTTCAGAATAGTAATACAATCAAGTGAAAGATGAGCTTGAAAGGTACCTTCCGCATGTTGACCTCAACTGAATGAGGAGTGATATAGTGGATGACCTGTACAGGTCATTGTTGGCCAATACGATGTAGACAATCAACAGCCTGAGCCTCAATGGCTGGGTTCCAATTGGGCTCCTGGAAATGTGGATGTCAGGGTCCGAAAATCAGGGGACAATTTTGGGGGGCCCCTCACCATTAAATAGACTATATTAGCACAAGTTATATTGAGGCCAGTTCCAGCCGCGGCAATGGATGCAATGAGTACTTCACATTCAGGATTATTGAAGAAATTCTCAAGCACCTTGTCCTGCGCTCGTGGTGTAATTGTTCCATCAATTCGTGCTGAAAGGATAGAGTGATGGGCAAGAGCAATACCAATTCTACAATATAAAAAAGTCAGATGGAGTCAATTGGTAATGGATGCATATTAGAATTAACGCACAAATCTAGAAATTGGGTCCATTGGGTATAAACCACCGATTTCGTTGGACCACACCTTGTTTGTTTGTTCTTCATTAAGCTTTGTAGGAGGTGTGCAATTTTACTACTCATCATGCATGTTTCCACATCCACAATAGTTCGTGTGATTCTTGGGGAGTTATCGTGAGTGCTCCTGCCCTCGGGGTCTTCCAACTCCACCTCCGCAATTGTGTTAAGCATGATGTGATGGTTACAACATATTCACAGCTTATTAATATTTCTGAAAAATTCTCCTGGTCCTTTGCTTTTGGATGATAGGAATTCTTCATATAATATGGAATATTCTTGCTGCATGGTCGGGTTGAGTGGGAGCAGCTCATAATGATGGCTAATAGTGGGGAGGGATTCGAGATGTGTGGTTTTGGTGCGGTGCAAACTTAAATGCCGCAATGCCAAATGCAAAATATCATTGCAACCTTTTGAAAGACTACTCAGGATGAATGGTGACCAGTTATCTTGATCGGCGCTCTGGGGTTGAGTGATGAATGATATTATGCCCAAAAGGTCATAAATGGTGTTGTGAATAGGTGTGCCCGTTAAACATATTCGACGGGATGAAAGGAGGCTATTAATGGCACGGTGAGTGGCAGTGTATTGAGAGAGAATATAGCTATAAGAGGGGGAAAGGGTTATTGGATATAAAAGGTAATTTGAATCATTTAAGCTCAGCCACTCACTGTGCTTCATCCAAGATTATACGATGCCAATTGATTTGAAAAATGAATGATGTAGAGGGATTGGTTTGCTTAAATTCTTGGGTGATAGTATTGTAAGAAGTGATGATGATATCATATTTTAAAATGTCGGCTTGGGATAATGAGTGACGAGTGGGACCATGGTAGATTTTGGCATGCAGTGCTCCAGCCTGAGCATGCTTGGATATTTCTGATTGCCAGTTGGTAATTAAGCGAGGGGGGCAGATGATCATGGTGGGCGTGGAGCAATGGGGGTTTGCAATCATCCGCTCCTTGGAGGTACCAATTAGAGCAATGGCCTGAATGGTTTTACCTAATCCCATATCATCCGCGAGCAGTCCTCCAAGAGGGGTATTGGTCGAAAGGGATTCAAATGAGCTAACGACCTTGTTTGTAATGATGTGCCTGGCATTGAAAGTGGATCCTGGGGGTGAGGTGGCCCAAAGGTTACGGGCTGATTGGCCATTGGGGATTTCTCGATCCCAGAGGAAAGCTAGTCCGGTCTTTTGATGAGGGAGGAGGGGGGTTTGAATAATGGCATGGGGCGGGGTTATCATGGGGAGGTCTGATCCACTGGGTAATTGTATCAGTTTTTGCTTGGAAATCAATGATGAAACAGCAGGATATGAAGCAGGCATCGAGTTTGAAGCGGGAAATGTCGGAGTAAAGAGTTGACATTGACAATGAGTAGTACAGTCATATTCTTTGGGCATTTTAAGCTTGAAATCTTGTGTTCGAAAGCTTTCCATTATGAATAGAATGTTTGGATACCATGTGAAGAACATCAATGCTAGATTGGGTTTCTGAGATGAGGAGGGATCATTGGCATCAGTCATAAATACTCCCTCAACGAATAATATTTGAGTAGGATTGGATTGGCAATTTTCAATCCATGCCCCACCAGGACCACAGTGCATGAACGTTTTTGGTGCCCCAAGGAATGGTATCAAAGTTTGGGAAAGGGTTCCCGGGAGAGAGCCAATAGCATGCTGGTGATTGGGGAGATATACGAATATGTTGTGTTGATTGTGCCATAGGATAATCCAAGAACCTAAGTGGGAATTCTCAGGCTTTAAGTTTATATCACTATTTATTTGAATACAAATATTAATCATCCCAATGCAAAGTGGTTGTGAAGGGGTTGACATGATGGCTATTTTAAATTATTTGGGGACAGTTGCAAATTATATGATCGGGAAGGGTTAGCTAAAGGGAATGAAGCGCAATAAGCGCAGGTGGGGAGCTTATATGAGTGGCAGCAACAGGCCAAAAGGGGGATGGCCTGTGGTTACGTGCATGGTCTTGATGGAGGTGGGCCTCTTGGGCACATAATTTTCATATCCGATTTGGGGCATATATCAAGGCAAGGTGGCCAAAATGTGGGTGCACCATTATGACTGCTGGATCTGCAGCGATTTACGAAAACTTTGGTGGAACAAGGTTGACATTAGCACATCCGAAATTGGGTGGGTTGTAGCAACTTATTGTGGAGGGCATATCAGAGGCATGCAGTCATGTTCGCTGGTGTGACAGCGAACATGGATGCATATATATCTTCCTCAGGTTAATTGTCGCACAGGGACCTACTGGGCAATGTTGGCGGTTTCAGAGGGCAATCTCACTGTGGGGATGCTTGTGTGTAGGCGGGTGAGATATGTTCGGTGGCGTGCCACCAAACATGACTTTGGTTTTGCGTGAAGTCTTTTGCTGACTGATGCATACTGGGCTTTCAGGGGGGAATGTGTAGGATGATCAAAGGGGGCGCCATCCGTGAGCCGTGATCCACATATACATTCACCCCTATGGCGTTTGAGGCGAGTACTAATCTACCGAGATTGGCATCAGGGTCTTTGCCTCAGGCGTGTACAAAACTCCGGAGGAAAGAGGCCACACGCCCCAGGGATTTTTTGGCTGCAAGCCAGGTGCCACAACTTGCGCGGGGCGTGTGAGAACGTGAAGAAAATGACCCGCGGTGGGAGATACCCACGCAAACATGACCAGCCTCAGCAATCATAGGCTGGGATTGTTATTCTAATGTGGATGAGGCTGAAGCAAATTCACACTGATTGGCCTCAGGTTTCCACACGCAAGCGGGTGAGCGTCTGCAGTCAAGCTGACAACCCGACCAAGAAAATAGGCAGCTGGAAGACTGGCAGAAAAATGTCTTCCAGGCGTGTGAAAGCTGCCTGCGTATGACCCATCGGGGGTGTGTATGAAAGCGTGTGGCTGCCCGACAATGAACAAGCGGGCCAGTCATTGTTTGCCCCAACAATGGCACCGGAGTGAATCAACTCTTTGTGTATGACCCAAATATTAAGTCATCCCATTATGACCCACTTACATTAACTTGCATTACATGCGCATCTGGCCCGTAGTTAGGCAGAGCTGTCCAACAAGGTGCATCAAAGGGATGCAGGGGAGAGATATGACTCGATGGCTTGACGTGATTGCATGTTACATTGTTGAACAGCTTTTTGCTCTGCCCCGCAGTACATTTACAAAGGTGTACTGCGTACTACAGTGTCGACTGTACAGATCAGGAAGGTGTAATACTACTTGAGCCTGCATGCATACAGCAAATGTGCATGCACCTTCCGATCGTTTGCATTTACGTAGCTCATGTGCCACATGCTCAGCATTGCGTTTCACCCGATTTGCACACGCAAGCTGAGCATGTCATGGTCCAAAGCACCATGTCAAAGTGCTCAGTAAAGCCATGGAATGAACTAATTCTGCAATAGCTCACTGGAAGGCTCAGTTTGGAGCACTTCACCAAAGCGTGTGAAATGCTGCACCTGGCTGAAATGTAATCCGATGCTGTGCCAAATGCTCAGATTGTGTGCTTACAAAAATGACCTAGCAATTGCTCAGCATCGTGCATTTGATATTGTTATATCAATAGTTCAACAACTGTGCAATTAAAATGTTCAGCCACTGAGCATTTCAATTATGACCCGAAAGCAAACCTGAGCAATGGGTAGAGCCAAGATTACGCTGTATTCACTTGTCTTACAGCCCCTTTGTTCAAAGACTATCACCAGGCCATACGGCCGGTGATCTTGCCGCGGTCACTTGTGACCAAATGCACCGGGTGCATTTCTGCATGGGTCACTTGTGCATTGCACGTTGAATGCACATTCAACAAGGGCCTCACGACCACCCTCTTGGGTGATTGGGTGGCTATTTAAGGAAACACAGGGGATTTGACTCAGCTTGACAATTCCATAAATTGCAATACTCAGCGGTGCATTTCATATTGTTATATCAATTGTTCAATTACTGTGCAATTAATATGTTCAGCCACTGAGCATTTCAATTATGACCCGAAAGCAAACCTGAGCAATGGGTCGAGGCAAGCTCACGCTGTATTCACTTGTCTTACAGCCCCCCCCTTTGTTCAAAGACTATCACCAGGCCATAAGGCCGGTGATCTTGCCGCGGTCACTTGTGCATTGCACCCACAATGCACAATCAATAAGGGCCTCACGACCACCCTCCTGGGTGATCGGGTGGCTATTTAAGGAAACAAAGGGGATTTGACTCAGCTTGACAATTCAATAAATTGCAATACTCAGCCAGACCCCCATTGTTCTTCTGCCTCACGCGAGCATTTCACTTCTCAGTTGCAGCATTTGCTGAGACTCAGCTTCAATTTTGCCCACACGCCTTGAAGCTGAGACTTTTGCGGGTGCTGAAACTGCTGAGATCGTCTCAGCTTCACCTTGGTATAAAGACCATCTTCACACGACACGCACTTCACTTTCTCTCTCACCCGCTCCACTTCGTTCAACGTCACCCGCGTTTGTCCTTCTTGTGCGTATTCCCCCTTGTCTTCCTGCCTTTCCAGTCTTTTCTTTCGCACTCGACTAACCCCACTCCCCTTCCTGCTCGCTTTTCGTTTTTCCTGCTGATAATTTCAGAACCCCACTTCTATCTACTTTGTACGTTTTCTCCAATTGAACTTTTGTCAACATTATGGTCCGATATTAATCATTTTCTTTCTTCACGACTCTCTTCTAGACTTTTAAAAACCTCCTACTAGAGTCTTTTTAATTTGAATTCCGTTTTAAAATTATAAATCATCGTATGTCCTCCTTTTCTTGCTTGATTGCTTACTTTCTATTCAGTTACTAACCTGTTTTGTTTTGTTTTTAGATGTCGTGCACGTTATGCACCAAGCGGGGTATCCCCTGCATTCGTTCCTCGACGACGACCGATGCTTGTGATGCTTGCCGACAAGCACACAAGAAATGTTCGTTCATTGTCCGCCCCTTCTGACCCCGCGGCCAGAGGAGTTCCCGCCCAAGACGCCCTCGCCAGGACTCCTTTGTGGCCAATGATGATGAAACGATTTCCGAGCGTGAGTGGACCCCGGGACCCCAAACAGGCCAGCGGGAACGATTCAGGACGATTAGCCCAGTCCCCTCAAGCATCGATTTGTCCACCCCCCCTCCTAGGCCACCATCCGATGGTCACTTCACTCCTCGACCTGAGCGAAGTGATTATCCGGCCGATGAAGGATGGCGATGGAAAGAGGACATTCGAGCTTGGGCTGATCGTCACCATGTCTTGTCACCGATGGGATTCAAACGCCAAAGTAAGTTTCCTTTCTCCTCCTTCTCTCATTTATCTTCATGCAATAATACTCACTTTTTTCCATTACTCATAGAACCAAACCCCCCAAATCCCCCCCGACAAGACTCTCCCGTTCCTACTTTGCCTCGCGAGCAAACCCCGCGGCAACCCACTCCAGGCCCGAGTGGCACCCGATGGTCTGAGGACTTATTCCGCGGTAAGCAGCCAACTTTCTCTTTTCTCATTTTCACTTTTGCATCAAGTTAACTGACTCTTCCTCCTTTTGTAGAAGCCTCCCAGCACGATGAGCCACCTATTCCTGGCCCAAGTCCATCCTCCGAACCACCTGAGGACATTGCGACTCGTGAGCCTCAACCTGAGGTGGCTCCTACGCAATCAACGGAGGAACCTTTTGGTAAGTCCCTATTTCACCTTTTTAACTCAACTCAACTTTTCCTCACCCCTCCTTCAACCATCTCCAGCTCGTCCCGCAACTCCCCGCTCCATTATCATCATCGACGATACGCCAGTCGGTTCCCCCCCTCCCCCTCCCCCTCCACCTTCTTCTTCACCCACTCCCCCACCTTCCCCTCCTGTTCCCCCTCCCACCACTCCTACCCCGGTTCCTTCCCCGGATATCCCTCCCATTGACGCCGAGAACCCAACAGCCTCCTCCCCCCCGGTGCCAAGCTCCTCTCATTCCTACGATGACGCTCGCCAGGAATTCACCGACCTGCGCCCGATACTAATGATTCCTCGAGCCATCGTCCACGAATCGATCAACCGAATCTTGTTGGAGCATCGTCGGTTGCTCCACATGATTCCTTTCGTGGATGCAACTCATCGAAATGAGATGCACCGGGAATTCCGGGAGGAACTAAACTCCCTCCTTGGCGAGGCGATAGAGGCTTATCCAATGGAGGACATCACCGGGATAGTCTCCAAATTCTTAGAAAAATAAAATCCACAAAAAAAATTGTATTCTTTCCTCTTTTTACCTTTTGTAATACACTCCTTTAGATAAATTATTTGTATTCAATGAAAGATATTTTCAATTTCTCTTACGTTTTTTGTTCACGTGAATTTATTATAATTCCTCAATGATTCATATTTACTATTGGGTGAGAATAATTTTCGTAAGTGCCCCACCAAAAGTTTGAGTTAGTATTTTTGTATGTGAGAAAATCTTTTGCCAAAAATGCGCCAATAGTCACCATTCCTGCCTCCTATATTTTCTTCCTCCATTGTTTAGAGCCATATCAAATCTTAATTGTAAAAAAGCGGGAGGTTCCAGCATGTGAGCAATCCACTCCAGATTCATGAGAAATTGCCGTTCCTATGGTTACACGCTATTAATCTTAGTCATGTATTGAATTGTTTAAATTGTCGGGAACCTTCACAAGCGTAACGATTGGCGTGTGAGCTGTTGGGAGCCTGAAAAGGCGTAAGGATTGGCGTATGAGCTGTCGGGCGCCTGCACAGGTGAAAGGATTGGCGTGTGAATTGTCGGGAGCCTGCACAGGCGTAAGAAATTGTCAGCATTGTTAGCATCCTTCACAAGCCTAAGGATTTGCGTGTGAGCTGTCGGGAGGCTGCACAGGCGTAAGGATTGGCGTGTGAATTTTCGGGAGCCTGCACAGGCATAACAAATTGTCAGCATTGTTGGCAACCTTCACAAGCCTAAGGATTGGCGTGTGAGCTGTCGGGAGCCTGCACAGGCGTAAGGATTGGCGTGTGAGCTTTTGGGAGTCTGCAGAGGCGTAAGGATTGGCGTGTGAGCTGTCGGGAACCTGCACAGGCGTAAGGATTGGCGTGTGAGTTGTCGGGAACCTGCCCAGGCGTAAGGATTGGCGTGTGAAGCCTCGGCACCCCGCATAGGCGTAAGAAACTTTTAGCATTGTCGGCACCTGCACAAGCATAAGGATTCGCGTGTGAAGCGTTGGGATCCTGGACAAGAGCAACAAACCTGGCATATGTACGATGGCATGCCTCTGTACATAATCCACTTCACCCCTTTTTCCTGTGAGACACCCCATCTCCCGCACTCGAATCCATCCAATCCTGGTGTATATTGTCCTCTGCCTTACCCCACCATCATCTACCAATCACGCTGCTATTCCAACTGCCTCACTCTTTGAATCGGCATGAGATTGTATTACCATCCCTGATTTGATAGCCCGCTCTCTCGGCAATCTCATAATAGCCATGGCTTTTTTGCCGCATTGTTTTTGCCAACCTCCTTGAGCATTGTGCGGACATACCCACTAGTGTCGTGCTTTCGTTGTCCTGTGCTGGATCAGTATAATGAACAAATGTACTACTGGCCCACACTACCTGAATGAGCCCATGACATGCGGATACATCAATCCAAAAATGCTCATTTGGGAAAATCAATTTTCCCCCTGTACACCGCTTTGACGCATCTCTTTGAATTTGGCCGGTCCGCTTATCAGCTTGAAACCACCATCCCGAAGCATACAGCGATGCATCCTTATCAACATGAGGTGCGTTTTTGAATCCATTCATGGTGAAAGTGAGTGCCGAAGCAAACTCACATGCACCCTGATTTGCGGGATTATTGCCTTCATACTTGACTTGATCAAAAGACGGAACCCCCAATGAGTTGTAGCAATTTTGAATCTTCTGAAATAAATTATCCCCAACATATCGTAAGGATTGACCTAGAATGCGACCCACCGAGCTAAGATTGGCACCTCGGTCCCGCCATTCATCTTTTGCATTTTCAATTTTGCCAGCACTACCATACAGACCAAATTGTTCATTCTTCATGGTGCATTTGTGCCACCCAATCGCGAACATAAATCCCTCCAGTAATGCTCCATTTGTTGCAATAGGGTCAGTGAACCTCTTTTCGCGAAATAAGAATTGTGATAATTCATCCCATTGATTGACCTCGACTTCACTCATTGTTGTGAATGGTCGGAATTCAACAAGGGCAATGAGTAATCCGGTTGAAGAGAAAATTGCCACACGGCCAAAGTGAATGCGTTTGATCTGATTGACATCCACCACCCTCCGAATTTCACTTGGGGTGATATTTGCTGATACTGGCATTGATATCTGTGCTGTTGGGCGAGAGGAGGAAAAAAACCTATTCATTCGGGTCGTTTTGCGCTCATTTGTCTTTTGGGATCTGCTACTATTCCCGAGTGGTTGCGGGATCACTATGTGTTGAAGCACAAAAGATATCAGATACTGCCAAGGAGCTTTCTTCGGCACACATCCTTTGACTTCCTTTAGAGCCCACAGGACATTGGCACAATCTGAACCGACTAAAGCCAATGTTCTTCCATGGGGCCCAATGAGGGTGCCACATAAATGTGGAAGCATATATATATACACTGAGATTAAGTGAGAAACTCACACTTTCCTTCCTCAGCCCGACGCTTTCTCGCGAGTTCCCTTTTACGCTCTTTTCCTTTTTTCGTGAATGGCATGCTTGCAGCAGAAAATGAAATGAAACCAAATGATTACTGATTTATTAATATCACCTAAATTGGATTGTGGTGGATGAATCTTTTTTAATTGCGGCTAAAAAGAAAGCTCACGCCTGACCTTGGCAACTTCACAATCTCAAATACCTGAACCTGAAAATTGCAGTGGATAGTGCATTATTCAATTTTACACATTGATGTTCCCATGCAATCACTTTCCAATCCAACCATTTGGAATATTGCAAGCACACGCAAATGCAATATGCATCCTGCTGCGGATCCCTAGTTATCCCAGTCCTCTTGAAAGACACAGTAACAATTTGCCTATTATGGGCTGGCGGGAAGTGATAAACGCGACTTCCCGCAATGCCCCGAGTGTGCTACTCGCGGGCACAAAGCCTGACTCAGCTTGCGTCTTGGCGGAGTCTTTGCAATGATGTACGGAGGCATGCTGCCGTACAATTACTATTGGTACTCAGACTGTGGCATCCGGGCAGTAGTAGGATGGGAAGTCATGATTATTAAATTCATAAATAACTTTGCAAAATTAAATTACAATCTATCTAGTACAAAGCTAATCTAAAACGGGTCAATCCTGGTTGTGAGTTTAGCTGACCTGGGTACCGTCAAGGTGACCTCATCACTTGAACCAAGACCGCGTTTCGCCACCCAGGCATCACCAAAGTCTAATACTAAGCATCGTGCAAATTCAAATCTAAGAGGTACAGTGGGGTTAAAAGACTCTGATGAGAAGAAACTTTTATTCAGTAAATTACATATATACTTATTAGTACGTAGCCACACTGGCTCCACTAGATTTTTACCCTCTGAAAGTTTTGCGGAAATGTCAATTAGTGATAAAGCCCCTTTAACTGAGCTTGTTCTCCAGTCATCTGAGCATACCATCAAACCACGAACCCCCGCCGCACAGAATGCCGCTAATATACCATAGCAAATTCGATTTATTCCGAGATTCTTGTGACACGCCAAAAGATCTTTGATGGCCTCATTTTTTTTGAGTTCGTGAGTTTGCCTTTGATGCCATTAACTTCGACCTTTGTATGTGCACGTACCATGTTGTACGCAATCATCAAATGGATAACTGTATCCATTAGATCCTCCAGGTTCTTGTGCGGCTTTGTGGATATCTCATTGTCAGCCCCGCCACCTTCAATGCTGAGTTGGGTTGCACGTTGCTTCGATTTACTCAAGCAGGAGGCAAGGTATTCAACTGCTCCCCGTTCGAGTCCAAGAGGATCGGTCGAATTTGATGTTGGTGCAACATATGGTTTGGGTGCAATCACATCATATGAGACTAAACTAATGGATTCAAACATAACATTTGCCCAAAAATGTTTAACTGGATTCGCAGGGTAAAGAAGGCTCTGAACCATTTTGAAGAAGGAGTGTTCAGATTTGGGGAGATTATCGGGAGGTTTAGCTGATTCCTTCATCAATTTGAGATTCCAAATGTTGTAATCAAAAAACGCTTCTGTTTCAGTTGGCTTAAAAAAATCTAACCCTGTATATTGCAATTTATATCACCAGTCAACAGCCAATAATCAAGTATCATGCACAAAGATAAAAAAAAACTCACCTGCCATCTCAAGGTCCTGCAGCCAAGCCGACATTTTAAGATCTCGGTTACTGATCACCTTAATACCAACGGGCAGGAATGTATGAGCATCCTTTGTTGGTAAATTGTCCCATCTATTTTTGTAAATCCTATTGATATTATCAAGCCCCCTTTTCCATGATTGTTGAGAAATATTGGAATGATAATTCAAAATGCCTGCAAACTCTTCCATGCGGGATAAAAATATTCCTTGAAAATTCGCAGCGGATGACACTTCGGGCTCAGCGTCGGGAATTATATCAGTCATATCTCGTCCCATTGTATCATGTTTAATTGTTTCCCTTTCT
Source organism: Austropuccinia psidii (assembly GCA_023105745.1). Classification (NCBI taxonomy): domain Eukaryota; kingdom Fungi; phylum Basidiomycota; class Pucciniomycetes; order Pucciniales; family Sphaerophragmiaceae; genus Austropuccinia; species Austropuccinia psidii. The sequence continues at coordinate 30,251,862 of JALGQZ010000007.1, read as the reverse complement.
TGAGGGGCTTGAATATTCCGAGGAGAGGCGGGAGGGGTTGCATCATGCATTGTTTCATTGGGTATCGGGGGGCTTTCAGTATGTGGAGCTTCAGCATGGATTGTTTCATTGAGTATGGGGGGGGTTCAGTATGCGGAGGTTCATTATCAATATCGTCCCCTTCAACATTGATCATTTCATCACCTTGATCCCAGGAATCCTTTGCGGATTCAAAGGTACGGCGTTTTTTGTTGGTTTTTTTGGTCGCATGTATATTTGGTCTTTTTCCTAATCCTTTGCCTGGAAATCCAATTACGACTCGAGATCCTTCAGGTAGAGATTCTCCCACCTCCACACCTGCCCATATATTGTAAGCAGCTATTTTTATCAACTTTGTTTTGAATTAGTAATGGACTTACGGTTCAAATCCATTTTGAGCAGGCTCATGGCTTCAGCAATCTTTTGACGCACATAATCAGGAATTTTACTATCATTTTGGATTTTCTCGAGCCTTGGGATTGTTTGAGCAATGTTGGAGACAAATTGTTCCTTGGATATAATTTCCACCTCCCCACTGAAAATTACATCATCTTGCCCATCATCTTCTGTCGGTGCAGAAGGTTCAACAGTCTTTTCCTTCTCATAAGTTTTAAAATTCGGTTTCTGAGAGCTTGGAGGTTGACCTGAAATAAAGGCTATGACACAATATCAGGTTTTGAGAGATTAGAAATACTCAAGATGGATGTATACTCACATTCTGGAAGAACTGGTGGATCTTGATTATCTTCATGTGACTGGCTCTCTGCTTCAATGCCTAATTCACGACTACTGGCCATATCAGATATTTCACTTCCACTCTCTGGTGCTGAAGTTGGTCGTTCATTAAATTCCGTTGAATTTCCCGGGGTTTGGGCCATCGCGGAGGTAGTTTAGTAAGCAAATAGATGGTGACGAGTTGATTTATAACTAGGTGGAAGTAAAATAATCGCATTTGCAAAATGCGATTTGGCGGGAAATTGAAGGAGGCGATGTTTTGCAAATTATTTCATATCATGCAAATGAAATCACTTCCCTGTGAGACATTGAATAAAGTTGACTAGTGAGAAACCTACTAAAGTCAACTTTTGAACTATTGAACGCTCATGAGGTAAGGACTAAGCAAAGTGTTCCATTTGAATGATATGAAATAAAATGGTTTTGTCGGCGAAAAAGGAGACACAATTCTTGTCTTAAATAGTCCACTTATTAGTTTTTAATTTGCGAGTCTCATGATTTAAACCCTAACCACAACATTGTGAATATACTGACCAATTTCCCCTGAGGTCCTGTTGGCAGAGAAGGCCACTCAGCATATTTCGGCGATGGCGTCCATTGTGTACGCCAACAAGCCACCGTACACTATGGATGTAGTATGGAAGCGTAAGGATGGTAAGCGGCGTTGGAGGCATGTCGGGAGGGTACCTACTAGGCAAGCGTAAGGATCGTAAGCAGTGTCGGGAGGGCACTTCATGAGCGTAAGGATGGTGAGCAGTGTCGGGAGTATGTCGGGAGGGCACTTCATGAGCGTAAGGATCGTAGACAGTGTCGGGAGTATGTCGGGAGGGCACTTCATGAGCGTAAGGATCGTAAGCAGTGTCGGGAGCATGTCGGGAGGGCACTCCGCGAGCGTAAGGATCGTAAGCAGTGTCGGGAGTATGTCGGGAGGGCACTCCGCGAGCGTAAGGATCGTAAGCAGTGTCGGGAGCATGTCGGGAGGGCACTTCATGAGCGTAAGGATCGTAAGCAGTGTCGGGAGTATGTCGGGAGGGCACTCCGTGAGCGTAAGGATGGTGAGCAGTGTTGGGAGCATGTCGGGAGGGCACTGCGCGAGCATAATGATCATAAGCAGCGTCGGGAGCATGTCAGGAGGGCACTGCGCGAGCGTAAGGATTGTAACCAGTGTCGGGAGTATGTCGGGAGGGCACTACACAAGCGTAAGGATGGTAAGGGTGGGGGTGTGAAAGCGTAAGGAGTGGTGAGGACGGAGATGGGGGGGCAGGCAGTGTCAGAGTCTCATCTGGAGGGTGGTGCGGGCGCGTAAGCATGCTAAGCGTTGGGGAGGCAGAAGCTATTAGGTGAAATTACCCGAACGTTGCGAATAGTGTTGAAACGGGTTTGGGCTTTGAGTGACATTCTCATGTGACACATGTGACGATTGACGTTGTCTTGACGCTGACGTGACGTGACCCACTAAATCCAGTGACTATAAAGTGACACTAACGAGACTGAAGCAAGATTTTATACTGACCGCGGTGCGACGTGAAGTCAATCGCCGACGATTGACGCAAGATTCGCCCTGGTGATATGTCACCTGTATACCTCAGAGACCTTGGCTTCCAAAGGAACCAGCCAGAGGACAGAGAAGGCTTGTCTATAACCAGAAGACCTGGAAGAGGACTCCTTGGACACAGTGGTGGATGGCAAAACCATGAGGGAGATAATATCAACCCTGCCATTCACACTCCAATTCAACAGGAACCTCAAACCAGAGGACTGGAAGGATATGGATCAAGTTCTTTACTCCTCAAAGACTTATTTGAAGGGAGCATGGACAACAAGAGGTTCAACCTAGCATGTCACTGGGAAGAACTTGGAGCAAGTTGCCAGAGGATCTGACTCAAAGAGATATTATTCAAGGACCTTATGGTAATCACCAAAGGCTGGAATCCTACCGGGCAGTTCAGAATCCTGGAGGAAAGGGAAAACAGGATAAGGGAGAATCAAGCCACTATCCAAGCTATAGAAGAGCAGTTAACCCAGACAGGGCCTACTCAGATTCCTTCAGGTTCACAAGGAGCAGGCCAAACCAGCTCTCCATTGGCTTCACACCATTCATAAACCAACAAGTCAGTGAACAGGAGTCACCATTCTTCACAATTCCAGGAGGTTTCCAGGAGAAGACAAGGATACAAGGGGAAAAACAAGACCTCTTTCAATCAAAGGAAGAGAGAGTCAGACCCAATGATCCAGAAGTTGTGGGATTTGATGAAAGAAGTTCACACAAACCAGAAGTAGTTGTAAACCACTCTAGAATCAGTACTCCTATTAATAGAAATATTACCCCCACTCAGACTGAACATAATGCTTTCTCACCTGAGAGTAACTTGAACAGTGATGCACTGTGGTTACAAATGTCCCAATATGCTGAGGCAACTCAAAAGCAGTTTTCAGAACTTGAAGCAAGCCATGAGAGGTTGAAAGAATTAACAGCCTCCATGGATAAAATTGTTAAAAATCTTCAAGAAGGACATGCTCAATTGAGCAAATCCTTTGTAGAAGCCAACAAAAGACTGAATATAGTCTTTGAATTCACAAAAGATGGAATTAAAAAACAAGGTAAAATCTACAGCGAATAATCCAAAGCTAATAATTGAACATTTGATGAAGAAAATACTTGAACAAAGGATAAATCTTACTCTTGAAGAATCATTAGCAATGTCACCAACCTTTATTGATAAATTGAAAAACTTAACTACCCAGGGAAAATAGGTGATAAAATAAGTCAATACATCAAATATTCAAGAAAGACTGCTTTCATTGAATCTATGGGACTATGATACCCCAAGATTACATTATGCATGCCCACTTGGATTTATGGAAGTATTTATTGGAAGAGAAGAACATCCTACAATAGCATTTGTGGATACTGGATCAGAAATTAATATGATACCAGAGGAAATGGCAATTAAAGCCTCACTTACAAGTAGAAAGCTCAATATGAATCTTAGAAGAATTGGTGGACATATGACGTCTTTGGTTGGACTCTCAGAGTTTACAACAATTACTATGATAACAGGAGAAGAAAAAGAAATTCATTTATTTATAGAAAAATGAGCTGTACACACCATACTTTGAAGACCGTTTTAGCAGATAATAATGTTAAATTGGAATTTTCACACAAGCAAGGGGAAATATTTAGTTATCCAGATCAAGATGGATGTCAATTATGTTTACCAATATGTAAACCTCAAGCCATGGGTTGGCAAATTTCTCCACCAAGAGGTATGGAGCTTTGTGCATCTTCAGAGATTGGAAAATTGTCAATAAATCAAGCAGAATCACCCAAAAGAAAAGAAATAGAGGAAACAGAAAGTTAATCTTCAACAACAGTGAAGAAAATATTTCTTGGACCAAAAAAAATACCCTTCTCAGCTATTTTTGATGCAAAAAATGACTGCAATGTTATAGCTCAGGAAATAGCCCTAAAAGTGTAATTAAACATCAGCCCTTACACATACAAATCAACAGATAACTCTTTGAAGCCAATTGGTCAAATTAAAAATCTTTAAGTCACTTCTGAAAGTGAAGAAAAAACCTACCTGGACTTCTTAGTATTTGAAAATGTTAATCAAATAATAGTTGAAGAAAAGTCCAGCATATTATTTTTATCTAAAGAAAGTATGCCTGCTGTAACTCACATAAAATCTAAAGGAAAGGAGACAGAAGATAAACTGGAGGTAGAAGATAGTGAAGCAATAGAAAAAATAAAAGAGGAACTAAAGAAGATGAGAAGAAATTTGGACATAGCCATAGAAGACCCAGAGAAATGGCTAGCACTTTAGTTAAGTGGTATGGATAAAGAAGATAAAGTAGAAAGCCCACAGAAGAAATTCAAAATGTATCTGAAGCCACCTGAAGAAAATTTGTCACGAATTGCAGAAGATTATTTCAATTTATTTCAGGAGGAGGCTTGGTACATTGGTGATACTGACAAAGACTTACTAATTGAAGAACTAAAATACAACATAATCAATCCATTGGAAAAAAGAAAATTGGAAGAATTAGAAAAGGAAAGTCCCATAATTACTGAAGACAAAATGGATTAAGTTTGTGATAGAAATATTCAAAAGAGGATTGAACAAAAAATGGAAACAGCAGAATAAGAAGATGACATGAAGTCATACCAACAAAATAATGGATATTTGGAAGATAAATATAAGCAAGGAAGAATATTTGAAGACCTAGAAGAAGGAGAGTTATCAGAAAATACACAAAGGCTAGCTTGAATTAGCATTGTAGAAGAATTTAATGATGCCTATGATCAAATATGCTGCCTTTCAAGCTCAACTGATTTCTTTAATAAAAATCAAGGAATTACATCTGGATTACCAAATGACTTCCAGAATGAAAATGTCATACAGAAAGACAAAGCAGAATATGAAGGACTGGAAGATTATGTAATACTTCCAATAATAAAGCTTAAGGAACTGTATGATTATGAGCTATATTAACCAATAATTCAAACCAAATGTCTTAAAGAACTACCTAGAACAAAACTTACAAATGTTGATTTTTTGGAATTACTAACCACTATTGGAATCAAAGGAAATTTACGGAATCCTTACTGGATGAAGCCTTATGGATATTATCAAATGACAATAGAAGGACTGTATCCCAAAATGTTATGGGCTAAAGAAGATTTGAATCTAGATTGTTTGGAAATCTTGGGAGTTACTCTTTGCGGGTGTAATTTTGGGTACATGTTTATTCATGAAGAAAAAGGTTTTGTTTCAGAATGAAAAGGAAATACACAAAGAGAACAACAGAACAAGATATTTGGAGAAATATTGAAGGAGATATGTCTTTCAGTAATTTACAATAGAAGGTTGAATATTTCTCAAAAATAACTGAAGTAATCCAATTTCAATCACCAAAAAAAAAGAAACCATAAAAAATATCAAAATAATAAAAAAAATAACCTAAACAAAAGAGAATTCTTTTCATATCTGTATTACTGTCAGGGATGTGAGCTCCTGCCTTATCAAGCAGGAATTTCAATTTTGTTTCAATTTTTTTCAAGTCTCTTATCACTCAATGGCAGTGACCTCCTGCCTTATCAAAGATGAATTTCAATTTACTTAAACTCTATTCAAGACTCTTATCACTAAAGGGCAGTGGCCTCCTGCCTTATCAAAGAGGAATTTTAAATTATTAAACATTTTTTTGAAAAGGCTATGTATCAGTATTCAATAAAGAACTTCGAACTCAACATTTTCCAAGAAATTTTTTTCAATGTATAAGTATCATGATTTTATTTTAAAAAAACAGGGGTGGTTATCTGTTCTTATGCCACCTCATAAAAACAATAGCACAAGTTTGGGAAAGTGTTGGCCCATAGGCCTTTACTAATGTTATTTCTCTTTTTTGAAAAAAACAATGAGAAGATGGTGTGAAGAAACAGCAAAAGAAGATATAGATAGCTCAAAATATCAAAATCATGACTGCTGGTCATAATTTGGTTCTTTGAGACAGGTAGAGATGAAATATGGAAATGAAAACAAGAAGAAACAAAAGTCAACCAAAAAGGCTAGGCCCTTCAGATACAGAAAAAGAAGATAGAAGAAGTTAAAAATATCAAAATTATGTCCACCAGTCATAATTTGCCCTAAAAGCAAGAAAACTATATCAGGACAGGTGTCACAGGGGCTCTTCTAAAATGAAGAGGGCCTGGCACTCAGTGAACAGACTTACTTATGGAGGGCTCAGAAGAGTACTCAAATGATAAGAGTAATGGAGTAAGAGGATAAATTACTAGTCATAAAATAATAAGCATAAAAGATAAGAGAGACAAAACAAAAGCAATAATAAAGAGCCAACCACAAATAATCCTGTACCACTGTTTCAACCTGTTCAGAAAAGAGAAAAGGATTAATAAAGGATATGGCCACCAGGACTCTACTGAACAGTTGAGGGAAGGCAAAGACTAACTCAATAAATAATAAAATAATATTTCTTAAATGAGAAATAAAATAATATTAAATAATAAATCCAATATTTTAATTAACTGGGGGAAAAACCCCCAGGTGGGTGAAGAGGGGCTGGTATATGTGAGAAATACCAGCCTTGGAGTTTGAGTGCTGAGATACTTGTCTGTATGCTGGAAAAAGTTGGATGTGGTATTGAATCCTGTATTGGTGAATCCAATACAGGTTATACAGTCAATACAGGTATTTGCGCCTGTATTGATTACAGGACTGTATTTGGTGAATCCTGTATTTCGGTCTTGCCTGTATGAAACTGTATTGAGGTCTGAAAACTGTATTTGGAGACTGTTGAATGAATCCCCCTTGCTGATTGGATTTTGAGGGGTATCAATGAAGTAATGATTGTAGAATATGATTGGTAATGCCCCTGCCTCCTTGGCTGTGACATTATCCCCCTCTTGAAAATGGTGAGCTCTGAGCACCATAAGTACAGTGAGTCTTGATGAGTTTGAAAACAATCCATACAGTTCTTTCCCCCAATTCCTTAAATTTATCCCATTAAACTTTCTTCTTCAAACAATACTCAAACAAATCTTCACTTGATCACTTGTAGGTATTTTCCCCTTGATCTTGATTCTGAATTCCCTCTTTTACTTCAAAATACTTGCATTCTTCTTAAAATTTCTTCATTCTTGTCTTGAGTGTCTTCACCAAAACTTTTCTTGAGTCCTCATGGCTTTTGAAAAGTGGGTGACCTGGGTTTATGTCCCAAGAACACCTGATATCATCATAATTTTCACCTTGAGGGTGTTGGCATAAAGTGGCCAATACTTGAGGTTTTGGACCATTTCGGTAGTCCTGGCCAGAATCCTTGATTTTGTGATTAAAGGGGATTTTAGCCAATTTGCGCAAAAATGCGCAAAGTGCGCAAATGCGCATATATGCCATAATGGCATATAATGGTGAAAAAATTGAAAGAACTTGATTTATGATGAAAAATTGGCCTTATAGAGTATCCTGGCCATTTTGTGCATTTTTGCGCAAAATGCGCAAAGTGCACAAATGCGCATTTATGATGAAATGGGCCAAAAAGGCCTTTTGAAGCCTTTTGACAAGATAAAGAGGCCTTTTGCGCAAAAGTGCGCAAATGCACATTTATGATGAAATGGGCCAAAAAGGCCTTTTGAAGCCTTTTGACAAGATAAAGAGGCCTTTTGCGCAAAAGTGCACAAATTTGCCAATATGCCTAATTAAGCATATTTTGATGTAAAATGATAAAACTGAGCTATTTTGAAGTTTTGAGGTCTGATATGGCCATTTGTGCCAAAGTGCATAAATCCATGAAATTGGCCAATTGGGCCATTTGAAGCAGTTTCTTCTTCTTTTGATCTTGATTTCTTCTTGAATGTCTTCCTTCTTATCCCCTCCTTGACTGGTCAATTGCCATAACTGCCTTGCTGACTTGCAATTGCCCATAATTCTCTTGGTCTTGAATTTAAAATTTTGACTTGAAGATGAGTTCAAGGCTGACTTCCCTTTGTGATTCCAATCACCCTGATTCCCCACCTTCTGTACTTTATGGTCCTGGTGTTTTTGATAACTTGAGGGAGCTTTCTGAAGAGAGTATGGCCCCTACAGAGATTTGGGACATCAAGAAAACCTATAATGGTTTTGAATCTGTCAGAGTTATTGAACCACCCTGCACCAATTGTAAGAGGAAAGGGATTCCTTGTGTGGAATCTGCTACTGCTAGGTCCACCAGGTGTCAATTTTGCAATCTTGGAAAAAGAAATTGTTCTCAAGCCCACTATAGCTTTCCTGAAGATGCCAGAAGATTATGGAGCAGCATCAAGAAGGGTGGAAGATTTGGATTGGAAGCTCCTGTTGATGAACCTCCCACCTCTGATGCCACCTCAGGTCACTCCAATTGTGAGTTGATTGGCCATAAAATTGATGTGTTACTGACTTCTATGTTTTCTTTTCTTCTTCTTCAGTGACTGGATCTAGAATGAGAGGTGTCCAACAATGGAATAATACCAGTGGTTCCCGGGAAGCCATTGGAGGATCAATTCACCCCCAAGGAAATCCCATTGGAGTGGCCCCAGAGGTTCCCATTTTGGTTACCAGAAAGGATGGAAGACTTGGAAAATTGAAGAGAAATTTGGTGGTTCAAGATGAAATTGATACTGATGTTGAAGGCAGTGATGAGATTGATGGAGAAGAGCTTGAAATGACTACCCCAATCCAGAAAAGAAGAATCCAATCCACCTCACAATCCCCAGTCCAAGCCAGTACCACCAATAATGAAGTGATCAGGTCCCCCCAACCACCTCAGCTTCCAATTAGATCCCCAACCAGGCCCTCCACACTTGCCTCCACCTCTACCAATATCCAACCACCAGTGGCCAGCACTTCTAGAGACCCAATGTCTCCAGAGCCTGAATCAATCTTTGAAAACCGTCGCCGCTGGAATATTACTGGCAAATTCACTGATCAGAAAAGGGTGAACAAGAAGGTGGTCACCACTCTATTTGCTGAATTTGATGCTTTGACTGAGGTGTTTGTTGATAAGGCTATGAAGAGTGCTATTCCAGGGGAGCCCACTGCTGCTTTGGCCAGGGAGGCAGTTGCTTATGAAGATGCCATGGTTGCTAAGTTTAGAGAAGCCTTGAAGAAATTTTGATTAGGATTATCTGTAGCTGGTCTTTACCATTACTAGTGTTTGCTCTTGATTATTAAATAAATTGACTCCCCAAACAAGATATGGGAGTTATGATTTCTGCTTTTGAAACAAGAAATGAAAAATAAATCATACAAGTAAAAGAAATGAAAATAAAAAAAAGATTGAAAAAGAATTGAGAGAAAAAGAGAGTAAATAAAGAAATAAGAAATTCCTGAGGGTTGTCCTTCTTGTGGTGAGTTTCTTGATTTTGGCCAAAGTGTTCTGAAAGATAAAATCAAGCATTTGATGCTCACAGCGTGGCCAAGGTAATGTTTTACAAGAAGTAGACCCCTCAGGGATGCATACCAGGAGATGGAACTTACTTTCATAACTTCCACTCCCCACCAAGCACCATAAATGAAAAAGAAATTATGCCATAACATGAATTGTGGTAATGAATGTCTTGAAAGATAATTTATGGCATGATTAAAGAAAGAAAAGAAAATAAGAGAAAGATTGGGCCATATCTTGATGAAAGGTCCAAATCTTGAGGGTATGATGTTGCAAGGCCTTCTGAACCTGCCAAAGAATTGACAAGTTCTCACAAAGTGGCCAAGGTGATGCTTACAATAAACTTGGGTAGAATACCCCCCTAAGGGTGCATGCCAGGAGAGGAACTTACTTTCATAAACTCCAATCCCCACCAAGCACCATAAGTCAAACTCTTGAGGCATTTGGGCCAGGCTTGTCTGGATACAAAGTGTGAAAGTCCTTGACAAGGTCTGGGGAGTTGGTAAGGTTGGAAGCTGGTTCCCAAGTTGTTCTTTCTGGGTCTTCATTGAATCCTTTCCACTCCACTAAATACCATAATGAACCTCCCTTGAGTTTTGAGTCCAGAACCTGAGCCACTTCCCATTCTTCTTGCTCTTCCACTATTACTGGAGGTGGTGGCAATTGGTGTTGATTGCTTTACTGGTTCTAACAAGGACACATGGAAAACAGGGTGAACTGACTTCCATTTTTGAGGAAACTTGAGGTGATATGCATGGCTGCCAATCTTCTTGAGAACTTCAAAGGGTCCCAGCCATCTTTCTGAAAGCTTTTTGGTGGGTCTTGTTGTCTTGATGTTCTTGGAAGTTAGCCATACTTTGTCCCCAGGTTGGAAATCAGGTTAAATTGCTCTATTTCTATCTGCATACTTCTCAAAACGCTTTATTGCTGACTCTAATTCTTCTTTGACAACTTTCTGTACTGATTGGAGTTTTGATGATAACTTTCCAGCAGGTGTATCTTGAGAAATGTGAATTGAATCAAAGCTGGGATTTCTTCCATAAATAGTGAAAAATGGAGACTGTTTTGTTGATGAATGTTCTGCATTATTATAGGCAAATTCAGCCAGAGGGAGCCAGGTGTGCCAGTCATCTTGATGGTAACTGACATACATCCAAAGATACTGTTCTAGAATCTGATTTACCCTCTCTGTCTGTCCATCTGTTTCAGGGTGAAAGGCAGTTGAAAGATCTCTTGATATCTTGAGCTGCTGACACAATTGAGTCCAGAATGATGAAACAAATAATGAACCTCTATCACTAACAATACTGATTGGAAGACAATGTTTGGAAAAGACATGATTAATGAATATTTGAGCTAAATCCAAAGCAGTGATTGTTGAATAAGTTGGAATAAATATTGCCATTTTTGAAAATCTGTCTACAACTACTAAAATTGAATCAAAGTTGCTTGACAAGGGCAATTGAGTGATCAAGTCCATTGATAAAGAATTCCAAGGACCAGATGGAATTTGAAGAGGCTTGAGTAATCCAAACTTCTTATGGTGGATGTTCTTGTTTCTTAAACATTGCTGACATGAGGACACATAGTCCTTGATGATTTGATTCATGCCAGCCCAATAAAAATCCCTCTTGATGAGCTTGAGGGTATTCTCCTGGCCAGGATGGCCAGCCAACAGTGAGTCATGACACTTTTGAAGAATGTCCAATTCAATTTCATGATTGCTTGGAATGACTACTCTATCTTTGAACAATAATAATTTTGCTTGAGGTTCAAGAGAATAGTCTGGGACTGATTCTGCTCTTGCTCATTTCTTGAGGATTTCCTTATAATCTTTGTCTTGCCATACTTGTCTTTGAATCTGATCAACTACATCTGAAAAAATATCAACTTTTATTGAAAAGAATCTTGACTCTTGAATTTCATTTTCCTTGAGAACTTGATGAAAATTTTGAGGATTCTTGCTGATGAAATCCACCCCCCTCTCTGGGTACACGTTGTCCCAACGTGACAAGGCATCTGGTAAAGTGGCCAGCCTGCCTGGGCGGTAAGTGATGATAAAGTGGAATTCAGATAGAAATTCTGCCCAACGGGCTTGACGACGAGTAAGGACTTTAGAGGACATAAAATACTGAAGGGAAAAATGGTCTGTCAAGACCTCAAAGGAATCAGAAAGAGAAAGGAGAAAAGCTCTCCAGCGCTTGAGAGCCCAAACTATGCCAAGGAGTTCCTTGTCATGAATTTCATAGTTGAGTTCAGCTGGTAAAAGCTTGCGACTATCAAATGCAATGGGATGCTTTCCTGAGTCATTCACCTGACTCAGTACAGCACCCAAGGCATAATCAGAAGCATAAGTCTCTACAATAGTTGGTAGAGAAGGATTAAAATGAGAGAGAATAGGAGCAGTGGTGAAAGCTTCTTTGAGTATTTGAAACTGACTAAGAGCTTCCTCATTGAAGATAAAGGGAGAATCTTTTTTAAGGAGGGAAGTGAGAGAAGAGATTTTTTTGGAATAATTTTTAATGAAACAACGATAAAAGCTGGCAAAGCCAAGAAAAGATTGGAGGGCCTTGATGTTCTTGGGCTGAGGCCAATTGAGGATTTGTTGAACTTTTGAAGAATCCATCTTGAGGCCATCACTTGAAACAACATAGCCCAAGTATTCCACACTTGAGGCATGGAATACACACTTGGAGGCTTTAGCAAACAAATTATTGTCTCTCAGTCTTTGGAGAACAGAGGCCACATGTTTAACATGTTCATCCAAAGAGCTAGAGAAAACCATAATATCATCTAAGTACACTACAACAAAAATATCCAAATAATCTGCAAAGATATCATTCAACAGATTTTGGAATGAAGCTGGAGCATTGGTTAAGCCAAATGGCATAACCAAATACTCATAGCTGCCATATTTGGTTCTAAAGGCAGTTAAATGCTCATCCCCCTCTTTAATTCTCAGGAGATTATAAGCACCACGCAGATCTATCTTGGAGAAGATAGTGGCACCGTTAAAGACGGTAAGAAGCTGATTCATTGGAGGAACAGGATACCTGTTCTTCCTAGTGACAGAATTAAGTTTGCGGTAGTCAACACACAAACGAAGACCACCATCCTTTTTCTTAACAAAAAGGACAGGTGCTCCTGTTAAGGAGGAGCTTGGTCTGATGAAACCTTTCTCTACATTCTCTGAAATGTAGGCCCGCAGTGTTTCTGACTCATTCTTTGATAAAGAGTAGATAACACCAACTGGAGGTAGAAGACCCTCCAGTTTGATATGATGATCACAGGCACGGTGTGGACAAAGTTTCTCTGCTTTCACTTTGGACAATACATCCAAATATTTGTGATACACAGGAGGGACTACCTTCAGCACGGTTTCAATCTCTTCTGGCTCTTCCTCCTCATCCCACTTCTCCTCCAGGGAGGCATGAAAAGATGAAGGAGGAAGGTCCATATCCCCTTGAAAGAGATGAAGTGAAGATATAGCAACATCTTCTCCAACATCTTTTATCTCTTTGAAGACTTCATCTCTTAATGGAAGTAATGACTGAGAGGGAAAAGTGGAGCGGTTATGGACAGAAGGAGGAAAGGAAGGTGTCTTAAGCTCACCAACCAGAGCAACACTGTTGACAGCAGTGGATAAGTCATTACTAGTAGAAGAAATAATACCACTAGAATCCTTATTACTAGAATCATAGGTGATCAATCCATTTTTCCAATCAATAATGGGATTAAAATGGTAAAGAAAATCATAGCCCAATATTAGGTCTTCTCCCTTGGGTGAATCTATGATAAAGAAATCCCATTCAAAGCTTGGGAAGGAAGGTAAATCAACAACCCACTTGGTATAATGGGTGATGAACAGGGAAGTGGATTCATTAGAATCCAGAATGAAAAGAGGAATCTTTTCAGGAAGCTCTGACATGGTCAATGAGTACTTGAGAACAAAATCCTTTGCAATAAAGGAGTTTGCAGCACCAGAATCAATGAGAATACTATAAAAAATATCAGAGATTGAAGAAAAAATAAGAAATTTTAAAGATTTCTTGACACTAGTATTCAGAGTTCACAATTGTGCTCTTGAAGGAAATAAGTGAGAACCATTGAACACATCATGATTACCACTCATGCTTTTCCCTGCTTGCTAGGGAAGCCTTTTGATGACCCTTGCCTATTTTCAGGCCTCTTGAAGCATTTTTCAAATGGGTGTTTACCACCACAATAATTGCACAAGCCTTCTTTAATCCTCCTCTCCTTTTCAGAACCAATTAATTTGTTGTCCTTATTGAGGAGAGCAGCATGAGGCTTGTCTTTGGACACTTGAAAATTCTTCCCCTTCTTATTCTTCTTGTGATAAGGCTTCTTTGATGATGAACTTTGAGGAGGCTTGGAGGAGTTGGATCCACTGATTGGAGGATTCTTCTCTTGATGACTGCCCTTTTCCTTCTTCCTCTCACGGTACCTGGTATCTAATTCCAAGGTGATATCCATGAGTTCTTGAAGGCTATCAAAAGCTCCAGGGTGAGAGGCCAATTGGTCCAACAATCTTGATGCCAAGCCTCTTCTATACACATTAATATAGGCCCTTTCCCCCCAGTATCCAATTCTTGACATTAAACTTCTGAAATCAGCTATGTACAAGGAAACTTGACCACTTTCCCTCATCCTCAAATTATCCAACTATTGTTCAGCTTTTCTGACTTCATTGGGATCACCAAACAGAGTGAATAACTGGGTTTCAAACAACTGCCAGTTATTGAGGAGATAAGAAGGGTCTTCATTGGAGATATTTGAGAGGTAAGGTTCAATCCATTTGCCAGCTCTACCAGTAAGAAAAGAAGTTGAGTAAAGCACCTTCTTCCTGTCAGAGAAGAAGTTTGCTGGGTCATTATGAAAGATTAATTGACAGGATTGAATGAATCCTCTCAATTTATGAGCTTTAGTGCCATCAAAAGAATCAGGTGCCTTCATTGATGGAGTCTTGAATGCAGGGACCTTTGAAGTGTCCCTTGGGGCAACTGCTTGAGTGAGTTTTCCCATAAACTGAGTCATTTTCTCCATCATCTTGAGAAAATTTGGTTCAGCTTGAGAGACAGAAGGTTGATTAGAAAGGGCTAGATTTGGAGCCTCAGGAGCTTCAGGAGCACCTGCCAAGGCAGCTGCCACTTCAGTCTCCTCAGATTCTTCCTCTTCCACAGACTCCTCCCCCTCCTCATCTTCAGCTTCCCCCAATCTACTTCTAGGCCCTTGAGAAAAACCAGGATAACCACCCAATAGTCCAGAGAATGACCTTGATCTTCTAGACTTCACACCTCCTCTTCTGGAGGGTGCTGCTCCTTCCATTGGTGGTCCTCTGTCCAAATTTGCACTCAGTTGATGAACTGATGGTGTGTGGTCAAGAGGAGCCCTTGGTGTAGGAGTGAGAACAGCTTGATGTCTCTGGGATCTTGTATTCTTGGCTGGTGGGCTATGCTGAACTGGCATCTTGAAAGAAGAATGAATAAAAACTTGATGATACTTTGAATAAAATAAGGCTTGACCAAAACAATCAAATGAGAATCTTGATGAACTTGAGAAATCAATCAATAGTCTTGAAGTGAATCAATATGAATAAATCTTGAAGAGTGAAGATGACAAAGTCAAATTCTTATGAATAATCAATTTCAATCAATAAGTCAAATCAAGTAAATCAAGTCAATTCAAAATCAAATCAATTAAGTCTTGAGGAATTCAATCAATATCTTCAAAATCAATTCAATTTTCTTGAGCAATCAAATTCAAATCAATAAATCAAATCAAATCTTGAGGATAAATCAGATATCTTGAGGAATCAAATCAATCAAAGTCAAATCAAAGTCTTGAGGTGAAATCAATGTCTTGAGGAATCAATCAATAAATTTGAGAAATTTCAAAACCAAAATCACTGAATACCCCAAATCAATAAAATCCCTGAATGATGAATCAATTAACCCAAATAATTCCACTCAAAGAACCTGATAAAAACCTGAATTCAGACAAAAAGAGAAATGAGAATGATAAAGAATAAAGTGGAATGGTCAGAAGAATTTTTGAAATGAGAAAGAGAATCAATTTTCATTTGAATAAAATGAATGAGATGAAAATTGATAAGAGAGAAAAATCATAAAAATCATAAAAATCATAAAATCATGAAAAGATCATAATTGAAAAATGAGAGAAATGAATAAAATGAATGAATGAAAAAGAAGCAATTATGAGTTAATTAAAATAATGTCACAGGGGCCCTTCTAAAATGAAGAGGGCCTGGCACTCAGTGAACAGACTTACTTATGGAGGGCTCAGAAGAGTACTCAAATGATATGAGTAATGGAGTAAGAGGATAAATTCCTAGTCATAAAATAATAAGCATAAAAGATAAGAGAGACAAAACAAAAGCAATAATAAAGAGCCAACCACAAATAATCCTGTACCACTGTTTCAACCTGTTCAGAAAAGAGAAAAGGATTAATAAAGGATATGGCCACCAGGACTCTACTGAACAGGTGAGGGAAGGCAAAGACTAACTTAATAAATAATAAAATAATATTTCTTAAATGAGAAATAAAATAATATTAAATAATAAATCCAATATTTTAATTAACTGGGGGAAAAACCCCCAGGTGGGTGAAGAGGGGCTGGTATATGTGAGAAATACCAGCCTTGGAGTTTGAGTGCTGAGATACTTGTCTGTATGCTGGAAAAAGTTGGATGTGGGATTGAATCCTGTATTGGTGAATCCAATACAGGTTATACAGTCAATACAGGTATTTGCGCCTGTATTGATTACAGGACTGTATTTGGTGAATCCTGTATTTCGGTCTTGCCTGTATGAAACTGTATTGCGGTCTGAAAACTGTATTTGGAGACTGTTGAATGAAACCCCCTTGCTGATTGGGTTTTGAGGGGTATCAATGAAGTAATGATTGTAGAATATGATTGGTAATGCCCCTGCCTCCTTGGCTGTGACAACAGGGAAGAAAAACCAACCAAACAAGATAGGCCATTCAGATACAGAAAAAGAAGATAGAAGAAAGAATAAGAAAGATCTTGATGATATTTCAAAATCATTTACTGAAGTAAAGACACATATAATTGCCCTGAAAAAGTGTTTCGATACTGGAAAGAGGAAATATCAAAATTAACAATAAAGTTAACTGAGGTTATCTCTGATAATCCTAAAAAACAGAATTATGGAATGAGCTGACATATGAAGGGGATGATCATAAAAATAATGTAATGAACTCTATACAAAGCTTGTAACATGAATCAAGAAATTCACAAAGGTGTAACAACAGTAAAATGAATGATATTGAGCAAAAGGTGAACGCCTTACCAAGAATTTCTACACCTCTGAATCAAAATGAGGGTACAGGGATTCCCAATCCACAAGTATTGGATATTGAAAATTCACAGTTAAAAAATGAATTTTATACTCCTTTTCATAACTTGAAACCATTAATGGGCCAAGCACTCTTGAAAGAAGTTCCAAAACTCAAGGAACGGTGTAAGGTTTGTCTATGAAACTCTTGATAATAGTAACAATATCAAGAGTACTATGACTGTCCTCAGTAGAAAAATATAATATAATAAAATATTATAACCACAAATTTAAATATAATTATTAGACAATAATTATATATAAAAAAAATTAATTATTATTATAATAATATAATAATTATAATAAATTATAATTATTCTATTATTGTTATAGTCACTGACAGTTATAACAATAAGAAGTGTAAAGCTCTTAATGAGACAATTACACGTGGAAAATATAAATATTTAACCACTTATAAATAATATAAATATTATTTATAAAAGAATTAAAACACACACTGTGCAGAAATAATTCTTATAGAGAAAATTCTATATATAAAAAAAACTAATACTAGACAAAAAAATATAGAATTTTTAGAGAAAACTTACTTATGAGAATTATTTAATATAATAAGTCAAACAACAACAGTTATAATATTAAATAATAATTATAAGTTAGAAACACGTCAAAAATCAATAAATTTAAAGATAAAACAACTTTTTATAATATAAATTATGATTAAAGAGTTTTTTAGAGGAATTTGTGGATTTTAAAAGATATTTAAGAAGATAATTTTATATAATAAAATATATTATTGGTGATTACAACAATAATCTGAATTCTATGACTTCAATTCTTTAATTTCAATAAATAAAGAATAAAAATAACTTAAGAATTACTTTTAATAATAAGATTTTATATTTAATAAAACTTTACCTGTTTAAATTTCTAATATGATTGGATTGATGATGAATGATGGAAAAAAACAGTGATGAAAAGACTCTTTTTATGTCTTCAGAGCAGCTCTCATGATTCAGAATGGATGTAGAGGGCGTGCTCAGGTCAAAACTGAAAAACCATGCTTAAAAATAAAGTTCTTAACTTAAGGCAACTTATTTTTACTTCCAATTTAAAGTTACCAGTGTTATTCTTAACTCCAAGTAACTTTAATCCTCATTTAGTTTAACTATTTTAAGTTTTAATATAAAATAAGGTTATTTATATTAAAGTTCATCACATGAACAACTTAAAATTAGAGTTTCAAGCAAAAATCTCTTAAACTTAATTTCTAATTAATTTTTAAAGAAATCATAATTTTCTTTGAGTTTAATTAAAAGAGTAAATTTCCAGGCTAATTACCCAGGAAATTTATTTATAAAAGATACTTAAAATTTGATTTATATATTGATAATATTAAATTCTAAGTTGTGTGAGATTTTCAAGCAAATCCATTAAGAATTGGATTTTTAATGAATTTTTGAAGTTATTGCTATTTTTCCACGTAAAATAGCAAAACACACCAAACCTTAAGTTTTGATAAGGTTTTGATGCTTGAAACTTTAAAGTTTTAAGCTTATTTAAGGTTTTTAAGCTTAAATAAGCTCTGAAAGTTCTTAAAACCTTGATTTCAAGCCTGCATATTGGGATTTACCCTTTGGCAGCTTGAAATTCCTGTCCAATTTGGGATAAAACCAGTTTAAACCTTACGGTTGGATCAAAGTCTAATCTTAAAGTTTAAATAAGGTTTAAAATCCTCCAATACAGGTGGACAACCTTAATTGAATCCTTGCAGATCCAAAAAGTTGGGTACCCCAGCTCTATTTGGTCTTTTTCCTTTGTCCCACCTTTCTGCGTGGATTTTGCCCTTTTATTTATTTAAAGCCATACTATGGCCTTAAACCCTTTTAAATAGAGCTCACGCAGGATTTACATTCTGTATGGAAAATCCTTAGCCAATTCAGTAAATATACACCACACCTCAATTTTAACTAAAATTTTGGTAAGTTTGCATAAACCTTATGCAACTTTAAATTTAAGCTTAATTAAGCTTAAATTTAACAATTTTAAAAAAATGTTAAAAAAGTTACATTGGTACTGTGATATTTTTAAATCTTCCAATAACATAAAAAATAAGTGGTTTTGGGTATAACACCCTATGGGTGTACCCTAGGTTATTTTTGGTGTGGAATCCAAAAATGACATAATATTTATAACTTTGTTTATCCAAAAAAAAGTTATACTTATTTTTTATTATTTTTTATTTTAAATTCAACTAAAAAAGTCGGTTTAAGACAAAATTAACTGTTTATAAAATCATTTGTGGCCTTATGGGTATGTCATACATACCTCACAGGCTCACATTCCCTACCACCAAAAAAAAAAATTGTACCACAATTTTTCTTTTGTAGTGTACCCCCAAGTTATTTGGGGGGGGTATAATCCACTGTCCAACCTCTCTACTTATACTTCAAAGTATGTAAAGCACACAATTCAAAATTTTTATTGAGCAATTGGTCTTCTCTCATGTCTGAATCTTCTGAGAAAATTTTGGGAATCAGGTATTTTGTTTTCTACAATCCACTCATCTTCATGTTGTGGATTTTTATACCTGACCAAGTATTCTCTTTCATTTTTTCCCCTAAGTCTTCTTTCTTTCAAGACTTTCAGTACCTTTTTCTCCTCACTTAGGTCCAGTGGGGGTACTTCTAAGGGTGTTTCATTTCTTAAAGGAAATGATTTCTTGTCACTTGAAGTGTAATGCTTTACTAGACTGACAGGGAATGTTGGATGTTTATTTTCCAGTTCTCCTGACAGTTCTACTTGTACTGCATTTGTCCCATGAAGGGCTTTAATAATAAATGGTCCTGAAAAGGAATCTTTCAATTTCTTTGGACCTTTAATATTATTAGAGTTCAAGGTTGAAACTAGTATTAAGTCCCCTACTTTGAATTCTGGGGTTTTATGACTTTTATCCCATTCCTGCTTAGCATATTCAAAGGCATCATTCATGCTTTGATTTGCATGGTGCCTCACTTTATCAAGCAACAACTTAAAGCTTGAAGCAGTTGGATGAATATCAACTAGATCTTTCTTCAAAGTATCAACTGGAAGTTTGGGGTTCCATCCTTTTTCCAACATTGCAGGGGTCTTGCCTGTGGAAGCATGGATGGAGGTCTTATAGGCTAATTCCAATGCTGGTATAATAGTACACCAATCATGGGTAAAGCCGTCAGAATCTTTAAACTCCAGGCCATAAGCACAAAATCTTCTGATCATGTCCTCAAGGGTTTGAATCATTCTTTCTGCTAAGCCATCTGTTTGTGGATGGTATGCTGTTGAGAATGATAATTTTTTACCCAAAAGCTTATGTAAATTAGTCCATAAGGCTGATGTAAATTTTGGGTCTCTGTCACTAATGATGTTTTTAAAGAGACCAGTATGGGATATTACTCTATTCCAGACCAAAAGAGCTGTATCCATAGCTGTGTCATCTTTGTGACATGGTAAAAAGATTGGTGTTTTGCTATATCTGTCTACAATAACAAGACATTCATTGTAACTCTTATCACCTCCAGGTGGTAATGCAGTTACCCAATCCATGTGAACCACTTCCCATGGGGTACTTGGTTCTTGGATATGGATCATCAGACCAAATCTTTTACCAGTAGCTTTATTGGCTTTCTGGCATCTATCACAACTATGACAGTACTCAATGACATCTTTTCTCCAAGATGGCCACCAGGCACATGTCTTAATTCTTTCCATTGTTCTGTCTTCAGACAGATGTCCAGAATAGATGTTATCATGGCATTCTAGTAGTATTGTGTTAATCAACATTCTACTACATAGGACCATGACACATGTGTGTTTAGATCTATGATATAGTATACCATCAAACAAATGGAATCTTCCATTATCATAAGATGTTTTCCAAATATCATCTAGAGAATTAGCCAATGCTGCATCTTTACAATCTTTGTCAGGAAGAGCAGTAAGAATATGACAATTCTTATCTTGCTTGTAGCTTTCCCTAACTTCTTCAAAGAATTCTGTTCCAACATCTGTGATATTAATTCCTTCAATTGGAATTTGAGGTTCTGCACTTGTAGGAACATAGGCAGGATTATCAGGTGTATTTGGTAATGCCCATCTACTCAAGCCATCAGCATTCTTATGAATATTTCCGGCTTTATGTACTATGGTCATATTGCCTCTATACTCCTGTATAGCAATCTGCCATCTTAACATGTGTCTGTTTGGAGTTTTCAGGTTAAGAAGTGATTTAACTGCATTACAATCAGTAATTACTTCAAACACACTACCATCAAGATAGTAATGAAGTTTTTCCAGAGCCCAAACAAGGCAAAGGCACTCCATTTGGCTAGCTCCATATCTGGCCTCAGTAGGTTTAATTTGTCTTGAAATGAAACAAATTGGACCTTCATAAGGCTTGTCATTGAGAATTTGAACTTGATGAAGAGCAGCTCCTAAACCATCACCACATGCATCAATATACAGCTTGAAAGGAAGTTTCCAATCTGGCATCAATAATAATGGTGCATTGGTCAAGGCATACTTGATTTTATCATATGCTTGAATTCTCTCCTGTGTCATTTCAAAAACCATTTGTTGATCACAAATTCTGTATAATGATCTGGCATGGATTGCAAAATCTTTAAGGTGTTGCCTGTAATAACTGGCAAACCCTAAGAAAGACATCATTTCTTTTTTGTTCTGGGGCATTTGTTTCAGTAAAACTGCAGCCACTTGGTTTTTATCAACACCAAGGCTCAGTCCAGAGACTACATTTCCTAGAGCTTTTAACTCATGAAACCCAAAATTACATTTTTTAAGAGAAATTTTCATGTTCACTTGTAGAATTTTCTTAAGTACTAATGAAAGTCTCTCCAAATGTAATTGCCAGGTTTCTGAACAAATTATAATTTCATCAATATAAATGATTAACCATCCCTCTGATAATTCATGTGGGAAGATAGTATTCATCATTCTTTGGTAATGAGAGGGTGCATTTTTAATACCAAAAGGCATCCTCAAATATTCATAAATACCACAATGAGCAATTATTCTCAATAATTTCCTAGCATTAGGTGTCAAAACATTCTGGTGAAAGCCTTTTAGAGCATCCATAGAATTGATGAATCTTGCTTTGGATAATTGAGTCAAAGTCTCATGAATTCTAGGGATTGGATACCTGTCTGGAATAGTATAGGTATTCAGTGCTCTAAAATCACCAACCATCCTTGACTTATCATTATGCCAAGTAATGATTACTGGAGTTGTGACTTCAACTTCCTCATTGTGCCCAACTTTTCTAAGAACTCCCAGTTTCATTAGTTCATTAATATGATTTTCTAATGCTTCACTAGCCCTAGTGCTAGCTGGGTAAGCTGGTCTCCTTAATAGTGGCGGATAAGGCCTTTCCACATTAAGCATAATGTCCACCTCATGGCCTTTTATAGCCCCAAGTGGTTCATTATCAGAAGCAAAGGCTTCTCTATATTGAAATAAAACTTCAATAAGCTCTTCCTTCATTTCTGGTGTTAATTCAGGACTAATTTGTGCTTCACTTAGCTGATCTGACACAAATTTTTCTTTTTTAACATTCTTTACTTGTTGAATGACAGTAATTTCTTTTCTTTCTAGAGAAAAAGCAAATTTTTGCCTTTTATTTTCCCCTATAGTGAAATACCTGTCCTTATTATTGTTAATATCAATACCATAGATATTGAGATAATCATTTCCAAGTATAAAGTGTTGTGAAGTACAATTGTTCATAACAACAAATTCAGCTTCCAATCTTATACTCCCTGCTGGATGAGGAAATATTATTGCTGCTTCAAATATACCCAAAGGGTGCATGTTCTGGCTAGCACTGCTGAATTTTACACCTTCAATTGGCATCAACTTGTCTTTCCAATTGGTATAAATTTTGTCAAGATAATCTTTTCCAACACAAGTGCAAAAAGCACCTGAGTCAAGATGTATCTTGGCTTCTGTGTTATTTATCACAATATTAGTGATACAATATGACCCAGCTGTATAACCTTTACCTCTGGCAGGTTTGGATTTTTGCATCTTGGCATCTTGCACATGTATGAGATCCATACATTCATCACTATACTGTGGTAAGTGAGTATGTACCTCAGTGACCTCAAAAGAGACATTAATGTTCTCTATACCAAGTTTTTCTGATACTTCTTCTTCTTCTGAAGGCTCAGAATCACTTTCATGTAAAGATACATCAGTTTCTTTTGTATCTTCTACTTCTTCAACATTTATCTCATTAACTCTTGTCTTTTTTGGACAAGTGTTTGCTAAATGAGATGTACTTCCACATTTATGACATTTCAAAGGAGGTCTGTCATGTGGTTTATTTGGTTTTAAAATTGGTTTCCCACTAGTCTTGTTGTCTATTGGGGGTTTATACCAATTTCTTCCAATTTTTGTTCTAGTAGTGATATCCTCCATAGCATTGATATAATCTTCTGTAGAGCAAGGCTCAATACATCTGCTTCTTATAGCATGCTCAAGGTCACCACCACACTTTGTTAATATCCTTTTATGTACAATTGTTTCAGACATATCAGGATGAAGGGCAGTTAACCTGTCCTTTTGTTTAAGAAACCAAGTCATGGGCCTGTCCCTCTCAATATTAAAAATGGCTTCTTCAAAAGAATTTTCCATTCTAAATCTCCAGGAATCATTTGCCCATTTGGAAATAACTTGTTCTTTCCACCAAGGCCAAGAATGTTTACCTTGGTCTTGTCTCATTTTATAATACCATTTCTTTGCTGATTTGGTAAATAATGAGTGTAATCTGGCACTTATGTATTCATCTGGTATGTTAAAGTCTTCTTTAAACATATCAATTGTTTTCATAAATTCCATATGATTATATTCTCCTTCACCACTGAAGGTTGGCCATTCCTCTAATCTTGGAATGTCCTTATAATTGCAAGCAGTTTCCACATCATTACTTGAAACTGTATGATGTAAATCATTATTCAAGTTAAGGACATTTCTGTCAAGAATTGGTGTGGATTGCCTTGGCAATTCATTTTTTAGTGATATATTATTAATACTTGACTGAATGTCTTCTTTCAATTCAAGTCTTGCTTTATCACTTTTTTCCAATTGTTCTTGAAAAAGAGCTGCATTTTGACCAGTTAAATTTTCCAAGTTTTGTACTTGTATTTTCAATTCTTTTAACTGTCCAGTTATAAAAGAAATTGAATGTTCATCTGGTTAATTGAGTAAGGTAACTTTAAACTCAAGTCTTTCACAAATTTGCGTCAAAGACAAAATATTTGCCTTATTAAAATTTTCAAGGCCAATTATGGTCTTTTGTTGGTCTTTTACTTGTAGTATCACATTACCCAACTTTTGTTGGACATGATCAAATGCTTTAAATTTTGCCATAATTTCTTTATTACAAGATTCAAAGTAAGTTACAAGTTTTACAAGATCTACTTCTTTGGAAAGGATTGGTTCAATCTTTCCTCCTCCTTGTTTTTGAATTCCATCAAAGTTCTTGCCATATTGAACACATTGTCCATGGCTGTCTTTTCCTTCTTTGGGATTCTGTAATTCTGAGGGTAAGGTTTGTTCCACTTGGGCTTTGCCTTTCCCTTTGCCTTTTGCTTGCCCTTCTGGTTGGTCTTTGGGGCTTGCTTGGGCTTGTTTGGCACTTGTTGAGGCGGATTTTTGCTGGTGGATGCTTGAGGAGCTTCCACTGGGCTGTTTTCCTTGCCTTGAGCCAATTTCTTCTTCTGATCCTCTGACAACATGCTTTGGTTTTTCAACAAAGCTTTGATCTGTTGGACTTGTCCTTTGACAGACATTGGTGTCCAACCCAACAGAAGATCTTCTGTCTTTTCTGGCCCCATGAGCTTCTTCACCTGAAGATAAGAGTTCATGGTGCCTATCCAAAGACTTGGAAGGAGTTCCCACTCTTGTTTTTTTGACGCCAGGAACCAGTTTTTCCATTGGGATTGATAAATTTCCACAGCTGCCTGTTGGAAATGGTTCAGGTCTAACAGCAATAGCAGTTATGTCAGCTTCTGGACTCTCAATAAGAGGTTCAAAGGTGCTGGCTAACCTTTGGGAACTTGTGGAAGTTCTGGCATCCTCAATTTGTGCCTCTCCTCTGGGAAGACATTCTTGCCTTTTGGAGTTGTGGCTGGAATGTCCTGGTCCAGATCCATTTGATTGGATGGAGTAGCTACTTCCACTTCTATTAGGAGTCATTTCACGTCAATTTTAATAAAAAATAGAGTAAACTTGAATTGAATTCACCTGCAGGACCTTTAAAGGGCTCTTTGGTTATTAAACCCCTTGGTGCTGGACTGGTTTGAATTTCAATACTGGACTCTGAGGCTTCAGAGTCTGAAGAATTTTCTCTGATGGAAGACACTAGATAAAATTAAAAATATAAGTTATTTTATCAAATAATGAAAGTAACTTATAAACTCAACTTATTAAATAAAGTTGTTTTAATGTAATTTTATGGCAAATTACGTCAAAAATAAAGAAAAATGTCTAAGATAAAAGAAAAAATGTTTTTAGTAAAGATTTTTATTTGATTTATTATTTTCTTTAAAGAAATAATAATTATGCAATTAACAAGTTAATTAATCAAAATTGTATTATTATTCACTTTATACTAGAATAACTCAACGAATAAATTTCAAGTCTGTGATGTGAAAAAGCCACTAGTTAGACAAAATAAATTTATTCCAAGTCACTCAATAGCATATTGTTTCAAACAATATTCTTAAGAAAAAAATAACTTTATTAATATTATAAAGATTATTTATAAGGGATAAGTCCCAAAAAAGCCAATATTTAGACAAATATGGCAATTTTACGTCAAAAATAGTAAAATAAGGTCTAGAATATGATTTATGTCCCAAAAATTGGTTTAAAATCACGGCCAGACCACCAAATGTAAGGTTTGTCTATGAAACTCTTGATAATAGTAAGAATATCAAGAGTACTATGACTGTCCTCAGTAGAAAAATATAATATAATAAAATATTATAACCACAAATTTAAATATAATTATTAGACAATAATTATATAAAAAAAAAATTTAATTATTATTATAATAATATAATAATTATAATAAATTATAATTATTCTATTATTGTTATAGTCACTGACAGTTATAACAATAAGAAGTGTAAAGCTCTTAATGAGACAATTACACGTGGAAAATATAAATATTATTTATAAAAGAATTAAAACACACACTGTGCAGAAATAATTCTTATAGAGAAAATTCTATATATAAAAAAAAACTAATACTAGACAAAAAAATATAGAATTTTTAGAGAAAACTTACTTATAAGATTTATTTAATATAATAAGTCAAACAACAACAGTTATAATATTGAATAATAATTATAAGTTAAAAACACGTCAAAAATCAATAAATTTAAAGATAAAACAACCTTTTATAATATAAATTATGATTAAAGAGTTTTTTAGATGAATTTGTGGATTTTAAAAGATATTTAAGAAGATAATTTTATATAATAAAATATATTATTGGTGATTACAACAATAATCTGAATTCTATGACTTCAATTCTTTGATTTCAATAAATAAAGAATAAAAATAACTTGAGAATTACTTTTAATAATAAGATTTTATATTTAATAAAACTTTACCTGTTTAAATTTCTAATATGATTGGATTGATGATGGATGATGGACAAAAACAGTGATGAAAAGACTCTTTTTATGTCTTCAGAGCAGCTCTCATGATTCATAATGGATGTAGAGGGCGTGCTCAGGTCAAAACTGAAAAACCATGCTTAAAAATAAAGTTCTTAACTTAAGGCAACTTATTTTTACTTCCAATTTAAAGTTACCAGTGTTATTTTTAACTCCAAGTAACTTTAATCCTCATTTAGTTTAACTATTTTAAGTTTTAATATAAAATAAGGTTATTTATATTAAAGTTCATCACATGAACAACTTAAAATTAGAGTTTCAAGCAAAAATCTCTTAAACTTAATTTTTAATTAATTTTTAAAGAAATCATAATTTTCTTTGAGTTTAATTAAAAGAGTAAATTTCCAGGCTAATTGCCCAGGAAATTTATTTATAAAAGATACTTAAAATTTAATTTATATATTGATGATATTAAATTCTAAGTTGTGTGAATTTTTCAAGCAAATCCATTAAGAATTGGATTTTTAATGAATTTTTGAAGTTATTGCTATTTTTCCACGTAAAATAGCAAAACACACCAAACCTTAAGTTTTGATAAGGTTTTAATGCTTGAAACTTGAAGGTTTTAAGCTTATTTAAGGTTTTTAAGCTTAAATAAGCTCTGACAGTTCTTAAAACCTTGATTTCAAGCCTGAATATTGGGATTTACCCTTTGGCAGCTTGAAATTCCTGTCCAATTTGGGATAAAACCAGTTTAAACCTTACGGTTGGATCAAAGTCTAATCTTAAAGTTTAAATAAGGTTGAAAATCCTCCAATACAGGTGGACAACCTTCATTGAATCCTTGCAGATCCAAAAAGTTGGGTACCCCAGCTCTATTTGGTCTTTTTCCTTTGTCCCACCTTTCTGCGTGGATTTTGCCCTTTTATTTATTTAAAGCCATACTATGGCCTTAAACCCTTTTAAATAGAGCTCACGCAGGATTTACATTCTGTATGGCAAATCCTTAGCCAATTCAGTAAATATACACCACACCTCAATTTTAACTAAAATTTTGGTAAGTTTGCATAAACCTTATGCAACTTTAAATTTAAGCTTAATTAAGCTTAAATTTAACAATTTTAAAAAAATGTTAAAAAAGTTACATTGGTACTGTGAGATTCTTAAATCTTCCAATAACATAAAAAATAAGTGGTTTTGGGTATAACACCCTATGGGTGTACCCTAGGTTATTTTTGGTGTAGAATCCAAAAATGACATAATATTTATAGCTTTGTTTATCCAAAAAAAAGTTATACTTATTTGTTATTATTTCTTATTTTAAATTCAACTAAAAAGTCTGTTTAAGACAAAATTAACTGTTTATAAAATCATTTGTGGCCTTATGGGTATGTCATACATACCTCACAGGCTCACAAACAGCCTCACTTCAGTGGTGAAGGGGAAAATGACCATATGGAATTCATTGGAGGTATTGACATGATCAAAGAAGATTTTGAATGACCAGACAGATTGGTAACAGCTAGATTTAACACCTTGTTTACCAAATCAGCTCACAGATGGTATATCAAATTGAGAGAAGCATGTGGACACCAAAGTTGAACTTGATGGAAAACCCAAATATAAACAAATAGGCCAATGATTCTTTGCGGTTCAAGGTTTAAACAGACTTTAGATCTTCCAAATTCAATTCTGATAAAGACAAAGCTTTACCATGGTTTTGCCAAAAAAAGACAGAATAACAGCATTATACCCTGACATATCATAATTCATGATTCATAGGAAAATTATAAGACAATTTGGAGGTGACCTAGAGCATGCTGTCAAAAGCCGAACTACTGAACAATCTTCAGCAGAAGATATTATAAATATATTAGAAGTAACCACCAGAACCAAAATTGGTTCTAGTAGTGTGAATCTCAAAACAAGGTTTAATACACCTTGGAAAGATTCTGTGGACAAAAAACCTGCAGAAAATCCTAATAATATAAAAGATAAATTTGTAGATACAATCAGGAAATGCCATATTTGCCAAAGAACCACACATTTATCCAATACATGTCCAAAAAGGGGGAAAATCAATGAAATTAACATTGAAAAAGAACTTGATGTTGAAAAAGATGATGTAATTGAAGAAAATTCAGATGATAAATCATCAATATTTTCTGAATCTTCAAAGGATAGATAAAATATAAATTCCACCTTTTACATTGTGGAATCTTATTAACACTTGCCACAGTTGAGCAATAGCCAACATGATTTATCAAAAATTCAAGATCCACAGTTAATGAAAACCAAACCAAACAGAGGGAAAGGTTATACATGGGGTAACTCCTGTATAAAAGAAGTGGTAATTAACAACAAACCCACTAAACTATCACTTGATCCAGGAGCATTCTTCTCTTCTGTAGGTAAATCCTTTCTTAAGACCTGTGTACCAAATTTTGAAGATCAATTTTTTCCAATTGATGGCATAAAATTCAATAGTGCAAGTAACCCAATGAGAGCATTGGGAATATTTCAAACAAGGGTCATATTCCCACATATAAATGGAAATTTAAAAATCACAGTTGAATTTGTTGTTATGGAAAATTGCTCTAGTACCCATTTCATATTGGGAAATGATTATTTAATCACATATTGCATAGATTCACATCACAACAAGGACAGATACTTTACTATTGGGGACAATAAGATTCAAAAATTTGCCTTTTCAGCGTTTAAAAGAAAAATTGCAGTGAGTAAATAGCCCAGTCAAATTAGAGCTGGAAAATTCAGCTTTGAACATTTAAATGAGGCAGAAATAAGCCTTCATATGACTGATAAACAGGAAAATGAACTTTCTTCCCTCTTATATAACCATAAATAAACATCTGCATCAGACAAAGAACCTTTGGGGGAAATTCTTGGTGATGAGGTTTACATAATCCTTAATATTGAGAGAGCTTGTCCACCACTCTTAAGAAGACCTGCATATCCAGAATGTCCTAAATGAAGAGAAGCTCTGGAAATTCATATTATAGAGCTTCTAAACCTTGGTGTAATAAGAAAGGTTGGCCATAATGAGGAGTTAGAAATAACCACACCAGTGTTAGTGGCATGGCATAATGAAAAATCTAGAATGGTTTTGAATTACCAGACAGATTTGTAACAGCTAGATTCAACACCTTGTTAACCAAATCAGCTCACAGATGACATATCAAATTGAGACAAGCACATGGACACCAAATTTGGACTTGGTGGAAACCCCAAATAATCAACAAATGGGCCAGTGATGCTTGGAGGTTTCAGGTGGAAATAGCCTTTGAATATGCAAATTTCAATGCTGATAAAGACAAAGCTTTACCATGGTTTTGCCAACAGAAAGAGAGGGTCACAGCATTGAATCCTGACATGTCAGAATTTATGATCCACAGGAAAATTCTGAGGCAACATGGAGGTGACATAGAGCATGCTGCCAAAAGCAGGACTACTGAACAATCTTTAGCAGATGATATTATCAATATATTAAAAGAAGTAACCACAAGAACCAACATTGGTTCTAGTGGGGTGAATCTTAAAACAAGGTTTAATACACCTTGGAAAGATTCTGTGGACAAAATCCCCAAAGAAAATTGTAATAATATTAAGTATAAATCTGCAGATACAGTCAGAAAGTGCCATATTTGCCAAAGCACCACCCATTTAGCCAATACATGTCCAAAGAAGGGGAAAATCAATGAAATTGATATTGAAAAGGAACCTGATGTTGACAAAGATGAAATAATTGAAGACAATTCAGATGATAAATCATCAATGTTTCTGAATCTTCAAAAGATATAGAAAATATCAATGCCACTTTTGACATCATGGAATCTTATTCCCACTTACCACAATTGAGCAATGGTCAAGTTGATTTATCAAAAGTTCAAGATCCACAGTTAATGAAAACCAAACCAAACAGAGGGAAAGGTCATACAGGGGGTAACTCCTGTATAACAGAAGTGGTAATTAACAACAAACCCACTAAGCTACTACTTGATACATGAACATTCTGCTCTTCTGTAGGTAAATCCTTTCTTAAGACTTGTGTACCCAATCCTGAAGATCAATTTTTGCTAATTGATGGAATAAAATTCAATAGTACAAGTAACCCAATGAAAGCATTGGGAATATTTGAAACTAGTGTCATATTTCCATATATATATGGAAATTTAAGAATCACTGTTGAATTTTTTGTTATGGAAAATTGCTCTAGTACCCATCTCATATTGGGAAATGATTATTTAATCATGTATGGCATAGATTTACATAACAACAAGGACAGATACTTTACTATTGGGGACAATAAACATCAAAAATATTCCTTTTTACCATTAGAAAGAAAAGCTACAATGAGTAAAATAGTACCAGTAAACTTAGACCTGGAAATATTCAAGTATGAACAGTTAAATGAGGCAGAAATAAGCCTTCATCTGACTGAAAACCAAGAAAATGAACTTCATTCCCTTTAATATGACCACAGAAAAGCATTTGCATCAGACAAAGAACCTTTGGGGTCAATTATTGTTCATGAAGTTGAAATCATCCATATTATTGAGAGACCTTATCCACCACTCTTAAGAATACCTGCATATCCATCAAATCCTAAGTCAAGAGAAGCTCTGGAAATTCATATTAAAGAACTTCTAAACCTTGGTGTAATAAGAAGGTTTGGCCATAATGAGGAGGTAGAAATAATTACACCAGTCATAGTGGCTTGGCATAATGGAAAATCTAGAATGGTTGGGGACTTTAGAGCTCTGAAAACTTACACTGTTCCAGACAGGTACCCAATACCAAAAATCCAAATTGCCCTTACCCAGATATCTCAAGCAGTGTATATAACCACTATGGATGCCCTTAAAGGATTTCATCAAAATGTAGTGACACCAAGGGCAAGAAAATACTTGAAAATTATTGTTCACTGTGCAGTATATGAATATTTGAGGATGCCTTTCAATGAATAGCTTTTCGAAAATTCGTTGAATTTTAAGGGTCATCAAATATTCAATATCAAATTTCCATCATACCCAAATATTCAGAATCGAATTTCCCCTACCTTCAAATATTCAAAAGTGAATTTTAACCCTTTTGGGCCTTTGGTCAAACCATAAAAACCCATTAGCCTTAAGTTTTTTTGCCCTAAATTATTTAATACACATGAAAACCACTATGTGCTCCTTGTTTATGAAATAAATAAAATTCTTATTCCACAAATGGTTCTGTGAATCCAATTTATGGTATTGTTAATTCCCTTCAAGCCATTAATTTTATGTATGCATTTTTGATTCCATTGATTTCATTTATAATATTGATGATACCAATGATATTAATTATGAAATTTTTGATGCTATTCATGTTACTTATGGAATTGTTGATGCTATTCATACCATTTATGGCATTTTTCATGAAATTCATGTGATTTATGGCATTTTAACAATCATTCAACCCAATAAGTTTCAAAAAAATATAAGCTTGTTGTTTTTGATTCTTAAGATTGAATTCATTTTTTAAAAATAATGATGAAATTCATAAGGGGAAGTTTTTGAAAGAAATTATCAGCCAAAAAAATACTAAAAAACACAATACTTTATTCATATTTCAATAATGACTTATTCATTGCACTTATTAAATACAAATTATGCATGAATTTGAATATAGCTTATTGATGATTCACTATTAAGATTGAATCATTTTGATTTATATTTTATGTATTTAGTGTTTAGTTATTATTTATTCATTTATTGATGAGTTCCTTCCTTTTTTTGGGGTATTTTTATTGTTTGATTTTTATCATTTATGTATTAATTTTTGATTATCCCATTTTATTACTTATATATATTTGTAGTGGTTATTTTTATTCTTGAAATAATCTTTTGGGATTTATTCTTTTATTAACCATGTGTTTTTTGTTTCAATTTATTATATATGCTTTTTGGATTAAATGTTTTTTATTACATTTGATTATGTATTTATATTTTCATAATTAATTAGTTATTGAAACCAAGAATTATAAGTAAATCATGAATTTGAATATAACCCATTTTATTTATTTATTTACTTATGATTTATGAATTTTTATTATAATAATTGATTAAAAATAATTTAAATTACAAAAAAAAAATCAAAAATCATTGAATTTGAATAAAATTTACTAAGATCTGTTAAAACTAGTTTTAAAAATTGACATTCATTAAGCATTTTAGAAAATAAATCAGTCTTAATTAAGATTTTGTTTAATGAAAATGCATACACTTCAATAAAATAAAATGAGAAATCTATGCTTTTAATTAAATTTAATGAAATTAAAATGAATTAAAGAGTAATTATAACTAATTAGAACTGTTTGAAATTTATTACCATAAATTTTTGAGCTTTTATTATTTGTTTAGTACTTAATTTTTACTTTTGTAATTTTTTTGTTTTTTTGTATACTTTTAATCTTTATTGATTAATTTTGGTTTTGGCTATCTATATTTATTTAGGGTGTTGGTAAACACACGTAAGCTTTTAGTAAAAACACGTAAGCCCTTACGTGTTTTTACTAAAAATGTTAAGGCCAAAAATGACAATAACAATGCCATTTATGGAATTGGTAAGGCTATAAATGACATTAATAATTCCATAAATGGCATTAATGGCCTTAAAAATGTCATTTATAGCCTTAAAATTTCCATAAATGGCATTGTTAATGTCATTTGTGGCCTTAACAATGCCATAAATGGCATTAATGGCCTTCAAAATACCATAAATGGTATTAACAATTCCATTGATGGAATTAATAATGCCCTTTATTGCATTTATAATGCCATTAATGGCCTTAAAAATGCCATAAATAGGCATATTTCATTTAAAAACCACCCCTTATGTCTTTTTAACATATAATTACATGTTTTTACCATAAATTGGTAAAAACACGTAAGTTTTTAGTAAAAACACGTAAGGGCTTACGTGTTTTTACTAAAAGCTTACGTGTGTTTACCAACACCCTTTATTTATTAATTATAATTTATGATTTCTTTGTATTAAAAAAATTGCTCATGATTCAGTAAC
Source organism: Austropuccinia psidii (assembly GCA_023105745.1). NCBI lineage: Eukaryota > Fungi > Basidiomycota > Pucciniomycetes > Pucciniales > Sphaerophragmiaceae > Austropuccinia > Austropuccinia psidii. The sequence continues at coordinate 30,218,076 of JALGQZ010000007.1, read as the reverse complement.
TTATTCATTTGATGATTTAATGATCATTTGTAGTTTATTGATTCATAATCTATTATCTCTTGATTCTTGAAGTATTATTTATCTATTTTTGATTAATTATCTCATTTATTTATTTATTCTATGTTGTATGAAACACAATGGTAATATCATGATTAGAAAATGATTCATGTGTTTTTAATTATTTATATTTTATTGATTAGTTCCTTCCTTTTTTTGATATTTTTATTGTTTGATTTTTATTATTTATGGGTTAATTTTTAGTTATCTCACTTTATTATTTATTTATATTTGTAGTGGTTATTTTTATTCTTAAAATAATCTTTTGGGGTTTATTCCTTTATTAATCCATTTTATTTATTTATTTATTATTATAATTGATTAAAAATAATTTAAATTATAAAACGAAAATTGAAAATCATGGAATTTAAATAAAATTTACTAAGAATTTTGGGCAGCCATTCCCCCGTGTTGGCTATTAAAAGTAAGTACAAATACTGGTCATGGTGTGGCCCCCCACCATGACCAGAGATTATTCTAATTATAATGATTGAAAAATATTTTTTAAAGATGTGTAATTCATCTAATTTTATAGTGTTATTTCACTGTTTATTGTGCCGGGCACTTTCAAAAGAGGCACTGGCCCTATTGGCATGGAAAGCTCCTCTTTTGTGGATCAGATGACCCAAACCCTCAATTTATCAGTCGCCACCCAGTGTTACAGCCTCAAGCCATATCTATGCATGTGCACCCACATAGAGAGGCAAAGCCTTAAGCAACACCCTGCTTTGACCAAGTCCACTGAGTGCTTCCAGAATATGTTTTGTGGCAGAACAGTAATAATCTTGGTCTTCATTTTCACTTTCTGACAATGACTCGAGATCTTGATTATAATTAAAAAGATGTAAAACATGTAAAACTTTATCTAACCGAGTTTTATTGATTGAAGTTTTGAATATTTTACCAATTGAGTAAGGGATGATACCATGATGATCTGATAGACTGACTTGAGGAAGATTGATGAATTAATTTAGATGGATTGGTTACCATGGTATAAGATTTTCCAGAAGATGTTTGACAATAAGAAAATACTGTGAAATTATAGCCTTTGATGAATCTATTGATTAAACCTTGAACAGACGACCAAATTTTTAATTGATCGTCTTGTTGAGAAAACACTCTATCAAAAGTGAATTTCTGAGTTGATTTATTATTGGAATTAGATTGAGTATTAGATATTGAAGGCGCAGATGTTTCAATTGAGTCAGTCTTGGAGCTTATCTGAAAAAAAGAAAGGAATCAAAAAAAATCAATTGAAATAAACCCAAAAAAGAATACTAAATAATGGTATGAATGAATTATAGAAATCAAAAAAGGAAAGATTAATTACAGTATCGAGAATTATATGTTGAAATCTTGAAGGGAAATTAATATCAAAGTTAGGTGGTCTGATTCTTAAGATGACTTGAGCTGAAGTAGGTTTTTGATCAGAAGAATCTATATTTGAGTTTGTGGAATGAGTAGACAAAAGATGATTTGAATGAATTTGATTAGGAGGGGATAATTGAGATGGTTTAAATTTAGGAGATTGAAGATCCAATGAATGATGAGAAGCTTGAGAGATTGAGCTAAAATGAATTATATTATTATTATTTGATGATAAGCTTAAAGAATCCATGGTACATTTCTCCCTTGCAAAAGATTGGTTTCCTGCTAGGAAAGCCGTAGCAAGAGCAAGGCAAGGGCGCCCTCCAAAGTATTGCCGTAGCAACCGAGTCTTGGCCTGCCAAAGCAAGGAAGGTGATTTCGAAGTGACAGCGGTTTGGAACAATCAAAAAAGCCTCGGATCAGCGACGGCGATGGCGCTGGGTGCTTCATGACACACTGGCCTTAGCTGAGACTAGTTTGGTAGCCTGGGAAAGAAATCAATAGAGCCATCTTGTCCTCCAGGCCTGCAGCGGCTATTGTCTTCAAAGAACCTGGTAAATTCTCATGAACGTCGATGATCTTGCACTCAGACTTCCACCCTTGAGGTGACCGGCAAAGCGAGTATTGGCGAGAGCTGCAGTGTTGGAATCTTCAATGACCAGCAAGGAGGTGCCACAAACTACTACCACCGGATCAAATTACCACTGTAGTCTTTCCTAGGATTGATTTAAGTCGTACTGGGGGATGTCTCGCTTGAGGCCATTGATGACGGCCTAGGACGGAAGCTTCAATGTTGATCCACAGTTGCTATTACTTCCAAGTTTGAGGTAAAACACTAATAGTCAGCTTTTGAAGAAAAAGAAAGCGATGTTTTGATTTTTGAAACAAACAGTAAATTTATGTCTTGCTTTTCTATTAAAACTGGTATTACTATTAAAAAACTTGCTCTTGGAAAAAGAATTTGTTGATGTGATAAGAGACTTGCTGGAGTTTAAGATCTGAAGTTATGAGAGGTTGGAATGTTAGACTTGGATGGACTAAAGCACTGATTTTGATTTTAAGCTGAACTGATTGACATTGTTTGTTGATGAAATTTCTTGAATCATTTTTTAATTCTGAATGTTTGATAAGCTTGAGATTCTTGATATCAGCAATATAGGCGTTAAGGGCTTTCAGCCCAGCGACTTCAATCATAGACCGGAGTGCTCTTCTTGGCAGCTCATCCTATCATCCCATCGCTTAAGACTTATATAGTTTGAAGTTGAATCATGTTGATAAAGGGCAAGCAGATTCTTTTCCTGCAAGATTATGAGATTTGCCTCTGGATGAACAGCGCGGCATACTGAAATAAGTTCAACCAGGGTAGTGTCAAAAATCAAAAATAACTAATAAGCATTGGTAGTAATCAAAGAGAAAAGTTTGAAAATAGTAGAGTGAAACAAACAGAGTATAACTGCTGGTTCTTGTCAGAGGCACCGCCTCTTAACAGCCTATGCCATTTCCACCGCCACAGGTATTGCGCCCCCCCCCCCCCAAAAAAAATGAAGAATGAATAAAAGTGAATAATAAATTTATCAAGAAAAATTGAATATGAAAAATTAAAAGTTATTTAAAATAGATGAATGATAAGAAGAAGCGCATAGCCAGACGTTATAAGCAGCTACATACCCTAATGTAGTGATAAATAATAAGGCATATGCATAAAACAGCTGCAGAAGAATGCATAAGAAAAAAAATAAAAAAAATAAAGAATAACAATGAATAATTAAATATTAAATATTAAACAAATGATATATTTATCATTAAAAAAAAGTAAATATTAAGAATTAAAAATTATTTCAATATTAAATAAATAATAAATATAACATGAAAAAGAAATAATGAAAGTAATTATTAAAAATGAAAAATGTAATTAGTAAAGAATAATTCATAAGAAATAAATGATAAGTAACATATAAAAAAATCACACATTCAATGAATAACAGATTGTGATGTTTCAATGACACAAAGGAGCAATTCACAATCAAACCTCGTAAATACATGAATTATAGATAAATGATATAATATAAAAAATTAAAAAAAAATATTAAGTAATTCAAGCTGGAAATAAATAAATAAAATGAATCATAAGAATAAAAAAACATAAATCATCAAAAAATAAAAGAATAATAACTAAATAACTAGTCACTAATAAGAATTATGGATTAATTTAGAAAACCTGAATGAATAAATTATAAATATTAAAAAATGACTAATGAACAATAAAAACCAATAGATAAATAAATAGATAAAACATAAAAATTGCATCATAAATAATAAAAAACAAGAATTGAATGAATAATGGATCAATCATCAATAATAAACATTAAAAAAAAATAAACACAGGAGAAATAATAAACATAATAGAAATAATCAAGATAATAAAATTACCAAATTCAAAATTCAATGACTTATTTCAGTTAATTTTAATCAATATTGAGAAATAATATGAATCAAACTGATTCAGATCAAATTAATTTCCATTCATTTCAATTTATTTAATGAATATTCATTATAATCAATTACTATTGATTTGAATTCATTAAGATTTTATATAATAAATCACTATTGTGTTTAATTAATTCAGTCTGATTAAAATCAATGAATATTCATATTAATCAATTAAGTTTGATCTCAATGAATTTTTATTGATGATAATTAGTTAATACTAAGTATAATCAATTATCCTTTATGTGAATTATTTGAAATCAATTGTTATTAATCATCAATGTTTTAATTTTAGTTAATTTTAATTAATTTTAGTTAATTTTAATTAATTTTAATTAATTTTAATTAATTTTAATGAATTTTAATTAATTTTAATTAATTTTAATTAATTTTAATTAATTTTAATTAATTTTAATTAATTTTAATTAATTTTAATTAATTTTAATTAATTTTAATTAATTTTAATTAATTTTAATTAATTTTAATTAATTTTAATTAATTTTAATTAATTTTAATTAATTTTAATTAATTTTAATTAATTTTAATTAATTTTAATTAATTTTAATTAATTTTAATTAATTTTAATTAATTTTAATTAATTTTAATTAATTTTAATTAATTTTAATTAATTTTAATTAATTTTAATTAATTTTAATTAATTTTAATTAATTTTAATTAATTTTAATTAATTTTAATTAATTTTAATTAATTTTAATTAATTTTAATTAATTTTAATTAATTTTAATTAATTTTAATTAATTTTAATTAATTTTAATTAATTTTAATTAATTTTAATTAATTTTAATTAATTTTAATTAATTTTAATTAATTTTAATTAATTTTAATTAATTTTAATTAATTTTAATTAATTTTAATTAATTTTAATTAATTTTAATTAATTTTAATTAATTTTAATTCATTTTAATTCATTTTAATTCATTTTAATTCATTTTAATTAATTTTAATTAATTTTAATTAATTTTAATTCATTTTAATTCATTTTAATTAATTTTAATTCATTTTAATTAATTGTAATTCATTTTAATCAATTTTAATTCATTTTAATTAATTTTAATTCATTTTAATTAATTTTAATTAATTTTAATTAATTTTAATTAATTTTAATTAATTTTAATTAATTTTAATTAATTTTAATTAATTTTAATTAATTTTAATTAATTTTAATTAATTTTAATTAATTTTAATTAATTTTAATTAATTTTAATTAATTTTAATTAATTTTAATTAATTTTAATTAATTTTAATTAATTTTAATTAATTTTAATTAATTTTAATTAATTTTAATTAATTTTAATTAATTTTAATTAATTTTAATTAATTTTAATTAATTTCAATTAATTTTAATTAATTCTAATTAATTTTAATTAATTTTAATTAATTTTAATTAATTTTAATTAATTTTAATTAATTTTAATTAATTTTAATTAATTTTAATTAATTTTCATTAATTTTAATTAATTTTAATTAATTTTAATTAATTTTAATTAATTTTAATTAATTTTAATTAATTTTAATTAATTTTAATTAATTTTAATTAATTTTAATTAATTTTAATTAATTTTAATTAATTTTAATTAATTTTAATTAATTTTAATTAATTTTAATTAATTTTAATTAATTTTAATTAATTTTAATTAATTTTAATTAATTTTAATTAATTTTAATTAATTTTAATTAATTTTAATTAATTTTAATTAATTTTAATTAATTTTAATTAATTTTAATTAATTTTAATTAATTTTAATTAATTTTAATTAATTTTAATTAATTTTAATTAATTTTAATTAATTTTAATTAATTTTAATTAATTTTAATTAATTTTAATTAATTTTAATTAATTTTAATTAATTTTAATTAATTTTAATTAATTTTAATTAATTTTAATTAATTTTAATTAATTTTAATTAATTTTAATTAATTTTAATTAATTTTAATTAATTTTAATTAATTTTAATTAATTTTAATTAATTTTAATTAATTTTAATTAATTTTAATTAATTTTAATTAATTTTAATTAATTTTAATTAATTTTAATTAATTTTAATTAATTTTAATTAATTTTAATTAATTTTAATTAATTTTAATTAATTTTAATTAATTTTAATTAATTTTAATTAATTTTAATTAATTTTAATTAATTTTAATTAATTTTAATTAATTTTAATTAATTTTAATTAATTTTAATTAATTTTAATTAATTTTAATTAATTTTAATTAATTTTAATTAATTTTAATTAATTTTAATTAATTTTAATTAATTTTAATTAATTTTAATTAATTTTAATTAATTTTAATTAATTTTAATTAATTTTAATTAATTTTAATTAATTTTAATTAATTTTAATTAATTTTAATTAATTTTAATTAATTTTAATTAATTTTAATTAATTTTAATTAATTTTAATTAATTTTAATTAATTTTAATTAATTTTAATTAATTTTAATTAATTTTAATTAATTTTAATTAATTTTAATTAATTTTAATTAATTTTAATTAATTTTAATTAATTTTAATTAATTTTAATTAATTTTAATTAATTTTAATTAATTTTAATTAATTTTAATTAATTTTAATTAATTTTAATTAATTTTAATTAATTTTAATTAATTTTAATTAATTTTAATTAATTTTAATTAATTTTAATTAATTTTAATTAATTTTAATTAATTTTAATTAATTTTAATTAATTTTAATTAATTTTAATTAATTTTAATTAATTTTAATTAATTTTAATTAATTTTAATTAATTTTAATTAATTTTAATTAATTTTAATTAATTTTAATTAATTTTAATTAATTTTAATTAATTTCAATTAATTTTAGTTAATTTTAATTATTTTTAATTAATTTCAATTAATTTTCATTAATTTGGATTAATTTTAATTATTTTTAATTAATTTTAATTAATTTTAATTATTTTTAATTAAATTTAATTGTTTTTAATTAATTTTAATTATTTTTAATTAATTTCAATTAATCTTAATTAATTTCAATTAATTTTCATTAATTTCAATTAATCTTAATTAATTTCAATTAATTTACATTAATTTTAATTAATTTTGATTAAGTTTACTTCATTTTTGGCAGTTTTATTCAATTTTCACCAATTCAAGTAATGCTCATCCTTTTTATTACTTTCAATTAGCTTGCAATAATTTCTGTAAAGTTCTATTTATTTGAAGTTATTTGAAATTATTTTCATTCATTTTAAATTTTAAACAATTCTAATTAATTTTTACTAGTTTAAACTAATGCTCATCAATTTTGGTGGTTTCAATTAGCTTGAAATAATGGTTCTTAAGTTTCATTTATTTCAATTAATTTCAATTACCTTCAATTTATTGAAATTCATTTCAATTAATTCCAATAAGCTATAAATACTCATAATTAATCTGGGTTATTGGTAAACTCATGGAAGTAATTCTGCAAAAACATGTATGCCCTTTTGTGGATTTGCCATGAATTGGTAAAATTATGTAATTATTTAGTGAAAAAAATAAGGTGTGTTTTTTAATTAAAGCTTAGCTAAACAATACCTAGGTTGGTAAAAGCCCAATTTATGGCATTGTTGGTTCCATAAATGGCATAGATGGAATCATTTGTGCCATTGTTCATGCCATAAATATATATATTTAATACCATTGATGGCATTGTTATTCTGTGGCTGATGCCATAAATATTTCACTTCTTTTAATTAATGAATCATATTCATAAATCATTTTTTCAACCAAAATTTGAGATTTTTGTTTTGAATTTTAATTTGGAGGTTGAAAAATTTGAATGGATCCTTTTTTCATAATTTTTTATTCGAGTTTTTGGGTTTTCATTTTGTGGGCCAAAAATTCGAATTTGAAGACAAATTTTTCAAATAGTGAAAATCGAATTCTTCAAATAGCTATGCTTTGATGCCTTTTAGTATCTAGAATGCACCTTCACACTTGCAAAGAATGATGAATGAAATCCTCCTTGAAGAACTTTCACAAGGATGGTTAATCATTTACATTGATGACATTATTGTCTGTTCCAAAACTTGGGAAGATTGTATGTACAGATTATTCAGAGTTTTGACAAAACTCCAATCTGTCAACATGAAAATTTCTTTGAGGAATTGCCATTTTGGATTTAAAGAGCCTAAAGCACTGGGACATGTAGTATCTGGTTTATCCCTTGGAATTGACAAAAACAAGGTTGCAGCAGTATTGCTGAAATCCATGCCTCAGAACAAAAAAGAAATTCAGTCATTTCTGGTGTTTGCAGGATATTACAGGAAACACATTAAAGATTTTGCATTCATAGCAAGACCTCTTTATAAGTTATGTAACAAAGATACAGTATTTGAAATGACTGTCAACAGAGTGAAAGCCTTTGAATCTTTAAGACAAGCCTTGACCACTACTCCACTCTTACTGATGCTAGACTTTAAACTTCCTTTTAAGGTTTATATTGATGCATCAAGAGATGGGCTTGGTGCTTCACTTCATCATGTCCAGATTATGAATGATAAACCTGTGGAAGGACCCATATGCTTCTTTTCCAGGCAAATCAAACCAACTGAATCCAGATATGGAGCCAGTCTGATGGAGTGTTTATGCCTTGTGTGGGCCGTAGAAAAGTTAAATTACTTTCTGGGTGGATGTGGTTTTGAATTAATAACAGATTGTACCGCTGTTAAGTCACTTTTAAACATGAAGCCTCCCAACAGGCATATGCTCAGATGGAAAATAGCCATACAAGAGTATAGGGGAAATATGAACATTGTTCATAAAGATGGGAATATTCTTAAAAATGCAGATGGACTGAGAAGATGGCCATTACCAAATAATATTGATAATCCTGCTCATGTTCCAGAGGAAGCTTCCCCACAAATCCCCATAGAAGGAATCAGTGTTACAGACATGAACACCACCTTCTTTGAGGAGGTAAGAAACAGTTATACTCAGGATAAATACTGTAGCATTTTATCCCAATAACTTACTAAGGACTGTAAAGACAATTCTTTGATAAATGCCTTAGATGAGATATGGAGAAAATCATATGATGAAGGAAGATTCCACTTACTGGATGGTATAATTTACCACAGAACTAAGCATACATTTTTCATGACAGTTGTGGACAGGTCCTTAATAAATCTTGTGCTTAAAGAATTCCATGACAGCCCTTTCTCAGGACATCTGTCTAAGGACAGATCAAGAGGAAAAGTAAAACCCTGAATATGGTGGCCAATGTGGCAGAAAGATGTTGGTGAGTATTGAAAAACCTGTGACAGATGTCAAAAGGCAAATAAATCCACTGGAAAAAGACTTGGGAATATGATCAAGATCCAAGAACCCAGCAGACCTTGGAAAATTGTCCATATGGATTGGGTAACTGGCCTACCACCAGGAGGTGACAGAATCTATAATTCTTTCCTAGTGATTTTAAACAGATTCAGTAAAACTCTAATCTTTTTTCCATGTCACAAAGATGATACAGCCATGGATACAGCTCTTCTGATATGGAATAGAGTAGTGTCATTGACTGGCATATTCACAAATATCATTAGTGACAGGGATCCCAAATTCACTTCAGAACTGTGGAAAAGTCTTCACCAATTATTTGGCACTCAATTGTCTTTCTCTACAGCCTACCACCCCACACTGATGGTCTAGCTGAGAGGATGATACAAAACTTAGAAGACATGGTGAGAAGAGTTTGTGCATATGGCCTTGAATTCAAATATTGTGATGGATTCACTCATGATTGGTGTACTTTTTTACCAGCACTAGAATTGGAATATAAGACATCAATTCATGCCAGTACCAATGAAACTCCTGCTATTGTAGAAAAATGATGGAATCCCAAGTTAACTCAAGATTCTTTAATAGAAGATTTGGTTGAAATACATCCTACAGCTTCCAGATTCAAATAAATGCTAGACAGAGCTAGAAAGAATGCAGTAAGAATTATGGAAGACTCATTTGCATATGCTAAAGATAGATGGGACAAATCATATGCCACTCCAGGTTTCAAAGTGGGGGATTTAGTGCTAGTATCCATCACCAACTTCAATAACATCAAAGGATGTAATAGCCTCAAAGACTCCTTTGCAAGACCTTTTGTTATTGAAGCCCTACATGGAGAAAATGCTGTTGAAGTAGAACTATTTGAAGAACTTCATAATAAACAACCTACATTTCCAGTGAGTTGATAAAGCCATATAAATCTAGTGAGGCTGAAAAGTTTCCCTTGAGTAATAAAGTTCCCCAAGTTATACCTCCTATTGACAAATGTGGTATTAAGAAGATTATCAAAGTTGTTAAAGAAAGAAAATTAAGAACCAAAAAAGCATGGGAATACCTTGTTAGGTACAGTGACCCAGCTTGTGAAGATGAATGGTTAGAAGAAAAGGTCATACCCAAAGCTACCAAACTTCTCAGAAGATTCAGACATACTAGAAACAACAATATTACAAAGTAATATTCTTTTTTAGGGGGAGGGAATGTGGGCATTAGAGGTATTTTCATATACCCAAAAGACCACAAACAAAAAATTAATATACAAACACAAAGAAAATAAATTTATTTATATTATTAAAATATAAATTAAAATATAAAGATGAATTTATATAGAAAATAAGAAATTTAATTATAATTCAATAATAAAAATACATTAAATTTTAAAATTGTAAAACCACATTTTTACTTGAAAAAATTAAATAAAAATGAATTTTCTACAACATCACCCAAAATGAAATAATTTCAGAAAAAAGCTAAATAAAATTTAACATAACTTTTTATCTAACAAAGATGCATATAAAATTTATTTAACCATGGGATTCTCTATAAAAAATTAGGTGGGTTCACCTCTGAGTGAAATTTCTGTAACTCAACTCTAAATAAGCTTAAATTAAGTTTTTTTTGTATTTTCTGCATAGAAGTTGGAAATCCTCAAAACGTTCATTTAATTCACAACAAATGTGGTGTTAATCCTCAATTTTTGTGTTAAAATTGGGGTGTTGTGTATAGTTTAGAAGCTATGAGGAATTGAAGTATTTTCAATTGAATTCATTTGAATTGCCAAAATGTGCACGTGTATTACATAAGTGAACTTTTATTCTCATATGAGGTGTCAATTATTACAGTAGTGTACTGTAAAACTCAATTAAATTAATATTTAAATTAGAAATATAATACATGATGAGGAATCAAAGGAAAAAATAAATTGGAAAGATAAAATTTGGGTGGGAAAAGGAACTCCAGCTTTAAGGAGGAGCCAGACCCCCAAAATCCTTGCTGACAGGAATGATATGTCAAAATCCATGCAAAGGTCCATCACTTTTGGCCTGGAATTGAGTCACAGGGTCTGTGACTCAATTGATGATGAGGGTTTGATACCAACCAGGGAAGTTTTAACTATTGCCAAGAGGGTAAAACTACCCTTAAGATAAAACAATTTTAGTAAAAACAGTTTTTACTGGTTTCTACGCCTCTTACACGCATTCTGACGTGTTTTGAAGGCTCTAGGCTAGGTATTACTATACTAATGGCTGATTTAAGGGTCTAAAATGGCTAAAATCAGCCCTTTTTTGGTCTAAACCAGGGTTCAATGATGCCATAATTGGATTTTCTGTTGTCAGAGTGTTTTCCACTACTGAAAAGAGTAAATTTTACTTTTGGAGTAGGAAAATTGATTGCTAGAAAAGAATGTCTTCTTTGCCTCACTTTTCTCTCCATGTTAGATTTTTTTCCTTTTATAATTAGTTTAAACACTGTTAAAATAATCAATAAAATAGTCCAACCAATTTTTTGAATCATTTTAAACCTTTTAACCACATGAGAAAATCATTATAATCATTTTTACCCCTTGAACCACCGCAAAAGTGAATTAAAGCATCTTTCATCACTGTTAGCTTTGTCACTTTGTTTCCAAATTCACTATGGTAAATTTTGGGCATGGTTTCTCTTTAAATATCTTTTGGAAAACTTTGTTCTTTAATTAAATTCTTTCAGTTACTTGCTCAATTAATTCCAATTGAAATTTCTCTTGAAGAAATTTCATTTGTAGCCTTAAATATCACTTGTAGAGTATTTTTCGATAAATCTTTATTGTTGTCAAAACAATAAAGTTTAATTATATTATTAATTTATGCTTACAAAGTTAAAAACATTAAAATTGTTGTGTTTTCTCTTTAAAAATACTACTTATTACTATTTTTAAAGAATTTTACCTTATACAAATTTTGAGGATAGGAAAATTACTTGATATTTTATCAAATTTTCATATCAATACCTTACACCCTCATAGCTAGACAAATAAGGCCTAGTGCTAAGAGTGATTGAGCCAGGATGGGGAAACTTAAACTTTCTGAATGAAATGAAGTCAAAGGTTGATTTTCTTCATGTGCTTTCTGTTGAGATTGCAGTCTTGATAAAACTCTGGTTTTCTTCAAAGGCTGGTATTGGTTAAGTAGCTGAAATGAGGCCACATTTTTCAGTCCACTGTTGGAGCCATAAAGACTCTCAGGTCAGATGGCAGAGTGCATTGAATTCCACTTCTGCGGTGGAGATTGAGACTTATGGTCACTTTCTTGTCTTCCAAAGTACAACAAACTCATTTACAGTTAAAATATACCTAGTGAAATGACAGTGGGTTTCTCTTCAGTTGGCCCAGTCAGCATCACTGTAAGAAATGACACCACCCCTACCTTTATTCAAAAAAACAAGGACAACATTTTGAGAGCCTTTCAAATAACAAAAATCATAAAGGAATTCCTTCCAGTGCAGATGTAAGGTGTGGATATGAAACATTGATTAAAAATCAAGTACTTTTCTTGTCCTCAAAATTTGTATAAGGTAAAAAATGATTAAAAATAGTATGGAATAGTATTTTTAAGAGGAAACACACCAATTTTATTGTTTCTAACTTTCTAAGTATAAAACAACAATATCATAAATATTTATTGTTTTACCGACAAGAAACATTGATCCAAAAATACTGTACAAGAGATATTTAAGGCTACAAAAGAAATTTCTTCAAGAGCAATTTCAATTGGAATTAATTGAGAAAAAAACTTCAAGAAATTAATTAAAGAGCATAGTCTCTAAAAAAGTATTTAAAGAGAAAACATGCCCAAAAGTGGCCAGAGTGAATTTGGAAACAAGGTGAGAAAGCTAACAGTGATGAAAGATGCTTTAATTCACTTTTGGGGTGGCTCAAGGGGTAAAAATGATTATAAGAGTTACAAAAAGTGATTATAATGATTTATCCACGTGTTTGAAAGATTTAAAATGATTTAAAAAGGGTGGTTGGAATGTTATATTGATTGGTTTAACAGTCTTTGAACTAATTATAAAAGCAAAAGATTCTATTATGAAGAGAAAAGTTGGGCAAAGAAGATATTCTTTTATAGCCTTCAATTTTCTTACTCCAAAAGCAAATTTCTTCTTTTCAGTCGTGGAAGACACTCTGAAAACATAAAAGCCAACTATGGCATCATTGAAGCCTGGTTTAGACCAAAAAAGGGCTCATTTCAGTGAATTTGGGCTATTTTTAGCCATTTTAGACCCTTAAATCAGCCATCACTATAGTAATACCTGGTATAGAGCCTTAAGGACACAACATAATGTGGTTAAGAGACGTAGAAACCATTTAAAACTGTTTTTACTAAGATTGTTTTAGCTTAAGTCTAGTTTTACCCTCTTGGCAACAGCTAAAACTGCCCTGGTTGGTATCAAAACCTCATCATCAATTGAGACACAGACCCTGTGACTCAATTCCAGGTCAAAAGTGATGAACGTTTGCATGAAATTTGACATTCCACGCCTGTCAGAAAGGATTTTGGGGCTCTGGCTCTCCCTTGGAGCTAGAGTTCCTTTTCCCCCCCAGATTCAATCTTTGCAATTTATTTTTTCTTTAATTCCTCATCATGTAATACATTTGTGATTTAAACATGCAATCCAATTGAAAATTTACAGTACACAACTGTTAATAATTGATACCTCATATGTAAATTACAGCTCACTTATGTAATACATGCACACATTTTAACATTTCAATTGAAAATACTTCAATACCCCATAACTTCTAAACTACACATAACATCTCAATTGTAACACAAAAATGGATGGTTAACACCACATCTGGTTTGAATTAAATTAAGGTTTTGAATATTTTCAACTTTTTTACAGAAAAATACTAAAAACTTAATTTAAGCTTATTTAGAGTTGAGTTACAGAAATTTTACCCAGAGGTGACCCCACCTTATTTTTCATGAGGAATCCAATGGTGAAATAATTTTCATATTTTTATTTTGGGATGAAAAGTTATATTAATTTTTTTTTAAAATCTTTCAAAAAACATTTGGTTTTAGTATTTTTGTTGAAAATTCATTTTTACTTAATTTTACAAATAAAAATGCATTTTCATAATTTTAAAATTTGATGTAATTTTTATTTCAAATTATAATTAAATTTTTCTTTTTGTATATAAATTTGTAATTATATTTTAATTATTATTTTGATAATATAAATGAATTTATTTTATCTATATTTGTATCTTATTTTGTTATTTGTGGTATTTTGGGTATATGAAAATACCTCTAAGGCTCACATTCCCTCCCCCTAAAAAGGAATATTACTTTGTAGTGTTGTTATTTCTAGTGTGTCTGAACCTTCTGAGAAGTTTAGTAGCTTCCGGTATGTCTTTTTCTGCTAACAATTCATATTCACAAGTTGCGTCACCGTACCTAACAAGGTATTCCCTTCCTTTATTGGTTCTCAACTTTCTTTCTTTGTGAACTTTGGTAATCTTCTTAATACCAGATGATTCACTAGGAGGGATAACCTTGGGAACTTCATTCCTCAAACAAAATTTTTCAGCATCACTAGCTGTATATTGCTTTATCAAGCTCACTGGAAATGTAGGATGCTTATTTATAAGTTCTTCAGATAATTCTACTTGCACAGCATTTTCTCCATGGAGGGCCTTAATAACAAAAGTTGCTGCAAAGGAGTCTTTGAGATTTTTACATCCTTTTATGTTATTGAAGTTAGTCGTGGATACAATTACTAAATCCCCCAATTTGAAATCTGGAGTGGCATGTGATTTGTCCCATTTGTCTTTGGCATATGAAAAAGAGTCCTCCATGCACCTTATTGCATGCTTTTTAGCTTTGTCTAGCATGTGTAGGATGTATCTCAACCAAATCTGTGAGTCTTAGAGGTACTTTCATATACCCAAAAGACCACAAATAACGAAATAAGATATAAATATAAATAAAAATTAAAATATCAATACAAATTTATATACAAAAACAAAAATTCAATTATAATTCTAAACAAAATTGCATTAAATTTTAAAATTATGAAAATGCATTTTTACTTGAAAAAATTAAGTAAAAATGAATTTTTAACAAAATTAATGAAATAAAAATATTTTTTGTAAAAGGTTACATAAAATATATTATAACTTTTTATCCAATAAATACACTCAATAAAATTACTTCAGCATTGGATTCCTCATCAAAAATAAAGTGAGGTCACCTCTGGGTAAAATTTCTGTAACTCAACTCTAAATAAGCTTAAATTAACTTTTTAGTATTTTCTGTACAAAAGTTGAAAATCCTGAAAACCTTAACTTAATTCACATCACATGTGGTGTTACTTATCAATTTTTGTGTTAAAATTGAGGTGTTGTGTGTGGTTTGAAAGTTATGAGGAATTGAAATATTTTCAATTGAAATGTCAAAATATGTGCGTGTATTACATAAGTGAACTGTAATTTACATATGAGGTATCAATTTTTAAAGTATTGTACTGTAAAGTTTCAATTCAATTGCATGTGTAAATTACAAATGTATTACATGATGAGGAATTAAAGAAAAAATAAATTGGAAAGATTAAATCTGGGGGGAAAGCAACTCTAGCTCCAAGGCAGAGCCAGACCCCCAAAATCCTTGCTGACAGGCCTAGTATGACAAAATACAGGCAACGTTTCATCAATTTTGGCCTGGAATTGAGTCACAGACCCTGTGACTCAATTGAAGATGAGGGTTTGATACCAACCAGGGCAGTTTTAACTGTTGCCAAGATAGTAAAACTACCCTTAAGACAAACAAATCTTAGTAAAAAAAGATTTAACTGGTTTCTACGTCTCTTACACACATTCTGACGTGTTTTGAAGGCTCTATACCAGGTATTACTATAGTAATGGCGGATTTGAGGGTCTAAAATGGCTCAAAATAGCCCAAATTTGTTAAACTGAGCCCTTTTTGGGTCTAAACCAGGGTTCAATGATGCCATAGTTGGCTTTTATGTTGTCAGAGTGTCTTCCACGACTGACAAGAATAAATTTTGCTTTTTGAGTAAGAAAATTGATGGCTATAAAAGAATGTCTTCTTTGCCCCACTTTTCTCTTCCTGTTACAATATTTTCCTTTTATAATTAGTTTAAACACTGGTATAACAATCAATAAAATATTCCAATCACTCTTTTCAAATCACTTTGAAACTTTTTCACCATGTGTAGAAATCATTGTAATCACTGTTTGTAACTCCAATAATCGTTTTTACCCCTTGAACCACCCCATACGTGAATTAAAGCATCTTCCATCACTGTTAACCTTGTCACTTTGATTCCAAATTAACTCTGGTCACTTTTGTGTGTGTTTTCTCTTTAAATATCTTCTTAAATAGTTTTCTATTTAATTACTTGACTTCAGTTCTTTGCTCAATTAATTCCAATTGAAATTGCTCTTGAAGAAATTTCTTTTGTAGCCTTAAATATCCCTTGCAGAGTATTTTTGGATATATTTTTATTGTTGGTAAAACAATAAATATTTAAAATATTGTGGTTTTATACTTATGAATTTAAAAACAAGAAAATTGGCCTGTTCTCTCTTAAAAACACTATTTCATACTGTTTTTCAATTATAAATCACCTTATACAAATTTTGAGGACAGCAAAAGTACTTTATTTTTAATCAAAGTTTCATATCCACACCTTATAAAATCTTCCTTCAAAGAATCTTGAGGGAATTTGGGATTTCATCCTTTTTGTAGAATAGCAATAGTTTGATTGGTACTGGCATTAATGGATTTCTTATATGCCAATTCTACTGCTGGTAAAAGAGTACATCAATCATGCGTAAATTCATCACAATATTCAAATTCAAGGCCATATGCACAAAGTCTTCTTACCATATCTTCCAAGGTCTGGATTATCCTTTCAGCCAAACCATCAGTTTGTGGGTGGTAGTCTTTAGAGAAGGATAATTTTGTCCCAAATAGTTGGTGAAGATTTGTCCATGGTGCTGAGGTGAATTTGGGATCTCTGTCACTAATGATGTTTGTGAATATGCCAGTCCATGATGCTACTCTATTCCATATCAGAAGAGCTGTATCCATGGCTGTAACATCCTTGTTACATGGTAGAAAGATTGGAGTCTTACTAAATCTGTCAACAATCACTAGGCAATCATTAAAACTTCTATCACCCCCTGGTGGCAGGCCAGTTACCCAATCCATATAGATGATTTCCCAAGGTCTGCTGGGTTCTTGGATCTTGATCATATTCCAAAGTCTTTTTCAAGTGGATTTCTTTGCCTTTTGACATCTGTCACAGGTTTTGCAATACTCTGCAACATCTTCCTGCCACATTGGCCACCATATGCAGGTTTTCACGTTTCCTCTTGTTCAGTCCTTAGACAGATTTCCTGAGAAAGGGCTGTCATGGCATTCTTTAAGCAAAAGATTCTTTAGGGACCTGTCCACAACTGTCATGAAGCATTTATGCCTAGTTCTGTGGTAAATTATACCATCCAGTAAGTGGAATCTTCCTTCATCATATGATTTTCTCCATATCTCATATAAGGCATGTATCAAAGAATTGTCTTTACAGTCCTTAATAAGTAATTGGCATAAAATTCTCCAATTTTTCTCCTGAGTATAACTGTTTCTTATCTCCTCAAAGAAAGTGGTGTTCAGGTCTGTAACACTGATTCATTTTATGGGGATTTGTGGGGAATCTTCCTCTGGAACATAAGCAAGATTACCAATATTATTGCATAATGGCCATCTGCTTAGTCCATCTGCATTCTTATGAATATTCCCATCTTTATGAACAATTTTCATATTGCCCCTATACTCTTGTATGGCTATTTGCCATCTGAGCATATGCCTGTTGGGAGTCTTCATCTTTAAAAGTGACCTGACAGTGGTACAATCTGTTATTAATTCAAAAACACATCCTTCCAGAAAGTAACTTAGCTTCTCTAAGGCCCAGAAAAGACATGAGCGCTCCATCTGACTAGCTCCATATCTTGCTTCAGTTGGTTTGATCTGCCTGGATAGAAGCATATAGGTTCTTCCACAGGTTTATCATTGATAATCTGTAATTGATGAAGTGCAACACCTAGCCCATCTCCTGATGCATAGATATAAATTTCAAAAGGCAGCTTAAAGTCTGGAATAAGTAAGAGTGGAGCAGTGGTCCAGGGTCGTCTCAAAGATTCAAAGGCTTTGACTTTGTAAGCAGTCATTTCAAATACTGTGTCTTTGTCACATAATGGATAAAGAGCTCTTTCTATGGATGCAAAATCTTTAATACATATCCTGTAAGATCCTGAGAACCCCAAAATGACTTAACTTCTTTCTTGTTCTGAGGCATGGGATTCAGAAATACTGCTATAACCTTGTTCTTGACAATTCCAAGGGATAAACCAGATACTACATGCCCCAGTGCTTGAATTTCTTTCAATCCAAAATGGCTTTTCTTTAAACAAATCTTCATGTTCACAGATTGGATTTTTGTCAAACCTCTGGATAATCTGTACATATGTTCTTCCCAAGCTTTAAAACAGACAATAATTTCATCATTGTAAATGATTAACCATCCTTCTGAATGTTCTTCAGGGAAGATTTTATTCATCATTCTTTGGAAGTGTGAAGGCAAATTCTTGATACCAAAAGGCATCCTCAAATATTCATATAATCCACAATGAACAATGATTATTAAGTATTTTCTTTCCCTTGGTGTCACCACATTTAGATGAAATCCTTTGAGGGCATCCATAGTGC
Organism: Austropuccinia psidii; assembly: GCA_023105745.1. NCBI lineage: Eukaryota > Fungi > Basidiomycota > Pucciniomycetes > Pucciniales > Sphaerophragmiaceae > Austropuccinia > Austropuccinia psidii. The sequence continues at coordinate 30,199,090 of JALGQZ010000007.1, read as the reverse complement.
TTCTAAACACTTCTTGAGATATCTGTATAAGGGCAATTTGAATTTTTGGTATTGGGTACCTGTCTGGAACAGTGTGAGTTTTCAGAGCTCTGAAGTCCAAGGCGTTTCTAAATTTTGAATTATGCCATGCCACTATGACTGGTGTAGTTATTTCTACTTCCTCATTATGGCCACCCTTTCTTATTAAACCAAGGTCTAGAAGCTCTATAATATGAATTTCCAGAGCTTCTCTTGATTTAAGACTTGCTGGATATGCAGTTCTTCTTCAGAGTGGTGGATAAGGTCTTTCAATCTTAAGGATGATGTGAACCTCATTACCAAGAATTTCCCCCAAAGGTTCTTTGTCTGATGCAAATGCTTATTTATGGTCATATAAAAGGGCAGAAAGTTCATTTTCCTGTTTATCAGTCAGATGAAGGCTTATTTAAGCTTCACTCAACTGTTCATATTGGAACATTTCCAACTTGAAGTTGACTGGTGCTACTTTGCTTACTGTAGCTTGTATGTTAAATGGTAAAAAGGCAAATTTTTGATGCTTATTGTCTCCAATACTAAAGTATCTGTGCTTTTTATTATGTAAGTATATTCCATACATGATCAATGAGTCAATCCCCAATATAAGATGGGTACTAGAGCAACTTTGCATAAAAAAAATTCAACAGTGATTGTTAAATTTCCATTTATATGTGGAAATATGTCACTAGTTCCAAAGATTCCCAATGCTTTCATTGGACTACTTGCACTATTGAATTTTATGACATCAATTGGTAGTAATTGGTCTTCAAAATTTGGTACACAAATCTTAAGAAAAGATTTGCCAACACAAGAGAAGAAGGCTCTCGCGCCAAGTAGAGGTGTGAGCCTTAGAGGTATATTCATATACCCAAAAGACCACAAATGATAAATTAAGTTACAAATATAAAGAAAATAAATTGATTTATATTATAAAAATGAAAATTTAAATATAAATACAAATTTATATTTAAAAATCAAAATTTAATTAAAATTTAAAATTATGAAATTATCTTTTTACTTGTAAAAATTAAGTAAAAATGAATTTATTAATAAAAATTGTGAAATGAAAATCTTTTTGGTAAAAATTTATATATAATATATGATAAACTTTTATCCAATAGATAAACATAACAAAATTATTACACCATTGCATTCCTCATAAAAAATAAAGTGGGGTCACCTCTGGACGAAATTTCTGTAACTCAACTCTAAATAAGCTTAAATTAAGTTTTTAGTATTTTCAATACAAAAATTGAAAATTCTCAAAAACTTTAATTTAATTCACACCACATGTGGTGTTAACCATCAATTTTTGTGTTAAAATTGAGGTGTTGTGTTTATTTAGAAGTTATAAGGAATTGAAGTATTTTCAATTGAATTTGATTAAAATTTCAAAATGTGCATGTGTATTACATAAGTGAACTTTGATTTAAATATAAGGTATCAATTATTACTGTACTGTACTGTACTGTACAATTCAATTGAATAACATATGTAAATTACAAGTATAATACATGATGCGGAATTAAACAAAAAATCAATTGGAAAGATTAAAATTGGGGGGGAAAAGGAGCTCTAGCTGTAAGGGGGAGCTAGACCCCAAAATTCCTTGCTGACTGGTGTGGGATGTCAAACTCCACCCAAAAGTTCATTACTTTTGGCCTGGAATTAAGTCACAGGTTCTGTGACTCAATTGATGATGAGGGTTTGATACCAACCAGGGTGGTTTTAACTGCTTCCAAGAGGGTAAAACTACCCTTAAGCTAAAACAATGTTATTGAAAACAGTTTGAACTGGTTTCTACGCCTCTTAAACACATTCTGACATGTTTTGAAGGCTCTAGACCAGGTATTGCTATAGTAATGGCTGATTTAAGGGTCTAAAATGGCTAAAAATGGCTTAAACCATCCCTTTTTGGTCTAAACCAGGGTTCAATGATGCCATAATTGGCTTTTCTGTTTTCAGACTGTTTTTACGACTGAAAACAGTAAGATTAAATTTTGGAGTAATAAAATTGATGGCTATAAAAGAATGTCTTCTTTGCCCCACTTTTCTCTTCATGTTAGAATCTTTTCCTTTTATAATTAGTTTAAACACTGTTAAACCAATCAATAAAAGATTCCAAAAACCTTTTTTTATATCATTTTAAACCTTTTACCATGTGAAAAAATCATTATAATTGTTTTTTGCAACTCTTAGAATCATTTTCACCCCTGAACCACCCTAAAAGTGAATTAAAGCATCTTTCATCACTGTTAACTTTGTCACTTTGATTCCAAATTCACTCTGGTCACTTTTGGGCATTTTGTCTTTTTAATATTCCTTTTAAAGACTTTTAATTGCTTGCAGTTCTTTTCTCAATTAATTCCAATTGAAATTGCTCTTGAAGAAATTGCTTTTGTAGCCTTAAATATCTCTTGTAGAGTATTTTTGGATAACTTTTTATTTTTGGTAAAACAATAAATCTTTATGAAATTATTGTTTTATACTCATAAATTTATGAAAATAAAATTGGCGTGTTTTCTCCTAAAAATAATATTTCTTTCTAGTTTCAGTTGATTGTTACCTTATACAAATTTTGAGGACAGGAAAGGCACTTGATTTTGAATCAAATTTTCATATCCACACCTTAAATTTGGGGGCCAAGCCATGATATTTTACCTGTGACATATTTTTTTACTCTTTTTTATACTTTTTTATTATATTGAAAAATTTAAAGAACATATAAAAAATACTTATCATTCAAAAAAGCCATAAAAAATAATTTTCTCATGTTATAAGTGAGGCTTATATTTTCATTTCTTTTTTTTCAAATAACCTTTTTTGTACCTAATTAATTGGCGTTTTTCATTAATTTTAGTGTCTGACAACGTGGTAAGATAAGAAAACATTGAAACAGCCTCAACAGTCACCAGCATATTCTCTGCCAGTACTATCAATTCAGACCATAATAGTACTGTTATTGTGACTCAAAATAACCAACCTGAACCAATATCTTCTTAATTGATTAACTTGGATATAAGTAATACCCTTCAGAAAGCTAAGAATTTGGCCAATAGTAAGTTTTTGACGTAAAAATACTATTTTAAGCCTTTTTAATCATAAAATATGCCTTCAACTAGATCAGGAGCCAGCTATAACCCCTCAAGCAGCTCCCAGAAAGGTAATAGATGTGATTATGGCAGAAGCCAACCAGGTACAAAAGTAAAAGGGTCAGTTGATGACTTCCAAACTACTAAAATAGGTCATTCTGATGCTGATAATACCATTTTACCTTCACAAAGAGCTGACACTGCCACAAGAGGGGGAAATCACAGGTAACTAGTTTTGAATTGCTAATAACTCCTGTAACCAAGGGTGGCAAGGGTGTATTTCCTGCCCCTCCTAAAATACTGAACAAAATCTTCCTTTGGGCTCACACACCAAAATAAAATTAGTAAGTTGCTTTACAACTGCAGGAGACAAAATTAAGCAGTCTCAGATCAGACCTATTCAATATATAAGAATAAATTTAATTTCAGTAGTTTGGTTAATTTTCATATCTTAATCAAATACTTGTCTGTATAATTTTAATTCTCTTTAGTGAAATTGGGGGTTAGTGGTTTCTTCTTGGTAATAAATCCTTGTTAAGATGGGTTATTTAAGGTTTTTCTGAAAATTTGATGAATTTTGATAAAGGCAATTTTCTTAAGTTAAAGTTATAATACAGTGAAATACTTCTTAACAGGTTTGTTAATTTTTTAAGAGTGTTTAATAATAAAATAAAATTGTATTTGTTAAATTTAAGAGGTAAGATTCTTTGATATTGGATTTTTGAAGGGGAAAGTTATTTTCAATTCTTAATAAATGGTGTTAACTTTACTGGATAAAATATTTTAATAGAGTAGTAACTCTAATCTTGGGTACTGGATAATTTTTATTTTATTTTTTAATAATAATATGATTCCACTGAGCTTAGCTACTGGGTAATCTACAACACTATACTTCCACTGAGCTCAGCTACTGGGCAAGTAAATTTACTAAAATATACTGGACTACCACCCAGGTGAGGGATTAATTATTCCTATGCTCCTACTTTGCAGTGGATATAATGCGCATGGGATATAATTTGCATGTGTGGATTTTGAAATTTGGGGGGAGAGAGCCCCTCTATTTCTACCTTTTGTCTAAGGTTTGACTATGAAACAATAAGTAAAAATTACTAATATTTCACTTATTGTACTATGAATGTCCTCATAAATGAAATAAATAAGATAAAAATAATTATCATAATAAAGAATTATTATAATTATGGCGTAAAATAATTATATTATTAAATAAATATAATAATTCAATTTATATTTTAAAAAATAAGAATATAATAAGCAAATTTATAAATATAAGATAATTAATATATTTTAAAGCACTTTATTATTGCTACCAACAAATAATAAAGGCGTAAAAAATTGTTCTTTATTAATAAAAAACAATTAATAACAATAATATTACTAATATTAAAGCTATAAAGTGATATAAATACTCTTCATATCAATTATAGAATTATTAAAGTAATAATAGAGAAAGATTCTTATTATAAGAGAAATAACCTAATTTTAATGCTTAATATAATAATTTTGAACAATTCTACACCTAAAAATGTAAATAAAACTTATTTAAATTGTAGATAAAATAAAACTTAAGAGAAATTACAATTTTTCTTGATTTTGCGTGGAATAGAGGTTTTCAAGAGAAATTTAAACAAAACAATTAAATAATTGCAATAATCACGTCAGAGATGAATATTATAATAATATTATCTTTGGTCTTTAATAATATAAAAGTTTTATATATAAAGCATAAAGAAATTACCTTTTTATTTAATGATTTAACGTTTTGTACGTGTCTGAGGGGAAAACAGAGTAAAAAGAGGTCTATTTATAGTAAATACCTCCCTCCTAGAGTCCAGAAGGCTTCTAGTAGACGTTTAATGATGCTTTCTACTACAATTGATCAATATTTTAAGTTTTGGTGATGATTACATCATGATCAAACCATTTTACCTCATAATTACGCCATTATTTAGATTTATCACTATAAGTCTAGGTTTGATGACATCATAGGCTTGGCAGAAGCCTCAACTTCGTGGATTTTATTAGTATTAATCATATTTAAATAGTATTCACCAGTTTTATCACTTATATGACTGTTAAACTTGAAATAGGATTACAGTGAGTGATCTTAAATGATCAAATTTAAGCTTAAACTTGGATCATTGATACCTTTTGAGTTATACATGCTACAGCTATTCTGAGAGTGGATTCTGATAGCTTGGCATGTCCTCATTACACTTCCAAGAGAATTTTATTACATCATCAAAACTGTGTTTTTGATGATTTCTCTTGTAACTCATCTTTTCTGTCGGAATTTAATATTTTAAACTTCAAACCATGATTTCAAGGGGTTATACCTCGAATATTGTAATACGAAATACATCATTCTTCTCAAATGAACTAGTAGAATCAAACTGTATACATGTTTTTAAGTTTGGACCACTTTCACAACAAAGTGGTCAACAGCTCTATGGATTTTAATCAATAATCCCTTACCGGTTTTAACCTTGTTTATAACTTGTGAAATCAAGTTCATTCCTGTATTCCTACAGTTATTAAGTGGCGACTTTATTTTTGGTTCATCACTCTATCATGTATATTTCAAAAGATATTAGCTAAAATCCTTGAATATATGTGTTGACAAAAAAAGTGCATATATTCAGCTTAACTCCTTAAGTATTGACTTTGGACATTACCTTCTTAATTCTTTTACGTGTAGATTTTTATGGAGAATCCAATGGTACCATTTATTTAACATGTTGCTTCATTGGTATTTGAAATAATTAATTATTCATGTTTTTTATAAGGTGTTATTACTTCTAACTCATTAAATATTGACTTTACAGATATGCCATAAAAATGGTATATGTGTATTTTATCATGAGGAACCCAATGGCGTAATTTATTTCACATTTTTATTCATTGGCTTTTAAGTTAAACCAAGTTTTATGCCTATTTATGGCAGTTTTGTAGCTTTAAGGTAATTATTTTTAATGTATAATTATTTTAAATATTTCTTGTGACCTTTTTGGGTATGTGGTCATATATCAAAGGTTCACATTCCCTACCATCAAAAGAGATTTTACCACGATATGATATGTGTAATTAGGGTATCATCCACTGTCCTACCTCTTCAATAGACTTTGTTAGTCTTGAAGCTCAATAATGCTTGATTTTTCTATTCTTTAGGTTTTCTTTCATGTCTGAACCGTCTTAGTAGTTTATCAGCATTTATTATATCTTTCTCAAGTAGCCGTTTATCTTCTTGAGTTGAGTTTCTATACCTTACAAGGTACTCTCTTTCTTTTTTTTCTTGTCCTTCTTTCTTTAAGGACTTTTACAATTTTCTTGTCTTCTCCTTCTTCCAAGGGGGGAATTTCAAGTGGGGGTTTATTTCTTAGTGGAAATAATTCCTTGTCACTTGAGCTGTAAGGTTTTATCAGACTTACAGTGAAAGTTGGGTGTTTGTTCATTAATTCACCTGTGAGTTCCAATTGCACAGCATTGGGTCCATGAAGTGCCTTTATCATGAATGGTCCTGAAAAGAAATCTTTCAATTTATTTGGACCTTTTATGTTATTGAAATTGAGGGTTGATACTAGGACCAAGTCTCCTATTTTGAAGTCAGGTGGTTTATGACTTTTATCCCATCTTTCTTTTGCATATTTGAAAGAATCTTGCATACATCTATTTGCATGGTGTCTTGCTTTGTCAAGCATTATCTTAAACTGCTTGCTGTTGGATGTATATCCACTAAGTCCTTTTTGAGGGTGTCATAAGGAAGTCTTGGATTCCAACCTTTTTCTAGCATTGCTGGTGTTTTTCCAGTAGAAGAATTGATTGATGTTTTATATGCCAATTCAAGGGCTGGTCTTAGTGTACACCAATCATGGGTAAAACCATCAGAATCTTTGAATTCTAGTCCATAAGCACAGAATCTTCTGATCATGTCCACCAAGGTTTGTATCATTCTTTCTGCTAAACCGTCAGTTTGAGGATGGTAATCTGTTGAGAATGATAACTTTGTCCCAAACAAGTTATGGAGATTTGTCCATAATGCTGAAGTGAAGTTTGGGTCTCTGTCACTTATAATATTCTGGAATCAGCCTGTATGGCTAATGACTTTATTCCATATCATTATGGATGTGTCCATAGCTGTGTCATCTTTGTGACATGGTAGGAACATGGGAGTTTTACTATACCTGTCAAATAATACTAGGCATGCATTATAGCTTCTGTCTCCTCCTGGAGGTAATGCTGTTACCCAATCCATATGAACTATTTCCCATGGGGATTTTGGTTCTTGCATTTGGATCATCATTCCAAATTTCTTTTGTTTGGCTCTGTTGGTTTTTTGACACCTGTCACAGGTTTGGCAGTATTCTGCAACATCTTTCTCACAATTTGGCCACCAAGAGCAGGTTTTCACCCTCCCTAGTGTTCTGTCTTCTGAAAGATGTCCAGCTGCAACACTATCATGACACTCATGTAAAATAGTGTTTATCAGGGTTCTATCTGTTAAGGCCATAACACATGTGTGTTTTGTTCTATGATAAATGATTCCATCAAGGAGGTGGAATCTTCCTTCATCATATGCCTTTTTCCATGTTTCATCTAATTTTGATGAAAGTGATGGATATTTGCAGTCTTTCATTAGAAGTTGGCTTATAATATGGGAATTCTTTTCTATCTTATAGCTTTCTTTAACTTGGTTAAAGATTTCTGTGCCAATGTTCCTTCTATATGGTGCTCTTCCTGTGGTACCCATGCTGGATTGTCAGGGGTACTTGCTAGAGCCCATCTGCTAAGACCATCTGCATTTTTATGAATATTACCAGATTTATGAACAATAGTCATATTTCCTCTATATCCTTGCATAGCAATTTGCCATATCAGCATATGTCTATTTGGAGTTTTCATATTTCATAGAGATTTTACAGAATTACAGTCTGTAATCACATCAAATACTGTTCCATCCAAGTAAGAATGTAATTTTTCTAAAGCCCACACTAAGCAGAGGCATTCCATTTGGCTTGCTCCATTTTTTGCTTCTGTTGGCTTTATCTTTCTTGAAATAAAACAAATTGGTCCTTCCACTGGTTTATCATTGATAATTTGTGTCTGGTGTAGTGCAGCACCTAGTCCTTCTCCACAAGCATCAATGTAAAGTTTGAAGGGTAGTTTCCAATCTGGCATTAGAAGAAAAGGGGCATTTGTTAAGTAATTTTTCAATTCTTCATATGCCTTGACTCTTTCTTCTGTCATTTCATAGACTGTTTTTTGATCACATAGTTTATACAAGGATTTGGCAATTTTTTCAAAGTCCTTTATATGCTGTCTATAGTAACCAGAAAATCCTAGAAATGATTGCATTTCTTTTTTGGTTTGAGGCATTGGCTTAAGCAGTACTGCTGCTACTTCATTCTTGTCTATTCCTAGACTAAGTCTAGATACAACATGTCCTAGTGCTTTTAGTTCACTATATGCAAAATGACATTTTTTCAAGGAAATTTTCATATTCACTTGCACTATTTTTTGTAGTACCCTTTCTAGTCTTGTAAGGTGATTTTCCCAAGTTTCTGAGCAAACTATGATATCATCAATATAGATAATTAACCATCCTTCTGATAATTCTTCAGGAAATATGGTATTCATCATCCTTTGATAATGGGAGGGTGCATTTTTTATGCCAAATGGCATTCTTAAGTATTCAAAAATCCCACAGTGGACTATTATCCTCAGTATTTTATTGGCATTGTCTGTTAATACATCTTGATGAAAAACTTTTAAAGCATCCAGGGCTGTTATGAACTTAGCTTGTGACAATTGTGTCAATGTCTCATGGATTCTGGGTATTGGATATCTGTCTGGAATGGTATAGGTGTTCAGGGCTCTGAAGTCCCCTACCATTCTTCATTTTCCATTATGCCAAGTTATAATGACAGGTGTAGTGACCTCTACCTGTTCATTATGTCCTACTTTTCTTAATACTACAAGGTCCATTAATTCTTTAATGTGTACCTCCAAGGATTCTCTAGCCCTTGGACTATCTGGGTAAGCAGGTCTCCCTAGTAAATGTGGGTAATGTTTTTCCACATTAAGAATTATATCCACCTCATGCCCAATTATGGCACCTAGTGCCTCTTTGTCAGTTGCAAAGGCATTTTTGTACTTAAATAAGAGTTCAAGCAATTTTTCTTTCATTTTTTCTGTTAATTCTTGATTGAATTCTGCCTCTTTGAGTTTTTCAGATATAAAAAGTTCCTTTTCTGCACTTTTCTCTTCATTCTTAATAACTGTAATTTGTTTTTTGTTATTTAAGAAGCCAAACTTTTGTCTTTTGTTCTCTCCTATGGTAAAATATCTATCTTCTTGGTTAGAGATATCTATACCATGGATTGACAAGTAGTCATTTCCAAGTATGAAGTGATTACTAGTACAGTTTTCCATTACTAAAAACTCTACTTTAATTCTAACACATTGTGAGGGTTGAGGAAAGATTAGTGTTAAATAAATTATTCCAAGGGGCTTCATTCTCTCACTTGCACTACTAAATTTGACACCTTTTATTGGAATAAGTTTTTCTTGCCAATCTGGAACAATGGTTTTTTAATAAGTTTTACCAACACAGGTGCAATATGCTCCTGTATCCAAGTTCACTTTTCCTTCTTGTTTATCAACCCTAACAATACTTATACTTGATTTTCCAGCTGTATATCCCATTCCTTTTGCAGGTTTGGTTCTATACATTTTGGCATCTTGTATATTTGTTGGGTTTGTGTCAGATGTTCCAACTTGTGGTGAGTTGGAGTTAACATCTAGTACTTCATAAATTATATCAATATTATTAATTTGTGCATTAATTATATGAATTTCATCACTTTCAGAACTTTCTTACTCTTCTGTTTCTTTTTCAGAGTCAGATTCCTCCTCTTTGTCATTGTGGTTTTCTGTTTCCACAATTTCATTAATCTTTGCCTTTTTAATGAAGTTATTGGCTAAGTGTCCAATACCTCCACATTTATGGCATTTTCTTTGCTCATTATTGTTGGATGTATTGGGCTTGAAAGCTTCTTTTGATTTATCTTTTTTGATAAATGGCTTATTTGGACTTTTAATGTCCAATTTCTTCCAAGTTCTGCCAATTTTTGTTCTTGTCACTATGTCCTCTAGTGCATTGATATACTCTTCTGTGGAGCATGGTTCTATACACCTTCTTCTTAGGGCATGTTCTAGATCTCCTCCACATTTATTAATTATTCCCATGTGCACCATCTTTTGTGACATTTCTGGGTACAATGCATTGAGTCTTTCAACTTGTTTTAAAAACAAAGTTAAATGTTTGTCTTTTTCTGGGTAAAAGAAAGAATTTTCAAATGCATTCTCTATCTTGTACCTCCAGGCATCATTAGCCCACTTGGTGATTATTTCTTGTTTCCACCAAGACCAGGTGTTTTTGCTATTTGTTTGTCTTATACCATAATACCATCTTTTTGCAGATTTTTCAAACAATGAATGTAATCTTGCAGTAATTAATTCATCTGGTATGGCATAATCTTCTTGTAGCATATCAATTGTCTTGATAAATGACATGTGGTCATATTCACCTTCTCCTGTGAATTTTGGCCATTCTTTTAATTGAGGTGCTTCCTTCATTAAGACTTTGTTATTGTCTTGGTTACTTAAGTCTGTTATGAATGGATTTGTTAATTCCTCTTTTGGTTTAACAGGGCTTCTTATGTGCGAAAATGGGGTTGATAACTTTGGCATATTTGAGTTAGCCTCGTTAATTTTATCCATTTTTTCAGTGATAAGCCTTATTTCACTTTGAATGTCATCTTTCAGATGCATTCTTGCTTCATCACTCTTTTCCACAAGGTCCAAAAGTAATTTTTGGTGTGATGAAGTCTTTTCTTCAAATTGTTCTACAGAAATACTTAGTTTGCTTAATTTTTCTGTAAGATTGTCAATACTCACGTCATAATTGATTGTCAAAGTTTTATCTTTGATATCTTTTATGTATTTATACAATTATTGTTGTCCTTGTATTAATTTTTGAGAGTTATAAATAAAAATATTTGGTTCATTACTTTCAACAATAAACTTAATTTTGTCAATTTCTTTTTTATTTTGTACAACAATTTTTGTTAAAGAAGATAAGTTGTTGATTATTTCTTGTAATGATAATAAACTGTTTTTAATTTCTTTTAGGGGTAATATACTATTTTTAATTTCTGTTAAAGTATTTACAACATCTTTGGACAATGTTATTTCTTTGGGAAATGAGGTTGTCTCATTCTTTGTTCTTCCTTGTCCTTGAATCCCCTCAAGTTTCTGGTCATGTTGAATTAATTGTCCATGACATCCTTTTGGATTTTTGGAATCCTGTAGCTTGGGGAATATGGTTTTCTCCAATTCCTTTTCTTGTTCTTCTTCCCTTTTTTGGGGAAGTGGGTTGGCTTGGGGCTTGCTGGTAGAAGCTACTGGGGCTTCTTCCTTGGTTGCCTCCTTCTTTTTGGCATGGTACTCCTTGATCTTTTTGATTTGAGGTTTGGATGATAGTGGATTCCATCCATTGGAGTATCTCACTATTTCCTCCTCTTTGAGGAACTTTTTCAGGATGTTCCAGGAGTTGATCACTCCTTGGTGTATTTGGGGCAACATTTCCCAGTCCTTGTCTCTGTACACTGTTTAGTACTGTTTGTAATGGCTCATGTAAATGTCTATATGAGCCCTCTGAATGTGAGTTGTACCTGTTTGAGTCACTCATACTTAGTTCTAACTCTGGTTCATATATCATGGGCATTTCTGGGACTTGCCTTTGGGATAAGGCACTTCCTTGTGTGGATTATGTTCCACTGGGGATATTGCCCTTCCTTTTCCCTTTTGAGGAATCAATTCTACCTCTGAGTCCAGCTCCATCTGATTGGATGGAGTAATGGGAGCCTCTTCTGGTAGTCATATTTTAAGAAAAATAAAAAATAAGAGAATTTTAGAACAGGAATTCTTCTTATGGCAATTTATAAATGAGGTACTCACCTTCAGAGGCCTGAATAGTGGGTCCTGGAAAGTCTAATTTCTTAGCTTTCTTTTTCTTAGTGATTATTGGTGTTGGAGAACTTTGACAAGTTTCTTCCACCAATCTTTCAACAGTGGATTGGTTGTCCTCTGTTGGATTGTCTTCAAACACTAAAAAAGACAAATAAATATAAGTCTTTTATATAAAGAGTGTTATTTTTTGTAAGATATGGCAATTTTCCACATAAAAATTGCTTTTATATCCTAAAAGATGAAAAGAAATAAAGAAATGAAATCAAAATGAATAAAAAATAAATTTTTTTCTTGGTTTTTATTTATAAGTAATTTTTCTTTTGTTTTTTAGATTTTTATTTTTAAAGAATAAAAAAATGAATATGATTCCTTTATAAAATTATTTTTAATTTATAAAATATCTTTTTTAACTACCAGAGTCACTCAAAGAAAGTTGTTGGAAGTCTGAGGATGGGAAAAACCACGTGTAAGACAGTGCAATTGCTTTCCAAATGCCTCAATAGTATTTAAAATCAATAAATATAAAATTATTATATAATTTTATGATTATAATTGTAATTTACTTTTGGATAAACCCAATTAGAATCTTTTTAAAGGTCTTTGAGAGTAAATATCACGGCCAGGCCCCCAAATGTAAGGTTTGAATATGAAACAATAAGTAAACATTACTAATATTTTACTTATTGTACTATGAATGTCCTTATAAATGAAATAAATAAGATAAAAATCATTATAATAATAAAGAATTATTAGAATTATGGCGTAAAATAATTATATTATTAAATAAATATAATAATATAATTTATATTATAAAAAATAATATAATAAAATAAATATATTAATATAAGATAATTAGTATATTTAAAGGCACTTTATTATTGTTACCAACAAATAATAAAGGCTTGAAAAATTGTTTTTTAATAATAAAAAACAATTAATAACAATAATATTACTAATATTAAAGTTATAAATTAATATAAATACTATTCGTATCAATTATAGAATTATTGAAGTAATAATAGAGAAAAATTATTATAATAAGAGAAAAAACCTACTTTTAATGCTTAATATAAGAATTTTGAATATTTTACGCCTAGAAATTTAAATAAAACTTATTTAAATTGTAGTTACAATAAAATTTAAGAGAAAATTACAATTTTTCTTGATTTTAAGTGGAATAGAGGTTTTTAAGAGAAATTTAAACAAAACAATTAAATAATTGCAATAATCACATCAGAGATGAAGATTATTGTAAGATTATCTTTTGTCTTTAATAATATAAAAGTTTTATATGTAAAGAATAAATAAATTACCTTTTTATTTAATGATTTAATGTTTTGTAAGCGTCTGAGGGTAAAATAGAGTGAAAAGAGCTCTGTTTATAGTAAATACCTCCCTCCTAAAGTCCAGCAGGCTTCTAGTAGACGTGGACCAATTATTTCTACTAGAATTGATCAATTTTTTAAGGTTTGGTGGTGATTACCTCATGATCAAACCATCTTACCTCATGATTACGCCATTATTTAAGAATATCACTTTAACTTTAGGTTTGATGACGTCATAGGCTTGGAAGAAGCACAAGCTTTGTTTATTTTATTAGTATTAATCATATTCTAAGAGTACTCACCAGTTTTATCACTTATATGACTGTTAAACTTAAAATAAGATTACAGTGAGTGATCTTAAATGATCAAATTTAAGCTTAAACTTTGATCATTAATAACTTTTAGTTTTTACACGCTAAAGCTATTCTGAGAGTGGATGCTTATAGCTTGGCATGTCCTCATTACACCTCCAAGAGCATTTAATTACATCATCAAAACTGTATTTTTGATGATTTTTGTTGTAACTCATCTTTTCTGTCAAAATTTACTATTTTAAACTTCAAACCATGATTTCAAGGGGTTATACCTTGAATATTGTAATATAAAATACATAATTCTTCACGAATTAACTAGTAGAATTAAACTGTCTACTGTTTTTTAAGTTTGGACCACTTTCACAACAAAGTGGTCAACAGATCTATTGATTTTAATCAATAATCCCGTACAGGGTTTAACCTTGTTTATAGCTTGTTAAATCAAGCTCATCTCTGTATTCCTACTGTAATTACGTGGTGACTTCATTTTTGGTTCATCACTATATCATGTATATTTCAAAAGATATTAGCTAAAATCCTTGAATATATGCATTGACTGAAAAAGTGCATATATTCAGCTTAACTCCTTAAGTATTGACATTGGAGATTAGCTTATTAATTGTTTTATGTGTGGAACCTTATGTAGAATTCAATGGTACCAATTATTTCACATGTTGTTTCATTTGTATTTGAAATAGTTAATGATCCCTGTTTTTATAAGGTATTGTTACTTATAACTCATTAAATATTGACTTTACAGATATGCCATAAAAATAGTATATGTGTATTTTACCATGGGAAATCCAATGGTGTAGCTTATTACACATTTTTATTCATTGGGTTTCAAGTTAAACCAAGTTTTATGCCTATTCATGGAATTTTTGTAGTTTTAAGGTAATTATTTTTAATGTATAATTATTTTAAATATTTCTTGTGACCTTTTTGGGTATGTGGTCATATCTCAAAGGTTCACAGTGTTGACTGAGCATTAAAAATGGAATGTAGACCTTGTATAAGAGATCCCATTCACCGTCTTTTAAGCTAACATCAGAGGGTGAACCCATTTTGCAGGGTAATATTGTCCATGATGAGGGAATTATGGTATCAGATATGATTTTTTGGAGATGCTCCAGAGCCTCACCCTTTATCTGGTTATCACTCAGTGCACTGATATCCAATTCAGAGGGGATTTCAGAAGTGGGGATGTAATCCATATCAAATGAGGGGATCTCTGCAGAACCACTAGATGGATGTTGCCTGTGAGGGGTGGGCATTGGGAAGTCATTTTGTAGGGTGGAAGCAGTGGGGAGTGACTCATTTATTATTTTTGCTGCGTCTCTTCTCAGGGAGAGGGCCTCTCTCAATGTGATTTGATCAAGAGAGATGTTGGAGCTCATGGGATCTGGGTCCACACTGTTGGTGTCTTTGGATTTCCTGCAGGTCCTGAAGTATATTTTTGATTTGGACTCCGGAAGGCACAATTTGAAAGCTGCATGATCCCTCAAAATTACAAGTATTAAATTATGCATTATGTCAAGATTAATCATTCAGGTTGCATCCCAATACATAAATTCTTCCAAAATTGAATATCGCACTCCATACTCAGAGAAAATTGCTTGTCTCTGTTGTGGGGATTCCTGAAGCCATTTTTCAATGGTTTATTTATGATTTGGGTATGTGCGTGTATAGTGAAATTGAGGACCAATTTCTTCTATTTGAGCCTTGTGAATGGTGCAAAAATTACAAAAGTGGTTGCATGAGTGAGAAATCAATCCAGTAAGCTTGTGCATGGCCACCACATACACAATGGCTGTGGGGATGGCAACACGGATAAAGGATCCTGAAGTTCCCGTTTAGGTGGGTGCAAAATGGTAACCTTCCCACAGTTCTTTGAGCTCCTTCATCAGGGGCATTAATAAGTAATTCAATTTAAGGGCAGTTGGCTCCTTCAGACCAGTGATGATTCCTGCAACATAGACATTCTCTGGCTTCAATCTTTCACTTGGGGGGAGATTGGGACAAATAAGCATGATAGGTCCAATGCTGGCAAACCAGGTTGACTTTCCAAGTACATTCAACCAGTCCACATAAATTGAGAAGGCCAATGCACCAGGAATGGACATGAATGGGGGTTCATTGATATTTCTAGTGCCAGTGAAGTGTCTCCAGACCAATTCATCCCAGATGTCACATTTGGAGGAACCTTCAGAAATTTGTTATTGTTGATGTTGATGCAGAATCTCCAAAATTCCAGCCCACTGGAGAAATCTGGCAAGCCAATTTTTGAATGGTTGATAAATGAAATTGTTTGTTGGTATAACCTTTTTCTTCATGTTGTTTGTGTTTTGGGTGCGGGGCCAAAGGAATTGATGAATTTGCCTAATGATTGTGTGCAAGGGGGATCATGTGCATTTCGTTCATTATGGCATTGAGAGTGGGGTTGGTGAGTGGTGAAAGATTCAGTAAGGCCAGTAAGTAAGAAACATTGAGGACAACATATATAGTTTTCAATCAGTCGCTCCAATTAGAGATTTTCAAATATGGTACTGAAATCTTGAGGTATATGGAGTGCAGGAGTGGGGTGACCACCTGTGCTTGAGATACTGGAGTTGATCAGAAGGTTCAGGGTGGGGTTGAGAATGCGTGAATCCCTGCAGGGTATATTATACCTTAAGGAGAAAAATGGCAGATATTGTCATTCCAAGGTCTTGTGGGGGAAGGTTTTCACTGATGCTGTATGGTTTCTGAGCAGTTTAATTGACACCCAGTGGAGTGGAGAATTTGCTGTGGGTCAATTGAGATGAATCAGCTGGGAAAATTTGATCCAATATGATTTTCCGGCACTCAGATCCTGATTCTGAAGTAGGGATGTTTGGAAGAGATTTGGGTTGAATGGCTGATTTGAGCTTTTTAATTTGCTGTTTATATTGGAAAAGTGTGGACGCAACTCCCTGCCTATCACCCTCAGGGGAAGAGTGTGTTTGACTTGAGCAGTGTTGACACATGCATATACGCATTGAGGAATAGCGGGGGTTGACATTGTTGTGGGAATCGTGAATGGGGTTGGCTTATTTATAAATATCTATGGTTGATGTGCAACTGTTCAGGAGTGTAATTAAATCGGAAACAAATTGAGTGCTTATTTATGAAGGGGCATATGATTTGAGCCAGTTGAGGATTTTATCCCATTTGTAAGGTTGGCTTAGCTGCAGGGGATAAAGTGTAACATGTCACATCTTGATGGGGGAATTGGTTAGGAGTTTATTTGGGTAAAATGGCATGCTTCTCAATGATTGTACATATTCTAGTTTATTTACACATGGTGATACAGCTGGTTTGACAATTGAGGGGTTTTGGTTACTGAAGTGTCCCCATTGAATTGAGGGGATTAACATTTAATCCATGTATGCTGGCGCACCATTGTACATGGCTTAAACTTGATTACAGAAATTACAATATAGCTCTATTACATAAGGGGTTGGAGTGGAGCTAAAGTCTTGGTATTTGGTTTGAGTGCAGTGGGCTTTTAATCAGTTGGAATGTAATTTGGATTGTCTTGCCTTTCTTAAACATTTTATGTCTCCTTTTTGGGTAAATCCTTCAGTAATATACCCTTATACCAATATACAATGCTTGGGAATGTTGATGCATATATTGGCAGTTTGGATAATTCACATAATGTGACAATGGGGAGGGGGAAACCTTTATTTAATCTGATGATTTATGGATGATGGGTCCCCTTTGACGTCAAGCAAATATGACATTATATGCTGGTAGGCCGTGCAGTGTGGTTTCCAACAAAAGTGGGGGAGACCAAAAATAGGCCAGGAAAATTCTCCCAAAAATTGTTTTATTAGAATTCCACAAGAGACTTCATTCCCACTATTGATCCAATTTCTCTATTATACATTTGAAATCACTCTATTTTATCACAATACTGAGCTTTTTTATCAATTTGAAAGCATTACTGTACTTTTTTAGCCCTCATGTCATCATCCAACCCACGTAAATCCCATTCAGGTTCTGTGCATGACTCAGATAGTGAATCTAGAAACAAATATGTTCAAACAACACAGTCACCAATGGGTCCCAACATTCCACTCACACCCCCTATTGCATCCTCAATGAATGTATCAGGTCTCAACATTGATGTGGGAAATGCGACTTCTAAAACTTCAAGCACTTGGTCCATTCCCAATGTTTCCATCACTCCAATTCCTCAAATCCCACTAATACACAAATGCATGTGTCTGAGGGGCAAGGAAGCACACCAGAAATCTCACCAAAGGCTACGTCACAAGACTTCTTCCTTAATCCTGGTCAGAATTGAGTGGCATCTCAGGAACCCTTTGGGCAAAGTAAACAACCAACCCTCAATATTCCATCAGGATCTCAGGTTCATGTGGGCCATGAAAAGCAGGTTGATGGTGGGCGGCGAAAAAGACCATTGGAAAATGTTCCTTGGAGTGGACTTTCAGAGGGAAATACGGGATTGACACTTCATCAAAGTAAGTCTTTTGTATTTCGGAATATAAACGTTTTTCAAAATCTGACATGTTTGCTTCATGGGCTAGATATGGCACCTAAAGGCAAGAAAGTCTGACCTCAGGAGCCAATTGGGGATCTTGAGTATGACCAGTATTTATCAATTATTTGATGTGATAACTGATGATTTGTGTGGCAGGTGATGAACTTTATGCATCTTCACCTCTGGTCCATAAAGAAAAAGTCATTGGACATCATCATCCATATGCCTCCAAACCAAGAACGGGTCATGCCAGTTCATCAAGGGAAGAAATTGTGGATGATGAGGATGAGAACATGTCTCTGACTCAAACTGAAACAAATTATGAACCAAGGAGGGAAAATTTCATGGCACATGAGCAGGGCACTCAGTCAAATAGTGGGTTCACCCACCCTCAAATGCCCCTTGCCCAGAGTATGCTTGATCAATCCAAGATGAGACAGCAAAGGAACCAGGCTTGCAAAGCTCACAATGTGGCAAAACATGCAAGCCAGAAGGAACAACAAAAATGGCTGAAAGCGCAACTTCCAGAAAATTTCCATGGGATGAGATCAGCTGTACACACCCATTGTCTGTTCCTAATCAAAGTAAGGGATAAAGATTTTTCCTCACTACCAGCACCCCCCAGCACAGAAGAGAATGAAATTGCAATTCAAGTGGTTGGTCGACTCAGATATGTCCCCAAGGATGTTTTCAATGAGCCATCAACACAGGTTCAATCTTAGGGCTTCCAAAGCTACTGCGAAATTGAACTTCATAAGTTAGGACTAAAGCTATTCACTTGGGACTGGGAGAGCTTGTGGCAACATTTGTTCAATGAGTTGAGGTCTATGGTGTTTTACGATACATTCAGTCTTGCAGTTGTCAGCACCAAGTATCATCATTACTGTTGGAACAAGGACCAAAATAAGTACAGGGTGTTGGCAGCTTTAATGGAGTGATATTTCACTTATTTGAAAAGAGAATGGAAGTCTATTCAAAAGGATTCAGAGTATTTGGTCAAAAAGAAGGAGAACAAAAAGCTTGAAAAGATTTGTCAAAGGGTTAGTTACTGTATCTCTTCTTCATTTTCAACAAAGTCTGATGATAATCTACTTGATTATGAGCAGACCTGTGAGCGCTGTTGTGAATAGTGTGATATGGCTAAATTTCCCATTCTATCATCACAATTAAATGGTCCTCAGGTATGTTCAGATACTGAGGAGGTGGTTGAAAATGGATGTCAAGTTTACTGTAAAGTGGGCTTATGCTGGCTTTCACACCTATTTAATGATTTGGTATTAAAAATTGATCAAGACATAGAGTTTTGTAATTGGATTGAAAAAAGGGTAAAAAACTATTGATAAATTACCAGAAATTTGATCAATAGATGATGGGGATATTCCTGAAGAGCTATCTTTTCAGGTATTTGATCAAGATTGGCTCAAAGGTTGCAGTAAGATGCAGACGGTTGCCCTCAAAATCTTTGAAATGCCAGTTATGAGAACTAATGGCAATTCTCTGAAATAAGTTAGGAAAATAAATGTATAGCACATTGATATAATAAGTTTTTGTGAATTTTTGGGGTGGGTGTAATACAATCTGATTATTATTTCTTAAATGCACTACAACTGGATAAATAAATTAGAATATAAAAAATATGAGCTTGTATTTAGTAATGTACTATGGTGTCCCTTCTAAATATTTGTCTATTGCTCATTTTCATTCAGGAAATATTGAAGAAGTTCAATACAACTCATGTTGCTCATAATTGTGGACCTGTGACGGGGTAAAAAAAAATTATCAACTTTGTCAAACCCAAATGAGATAAAATTAGGAAGGCTCACACAGTTAATGAGCATTTCTTTTATTAGACCTATTGGTGATGGGAATATGGGATTTCCATAAAGATTTATTTCAGATTAGTAATACAATCAGGGACACAGATGAGCTTGGGGGGTACCTGCTGCATGTTGACCTCAACTGAATGAGAAGTGATATAGTGAATAACCTTCACAGTTTGCTGTTGTCCAATAGGATGGAGATGATCAACAGCCTGAGCCTCAATGGCTGGGTTCCAATTTGGCTCCTGGAAAGGTTGATGTCAGTGTCGGAAACTTTGGGTCAAATTCTGGGGGTCCCGTCACCATTAAATAGACGATATTAGTGCAAGTGATGTTGAGGCCTGTTCCAGCTGCGGCAATAGAGGCAATGAGTACCTCACATTCAGGATTATTGAATAATTTCTCCGTGGCCTTCTTCTGGCCTCTTTCTGTAATTGTTCCATCAATGCATGCTGAAAGGATAGAGTGATGGGTGAGGACTATACCAATTCTACCAAAACGGTGTTGTCAGATCAATTTAATTTGGAAAAGATTCATATTATAAATTACTCACAAATCAAGTAATTGGGTCCATTGGGAGTAAAAAACTGATTTGCATGGACCACAGTTTGATTTTTTGTTCTTCAGTCAGTGTTTGAGAAGGTGTGCAATTTTACTACTCATCATGCATTTTTCCACAACCACAATAGTTTTGGTTGATGTTGAGAAGTTATCCTGAGTGCTCCTGCCCTCATGGTCTTCCAAATCCATATTTACCATTGTGTTAATCATTATATGATGGTTAAAAACTATTTGAAGCTTATGAATACTTCTGAAAAATTCCCCTGGTCCTTTTTTTTGGAGGATAGGAATTCTTTGTATAATGCAGAATATTCTTTCTGAATTGGTCGGTTGAGTGGGAGTAGTTTGTAGTGATGGCTTATAGTGGGGAGGGATTTGAGCTGGGATGTTTTGTTGTGGGGAAATTCCAAATGCAAAATATCATTGCTACCTTTGGAAAGACTATTCAGGATGAATGGTGACCCCTTATCTTGATCTGAGCTCTGGGGTTGGGTGATGAATGATATTATTCCCAAAAGTTCATAAATGGTGTTGTGAATCGGTGCGCCTGTTAAATATATTCAACAGGATGATAGGAGGCTATTAATGGCACAGTGTGTGGCAGTGTATTGGGAGAAAATATATCTAGAAGATGGTGGAAGAGTTCTTGGACATAATAGGAAATTGGAATTATTGAAAGATCAGACACTCATTGTGCTTCATCCAAAATTATATGATGCCAATTGATTTTGAAAATTCATGATGTAGAGCAATTTGTTTGTTGGAATTCTTGGGTGATAGTATTGTAAGAAGTGATGACAATATCACATTTTAAGATGTCTTCCTCAGATAATTAGTGACAAGTGGGGCCGTGGTAGGTTTTGGCTTGCAGTGCTTCAGCCTGAGCATGCTTGGATATTTCTGATTGCCAGTTGGTGATCAAGCATGGTGGGTGTGGAGTGTTGGGAGTTTGTAGTTAGCCGCTCCTTGGAGGTACCAATTAGTGCAATGGCCTGAATGGTTTTATCTAATCCCATATCCTCAGCAAGCAGTCCTCAAAGAGGGGTATTGGTCAAAAGGGATTTGAATGAGCTGATGACCTTGTTTGTAATGATGTGCCTGGCATTAAAAGGGGATCCAGGGGGTGAGGTGGCCCAATGGTTACAGGCAGATTTTCCTTTGGGTATTTCTCGATCCCAGAGAAAAGCTAGTCCGGTTTTTTGATGAGGGAGAAAGGGGGTCTTAATTATGGAATGGGGTGGGGTCATCATGGGAAGGTCTGATCCACTGGGTAATTGTACCACTTTTTGCTTGGAAGACAAAGAAAAGAAAGCTGGATACAAGGGGGTAGTCAAGATTGAAGTGGCAGTTGTGGGAGTAAAGAGTTGAAATTGACTATGAGAATGACTGTCTGATTCTTTAGGCATTTGAAGCTTGAAGTCTTGTTTGCTGAAAATTTGAATTATTAATAGAATTTTTGGATACCATGTGAAGAACATAAACGCTAGATTGGGTTTCTGAGATGAGGAAGGTTCATCTGCGTCAGTCATAAATACTCCCACAACTAATAATGTTTGAGTAGGATTGGATTGGCAATTTTCAATCCATGCCCCATCAAGACCGCAGTGCATGAAGGTTTGTGGTGCCCCAAGGAATGGTATCAATGCTTTAGAAACAGCTTCAAGGAGGAAGCCAATAGGATTCAGCTGATTGGGGAGATATAAAAATAGATTATGTTTATTGTTCCATAGGATAATCCAAGAAGGTAAGTGGAAAATATCATGATTTAAGGTCATATCACTATTTATCTTAATACAAAGATTAATCATCCCAATGCAAAGTGGTTGTGAAGGAGTTGACATTATGGCTTTATCAATTATTTGGGGACAGTGGGAAATGATCTGATGAGGAAGGGCTAGCTAAAGGTAATGAAGAGCAAAAAGTGCAGGTAGTGGACATTATATGAGTGGCAGCAATGTGCCCAAAGGGGGATGGCCTGTGGGTACATGCATGGTCATTCAGATCATGGGCCTCTTGGATTAATAACTTTTAAATCCAAGTTGGGGCATATTTCAAGGCAAGGTGGCAAGAATGTGGGTGCACCAATATGATGGCCAGATCTGCCACATATTATGTGGGGTTTGGTGGTCCAAAGGTCACATTAACATATCCTAAATTGGGTGGGTTGTAGAAACTTCTTGTACAGTGGCATATTATAGGCATGCAGCCATGTTTGCTGGTGTGACAGCAAAAAGTGAGTGTATCTTCCCCAGGTTAATTTTTGTACAGCCACCTACTGGGCAATTCTGGTGGTGGAAAGGAAGATTTCACTGTGCGGATATTTTTGTGTAGGCGGGTGAGGTATGTTTGGTGGTGTGCCACCAAACATGAGTATTTTTGTGCAAACATTCTTGTAGACTGACACATACTCGGATTCCAGGGGGGAATGTGTGACTGTTGGCTGGAAGACAGGCGCCAAAACTTCCCCAGTGCATGTGCCAATGTCCAGCATATGACCCGTGGTGGCAGGCCATAGCATGAAATGATCCAGAGTCAGGGATGATACGCGTGTAGTATTTTAATGGGTATGAGGCTGTAGATAATCAGCGCATATGGGCCTCATGTTTGGGCATGCAGGCGGGTGAGCATCTGCAGATAAGCGGGCGACCCACACAAAGGAATGGTTGAACAGAGGACACATGGTGAAAGGTCCACCAAGTGGGTTAAAATTGCCTGTGTATGACCCTTGGAGGGGTAAATCTGAAAAAGTTTTGCGGGCCTGGAATTCATAAGCAGGCGGCAGGAAGACTTTGCCACAACCTTGGAAATGGAGGCAATCAAAATTTTGTGTATGAAATAAATCTTTCCTCACCCCAAGATTCACCCCTTACCATAACTTGGAATACATCAGCCTCTGAGCGGTAGTTAGGGGGAGCTCTCCAACCGCATCAAAGAGATGCCTTTGAGAAATATGACTCAATGCCTTTGCATGATTGCATGTTACATCTTTGTAAAGCATTTTCTCAGGGCTGCTGTGTACATGAACTGTACACCAAAGGTGTACGTACTAAAATGTTGGCTGATCTACAAATTGGGACAGTGTAATACTACTTCAGCATGCATGCATATTACCAATGGGTATCACTTGCAATTGTTTTCATAGGTGCCAATTGTGTGCCACATGCTCAGGATGCTGATTCCCCTGATTTGCACACGCCAGCTCAGTGTGCAAGTCTTTGGTAAAGCCATTGTCAGAACACTTTTTGCAAACGTTCATCAGAAGGCTTCCTTTGGAGCACTTCATCAAAGTGCATGAAACTCTCAGCCTGGCCAAAATGTCTTCCATGTTGTGCGAAATGCTCAGGATGCGTGCTTACAAAGCGGAAATAGCAATTGCTCAGCAGGGGTGCATTTGATATTGTTATATCAATAGCTCAACAGCTGTGAAATTCAAATATTCAGCCACTGAGCATTTCAATTATGACACCAAATCAGGCCTGCGCAATCGGTCAAACCAAGCTCATGCTGTATTCACTTTTCATACAGCCTCCCAACCCTTTGTTGAAACTGTATCACCTGTTCATAATGGTGGTATGCTTGTCGTGGTGAGCTGTGACCAAATGCACCATGTCATTTTCTTCATGGGGCATTTGTGGATTGCACACATGGTACACACTCAACAATGCCCTCACAAATGCCCTCCTGGGAAATTGGGTGGCTATTTAAGGCAAAAAAGGGGAATTGACTGAGTCTGACATTCCAATCAATTGCAATACTCAGCACAAGCCCCTTAGTTCCTCTGCCTCACATGGGCATTTCCCTTCTCAGTGGCAGCAGTGGCTGCAACTGAGCTTTCATTTTCCCGGCAGGCCTTGAAGCTCAGCATTTGGCAGGTGCTGTGCCTGAGCTTTCATTTTTGCAACAGGCCTTGAAGCCAAGACTTTGGCAGGTGCTGCGACTTCTACAATTGGCTCAGCTTCACCATGGTATGAAAGACCATCTTTTCCCAACTATCACAGGGGCTCTTGGACAGAAATACAAGAGTGGCCTGGCACTCAGCAATCAGGGAACTCACTTGGAAGACTCCAAAAGAATAAAGAATAAAATAATAAGAATGAATTCCTCTAAAAGATATGCAGGTACAAGATGAGATGCAAAAGAGGAAAAGGGAAGCCAAATGGCCAAAGAGCCAACCAAGTAAGTCCTTAATCACTGTTTCAACCTGCCAAAAATGAATAATGGAATTAGTAAGGATATGACCACCAAATATCCATTGACAGGCCAGGAAAGAGAAAGAGAAAAGTGCTAAATGACTGACTTAATAATATCAGTATTTGCTTAACTAAAATGAAAAGAAAATAAAGATAAAATAAAATAAAAGTATATTAATTAACTGGGGAAAACCCCCCAGGGTGGAAAGGGTAGCCGGTATATGTGAAAAGTTGGGAGCTTAAGTTCTTCAGGCTGAAAACTAATCTGTATTGATCCTTGAGGCTTTATTGATTGTTTTGGGAATTGATACAGCTGGCTAATATTGAAATTGAATTGGGTTGAATGAATTTCCCATGATTGAAAATGAAATACAGTTCTTGATGGATCCAGACTGTATTGAAATGAATATGGTTGCCAAGATGGATTGAGTGGAGCTTTGACACTTGACAACTTCTTTTTGGAACTGCCTCTTGAATACACTTTGAGAATGAATTGACAGTATTCCCTTGGAAGGAATACTTGGAGTGAGAATAGCCAATGACTGCTTGATGGCGTCATTTGTCTTTGACGCTGAAACACTTGCTCTTGAGCCTTGATGATTCCTCTGAATGATTGGGTGCCATGATGACGTAATGAGATGTTGGAATGTTGAAATGACCATTTGATATTGCCACCATTGAATTGCTGTTGAAAAATGATGCACAATGATGTATAACATCATTTATGGCATATTGGTGCATTGGCAAGAAGATTACGTCCAAAGGTCTTGAGATGGAAAGGCAGAGGGGAAAAGGATGGATGTGATGGCTTCAGAGCTTGGAAAGGTGTTTCTGGGCCCTTTGGGGTTTTTGGCCACTTTTGGGTTCTGAGCCAAAAACTGGCCCAAAAGGCGGGAAAGTGTCTTTTGGACACTTTGCGTCAAAGTGCGCAAAAATGCGCAAATGCGCAAAGTGCGCAAAAAGTGCGAAAATGTGCAAATGCGCAAAGTGCGCAAAAATGCGCATTATGAGCCCAAATGGCCAAAAACAGTCATTTGTGCCATTTCCCCTGGTTTTGAGGGAAATGACCAGAAATACCCATTTGGGCATAAATTGCCGCTATGGGTTCTGGATTGAGGTGAAGGGCCATGAAGGCCCCAAAACACAAATGGCCATAAATGGTCCATAAGATAATGACGTGGCCATATTGGCCACTGGTGATGGATATGGCCAATTGGCCATAAAAGAACTGTGGCTTGATATGCCATATGGGGATCCAGGGAGGTGAATTGCCATGGTTGTGACAGTACCCCCCACCTTGGAATGGTGAGCTCCTGAGCACCAATACAAGGTGAAGCCTGTTGAGGCTATTGGAAAGATTTTGAGAAAGTTATTCAAGAGGATTGATTAAGATAAAAAATTTGACAACTGATATTAAAAATTTGACATTTGACGCAGGACTTGCTTGATCTTCTTTTGACATTGGCTTCATGATTTGAATTTAATTTTGAAATTAATGAAAATTGTTTGACGTTATAATTGACGTGATAAAAGAAAATTTAAAATGAAAATAAAATAAAAATAAAGAATGAAAATTAAAATAAGAAAAGAAAAGGAAAAAGAAAAAGAAAAATGAATTGAATCTTGAGGAGGTTCCAATCTTCATCACAGAGGTTGATAACTGATTTTGAAATTGGCCAAGGACCTGGAAAGATAAATTTAATGCCAGGTGCTCACAAAGTGGCCAAGGTGATGTTTTGACAAGATTGTAGACCCCTCAGGGAAGTGCACACCAGGAGAGGAACTTACTTTTGGTAGTTACCACTCCCGCCAGTGCCATAAAAATAAAACAAAAATTCTGAAGGAATGAATTCGAATTTTGAAGTCTTGGGAATGAATTGAAAAGTGAATGGCCCATTGTCCCAAGTGAAAATGGACATAAGATTGGAAATGAAGTTGAAAGCCATGCCAAAGATCTGTGTCCAAAATTTCAAAGTGCTCACGGAGTGGCCAAGGTGATGCTTACAACAAAAAGAGTAGAATACCCCTAAAGGTGCATACCAGGAGTGGGACTTACTTTTGGTAATTCCTCTCCCCACCAAGCACCATAATGAATCAAGCTTTTGAAGAATTTGGCCCAGGCTTGTCAGGATATAATGAATGAAAATCTTTGACAAGTTCAGGACAATTCTTGAGGTTTCCAGTTGGTTCCCAAGTGGATCTTTCTGGGTCTTGACTGAAACCTTTCCATTCCACCAGATACCATAATTTTCCTCTCTTGAGCTTTGAGTCCAGTATTTGAGAGACTTCCCATTCTTCTTCTTCTTCAATGATTATTGGAGGAGGAGGCTCTTGATGCCTATTTGGGATTGTTGACGTCTTGGCTGGTTCCAAAAGGGAAATATGGAAAACTGGGTAGATGGATTTCCATTGAGATGGAAGCTTGAGGTGGTAGGCATGAGTGCTGACTTTCTTCAAGATTGGAAAAGGACCCAGCCATCTTTCAGACAGCTTTTTGGTGGGTCTGGTTGATTTGATGTTCTTGGAAGAAAGCCATACCATGTCACCGGGATTGAAAACAGGTGGACTTGCTCTACTTTTATCTGCATACCTCTTAAACCTGTTTATGGCAATTTCAAGTTCTCTCTTGACATCTTGCTGTACTGATTGGATTTTTGTTGATAACTTTCCAGCCGGAGTGTCTTGAGTGATGTGAACTGAGTCAAAATGAGGATCTCTTCCATAAACAGTGAAAAACGGTGATTGTTTTGTTGAAGAGTGGTCAGAGTTATTGTAGGCAAACTCAGCCAGAGGGAGCCAGGTGTTCCAATCATCTTGATGATAACTGACATACATCCGAAGGTACTGTTCTAGTATCTGATTTACCCTCTCTGTCTGTCCATCAGTTTCTGGATGATAAGCAGTTGACAAGTCTCTTAGATTCTTGAGCTGCTGACAAAGGTTGGTCCAAAAGGAAGAAACAAAAAGAGAACCTCAATCACTAACAATGCTTGAAGGAAGGCCATGCTTTGAGAAAATATTCTTGATGAATAAATTGGCCAAATCTAATGAAGTGATTGAAGCTATTGTTGGAATAAAGACCGCCATTTTTGAGAATCTGTCCACTATGACTAAAATTGAATCAAAGTAATTGGACAGTGGCAATTGAGTGATGAAATCCATTGAAAGACAAATCCAAGGACCACTTGGAATTGGAAGAGGCTTGAGGAGTCCAAACTTCTTGTGATGAATATTTTTGTTTCTTGAACACTGTTGACAGGATGATACATAATCCTTGATAAATTGAGTCATGCCGGACCAGTGGAAATCCCGCTTGACAAGTTTGAGGGTTTTCTCTTGGCCAGGGTGTCCAGCTAGAGGAGAGTCATTCCGATTTTGAAGTATATTGAGTTGAATTGTGGGGTCATTTGGGACCACCACCCGATCTTTGAAAAGGAGAAGTTTGGAAGAGGAATCAAGAGAATAATCTTGGACAGATTTACCTTTACCAAAATCTTCAAGGACACTTCTATATTGAGAATCTTGCCACACTGCCTTCTGAATTGAATCAATCAAATTTGAAAATTAATCCACCTTGACTGAGAAAAACTTTGAGGCTTGAAGTTCATCTTGCTTGATTATCTTCTGATAGTTCATTGGATTCTTGCTGATGAAATCCTCCCCCCTCTCTGGGTAAACGTTGTCCCGATGTGACAAGGCATCTGGAAGGGTGGCCAAGCGGCCAGGGCGGTAAGTGATTGAGAAATTGGAAGACATAAAATATTGAAGAGATGAATGATTGGTGAGAACTTCAAAAGGGGAAGAAATAGAAAGAAGACAAGCTCTCCAGTGCTTGAGAGCCCAGACTATGCCAAGGAGTTCCTTGTCATGAATCTCATAATTGAGCTCAGCTGGGAGAAGCTTGCGGCTATCAAATGCAATGGGATGTTTTCCTGAGTCAGAGACCTGACTCAGTACAGCAGCCAAGGCATAATCTGATGCATCGGTCTCTACAATGGTGGGTAGAGAAGGATTGAAATGAGAGAGGATTGGAGCAGTGGTGAATGCCTCTTTGAGTTGATGAAACTGTCTAAGAGCTTCCTCATTGAGGGGAAAACGGGAATCTTTCTTGAGGAAACTTGTGAGTGAACTAATTTTCTTTGAATAATTCTTGATGAAACGGTGGTAAAAATTGGCAAAGCCAAGCAATGATTGAAGAGCCTTGAGGTTTCTTGGAGGTGGCCAATTGAGAATTTGCTGGACTTTTGCTTGGTCCATTTTGAGGCCTTCAGAAGAAACAACATAACCTAAGTACTCTACACTAGAAGCATGGAATAGGCATTTGGACTCCTTAGCAAAGAGGTTATTGGCTCTGAGTCTGGAAAGAACAGTGGACACATAAGTGACATGTTCTTCCTCAGATTTGGAAAAGACCATAATGTCATCCAAATAAACCACAACATAAACATCAAGAAGATCATAAAAAATATAATTGACAAGGTTTTGAAAAGAAGCAGGAGCATTGGTAAGCCCAAATGGCATAACCAAGTACTCATAACTACCATATTTGGTTCTAAAACAAGTCAAATGTTCATCACCTTCCTTGATTCTGAGCAGGTTATAAGCACCACACAAATCAATCTTGGAGAAGATAGAAGAACCATTGAAAACAGTGAGAAGCTGATTCATAGGAGGAACAGGATACTTGTTCTTCCTAGTAACAGCATTGAGTTTGCGGTAATCAACACACAAACGGAGGCCACCATCTTTCTTTTTGACAAAAAGAACAGGTGCTCCCGTAGAAGAGGAGCTTGGCTGGATGAAACCTTTCTCTACATTCTCTGAAATGTAGGCCCTGAGTGTATCTGACACTTGGTTTGATAAAGAGTAGATCACCCCAACTGGAGGTAGAGACCCCTCCAGCTTGATATGATGATCACAGGCGCGGTGAGGAGGAAGTTTTTCTGCTTTCACCTTGGAGAATACATCCAAGTACTGGTGATAAACAGAAGGAACAACCTTCATCATGGTTTCTATTTCTTCTGGCTCTTCCTCTTCATCCCACAACTCCTCCAGGGAGTCATGATAAGATGAAGGAGGAAGGTCCATATTCCCAAAGAAGTGATGAAGTGAAGATACAGAATTATCTTCTCCAACATCTTGAATCTCTTTGAAGACTTCATCTCTAGATGATAGTAATGACTGATGGGAATTAAGGGAAGGAATATGGACAGAAGATGGAAATGATGGTGTTCTAGAATCACCAACCAGAGCTGCACATGATTTGGCATAAGATAAGTCATTACTAAAGGAAATTGAAGGATCATTATAGTCCTTATGATCAGAATTAAAGGTGATCAATCCTTGCCTCCAATCAATAAACGGATTAAAATGATTGAGAAAGTCAAAGCCCAATATGAGGTCTTCTCCCTTGGGAGTATCAATGACTAAAAAGTCCCATTCAAAGCTTGGGAAGGAAGGGAGCTCAACCATATATTTAGTGTGGTGAGTCACAAATAAGGAAGGAGACTCAGAGGAGTCAAGAATAATAAGGGGAATCTTCTCCTGGAGTTCTGACATGGTCAAAGAATACTTGTGAACAAACTGCTTTGCAATAAATGAGTTGGTAGCACCAGAATCAATGAGAATACTGTAAAACATATCAGAGAGAGAAGAAAAAACAAAAAATTTAAGAGAATTTTTGACACCAGTATTCAGAATGCACAATTGTGCTCTGGATGGAAAACAGTGAAGACCATTGAACACAACATGGTCTTCACTCAGGCTTTTCCCTGGCTGGGAAATTTGCCTGACGGTTGGGTAAGCTTGTTTTGAGGCCTTTTGAAACAGGACTCAAGACTATGGTTCCCACCACAATAGGTACAAAGACCCTCCTTGATTCTTCTTTCTTTTTCAGAGTTCATGAGCTTGAAATCTTTATTCAATAAAGAAGAATGGGGCTTGTCCCTCTTCTGAAAATTCTTCTTCTTCTTTTGACTTGAGCTTGAAGAATTTTGAGGATGAGAAGAACTTGACTTTGAGGCTTCTGGCTTCTTCTCTTGATGATGACTCTTTTCATTTTGCCTCTCATGGTACCTGGTATCAAGTTCCAGGGTAACGTCCATTAATTCTTGAAGGATGGGAGGCCAATTGATCCAAAATCCTGGATGGCAATCCCTTCCTGAAATGATGGATGAGAGCTCTTTCACCCCAATCCCCGATTCTTGAGACTAAACTTCTGAAATCAGCAATGTATAAAGATACATGTCCACCTTCTTTCATTCTTAAAGAATCCAACTCAGCTTCTGCTTTTCTGACTTCATTCGGGTCACCAAATAGAGTGAAGAGTTGAGATTCAAATAAAGGCCAAGAATTGAGAAGGTAATTTGAGTCTTGATTGGTGAGATTGGAAAGATAAGGCTCAATCCATTTTGCAGCCCTGCCAATGAGATATGAAGTGGAATAAAGGACCTTCTTTCTGTCTTGAGCAAAGTTTGCCAGATCATTATGAAATATCAATTGACAAGACTGAATGAAACTTCTAACTTTGAAGGGCTGAGTCCCATCAAAGTATTCCGGTGCCTTCATAGATGGAGTCTTGAAGGCTGGTGGTCTTGATGCTTCAGAGGATGAAGCTTCTTGAAGATTGGCCATAATTTGAGTCATTTGCTGCATGATGGCCAATAGAGATGGTTCAGAATGATGAGAGGCAGGCTTATTAGACTGGGCTAGAGTTGGTCCTCCAGTACCTTGGGAAGCCTCCACCGGAGCAGGGACACCTTCAGTACCATCAGACTCTTCCTATTCCACAGAATTCTCCTCCTCCTCTTCACCATCTTCACGTGAACCTTTGAAAATAGTCCTTGAAGTTCCTGGAAATCCGCTAACTACTCCTGAAAATGAACTTGATCTTCTTGGACCTCTTCCTTCCTTCCTGGATGGTGCTGCTCCTTCCATGCGGGGTCCTCTATCTAATTGGGCCCTCAGTTGAGGAACTTCTGGGGTGCCATCTAGAGGAGCTCTTGGAGTTGGAGTGAGAACAGCTTGAGCTCTGTCCTGAGATCTTGTCTGTCTTGCCGGAGGTGAGTGTTGAACAGGCATGATATCAGGAATAAAATGAAATAAATGAATTAAACCAAAATTTGCTTGAAGTGAAAAGAGTCAACAATCAAATCTTGAGGAAAAATCAATGAATAAAATGAAAATCTTCAAGTACGTCAATAATTCAAAATCAAATGAAGTCTTGAAGTCAAAATCAAATCAATGTCTTGAAGTAAATCAATGAATCAAATCAAAATGAAGTCTTCAAGTCAATGAATCAATGAATCAAATCAATGAATCAAATGAAATCTTGAAGAAAAATCAATTTATGTCAAAATTCTTGATGTGAAAAATCAGCGAAATCAATGAAATCTTCAGGTCAATCAATTTTCTTGAGGTCAATATCAAATATGTCAAATCAATCAATCAATCAAAATCAAGTGAATTTTCCTTTAAAAACCGAAATTCTTGAAGAATGAATCAATTATGAATCTTGATGTGAATAACGTGTCTGAATATCTTGATGAAAAATTTGAAAATCAAAGAAAATCAAGATGACGCCTGAATTATGAATGAAATGAAAATTTGATGATTTGAAAAAGATTTTAAAAAGAATAACAAAATAAAAAATTGTTCAGCTTTCAATTTTCAAAATGAAGAATGAGTGAAAGAAAATTGAGAGGTGATGATGAATCATTAAGTTCATAAGCGTAAAAGAATCATAATTTTGGTGAAATGAGTGAATGAAATTATAAAGAAAGAATGAACAGAATGAAAAAGAAATTATGAGTTAATTAATATAATGTCACAGGGGCTCTTGGACAGAAATACAAGACTGGCCTAGCACTCAGCAATCAGGGAACTCACTTGGAAGACTCCAAAAGAATAAAGAATAAAATAATAAGAATGAATTCCTCTAAAAGATATGCAGGTACAAGATGAGATGCAAAAGAGGAAAAGGGGAGCCAAATGGCCAAAGAGCCAACCAAGTAAGTCCTTAATCACTGTTTCAACCTGCCAAAAATGAATAATGGAATTAGTAAGGATATGACCACCAAATATCCATTGACAGGCGAGGAAAGAGAAAGAGAAAAGTGCTAAATGACTGACTTAATAATATCAGTATTTGCTTAACTAAAATGAAAAGAAAATAAAGATAAAATAAAATCAAAGTATATTAATTAACTGGGAAAACCCCCCAGGGTGGAAAGGGTAGCCAGTATATGTGAAAAGTTGGGAGCTTGAGTTCTTCAGGCTGAAAACTGATCTGTATTGATCCTTGAGGCTGTATTGATTGTTTTGGGAATTGATACAGCTGGCTAATATTGAAATTGAATTGGGTTGAATGAATTTCCCATGATTGAAAATGAAATACAGTTCTTGATGGATCCAGACTGTATTGAAATGAATATGGTTGCCAAGATGGATTGAGTGGAGCTTTGACACTTGACAACTTCTTTTTGGCACTGCCTCTTGAATACACTTTGAGAATGAATTGACAGTATTCCCTTGGAAGGAATACTTGGAGTGAGAATAGCCAATGACTGCTTGATGGCGTCATTGGTCTTTGACACTGAAACACTTGCTCTTGAGCCTTGATGATTCCTCTGAATGATTGGGTGCCTTGATGACATGATGAGATGTTGGAATGTTGAAATGACCATTTGATATCTACACCATTGAATTTCTGTTGAAAAATGATGCACAATGATGTATAACATCATTTATGGCATATTGGTGCATTGGCAAGAAGATTACGTCCAAAGGTCTTGAGATGGAAAGGCAGAGGGGAAAAGGATGGATGTGATGGCTTCAGAGCTTGGAAAGGTGTTTCTGGGCCCTTTGGGGTTTTTGGCCACTTTTGGGTTCTGAGCCAAAAACTGGCCCAAAATCCGGGAAAGTGTCTTTTGGACACTTTGCTTCAAAGTGCACAAAAATGCGCAAAATGCGCAAAATGTGCATTATGAGCCCAAATGGCCAAAAACAGCCATTTGGGCCATTTCCCCTGGTTTTGAGGGAAATGACCAGAAATACCCATTTGGGAATAAATTGCCGCTATGGGTTCTGGATTGAGGTGAAGGGCCATGAAGGCCCCAAAACACAAATGGCCATAAATGGTCCATGAGATAATGACATGGCCATATTGGCCACTGGTGATGGATATGGCCAATTGGCCATAAAAGAACTGTGGCTTGATATGCCATATGGGGATCCAGGGAGGTGAATTGCCATGGTTGTGACACCAACACGCCCTTCACTTTTTTTCTCACCCGCTCCACTTTTTCCCAGCTCACCCACTCTTCTCACTCTTGTGTGTATTCCCCTTTGTCTTCCTCCCTTTCCCCTCTTCTCTATTGTGCTCCACTACCTACTCCACTTCCATTTTGCTCTATTTTTTCCGCGCTTTTATGCCCAAAACCCCCCTTCTATCCCCCTCATGGGTCTCCACCATTTAAAACTTTCATCAATATTATGTTGTGATATTAATACTGAACCTTCTTCATAACTTTATTTCAGACTTTCAAAACCTTCCAACTAGAGCATTTTTTTAATTCCATTTTAAATTCAGAAATCATTGTATGTCTTCCTTTTTGCTTCACATGTTACTTGCTATATGGATAATAACATAATTTTCATTTTTTTCAGATGGTATGCACTTTGTGTACTAAGCGGGGTACCCCCTGCATTTGATCCTCAGCAACAACCAATGCTTGTGATGCTTGCCAAAAAGCACACAAGAAATGCTTGTTTGTTGTACGACCCTTCTGACCATGTAGCCAGAGGAGTTCCCACCCAAGATGCCCTTGTGAGGGCTCCTTTGTGGTCAATGATGATGAAAGAATTACCAAGTGGGAATGGACACTGGGACCCCAAACAGGCAGACAGGAATGCTTCTGGACAATTAGCCCTGTCCCCTCAAGTATTGATTTTTTCACCCCCCCCTCCTAGGCCACCATCGGATGTTCACTTCACTCCTTGACCGGAGCAAAGTAATTATCCAGCCAATGAAGGATGGCGATGGCAAGAGGACATTCAAGCTTGGGCCAACTGTCACAATGGGATTCAAATTCCAAAGTTTTTTATCTCTTCTTTGACTCATTTTTCTTCTTGCAATCATAATAACTATTTTCCTTTACCTATAGAACAAAACTCACCAAATCCCCTGCAACAAGACACTCCTGTTCCTCGTATGCCTTGCAAGCAAACTCTGTGGCACCCAATGGTTGGAGGACTTATTCCGCAGTAAGCAGCAAGCTATTCCTTTCCTAATTCTAACTTCTTACTCAAGTGAACTGACTGTGCCTCCTTTTGTAGAGCCCTCCAAATACAATGAGCCACCTATTCCAGGCCTGAGTCAATGCTCCAAACCTCAAGTCCTATCACATCAGGACGCTTTGTCTCATGAGCCTGAACCTGAGGAGGCTCCAATGCAATCCACGCAGGAACCTTTTGGTAAGTTCCAAATTCACATTTTTTACTCTTCTCAACTTTTCCTCACCCCTCCTTCTACCATCTCCAGCTTGTCCCATTACACCCCCTCCATAATCATCATTGACGATATGCCTGTTGAATACCCCCCTCCATAATCATCATTGATGATATGCCTGTTGAATACCCCCCTCCCCTTCCTCCCTCCACTCCTACCGCAGTTCCTTCCCTGGAGATCCCTCCCATTGCCACCAAGAACCCAACTTCCTCCTCCCCTCAGTCTCACGATGAGGCTTGGCAGGAATTTACCGACTTACACCCAACCCTCATGATTCCTCAAGCAATCTTCCATGAATCAATCAACAGAATCTTTTTGGAGCAGTGCGGATTCCTCCACATGATTCCCTTTGTGGATGAAACTCATTGAAATCAGATGCACCAGGAATTTCAGTAGGAACTAAACTCCCTCCTTGGCCATGCACTGAAGACTTATCCAAAGGAGGACATCACCGGGATAGTCTCAAAATTCAACAAAAAGATTTCACATTCATCTCACATATTTCCTTTTGTAATACAATATTTTAAATAAGTAAGTTGTAATGAATACACTATTTTTTCCATTTTGGTTATATTCTTTTTTACCATAAGCTTTCCTTTTTTGCCATTTTTGCAAATCACCTATTGTGTTCAAATAATTTGTGTAAGTGCCCCATCAAATGTTTCACACTGTATTTCTTTGTGTGAACCTATTTTTTGCAGAAAATGCGCAAATAGTCACCATTACTGTGTCCTATCTTTCCTGCTTCCATGGCTCTAAACTGTATGAGATCTTAACTGTTAAAATGTGGGGGTTCGCCACATGTGAGCAATCCACTGGAGAAATTGGCTTTCCTATGATCACATGCTGTTACTCTCAGTCAAGTGAGGAATTTTTAGAATTATTGGTAGGCTGCCCCGGTGTAAGGACTCGTCTGAACTGTCGGGAACCTGCACAAGCATAAGGATTTGCATTTGAAGCATCAAAAGCCTTCACCAGTGTAATTATCTGCATTTGAAGTGCCAAAAGCCAGCACCTGCATAAGGAAGTGTTGGAATTTTTGGGACAATTCCCCGGCATAAGGAATCATTGGAATCGTTGGGAGCCTTCCCCAGCATAAGGAACCATTGGAGATTTTGAGAGCCTTCCCCGGCATAAGTATTTGCGTGTGAAGAATTGGGAGCCTGGGCAAGCCTAAGGAACTTTTGGAATTTCTTGGAGGCTTCCCTGGCATAGGGATTTACAGTGCAAGGTTTTGCATGAGAAGTGTTGGGATCCTGGACAGGTGTAAGGATTTGTGTTTGAAGTGTTGGGATCCTGGAAAAGTGCAAGGATGTGTGTGCAAAGAAGAGCAAGCAACCAGGCCTTGTTTATGGTGAGATGCCATTGTACATGATCCATTTCACCCCTTTTTCGTGTGAGCCACCGTATAACCCCAATTCCAGCCCATCAAAACCAGGTGTATATTGTCCTGCGCATTATCACACCCTAACTCCCAGATGAATCCAAATCCCCTCATTCTTGCAATTGGGATGCAGTTTTATTACAATCCCTGATGTGATAGCCCACTCCCTTTCCAATCTCATAATAGCCATGGCTTTCCCGCCACATTGTTTTTTCTAACCTCCTTGAGCATTGCGCAGACATACCCACTAGTGTCTTGCTTTCATTTTCCTGTGCTGGATCATTATAATGAACAAATGTACTACTGGCTCACACTTCCTGAATGAGCCCATGAAATTCCAATAGATCAATCCAAAAATTCTCATTTGGGAAAATCCATTTCCCCCCTGTACACTGCTTTGATGCATCTCTTTGAATTTGGCCAGTCCACTTATCAGCTTGAACCCACCATCCCAAAGCATACAACAATGCATCCTTATCAACATGAGGCAAATTTTTGAATCTGTTCATGGTGAAAGGGATCGCAGACGCAAACTTGAAGTCCCCCTGATTAGTGGAAATATTGGCTTCATAGTTGACTTGATCAAAGGACAGAACCCCCAAATACTTGTAGCAAGTTTGAATCTTTTGAGATAATTTATCCCCAACATATTGTAAGGATTGACCTAGAATGAAACCCACCAAGCGAAGATTTGCACCTCATTTCCACCATTCATCTTTTTCATTTTTAATTTTCCTGAGAATTCCATAAAGACCAAATTTTTCGTTCTTTATGCTGTATTTGCACCACCTAATCGCAAACATAAATCCCTTCAGTAATTCCCCATTTGGTGCAATTGGGTTGGTGAATTTTCTTTTGCGAAATAAGAATTGTGATAATTCATCACATTGATTGACCTCAACTTCACTCATTGGTGTGAATAGTCTGAATTTGACTAGGGCAATGAGTAATCCAGTTGAAGAGAAAATTGCCACACGGCCAAAGTGAATTTGTTTGATCTTATTGACACCCACAACCCTTGGAATTTCACTTGGGGTCATATTGGCTGATACTGGCATTGAGATTTATGTGGTTGGTCGAGTGGAGAAACAAACTTATTCTTTTGGGTGGTTTTGGCATCATTTCTATTTTGGGATGTCCCACTATTCCTGAGTGGTTGAGAGATCACTTTGAGTCAAAGCAGACAAGATATCAGATACTGCTTCCTCCTATTTGAAGCTAAGGCCTTTTGAGTTCAGAATGGTGCCAAATGCCCAAAGATCTTTCTTTGGCACACATCTTTGACTTCCCTGTTGGAGCCCATATGGCACTGGCTTGATCAAAACTGACTAAAGGCAATGTTTTTCCATGGGGCCCAATGAGTGTGCCACACAACTGCTGACCCAGAAATATATCTATATATATACGCTGAGAATAAGTGAGCCACTCACACTTTCCTTCCTCACCCCCACGCTTTCCGGCAAGTTCCCTTTTACGCTCCTTTCCTTTTTTCATGAATGGCATGCTTGTACAACAAAATGAAATGAAACCAAAGCATTAGTGACCATTGTGTGAATTATTGATTTCAGTCAATGAATGTTTTTTGTTTTCCGCTAAAAAAAAGAACACTTACATCTGGATTTTGCAAATTCGCGCTCTCAAGTACCTTAACCTTAGATAATGCAGTGGATACTGCATTATTAAATTTGATATATTGATGTTACCACTCAATGACTTTCAAATCCAACCATGTGGAATATCACAAGCAAGGACAAATGCAACATTCACTCTGCCACAGATCCCTAATTATCCTAGTCCTCTTGAAAGAACCAGTTCCATTTGGCCTATTATGAGCTGGCGGGAAGTGATACAACCCACCTCCCACAATGACCCTGTGTGTGCTAATCGTGGGTACAACCGCCTGACTCAGTTTGCATCTGATCGGAGTATTTTTACTTTTTTACAGAGGCATGTCTCCATACAAAGGTAGTCATTATTGGCATTCACACTGAGGCATACGGGAAATAGTAGGATACATAGTCACAATTATTAATCTCATAAATAAGTTTCTAAAATTAAATTACAATATATCTCATACATAGCTATTCTAAAACGGTTCAATCCTGGTTGTAAGTTAAGCTTACCTGGGTACAGTCAATTTGACCTAATCACTTGAACCCAGAGCCTGCTTCTCCACCCAGGCATTACCAAGAATCGTTCAAATGCAAATCTAAGAGGTACAGTTGTGTTAAAAGACTCTGATGAGAAGAAACTCTTATTAAGTAAGCTACATATATACTTATTAGTACATAGCCACAGAGGCTCTACTAGATTTTTACCCTCTGAAAGTCTTTTGGAAATTTCAATGAGTGATAAAGCCCCTTTCACTGAGCTTGTTCTCCAGTCATCTGATCATACCATCAGACCACAAACCCCCCTTGCACAGAATGCCACTAATATACCATAGCAAATTTGATTTATTCGGAGATTCTTGGGACACACCAAAAGATATTTCATGGCCTCATTTTTTTTTGAGCTCGTGAGTTTGCCTTTCATGCGATAAACTTTGACATTTTTATGTGCATGTACCATGTTGTACGCAATCATAAAGTGGATAACTGTATCCATTAGATCATCCAGGTTCTTGTGCGGCTTTTTCAATATCTCATTGTCAGTCCTGCCACCTTCAATCCTCAGTTGTGTTGCACATTGCTTCAATTTACTCAAACAGGAGGTTAGGTATTCAACTGCTCCCTGTTTGAGTCCAAGAGGATTGGTCAAACTTGTTGTTGGTGCCACATATGGTTTGGGTAAATCACATTGTGGGAGAGTAAAATAATGGATTCAAACATGACATTTGCCCAGAAATGTTTAATTGGATTGGAGGGGTAAAGAAGAATCTGAACCATTTTGAAGAAGAAGTGTTCAGATTTTGGGAGATTATCTGGAGGTTTAGCTGATTCCTTCATCCATTTGAGATTCCAAATTTCATTATTAAAAAATGCTTCAGTTTCTGTTGCCTCAAAAAACTCTAACCCTGTATATTGCAATGTATATCACTTGAGTCATCAGCCAATTCATAATGTATCATTCACAAAGATGAAAATTACCTGCAATATCAAGCTCCTCAATCCAGGCCAACATTTTAAGCTCTCAGTTACTGATCACCTTAATACCAATGGGAAGGAATGTATCAGCATCATTTGTTGGTAAATTTTCACATTGATTTTTGTAAATACTATTGATATTATCAAGCCCCCTTTTCCATGATTCTTGAGTAATATTGGAATGATAATTCAAAATTTCTCCAAACTCTTCAATGCAGGATAAAAATATTCCTTGAAAATTAGCGGAGGATGAGACTTTGGGGTCAGGGTCAGGCATATCAGTCATATCTTGTCCCATTGTATCATGTTTAATTGTCTCCCTTTCTTTAAAAGCTTCAATATTTCAAGGAGAGCCAAGAGGGGTTTCATCATGAATTGCTTCATTGAGTATGGGGGTCTTCAGTATGTGGAGGTTCATTATCAATATGGTCCACTTCAAAATTCATCATATCATCACCTTGATCCCGGGAATCTTTTACTGCTTCAAAGGTACGGCGTTTTTGTTGGTTTTTTTGGTGGCATTTATATTTGTTCTTTTTCCTGATCCTTTTCCTGGATCTCCAATTACCACTCAAGATCCTTAGGGTAGATATTCTCCCACCTTCACACCTCCCCATATATTGTAAGCAGCCATTTTTATTTTTTTTGTATTGAATTAGTAATGGAATTACAGTTAAAATCCATTTTGAGGAGGCTCATTGCTTCGGAAATCTTTTGATGCACATAATCAGGAATTTTACTATCATTTTGAACTTTTTCAAGCCTTGGGATTGTTTGAGCAATGTTTGAGACAAATGTTTCTTTGGATATAATTTCAACCTCCCCACTGAAAATTAAATTATCTTGCCCAGCATCTTCTGTTTGTGCACAAGGCTCAACAGTCTTTTCCTTCTCATAGCTTTCAAAATTCAGTTTCTGAGAGCTTGGAGGTTGAGCTGAAATAAAGGCTATCACAAAAAAACATCAGGTTTGGAGAGACTAAAAATATTCAAAATAAATCTATGCTCACATTCAAGAAGAACTGGTAGATCTGGATTACTTTCATGTACCAGTCTCTCTACTTTAATGCCTAAATCATGACTACTGAACATATCAGATATTTCACTTGTGCTCTCTGGGGCTGAAGTTTGTAGTTCATTGAATTCAGTTGAATTTGCCAGGGTTTGGGCCATAGCGGAGGGAGTTTATTAAGTAAATAGATGGTGACAAGTTGATTTATTACTTGTTTGAAAATTTTGGAATAAAAACATCAAACTTGAAGAAAAAAGGTGGCAGTTTTGAAAGTGGTGGAAGTAAAATAAGTTTGAGATAACTGATTCTTTTTTAGGTAATATCAATATCAGAGAATTTTAGAAAGTTTGAAAGAAGTTAAATATCAATTTTAATCAGTTCAATAGTGAGTGAATCTTCTAGAAAAAAGACATTTTAGAACCACAAGATGACCAAAAGAAACCTGCACATCAATGTCCTTGGAACCCTCCATCAATATCTATTAAATTTGTATTTCATTTGCAAAATATAATTTGTCTGGAAATTGAAGGAGGCAATGTATTGGAAATTACTCCATGTCATTCAAATGCAATCACTTCCATGTGAGAAATTGAATAAAGTTGACTAGTGAGAAGCCTACTAGAGTCAACGTTTGAACTATTCAACACTCATGAGGTAAGGACTAAGCAAAGTGTTCCATTTGAATTATATGAAATAAAATGTTTTTGTCGTGGAAGTAGGTACACCATTCTCATCTTAAATAGTCCACTTATTAGGTTATGATTTGTGATTCTCATGATCTAAATCCTAAGCACAAAATTGTGAATATCCCCACAAATTTCCCCCAGAAGATGCTGGTGGAGAAGGCCACTCAGCATATTTCTGTGATTGTGTTCATTGTGTACACCAACAAGCCACTGTATCCTATGGATCTAATACAGAAGCGTGAGGATGGTAAACGGAGGAGAAGACAAGGCGGGGTGCAGAGGCTTAAGGAGGGGGCACGGAGATCAGGTGCTGGCATTGGAAAGATATCTTGAGGGTGGCCCAGGAGTGTAAGGATTGTAAGGGGCAGAGAAGATAAGGAGGGGGTGCAAAAGCCTAAGGAGGCATAAGGGTGGGATCAAAGGAATTCCGGGAGGGCACTATGTGAGCATAAGGATTGTAAGTGGCAGAAAAGACAAGGCGGGGGTGGGGAGATGAGGTTCTGGATTTGGAAGGATATCGTGAGGGCACAGCGGGAGCCTAAGGATTTTAAGGGGAAAAGAAGATAAGGCGGGGGTGCAAAAGTGTAAGGAGATATGAGGGCAGCATCAGAGGCATGGCAGGAGGGCACTATGTGAGCGTAATGATTGTAAGCGGCGGAGAAGACAAGGAAGGGGTGAAGAGGCATAAGGAGGGGGTTTGCAGAGATAAGGTGATGGCTTTGGAAGGATATTTTGAGGGCGCAGCAGCAGCGTGAGCATGTTAAGAGGCAGGGGTGCAGAAGCGTGAGGGTGGGTGAGGGTGGATATGGGGGCACTGCCACAAAGGCATATCTTGAGGGTGGTGCAGGAGTGTAAGCATGTTAAGGGTTATAGAGGATTAGGTGGGGATGCGGAAGCCAATTCATGTGTGAGAGTAGGCATGGTAAAGGGGTGAGATGATCAGGCAGCGGGGCGGAAGTCATCTCTTGCACAAATATGAGCATGCCAAACTGCTGGCTTGCACCATGAGGTGTAATTACCCAAACCTTGCAAATGGTGTTGATCTGGGTTTGGGCTTTGAGTGACATACTCATGTTACACACGTAACAATTGATGTTGTCTTGATGAAGACGTGACATGAGCCACTAAGTCCAGTGACTATAATGTGACACTAATGCGACTGAAGCAATATTTTCTACTGACAGCGGGGGGACATGAAGTTGATCACTGGAAAATGACATGACATCTTCCGTGTTGACAGGTCAAACTCCTGCTAGGTTAGAAAAAGAATGCAATCCAAGACTCCCAGCAAACACACTGAGGAAAGACTTGATTGACATTGATCATATAGCTTCCAGTTTCAAGATAATTCTTGATAAAGTGAAACATCATGCCAAACAGAGTATGAATGATGCTTTTGACTTGCAAAACAGAAGTGGGACAAGATCACAAAGTACCAGACTTCAAAGTAGGGGACTTAGTTCTAGTTTCAACCCTGAATTTTAATAATATCAAAGGCCCAAAGAAACCTAAAGATTCTCATGTAGTACATTTCTTATTGTTTCCTTACAGGGAATCAATGCAGTTCAAGTGGAATTGAGTGGTGAATTGGAAAATAAACAGCCCACCTTTCCAGTCAGCTTGATGTAACCTTATCAACCAACTGACAAAAAATGTTTCCTTCAAGGAACCCAACTCCTTTGACTGTACCACCAGTGGAACAGAGTGAAGACAAAAATATAAATAAAGTCAATAAAGAAAGGAGACTTAGGGGTAAAAATCAAAGAGAATATCTTGTCAGAGATAGACATCCAGTACATGAAGATGAATGGCTGGCAGAATCAGAAATACCTGACTCAGATAAGCTCTTAATAAGATTTAGACAAGAAAGAAGGCCAAAAGCCTGAATATGTCTGTAAATTTGCTTTGGATTACTTGATCTTAGTAATGTAAAGAGGTTGGACAATGGACATTAACCCCCTTTGGGGCCTTTTTCTTCTTTATACCATTGATAAAATTATAGTACAATTTTATTTTTTGGTGGGAGGGAATGTGAGCCTTGAGGTATATTTTACATACCCAGATAGGCTACAATTATCTTTAAAATATATTCTGAACTATGCAGAGCCCATAAGTCATGCATATATTCAGTATTCATCATTTTTGATTTCAGAAAAGATGAATAAAGTTTATGTGAGTAAGTAAATCCATTGATTTAAGGCCAGATTTGGATTCTACACAAAATTACACCTAGGGTAGCTCCTTAGAGTGAATAAGCTTGAACCAACCCTTTGAAGTGGTAATATGGAAAATACTTCAATACCACATAAAAGATCCATTAAAACCTTTGTTTTTCTCAATTTCACGCCAAAAGAATGGGAATGTGAGAGATCCCAGGTTAAATATACACTAAGAATAGTGTTATTCATTTTTTGGGCCCTTAATATAATGGTATGTGTATATGCACTTTTGGTACACCCATAGTGGATATCAGTCTTTAAGCCTGAATCTCTATTTTTGATGTGAAAATAGCTAGAGGGGACAAAAGACATCAAAGAGAGCCAGGGTACCCAACTTCTGAGGC
The DNA here is from genome assembly GCA_023105745.1 of Austropuccinia psidii. Lineage (NCBI taxonomy): Eukaryota > Fungi > Basidiomycota > Pucciniomycetes > Pucciniales > Sphaerophragmiaceae > Austropuccinia > Austropuccinia psidii. Next base: position 30,154,960 of record JALGQZ010000007.1, on the reverse strand, counting down.
CTCTGAGGAGTGAATAGCGCCAAAGCTTGGATACATGGCTGATCTTGACCAAATTAATAAACTAAAAACTTTTGGGAACTTGGTTACCAAGTCAAAATTTCCTTATATCATAAGAAAATAGCAAATAAGCTGCTATTTTGATGTGCCAAGGAGGTAAAGAGAAACTTAGACTCCTGTAACCATGTCAATTCTTAATGAAATTCCATGGATAAACCCCAAAAGTGTAATTAAAACCCTTCTTGGACTAGTATCCATTGATTTACCCCATAGCAACCAGCCATATACTGCTATTTGCAATTCTACTGTCACAGGGGCTCTTACGGAAGCAAGAGTGGCCTGGCACTCAGGAATCAAGAACTCACTTTGAGGGCTCCACAGGAATAAAAGAATAAAAGAATATATTTCCCTAAAGAAGAATAAAAGTTAAGACAGGTATTCCAAAAGATAAAGAGGAAAGGGGAAGCCAGCCAAGTGAATCCTCAATTCACTGTTTCAACCTGCCAGAAAGATTAATGGAATTAGTAAAGGATATGACGACCAATATCCACTGACAGGCAAAGAAAGAAAAAGGTGCAAATGACTGACTTAAGGTTATCAGTATTTACTTTAATAAGGTAAAAGAAAATAAGGATAAAAATAAATCCAATATTTTAATTAACTGGGGAAAAAGTCCCCAGGTGATGAAAGGTGGCCAGTATATGTGAAAAGCTGAAAGACTGATCCTAGAAGGTGAGTCACCGGCTGTATTGTCTGAATTGGGCCAATACAGTCCTGGCCATCTTGGGAATTGAATTGTGCAATTGAATTGGCCCGATTGGGCCAAGGACATACAGGTTGCATTATTGCTGCCTATATGGGGAAATTGAGTTGTCCAAGGAGTATTGAAGTACTTGCTACCTTGACAAATGATTGAATGATGTATAACCTCTGAGAATGGCACTTGGAATAATCCTGAAAGAATTGCCAACCCAACTCCTGCAGGGCCAGGTGGTTGGGGTCCTGGAAAGGTCTTCTGATAGCCGCCATGGATTGCCAGACTGATGGGCTGAAAATTCCTCCTTTGAAATTGGTGATGGATTTTAGGACCTTGATTTTGAATCATGGGATTGGGTCCTGAAAACATCACCATTGAATTACTGAGCAAAAATGGTGCATAATGGTATATAATACCATATATGCACCACCACTCCTGCATCCTTGAGTACAAGGTGCATGGAGGAATGGGAAATCTTCCCCTTGAGCTGAGGGGAAGAGTGAATTTGAGCTGAGCTGGTGGCCTCTGGGGGTTACCAGAGGCCATGGCTGAAAACTGGGCCACAAGTGGTCCTTTGGGTTCTTGGCCAAAATTGGTGGATTGGGGTCCATGGCCAAAAGCTGGCTCAGGTGGGCCCACCTGGCCTTGGGGGCTAGTGGGCTGCCCCCTTTGGCCCCTTTTGGCCTCATTGTATTAGGCCAGAAGGGGCCTAAAGGGCCATAGAGGACGTAGGGGCCTAAATGGGCCAAACCCCATGAATAGAAGGGGTTGAGCCAAGGGCCCTGGTGGTGGCTAGAGGGGCCTTAGGCCCCTGGAAGACTAAAAGGACCCCAGGCCTAGAAACAAGGATAATGCCCTGGGGGTTGGTGAGGTGGAAGTTGGCCAGGGAGGCCAATGACGGCAGGATATGGCCAGGGGATACATTTTATGACCCAAAAGGCCATACAGCACCAGAGGGGGGCAATTGGCCCCAACTTGGTCTCAGGCTGGGATTGCCGCAACACCAACTGAGGAGGGTCATTCTTCAAAAATTTGCTGGCTAAACTTTGTGAACTGGTGGAAGTTCTGGAATCCTCCATTTGTGCCTCTCCTCTGGGCTGAAATTCTTGTCTTTTGAAATTATGACTTGAATTTCCTGGTCCAGATCCATTTGAGTGGATGGAGTAGTTACTTCCACTCCTATTAGGAGTCATTTCACGTTAATATAAAGAAATTAAGACTAAGAAATGTATTTAATTCACCTGCTGGACCTTTAAAGGTTTCCTTGGTAATTAAACCCCTTGCTTCTGGGATAGTTCGAATTTCAATACTAGACTCTGAGGCTTCAGCATTTGAAGAACTTTCTCTGATGGATGACACTAGAGAAAAAAAAAGTTATTTTATCAAACAATAAAAATAACTTATAAAATCAACTTATTGGATAAAGTTGTTTTAATGTAATTTATGGCAAATTACGTCAAAAATAAAGAAAACTGTCTAAGATTAAAGAAAAAATGTCTTTAGTAAAGATTTTTAATTTTTCAATTTTTTATTTGATTTTATATTTTCTTGAAAGAAAAAATAATGATGCAATTAATAAGTAATTAATCAAAATTGTATTATTATTCACTTTATACTAGAATAACTCAAAGAATTAATGTCAAGTCTGTTATGTGAAAAAGTCACTAGTTAGACAAAAGAAATTTATTTCAGGTCACTCGATAATATATTTTTTCAAACAATATTATTAAGAAAAAAATAATTTTATTAATATTATAAAGATTATTTATATGGGATAAGTCCCAAAAAAGCCAATATTCAAGCAAATATGGCAATTGTACATCAAAAAACAGTAAAATAAGGTCAAGAATATGATTTATGTCCCAAAAATTGGTTAAAATCATGGCCAGGCCCCCAAATGTAAGGCTTGTCTATGAAACCCTTGATAATAGTAACAATATCAAGAGTTCTATGACTGTCCTCAGCAGAAAAATATAATAAAATAAAATATTATAACCATAAATAAAATATAATTATTGAAATAATTATATTAAAAAAATAAAATTAATTATTATTATACAATATAATAATAAAAAATTAATAATTGTAATAAATTATAATTATCCTATTATTATTATAGTCACTGACAGTTATAACAATAAGAAGTGTAAAGCGCTTAATGAGACAATTACACATGGAAAATATAAATATTATTTATAAAAAGAAATTATAACACACACTGTGCAGATATGATTCTTATAGAAAAGTTATATATAAAAAAACTAATAATAGATAAAAATTCTGGAATTTTAGAGGAAAACTTACTTATAATATATACTTAATACAACAAGTCAAATACAACAGATATCATATTAAATCATTATTATAAGATAAAAACACACCAAAATAAATATTTTAAAAGATAAAACAACTTTTTATTAAAAAAAATTGATTGAAGGGTTTTTGAGAGGAATTTGTGGATTCCAAAAGATATTTTAAGACAATAATTTTTTAAAATAAAATATAGGGTGTTGGTAAACACATGTAAGCCCTTACGTGTTTTTACCATAAACTTACGTGTTTTTACCAAATTATGGCCAAAACACATAATTTTATGGGAAAAACACGTAAGTAACGTAATTTTTTTATAAAAATTCCTCAGGCTCATTTTTGAGAATTTTTAACATTTTTCTTTGCCATATTTTTTCCAACATGGGATGTGAAGGTCCCCAAATTTTTTCAAATTTTTTTTTTTGCCCAATTTTTCTATTTTGGGCAATTTGGTAAAATGGCCCATTTTTTTGAAAAAATTCATTAAAAATGTTCCCACTTATGAATTTCAATAATTTTTTTTTCAAAATGAAGGTGAGAATGTTGAGAATAATAAACCAGAAGCCCAACATTTTGGTATTTTTTTTGCAAGAACATTTGTAGGCCCAAAAAGTCCATGTTTTTTGATGTTTTTTGTTCATGTTTGTGATTAAATCGAAAATGCCATTTATGACATAAATTGAATTCAAAATGTAATTTATGATGGGTGGAAGTTAAAGTTTGATTTTGGCATTAACAGTGCCATTTATCACATCAAAAGTGCCATAAATGGCATCACTAATGACATAATAATGCCATAAATGGCATCAAGAATGACATACAGATGCCATTTATGGCCAGAAAATTGGCATAAATGGCATTACAGCAATGCCATAAATTGAATTTAATGGCCTTGAAAATGCCATTTATGCATTTAAAAATGCCATAAATGGCCTTAAAAATGGCATGAATGGCCTTAACATTGGCCTTAAAAATGGAATTAATGGCCTTAACTATAACATAAATGGCATCAAAAATGCCATTTATGGAATCAAAAATTCCATTTGTGGCATTACATATATGGAATTAACAATGCCATTTATGGTGCTAAATAAATGGCATTATGCCATTTATTGCATTGATAATGCCATTCATGGTATTAGTAATGCCATTAATGGCATTGTTAATGTGGCATTACTAATGCCATTTATGGCATTAATGGCATCAGAAATGTTGCATTTTTGATGCCACAAATGGCATTGTTGATGCCATAAATGGAATTAATGGCATCAATAATATTTCATTTATAATGCCATTAATGGCACAGTTAAGGCCATTTATGACACTGTTAATGCCATTTATGACACTGCTAATGCCACTTATGGCACTGTTAATGGCATTGTTAATGCCATTAATGGCATTGTTAATGCCATTTATGGCACTGTTAATGTCATTTATGGCACTTTTAATGCCATTTATGGCATTGTTAATGCCATTTATGGCATTGTTAATGCCATTTATGGCATTGTTAATGCCATTTATGGCATTGTTAATGCCATTTTTGGTACTGTTAATGCCATTTATGGGACTGTTAATGCCATTTATGGCATTGTTAATGCCATTTATGGCATTGTTAATGCCATTTATGGCATTGTTAATGCCATTTATGGCACTGTTAATGCCATTTATGGGACTGTTAATGCCATTTATGGGACTGTTAATTCCATTAATGGCATTGTTAATTCCATTAATGGCCCTGTTAATGCCATTTATGGCACTTTTAATGCCATTTATGGCACTTTTAATGCCATTTATGGCATTGCTAATGCCATTTATGGCACTGTTAATGCCATTTATGGGACTGTTAATGCCATTTATGGCATTGTTGATTCCATAAATGGCATTAATGGCATCAGAAATATTTCATTGATAATGCCATTAATGGCACTGTTAATGCCATAAATAGAATTTTTAATGCCACAAATGGCATTAATGGCATCATAACTGCCATAAATAGCCATATTGCATTTAAAAACCATCCCTTACATGTTTTTACCATAAAATTATGTTTTTTTACCAATTGATGGTAAAAACACGTAAGCTCTTACGTGTTTTTACCAATTTGCTTATGTGTTTTTGCCAATACCCTAAAATATATTATGGGTGATTCCAAAAAATAATGTAATTTCTATGATCTCAATAATTTAATTTAAGATTTATAAAGAATAAAATACTTAAGAAATAATTTAATAATAAGATTTTATATATAATAAAACTTTACCTGTTTAAATGTCTAATATGATTGGCTTGGATTGAATTGATGATGGACAAAAAAAGTGATGAAAAGACTCTTTTTAGGTCTACAGAGCATCTTTCATTATTCCTAATGGATATAGAGGGTGTTCTAAGGCTAAAACTGAGAAACAATGGTAAAAATAAGGTTTTTAACTTAAGGTAACTTATTTTTAATTCCAGTTTAAAGTTACCAGTGTTTTTGGAACTCCAAGTAATTTTAATCCTAATTTAAGTTAATTATTTTAAGCCTTAATATAAAACAAGCTTATTTATCTTAAATTTCATCTCATGAACAACTTAAAAATAGAGTTCAAAGCAGAAATCTTATAAACTCAATTTTTAATTAATTTTCAAATAAATCTTAATTTTCTTTAAGTATGGTCAAAAGAGTATATTTCCAGGCTAATTACCCAGGAAATTGGTTTATCAAAGATACTTAGACATTTAATTTATATATGGATAATATTAAATTTTAAGCTGTGTGAAATATTCAAGCAAATCCATTAAGAATTGTATTTTTAATGAATTTTTGAATTTGTTGCTATTTTTCCACATAAAATAGCAATACACACTAAACCTTAACTTTTGATAAGGTTTTGATACTTTTGAATTTAAAGTTTTAAGCTTATTTAAGCTTTTTAAGCTTTGAAAGGTCTCAAAACTTCAATTTCAAGCCTGCATATTGGGATTTACCCTTTGGAAGCTTGAAATTCCTCTCCAAATTGGGATAAAACCAGTTTAAAATTTAACATTGGATCAAAGTCTAATCTTAAAGTTTAAATAAGGTTTAAAATCCTCCAATAAAGGTGGACAACCTTAGTTGAATCCTTGCAGATCCAAAAATCTGGGTACCCCAGCTTTATTTGGTCTTTTTCCTTTGTCCCACCTTTTTGCGTGGATTTTGCCCTTTTATTTATTCAAAGCCATACTATGGCCTTAAGCACTTTTAAATTGAGCTCACACAGGATTTACATTCTGTATGGCAAATCCTTAGCCAATTCAGTAAATATACACAACACCTCAATTTTAACTAAAATTTTGGTAAGTTTGCAGAAACCTCATGCAACTTTAAATTTAAGCTTATTTAAGCTTAAATTTAACAATTTTAAAAAAAAATAAAAAAGTTAAATTAGTACTGTGAGATTCTTAAATCTTCCAATAACAGAAGAAATAATCATTTTTTGTTGAAACACCCTGTGAGTGTACCCTGGGTTATTTTTATTGTAGAATCCAAAAATGACATAATATTTATAAATTTGTGTATCCAAAAAACGTTATACTTATTTTTTGCTCTTTTTTATTTTAAATTCAATTGAATAGTCTGTTGAAGACTAAATCAGCTGTATATAAAATCATTTGTGGTCTTATGGGTATGTTATACATACTCCAAAGGCTCACAATTCTGGTGCTAAAAGCTCTTTTATTGCAAATTATTTTGTTCTCAAGTACTCATTGCCTATGTCAGAGAAACCTGAAAATATTCCCCTTTTCATCTTGGATTCCAATGACTCCACTTCCTTGTTCATTACCCATTATGCAAAGTGGTTTGTTGACTTGCCTTCTTTCCCAAGCTGCAAATGGGATTGCTTTATCATAGATTCAACCAAGGGAGAAGACCTGATTCCAGGCTATGATTTCCTTTACCATTTTAATCCCATTATTGATTGGAAAAATGGATTCATCACCTATTATTCTAGTCATAAGGATTTTAGTGGTATTAACTCTTCTACTAGTAATGACTTTGCCACTTCTGTAAACAGTGTTTTTCTCTTTGGTGAACTCAAGACACTTTCCCTTCCTTCTTCTGTCCATATCCCTTCCATCATGCCCTCTCAGTCATTACTTTCATCAAGAGATGAAGCCTTCAAAGAGATGAAAGATGTTGTAGAAGAGGTTTCTATATCTTCACTTCATCTCTTTAAAGAGTATATGGACCTTCCTCCTATATCTTTTCATTCCTCCCTGGAGGAGCAGTGGGATGAGGTGGAAGAGCCAGAAGAAATTGAAACTGTGCTGAAGTTAGTCCCTCCTGCGTATCAGCAATATTTGGATGTATTTTCCAAAGTAGAAGAGAAACTTCCTCCACACCATGCCTGTGATCATCATGTTGAACTGGAGGGTCATCACAGCCATGGAAATTACCCTCCTGGACTCCATATGGCATACCAGTGCCACATCAATCTTATGGAAATTTGGCCATATCCATAATCACTGGCCAAATTGGCCCTCTCCTCTTCTCTGGCCTTTTATGGTCATTTCACTCCTGGAACCAACCTGGCCCCTTCACTATCATCAGGCCTTTCCAGGCCATTCTCTGCTTTTGGGCACTTTCAGGCATTTTCCAGTAAACAGGGAAAATACATCTCAAAATCCTGTATTTGGCTTTTTAATATTTAAATACAGTTTTGCGCATTTTGCGCACTTTTGCACACTTTGCGCATTTTTGTGCACTTTGCTCATTTTGCGCAATTTTTCTGTATTCAGCTGTTTATGCCATTTTCCCATGTATTATGGGAAATATGTGCAAAAGGCCACATCAGGCCTTTTGGGGCTTAATTTCCAGTTTGTGCATTTTGCACATTTTTGCACACTTTGCACAAATACAGTTTTAAAGCTGTATAAGCTTTATTTGGCCAAGACACCCAGAAACACCTTGTCACCTTTGAAGTCACCCAAAACCCAATCTTTACTCTCATCCTCCTGACTTCACTCACAAAGACCTTTGGCCACTTTCACCCTTCAGCAACTCAAATTGTCATAAATGGTGTTATACACCATTCTGCACCTTTTTTCACCATAAAGTCAATGGTGTCAATATCATGGGGTTAATTCAACATTCCATAAGTCACCAAAGTGTCATGTGATCCAGAGGACCCATCAAGGCTCAAGTGCAGGTGTGATTTCTCAAAGACCAATGACGCCATCAGCAACTCATTGGTTATTTTCACTTCAAGTATTCCCTCCAAGGGAATACTGTCAATTCATTCCCAAGGTGTATTCAAGAGGCAGTTCCAAAAACCTTTTCAAGTGTCAATCCTCCATCAATCCAACTTGGCAACCACATTCATTGCAATACAGTCTGAATTCATCGAGACCTCTATTTCAATCATACATCATGGGAAAATCATTCAACAAAGTTCATTTCCCAATCTGGCAAGGTATACACTTCAACAAGCTGTCAATACGGCTTCAAGGATTCAATACAGACCAGCTGTCAGCCTGAAGGAGTCAAGCTCTCAACCTTTCACATATACCAGCCTCCTTTGAGCCTGGGGGGTTTTCCCCAGTTAATTAATATATTTTGACTTTATTTTATCTTTATTTATCTTACCATTTTGTTAAGTGAATACTGATATTAACAAGTCAGTCATTTAGCACCTTTCTCTCTTTTCTTTCTTCACCTTTCAATGGATTTTTGGTGGTCATATCCTTACTAATTCCATCTTTCATTTTGGCAGGTTGAAACAGTGTGTCAGGTTTGTGTGAGCCTTAGAGGTAATTTCATATAACCAAAAGACCACAAATATAAAAAATAACATATTAATAAAAATAAAATAAATTTATTTATATTATTAAAATAAAAATAAAAATATAAATATAAAATTATATTAGAAATAAAAAATTAATTACAATTTAAAAATAAAAATACATTAAATTCTATAAGTATAAAATTACATTTATACTTGAAAAAATTAAGTAAAAATGAAATTTTAACAAAACTGTGAAAAAATAAATAAATTTGGAAAAAAGTTAAATAAAAATTATTATAACTTTTTATCCAATAAATAAATACATAAAAATTATTTCACCATTGGATTCCTCATAAAAAATCAGGTGGGGTCACCTCTGAGTGAAATTCTTGTAACTCAACTGTAAATAAGCTTAAATTAAGTTTTTAGTATTTTCAATACAAAAGTTGAAAATCCTCAAAACCTTAATTTAATTCACACCACATGTGGTGTTAACCATCAATTTTTGTGTTAAAATTGAGGTGTTGTGTTTAGTTTAGAAGTTATGAGGAATTGAAGTATTTTCAATTGAATTCAATTGAAATGTCAAAATGTGCTCGTGTATTACATAAGTGAACTTTGATTTACATATGAGGTGTCAATTATTACTGTATTGTACTGTACAATTGAATTGAATTACATATGTAAATTATAAGTATAATACATGATGAGGAATTAAAGGAAAAATAAATTGGAAAGATTAAATTTGGGGGGGAAAAGGAACTCCAGCTCTAAGGGGGAGCTAGACCCCCAAAATCCTTGCTGACAGGCGTGGGATGTCAAAATTAACGCAAAAGTTCATCACTTTTGGCCTGGAATTGAGTTACAGGGTCTGTGGACTCAATTGATGATGAGGTTTTGATACCAACTGGGGTAGTTTTAGCTGTTGCCAAGAGGGTAAAACTACCCTTAAGATAAAACAACCATAGTAAAAACAGTTTTAACTGGTTTCTACGCCTCTTACACACATTCTGACGTGATTTGAAGGCTCTAGGCCTGGTATTGCTATAGTAATGGCTGATTTAAGGGTCTAAAATGGCTAAAAAATGGCTAAAAATGGCTTAAACCAGCCCTTTTTGATCTAAACCAGGGTTCAATGATGCCATAATTGGATTTTTTGTTGTCAGACTGTTTTTCACGACTGACAAGAGTAAATCTTACTTTTGGAGTAAGAGAATTGATGGCTATAAAAGAATGTCTTCTTTGCCCCACTTTTCTCTTCATGTTAGAATCTTTTCCTTTTATTAATTAGTTTAAACACTGTTAAACCAATCAATCAAAGATTCCAACCACCATTTTTAAATCATTTTAATCCATTTAACCACGTGAAAAAATCATTATAATCATTGTTTGTAACTCTTATAATCATTTTTACCCCTGAACCACCCCAAAAGTGAATTAAAGCATCTTTCATCACTGTAAACTTTGTCACTTTGTTTCCAAATTCACTCTGGTCACTTTTGGGCGTGTTTTCTCTTTGATATTCTTTTTAAAGACTTTGTTCTTTAATTAATTGCTTGCAGTTCTTTGCTCAATTAATTCCAATTGAAATTGCTCTTGAAGAAATTTCTTTTGTAGCCTTAAAATATCTCTTGTAGAGTATTTTTTGGATAAATTTTTATTGTTGGTAGAACAATAAATTTTTATAATATTATTTTTTTATACTAATAAAGTTATAAACAATAAAATTGGCGTGTTTTCTCTTAAAAATAATATTTCATACTATTTTTAATTGAATTTTACCTTATACAAATTTTGAGGACAGGAAAAGTACTTGATTTTCGATCAAAGTTTCATATCCACACCTTACATTTGGGGGCCCAGCCGTGATATTTTACCTGTGACATATTTTTTTTTACTCTTTTTTAAATCTTTTTTCTTATATTGAAAAATTTAAAACCATATAAAAAATACTTATAATTCAAAAAATCCATAAAAAAATGATTTTTTTTTCATATTATAAGTGAGGCTTATATTTTTATTTATTTTTTGAAATAACCTTTCTTTACTTAATTAATTGGCTTTTTCATTAATTTTAATGTCTGACAACGTGGTAAGACAAGAAAACATTGAAACAGCCTCAACAGTCACCAGCATTGTTCCTGCAAGCACTATTAATTCAGACCATAATAGTACTGTAATTGTGACTCAAAATAATCAACCTGAACCAATATCTTCTGAATTAATTAACTTGGACATAAGTAATACTCTTCAGAAAGCTAAGAATTTGGCCAATAGTCAGTTTTTTGACGTAAAAATACTATTTTAAGCCTTTTTAAACCATAATTATGCCTTCAACCAGGTCATGACCCAGCTACAACCCTTCAAGCAGCTCCCAAAAAGGTAATAGATGTGATTATGGCAGAGGCCAACCAGGTACAGAAGGAAAAGGGTCAGTTGATGACTTCCAAACAACTAAATTGGGTCATTCTGAAGCTGATAATACCATTTTACCTTCAAAAAGAGCTAACACCGCCACAACAAGCCTCTGTGGACATATACAAAGCCAGCCACAGTTCATACAACAATGCACTTCAATTCAAGGAGTACCAGATCCTTGCAGACCTGTGGAAGAATTGCATGAATTCTTACCTGACAGTAAGAAAATTCTTGGGCCATCCCAACACTTGCAAATTGATCAATGGATGGCATCCATTGATGGAGAAGAAAAACATGATGCTTTTGACACTAGAATGGAGGAAAAACAACCCTCCACCACCCAAACCAGTGCCAAAAACAGCCCCAGTGGCCAGCAGCAGCAATTCCAACGTGAAAAAGCAGCCACAAACTCCAAACAAGGGCAAAGGGAAGGCACCAGCCCCAAAACCTTACAGCCAGGGCTACAGAATCCCAAAGATTCAGCAAGATGCCATGGAAAATGTATTTCAGATGGCCAGAACCATGATGGAACTACAGAAGAAGGAGGAAGCCAGATTAAGGTTCCAGAAATGATTTCTGACATATTTGATTCCATCCCAGAGTTGTATAATGCTATAAATTACATGAAAAAACATCTTTCTGATAAAAATGAAACCGTTTGTAACAACATTAAAACAAACAACCTGAGTCTGTGCCAAATTAATGAAACACTTATGTGTTTTGAAAAAGTTTTAAGGACAATTAAAAATTTCAATAATGATAGTTCTTCTAATAAAATAAATGAACAATCTGCCATTATTAAAGAATTAACAGATAAATATTCTAAATTCAATATTGATGACATAGTTGAAACAAGAATTAAACAAGCCATAAATATTATCAAGACAGATAACAAGAAAGTCCTTGATGACATTTCAAATTCATTTACTGAAGTAAAGACATATACCATTGCCTTGAAAAATTGTTTTGATGCTTCACAAGAAGAAGTATCAAAATTATCAATGAAATTGAATCAAGTCACTGCTGATAATACAAGACAGACAGAGTTATGGCAAGAACTGACACACAAGGAAGACATGTATAAAATTGAAGTAATAAATTTAATACAAAGCTTCCAACATGGATACAGAAATTCCCAAAGGTGTAGCAACAGTAAAATGAATGACATTGAACAAATACTGAACACCTTACCAAGAATGTCTACACCTCTAAATCAAAATGAGGGCACAATAATTCCAAATCCACAAGTATTGGATCCTGATAATTCACAATTAAAAAATGAATTATCCACTTCTTTTCATAACTTGGAACCATCAATGGGCCAAGCACTCTTGAAAGAAGTTCCAAAACTTAAAGAATGGCCTCACTTCAGTGGTGAAGGAGAGTATGACCATATGGAATTCATTAGAGGTATTGACATGGTCAAAGAGGATTTTGAATTACCAGACAGATTGGTAACAGCCAGGTTTAACACCTTGTTTACCAGATCAGCTCACAGATGGTACATCAAAATAAGACAAGCACATGGACACCAGAGTTGGACTTGGTGGAAAACCCAAATCATCAACAAATGGGCAAATGATGCTTGGAGGTTTAAAGTTGAAACAGCCTTTGAATCTGCCAAATTTAATGCTGATAAAGACAAAGCTTTACCATGGTTTTGCCAACAAAAGGACAGATTAACAGCATTATATCCTGACATGTCAGAATTTATGATCCATAGAAAAATTCTGAGACAATGTGGAGGTGACTTAGAGCATGCTGTAAAAAGCAGGACTACTGAACAATCTTCAGCAGAGGATATTATCAGTATACTAGAAGAAGGAACCACCAGAACCAAAATGGTTCTAGTAGGGTGAATCTTAAAACAAGGTTTAATACACCTTGGAAAGATTCTGTGGACAAAAACCCCAAAGAAAATTCTAGTAATATTAAATATAAATCTGCAGATACAGTCAGAAAATGCCATATTTGCCAAAGCACCACCCATTTAGCCAATACATGTCCAAAAAGGGGGAAAATCAATGAAATTGACATTGAAAAGGAACCAGATGTTGAAAAAGAAGACATAATTGAAGACAATTCAGATGATAAGTCATCCATATTTTCTGAATCTTCAAAAGATATAGAAAATATCAATGCCACTTTTGACATCATGGAATCTTATTCCCACTTACCTTAATTGAGCAATGGTCAAGTTGATTTATCAAAATTTCAAGATGCACAACTTATGAAGACAAAACCAAACAGAGGAAAAGGTTATACAGCTGGTAACTCCTGTATAACAGAAGTGGTGATTGACAACAAGCCCACCAAACTTTTGCTTGACCCAGGAACCTTCTGCTCTTGTGTTGGAAAATCTTTACTTAAGACTTGTGTACCAAATTTTGAAGACCAATTGTTACCAATTGATGGTATAAAATTCAACAGTGCAAGTAACCCAATGAAAGCATTAGGAATCTTTGAGACCAATGTCATATTCCCACACATAAATGGGACATTAAGGATCACAGTTGAATTTGTTGTTATGGAAAATTGCTTTAGTACCCATATTATATTGGGAAATGACTAACTAATCATGTATGGGATAGATTTACATAATAACAAAGACAGATACTTTACAATTGGGGACAATAAGCGCCAGAAATTTGCCTTTTTACCATTTAAAAGACAAATTACAGTAAACAAAGTATCACCAGTCAACTTAGAGTTAGAAAAATTCAAGTCTGAACAGTTAAATGAGGCTGAGATAAGCCTTCATCTGACTGATAAACAAGAAAATGAACTGTCTTCCCTTTTGTATGACCACAGAGGAGCATTTGCTACAGACAAAGAACCTCTGGAAGCAATTATTGGTCATGAAGTTGACATCATTCTTAACATTGAGAGACCTTATCCACCACTCTTAAGAAGACCTGCTTATCCAGCAAGTCCAAAATCAAGAGAAGCTCTAGAAATTCATATCAAAGAACTTCTGGACCTTGGTGTAATAAGAAAAGTAGGCCGCAATGAGGAAGTAGAAATACCTACACCAGTTATAGTGGCGTGGCATAATGGAAAATCCAGAATGGTTGGGGACTTTAGAGCTCTGAACACTTACACTGTCCCAGACAGATACCCAATACCAAAAATCCAAATTGCCCTTACTCAAATATCTCAAGCAGTGTATATAACCACTATGGATGCCCTTAAAGGATTCCATCAAAATGTGGTAACACCAAGAGCAAGAAAATACTTGAGAATTATTGTTCATTGTGGAGTGTATGAATACTTAAGGATGCCCTTTTGTATCAAAAATGCACCTTCACACTTCCAAAGAATGATGAATGAAATCTTCCCTGAAGAACTCTCAGAGGGATGGTTAATCATTTACATTGATGACATTATTATCTGTTCAAAGACTTGGGAGGAGCACATGTACAGATTATCAAGAGTTTTGACAAAATTCCAATCAGTAAACATGAAAATCTCCTTGAAGAAATGTCATTTTGGATTTAAAGAACTTAAAGCACTAGGACATGTTGTATCTGGTTTGTCCCTTGGAATTGACAAAAACAAAGTTGCAGCAGTATTGTTAAAATCCATGCCTCAGAATAAGAAGGAAATTCAGTCATTCTTAGGTTTTGCAGGATATTACAGGCAGCACATTAAAGATTTTGCATCCATAGCAAGACCACTTTATAAGTTGTGTGACAAAGACACAGTGTTTGAGATGACTGTTTACAGGGTCAAAGCTTTTGAGTCTCTAAGAGAAGAATTGACCACTGCTCCACTCTTACTGATGCCAGACTTTAAATTGCCTTTCAAACTGTATATTGATGCATCAGGAGATGGACTGGGTGCTGCACTTCACCAAGTTCAGATCATAAATGATAAGCCTGTAGAAGGACCCATATGTTTCATATCATGGCAAATCAAACCAACTGAAGCCAGATATGGAGCAAGTCAAATGGAATGTCTATGCCTTGTCTGGGGCTTGGAGAAATTGAACTACTTCTTAGAGGGATGTGTTTTTGAAGTGATAACAGATTGTACAGCTGTCAAATCACTTTTGAACATGAAAACACCCAACAGACACATGCTCAGATGGCAAATAGCCATACAAGAATACAGAGGCAATATGACTATTGTTCATAAGGATGGGAATATTCATAAGAATGCAGATGGACTAAGCAGATGGCCATTACCAAATAATATTGATAATCCTGCTTATGTGCCAGAAGAAGCTTCACCACAAATTCCAATAGAAGGAATAAGTGTTACATACTTGAACACCACCTTCTTTGAAGAAGTCAGAAGCAGCTACACTCAAGATAAGAATTGTAGCATCTTATGCCAATTACTTAACAAAGACTGTAAAGACAACTCTCTAATACATGCCTTGGATGAAGTATGGAGAAAATCTTATGATGAAGGAAGATTTCACCTACTGGATGGTATAATTTACCACAGAACCAAGCACACATGTGTCATGACAGTTGTAGACAGGTCATTAATCAATCTTGTACTGAAAGAATGCCATGATAGTCCCTTTTCAGGACATCTGTCTGAAGACAGAACAAGAGGAAAGTAAAGACCTGCATATGGTGGCCAATGTGGCAGATAGATGTTGCAGAGTATTGCAAAACCTGTGACAGATGCCAAAAGGCAAATAAATCCACTGGTAAAAGACTTGGAAATATGATAAAAATCCATGAACCAAACAGACCTTGGGAAATTGTCCATATGGATTGGGTAACTGGCCTACCACCAGGAGGTGACAGGAGCTATAATGCTTGCCTAGTAATTGTGGCGGATTCAGTAAAACTCCCATCTTTTTACCATGTCACAAAGATGATAAAGCCATGGATACAGCTCTTCTGATATGAAATAGAGTAGTGTCATGGACTGGGATATTTACAAATATCATCAGTGATAGAGATCCCAAATTCACTTCAGCACTATGGACAAATCTTCACCAATTATTTGGCACTAAACTGTCTTTCTCTACAGCCTACCACCCACAAACTGAAGGCCTGGCTGAAAGGATGATCCAAACCTTAGAGGACATGGTGAGAAGATTTTGTGCATATGGCCTTGAATTCAAAGATTGTGATGGATTTACCCATGATTGGTGTACTCTGTTGCCAGCACTGGAATTAGCATATAAAACATCAATCCATGCCAGTACCAATCAGACTCCTGCTATTCTAGAAAAAGGATGGAACCCCAAGTTACCCCAAGATTCCTTGAGGAAAGACTTAATTGAAATACATCCCACAGCTGCTAGCTTCAAAGGAATGCTAGACAAAGCTAGAAAGCATGCAGTAAGATGCATGGAGGACTCTTTTGCATATGCTAAAAGATAAATGGGATAAATCACATGCAACTCCAGATTTCAAAGTGGGGGACCTAGTACTTGTATCCACCACTAACTTCAATAACATCAAAGGATGTAAAAAGTTGAAAGACTCCTTTGCAGGACCTCTTGTGATTAAGGCCCTCCATGGAGAAAATGCTGTTGAAGTAGAGTTATTTGAAGAACTTAGCAATAAGCACCCTACATTTCCAGTGAGCTTGATAAAGCCATATAAATCTAGTGATGCTGAGAAATTTCCCTTGAGGAATAAGATTCCCCAAGTTATACCTCCTATTTAGACATCTGGTGCTAAGAAAATTACCAAAGTTCTTAAAGAAAGGAAATTAAGAACCAAGAAAGTAAGGGAATACCTTGTTAGGTACAGTGACCCAACTTGTGAAGATGAATGGTTAGAAGAAAAAGATATACCAGAAGCTACCAAACTCCTCAGAAGATTCAGACACACTAGAAACACCAATATTACAAAGTAATATTATTTTTTAGGGGGAGGGAATGTGAGCCTTAGAGGTAATTTCATATACCCAAGAGACCACAAATACAGAATTAACATATAAATATGAATAAAATACATTTATTTATATTATTATAATAAAAATCAAAATATAAATATAAAATTATATTCAAAATTAAAAATTTAATTACCATTTAAAAATAAAATTACATTAAATTTTGAAATGATAAAATTACATTTATACTTGAAAAAATTAAGTAAAAATGAATTTTTAACAAAATTATAAAAAATAAAATAAATTTGGAAAAAAGTTAAATAAAATTTAATATAAATTTTTATCCAATAAATAAACATATAAAAATTATTTCACCATTGAATTCCTCATAGAAAATCAGGTGGGGTTACTTCTGAGGGAAATTTTTGTAACTCAACTCTAAATCAGCTTACATTAAGTTTTTAGTATTTTCAATACAAAAATTAAAAATCCTCAAGCCTTTAATTTAATTCACACCACATGTGGTGTTAACCATCAATTTTTGTGTTAAAATTGAGGTGTTGTGTTTAGTTTAGAAGTTATGAGGAATTGAAGTATTTTCAATTGAATTCAATTGAAATGTCAAAATGTGCGCATGTATTACATAAGTCAACTTTGATTTACATATGAGGTGTCAATTATTACTGTATTGTACTGTAAAATTGAATTGAATTACATATGTAAATTATAAGTATAATACATGCTGAGGAATTAAGGGAAAAATAAATTGGAAAGATTAAATTTGGGGGGCAAAAGCAACTCCAGCTCTAAGGGGGAGCTAGACCCCCAAAATCCTTGCTGACAGGCATGGGATGTCAAAATTCACGCAAACGTTCATCACTTTTGGCCTGGAATTGAGTTACAGGGTCTGTGGACTCAATTGATGATGAGGTTTTGATACCAACTGGGGTAGTTTTAGCTGTTGCCAAGAGGGTAAAACTACCCTTAAGATAAAACAACAATAGTAAAAACAGTTTGAACTGGTTTCTACGCATCTTACACACATTCTGACGTGTTTTGAAGGCTCTAGGCCTGGTATTGCTATAGTAATCGCTGATTTAAGGGTCTAAAATGGCTAAAAATGGCTAAAAATGGCTTAAACCAGCCCTTTTTGATCTAAACCAGGGTTCAATGATGCCATAATTGGATTTTTTGTTGTCAGACTGTTTTTCACGACTGACAAGAGTAAATTTTACTTTTGGAGTAAGAGAATTGATGGCTATAAAAGAATGTCTTCTTTGCCCCACTTTTCTCTTCATGTTAGAATCTTTTCCTTTTATTAATTAGTTTAAACAATGTTAAACCAATCAATCAAAGATTCCAACCACCATTTTTAAATAATTTTAATCCATTTAACCACGTGAAAAAATCATTATAATCATTGTTTGTAACTCTTATAATCATTTTTACCCCTGAACCACCCCAAAAGTGAATTAAAGCATCTTTCATCACTGTAAACTTTGTCACTTTGTTTCCAAATTCACTCTGGTCACTTTTGGGTGTGTTTTCTCTTTAATATTCTTTTTAAAGACTTTTTTCTTTAATTAATTGCTTGCAGTTCTTTGCTCAATTAATTCCAATTGAAATTGCTCTTGAACAAATTTCTTTTGTAGCCTTAAAATATCTCTTGTAGAGTATTTTTTGGATAAATTTTTATTGTTGGTAGAACAATAAATTTTTATAATATTATTTTTTTATACTAATAAAGTTATAAACAATAAAATTGGCATGTTTTCTCTTAAAAATAATATTTCATACTATTTTTAATTGAATTTTACCTTATACAAATTTTGAGGACAGGAAAAGTACTTGATTTTCAATCAAAGTTTCATATCCACACCTTACAGTTTGACTATGAAACAATAAGTAAAAATTACTAATATTTTCCTTATTGTACTATGAATGTCCTTATAAATGAAATAAATAAGATAAAAAGGAATTATAATAATAAAGAATTATTATAATTATGGCGTAAAAATAATTATATTATTAATAAAATATAATAATATAATTTATATTATAAAATATAATATAATAAAATAAATATATTAATATAAAATAATTAATATATTTAAATGCACTTTATTATTGTTACAAACAAATAATAAAGTCGTAAAAAATTGTTATTTATTAATAAAAAACAATTAATAACAATAATATTGCCAATATCAAAGTTATAAATTAATACAAATACTATTTATATTAATTAAAGAATTATTAAAGTAGTAATAGAGAGAAAATTATTATAATAAGAGAAAATAACCTACTTTTAACACTTAATATAATAATTTTGAAATATTTTACACCAAAAATATAAATACAACCTTTTCAAATTGTATTTACAATAAAAATAAAGAAAAATTACTAATATTCTTGAGTTTTACGTGGAAATGAGTTTTAGAGAGATTTTTAGCAAAAACAATTAAATAAATGATTTAATCACGTCAAAATAGATGATTATAACAAGGTGGTCTCTGGTCTTTAATAATATAATAGTTTTATATATAAAGAATAAAGAAATTACCTTTGATTTAATTGATTTCATGTTTTTGATGCGTCTGAGGGGAAAATAGAGTAAAAAGAGCTCTTTTTATAGTAAATACCTCCCTCCTAGAGTCCAACAGGCTTCTAGTAGACGTGTACCGATCATATCCACTGGAATTGATCAATATTTTAAGGTTTGGAGATGATTACATCATGATCAAACCATATTGCATCATTATTACACCATTATTTAGAGTTATCACTATACCTCTAATGTTGATGACATCAGAGGCTTGGCAGAACCCCAAATTTCGTGGATTTTATTAGTTTTAATCATAAACTAATATTATTCACCAATTGTATCACTCATATGACTGTTAAACTTAATTTAAGGTTACAGTAGGTGATCATAACTGCTCAATTTAAGCTCAAACTTTGATCTTTAATACCTTTTAACTTTTACACGCTACAGCCATTCAGAGAGTGAATTCTGATAGCCTGACATAACCTTATTATTCTTCCAAGAGCTTTTCATTACATCATCAAAACTCTAATTTTGATGATTTTTCTTGTAACTCATCTTTTCTGTTGAAATTGAATATTTTAAACTTCAAATCATGATTTCAGGGGGTTATACCCTGAATTTAATAATAAAAATTACATTATTCTTCACGAATGAACTAGTAGAATCCAACTGTGTGCTTTATTTTAAGTTTGGACCACTTTCACAACAAAGTGGTCAACAGCTCTGTTGATTTTTATCAATATTTCATCATAGGTTTTAACCTTGTTTATAAATTGTAAAATAAATTTCATATCTTTGTTCTTACAGTAATTACGTGGTAACTTTATTTTTGGTTCATCACTCTATCTTGTATATTTTAAGAGATACTAGCTATGATCCTTGAATATATGTGTTGACCAAAAAAGTGCATATATTCAGGTTAATTCCTTAAGTATTAACTTTGGGAATTAGCTCATTAATCGTTTTATGTGTGAATTTCCATGGGGAATCCAATGGTACAGTTTATTTTACATGTTGTTTCATTGGGTTTTGAAATGTATAAGGATTTATGGTTTTTATAAGGTATTATTCCTTATAACTCATTAAATATTGACTTTACAGATATTCCATAAAAATGGTATATGTGTATTTTACCATGGGGAATCCAATGGTATAATTTGTTTCACATGTTGATTCATTGGTTTTTAAGTTAAACCAATTTTTGTACCAATTTATGGTATTTTTGTATTTTTGAAGTAATGATTTTTAATGTATAATTATTCTAAGTAATTTTATTATAATTATTTTAAAGGTATAATTATTCTGAATCTTTCTTGTGACCTTATTGGGTATGTGGTCATATCTCAAAGGCTCACATTCCCTACCACCAAAAAAGATTGTACCACAATCTGATATGTGTAATTAGGGTATCATCCACTGTCCTACCTCTTCAATAGACTTTGTTAGTCTTGAAGCTCAATAATGCTTAACTTTTCTATTATTCAGGCTTTCTTTCATGTCTGAACCTTCTTAGTAGTTTATCAGCATTTGTTATGTCTTTCTCAAGTAGCGATTCATCTTCTTGAGTTGAATTTCTATACCTTACAAGGTATTCCCCTTCTTTTTTGTTTCTTGTCCTTCTTTCTTTAAGGACTTTTACTATTTTCTTTTCCTCTCCTTCTTCCAAGGGGGAATTTCTTAGTGGAAATAACTCCTTGTCACTTGAGCTGTAAGGTTTTATTAGACTTACAGGGAAAGTTGGGTGTTTGTTCATTAGTTCACCTGTGAGTTCCAATTGCACAGAATTGGGTCCATGAAGTGCTTTTATCATAAATGGTCCTGTAAAGGAATCTTTCAATTTCTTTGGGCCTTTTATGTTATTGAAATTAAGGGTTGATACTAGAACCAAGTCTCCTATTTTGAAATCAGGTGGCTTATGACTTTTATCCCATCTTTCTTTTGCATATTTGAAAGAATCTTGCATACATCTGTTTGCATGGTGTCTTGCCTTGTCAAGCATTATTTTAAAGCTGCTTGCTATTGGAAGTATATCCACTAAGTCCTTTTTGAGGGTGTCATAAGGAAGTCTTGGATTCCAACCTTTTTCTAGCATTGCTGGTGTCTCTACAGTAGAAGAATGGATTGATGTTTTATATGCCAGTTCTAGTGCTGGTATTAGTGTACACCAATCATGGGTAAAACCATCAGAATCTTTGAATTCTAGCCCATAAGCACAGAATCTTCTGATCATGTCCTCTAAGGTCTGTATCATTCTTTCTGCTAAACCATCAGTTTGGGGATGGTAAGCTGTTGAGAATGATAGCTTTGTCCCAAATAAGTTATGGAGATTTGTCCATAATGCTGAAGTGAACTTTGGGTCTCTGTCACTTATAATATTCTGGAATAAGCCTGTATGGCTAATAACTTTATTCCATATCATTATGGCTGTGTCCATGGCTGTGTCATCTTTGTGACATGGTAAGAACATTGGAGTTTTACTGTACCTGTCAGCTAACACTAGGCATGAATTATAACTCCTGTCTCCTCCTGGAGGTAATGCTGTTACCAAATCCATATGATTTATTTTCCATGGGGATTTTGGTTCTTGGATTTGGATCATCATTCCAAATTTCTTTCCTGTGGCTCTGTTGGCTTTTTGCCATCTGTCACAGGTTTGGCAGTACTCTGCAACATCTTTCTTCCAATTTGGCCACCAAGAGCAGGTTTTTACCCTCTCTAGTGTCCTATCTTTTGAGAGATGTCCAGATGCAACACTATCATGACACTCATGTAAAATAGTGTTTATTAGTGTTCTATCTGTTAAGGCCATAACACATGTGTGTTTTGTTCTATGGCAGAGGATTCCATCAAGGAGGTGGAATCTTCCTTCATCATATGCCTTTTTCCATGTTTCATCTAGTTTTGATGAAAGTGATGGGTCTTTGCAGTCTTTCATTAGAAGTTGGCTTAAGATATGACAATTTTTGTCTGTCTTATAGCTTTCTTTAACTTGGTTAAAGAATTCTGTGCCAATGTCTGTGACACATATTCCTTCTATATGGTGCTCTTCTTGTGGTACCCATGCTGGATTGTCAGGGGTATTTGCTAAAGCCCATCTGCTAAGACCATCTGCATTTTTATGAATATTTCCAGATTTATGCACAATAGTCATATTTCCTCTAAATTCTTGGATAGCAATTTGCCATCTCAGCATGTGTCTATTTGGGGTTTTCATGTTTAATAGAGATTTTACAGCATTACAGTCTGTGATCACATAAAATACTGTTCCATCCAAATAGTAATGTAATTTTTCTAAAGCCCACACTAAGCAGAGGCCTTCCATTTGGCTTGCTTCATATCTTTCTTCTGTTGGCTTTATCTGTCTTGAAATAAAACAAATTGGTCCTTCCACTGGTTTATCATTGATAATTTGTGTCTGGTGTAGTGCAGCACCCAGTCCTTCTCCACAGGCATCAATGTAAAGTTTGAAGGGTAGTTTCCAATCTGGCATTAGAAGAGATGGGGC
This sequence comes from Austropuccinia psidii, assembly GCA_023105745.1. Classification (NCBI taxonomy): domain Eukaryota; kingdom Fungi; phylum Basidiomycota; class Pucciniomycetes; order Pucciniales; family Sphaerophragmiaceae; genus Austropuccinia; species Austropuccinia psidii. The sequence continues at coordinate 30,131,876 of JALGQZ010000007.1, read as the reverse complement.
ATTTGTTAAGGAATTTTTCAATTCTTCATATGCCTTGACTCTTTCTTCTGTCATTTCATAGACTTTTTTTAGCAATTTTTGCAAAGTCCTTTATATTCTGTCTATAGTAGCCAGCAAATCCTAGAAATGATTGCATTTCTTTTTTGGTTTGAGGCATTGGTTTAAGTAGTACTGCTGCTACTTTGTTTTTGTCTATGCCTAGACTGAGTCCAGATACAACATGTCCTAGTGCTTTTAATTCACTATATGCAAAATGACACTTTTTCAAGGAAATTTTCATATTCACTTGGACTATTTTCTGTAGTACCCTTTCTAGTCTTGTAAGGTGGTTTTCCCAAGTTTCTGAGCAGACTATAATATCATCAATATAGATAATTAACCATCCTTCTGATAATTCTTCAGGGAATATGGTATTCATCATTCTTTGATAATGGGAAGGTGCATTTTTTATCCCAAATGGCATTCCTAAGTATTCAAAAATTCCACAATGGACTATTATTCTTAGTAGTTCTTTGGCATTGTCTGTTAAGAAATTTTGATGAAAACCCTTAAGAGCATCCATAGCTGTAATGAACTTAGCTTGTGACAATTGGGTCAATGTCTCATGGATTCTAGGTATTGGATATCTGTCTGGAATGGTATAGGTGTTCAGGGCTCTGAAGTCTCCTACCATCCTTGATTTTCCATTATGCCATGTTATAATGACAGGTGTAGTGACTTCTACCTGTTCATTATGTCCTACTTTTCTCAGTACTCCAAGGTCCATTAATTCTTTAATGTGTACCTCTAAGGCTTCTCTGGCTCTTGGACTAGCTGGGTAAGCTGGTCTCCTTAGTAAGGGTGGGTAAGGCTTTTCCACATTAAGAATTATCTCTACTTCATGCCCAATTATAGCACCTAGTGGCTCTTTGTCAGTTGCAAAGGCATTTTTGTACTTAAATAAGAGGTCAATTAATTTTTCTTTCATTCTATCTGTTAATTCTTGATTGAATTCTGCCTCTTTAAGTTGTTCAGATATAAAAAGATCCTTTTCTGGAATCTTTTCTTCATTCTTAATAACTGTAATTTGGTTTTTGTTATTTCAGAAGCCAAACTTCTGTCTCTTATTGTCTCCTATAGTAAAATATCTATCCTTCTGGTTAGAGATATCTATACCATAGATTGATAAGTAGTCATTTCCCAGGATAAAGTGATTACTGGTACAGTTGTCCATTACCACAAATTCCACTTTAATTCTGACACATTGTGAAAGGTGAGGAAAAATTAGTGTTAAATCAATTATTCCAAGGGGCTTCATGCTCTCACTTGCACTACTGAATTTGACACCTTGTATTGGCATAAGTTTTTCTTGCCAGTCTGGGACAATGGTTTTTAAATAACTTTTGCCAACACAGGTGCAATATTCTCCTGTATCTAAGCTAGCTTTTCCTTCTTGGTTATCAACCATAACAATACTTATACTTGATTTTCCAGCTGTATATCCCATTCCTCTTGCAGGTTTGGTTCTATACATTTTGGCATCTTGTATATTTGTCAGGTTTGTGTCAGATGTTCCAACTTGTGGTAAGTTTGAGTTGACATCTAGTACTTCATAAATTATATCAATATTATTAATTTCTGCATTAATTATATTGATTTCATCACTTTCAGAAGTTTCTGATTCTTCTGTCTCTTTTTCAGAGTCAGATTCTTCCTCTTTGTCATTGTGGTTTTCTGTCTCCACAATTTCATTGATTTTTGCCTTTTTTAGGCAATTATTGGCTAAGTGTCCAATACCTCCACATTTATGGCATTTCCTTTGCTCATTATTATTGGATGTACTGGGCTTGAAGGATTCTTTTGATTTATCTTTTTTGATAAATGGTTTATTTGGGCTAATTTCTTCCAAGTCCTGCCAATTTTTGTTCTTGTCACTATGTCTTCCAGTGCATTAATGTACTCTTCTGTGGAGCATGGTTCTATATACCTGCTTGTTAGGGCATGTTCTAGCTCTCCTCCACATTTCTTGAGTATTTTCATATGCACCATTTTTTGTGACATTTCTGGGTACAATGCATTAAGTCTTTCAACTTGTTTTAAGAACCAAGTTAAAGGTTTATCTTTCTCTGGGTCAAAGAAAGAATTTTCAAATGCATTTTCTATCTTATACCTCCAGGCATCATTTGCCCACTTGGTGATTATTTCTTGTTTCCACCAAGACCAGGTATTTTTACCATTTGTTTGTCTTATGCCATAATACCATCTTTTTGCAGATTTTTCAAACAATGAATGTAATCTTTCAGTGATTAATTCATCTGGTATGGCATAGTCTTCTTGTAACATGTCAATTGTTTTAATAAATGACATGTGGTCATATTCACCTTCTCCTGTGAATGTTGGCCATTCTTTTAATTGAGGTGCTTCCTTGATTAAGACTTGGTTATTGTCTTGGTGACTCAAGTCTGTTATGAAAGGATTTGTCAATTCCTCTTTTGTTTTAACAGGGCTTCTTATATGAGAAAATGGAGTTGATAACTTTGGCATATTTAAATTAGCCTCATTCATTTTATCCATTTTTTCAGTAATAAGCCTTATTTCACTTTGAATATCATCTTTTAGATGCATTCTTGCTTCATCACTTTTTTCCACATGGTCCAAAAGTAATTTTTGGTGTGATGAAGTCTTTTCTTCAAATTTTTCTACAGAAATACTTAATTTGTTTAATTTTTCTGTAAGATTGTGAATACTCACATCATAATTGATTGTCAAAGTTTTCTCTTTGATATCACTTATGTATTTGTACAATTCTTGTTGTCCTTGTATTAATTTCTGAGTATTGTCAATTAATACTTTTGGTTTATTATTTTCAATCATAAATTTTATGTTATCAATTTCTTTCTTATTTTGTACAACAAGTTTGGTTAAAGATGATAAGCTATTATTTATTTCTTGGAAAGATAATAAACTATTTTTAATGTCTTTAAGAGGTAAAATACTATCTTTAAGCTCTGTTAAAGTATTTACAACATCAGGAGACAAGGTTATTTCTTTGGGAAATGGGGTTGTCTCATTCTTTGTTCCTCTTTGTCTTTGAATTCCATCAAAGTTCTGGCCATGTTGAAAACATTGTCCATGGAATCCTTTTGGATTTTTGGGATCCTGTAGCTTGGGGAATATGGTTTCCTCCAATTCTTTTTCTTGTTCTTCTTCCCTTCTTGGGTAAGTGGGTTGGCTTGGGGCTTCTTCCTTGGTTTCCTCCCTCTTTTTGGTGTGGTAATCCTTGATTTTTTTTGATTTGAGGTTTGGATGACAGTGGATTCCATCCATTGGAGTATTTCACTATCTCCTCCTCTTTGAGGAACGTTTTCAGGATGTGCCAGGAGTTCATCACTCCTTGGTGTATTTGAGGCAGCGTTTCCCAATCTTTGTCCTTGTACACTGTGTAATACTGCTTGTACTGGCTCATGTAGATGTCTATTTGAGCCCTCTTAATGTGATTTGTACCTATTTGAGTTACTCATACTTAGCTCCAATTCAGGTTCAGATATCATGGGCATTTCTGGGACTTGCCTTTGGGATAAGGCACTTCCTTGTGTGGATTCTGTTCCACTGGGGATATTGCCCTTTCTTTTCCCTTTTGAGGGATCAGCTCTACCTCTGAGTCCAGCTCCATCTGATTGGATGGAGTATTGGGAACCTCTTCTAGTAGTCATAGTCCAAGGAATAAGAAAAATAAAAGTATTTTAGAATAAAAATTCTTTTTATGGCAATTATAAAAGAGGTGCTCACCTTCAAAGTCTTGAATGGTGGGTCCTGGAAAGTCTAATTTCTTAGCTTTCTTTCTTTTAGTGATAACTGGTGTTGGAGAACTTTGACAAGTTTCTTCCACCAATCTCTCAACAGTAGTTTGGTTATCTTCTGTTGGGTTATCTTCAAACACCAAAAAAGACAAATAAATATAAGTCTTTTTATAAGAAGTGTTATTTTTTGGCAAGATATGGCAATTTTCCACGTAGAAATTGCTTTTATATCTTTTAAAAAATTGAAATGAATAAAGAAATGAATAAAAATGAATAAAAATAACTTTTTTATTGGTTTTTAATATTTTTTAATATTTTTTATATTTTTGTTTTTATTTTTAAGGAATAAAATAAAAATTAATATGATTCTTTATAAAATTAAATTATAATAATAATTATTTTTAATTTATAGAATATCTTTTTTAATCACTAGAGTCACTCAAAGAAAGTTCTTGCAAGTCTAAGGATGTGAAAAACCATGTGTAAGACAGTACAATTGCTTTCCAAATGCCTCAATAGCTTTTAAAATCAATAAAATATAAAATTATTCTATAATTTTATGATTATAAATATAATTTATTATTGGATAAACCCAATTAGAATCTTCTTAAAGGTCTTTTAAGTAAATATCACGGCCAGGCCCCCAAATGTAAGGTTTGACTATGAAACAATAAGTAAAAATTACTAATATTTTACTTATTGTACTATGAATGTCCTTATAAATGAAATAAATAAGATAAAAAGTAATTATTATAATTATGGCGTAAAAATAATTATATTATTAATAAAATATAATAATATGATTTATATTATAAAATATAATATATTAATATAAAATAATTAATATATTTAAAAGCACTTTATTATTGTTACAAACAAATAATAAAGTTGTAAAAAATTGTTTTTTATTAATAAAAAACAATTAATAACAATAATATTACCAATATTAAAGTTATAAATTAATACAAATACTATTTAAATTAATTAAAGAATTATTATAATAAGAGAAAATAACCTACTTTTAACACTTAATATAATAATTTTGAAATATTTTACACCAAAAATATAAATACAACCTTTTCAAATTGTATTTACAATAAAAATAAAGAAAAATTACTAATATTCTTGATTTTTACGTGGAAATGAGTTTTTAGAGAGATTTTTAGCAAAAACAATTAAATAAATGATTTAATCACGTCAAAATAGATGATTATAACAAGGTGGTCTCTGGTCTTTAATAATATAATAGTTTTATATATAAAGAATAAAGAAATTACCTCTGATTTAATTGATTTAATGTTTCTGATGCGTCTGAGGGGAAAATAGAGTAAAAAGAGCTCTATTTATGGTAAATACCTCCCTCCTAGAGTCCAACAGGCTTCTAGTAGACGTGTACGGATCATATCCACTGGAATTGATCAATATTTTAAGGTTTGGAGATGATTACATCATGATCAAACCACATTGCATCATTATTACACCATTATTTAGAGTTATCACTATACCTCTAATGTTGATGACATCAGAGGCTTGGCAGAACCCCAAATTTCGTGGATTTTATTAGTTTTAATCATAAACTAATATTATTCACCAATTGTATCACTCATATGACTGTTAAACTTAATTTAAGGTTACAGTAGGTGATCATAACTGCTCAATTTAAGCTCAAACTTTGATCTTTAATACCTTTTAACTTTTACACGCTACAGCAATTCAGAGAGTGAATTCTGATAGCCTGACATAACCTTATTATTCTTCCAAGAGCTTTTCATTACATCATCAAAACTCTAATTTTGATGATTTTTCTTGTAACTCATCTTTTCTGTTGAAATTGAATATTTTAAACTTCAAATCATGATTTCAGGGGGTTATACCCTGAATTTAATAATAAAAATTACATTATTCTTCACGAATGAACTAGTAGAATCCAACTGTGTGATTTATTTTAAGTTTGGACCACTTTCACAACAAAGTGGTCAACAGCTCTGTTGATTTTTATCAATATTTCATCATAGGTTTTAACCTTGTCTATAAATTGTAAAATAAAGTTCATATCTGTGTCCTTACAGTAATTACGTGGTAACTTTATTTTTGGTTCATCACTCTATCTTGTATAGTTTAAGAGATACTAGCTATGATCCTTGAATATATGCGTTGACCAAAAAAGTGCATATATTCAGGTTAATTCCTTAAGTATTAACTTTGGAAATTAGCTCATTTATTGTTTTATGTGTTAATTTCCATGGGGAATCCAATGGTACAATTTATTTTACATGTTTCATTGTGTTTTGAAATAAATAAGGATTTATGGTTTTTATAAGGTATTATTCCTTATAACTCATTAAATATTGACTTTACAGATAGGCCATAAAAATGGTATATGTGTATTTTACCATGGGGAATCCAATGGTATAATTTATTTTACATGTTGATTCATTGGTTTTTAAGTTAAACCAATTTTTGTACCAATTTATGGTATTTTTGTATTTTTGAAGTAATTATTTTTAATGTATAATTATTCTAAGTAATTTTAGTATAATTATTTTGAAGGTATAATTATTCTGAATCTTTCTTGTGACCTTATTGGGTATGTGGTCATATCTCAAAGGCTCACACAGTGATTAAGGACTTACTTTATTGGCTCTTTGGCCATTTGGCTTCTCATTTCTCTTATTGCATCCCATCCTTGTACTTGCATTCTTCTTAGAGAAATTCCATTCTTTTTTTTTATTTTCTTTATTTTCTTTTGGAGTCTTCCAAGTGAGTTCCCTGATTTCTGAGTGCCAGGCCACTCTTTTTCTGTACAAGAGCCCCTGTGACAAGGGTCCTCTACCACAAGTTTGTTTTATCTACTCATTATCAAATCAAGAGTCAGAAACACTATGGTCCTACATTTCAGAGGATGTATAGAAAGGTTTCATCAGGCAGATCTCCTCTTCAACAGGAGCACCTGTCCTTTTTGTCAAGAAAAGGGATGGTGGCCTTTGTTTGTGTTTTGACTACTCCAAACTCAATTCTGTCACTAGGAATAACAGGTATCCTTTTACTCCAATGAATAAGCTCCTTACCATCTTTAATGGTTCCACTATCTTCTCCCCGATGAATTTTTGTGGTTCTTATAATCTCCTGAGAATTAAAGAAGGGGATGAGCACTTAACTTCCTTTAGAACCAAATATGGTAGTTATGCAATTTGGCTTAACCAATGCTCCTGCATCATTCCAAAATCTTGTGAATGATATCTTTGCAGATTTCTTGGATATTTTTGTTGTAGTATATTCAGATTATATTATGGTCTTCTCTATTTCTGAGGAAGAACATGTCAAACATGTGGCCTCTGTCCTCCAAACACTGAGAGAAAATAATTTGTTTTCTAAAGCCTCCCAGTTTTTATTCCATGCCTCAAGTGTGAAATACTTGAGCTATGCTGTTTCAAGTGATGGCTTCAATATGGATTCTTCAAAAGGGAAGCAAATCCTCAATTGGCCGCAGCCACAGACCATCCAGGCCCTTAAATATTTTCTTGGCTTTGCCCGCTTTTATTCCTATCCTTTCCCATTTGAATCCCTCTCTACCAACTATTGTAGAGACTGATCCTTCTGATTATTCCTTTGGTTATGTACTGTGTCATATGAATGACTCAGTAAATCATCCCATTGCATTTGATAGCTGAAATCTCCTCCCAGATGAGCTCAACTATTAAATTCATTACAAGAAACTCCTTGGCATATTATGGGCTCTCAAGTGCTGGAGAGCCATTCTTCTTTATCTTCCTTCTCCTTGAATTCTTTACAGGCAACTCTTCCCTCCAATATTTTATGTCTTCCAAAGTCCTTACTTGTTTTCAAGACCTCTGGGCTGATCTTCTCTCTGAATTCCATTTTTCTATCACTTGCTTCTCTGGCAGACTGGCCACTTTACCAGATGCCTTATCAAATCAGGATGCCATGTACCCAGAGAGGGGGGTGGACTTCATCAGAAAGAATCCTCAAACTCTTCATCAAGTTCTCAAGCAAGATTAAATTCATGACTCAAGATTTTTCTCAATCAAAGTTGAAATTTTTTCAGATGTAGTTGACCAAATTCAAAAAGAATTATGGCAAGACAAGGAATATGAGGACACTCTCAAGCAATTAGCAAGAGATGAGTCAGTCTCAGATTATTCTCTTGAAGCTCAAGCCAAATTGTTATTATTCAAAGATAGAGTAGTCATTCCAAGAAATCATGAAATTCCATTGGACATTATTCAAAAGCATCATTACTCACCTTTGGCTGGCCAAACTGGCCAGGAGAAGACCCTCAAGCTCATCAAGAGATATTTTAATTGGGTTGGCAGGAATCAGATTATCACGTATTATGTATCCTCAAGTCAGAAATGTTCAAGAAACAAGAAAAATCACCATAAGAATTTTGTATTACTCAAGCCTCTTCAAATTCCATCTGGTCCTTGGAGTTCATTATCAATGCACTTGATCACTCAATTGCTTCTTTCAAACAACTTTGATTAAATTTTAGCAGTTGTAGACATATTCTAAAAAATGGCAATCTTTATTCCAACTTATTCAACAATCACTGACTTGGACTTAGCTCAAATCTTTTTAGTGGTTTTTTCCAAACATGGCCTTCTTGTCAGTCCTGTTAGTGATAGATGTTCTTTATTTTTTTCATAATTCTGGAATCAATTATGTCAGAAGCTCAAGATATCAAGAGATCTTTCAATTTCTTTTCATCCTTAAGCAGATGGACAGACAGAGAGGGTAAATAAGATTCTAGAACAGTATCTTTGGATGTATGTCAGTTACCATCAAGATGACTGGCACATCTGGCTCCCTCTGGCTGAATTTTCCTACAATAATGCAGAACATTAATCAACAAAGCAATCATGTTTTTCACTATTTATGGAAGGAATCTGTCACAGGGGCTCTTGGACAGAAAAACAAGAGTGGCCTGGCACTCAAAAATTAGGGAACTCACTTGGAAGACTCCAAAATAATAAAGAAAATAAAAATGAAGAATGGAATTTCTCCAAGAATAATGCAAGTACAAAGATGAGATGCAATAAGATAAATGAGAAGCCAAATGGCCAAAGAGCCAACCAAGTAAGTCCTTAATCACTGTTTGAGCCTTCCAAAATGAATAATGGAATTAGTAAGGATATGACCACCAAATATTCATTGACAGGTGAAGAAAGAAAAGAGAGAAAGGTGCTAAATTACTGACTTGATAATATCGGTATTCACTTAACAAAAATGGTAAGATAAAAAAAGATAAAATAAAATCAAAATATATTAATTAACTGTGGGAAAATCCCCCAGGGTTAAAGGATGCTGGTCTATGTGAAACGTTGAGAGCTTGAATCCTTCAGGCTGACAGCTGGTCTGTATTGAATCCTTGAAGCTGTATTGACAGCTTTATGAAGTTTATATTTTGCCAGATTGGGAAATGAACTATCTTTAATGATTGAAATACAGGTCTTGATGAATTCAGACTGTATTGAAATTAATATGGTTTCCAAGCTGGATTGATGGAGCATTGACACTTGACAAATTGTTTTGGAACTGCCTCTTGAATATCCCTTGAGAATATATTGTCAGTATTCCCTTGGAGAAATACTGTGAATGAGAATAGCCAATGATTGCTTGATAACATCATTGGTATTTGAGACTGACACTGGTCCTTGAGCCTTGATGAATCCTCTGTATGACGTGCTGCCTTGATGCCCTGAAGAAAAAGTTGGAATAACCATTTGATTTGTGCACCATTGAATTGCTGGTGGAAAAAGGTGCATAATGGTGTGTAACACCACTTATGGCATTTTTGGTTATTGGAGGTTGAATTTGGCCAAAGGTCTTTTGGAATGATGCCAGGAGGACAAGAGTGAAACTTGGGTTTTGGAGGCTTCAGAGGTGACAAAGTGTCTTTTGGAGTATTTGGCCATTATTGGGTTTTTGACCAAATACAGCTAATACAGCTTAGAAACTGTATTTCCGCAAAGTGCAAAAACTGTATTTAAAGCTAAAAAAGCCAAATACAGGCTTTTGGGCTGTATTTTCCCTGTTGACTGGAAAATACCTGAAATTTCCCAAAAGCAGAGATTTGCCTGGAAAGGCGTGATGATAGTGAAGGGGCCAGGTTGGCCCCAGGAGGTAAATGACCATAAAAAGGCCAGAAAAGATGAGAGGGCCAATTTGGCCAGTGATTATGGATATGGCCAGATGGCCATAAGATTGATATGGCACTGATATGCCATATGGAGTCCAGGAGGGTAATTTCCATGGTTGTGACAGTCCCCCCACCTTGGAATGGTGATCTCCTGAGCACCAACACAAGGTGAAGCCTGCTGAGGCAACTGGAAAGGATTTTAGACAGGGATTCAAGAGGAGCAATTAAGAGAAAAATAATTTGGTACTTATATTGAAATGTTGGCATGTGATGCGGGACTTGCTTGATCTTCTTTTGACATTGGCTTCAAAATTGATGTAATTTTAAAATGAATTATGTTGGTTCATGAATTTATTTTGATGTAAATGAGAAAATTCAAATATGAAAATAAAAACAAAATTAAAGAATGAAAATGAAAGTAAGAGAAGAAAAATAAAAGAGAAATGAATCTTGAGGAGGTTCCAATCTTCATCACAAAGGTTGGTAATTGATTTTGAAATTGGCGAAGGACCTGGAAAGGAAAATTTGATGCCAGATTCTCACAGAGTGGCCAAGGTGATCTTTTGACAGATTGTTGACCCATCAGGGAAGTGCAAACCAGGAGAGGAACTTACTTTTGGTAATTACCACTCCGGCCAGTGCCATGAAAAGAAAATAAATTTGTTGAAGGAATGGCTCGTAATTGGAAAGACTTGGAAAGAAATTAATAAAAGGAACGGTCCATTTTCCCAAGTGAAAATGGCCATGATTATGGGAATTGTTGTTGAAATCCAGGCCAAAAATCTGTGTCCAAAAATTGCAGAGTGCTCACAGGGTGGCCAAGGTGATGCTTACAACAAGAAAAGGTATAATACCTCTAAAGGTGCATACCAGGAGTGGGACTTACTTTTGTTAATTCCTCTCCCCACCAAGCACCATAAAAAATAAAGCTCTTGAAGGTTTGGGTCCTGGCTTGTCAGGATATAAAGGATGAAAATCCTTTACCAGTTCAGGACAATTCTTGAGGTTCTCAGTTGGTTCCCAAGTGGACCTTTCTGACTCTTGACTGAAACCTTTCCATTCCACCAAATACCATAATTTGCCTCTCTTAAGCTTTGAGTCCAGTATTTGAGAGACTTCCCATTCCTCTTCTTCTTCAATGATGATTGGAGGAGGAGGCTCTTGATTCCTATTTGGGATTGTTGATCTGTTTACTGGTTCTAAGAGTGAAATATTGCAGACTGGGTGGATGGACTTCCATTGAGATGGGGGCTTGAGGTGGTAGGCATGAGTGCTGAATTTCTTCAATATTGGAAAAGGACCCAACCATCTTTCAGGAAGTTTTTTGGTGGGTCTAGTTGATTTGATTCTCTTGGAAGAAAGCCATACCATGTCACCAGGATTGAAAACAGGTGGACTTGCTCTACTTTTATCTGCATACCTCTTAAACCTTTTTATGGCAACTTCAAGTTCTCTTTTGACATCTTCCTGTACTGATTGGATTTTTGTTTATAAATTTCCAGCAGGAGTATCTTGAGTAATGTGAACTGAGTCAAAATGAGGATCTCTTCCATAAACAGTGAAAAATGGTGATTGTTTTGTTGAAGAGTGGTCAGAGGTATTGTTGGAAAATTCAGCCAGAGGGAGCCAGGTGTTCCAATCATCTTGATGATAATTGAAATACATCCAAAGGTACTGTTCTAGTATCTGATTTACCCTTTGTGTCTCTTCATCAGTTTCTGGGTGATAAGCAGTTGAAAGATCTCTTGAAATCTTGAGCTGAAGACAAAGATTGATCCAAAATGAAGAAACAAAAAGTGAACCTTTATCACTGACAATGCTTTAAGGAAGGCTATGCTTTGAGAAAATATTCTTGATGAGTAAATGGTTCAAATCCAGTGAAGTTATTGAAGACATTTTTGGAATGAAAACTTCCATTTTTGAGAATCTGTCCACTATGACAAGGATTGAGTCAAAAGAATTGGACAGTGGCAATTGAGTGATTAAATCCATTGAAAGACAAATCCAAGGACCATTTGGAATTGGAAGAGGTTTGAGGAGTCCAAATTTCTTGTAGTGAATATTTTTGTTTCTTGAACACTGTTGACAGGATGATACATAATCCTTGATAAATTGAGTCATGCCAGGCTTGTGGTAATCCCACTTGACAAGCTTGAGAGTCTTCTCTTTGCCAGGGTGTCCAGCTAGAGGAGAGTCATGCCTCTTTTGAAGTATGCTGAGTTGAATTGTGGGGTCATTTAGGACCACCAACTGATCTTCAAACAGGAGGAGTTGGGAAGAGGAATCAAGAGAATAATATTGAACAGATTTACCTTTACCCAACTCTTGGAGAAGACTTTTATATTGAGAATCTTGCCATAATTCTTTCGGAATTGAGTCAATAAAACTTGAAAATGATTCCACATTTACTGCAAACAATTTTGAGGCTTGAATTTCATCTTGCTTGATTAATTTTTGGTGATTCATTGGATTCTTGCTGATGAAATCTTCCCCCCTCTCTGGGTAAATGTCATCCCGACGTGACAATGCATCTGGAAGGGTGGCCAGGTGTCCAGGGCAGTAAGTGAGTGAAAAATGAAATTTGGGAGAAACTCAGCCCAGTGGGCTTGACGGCAAGTGATAATCTTTGATGACATGAAGTATTGGAGTGAAGAATGATTGGTCAGATATTAAAAGGAGGAAGAAAGAGAAAGGAGAAAAGCTCTCCAGCACCTGAGAGCCCAGACTATTCCAAGGAGTTCCGTGTCATCAATCTCATAATTGAGCTCAGCTGGGAGACGCTGGCGGCTATCAAATGCAATGGGATGTTTTCCTGAGTCAGAAATCTGACTCAGTACAGAACCCAAGGCATAATCTGATGCATCAGTCTCCACAATGGTGGGTAGAGAAGGATCAAAGTGTGAAAGGATTGGAGCAATGGTGAATGCCTCTTTGAGTTGATGAAACTGTCTAAGAGCTTCCTCATTGAGGGGAAAACGGGAATCTTTCTTGAGGAAACTTGTGAGTGAACTAATTTTCTTTGAATAATTCTTGATGAAACAGCGGTAAAAATTGGCAAAGCCAAAGAAAGATTGAAGATCCTTGAGGTTTCTTGGAGGTGGCCAATTGAGAATTTTCTGGACTTTTGCTTGGTCCATCTTGAGGCCTTCAGAAGAAACAACATCACCCAAATACTCTACACTAGAAACATGAAACAGGCACTTGCAGGCCTGAGCAAAGAGGTTATTGGCTCTGAATCTGGCAAAAACAGTGGACACATGAGTGACATGTTCTTCTTCAGGTTTGGAAAAGACCATAATGTAATCGAACTAAACCACAACATAAATATCATGAAGATCATAAAAAATATCATTGACAAGGTTTTGAAAAGAGGCAGGAGCATTGTTGAGGCCAAATGGCATGACCAAATACTCATAGCTGCCATATTTAGCTCTAAAACATGTCAAATTATCATCACCCTACTTGATTCTGAGAAGGCTATATGCACCACGCAAATAAATCTTGGAGAAGATAAAAGGACCATTGAAAACAGTAAGGAGAGGATTCATAGGGGGAACAGGATACTTTTTCTTTCTAATAACAGCATTGAGTTTGAAGTAATCAACACACAAACAGAGGCCACCATCTTTCTTTTTGACAAATAGGACAGGTGCTTCTGTTGAAGAGGAGCTTGGCCGGATGAAACCTTTCTCTACATTCTCTGAAATATAGGCCCTGAGTGTATCTGACTCTAGGTTTGATCAAGAGTAGATCACCCCAGCTGAAGGTAGAGACCCCTCCAGCTCAATATGATGATCACAGGCGCGGTGAGGAGGAAGTTTCTCTGCTTTCACCTTGGAGAAGACATCCAAATACTGGTGATAAACAGAAGGAGCAACCTTAATTACGGTTTCTATTTCTTCTGGCTTTTCCTCTTCATCCCACAACTCCTCCAGGGAGTCATGATAATATGAAGGAGGAAGGTCCATATTCCCAAAGAAGAGATGAAGTGAAGATACAGAATTATCTTCTCCAACATCTTGAATCTCTTTGAAGACTTCATCTCTAGAGGATAGTAATGATTGATGGGAATTATGGGAAGGAATATGGACACAAGATGGAAACGATGGTGTTCTAGAATCACCAACCAGAGCTGCACATGATTTTTCAGAAGAAAAGTCATTACTTAAAGATTTTGAAGGATCATAAAAGTCCTTATTATCAGAGTTAAAGGTGATCAGCCCTTGCCTTCAATCAATAGATGGATTAAAATGATTGAGAAAGTCAAAGCCCAATATGAGGTCTTTTCCCTTGGGAGTATCAATGACTAAGAAGTCCCATTCAAAGCTTGGGAAAGAAGGGAGCTCAACCATATATTTAGTATGGTGAGTCACAAATAAAGAAGGAGACTCAGAGGAGTCAAGGATGGTAAGAGGAATCTTCTCTGGGAGTTCTGACATGGTCAAAGAATACTTGTGAGCAAACGTCTTTGCAATGAATGAGTTGGTAGCACCAGAATCAATGAGAATACTGTAAAACATATCAGAGAGAGAAGAAAAAACAAAGAATTTAAGAGAACTTTTGACACCAGTATTCAGAATGCACAATTGTGCTCTGGATGGGAAACAGTGAAGACCATTGAACACAACATGATCTTCACTCAGGCTTTTCCCTGACTGGGAAAACTGCCTGATGGTTGGGTAAGCTTGTTTTGAGGCCTTTTGAAACAGGACTCAAGACTATGCTTCCCACCACAATAGGTACATAAACCCTCTTTGATTCTTCTTTCTTTTTCAGAATTCATCAACTTGAAATCTTTATTCAGTAAAGAAGAATGGGGCTTGTCCCTCTTCTGAATATTCTTCTTCTTCTTTTGACTTGAACTTGAAGAATTTTGAGGATGAGAAGAATTTGACTTTGAGGCTTCTGGCTTCTTCTCTTGATGATGACTATTTTCATTATGCCTCTCATGGTACCTGGTATCAAGCTCCAGGGTAATGTCCATTAGGTCTTGAAGTGAGTCAATTCTTGAAGGATGGGAGGCCAACTGATCCAAAATTCTGGATGGCAATCCCTTCCTGAAATGATGAATAAGAGCCCTTTTGCCCCAATCTCCAATTCTTGAAACCAAACTTCTGAAATTGGCTATGTATAGATAAACATGGCCACCTTCTTTCATTCTTAGAGAATCCAACTCTGCTTCAGATTTTCTAACTTCATTTGGGTCCCCAAATAAAGTAAAGAGTTGAGATTCAAACAAGTTACAAGAATTGAGGAGGTAATTTGAGTCTTGATTGGTGAGTTTGGAAAGATAAGGCCCAATCCATTTTGCAGCCCTTCCAATGAGAAATGAAGTGGCATAGGGAACTTTCTTTCTGTCTTGAGAGAACTTTTCTGTATCATTGTGAAAAATCAATTGACAAGACTGAATTAAGCTTCTAACTTTGAAGGGTTGAGTCCCACCAAAGCATTCTGGTGCCTTCATACATGGATTCTGGAATGCTGGTGGTCTTGATGCTTCAGAAGATGAATCTGCTTGAAGATTGGCCATAATCTGAGTCATTCACTGCATGATGGCCAATAAAGATGGTTCAGACTGATGAGAGACAGGCTGATTACACTGGGCTAGAGTTGGCCCTCCAGTACCTTGGGATGCCCCCACAGGAGCAGGGGCACCTTCAGTACCATCAGATGCTTCCTCCTCCTCTTCACCATCTTCACCTGGACCTTTGAGAGTGCTCCTTGAAAGTCCTGGGAATCCACCAACTACTCCTGAGAATGAGCTTGATCTTCTTGGCACTCTTTCTTCCTTCCTGGATGATGCTGCTCCTTCCAAAATGGCTCCTCTGTCCAATCTGGCCCTCAGTTGAGAAACTGCTGGGTTGCCATCAAGAGGATCCCTTGGAGTTGGAGTAAGAACAGCTTTAGTTCTTGCCTGAGATCCTTTCTGCCTTGCAAGAGGTGAGTGTTGGATGGGCATGATTTCAGGATGAAAATGAGATAAAATGAAAACTAATCAAGATTTTAAAATGAAAACTTGAGGCAATTTGAAATAAAGCTTGGAGTCAAAAGTCAAAATCAATATCTTGAAGAAAATCAATAAATCAAAATGAGATCTTCAGCTAAATCAATCAATTAAATATCAAATGAAATCTTGAAGTCAATGAATCAAATGAGTCAAAATGAAAACTTCGGGAAAATCAATAAATCAATTTGAAATGAAATGTTGAAGTCAATGAATCAATATTTCAAATCAATCAAAATCAAAAAGATTTCATAAAATCAATCAATCAAAATAAATTCTTGAAGCAAAATGAATTTTATGTCCAAATTGTTGATGTGAAAAATCAGAAAAATTAATGAAATCTTTGGGTCATTCAACTTTCTTGGGTCAATATCAATTTATGTCAAATCAATCAATCAAATAAAAATCAAGTGAGTTCTTCTTTAAAAAACTAAAATTCTTGAAGAATGAATCAAATATGAATCTTGATGTGAAGAATGTGTCTGAATCACTTGATGAAAACTTTGAAAATCAGATGAAAATTTAAGATTATGCCTGAATTATGAATGAAGTGAAATTGATGATTTGAGATAAGATTTAAAAAAGAGAAACAAAAATAAAATTGGGTCAGCTTTCAGTTTTCAAAATGAAGAATGAATGAGAGAAAATTGAGAGGTGACAACAAGTCATAAAGTTCATAAGCATTAAAGAGTCATAATTCCAATTAAATGAGTGAATGAAATTATAAAGAAAGAATGAATATAATGAAAAGAAACTGTGAGTTAATTAATATAATGTCACATGGGCTCTTGGACAGAAAGGCAAGTGTGGCCTGGCACTCAGCAATCAGGGAACTCACTTGGAAGACTCCAAAAGAATAAAGAATTGAATTTCTCTAAGAAGAATGCAAGTACAAAGATGAGATGCAATAAGAGAAATGAGAAGCCAAATGGCCAAAGATCCAACCAAGTAAGTCCTTAATCACTGTTTCAACCTTTCAAAATGAATAATGGAATTAGTAAGGATATGACCACCAAATGTCCATTGACAGGTGAAGAAAGAAAAGAGAAAAGGTTCTAAATGACTGACTTGATAATATCAGTATTCACTTAACAAAATGGTAAGATAAATAAAGATAAAATAAAATCAAAATATATTAATTAACTGTGGGAAAAACCCCCCAGGCTCAAATAAGGCTGGTATGTGAAACATTGAGAGCTCGACTCCTTCAGGCTCACAGCTGGTCTGTATTGAATCCTTGAAGCTTTATTGACAGCTCGATGAAGTGTATACCTTTCCAGATTGGGAAATGAACTGTGTTGAATGATTTTCGCATGATGTATGATTCAAATACAGTTCTTGATGAATTCAGACTGTATTGAAATGAATTTGGTTGCCAAGTTGGATTGATGGAGCATTGACACTTGACAGCTTGTTTTGGAACTGCCTCTTGAATATCCCTTGAGAATATATTGCCAGTATTACCTTGGAGGAATACTTTGAATGAGAATAGGCAATGATTGCTTGATAAAATCATTGGTATTTGAGACCGACAGTGGTCATTGAGCCTTGATGAATCTTCTGCATGACGTGCTGCCTTGATGACCTGAATAAAAAGTTGGAATAACCATTTGATTTGTGCACCATTCAATTTCTGGTGGAAAAAGGTGCATAATGGTGTGTAACACCACTTATGGCATTTTTGGTTATTGGAGGTTGAATGTGGCCAAATGTCTTTTGGAATGATTCCAGGAGGATAAGAGTGAAACTTGGGTTTTGGAGGCTTCAGAGGTGGCAAAGTGTCTTTTGGAGTATTTGGCCATTATTGGGTTTTTGTCCAAATACAGCTGATACAGCTTGAAAACTGTACTTAAAGCTAAAAAAGCCAAATACAGGATTTTGGGCTCTATTTTCCCTGTTGACTGGAAAATCCCTGAAAGTGCCCAAAAGCAGAGAATGGCCTGGAAAGGCCTGATGATAGTGAAGGGGCCAGGTTGGCCCCAGGAGTGAAATGACCATAAAAAGGCCAGAAAAGATGAGAGGGCCAGTTTGGCCATTGATTATGGATATGGCCAAATTGCCATAAGATTGATATGGCACCGATATGCCATATGGAGTCCAGGAGGGTAATTTCCATGGTTGTGACAGAATCCCAGCTTTGACTCAATTCACATTACTGAAGACACACCTGCTGGAAAGTTATCAATGAAACTCCAATCAGTACAGAAAGTAGTCAAAGAAGAAATAGAGTCAGCAATAAGGCAATTTAAGAAGTATCCAGATAGAAATAGGTCAATTCCACCTGATTTCCAACCTCAGGACACAGTATTGCTAGTCTCAAAGAATATCAAGACTACAAGACCCACCAAGAAACTTTCAGAAAGATTTTTGGGACCTTTGGAAGTCTTGAAGAAGATTTGCAGCCATGCATATCACCTCAAGTTGCATCAACAATGGAAGCAAGTTCACCCTGTCTTCCATGTGTCCTTCTTAGACCCTGTGAAGCAATCAACTATCCCAAATAAACATCAATTGTCACCATCACCAGTAATAGTGGAAGAGTAAGAAGAATTGGAAGCGGCTCAGGTTCTGGACTCCAAATGCAAGAGAGGTAAATTATGGTATCTTTTGAAGTGGAAAGAATTCAATGAAGACCCAGAAAGATCAAATTGGAAACCAGCTTCCAACCTGACCAGCTCCCAGATCTTGACAAGGCTCTCCACACTTTGTATCCTGACAAGCCTGGCCAAAATATTTCAAAAGTTTGATTTTATGGTTCTTGGTGGGGATTTGAGTTTATGAAAGTAAGTTCCTCTCCTGGAATTCACCTTCAAGGGTGTATTCCACCAAAATATGTTTTAAGAATCACCTTGGCCACTTTTTTAGCACTTGCCGATTCCTTTGGACAGGTTTAAAAGGCCTTGAAACATCAATACCCTCAAATTTAGACTTTTAATCAAAATATGCCCAAATTCCTTTCTTTCTTTTTTATTCTTTATTTTTTTTCAAATTATGCCATTTATTATTATTCAAGACACTCTTTAACTTAAATTCAATTATGGCAATATTTTATCTGTTTTATGGTGCTTGATGGGGAGTGGAAGTTATGCAATTAAGTTACATCTCCTGGTATGCATCTCTGAGGGCTCTACTTCTTTAAAAAAACACCTTGGCCACTCTGTGAGCGACAAATGAATTTATGTTATATTGCAGGAAAATGTATGGCCAAAATTCAAGCAACTCACCACAAGAAGGACACCTCTCAGGATTTTCTTTTTTTTCTTTTTCTTTAATCTCTTTTTTTCTCTTAATTTCTTTTCTTTCTTTACTTGTATAATTTTGTTTATTTATTATTTCTTTATAAAGCAGAAGCATCCCCTCCCATATCATGTATTGGGAGGTTCCATTTTTTTTTATTTTTAGTCACTTATAAGAGTGGGGGTAAAAGCCAAACCAAACACCAACAAGGACAAGGAAACTAGTCATCTCTATCCAAGTAATCAAAAGTTCTCTTGAAGTAATTAATCAATTCATCCTCATGCCATGTAAGCTAAGTTTTCTCCTCAGAAGCAGTCCCAGAGATTTTCTTATCATTAGCATAATTAATTACCTCCCTACTATTTCTTTCAACTCTCTTAAAAACCTGGCAACATCATCTTGGCCTTCATTTTCCATATTTGGATCCTCTCTGGTAACCCAGATAGGCCAAATTTCCCATTTCTGAAATATCTGGGCAGCAGGAAACAGAAAAGAGGAGTGGCCTTCTCCTCTTCTACTGGAACTGACCACTAGCTTTAGTTGTTGGGAGGTGATCATGGGGGAATTTCTGGGCTAAGGAAAGGGTGAGTGCCTCACTGGTGAAACCAAGGCAGCCCTGGAATTGGATGGATTTGGTGAAGGAGGAGGAATGGTGGAAAGGACTGGTTGGAATTTTTTTGGGCATGGATATTACTTGACTTTGGAATCTTTTGGCAGAAGGTTGGGAAGGTGAAGCACTCGATTTGTGTCCAACAGAGTTAAGTACCACCTCAACTTCTTCAGCATCCAGCTCATCACTAACTTCAGCATCAGGATTGGTGGGTGAATTGGAAATTCTTCTTATTCTATTCATCACACCATGGTTGTTGATCCTTGAGATGGAAACCTCTGAACTTGAATAAATAGGCCTACCATAAATTTGAATGGGCCCTCCAACATTGGTCCATCGGACCACATCCCTCTGGCTGGAACCAGTCACTAATACAAGATATAAGTATCACAATCAATCAAGAAAATCGCAATACTCACATTTGGGATACCCTTAAGTACCATCAGGGATAGGAGCCTCAGAAACTGGGAACTCTTTCCCAAAAAGATGATCTTTCTTACTCCGCAGATACTGCCTGACATTTTAAAGTGGAGCCCCTTGATGTTGACAACGCTTCTTCCCAACAAAGCAATTATGTCACTTTGAAGAGAAGGTATTATAATGTTGGAAACATCTCCTTCCCTTATTCAAGAACTCAGTACAGGAAGGATCAAGAACTTCTACTTCCTTGTGCCCATGATATATTTGAGAAGGATCAAAGTGACCTGAAGAAGCCATTTACCAAGGGGAACCTAATCAACTGAAGATTCAAGAACCACACAGAAAAGATGGTGGCAGAATAGAAGGGGAGTATTCAGTGAGTTCAGTCAGCTTGAAACTCATTTCTGGAGTTATGGAAGCAAAAGAGTCAAGGCATCAGATATGCATATCAACTTATAAATACATCAAGGTTCTGGGGCCATGCTCAATTCTGGCCCTCCTCAAAGTGTGCAATATAGGCCCAGCCAGCATAGGAGGACCTGCCTTCCAATCCTTGGAAGGCCCCCCTATTTTATGTATCTGGGTTGGTCTCAACAATGCAGGCCATATGGACAAAATTTGTCATCAACATGATCCCTGGCCCCCTGGTGTCCCCTCCAAAATTGGGCCTGGGGGCTTCAATTTCCCCCACATACTGCAGACTGTGGCCTCAAGGCCATGGGTCATAATAAATCAATATGGACCCAAAATGTCCAGAAATGGCCAAAAATATCACATTTTCAAAACTTAAGAAAACTGCTATGACATGGCCAGAACCCAAATGTACCAAAATTCCAGAAAATGACCTCCAACAGTCATTTGGGTCCCAGAACTTCAAGATTTATGGGGACAAGACCCCCTACTCAATATGCATATGGAAGGAAATGGTACAAGAAAAGGCCTCAAATTATATTTCCAATTCTTAGGGGTGGCTGGGAACTCTTATAGCCACCCTTCCCCATTTTTCAAGCTGGAGGTTATGGTGGCCTTCAATTTGGGATTCATCCCATGGCCACCAATCTTTCCTGATTCAATGAAAGAAAGGACATCAGGAAGGAAATGATTCAAGAACAGAAGGTCACTTACTTAAATAAGAAGAATTTTTTCAATGAAGGAGGAAAGAATAGAGGGAATGAGAGGAAGTATTTTAAGGATAATGAGCAAGAGGAAAGAAGATTAAAAAACTAAAGAATTTTGAAAATTTGTGGGGAATTGGGGAAGACACTCAAGAGTTTCCAGCTATTATGGTGTTCAGTAGCCCACCAGTTTCAAGAGGAGTATACTGTCACAGTGTCAGCCTGTGACTCAAAACCAGAGCACAAGCATGACAGCCAAAATACCATAAACCAATGGTATAGCCAAAAGACCACCAAAACATGGAGCTGAGCCAAATTAGCTCAAAAGGTATCAAAAGAAAGACAAAACTCACCTCTTTCTGAAAATATAAGTCCCATCACCATAGGACAAGAAATAACAAAGTTATTCCTGCTCAAAGTCATTGCTGAGCATAAACCTTAATTTTCACCTCTCATCTAAAATCTAGAAGGAGAGGCTTAACCCCATCAAATGGGTATTCAAAATGAAGCTCTAAGCCAGGGCTATCCAATGGTGCTAGCCAAACTGAGCTAGCACCAGTATTACTTGAGTTATGGTCAAATTCAGACCAAATAAGGGTGAACAAAACATTCACCTCTCATCTAACTTTTACAGTTTTAGTGTGAGATACCTAAAGTGGGGTCTTTTTGGAAAGAGCACAATCAGGGCTATCTGATGGTGCCATCCATTTCCTCATAGCTCAACTACAACAGAAGTTATTGGCCAAACAAGCTTAATACAGCTATTGACCAGACCAGGCCAATGTACAAAAATACTTGTACATGGGATAACTTTGTCATATTTAATGATAGCCATGTCAAGTTGGGTACCATTGTGTAGAGCCCATACAGGGCTATTCAATGAACCAACTTTGAGCTTGATATCCCAAAAACGGACAGAGTTATGACCATTTTAAGGTCAAAATCCCACTTGCTGTCAGATACAGCCTTACCATGGGATAATATCCCATAACCATGAATATGAGGTGTCAAATAGACAAAGAAGCATGTTTTTACTTCAATACCTCATATGTCAGTCAATACTGGGGTCCCATACAGTTTCTGTACAGCATTCTACCCGTCATACACATCAGAATCAGGCTGTGAGGTCCCCAGATGAAAATTTTCACCCTGTATTGGTGAAAACTGCCCAGATGTGGTTTCAAAACCACATCTGAGCCCAATACAGGGTATACAGGCTGTTTGCAAACCACAAGCCTGTCATAGAGAGTGAAAAATCTTCACTTCCTCTACGTGGAAAGGTCTAGCAGCCTTTCCACCCCAATTTCAGGATAAAAGGAGGGCTTTTCACAGCCAAAATCCTCTCCTCATCCTGCTCTTGAATAACCTACGTAGTAAACTGTCAAAAACAGTTTTACTCTTGGTTAAATAATCAGGTATAATTATAATCTTTAATTATTGTAGACTTTATTATTGTAATCCAACAGATAAAGCCTGCACCCAGGGTTCTCAATAGCGCTCACCACCACTATTTCTCAATAGTAGAACCCTTTTTATCTTATTATAAACCTTTATAAATCCTTTTTAAATCATTCTCTGTTGTGTCACATACACAGTTAAAGTTGTAATTAGCCTAGTTATACCTTTATCATAGTATCATCCTGACACACAGTCACTATCAGGGGTCAGTGTATTCAACCTTAAACCCACTCAAACACATGAAGCCAGAAAATCCAGTATGTACATAAGGAATCAGTTTTAGAAAGTCTTCTTGCTGAAACATGCATACAGCTTGGTTCTTCAATACAGGCTGTCAATACTTGTACAGGCTGGATATTCCCAAATACAGTTTGTATTCATAAGGCTGAAACTGTATGATCACCCAACTTCATCACACCTCTTGTACAGACCCTATACAGCCATGCAGGGGCTGTATTATTCAAATCTATTAAAATGAAGATTCCTCTCAAGAAATTTAACTCTTCGGATCAGGACTGGTGGATTCTCATATATACCAGCCCCTCTTTCTCCCTCTGGGGACTTTTTCCCCAGTTAATTAATATAGCTTATTTATTATTTAGTGAATATTCTTTGTCAGCCTGTGACTCAAAACCAGAGCACAAGTATGACAGCCAAAATACCATAAACCAATGGTATAGCCAAGATACCACCAAAACATGGAGCAGAGCCAAATAAGCTCAAAAGGTATCAAAAGAAAGAGGAAACTCACCTCTTACTGAAAATATAAGTCCCATCACCATAGGACTAGAAATAACAAAGTTATTCCTGCTCAAAGTTATTGCTGAGCATAAACCTTAATTTTCACCTCTCATCTAAAATCCTGAAGGAGAGGCTTAACCCCATCACATGGGTACTCAAAGTAAATCTCTAAGCCAGGGCTATCCAATGGTACCAGCAAACCTGAGCTAGCACCAATATTACTGGAGTTATGGTCAATTTCAGGCCAAATAAGGGTGAACAAAACATCCACCTCTCATCTAACTTCTACAGTTTTAGTGTGGGATACCTGAAGTGGGGTCTTTTTGGGAAGAGCACAATCAGGGCTATCTGATGGTGTCACCCACTTTCTCATATCTCAACTACTGCAGAAGCTATGGGGCAAACAAGCTCAATACAGCTTTTTGCCTAAAACACACAAATGTACAAAAATCTTGTACATGGGATAACTTTGCCATATTTAATGATACCCATATCAAATGAGGTACCATTGTGTAGGGCACATACAGGGCTACACAGAACCAATTTTGAGGTTTATATCTCAAGAATTGACAAAGCTATGGCTGTTTTAAGGTTAAAATCCCACCTGCTGTCATATACAGCCTTACCATGGGATAACATCCCATAATCATGAATATGAGGTGTCAAATAGACAAAGAAGCATGTTTTTACTTCAATACCTCATATGTCAGTCAATACTGGGGTCCCATACAGTTTCTGTACAGCATTCTACCCGTCATACACATCAGAATCAGGCTGTGAGGTCCCCAGATGAAAATTTTCACCCTGTATTGGTGAAAACCGCCCAGATGTGGTTTCAAAACCACATCTGAGCCCAATACAGGCTATACAGGCTGTTTGCAAACCACAAGCCAGTACTAGAAAGTGAAAAAATCTTCACTTCCTCTATGTGGAAAGGTCTAGCACCCTTTCCACCCTATTTCAGGATAAAAAGGAGGCTTTTCACAGCCAGAATTGTCTCCTCATCCTGCTCTTGAATAACCTACGTAGTAAACTGTCAAAAACAGTTTTACTCTTGGTTAATAATCAGGTATACTCTTAAATTAAAAGTATTGTAGTCTTTATTATTGTAACCCAACAGGTAAAGCTGCACCCAGGGCTTTCAACAGCGCTCACCACCACTATATCTCTATAGTAAAGCCCTAAATTTCTTAATTTAATCATTTATTATCAACTTTATCATCTTTTAAAGCTATTTTTACTGTGTCACAGTCATAGCTAAAGCTTGTAAATACTTATATACACCTTTATCATAGACTCATCCTGACATTCTTTCTCTTATTTTTAGGTATTATATTCCTTGGTATTAAGTTAGTCTTTGAATTTCTTCTTTTCCTGTACAGTATGAGTTGTGGTGGCCATATCCTTATTAACCCTTCTCTTTCTTTCTGACAGGTTGAAACAGTGGAATTGGACTTGTTTGTGGTTGAATCTTTCATCTCTTACTCTAATTCTTTTTTTCTGCTTTTCTTTTATCAAAAATTCTATTCTTATTACACTATTAAATGTATTCCATCTTATCATATCTTGAGCCCTCCATAAGTAAGTCCCGGTTTACTGAGTTCCAGGCCCTCTTCACTTAGAAAATCCCCTATGACATTTATATATTTATAAAATTGAGTAAGCTTATATAATACAAAATTTCATCTATGAAGTTGTTTATTTTGGTTTTTTAGATTAGATCCCAATATCAAGGTAAAATGATACTTGTGCAGGTAAACACATATTCCCATTGAGTATGAATTCTTAATAAATTGAAAATGATAATTATCCTTCAGAAAGTCTCACAGTGATAATTGAGTCATAATGAATGAGAAAGTTGAAATGAAAAAATAATATGTAAAATTTATTTCAAACATTTTTATCATGATGAATAACAGTCTTTGAAAGATAAATTATTATATGACTTGATATTTATCTTATGAAGGTGAATTTACTTTGAATAGTCACTCTCCAAAATTTAAATTTAATCCCATTGAAAATCTGGAGAAATGGCACTTTTTTTATACAATGTGGTGCTTAGTGCATACTTTAGATATGTAAAATGTGATTCTTCATATACATAAATGAAATATTTAAAAATGATATTTAATTTCAAACCGCTCAATTTGATTAAGTGATAGCACTTTTTTCCCCTTTTTTTGTTTGTAAAAACCATAATAAGCCTTCTGATTTCACTCTGGAATGTTAAAAAAAGGAACATTTCTATTTCCCTCTAACATTATTCCTCAAAAAAGACTATTTTGTAAATGATATCCTCATTTTGAAGGAAAGAAATTCAGAATATAAATTCGAAAAGTATTGTTAGGTGGGTATATGAAACTTTGATCCAAAAAAACAATTACTTTTCCTGTCCTCAAAATTTGTGAGGTAAAATTATGAAAAATTAGTAATTTTGAGGGTTTTTTGAGAGAAAATGCAAGAGTTATTTGCTTAAACCTTTTGAGTATAAGACAATAATATTATAAAGATTCATTGTTTTACCAACAACAAAAATTTATTTCAAAATACTCTAAAAGAGATATTTATTGCTAAAAAAGGATTCTGCAAGAGCAATTTAAATTGGGATTAATTAATAAAAGAGCTGAAATACGTTCAAATTATAACAGAGTCTCTAATATTAATATTAAAGATAAAAAATAACTCAAATTTACAAAGCTTACAGTGATTAAAGAGGCTTTAATTCACTTTTTGGGTGGCTCAAGGGTAAAATGATTATAAAGAGCAGAAAACATTTTCTATAAATAATCTCTCATGTGGTTGGAAATATCAAAATTACTTAAAAGATGTTGGAATATTTTATTCATTTGTTTAACAGTGTTTAAGCTAATTTTAAAAGGAAAATATTCTCACATTAAGAGAAAAGAGGGCCAAAGACATTCTTCTATAGCCACCAAGTTTCTTCCTCCAAAACCATCATATGCTTTCATCAGTGATGAGAAGCATACTGAAAACATAAAAGCCAATTATAACATTATTGTAAGGTGTGGATATGAAACTTTGATTAAAAATCAAGTACTTTTCCTGTCCTCAAAATTTGTATAAGGTAAAATTCTGTTAAAAATAGTATGAAATATTCTTTTTAAGAGAAAACACGCCAAATTTATTGTTTATAACTTTATTAGTATAAAACAATAGTATTGTAAAAATTTATTGTTTTACCAACAATAAAAATTTATCCAAAAAATACTCTACAAGAGATATTTTAAGGCTACAAAAGAAATTTCTTCAAGAGCAATTTCAATTGGAATTAATTGAGCAAAGAACTGCAAGCAATTAATTAAAGAACAAAGTCTTTAAAAAGAATATTAAAGAGAAAACACGCCCAAAAGTGACCAGAGTGAATTTGGAAACAAAGTGACAAAGGTTACAGTGATGAAAGATGCTTTAATTCACTTTTGGGGTGGTTCAGGGGTAAAAATGATTATAAGAGTTACAAACAATGATTATAATGATTTTTTCACGTGGTTAAAAGGATTAAAATGATTTAAAAATGGTGGTTGGAATCTTTGATTTATTGGTTTAACAGTGTTTAAACTAATTAATAAAAGGAAAAGATTCTAACATGAAGAGAAAAGTGGGGCAAAGAAGACATTCTTTTATAGCCATCAATTCTCTTACTCCAAAAGTAAAATTTACTCTTGTCAGTCGTTAAAAACAGTCTGACAACAAAAAAGCCAATTACGGCATCATTGAACCCTAGTTTAGACCAAAAAGGGCTGGTTTAAGCCCATTTTAGACCCTTAAATCAGTCATTACTATAGAAATACCAGGCCTAGAGCCTTCAAAACACGTCAGAATGTGTGTAAGAGACGTAGAAACCAGTTAAAACTGTTTTTACTATGGTTGTTTTATCTTAAGGGTAGTTTTACCCTCTTGGCAACAGCTAAAACTACCCCAGTTGGTATCAAAACCTCATCATCAATTGAGTCCACAGACCCTGTAACTCAATTCCAGGACAAAAGTGATGAACTTTTGCGTGAATTTTGACATCCCACGCCTGTCAGCAAGGATTTTGGGGGTCTAGCTCCCCCTTAGAGCTGGAGTTCCTTTCCCCCCCCCAAATTTAATCTTTCCAATTTATTTTTCCTTTAATTCCTCATCATGTATTATACTTATAATTTACATATGTAATTCAATTCAATTGTACAGTACAATACAGTAATAATTGACACCTCATATGTAAATCAAAGTTCACTTATGTAATACACGCGCACATTTTGACATTTCAATTGAATTCAATTGAAAATACTTCAATTCCTCATAACTTCTAAACTAAACACAACACCTCAATTTTAACACAAAAATTGATGGTTAACACCACATGTGGTGTGAATTAAATTAAGGTTTTGAGGATTTTCAACTTTTGTATTGAAAATACTAAAAACTTAATTTAAGCTTATTTACAGTTGAGTTACAAGAATTTCACTCAGAGGTGACCCCACCTGATTTTTTATGAGGAATCCAATGGTGAAATAATTTTTATGTATTTATTTATTGGATAAAAAGTTATAATAATTTTTATTTAACTTTTTTCCAAATTTATTTATTTTTTCACAGTTTTGTTAAAATTTCATTTTTACCCAATTTTTTGAAGTATAAATGTAATTTTATACTTATAAAATTTAATGTATTTTTATTTCTAAATTGTAATTAATTTTTTATTTTTAATATAATTTTATATTTATATTTTGATTTTTATTTTAATAATATAAATAAATTTATTTTGTTTATATTAATATGTTATTTTTTATATTTGTGGTCTTTTGGGTATATGAAATTACCTCTAAGGCTCACAATTATTATACCTTGGCTTTACCAATTTTCATCCTATAAACCAGCCATTACTATAGTAATAGTTGATTTTGAGCCTCCAAAGAAACTCAGAATGTGTTCAAGAGCCCTATTAAGTTTGCTTTAAATTAAGTGTAATCTTACCCTCTTTGAAACAGTTAAAGATTCCCTGTTTGGCATCAAAACACCATTATCAATTTAGTCACAGACAATGTGATTCAATTCAGGGCCAGAGGTAATGAGCTTTTGCATGAATTTTTAAATTTCATGCCTTTCAGAATAGAATTTGAAGGATTCTGGCATGTTTGGAGCCAAGATTCTTTCTACCTCAAAAATTCATCTTTACATTTTCATCAGTATTACCCGGTCTTTCAACCAGTTTAATATCCTTTTTGGCAAGAGTTCCCTTTTTTCAGGTCTGGCAGACAGCATTGTGACAATAAACTGGTTGCCAATTCCAGTTGGAGACAAGGAGAGGTCTCAATCAAAAAAAAATTGCTGTGTTTTACGCTCCATTGGCATACAAGGGCCTGGCCCATTGGGGGTTCCTTGTAGGCTCCTTTTGTGACTAATGTAGCTCCATGGGGGTGAAATGGGTTATAACATCAGTTACATGCACTTTGGGAGGCAGTGCTCTAAGCCCTGGGGCACTGTCACATGGTGGAATGTGATCTACAAGTTTCCAGTATTAACTGGTCTTTTAACAGGTTTGATAGCCTTTTTGGAAATAGTTCCCTTTGTTGAGGTCTAGCAGACAGAATTGTGACATACTGTATGTAAGTTTAAGTTCACTTATGTAATATAGATACAAATTTTGACATTTCAATTCAAAATACTTCAGCTCCTCATAGCTTCTGAACTACACACCACACCTCAATTTCAACACCAAAATTCATTGTTAACACCACATCTGGTGACAATGAATGTACAGCTTTGGGGATATTTTAGTTACAGAATTTCACTTAGTTGTTACCACACCTGAAATTTTATGAGTAATCCAATGTTGAAATAATTTCAATATTTTTATGCATTCAAAAAAAATCTATAACAATTTTTATTAAATCTTTTCCAAAAAATATCTTATTTTTAATATCTTTGATAAATAATTATTTTTACTTTATTATCTCAAGTAAAAACGATGTTTTATATTTATATAGATTTATTATAAAAATTTCATTTTTATATTTCAAAAGAATTATTATATTTTTAATCATAGCTTATTTCAATTGTTGTGGTATTTTGGGTATATTAAAATACCTCTAAGGCTCACAAATATTTTATTTTTAGACTTTTTCATATATTATGTGCCATATAACATCATAGAAGACTTTTGTGATCAATAAAAGGTCTCAAGGTATTTCTATGATTGGAGAAAGGGGTGAGAGTGATTTCATATTAGATTTTGGAACCAGTAGAATATCATTTCCACTCATTTTGCAATAAAATAATCAAATTCCAGGGATTAAAAGAATAGAAAAATATCATAAGCTAATTTCCTTTTTGGAAAAATTGTTCTGGATTTGAAATTCAAAAAGAATTCCAAAAATATTTCCCAAGCTGTTAAAAAAGAAGATAGATATTTTTAGCTGTGTTCAATTTCTATAAATTATGAGCAATCAAGCTTTCAGGAAAAAACAATAATTAAGCATAAATATTGTGTTGCGATTTGTGAGTGAACAAAACTGATGATGAGAAATCCATCAAATAAAAAGAGTTTCTATTTAAAGATTGTTGAATTTGTGAATATATCAAAATCTTAAAGAAGAATTTCAAGAGAAATTAATACCCCAAATTTACAATCAAAGTATTATTATTCCCCATGTTTCACTCTTCTGAAGACTTATATATGAGGATTCAAACTATATTTTCAAATATTTTCTTAAAACGTTTTACTTTTCATTGAAAGAAATTTCTATCTTATTCTAAAATAAAACATATATAAAGAATCATGATAAATTTCTTAAAAATTGACCTCTACAAGGAAAAAAACAATTCACCCCAAAATTTCATTTCCATATCATGAGGCTTTGTGAAATTGAATTTTCAAACTTTACTAACTGTAACGTTTTAGTTGTATATCAATATTTAAAGCTTAAATAATCTTGATTCAATATTTTCTGAGAAATTTTAATCCCATGAAAATTTTAAATCCCATTATCTTTCAGGAACATAGCTTCAATATATGGATGGGTTACTTGACACTACTATCAATCCTGTTAGGATTTCATGATACAAAATGATGCCAATAGATTTTTTAAACTGTTCTGTAGAATCGCTTATTGCAAATATCATCATGTATTCAGATTTCTCCATATATCATATAGTGATTATAAACTTGATCAATTTATCTGTTGCATCATTTTTAATTAAACACTTCGTAAAAACACCTTCTTGTGGTTAATTTGGCTTCACCCAATTCTCAAAACTCATGAGGTATCCTTGGCATTGGATGATTATATGCATTTATGTAGCTATTCAAATTGCCAAAATCTCTGAAGAAAAATTATTCACCATTTTACCATATTAACTCTCATGAAAAGAATTATTGAATTAAGATTAATAATAATTGGAAGTTATCTAGTTATAAGATTAAACAATTCAATAAAAATTCAAAATTTTAATACATGTTTTTTGATTATTTTTTTTTTAATTTCACATTTAAACAGTTCAATAGCTGTACCAATATTCATGGATATTCCAAGTTTTCCATTTTTTTCACATTGACAAGTTTTTCTTTTTTTTAAGTTCCTAATTTATATGACTATTATATTATTAATAAAGTTTATTTTGAAATTTTAAGGTTTAATTCAATTTAATTTATATGAATGAAAATTACTTGATTAATTATATAAATTGAAATTATTCTATTATGGAATTTCAAATTCACTTCACTATAAATATACAACCAGATTCCAATAATTTTTTTCCTAAAAAAATAAATAAATTTGTAACATCAAAAAACAAGAAATATTTTCATTATTTTTTCTATAATTAAGTTCCATAGACCTTTTTATACCTAAAAGTTTTTTTGAAAATATAAAATATAAAATTATTGTTTTTTAAAAAAAAATAAAATAGAAATGCCTTTGACGGTTATATGTCCGCCAGTATCAGGAATAGGTGGATGAATATAATAGACATATATAAAGATGTTCATTTCAAGGGCTGAAAGTGAAAACTGCAAAATGAATATTGAGTTTAGATTTAAGTGTTTATGCTGGAATCCTAGTTGTAAAAAGGAAATTTCTGAAAAAGAGCTTGAGGTAGTATAGCATCATATGCATTAAATCTAGACAAAACTTTTTCAAATTTTATTCAGTTATTTTAGCTTTGGTCATAACTTTTTTGTATTTCTTTGATTAAGTAAGAGGTCATATGCTTGATATGAAAGAAAAATGTTCATCTACAGAAGAGGAATTGAAAGTTTTTATTAAAGAATATTCTCTTTTCAAGTGGTAATTACTGAATCATGAAGATTCAAGTTTTTCATTATCAAATACATACAATTACTTTACATTTTATAATCTATATAATACACGACTAGTAACTTCACAATAATTCAGGTACCAATTCACAGCAAAATGCATGGGCAATTGTGATTTGTGTTTTTTTGAAATGACTCAAGTTATTCTTAATTCACTGATGTCTTGAAGTCATAGCAAACTCGATTAATTCGCAAAAAGCTAATTATTAATTTTCCATTTTTAAAAAAGTACGTCGCTCAGGCCGTTGTTATTGGTGCCTTTTTCCTAGAAAGATTTCCAGGGTAAATTCCTCAAGATGCCACCAAGTGGTAAATTTGTCCAGCTCCGCATACTTTTCTCAACATTGAAGGTTTAAGCTAAATGTAATGGGCAGAAAACTATTTTACAAATCGTTCATCACAACCAAAACTACAAAACAGTAATGCTAGGCTGATTAGGAATTGTGATTTGAGGCTGCACTTGACTTATCTTTCTGCAATTGTTGAAATTTCCATTACAAATTCAGGTGGTTAAACTTAACCACAGCCCTTTGTCACTAGTTCCGTTCAAGTCGTTTTTTGCATGCTCACTGACTCCAATCACTTCATCCCAAAACTTTTTTGAATGATCTCCATAATCAGACCTCATCATTAAAAATGGTTTGAGTAATTTCAAATCGATTTTTCCCAGCATTGATTCTTGTAAGTAAGATTTTAATATTGTAGGTTGGACAACGAATATATTCCCGAGCTCACGAATCATTTCAAATCGCTCATTCAATGTTGACATATTGAATTTCGAGATTGTATCTTGATACATGGCTAGGTCTCTTTATATTGGTTTTTTAGTGGAAATAAAAAATCAACAGGCGTTTCACATATTAAACGCCAAAAAAGCATTACTGACTTTGTCAACATCAATCCTCCAATTGCGCTAACCGGAAACCTTTTCAAATGCTCGAGTAGCAAGCTGAAAAAGATATGCATACAGCGTTAATTCCAATCCTCGGCATGATTGCTTCGAAAAAATTATGACTGAAAACAGGATTTTATCAGACATGGTGAAGGGAATGAACCTATGAAAAACCACGGCCACTTCTGTGAGGAAAACTTCACTATTTTTTCCATTCAACGATGCATTAACCACCTCATGTGTGGTGTTTAAGAATCCACAGCAGGTAACACATGCTTCTGTATGAGTCTGAGTAAAATCTAGTTCGTCATTTTTTGGCTTAAAGTCGGCTTTTTTTTGTTTCCCCAAGGCCGTATTCAGCCAGGAAAGGACACCTGTTAATTTTCCCACAGCAAAAGTTTAAATATCAGCTTTAAACATATTAAGCCTATTTCGTTTGGGGGAGAACAGTAAACGTAAAGACCAGGGGCGCTGTGAGGGGTTCTGTGAAATATTACTAACACTCCAAAGCCTTTTGGGTGATAGAGTTAATCTTGCCTTCAATTCTCAACAAAATATCATTGTTGAACATTGACATTTCCCTTCTAATAGTTACACTTGCTGCTGCAAGAGGAGTAATCGCTGTCGTTACGTATCGTTGCCACAGATGCATGGCTAAATCAGCTGTTTTAATCACAGTCATAGGTTTAAGATTGGGCTCAGTTTTGAGGTCATAACCGCTCAGCTGAGCCAAAGAAGTTTCTAACGCGGTCTCGACATAAGCTTTACAAAAACTTTCGGCCAAAGTTTTAAGTAATGAAAATATACTCTTAGGTCTGTGTGCCAACGCAATATGCTCGAACGTCAGTTTTGGGGACAAAGCAATAGATGAAGCGCACGATTAAGTGGCTTACACGTCAGCGGCGGTTGACAATTCTATCATTCGTCCGACAGCTTCGGCATGCCAAGTTAGCATTTTCTCTGCAACATTCAAATCCAATTCACCATCACAATCTGAAATTTCGACCTCGGTTTGAGGTTGGCCGGGTATGTCACATGTTGGCTCATTTGCCCTGATTCCGCTAAGCTTGAGTAATGACTTCAACCCGCTGTTTTGAGTGTTGCCAATGCTACCGCTAGTTGAGGCTGAAGACTGGGCAGCCACACTGAGTTGGTTAACCATTCGATCAAAAATGGTGTTGATTGGTTTTGCTTTGTTCATCGCACGCTAGTTACGATCAAAAAAGGCATCGATATCATTAATACTAAGGGTCTAAACAGGTTAAAACAGTTGGAGCGCTAATTGGGACCAACATGCCATTTCGAAAATTGCAAGAGGTAACTCGCATACAGCTCTGTCAAACTTTTGCTTTCGCGATCAAGATAACGATTATGATCAAGATGTTGGCTAAAAAGCTCGTCTAGTTGCTGGTCCAGCATGTTTGACAGAGCAGGGACGCCCAAACTAGATGAAGCCGCGTGGTTGATGGCAGCGGCCTTGCCACTGGTGTCATCATCATCAATCATGCGCCTAACGGAATTATATTTGTCGAGGGGAAATTTAGAATTGGATGGGCTTAAACGGAAGAAATCATGGGCTTTGAGATCATTGATTAATTTGGCCGTGCTAAGGCGAGCTAAGGAGAGAACGCGCAAAAAAGCTAGGCTACTACTACCCTGTGCCGCGACAATTAATTTTTCGATATGACCTTGAACCACTTGTGCGAAAACCCTCTGTAGGAAAACCTGCATGACAACAAGAGGCTGGGGAAACACAGCCTCAATGATTTGAGCTTCTTGTGAGATTTGATCTCGAGTATCACAATATAAGGCCTCTAACTTGGGTTCAGACTTTGGGGCTGGTTTGTTAGGATCAGCAAGGGTCTCCCACATTGCCGTTTCCGTGGCATAATCGACGGATTCAATTCGTTCACGGGAGATAAAAAAATCGTGTTGATTGACATAGATTTGAATGCACGAATGACCACCATTGAATTCACGCAGTGTTTGAGCACAATGCTGGAGGACGCCAACAAGAGAACAAATGGTTGAGTGAACAATGAAATTTTGATTAATTTGGAAGACAAAACCGGAAGATGACTCAACCGACATGGCCTTGGGCTCACCCTTGAGGTATGCTTTCTCAAACAACCTCAACATATCTTTTTCAAATCTTTCAGCGTATTTTTCAATGGTTGCCTTGGTTAGCTCACCACCTTCAATGCCTTCAACATCTCTTGAAACTGACAATAACCGACGAGCAATAATGGCTACCTTTGCTCGACCTTCCTTGCCTTCTTTGCGAAGCGCCTCTAGTCTAGTGGTTTCTCCGCGCGCAAACTCGTTATAATATAGAATGATATCATGGGCCTCGGCGGCGCGTGAACGAACTCGATCAATAGATTCAAGCTGTTCGCCTGTTGAAAACGCATTATATGAAGGAAACGTCAACAGTCCAAAATCATAGCACGATATTCAAGTAAGAATAAGGTGGAAAGTGGAACAAAAAAAAGAAATTGCTTCCGGGAACTGACCTATTCGAATGGCAGTTTTGCCAACTTCGTTAATCTTAGAGTCTAATTCTGAGAACTGTCGGCCAACGGTCTATGAAGACGAGTTATCAGAGATGAAAGGCAAAATAGGTTCTCGGGTTTGTAGAAAATTGACGAGATCAAATGAACAAACTAACGTCAAGACCAAGTTTAACGTCTTCAACGCTTGTACGATATGCCCGCTCTTTTTGGGCAACATCCTTTTCTAACGTTTGAATCTTTTGTGATACTTGCTCTCTTAATGGAATAAGTTTTTGAATTGCGTCCTCTAAGGTGACAATGAACGGATCGGGGTTAAATGCTAAAATAAAATGAAAAACAAGAGGGCCAAGGTGAGCTTTGGAATGGAAACTTAATAGAAATTATGAAGAATTGACTGACCTGTGCCACTTTCCTTGTTGCCTTTTATCAACCCTTCAGTCAATCCAGCTAGAAGAGAAGCAACACTAAACGTTGGTTGCTCAAAAGTACTGAAAGAGAGATGACCAACGGAGTAATCATCGCTCTCGCCTTTGGTCATATTAGCCACACCTTTGATTTCTGGATCAATAAAGACTCAAGCTGTTGGTTGACGACTGGTCGATGCCAGTTATTTCCAGTATACTGATGTCGAGAATTGTTTTCTTGATGGATCAGCAGAACCGGTCACATTGACGATCAAGGATGAAGGCACGACGATGGATGGATGGATTGGGTTGAAATCGGTTATGATGGATGTGGCAGGCACACATCGACCTGGCACCACACCAAGTTACCGGCCAACCACAGCTGAATTCCTCAATCCCATACAGAGCACAATCTCGCGCAGGTGTAAGCTGATAAAAGTATGTGCGGTGAACCTCTCTCAGAAGGTCTTCCTACGCTCAATTTGTTTCCATAGGGCTCATTTTACATTTTTAGGACCTTGAAATAGCAAATAAAAATATGATTCAAATTGAAATGGGCCAATTTCACTTCTGGAAAGATTCATAGTATATTTTGAGACGAATTTACAAAATGCGACGATTCTTAATTTCTAATTGTAGCTCAAATATGTAAAAAAATTAATTAACATTGATTAACAATTCATCCATGGAATACTAAATGGTTTAATAGAAGATAAAAGGGGTTTATTCAATAAAATGGTGGTAATAAATCACTCAATTTCTTGGAACTTTTTCCAGTGGAAAAGAAAGAAATTGTTAATCCAACGTGCAATGGCAATTTCCCAATTTGATCACCTGGGCCAAAATCATATCACTTGCCAGAAAGGGATTCTGAGTCACTTTGATGGAACATCAATATAAATATAAATTCCCTTCAAGTAACTAATATTTCCCCTTTGAAGAAGGTTTACTTGACAAGCAACATGTAAAAAAAAAACTAAACATGTCCAACCAGCCTTCCAACTTGCTTCATACTGGGCTCTAACTTGCTATTATTATTTGGACATCTTATAAGCCATATTTTCAAGATTTTGAAATACTTCACATAAATTGAAGTTAATAATGTAACTTCTGTAATTATCAAATAATCCTTTATAACACAATATTCCTTGAAACCCAAACTAAAATATTTTGAATCAAGATGTAACCAATAACAGTGAAAGCTTGGATTTTGTATTGCTCAAAAACAAAGTACATTTATTTCAATTCAGATATCATCATTGCTTTGAGGTATTTATTTCTCTAGAAATTTTTCTTTCAGATTTTAATATATTGCTAACTTCAATAATCTTTAAATGAAAATTCTTTTTATTTGATGAATTTCTCATCATCAGTTTCATTCACTCACAAATTGCAACAGAATATTTACACTTAATTATTGAGTTTTCCTGAAAGCTTAATTGCTCATAATTTGAAGACATTGAACACAGTTAAAAAAAAATTTCTTCTTTTTTAGGGAACTTGGGAGATATTTCTAGAATCCCTTTTGAATTTCAAATCCAGAACAATTTTCCCAAAACAAAAATTAGCTTATTATAATTTGATTATTTTATTGAAAAATGAGTGGAAATGATATTCTACTTGTTCCAAAATCCAATATTAAATTACTCTCACACCTTTCTGCCATTATAGAAATACCTTGAGACCTTTGATTGATCACAGAAATCTCCTATGATGTCATATAGCACATAATATATGAAAAAGTCTAAAAATAAAATACTTGTGAGCTTTAGAGGTATTTTCATATACCCAAAAGACCACAAAAGCTTAAATACACTATAATAAAAATATAATAATTATTTTGAAATATAAAAATCAAATTTAAAATGAAATCTTATGATAAATTTATATAGTTTTTCATCAAAAAAATTAAAAATAAATTATTTTTTGAAAAAAAGTTAATAAAAATTATCATATCTTCTTTTAAATGTATAAACATATTAAAATTCTTTCACCATTGGATTCCTCATAAAAATTTAGGTGGGATCACTGCCAAGTGAAATTCTGTAACTAACTTGTAATGATCTTAAGTAACCATGAACAAAGTTGCTACAACTGACAGCAGGTGTTGCATTTGGAATTTTAAATGGCAGATAGATTGAATTAAGGTTGGAAATAAGACAGAAATTAAATTTGGAAATAGAAGTTTTGGAAGAAATTCAAGCCACACATTCAAGCCACAAATTCTCAACTAAATTGATTAAATAGCATTGCTTTTTTGGGCTTATAAAATCCCAATCATTGAAAAACACCTGTTTCAAAGACATGTTTCAATTTCCCCTTTTTTCTAATTGTTTTTTATTTCTTTTTATCATTTAATTTACAAAAAACTGAACTCTTTTGGGTCTTTCTTATAAATCTTCATATTTATATGTTGGTTTCAATATTAACTCTCTTTCAAGCTCACTTAAGGGAGCCCATAGATAAATAATATTGAAATTGGAAACCTTCAAGCTTCAAATATCTTCATAAATGATAAATTTTCTTGGAGAATTTGGGGCTTTCTTCAAATATAAGTACCATGAGAAATATGCCCTACCATGGAACTGTTTACCCTTAATTAAAAAATGTATTTTGTGAGACTTTGTATCCATTATTCTCTCCTTTTCTTAAAGGAAGCTTTTAATAAAAATTGAAAAAATCTGTCAATATCAATAGGTTTAAGTCATTTTAAGCAGAAGCACGCAAAAGTGAGTATATATTGAAATAATTTACCCCATATTTTATCCCATCAACTTCTTGATAGGAGGCTTTTAAGCTTATAGCTAGATAATGTGAACCTTTGAGCTATGACCACATACCCAAAAAAGTTCACAAGAAATATTTAAAATAATTATACCTTAAAAATAATTAGCTTAAAGCTACAAAAATGCCATAAATAGGCATAAAACTTGGTTTAACTTAAAAGAAAATGAATAAACATGTGAAATAAATTAAACCATTGGGTTCCTCATGGTAAAATACACATATACCATTTTTATGGCATATCTGTAAAGTCAATATTAAATGAGTTATAAGTAATAACACCTTATAAAAAACATTAATCATTAATTACTTCAGATACCAATGAAACAAAATGTAAAATAAATTGTACCAATGGACTGCCCATAAAATTATACATATAAAACAATTAAGAAGCTAATCTCCAAAGTCAATATTTAAGGAGTTAAGCTGAATATATGCACTTTTTTGGTCAATCCATATATTCAAGGATTTTAGCTAATATCTTTTGAAATATACATGATAGAGTGATGAACCAAAAGGAAAGTCACCACGTAATTCCTTTAGGAATAAAGAAATGAACTTTATTTCATAATTTATAAACAAAGTTAAAAACTGTAATGGATTATTGATTAAAATCAATAGAGCTGTTGACCACTTTGTTGTGAAAGTGGTCCAAACTTAAAAAAAAGTAGAAAGTTACATTCTACTAGTTCATTCATGGAGAATGACATATTTTTCATTACAATAATCAAGGTATAACCGCTTGAAATCATGGGTTGAAGTTTAAAATATTAGATTTCGACAGAAAAGATGAGTTACAAGAAAAATCATCAAAAATAGAGTTTTGATGATGTAATGAAATTCTCTTGGAAGTGTAATGAGGAAATTCCAAGCTATCAGAATCCACTCTCAGAATATCTTTAGCGTGTATAACTTAAAGGTTATTAATGATCAAAGTTTAAGCTTAAATTTGATCATTTAAGATCACTCACTGTAATCTTATTTTAGGTTTAACAGTCATATAAGTGATAAAACTGGTGAATACTATTATAATATGATTAATACTAATGAAATACACAAAGTTTAGGCTTCTTCAAAGCCTATGATGTCATCAAACTTAGAGCTATAGTGATAACTCCAAATAATGGTGTAATTATGAGGTAAGATGGTTTGATCATGATGTCATCATCACCAAACCTTAAAATATTGATTAATTCTAGTAGAAAGCATCCCTACACGTCTACTAGAAGCCTTCTGGACTCTATGAGGGAGGTATTTACTATAAATAGAGCTCTTTTTACTCTGTTTTCCCCTCAGATGCTTACAAAACACTAAATCATTAAATGAAAAGGTAATTTCTTTATTCTTTATATATAAAACTCTTACATTATTAAAGACCAAAGATAATCTTATTATAATCATCATCTTTGACGTGATTATTACAATTATTTAATTGTTTTGTTTAAATTTCTCTTAAAAACCTCTATTCCATGTAAAATCAAGATAAATTGTAATTTCTATTAAAATTCATTGGAAATACAATTTAAACAAGTTGTATTTACATTTCTAGGTGTAAAACCATTCAAAATTATTATATTAAGCATTAAAAGTACGTGTCACAGGGGCTCTTGGACAGAAAACAAGAGTGGCCTGGCACTCAGCAATCAGTGAACTCACTTGGAAGACTCCAAAGAATAAAGAAAATAAAATAAAAGAATAAATTCCTCTAAGAAATATGCAGGTACAAGATGAGATTCAATAAGAGGAAAGAGAAGCCAAATGGCCAAAGAGCCAACCAAGTAAGTCCTTAATCACTGTTTCAACCTTCCAAAATGAACAATGGAATTAGTAAGGATATGACCACCAAATATCCATTGACAGGCAAAGAAAGAAAAGAGAAGGTGCTAAATGACTGACTTGATAATATCCGTATTCACTTAACAAAATGATAAGATAAATAGAGATAAAATAAAATCAAAGTATATTCAGTAACTGGGGAAAAACCCCCCAGGGTGGAAAGGGTAGCGGGTATATGTGAAAAGTTGGGAGCTTGAGTTCTTCAGGCTGAAAACTGATCTGTGTTGATCCTTGAGGCTGTATTGATTGTTTCGGGAATTGATACAGCTGGCTAATATTGAAATTGAATTGGGTTGAATGAATTTCCCATACTTGAAAATGAAATACAGTTCTTGATGGATCCAGACTGTATTGAAATGAAGGTGGTTGCCAAGATGGATTGAGTGGAGCTTTGACACTTGACAATTGAGTTAATGAATGAATGAATGAACTGCCTCTTGAATCCCTTTAGAATGGTTGAACAGTATTGCCTTGGAGGAATACTGTGAATGAAGTTATCTAATGACGTCTTGATGGCGTGATTGGTCTTTGACGCTAAAACACTTGCTCTTGAGCCTTGATGAGTCCTCTGAATAATTGGGTGCCTTGATGAAGTGATTACATGCTGGAATATTGAAATGACCATTTGATATTGCCACCATTGAATTGCTGTTGAAAAATGATGCATAATGATGTATAACATCATTTATGGCATATTGGTTCATTGGAAACAGGATTATGTCCAAAGGTCTTGAGAAGGAAAGACAGAGGGGAAAAAGATGGATGTGATGGCTTCAGAGCTTGGAAAGGTGTTTCTGGGTCCTTTGGGGTTTTTGGCCACTTTTGGGTTCTGAGCCAAAAACTGGCCCAAAGGGCAGGAAAGTGTCTTTTGGACACTTTGCGTCAAAGTGCACAAAGTGCACAAAAAGTGCCCCAATGGCCAAAAACAGCCATTTGGGCCATTTCCCCTGGGTTTGAGGGAAATGAATAGAAATACCCAATTGGGCATAAATTGCCGCTATGGCTTCTGGATTGAGGTGAAGGGCCATGAAGGCCCCAAAAGACAAATGGCCATAAACGGTCCATAAGATGATGACGTGGCCATATTGGCCACTGGTGATGGATATGGCCGATTGGCCATAAAAGGGCTGAGGCTTGATATGCCATATGGAGATCCAAGGAGGTGAATTTCCATGGTTGTGACAGTACACCCCACGTTGAGATGGTGAGCTCCTGAGCACCAATACAAGGTGAAGCCTGTTGAGGCTACTGGAAAGGATTGAGAGTGGGATAGAGGAAAGTTCTTTTAAGAGGAAAATAAAATAATAACTGATATTAAAAATTTGTCATATGATGCAGGACTTGCTTGATCTTCTTTTGAGATTGGCTTCATGATTGATGATGTTGTAATGAATGAATATTCTTTGAGCTAAATTTTTGATATGATAAAATGAAAATGAAAATAAAATTTCATATAAATAATGAAAATGAAAATAAAAGAAAGAGAAAAGAGAAAAGAAAAATGAATTGAATCTTGAGGAGGTTCCAATCTTCATCATGGAGGTTGATAACTGATTTTGAAATTGGCCAAGGACCTGGAAAGAGAAATTTGACGCCAGGTGCTCAAAAAGTGGCCAAGGTGAAGTTTTGACAAGATTGTAGACCTCTCAGGGAAGTGCACACCAGGATAGGAACTTACTTTTGGTAGTTACCACTCCCGCCAGTGCCATAAAAATAAAAACAAAAAATTTTGAAGGAATGAATTTGAATTTTGAAGTCTTGGAAATGAATTGAAAAGTGGATGGCCCATTGTCCCAAGTGAAAATGGCCATAAGATTGGAAATGAAGTTTAAAGCCATGCCAAAGATCTGTGTCCAAAATTGCAAAGTGCTCACAGAGTGGCCAAGGTGATGCTTACAACAAAAAAAAGAGTAGAATAACCCTAAAGGTGCATACCAGGAGTGGGACTTACTTTTGGTAATTCCTCTCCCCACCAAGCACCATAATGAATCAAGCTTTTGAAGAATTGGGCCCAGGCTTGTCAGGATATAATGAATGAAGATCGTTGACAAGTTCAGGACAATTCTTGAGGTTTTTGGTTTGTTCCCAAGCAGATCTTCCTGGGTCTTGACTTAAACCTTTCCATTCCACCAGATACCATAATTTTCCCCTCTTGAGCTTTGAGTCCAGTATTTGAGAGACTTCCCATTACTCTTCTTCTTCAATGATGATTGGAGGAGGAGGCTCTTGATGGCGATTTGGGATTGTTGATGTCTTGACTGGTTCCAGGAGGGATATATGGAAGACTGGGTGGATGGATTTCCATTGAGGTGGTAGGCATGAGTGCTGACTTTCATCAAGATTGGAAAAGGACCCAACCATCTTTCAGACAGTTTTTTGGTGGGTCTAGTTGATTTGATGTTCTTGGAGGAAAGCCATACCATGTCACCAGGATTGAAAACAGGTGGACTTGCTCTACTTTTATCTGCACACCTCTTAAACCTGTTTATGGCAACTACAAGTTCTCTCTTGACATCTTGCTGTACTGATTGGATTTTTGTTGATAACTTTCCAGCGGGAGTATCTTGAGTAATGTGAACTGAGTCAAAATGTGGATCTCTTCCATAAACAGTGAAAAAAGGTGATTGTTTTGTTGAAGAGTGGTCAGAGTTATTGTAGGCAAATTCAGCCAGAGGGAGACAGGTGTTCCAATCATCTTGATGATAACTGACATAAATACAAAGTTACTGTTCTAGTATCTTATTTAACCTCTCTGTCTGTCCATCAGTTTCTGGATGGTAAGCAGTTGACAGATCTCTTTAAATCTTGAGCTTCTGACAAAGATTGGTTCAAAAAGAAGAAACAAAAAGAGAACATCTATCACTAACAATGCTTGAAGGAAGGCCATGCTTTCAGAAAATATTCTTGATGAATAAATGGGCCAAATCTAATGAAGTTATTGAAGACATTTTTGGAAGAAAGACTGCCATTTTTGAGACCCTGTCCACT
Source organism: Austropuccinia psidii (assembly GCA_023105745.1). Taxonomy (NCBI): domain Eukaryota; kingdom Fungi; phylum Basidiomycota; class Pucciniomycetes; order Pucciniales; family Sphaerophragmiaceae; genus Austropuccinia; species Austropuccinia psidii. Next base: position 30,088,618 of record JALGQZ010000007.1, on the reverse strand, counting down.
ATGACTAAAATTGAATCAAAGGAATTGGACAGTGGCAGTTGAGTGATAAAGTCCATTGACAGAAAAATCCAAGGACCATTTGGAATTGGAAGAGGTTTGAGGAGTCCAAACTTCTTGTGGGGAATATTTTTGTTTCTTGAACACTGTTGACAGCATGAGACATAATCCTTGATGAATTGAGTCATGCTGGACCAGTGGAAATCCTGCTTGACAAGTTTGAGAGTCTTCTCTTGGCCAGGGTTTCCAGCTAAAGGAGAGTCATACCTTTTTTGAAGTATTCTGAGTTGAATTGTGGGGTCATTTGGGACCACCACCCAATCTTTGAACAGAAGAAGCTGGGAGGAGGAATCAAGAGAATAATCTTGGACAGATCTACCTTTACCCAAATCTGGAAGGATACATCTATATTGATAATCTTGCCATAATGACTTCTGAATTGATTAAATCAAATTTTGAAATGCTTCCACCTTGACTGAAATGAATTTTGAGGCTTGAATTTCATCTTGCTTGATTATTTTTTGATAATTCATTGGATTCTTGCTGATGAAATCTTCCCCCCTCTCTGGGTAAATGTTGTCCCAATGTGATAAAGCATCTGGAAGGGTGGCCAGGCGGCCAGGGCGGTAAGTGATTGAAAAATGGAATTCAGAGAGAAATTCAGCCCAGCGGGCTTGACGGGGAGCGGGAATCTTTGAAGACATAAAATATTGAAGTGATGAATGATTGGTGAGAACTTCAAAAGAGCAAGAAAGAGAAAGGCGAAAAGCTCTCCAGTGCTTGAGAGCCCAGACTATGCCAAGGAGTTCCTTGTCATGAGTCTCATAATTGAGCTCAGCTGGGAGAAGCCTGCGGCTATCAAATGCAATGGGATGTTTTCCTGAGTCAGAAATATGACTCAGTACAGCACCCAAGGCATAATCTGATGCATCAGTCTCTACAATGGTGGGTAGAGAAGGATCAAAGTGAGAAAGGATTGGAGCAATGGTGAATGCCTCTTTGAGTTGATGAAACTGTCTAAGAGCTTCCTCATTGAGGGGAAAACAGGAATCTTTCTTGAGTAAACTTGTGAGTGAACTAATCTTCTTTGAATAATTCTTGATGAAATGGCAGTAAAAGTTGGCAAAGCCAAGGAATGACTGAAGAGCCTTGAGGTTTCTTGGAAGTGGCCAATTGAGAATTTGCTGGACTTTTGCTTGGTCTATCTTGAGGCCTTCAGAAGAAACAACATAACCCAAATACTCTACACTAAAAACATGAAACAGGCACTTGGAGGCCTTAGCAAAGAGGTTATTGGCTCTGAGTCTGGAAATAACAGTGGACACATGAGTGACATGTTCTTCTTCAGACTTGGAGAATACCATAATTTAATCCAAATCAACCACAACATAAGCATCAAGAAGATCATAAAAGATATCATTGACAAGGTTTTGAAAAGAGGCAGGAGCATTGGTGAGCCCATATGGCATAACCAAATACTCATAGCTGCCATATTTAGTTCTAAAACATGTCAAATGTTCATCACCTTCCTTGATTCTGATCAGGTTATATGCACCACGCAAATCAGTCTTGGAGAAGATAGAAGAACCATTGAAAACATTAATAAGATGATTCATAGGAGGAAGAGGATACTTGTTCTTCCTAGTAACAGCATTGAGTTTGTGGTACTCAACACACAAACGGAGGCCACCATCTTTCTTTTTGACAAAGAGGACAGGTGCTCCTGTTGAAGAGGAGCTTGGCCAGATGAAACCTTTCTCTACATTCTCTGAAATGTAGGCCCTGAGTGTATCTGACTCTTTTTTGGATAAAGAGTAGATCACCCCAACTGGAGGTAGAGACCCCTCCAGCTCAATATGATGATCACAGGCGTGGTGAGGAGGAAGTTTCTCTGCTTTCACCTTGGAGAATACATTCAATTACCGGTGATAAACAGGAGGAACAACCTTCATCATGGTTTCTATTTCTTATGGCTCTTCCTCTTCATCCCACAACTCCTCCAGGGAGTCATGATAAGATGAAGGAGGAAGGTCCATATTCCCAAAGAAGAGATGAAGTGAAGATACAGAATTATATTCTCCAACATCTTAAATCTCTTTGAAGACTTCATCTCTAGATGATAGTAATGACTGATGGGAATTAAGGAAGGAATATGGACAGAAGATGGAAATGATGGTGTTCTAGAATCACCAACCAGAGCTGCACATGATTTGGCAGAAGAAAAGTCATTACTGAAAGATTTTGATGGATCATAATAGTCCTTATGATCAGAATTAAAGGTAATCAGCCCTTGCCTCCAATCAATAACTGGATTAAAATGATTGAGAAAGTCAAAGCCCAATATGAGGTCTTCTCCCTTGGGAGTATCAATGACTAAAAAGTCCCATTCAAAGCTTGGGAAGGAAGGGAGCTCAACCATATATTTAGTATAGTGAGTCACCAATAGAGAAGGAGACTCTGAGGAGTCAAGAATAATAAGGGGAATCTTCTCTGGGAGTTCTGACATGGCCAAAGAATACTTGTGATCAAACTGCTTTGCAATAAATGAGTTGGTAGCACCAGAATCAATGAGAATACTGTAAAACATAACAGAGAGAAGAAAACACAAAAAATTTAAGAGAATTTTTGACACCAGTATTCAGAATGCACAATTGTGCTCTGGATGGAAAACAGTGAAGACCATTGAGCACAACATAATCTTCACTCTGGCTTTTCCCTGGCTTGGAAATTTGCCTGATGGTTGGGTAAGCTTGTTTTGAGGCCTTTTGAAACAGGAATCAAGACTATGCTTCCCACCACAATAGCTACATAGACCCTCCTTGATTCTTCTTTCTTTTTCAGAGTTCATGATCTTGAAGTCCTTATTCAACAAAGAAGAATGGGGCTTGTCCCTCTTCTGAAAATTCTTCTTCTTCTTATGACTTGAACTTGAAGAATTTTGAGGATGAGAAGTACTTGATCTTGGGGCTTCAGGTTTCTTCTATTGATAGTGATTCTTCTCCTTTTGCCTTTCATGGTGCCAGGTATTAACTTCCAGGTTAACGTCCATTAAGTCTTGAAGGATGGGAGGCCAACTGATCCAATATCCTGGATGGCAATCCCTTCCTGAAACATGAATGAGAGGCCTTTCACCCCAATCTCCAATTCTTGAAACCAAACTCACAAAATCGGCTATCTAGAGTGAAACATGGCCACCTTCCTTCATTCTTAGTGAATCCAATTCTGCTTCAGCTTTTCTGACTTCATTTGGGTAACCAAATATAGTGAAGAGTTGAGATTCAAATAAAGGCCAAGAATTGAGAAGGTAATTGGAGTCTTGATTGGTGAGATTGGAAAGATAAGGCTCAATCCATTTTGCAGCCCTGCCAATGAGAAATGAAGTGGAATAAAGGACCTTCTTTCTGTCTTGAGAGAAGTTTGCCGGATCATTATGAAAAATCAGTTGGCAAGACTTAATAAAGCTTCTAACTTTGAAGGGTTGAGTCCCATCAAAGAATTCTGGTGCCTTCATAGATGGAGTCTTGAAGGCTGGTGGTCTTGATGCTTCAGAGGATGAAGCTGCTTGAAGATTGGCCATAATTTGAGTCATTTGCTGCATAATGGCCAATAAAGATGGTTCAGACTGATTAGACTGGGCTGAAGTTGGCCCTCCAGTACCTTCGGATGCCTCCACAGGAGCAGGGAAACCTTCAGTACCATCAGACTCTTCCTCTTCCACAGAACTGTCCTCCTCCTCTTCACCATCTTCACCTGGACCCTTGAATATGGTCCTTGAAGTTCCTGGGAATCCTCCAACTACTCCTGAAAATGAGCTTGACCTTCTTGGCCCTCTTCCTTCCTTCCAAAATGGGTCCTCTGTCCAATTTGGCCCTCAGTTGAGAAACTGCTGGGGTGCCATTAAGAGGAGCCCTTGGAGTTGGAGTGAGAACAGCTTGAGTTCTGGCCTGAGATCTTGTCTGCCTTGTAGGAGGTGAGTGTTGGATGGGCATGATTTAAGGATAAAAATGAAATAAAATGGACAACAATCAAAATTTGAAGATGAAAACTTGAGGCAATTGAAATAATGCTTGAAGTCAAAATTCAAAATCAATATCTTGAGGAAAGTCAATAAAAATCAATAAATCAAATGAAATCTTCAGGTAAATCAATCAATTAAATATCAAATGAAAACTTGAATCCAATTAATCAAAATCAAAATTTTGCAAAATCAATCAATCAATCAATCAAATGAATTCTTGAGGAAAAATCAATTTATGTCAAAATTCTTGATGTGAAAAATCAGCAAAATCAATGAAATCTTCAGGTCAATCAATTTTCTTGAGGTCAATATCAATTTATGGCAAATCAATCAATCCAATCAAAATCAAGTGAGTTCTTCTTAAAAATCAAAATTCTTGAAGAATGAATCAAACATGAATCTTGATGTGAAGAATGTGTCTGAATAACTTGATGAGAAATTTGAAGATCAAGTGAAAATTAAGATGACGCCTGAATTATGAATGAATTAAAAATGATTATTTGAATAAAGTTTCAGAGAAAAAAAATAAAATTGGGTCAGCTTTCAATTTTCAGAATGAAGAATGAATGAGAGAAAATTGAGAGGTGATGATGAATCATAAGGTTCATAAGCATTAAAGAGTCATAATTTCAATGAAATGAGTGAATGAAATTGTAAAGAAAGAATGAACAGAATGAAAAGAAATTATGAGTTAATTGATATAATGTCACAGGGGCTCTTGGACAGAAAACAAGAGTGGCCTGGCACTCAGCAATCAGGGAACTCACTTGGAAGACTCCAAAGAATAAAGGAAATAAAATAAAAGAATAAATGCCTCTAAGAAATATGCAGGTAGAAGATGAGATGCAATAAGAGGAAAGAAAAGCCAAATGGCCAAAGAGCCAACCAAGTAAGTCCTTAATCACTGTTTCAACCTGCCAAAATGAACAATGGAATTAGTAAGGATATGACCACCAAATATCCATTGACTGGCAAAGAAAGAAAAGAGAAGGTGCTAAATGACTGACTTGATAATATCAGTATTCACTTAACAAAATGATAAGCTAAATAAAGATAAAATAAAATCAAAGTATATTAATTAACTGGGGAAAAACCCCCCAGGGTGGAAAGGGTAGCAGGTATATGTGAAAAGTTGGGAGCTTGAGTTCTTCAGGCTGAAAACTGATCTGTGTTGATCCTTGAGGCTGTATTGATTGTTTTGGGAATTTATACAGCTGGCTAATATTGAAATTGAATTGGGTTGAATGAATTTCCCATACTTGAAAATGAAATACAGTTCTTGATGGATCCAGAATGTATTGAAATGAAGGTGGTTGCCAAGATGGATTGAGTGGAGCTTGGACACTTGACAATTGAGTTAATGAATGAATGAATGAATGAACTGCCTCTTGAATCCCTTTAGAATGGTTGAACAGTATTGCCTTGGAGGAATACTGTGAATGAAGTTATCTAATGACGTCTTGATGGCGTGATTGGTCTTTGATTGTGAGCCTGTGAGGTATGTATAACATACCCATAAGGCCACAAATGATTTTATAAACAGCTAATTTTGTCTTAAACAGACTTTTTAGTTGAAATTAAAATAAAAAATAACAAAAAATAAGTATAACTTTATTTTGGATAAACAAAGTTATAAATATTATGTCATTTTTGGATTCTACACCAAAAATAACCTAGGGTACATCCATAAGGTGTTATACCCAAAAACACTTATTTCTTGTGTTATTAGAAGATTTAAGAATCTCACAGTACTAATGTAACTTTTTTAGCATTCTTTTAAAATTGTTAAATTTAAGCTTAAATAAGCTTAAATTTAAAGTTGCATAAGGTTAATGCAAACTTACCAAAATTTTAGTTAAAATTGAGGTGTGGTGTATATTTACTGAATTGGCTAAGGATTTGCCATACAGAATGTAAATCCTGTGTGAGCTCAATTTAAAAGGGTTTAAAGCCATGGTATGGCTTTAAATAAATAAAAGGGCAAAATCCACGCAAAAAGGTGGGACAAAGAAAAAAGACCAAATAGAGCTGGGGTACCCAGCTTTTTGGATCTGCAATGATTCAATTAAGGTTGTCCACCTGTATTGGAGGATTTTCAACCTTATTTAAACTTTAAGATTAGACTTTGATCCAACCTTAAGGTTTAAACTGGTTTTATCCCAATTTGGACAGGAATTTCAAGCTTCCAAAGGGTAAATCCCAATATGCAGGCTTGAAATCAAGGTTTTAAGAACTGTCAAAGCTTAATCAGGCTTAAAAACCTTAAATAAGCTTAAAAATTTAAAGTTACAAGCATCAAAACCTTCTCAAAAGCTAAGGTTTGGTGTGTATTGCTATTTTACGTGGAAAAATAGTAATAACTTCAAAAATTCATTAAAAATCCAAATCTTAATGGATTTGCTTGAAAATTTCACACAGCTTAGAATTTAATATTATCTATATATGAATCAAATTTTAAGTATCTTTTATAAATGAAATTCCTGGGTAATTAGCTTGGAAATTTACTCTTTTGATTAAGCTCAAAGCAAATTATGATTTCTTTAAAAATTAATTAAAAATTGAGTTTAAGAGATTTCTGCTTGAAACTCTATTTTTAAGTTGTTCATGTGATGAACGTTAATATAAATAAGTTTATTTATATTAAAAACTTAAAATAATTAGTTTAAATGAGGATCAAAGTTACATGGAGTTAAGAAAAACACTGGTAAGTATAAATTGGAATTAAAAACAAGTTGCCTTAAGTTAAGAACTTTGTTTTTAAGTATGGTTTTTCAGTTTTGACCTGAGCACGCCCTCTATATTCATTATGAATCATGAGAGCTTCTCTGAAGACATAAAAAGAGTCTTTTTCATCACTGTTTTTGTCCATCATTCAATTATCAATCCAATCATATTAGAAAATTAAACAGGTAAAGTTTTATTATTCATAAAATCTTATTATTGAAGTAATTCTTAAGTTATTTTATTCTTTATTAATTGTAAATTAAAGAATTGAAGTCATAGAATTCAGATTATTGTTGTAATCATCAATAACTTATTTTATATTATAAAATCTTCATCTTAAATATCTTTTAAAATCCACAAATTCCTCTTAAAAACTCTTTAATCTTAAATTTTATCATAAAAAGTTGTTTTATCCTTAAAATTATTGATTTCAGACGTGTTTTTAACTTATAATCATTATTTAATATAATAACTGTTGTTGTTTAACTTGTTGTATTAAATAAATATTATAAGTAAGTTTTTCTCTAAAGCTCTATATTTTTTTATCTAGTATTAGTTTTTTTATATAGAATTTTATTCTATAAGAATTATTTCTGCACAGTGTGTGTTATAATTCTTTTATAAATAATATTTATATTATTTATAAGTGGTTAATATTTATATTTCCACGTGTAATTGTCTCATTAAGAGCTTTACAATTCTTATTGCTATAACTGTCAGTGACTATAACAATAATAGAATAATTATAATTTTATTATAATCATTATATTTCTATAATAGTAATTAAATTTATTTTTTATATATAATTATTTTTAATAATTATATTTAAATTTGTGGTTATAATATTTTATTATATTATATATTTCTATTGAGGACAGTGATAGTACTCTTGATTTTGCTACTATTATCAAGAGTTTCATAGACAAACCTTACATTGATGCTGAAACACTTGCTCTTGAGCCTTGATGAGTCCTCTGAATTATTGGGTGCCTTGATAAAGTGATGACATGTTGGAATATTGAAATGACCATTTGATATTGCCACCATTGAATTGCTGTTGAAAAATGATGCATAATGATGTATAGCATCATTTATGGCATATTGGTTTATTGGAAAGAGGATTACGTCCAAAGGTCTTAAGAAGGAAAGAAAGAGGGGAAAAAGATGGATGTGATGGCTTCAGAGCTTGGAAAGGTGTTTCTGGGTCCTTTGGGGCTTTTGGCCACTTTTGGGTTCTGAGCCAAAAACTGGCCCAAAGGGCGGGAAAGTGTCTTTTGGACGCTTTGCGTCAAAGTGCACAAAAAGTGTGAGCCTTGAGGTATATTTTTACATACCCAAATAGGCCACAATCATCTTAAAAAGAAATTTTGAATTATGCAAAACTCATAAGTCATGCATATATCCAAAATTCATCATTTTCAATTTCAGAAAAGATGAATAACTTTTTATTGAGTAAGTAAATCCATGGATTTAAGACCAGATTTGGACTCTACACAAAAATTCACCTAGGGTAGCTCCATAGAGTGAATAAGCTCAATTTAAGTATTTGAGGTGGTAAAATGGAAAATACTTCAATACCACATCATTAATACCACATAAAAGATCCGTGAAAATTTTTGTTTTTCTTGATTTTTAGCCAAAATAATGGGAAAGTGAGAAATCCCATGTTACATATACACTAAGAATAGTGTTATGCATGTTTTGAGCACTTAATATTATGGTATTCTTACATGGACTTTTGGTACACCCATAGTGGATATCTCACTTTAAGCTTAAATTACTATTTTGACGTAAAAAATAAGCAAGGGGGACAAAAGACATCAAAGAGAGCCAGGGTACCCAACTTCTGAGGCCTCAGAGGCGTGGATAGCTCCAGAGCATGGATCCATGGCTCATCTTGGCCCAATTGGTAAACTAAAACTCTTTGGGAACTTGGTTACCAAGTTACACCTACTGTAATCATAAGAAAAATAGCAAATAACCTGCTATTTTGATGTGCCAAGGAGGTAATAAGCTACTTAGGCTCCTGTAACCACGTCAATTCTTGATGACTTTCCATGACTAGACCCTAAAAGAGTAATTAAACCCTTTTGGGATCCATATTCATTGATTTACCTCATAGCAACCTGCAAAATACTGCGATTTGCAATTCTATGTAGAAATGAGGTAAAAACTTCAAAAATTCATTAAAAATACAATTCTTAATGAATCTTCCTGAAACTTTCAGGACCAATGAAGAACTGTATTATCTATGGTACAACCAAAAAGAATTATGGTTTTACTAGTAAAATTAAGAGTTTTACTTACAGTCCATTTTTGACCATTCTACGTGAAACACTGAATCTTCAAAAATTCACAGTAATTACAACCTGAGATGAAATTGGCAATAACATTGATAACTTTGAGAAATCAATGATTATTTTAGAATAAAAGAATATTTACAGATGTTACTCCTTTTATTCTTAACCATATTGGGGTTGGTAGTCACGTAAAAGCATCAATTAAGTAATTATGATAATCTTACGTGACAACAGATGATGAAATAATTAATCCAAAAAGGTTTATTGTTTTCTCACTCACTGGTTTTTCAGTTTGCTCCATGGCACGCCTCTGTGAGCTGTTGTTGACTTAAAAGAAGCCTATTCTTGCTGTTTTTTCCGTATCATCATCATCTTATCAATTTATTAAATCATTATTACCAACAAGTAAGTATTAGTTAAAGCTATTCTTAAGTGTTTTTAACTCTTTCCAAATCATCCAGAAAGACGTGAAATCATAGAATCCAACTATATATTGTTGTAATACTGTTATAAATCCTTTTGATCCCTTAAATCCACAATTCCACATCAAATTCCTCTACTCTTATCTATCAATAAGTTCTTTGGAGTATTAGTGAGTCATTTATTTTTAATTCTTAAAGTTTTTCTCTAGTAATAGTTTTCTTCAAGAATTATATTCATAATTATTCTTGTAAAAGATAATTATATATTAAAATAATTTTATTATTTTAATAAAGAAGTTTATATTATTAAATTCTTCTTGTAATTGATTCTAGTAGACAATTACTGCTCCCTGTTATAATCACTTGTAGTGTATAACACGTGAAAGAAATAATTTTATAATTATTTAATTGTGGCTATAATAATTTTTTATTATTATATTTCATAAGAACAGACATAGTACTGTTGATTAATAGTAATATTATCATCAGTTTCATAGTCACATCTTACATTTGGGGGCCTGGCCGTGTTTTTTGAACCTTGTACCCTTAATTAATATATTTTTAAGCTCTAAAATATATCAATTTAATAATTTTTTTTCTTTCATTTTAAAGTTAAAATAATTCTTATTTTTGAAATTGTTTTGGAAATCTTTTCATTGAGGAATTTGGTTTAATTTTATACTGTTTTTACACGTGGCTTTTTCACATCCAAAAACTTATAAAATTATTCTTTGAGTTACTCTGAATTAATTTTCATTCAAAATCTTAAATTTTAATTTTTCTCTTTAAAAAGAATAATTTTTTTTATATATTAAAAAATAATAAAATTCATAAAAAATCTTTTAAAAATATCTTAAAACACAAAAATAATTTCTTTTATCATATTTTTTCTCTTTTAAGTGTCTTTAATCAAATACTGTGCAGCTGGTAACAGACTCAGTAAAAGATACATCAATAGTCCAGAATCTTCAGAAGCAGAATCTGAAGACAGTATTGAGGTGCAGATTGCTAAAAGAGGCACCTTATTCAACTCAGAAAAAGCTAAATTACCACCAAAAGGTGTGTATTTTATCTTATATTTTCACCTTTTATCTTTAAATTGACGTGAAAATGGTGCATACCAGAAATGGAAGCAACTATTCAGTCCAACCAGATGGATGTGGACAAGGAAGAGGCAAGACCAAATCCAGAAGTGCCAAATCTTCCACAAGAAAGGCACATATGGAGGATGCCAGAGTTGCCCCCCATTCCCCAAGGTCTGTACCAACAGATTTTGACGTAAATTCTGAGCCTGAACTGATTTATGGTAATATTTCCAGGGCTGAACCACTTTCAGGTGGCAGCAATAGAAATATATCAATTCCAGTACAAAAACTGGTTCAGAGCAGCCAAGGAAGAGGAGTGGGAAATCTGCCCAAGCCTTTGGCAGGGGCCATGAACTCCTACTTACACATCAAGAGCTTTCTGGGTCAGGAGAAGACCATAGAACTCTTAGGAGGATGGAGCCCCCTGTCTTGCAAAGACAAGGTCAAAAAGATAAAGAATTGGTTGAAGAACCAAAGTCTTTTATCCATAGACCAGAAGAAAGAGTTGGAAATGACTCCAGCTTTGGAGACAGAGGCACCAGTGGCATCTACCAGCTCCAAACCAGCTCCAGAAGCGCCCAAGGACAAGCCCAAAGGACCTCAAAAGAAACAGAGAGGTCCCAAGAACCATCAAGGCAAGGGCAAAGGCAAAGCCAATTGGCACAGACCTTACCCACAAGGGTACAGGATCCCCAAATTGGAGCCTTCAGCCGTGGACAGTGTCTTCAATATGGCCAGAACTCTTATGGAATTCACAGCCAAGGAGCAGGAAAGGATGAACAGGACTTTTCCACGCAAATAAATGATGTACATAGAAGTATTAGTGTAGAAATTGGCAAACTTGAGTCAAAGTTGAAGCAAATTACATTAGACATCAATGATTTAAAGAAAAATGACAAGCAACATTCTGATTGGCATCAATTGACAACTGTCACCCTTGAGTCAATTAGCAATGCTTGTGAAAGAATTGAGACCCAATGTCAAAATAATGACACAGAGGATCCTTCCATTTTTAAAGTAAATGATAGACTTAAAACTCTTGAAGACCATGTCTTACAAATAGTTAAGAACACCAATCAATTTGCTATACATTTAGCAAAAAGTGACAGTGAAAGGCAGAGATTGAAGAATGATATCATTGCAAGTGTGGAGCAAATTCATAAGAATCATGAACCACATATGCCAAGACATTCTACACCTTTGACTGAAGAAAAACTTTCTGTCAAAGAAAGTTTGACTCCATTCTTAGGAGAAAATGCCTACTCTGCAAGAGACATTCCCAAAATAGAAGAATGGCCAACATTCTCTGGTGAAGGAGAATATAACCATATTGAATTCATCAGAACTATTGATATGTTGCAAGAAGACTTTAATATACCTGATGAAATCATAGTGGGAAAATTACACTGTTTGTTTACCAGAACTGCAAAGAAATGGTATTACAAAATAAGGATTGATCATGGTAAACATGACTGGTCTTGGTGGAAATCTGAAGTGATTACCAAATGGGCCAATAATTCTTGGAGGTTTAAAATGGAGAATGCTTTTGAAAGTGCCATTTTTAACTCAGAAAAAGACAAACCACTTACTTGGTTCTTCAAACAAAAAGACAGATTATCTGCTTTACACCCAGATATGTCTGACACTATGATTAATATGAAAATATTAAGAAAGTGTGGAGGAGAACTGGAACATGCTATCAAAAGCAGATGTGTGGAACCTTGTTCAACAGAGGACTACATTAATGCTATGGAAGATATCATTACCAGAACAAGAATTGGTAAGACTTGGATTAAAAACCCAATAGAGTCCAAAATAGTCTCAAAGATTCCTAGAGAGGAAAGAAGACCAGAAAGACCTGTCTTGAAGTGTCATAAATGTGGAAGTACTTCACATTTAGCCAACACTTGTCCTAAGAAGACAAAAATCAATGAAGTTCAAGTCATTGAAGAAATTCAGTGTACTGAAAAGAAAGAGGAGTCTGATCAAGATTCTGCAATCTCTGAAGATACACCAGTGGAGGACTATCCCATTGAAAACATTTCAGCTTTCTTTGAGGTCACAGAAGTCCATACCCACTTGCCACAGTACAGTGAAGATTGCTGCAACCTGATCAATATCCAAGATGCCAGAATGTGTAAAACAAAACCTGCTAGAGGAAAGGGCTATACTGCTGGAGCATCCTGTATCACATCAGTTCTGATGAGTGATATTGAAGCCAAAGTAAATTTGGATACAGGGGCATTTTGCACTTGTGTTGGCAAAGATTATCTCCAAATTATACTTCCTGAATGGAAAAACCATCTATTACCAATAGAAGGTGTACAATTCAGTAGTGCCAGTAACAATATGTACCCCTTGGGCATATTGGACACTAATATTGTATTCCCACATCCAGCAGGAAGTGTAAAAATGAAAACTGAGATTGTAGTAATGGATAATTGCACATCTCAGCACATCATTCTTGGAAATGATTACTTGAATATTTATGGTATTGATATAAACAACCATAAAGACAGATATTTCACAATTGGAGATAACAAGAGACAAAAATTTGCTTTCTCCAATATGCCAAAACAGATATCTGTAGTATCTTCTGTCAAGGATACTTACAAAGATGAATTTGTGACTAATCAACTTGTTGAAGCATAAATTAATCAATCATTGTCACCAAAGATGAGGAATGAGCTTATTAATGTGTTATACACATATAAAAATGCATTTGCCTCTGATAATAAACCATTAGGCGCTATAAGAGGACATGAAGTTGATATTACTCTTAATATTGACAGACCATATCCTCCAGTACTTAGAAGACCAGCTTATCCAGCCAGTCCCAGAGCTAGAGAGGCCTTGGAAAAACATATCCAAGAGTTGATCCAACTTGGTGTGCTAAGGAAAGTAGGCCATAATGAGGAAGTTGAAGTGACAACACCTGTTATTATTGCATGGCATAATGATAAGTCAAGAATGGTTGGAGATTTTAGAGCTTTGAATACCTACACAGTTCCAGATAGGTATCCAATCCCTAGAATTCAAGAAACCTTGACTCAATTGTCTAAAGCCAAGTATATAACATCAATGGATGCATTGAAAGGCTTCCATCAAAATGTTTTGACGCCTAAAGCTAAGAAATTACTTAGAATTATCACTCACTGTGGCATTTTTGAGTATCTTAGAATGCCATTTGGCATTAAAAATGCTCCATCTCATTATCAAAGAATGATGAATACCATCTTCCCCACGGAGTTGTCTGAAGGATGGCTTATCATTTATATTGATGATATTATTATATGTTCTGACTCATGGTCTTTGCACCTTGAAAGACTTGCAAGAGTACTTCATAAAGTTGCAGAAGTGAACATGAAAATTTCACTTAAGAAATGCAATTTTGGTTTTGAAGAACTCAAAGCATTAGGACATGTTGTTTCTGGTTTGAGCTTGGGTATTGACAAGAATAAAGTAGCAGCAGTGTTACTTAAGCCAATACCCCAGAATAAAAAAGAAATGATGTCTTTTCTTGGATTTGCTAGTTACTATAGGCAACACTTGAAAGATTTTGCAATTCTAGCCAAGTCACTCTATAGAATCTGTGATCAACAGACTGTATTTGAGATGACACAGGAAAGAATTAAAGCTTATGAGAAGATAAAGAAAGCCCTTACAGAAGCACCTTTACTCCTCATGCCTGACTGGAATATTCCTTTTAAATTGTACATTGATGCATGTGGAGATGGACTAGGGGCAGCCCTACATCAAGTCCAGATTATTGATGACAAACCTACAGAAGGACCAGTTTGTTATATCTCAAGACAAATCAAACCAACAGAAGCCAGATATGGTGCAAGCCAAATGGAGTGCTTATGTTTGGTATGGGCACTTGAGAAACTACACTATTATCTTGATGGCAGTGTTTTTGAAGTGATAACTGACTGTAATGCCGTGAAATCACTTCTTAACATGAAAACTCCCAACAGACATATGTTGAGATGGCAAATAGCCATTCAAGAATATAGAGGAAACATGACTATAGTTCATAAAGCAGGAAACATTCACAAGAATGCTGATGGACTTAGTAGATGGGCTTTAGCCAACACTCCTGATAACCCAGCTTATGTACCTTTGGAAGCTGAACCACAGATTCCAATTGAAGGAATTAACATAACTGATATTGGGACTGAATTCTTTGAAGAGGTCAGAGAGTCTTATAAACAAGACAAGAATTGCCATATCTTGACTTCTTTATTGGATAAAGACTGCAAAGATACATCTTTGGTTAATGCACTAGATGAAGTTTGGAAAAATTCCTATTCTGAAGGAAGATTTCACTTGTTTGATGGGATTATTTACCATAGAACAAAACATTCTTGTGTGATGACACTGTGTAGTAGATTGCTTATCAATACCATTCTTCATGAATGCCATGATAGCATTTACTCTGGACACCTATCAGAAGACAGAACACTTGGAAAAGTAAAGAACTGTGCATGGTGGCCATCTTGGAGAAAAGAAACCATTGAATATTGCCATACCTGTGATAGATGCCAAAAAGCAAACAGGAGTACAGGCAAGAAATTTGGATTGATGATCCATATTCAAGAACCAAAATCCCCTTGGGAAGTTGTTCACATGGATTGGGTCACAGCACTTCCTCCAAGTGGTGACAAAAGTTATAATGCTTGTTTAGTCATTGTAGACAGATATAGCAAAACTCCCATATTCTTACCATGTCATAAAGATGACACTGCTATGGATACAGCTCTTCTTTTATGGAGTAGAGTTATTTCTCATACAGGGTTATTTATGAATATCATAAGTGACAGAGACCCCAAGTTCACATCTGCACTTTGGACCAATCTTCATAGATTGTTTGGGACTAAGTTATCATTCTCTACAGCATATCACCCTCAAACAGATGGGCTAGCAGAGAGGATGATTCAAACTTTAGAAGACATGATCAGGAGATTTTGTGCTTATGGATTAGAATTCAAAGACTCAGATGGCTTTACCCATGACTGGTGCACTCTGATACCTGCACTAGAATTGGCATACAAGACATCAGTCCATTCTTCCACAGGACAAACTCCTGCTATGTTAGAAAAAGGATGGAATCCAAGACTCCCAGCAGACACACTGAGGAAAGACTTGATTGACATTCATCCTACAGCTTCCAGCTTCAAATTAATGCTAGATAAAGTAAAACACCATACAAAACAGAGTATGGATGATGCTTTTGATTATGCAAAACAGAAGTGGGACAAGAGTCATAAAGTACCAGACTTCAAAGTAGGGGACTTAGTTCTAGTTTCAACCTTGAATTTTAATAATATCAAAGGCCCAAAGAAACTTAAAGATTCTTATGTAGGACCTTTTGTTATTGTTGCTTTACATGGAACCAATGCAGTTCAAGTGGAATTGAGTGGTGAATTGGAAAATAAACACCCCACATTTCCAGTCAGCTTGATAAAGCCTTATCAACCAGCTGACAAAGAATTGTTTCCTTTAAGAAACCCAACTCCTTTAACTGTACCACCTGTGGAACAGAATGAAGACAGAAAGATAAAGAAAGTCATTAAAGAAAGGAGACTTAGGGGTAAAAATCAAAGAGAATATCTTGTCAGATATAGAAATCCAGTACATGAAGATGAATGGATGGCAGAATCAGAAATACCTGACTTAGATAAACTCTTAAGAAGATTTAGACATGAAAGAAGGCCACAAGCCTGAATATGTCTATAAATGTGCTTTAAATTACTTGATCTGAGTAATGTGAAGAGGTTGGACAGTGGACATTACCCCCCTTTGGGGCCTTATTCTTTTATCACTAATAAAATTGTAGTACAATTTTATTTTTTGGTGGGAGGGAATGTGAGCCTTGAGGTATATTTTTAAATACCCAAATAGGCCACAATCATCTTAAAAAGAAATTTTGAATTATGCAAAACTCATAAGTCATGCATATATCCAAAATTCATCATTTTCAATTTCAGAAAAGATGAATAACTTTTTATTGAGTAAGTAAATCCATGGATTTAAGACCAGATTTGGATTCTACACAAAAATTCACCTAGGGTAGCTCCATAGAGTGAATAAGCTCAATTTAAGTATTTGAGGTGGTAAAATGGAAAATACTTCAATACCACATCATTAATACCACATAAAAGATCCGTGAAAATTTTTGTTTTTCTTGATTTTTAGCCAAAATAATGGGAAAGTGAGAAATCCCATGTTACATATACACTAAGAATAGTGTTATGCATGTTTTGAGCACTTGATATTATGGTATTCTTACATGGACTTTTGGTACACCCATAGTGGATATCTCACTTTAAGCTTAAATTACTATTTTGACGTAAAAAATAAGCAAGGGGGACAAAAGACATCAAAGAGAGCCAGGGTACCCAACTTCTGAGGCCTCAGAGGCGTGGATAGCTCCAGAGCATGGATCCATGGCTCATCTTGGCCCAATTGGTAAGCTAAAACTCTTTGGGAACTTGGTTACCAAGTTACACCTACTGTAATCATAAGAAAAATAGCAAATAACCTGCTATTTTGATGTGCCAAGGAGGTAATAAGCTACTTAGGCTCCTGTAACCACGTCAATTCTTGATGACTTTCCATGACTAGACCCTAAAAGAGTAATTAAACCCTTTTGGGATCCTTATTCATTGATTTACCTCATAGCAACCTGCAAAATACTGCGATTTGCAATTCTATGTAGAAATGAGGTAAAAACTTCAAAAATTCATTAAAAATACAATTCTTAATGAATCTTCCTGAAACTTTCAGGACCAATGAAGAACTGTATTATCTATGGTACAACCAAAAAGAATTATGGTTTTACTAGTAAAATTAAGAGTTTTACTTACAGTCCATTTTTGACCATTCTACGTGAAACACTGAATCTTCAAAAATTCACAGTAATTACAACCTGAGATGAAATTGGCAATAACATTGATAACTTTGAGAAATCAATGATTATTTTAGAATAAAAGAATATTTACAGATGTTACTCCTTTTATTCTTAACCATATTGGGGTTGGTAGTCACGTAAAAGCATCAATTAAGTAATTATGATAATCTTACGTGACAACAGATGATGAAATAATTAATCCAAAAAGGTTTATTGTTTTCTCACTCACTGGTTTTTCAGTTTGCTCCATGGCACGCCTCTGTGAGCTGTTGTTGACTTAAAAGAAGCCTATTCTTGCTGTTTTTTCCGTATCATCATCATCTTATCAATTTATTAAATCATTATTACCAACAAGTAAGTATTAGTTAAAGCTATTCTTAAGTGTTTTTAACTCTTTCCAAATCATCCAGAAAGACGTGAAATCATAGAATCCAACTATATATTGTTGTAATACTGTTATAAATCCTTTTGATCCCTTAAATCCACAATTCCACGTCAAATTTCTCTACTCTTATCTATCAATAAGTTCTTTGGAGTATTAGTGAGTCATTTATTTTTAATTCTTAAAGTTTTTCTCTAGTAATAGTTTTCTTCAAGAGTTATATTCATAATTATTCTTGTAAAAGATAATTATATATTAAAATAATTTTATTATTTTAATAAAGAAGTTTTTATTATTAAATTCTTCTTGTAATTGATTCTAGTAGACAATTACTGCTCACTGTTATAATCACTTGTAGTGTATAACACGTGAAAGAAATAATTTTATAATTATTTAATTGTGGTTATAATAATTTTTTATTATTATATTTCATAAGAACAGACATAGTACTGTTGATTAATAGTAATATTATCATCAGTTTCATAGTCACATCTTACAAAAAGTGCCCAAATGGCCAAAAACAGCCATTTGGGCCATTTCCCCCGGTTTTGAGGGAAATGACCAGAAATACCCAATTGGGCATAAATTGCCGCTATGGCTTCTGGATTGAGGTGAAGGGCCATGAAGGCCCCAAAAGACAAATGGCCATAAATGGTCCATAAGATGATGATGTGGAAATATTGGCCACTGGTGATGGATATGGCCGATTGGCCATAAAAGGGCTGAGGCTTGATATGCCATATGGAGATTCAAGGAGGTGAATTGCCATGGTTGTGACAGTACACCGGGGCGAATCTCGTGTCAATCGTCGGCGATTGACTTCACGTCAAGCAAACGTCAAGCAGGATAAAAGTCAAGCTCACGTCAAACGAAAATCAAGCGAACGTCGAGCACACGTCACACTCTGGTCTTACACCAAATCCTGTGACATCCAATAATATTGGTTCCCCTGTGCCTTCAACTCAGATTCCTCACCGCCTGATCATCCCACAACCGTCCGATGATTGGTAAAAATTACACCAGACCCGCCTGTTTGCACACACACACATCAAAGATGTCCTTCAGCCAGTCTTGATGTAGGCGGGGGGTTTGACTTCACGAGGTCATCCATGAAGTGTGCGTGTGCATGCGTGGGGGCGGGTGCGTTTGCGTGTGCATTGGCGTGTGCGGGTGGGTTTGCGTGTGCATTGGCGTGTGCGGGAGCATGTGCCGGTGGGTGTGTGTGTGCGTGTGCATTGGCGCGTGCGGGTGCACATGCGGGTGTGGGTACACAAAAGCCGATTCCGCTTCCAACATGATGATGGCGCAGTTAGAAATTTTGGATGCTGTGAAAGGTGAGTGTGTGGGTCATTTGATCATTGGACTTGGCTTATTCACACTGTACCCAATGTCAAAATAGTAACTTCTTTGTGGCAATGTGAAATAATGGGCTTTGCTTGTCACAATGGAATGTCTCTGTCACTAAATTTTGAGGCAATTATTTCACTAGCAAAATTGCTAATGAATCTGAGAGATTTGCATTTTAGTAGACTAAATATCATGAAATAACGGCTTTATCATTACAAGCAGTCCACATGACAGAGCTTTGTTATCATACAATCCACAGTTACCTTCTATTTCTTCTTCAGATATAATCAAGTGTCCATCATCAAAACCAACAGCTTTATAAATATTCAGATGCGGCCAATCTGGTAGGAAATTCACATCAATCTTCAAAGGTTTTAAAATCAGAAAGTTATTGTTCAGTATGCTAGATGGCTCAGAGACTTTGAAAATGCTATCAATAATACCAAATTGTCGTGAGTTGCCCCTCAGAAAACATATCACACTGTTGCTGATATTTTTGGATTCAGTTGAAAATATATTGTTCCCAATATTAATGTTTGAAACTGGAAAATACCAAGGTGAGACAATCCTTGAAGTGGGAGGACTTGTGGATTGCACGGTAGTGTCTAAGCTGATCCAATCAACTATTTCCCTTGTTGCATGAAAAGTCTGTAAGTACTCAACCAGGCAATCATAATTTTGTTGGTCATGGCGGGATGGCTTGTTATATTTATGGTGATTGAACACGGCAGGTGGCTGTGATTCGAAAAGCTGTTTTATTTCACATGGCACAGATGGGGATTTCAGGAGAACGGAAAGGTTGGAACATCGACAGATATGTTGAAGTAAGGTTTTATCTATATCATCTATTCAGAGTTGCAAAAAGTTAGTCTTATTCAGTTCAGGTGTTTAATCAATGTGAATATATTGATCTTATTAATTGACTTACATATCTTGTTATTTGTTGGCATCTTTGCAAATACTCCAATCAAGCGCTCATAACCCCATGTGGCTGAGGCTTGTGCTGGGCCCCAACGTTGGAAGAGTTCGGGAATATGATGAGCAAAATGATGATTTGGTTTACTTTTCTGTTTTGGGAACAGGTGTTGATTGGAAAGGCGGAATTTTTTCCAATGTTCAGCAAATGCAGTCGCATCATCTATTGAAACAGTCCAGCTTGTGGCAATGTTGATAGCACTAATCAAATGGAATGTATTCTTGGCTAGTTCATTTGCAAGTTCTTCTGACTGACCCATTTTTCTTTGAGTGTTGGCAGATTGGTGTGCATCTAATGACATCTGTTGACTGAGCATTAGAAATGGAATATAGACCTTATATAAGAGAGCCCATTCAGCGGCTTTTAAGCTACCATGAGAGGGGGAACCCATTTTGCGGGGAACTCTTGTCCATGATGAGGGAATTATGGTCTCAGATATGATTTGTCAGAGATGCTCAAGAGCCTCACCCTTGATCTGGTGATCACTCAGTGCAGTGATATCCAATTCAGAGGGTATTTCAGAAGTGGGGATGTAATCGGCATCAAATGAAGGAATCTCCGCAGAACCACTAGATGGATGTTCTGTGTTAGGGGTGGGCATTGGGAAGTAGTTTTTTCGGGTGGAAGTAGTGGGGAGTGGCTCATTTATTATTTTTGCTGCGTCTCTTCTCAGGGAGCGGGCCTCTCTCAATGTGATTTTATCAAGAGAGCTGTTGGAGGTCATGGAATCTGAGTCTGAACTGTTGGTGTCATTGGATTTCCTGCGGGACCTGAAGTAAATTTTTGATTTCGCCTCTGGAATGCACAATTTGAAAGTTGCATGATCCTTCAAAATTCCAAGTATTAAATTATGCATTATGTCAAGATTAACCATTCTGGTTGCATCCCAATACGGAAGGTCTTCCAAAATTGAATATCGCACTCCATACTCAGAGAAAATTGCTTGTCTTTGTTGTGGGGTTGCCCGAAGCCATTTGGCAATGGTTGATTTATGACTTTGGTATGAGCGCGTGTAGTGAAATTGAGGACCAATTTCTTCAATTTGAGCTTTGTGAATGGTGCAAAAATTACAAAAGTGGTTTCCTGAATGGGAAATAAATCCAGTAAGCTTGCGCATGGCAACCACATCCGCAATGGCTGTGAGGATGGCAACACGGATAAAGGATCCTGATGGACCTGTTGAGGTGGGTGCAAAATGGTAACCTTGCCATAGCTCTTTGAGCTCGTTGATGAGTGGCATTAATAGATAATTCAATTGAAGCGCAGTTGGCTCCTTCGGACCAGGGATGATTCCTGCAACATAGACATTCTCGGGCTTCAATCTTTCACTTGGGGGGAGATTAAGACAAATAAGCATGATAGGTCCAATGCTAGCCAACCGGGTTGACTTTCCATGTGCATTAAACCAGTCCACATATATGGAGAAGGCCAATGCACCAGGAATGGACATGAATGGGGGGTCATGGATATTTCTAGTGCCAGTGAAGCGTCTCCAGACCAATCCATCCCAGACGTCACGTTTTGGGGAATCTTCGGGAGTTTGGGATTGTTGATGTTGATGCAGAATGTCCATAATTCCAGCCCGCTGGAGGAATCTGGCAAGCCAATTTTTGAATGGTTGATAAATGAAATGTTTTGTTGGTATAAATTTTTGCTTCATGTTGGTTGTGTTTTGGGTGTGGGGTTCAGATGAATAGATGAATTTGCCTAATGATTGTGTGCAAGGGGGATCATGATCATTTGGGTCATTATGGCGTTGACAGTGGGGTTGGTCAGTTGTGACTGATTCAGTAAGGCCATTAAGAGAGAAACATTGAGGACAACATATATAGTTTTGAATCACTGGCTCCAATTGGAGATGTTCAAATATGGTACTCAGATCTTGAGGTATATGGAATGCAGGAGCGGGGGGACCAGCTGAGCTTGAGATACTGGACTTGATCAGCAGGTTCAGGGCGGGGTTGAGTATGCGTGAAGCCCTGCGGGGTAAATTATACCTTAATGATAGAATGGCAGATATTATCATTCCTAGGTCTTGTGGGGGAAGGGTTTGACTGCCACTATATGGTTTCTGTGCAGTTGAATTGAGACCCGCTGGAGTTGGGAAAGTGCTTTGGGTCAAACGTGAATAATCAGCTGGGAAGATTTGATCCAATAGAATTTGTGGGCACCCAGATCCTGATGCAGAAGTAGGGATGTTTGGAAGAGATTTGGGTGCAATGGTTGATTTGAGCTTTTTAATGTGCTGTTTATATTGGAAAGGTGTGAAGGCAACTCCTTGCCTATCACCCTCAGGGGAAGAATGTGTTTGAGTTGAGCAGTGTTGACACATGCATATACGCATTGAGGAATATGGCCGGGTTGTCATTGTTGCAGGAATTGGGAGTACGGTTGGTTTGTGTATAAATATCTATGGTTGATGTGAAAGTGTTTAGGAGTGTTATTAATTGGAAATAAAATTCAGTGATTATTTATGAAGGGGGAGATGATTTGAGCCAGCTGAGGATTTTATCCCATTTGTAATGGAGCATGAGCTGCAGTGGATAAAGTTTAACATGTCTCATCTGGATGGCGGAATTGGTTAGGCGTTTAATTGGGTAAAATGCCATGCTGCTCAATGCTCATACATATTCTAGTTTATTTACACATTGTGATAGTGCGGGTTTGACCATTGAGGGGGTTCCATTAGTGAAGTGTTACCATTGAATTGAGGGGATTAACATTTAATCCATGTACGCTGGCACGCCATCGTACATGGTTTAAACCTTATTACAGACATAACTATATAACTCTATTACATAAGGGGTTGGAGTGCAGCTAAAGTCTTGGTATTTGGTTTGAGTACGGCGGGCTTTGAATCAGTTGGAATGTGATTTGGATTGTCTTGCCTTTCGTGAAAAGGTGATGTCTCTTTTGTGGGTAAATCCTTCATGAATATACCCCTTTACAGATGTACAATGTTGGGGAATTTCAATGCATATATTGGCAGTTTGGATAATTCACAAAATGTGACAATGGGGAGGCGGAAATGTTACCAAATATGATTACCTATGGATGATGGGTCCCCTTTCAGATCAAGGAAATATCACATTATATGCTGGTAGGCCGTGCAGGGTGGTTTCCGACAAAAGCGGAGGAGCTCAAGAGGAGGCAGGGAGGATTCTCCTCAAAAGAGTCTTATCCGACTTCCACACAACACTTAGTTCCAACTATTCATAGAATTTCTCTATTCTAAATTTGAAAAGATTTCATCTCATATCACTCTATTTTATCATAATACTGAGGTGTTTTATCTAGTTAAAAATATTACTGTACTTTTTCGGCCCTTATGTCATCTTTCAAGTCACATAAATCCCGTTCAGGTTCTGTTCATGACTCAAATAGTGAATCTAGCATAGAATATGCTCAAACACAGTCACCATTGAGTCCCAACATTCCTCTCACAACCCCTATCGCATCCTCAATGAATGTATCAGGTCTTAACATTGATGTGGGCAATCCAAAGGCTCCAACTTCAAGCACTTGGTCGATCCCAAATATTTCCGTCACTCCAATTCCCCCGAATCCCACTAATACACAAATTCATGTGTCTCAGGGGCCAGAAGGCACACCTCAAATCTCCTCACACGCTAATCCCCAATCAAAATTTCCACGTGAGTTCCTCCTTAATCCCGGTCGGAGTCCAGTCGCATCCCAGGATCCCTTTGGCCAAAGTAAACAGCCAACCCTCAATATTCCATCAGGATCGCAGGTTCATGTGGGTGATGAAAGGCGCGTGGATGGGGGGCGACGAAAAAGACCTTTTGAAAATGTAACTTGGAGCGGTCTGTCGGAGGGAAATCCAGTATTGACGCTTCATCAAAGTAAGTCATTTGAATTTTGGAGTAGAAACTTATTCATGATTTGATATGTTTGTTTCATGGGTTAGATATGGCACCTAAAGGCAAGTCAGTCCGATCTCAGGAGCCAATTGAAGATCGTGAGGATGACCAGTCTTCATTAATGTTTTAATGTGTTAACTGATGATTTGCATAGCAGGGGATGAACTTTATGCGTCTTCACCTCTGGTCCATAAAGAGAAAGTCAGTGGACGTCATCATCCATATGCCTCCAAACCAAGAACGGGTCATGCCAGTACATCAAGAGAAACAATGGTGGATGATGAGGATGAGAACATGTCTCCGACTCAAAGTGAAAGAAATGATGAACCAAGGAGGGACAATTTCACAGCGCATGAGCAAGGCACTCAATCAAATAGTGAGTTCACCCATCCTCAGCTGGGCCTCGCCCAGAGTATGCTTGAACAATCCGAGGTCAGACAGCAAAGGAACCAGGCCCGCAAAGCTCACAATGTGGCGAAACATGCAAGCCAGAAGGAGCAACAAAAATGGCTGAAGGCAGAACTTCCAGAGAATGTCCATGGAATGAGATCAGCAGTACACGCACATTGCCTGTTCCTACTCAAAGTTAGGGATAAGGATTTTTCCTCACTACCAACACCACCCAGCACAGAAGAGCGTGAAATTGCAATTCAAGTGGCTGGTCATCTCGGTTATGTCCCCGAGGATGTGTTCAATGAGCCATCAACACAGGTTCAGTCTCAGGGTTTCCAAAGCTACTGCGAAAATGAGCTCCACAAGCTAGGACTAAAGCGATTCACTTGGGACTGGGAGAGCTCATGGCAACATCCGTTCAACGAGCTGATGTCTATGGTGTTTTACCGTACATTCCGTCTCGCACTTGTCAGCACTGAGTATCATCACTACTGTTGGAACAAGGATCATAACAACTATGGGGTCGTGGCGGCTTTAATGGAGCGATATTTCACTTATTTGAAAAGAGAATGGAAGTCTATTCAAAAGGATGCCGAGTATTTGGTAAAAAAGAAAGAGAATCAAAAGCTCGCAAAGATTCGTCAAAGAGTTAGTTACTGTATCTCTTCTTCATTGTGGACCAAGTCTGATGATGATCTACTTGATTATGTGCAGACCTGTGAGCGCCGTCGTGAATGGTGTGATACGGCTAAATTTCCCATCCTAGCATCACAATTCAATGACCCTCGAGTATGCTCAGATACTGAGGAGGTACTGGAAAATGGCCGTCAAGTTTACCGCAAAGTGGGATTACGCTGGCGCTCCCAGTTATTTAATGATTTGGTATTGAAAATGGATAGAGACATAGAGTTTTGTAATCGGATTAAAAAAAAGGGTAAAAAAACTATTGATAGATTGCCAGAATTACGATCGACAGATGATGGTGATATTCCGGAAGGCCTATCATTTCAGGTATTTGATCAAGATTGGCTCAAAGGCTGTAGTAAGATGCAGACTAGCGCCCTCAAGATACTTGACATGCCAGTTATTAGGCCTAATGGTGATGCTCTGCAATAACTTAGTAATTGGTCACGGTATAGCACTGTGACAAATTAAAATTTTGTGAATTATTTGTGCAGGTGTAATAAAATCTGATTATTATCTCTTAAGGATGCAACAACTTGCTAAATATGTTAGAATATAGACAATATGAATTGAAATGTATCACCGTCTCCCTTGCAATAATACTCTATTGCTCATTTTCATTGAGGAAATATTGAAGAAGTTCGATCCAGCTCATGGTGTTCATAATTGTGGACCTGTGCCAGAGTCAACAGGAGTTATCAACTTTGTCAATCACAAATTATATAATATCAGTAAGGCTCACGCAGTTAATGATTTTTTCTTTTCTTGGACCTATTGGTAATTGGAATATGGCATTCCCATAAGGAATGATTTCAGAATAGTAATACAATCAAGTGAAAGATGAGCTTGAAAGGTACCTTCCGCATGTTGACCTCAACTGAATGAGGAGTGATATAGTGGATGACCTGTACAGGTCGTTGTTGGCCAATACGATGTAGACGATCAACAGCCTGAGCCTCAATGGCTGGGTTCCAATTGGGCTCCTGGAAATGTGGATGTCAGGGTCCAAAAATCAGGGGAGAATTTTGGGGGGCCCCTCACCATTAAATAGACTACATTAGCACAAGTTATATTGAGGCCAGTTCCAGCCGCGGCAATGGATGCAATGAGTACTTCACATTCAGGATTATTGAAGAAATTCTCAAGCGCCTTGTCCTGCGCTCGTGGTGTAATTGTTCCATCAATTCGTGCTGAAAGGATAGAGTGATGGGCAAGAGCAATACCGATTCTACAATATAAAAAAGTCAGATGGAGTCAATTGGTAATGGATGCATATTAGAATTAACGCACAAATCTAGAAATTGGGTCCATTGGGTATAAACCACCGATTTCGTTGGACCACACCTTGTTTGTTTGTTCTTCATTAAGCTTTGTAGGAGGTGTGCAATTTTACTACTCATCATGCATGTTTCCACATCCACAATAGTTCGTGTGATTCTTGGGGAGTTATCCTGAGTGCTCCTGCCCTCGGGGTCTTCCAGCTCCGCCTCCGCAATTGTGTTAAGCATGATGTGATGGTTACAACATATTCGCAGCTTATTAATATTTCTGAAAAACTCTCCTGGTCCTTTGCTTTTGGATGATAGGAATTCTTCATATAATGTGGAATATTCTTGCTGCATGGTTGGGTTGAGTGGGAGCAGCTCATAATGATGGCTAATAGTGGGGAGAGATTCGAGATGTGTGGTTTTGGTGCGGCGCAAACTTAAATGCCGCAATTCCAAATGCAAAATATCATTGCAACCTTTTGAAAGACTACTCAGGATGAATGGTGACCAGTTATCTTGATCGGCGCTCTGGGGTTGAGTGATGAAGGATATTATGCCCAAAAGGTCATAAATGGTGTTGTGAATAGGTGTGCCCGTTAAACATATTCGACGGGATGAAAGGAGGCTATTAATGGCACGGTGAGTGGCAGTGTATTGAGAGCGAATATAGCTATAAGAGGGGGCAAGGGTTATTGGATATAAAAGGTAATTTGAATCATTTAAGCTCAGCCACTCACTGTGCTTCATCCAAGATTATACGATGCCAATTGATTTGAAAAATGAATGATGTAGAGGGATTGGTTTGCTTAAATTCTTGGGTGATAGTATTGTAAGAAGTGATGATGATATCATATTTTAAGATGTCGGTTTGGGATAATGAGTGACGAGTGGGACCATGGTAGATTTTGGCATGCAGTGCTCCAGCCTGAGCATGCTTGGATATTTCTGATTGCCAGTTGGTAATTAAGCGAGGGGGGCAGATGATCATGGTGGGCGTGGAGCGATGGGGGTTTGCAATCATCCGCTCCTTGGAGGTACCAATTAGAGCAATGGCCTGAATGGTTTTACCTAATCCCATATCATCCGCAAGCAGTCCTCCAAGAGGGGTATTGGTCGAAAGGGATTCAAATGAGCTAACGACCTTGTTTGTAATGATGTGCCTGGCATTAAAAGTGGATCCTGGGGGTGAGGTTGCCCAAAGCTTACGGGCTGATTGGCCATTGGGGATTTCTCGATCCCAGAGAAAAGCTAGTCCGGTCTTTTGATGAGGGAGGAGGGGGGTTTGAATAATGGCATGGGGCGGGGTCATCATGGGGAGGTCTGATCCACTGGGTAATTGTATCAGTTTTTGCTTGGAAATCAATGATGAAACAGCA
This sequence comes from Austropuccinia psidii, assembly GCA_023105745.1. Classification (NCBI taxonomy): domain Eukaryota; kingdom Fungi; phylum Basidiomycota; class Pucciniomycetes; order Pucciniales; family Sphaerophragmiaceae; genus Austropuccinia; species Austropuccinia psidii. Next base: position 30,060,852 of record JALGQZ010000007.1, on the reverse strand, counting down.
GGATATGAAGCAGGCGTCGAGTTTGAAGCGGGAAATGGCGGAGTAAAGAGTTGACATTGACAATGAGTAGTACAGTCATATTCTTTGGGCATTTTAAGCTTGAAATCTTGTGTTCAAAAGCTTTCCATTATGAATAGAACGTTTGGATACCATGTGAAGAACATCAATGCTAGATTGGGTTTCTGAGATGAGGAGGGATCATTGGCATCAGTCATAAATACTCCCTCAACGAATAATATTTGAGTAGGATTGGATTGGCAATTTTCAATCCATGCCCCACCAGGACCACAGTGCATGAACGTTTTGGGTGCCCCAAGGAATGGTATCAACGTTTGGGAAAGGGTTCCCGGGAGAGAGCCAATAGCATGCTGGTGATTGGGGAGATATACGAATATGTTGTGTTGATTGTGCCATAGGATAATCCAAAAAGCTAAGTGGGAATTCTCAGGATTTAAGGCTATATCACTATTTATTTGAATACGAATATTAATCATCCCAATGCAAAGTGGTTGTGAAGGGGTTGACATGATGGCTATTTTGAACTATTTGGGGACAGTTGGAAATTATATGATCGGGAGGGGGTAGCTAAACGGAATGAAGACAAACAAGCGCAGGTGGGGAACTTATATGAGAGGCAGCAATGGGGTCAAGGGGGGATGGCCTGTGGTTACGTGCATGGTCTTGATGGGGGTGGGCCTCTTGGGCTCATAATTTTCATATCCGATTTGGGGCATATATCAAGGCAAGGTGGCCAAAATGTGGGTGCACCATTTGACTGCTGGATCTGCAGCGAGTTACGAAACCTTTGGTGGAACAAGGCTGACATTAGCACATCCGAAATTGGGTGGGTTGTAGCAGCTTATTGTGGAGGGCATATTAGAGGCATGCAGTCATGTTCGCTGGTGTGACAGCGAACAATGAGCGTATCCTCCCCAGGTTAATTGTTCACAGGGACCTACTGGGCAATGTTGGCAGTTTCAAAGGGCAATCTCACTGTGGGGATGTTTGTGTGTGGGCGGGTGAGATATGTTCGGTGGCATGCCACCAAACATGACTTTGGTTTGGCCTGAAGTTTTTTGCTGACTGATGCATACTGGGCTTTCAGGGGGGAATGTCTGGGATGATCAAAGGGGGCGCCAGCCGTGAGCCGTGATCCACATATACATTCACCCCTATGGCGTTTGAGGCGAGTACTAATCCACCGAGATTGGCATTGGCCTCTTTGCCTCACGCGCGTACAGAACTCCGGAGAAAGAGGCCACACGCCCGAGGAATTTTTTGGCTGCAAGCCAGGTGCCACAACTTGCGCGGGGCGTGTGAGAACGTGAAGAAAATGACCCGTGGTGGGAGATACCCACGCGAACATGACCAGCCTCAGCAATCATAGGCTGGGATTGTTATTCTAATGTGGATGAGGCTGAAGCGAATCCACACTGATTGGCCTCAGGTTTCCACGCGCAAGCGGGTGAGCGTCTGCAGTCAAGCTGACAACCCGACCAAGAAAATAGGCAGCTGGAAGACTGGCAGTAAAATGTCTTCCAGGCGTGTGAAAGTTGCCTATGTATGACCCATCGGGGGTGCGTATGAAAGCGTGTGGCTGCCCGACAATGAACAAGTGGGCCAGTCATTGTTTGCCCCAACAATGGCACCGGAGTGAATCAACTCTTTGTGTTAGACCCAAATATTAAGTCATCCCATTAAGACCCACTTACATTAATTTGGATTACATGCGCATCTGTGCCGTAGTTAGGCAGAGCTGTCCAACAAGGTGCTTCAAAGGGATGCAGGTGAGAGATATGACTCGATGGCTTGACGTTATTGCATGTTACATTGTTGAACAGCTTTTTGCTCTGCCCCGCAGTACATTTACAAAGGTGTACTGCGTACTACAGTGTCGACTGTACTGTACAGATCAGGAAGGTGTAATACTACTTGAGCCTGCATCCATCTAGCAAATGTGCATGCACCTTCCGATCGTTTGCATTTACGTAGCTCATGTGCCACATGCTCAGCATTGCGTTTCACCCGATTTGCACACGCAAGCTGAGCATGTCATGGTCAAAAGCACCGTGAGAAAGTGCTCAGTAAAGCCATGGAATGAACTTTTTTGCAATAGTTCATTGGAAGGCTCAGTTTGGAGCACTTCACCAAAGCGTGTGAAATGCTGCACCTGGCTGAAATGTCATCCGATGCTGTGCCAAATGCTCAGAGTGCGCGCATACAAAAACGACTGAGCAATGGCTCAGCATGGTGCATTTGATATTGTTATATCTACAGTTCAATCACTGTGCAATTCCAATGTTCAGCCACTGAGCATTTCAATTATGACCCGAAAGCAAACCTGAGCAATGGGTCGAGGCAAGCTCACGCTGTATTCACTTGTCTTGCAGCCCCCCCCTTTGTTCACATACTATTACCAGGCCATATGGCCGGTAATCTCGCCGCGGTCACTTGTGACCAAATGCACCGGGTGCTTTTCTGCATGGGTCACTTGTGGATTGCACCCACAATGCACATTCAACATGGGCCTCACGACCACCCTCCTGGGTGATCGGGTGGCTATTTAAGGAAACAAAGGGGATTTGACTCAGCTTGACAATTCAATAAATTGCAATACTCAGCGGTGCATTTGATATTGTTATATCAATTGTTCAATTACTGTGCAATTAAAATGTTCAGCCACTGAGCATTTCAATTATGACCCGAAAGCAAACCTGAGCAATGGGTCGAGGCAAGCTCACGCTGTATTCACTTGTCTTACAGCCCCCCCCTTTGTTCAAAGACTATCACCAGGCCATAAGGCCGGTGATCTTGCCGCGGTCACTTGTGCATTGCACCCACAATGCACAATCAATAAGGGCCTCACGACCACCCTCCTGGGTGATCGGGTGGCAATTTAAGGAAACAAAGGGGATTTGACTCAGCATGACAATTCAATAAATTGCAATACTCAGCTTGACAATTCAATAAATTGAAATACTCAGCCAGACCCCCATTGTTCTTCTGCCTCACGCGAGCATTTCACTTCTCAGTTGCAGCATTCGCTGAGACTCAGCTTCAATTTTGCCCACACGCCTTGAAGCTGAGACTTTTGCGGGTGCTGCAACTGCTGAGATCGTCTCAGCTTCACCTTGGTATAAAAGACCATCTTCACACGACACGCACTTCACTTTCTTTCTCACCCGCTCCACTTCGCTCAACCTCACCCGCGTTTGTCCTTCTTGTGCGTATTCCCCCTCGTCTTCCTGCCTTTCCAGTCTTTTCTTTCGCACTCGACTAACCCCACTCCCCTTCCTGCTCGCTTTTTGTTTTTCCTGCTAATACTTTCAGAACCCCACTTCTATCTACTTTGTATGTTTTCTCCAATTAAACTTTCGTCAACATTATGTACCGATATTAATATTTTTCTTTCTTCACGACTTCCTTCCAGACTTTTAAAAACTTCCGACTAGAGCGTTTTTATATTGATTCCGTTTTAAATTTATATAAATCATCGTATGTCTTCCTTTTCTTTCTTGATTGCTTACTTTCTATTCAGTTACTAACCTGTTTTGTTTTGTTTTTAGATGTCGTGCACGTTATGCACCAAGCGGGGTATCCCCTGCATTCGCTCCTCGACGACGAACGACGCTTGTGATGCTTGCCGACAAGCACACAAGAAATGTTTGTTCGTTGTCCGCCCCTTCCGACCACGAGGCCAGACGAGTTCTCGCCCAAGACGCCCTCACGAGGACTCCTTTGTGGTCGACGATGATGAAACCATTTCCGAGCGTGAATGGACGCCGGGCCCCCAAACAGGCCAACGGGAACGATTCCGGACGATTAGCCCTGTCCCCTCCAGTATCGATTTGTCCACTCCCCCTCCTAGGCCACCATCCGATGGTCACTTCACTCCTCGACCGGAGCGAAGTGATTATCCGGCCGATGAAGGATGGCGATGGCGAGAGGACATTCGAGCTTGGGCTGATCGTCACCATGTCTTGTCACCGATGGGATTCAAACGCCAAAGTAAGTTTTATTTCTCCTCTTTATCTCATTTCTCTTCACGCAATAATACTGACTTTTTTCCATTACTCATAGAACCAAACCCCCCGAATCCCCCCCGACACGACTCTCCCGTTCCCAGTTTGCCTCGCGAGCAAACCCCCCGGCAACCCACTCCAGGCCCGAGTGGCACCCGATGGTCTGAGGAATTATTCTGTGGTAAGCAGCCAAAGTTTCATTTCATTTTCACTTTCACTTTCGAGTCGAGTGAACTGACTCTTACTCCTTTTTTAGAACCCTCCCGAACCGAAGAGCCACCTATTCCTGGCCCGAGTCCATCGTCCCAACCACCTGAGGACGATACGACTCGTGAGCCAGAACCTGAGGTGGCTCCTACGCAATCCACGGAGGAACCTTATGGTAAGTCACCCCTTCTTTCTCTTCGATCCATATTCACCTTTCCTCATTTTTTCTTTGACCGTCTCCAGATCGTCCCGCCACTCCTCGCTCGATCATCATCATCGACGATACGCCCGTGGGATCACCCCATCCCCCTCCCCCTTCTTCTTCACCGACTCCACCATCTTCCCCTTCCACTCCAACCCCGGTTCCCTCCCCAGAGATCCCTTCCAGTGCCCCCGAGAACCCCAACGCCTCCTCCCCCCCGGTGCCAAGCTCGTCTCATTCTCACGATGACGCTCGCCAGGAATTCACCGACCTGCGACCGACCCTAATGATTCCTCGAGCCATCGTCCACGATTCGATCAACCGAATCTTGTTGGAGCATCGTCGCTTGCTCCACATGATTCCTTTCGTGGATGCAACTCATCGAAATGAGATGCACCGGGAATTCCGGGAGGAACTAAACTCCCTCCTTGCCCAGGCACTGGAGGCTTATCCAAAGGAGGACATAACCGGGATGGTCTCCAAATTCCTCGAAAAATAAAAATTTAAAAAAAATGTCATTATTTCCTCTTTTTATTTTTTGTAATACTTTCTTTTGAATAAAATATTTGTCTTAAATTATTGTTATGTTCAAATTCTATTACATTCTTTGTTCACGTAAAAATTACTTATTTCCTCCTTAGAGAAAAACCCTGATTGCGTGAGAATTATTTTTGTAAGTGCCCCACCAAGAGTTTGAGTGAGTATTTGTTTTCGTGAACCTCTTTTTCTCAAAATGCGCCAATAGTTGCCCTTATCCTCTCCTATATTTTCTTCTCCCATGGTTTAGAGCCATACCCATTCTTAACTGTAAAAAAGCGGGAGGTTCCCGTATGTGAGCAATCGAGTCCAGATTCGTGAAACATGGCCTTTCCTATGGTCACACGCTATTAGTCTTACTCATGTATTGAATTGTTTAAATTGGCTAGAACCTTCACAAGCGTAAGGATTGGCGTGTGACTTGTCGGGAGGCTGCACAGGCGTAAGGATTGGCGTGTGAATTGTTGGGAGCCTGCACAGGCATAAGGATTGGCGTGTGAATTGTTGGGAGCCTGCACAGGCGTAAGAATTTGTCAGCATTGTTGGCAACCCTCCCATGCGTAAGGATTGGCGTGTGAATCGTCGGAAGCCTGTACAGGCATAAGGAATTTTAGCACTTTTGGGACCCTCCCCAAGCATAAGGATTAGCGTGTGAATTGTTGGGAGCCTGCACAGGCGTAAGAATTGGCGTGTGAATTCTTGGGATCCTGCACAGGCTAAAGAAAATTTCAGCATTGTGGGGAAGCTTCACAAGCGTAAGAATTGGCGTGTGAATCGTCGAAAGCCTGTAAAGGCGTAAGGATTGGCGTGTAAACTTTCAGGAGCCTGCACAGGCATAAGGATTGGCGTGTGTAGCGATGGCCCCCCGCATAGGCGTAAGGAACTTTTAGCATTGTCAGAACCTGCACAAGCATGAGGATTTGCGTGTGAAGCATTGGCATCCTGGACAATAGCAACAAACCAGGACCGATGTACGATGGCATGCCACCGTACATAATCCACTTCACCCCTTTTTCATGTGAGACACCCCATCTCCCGCACTCGAATCCATCCAATCCTGGTGTATATTGTCCTCTGCCTTACCTCACCATTACTTACCCAACCCACTTGCAAATCTCCTCATTCTTTGAATCGGCATGAGATTGTATTACCATCCCTGATTTGATAGCCCGCTCTCTCGCCAATCTCATAATAGCCATTGCTTTTTTGCCGCATTGTTTTTGCTAACCTGCTTGAGCATTGTGCGGACATACCCACTAGTGTCGTGCTTTCGTTGTCCTGTGCTGGATCAGTATAATGAACAAATGTACTACTGGCCCACACTACCTGAATGAGCCCATGACATGTGGATAGATCAATCCAAAAATGCTCATTTGGGAAAATCAATTTTCCCCCTGTACACCGCTTTGACGCATCTCTTTGAATTTGGCCGGTCCGCTTATCAGCTTGAAACCACCATCCCGAAGCATACAGCGATGCATCCTTATCAACATGAGGTGCGTTTTTGAATCCATTCATGGTGAAAGTGAGTGCGGAAGCGAACTCGAATGCACCCTGATTTGCCGGAATATCGCCTTCATAGTTGACTTGATCAAAAGACGGAACCCCCAATGAGTTGTAGCAATTTTGAATCTTCTGAAATAAATTATCCCCAACATATCGTAAGGATTCACCTAGAATGCGACCCACCGAGCTAAGATTGGCACCTCGGTCCCGCCATTCATCTTTTGCATTTTCAATTTTGCCAGCACTACCATACAGACCAAATTGTTCATTCTTTGTGGTGCATTTGCGCCACCCAATCGCGAACATAAATCCCTCCAGTAATGCTCCATTTGTTGCAATAGGGTCAGTGAACCTCTTTTCGCGAAATAAGAATTGTGATAATTCATCCCATTGATTGACCTCGACTTCACTCATTGTTGTGAATGGTCGGAATTCAACAAGGGCAATGAGTAATCCAGTTGAAGAGAAAATTGCCACACGGCCAAAGTGAATGCGTTTGATCTGATTGACATCCACCACCCTCCGAATTTCACTTGGGGTGATATTTGCTGATACTGGCATTGATATTTGTGCTGTTGGGCGAGAGGAGGAAAAAAACCTATTCATTCGGGTCGTTTTGCGCTCATTTGTCTTTTGGGATCTGCTACTATTCCCGAGTGGTTGCGGGATCACTATGTGTTGAAGCACACAAGATATCAGATACTGCCAAGGAGCTTTCTTTGGCACACATCCTTTGACTTCCCTGTTGGAGCCCACATGACATTGGCACAATCTGAACCGACTAAAGCCCATGTTCTTCAGTGGGGCCCAATGAGGGTGCCACATAAATGTGGAAGCATATATATATATCTATATATATACACTGAGATTAAGCGAGTAACTCACACTTTCCTTCCTCAGCCCAACGCTTTCTCGCGAGTTCCCTTTTACGCTCTTTTCCTTTTTTCGTGAATGGCATGCTTTCAGCAGAAAATGAAATGAAACCGAATGATTACTGATTTCTTAATATCACCTAAATTGGATTGCGGTGGATGAATCTTTTTTAATTGCGGCTAAAAAGAAAGCTCACGCCTGACCTTGGCAAATTCACGATCTCAAATACCTGAACCTGAAAATTGCAGTGGATAGTGCATTTTTCAATTTTACACATTGATGTTCCCATGCAATCACTTTCCAATCCAGCAATTTGGAATATTGCAAGCACACGCAAATGCAATATGCATCCTGCTGCGGATCCCTAGTTATCCCACTCCTCTTGAAGGACACAGGAACCTTTTGCCTATTATGGGCTGGCGTGAAGTGATACACGCGACCTCCCGCAATGCCCCCGCGTGTGCTACTCGCGGGCACAATGCCTGACTCAGCTTGCGTCTTGTCGGAGTCTTCGCAATGATGTACGGAGGCATGCCACCGTACAATTACTATTGGTACTCAGACTGTGGCATCCGGGCAGTAGTAGGATAGGAAGTCATGATTATTAAATTCATAAATAACTTTGCAAAATTAAATTACAATCTATCTAGTACAAAGCTAATCTAAAACGGGTCAATCCTGGTTGTGAGTTTAGCTGACCTGGGTACCGTCAAGGTGACCTCATCACTTGAACCAAGCCCGCGATTCGCCACCCAGGCATCACCAAAGTCTAATACTAAGCATCGTGCAAAATCAAATCTAAGAGGTACAGTGGGGTTAAAAGACTCTGATGAGAAGAAACTTTTATTCAGTAAATTACATATATACTTATTAGTACGTAGCCACACTGGCTCAACTAGATTTTTACCCTCTGAAAGTTTTGCGGAAATGTCAATTAGTGCTAAAGCCCCTTTAACTGAGCTTGTTCTCCAGTCATCTGAGCATACCATCAAACCACGAACCCCCGCCGCACAGAATGCCGCTAATATACCATAGCAAATTCGATTGATTCCAAGATTCTTGTGACACGCCAAAAGATCTTTGATGGCCTCATTTTTTTTTTGAGTTTGTGAGTTTGCCTTTGATGCCATTAACTTTGACCTTTGTATGTGCACGTACCATTTTGTATGCAATCATCAAATGGATAACTGTATCCATTAGATCCTCCAGGTTCTTGTGCGGCTTTGTGGATATCTCATTGTCAGCCCCGCCACCTTCAATGCTGAGTTGGGTTGCACGTTGCTTTGATTTACTCAAGCAGGAGGCAAGGTATTCAACTGCTCCCCGTTCGAGTCCAAGAGGATCGGTTGAATTTGATGTTGGTGCAACATATGGTTTGGGTGCAATCACATCGTATGAGACTAAACTAATGGATTCAAACATAACATTTGCCCAAAAATGTTTAACTGGATTGGCGGGGTAAAGAAGGCTCTGAACCATTTTGAAGAAGGAGTGTTCAGATTTTGGGAGATTATCTGGAGGTTTAGCTGATTCCTTCATCAATTTGAGATTCCAAATGTTGTGATCAAAAAACGCTTCTGTTTCGGTTGGCTTAAAAAAATCTAACCCTGTATATTGCAATTTATATCACCAGTCAACAGCCAATAATCAAGTATCATGCACAAAGATAAAAAAAAACTCACCTGCCATCTCAAGGTCCTGCAGCCAAGCCGACATTTTAAGATCTCGGTTACTGATCACCTTAATACCAACGGGCAGGAATGTATGAGCATCCTTTGTTGGTAAATTGTCCCATCTATTTTTGTAAATCCTATTGATATTATCAAGCCCCCTTTTCCATGATTGTTGAGTAATATTGGAATGATAATTCAAAACGCCTGCAAACTCTTCCATGCGGGATAAAAATATTCCTTGAAAATTCGCAGCGGATGACACTTCGGGCTCAGCGTCGGGAATTATATCAGTCATATCTCGTCCCATTGTATCATGTTTAATTGTTTCCCTTTCTTGAAAGGCTTGAATATTCCGAGGAGAGGCGGGAGGGGTTGCATCATCTATTGTTTCATTGGGTATCGGGGGACTTTCAGTATGTGGAGCTTCATCATGGATTGTTTCATTGAGTATTGGGGGGGGTTCAGTATGCGGAGGTTCATTATCAATATGGTCCCCTTCAACATTGATAATTTCATCACCTTGATCGCGAGAATCGTTTGCGGCTTCAAAGGTACGGCGTTTTTTGTTTGTTTTTTTGGTCGCATGTATATTTGGTCTTTTTCCTAATCCTTTGCCTGGAAATCCAATTACGACTCGAAATCCTTCAGGTAGAGATTCTCCCACCTCCACACCTGCCCATATATTGTAAGCAGCTATTTTTATCAATTTTGTTTTGAATTAGTAATGGACTTACGGTTCAAATCCATTTTGAGCAGGCTCATGGCTTCAGCAATCTTTTGACGCACATAATCAGGAATTTTACTATCATTTTGGATTTTTTCGAGCCTTGGGATTGTTTGAGCAATGTTGGAGACAAATTGTTCCTTGGATATAATTTCCACCTCCCCACTGAAAATTACATCATCTTGCCCATCATCTTCTGTCGGTGCACAAGGTTCAACAGTCTTTTCCTTCTCATAACTTTTAAAATTCGGTTTCTGAGAGCTTGGAGGCTGCCCTGAAATAAAGGCTATGACACAATATCAGGTTTTGAGAGATTTGAAATATTAAAGATGGATGCATACTCACATTCCGGAAGAACTGGTGGATCTTGATTATCTTCATGTGACTGGCTCTCTACTTCAATGCCTAATTCACGACTACTGGCGATATCAGAGATTTCACTTCCACTCTCTGGGGCTGAAGTTGGTCGTTCATTGAATTCTGTTGAATTTCCCGGGGTTCGGGCCATAGCGGAGGTAGTTTATTAAGCAAATAGATGGTGACGAGTTGATTGCTAACTTGTTTGAAAATTTTTTGATAAAAGATCCAAATTCAAGAAAAAAGGTGCAAATGCGATTTGTCGGGAAATTGAAGGAGGCGATGTTTTGCAAATTATTTCATATCATGCAAATGAAATCACTTCCCTGTGAGACATTGAATAAAGTTGACTAGTGAGAAACCTACTAAAGTCAACTTTTGAACTATTCAATGCTCATGAGGTAAGGACTAAGCAAAGTGTTCATTTGATTGATATGAAATAAAATGGTTTTGTCGGCGAAACAGGAGACACAATTCTTGTCTTAAATAGTCCACTTATTAGGTTTTAATTTGTGAGTCTCATGATTTAAACCCTAGCCACAACATTGTGAATATACTGACCAATTTCCCCTGAGGTCCTGTTGGCAGAGAAGGCCACTCAGCATATTTCGGCGATGGCGTCCATTGTGTACGCCAACAAGCCACCGTACACACTATGGATGTAGTACGGAAGCTTAAGGATGGTAACTGTTGTCGGAGGCATGTCGGGAGGGCACTACATGAGCGTAAGGATGGTAAGCAGTGTTGGGAGAATGTCGGGAGGGAGGGTAAGCGTTGTCGGAGGCATGTCGGGAGGGCACTACATGAGCGTAAGGATGGTAAGCAGTGTCGGGAGAATGTCGGGAGGGAGGGTAACTGTTGTCGGAGGCATGTCGGGAGGGCACTACATGAGCGTAAGGATGGTAAGCAGTGTTGGGAGAATGTCGGGAGGGAGGGTAACTGTTGTCGGAGGCATGTCGGGAGGGCACTACATGAGCGTAAGGATGGTAAGCAGTGTCGGGAGAATGTCGGGAGGGAGGGTAACTGTTGTCGGAGGCATGTCGGGAGGGCACTACATGAGCGTAAGGATGGTAAGCAGTGTCGGGAGGGAGGGTAACTGTTGTCGGAGGCATGTCGGGAGGGCACTACATGAGCGTAAGGATGGTAAGCTGTGTCGGAGGCATGTCGGGAGGGCACTACACAAGCGTAAGGGTCATCAGTGGTGTCGGAGGCATGTCGGGAGGGCACTACATGAGCGTAAGGATGGTAAGCGTTGTCGGAGGCATGTCGGGAGGGTATTACACAAGCGTGAGGATGGTAGGGGCGGGGGTGTGAAAGCGTAAGGAGTGGTGAGGACGGAGAGGGGCGGGCAGTGTCGGAGTCTCATCCGGATGGAGGGCAGTGCGGGTGCGTAAGCATGCTAAGCGTCGGGGAGGCGGAAGCCAATGAGGTGAAATTACACGAACGTTGCGCATAGTGTTGAAATGGGTTTGGGCTTTGAGTGACATTCTCATGTGACACATGTGACGATTGACGTTGTCTTGACGCTGACGTGACGTGACCCACTAAATCCAGTGACTATAAAGTGACACTAACGCGACTGAAGCAAGATTTTATACTGAACGCGGTGCGACGTGAAGTCAATCGCCGACGATTGACGCGAGATTCGCCCTGGTGGTAGGTTATTTCTCTTATTATAATAATTTTTCTCTATTATTACTTTAATAATTTTATAATTAATATAAATAGTATTTATATTAATTTATAACTTCAATATTAGTAATATTATTGCTATTAATTGTTTTTTATTAATAAAAAACAATTTTTTACACCTTTATTATTTGTTGGTAACAATAATAAAATGCTTTTAAATATATGAATTATTGTATATTAATATATTTATTTATTATATTATTTTTTTATAATATAAATTATATTATTATATTTATTTAATAATATAATTATTTCTACGCCATAATTATAATAATTCTTTATTATTATAATTATTTTTATCTTATTTATCTTCTTTATAAGGACATTCATAGTACAATAAGTAAAATATTAGTAATTTTTACTTATTGGTTCATAGTCAAACCTTACAGATAACATGAACATTCAAAGTGGAATGGTGGGCTTGAGCTTTGAAATTGGGGACCTTTTTATTTTAAAACTTCATGGTGTAAAATAAAACTATTCCAATCTTAATATAAACAATATTATTATTAAAAGAATTCCAAATATTTATAAAAATTAAAAACATTCATTTCTTCAATTTTTGAGAGAATGTAATGATTCTATTCATTTAGACCAACTAAGATTCACTCTTTGTATTATTTGAGAGAAATTACCAATTCTGATTTAACCATCTATATCTAGTGAATTACCTCAATATGTGAAAACCAAATCATTTCAGGTGTTATTTTAAGTAAGTTAGGGTAGTGTCTGCATAAATAAATGAAACAAAAATGAAATAGCTCAAATATCTTTGCAAATTCTGTGGAAATTAAATATTAATGTATAATTATTGCTCCAACTTGATTTCCCAAATTGTTTGATCATTTAACAACACTCTATCAATATATCTTGCTATGTAATGTATTTTTTTGATAATATTGACTGTATTCTATAGGCTATCTAAATTTATACTTCAATTCTCTTGATATTAAGCCTATATTAGAACCATTGGAATATATGAAGAGCTCTTCTTGCACTGAAAAATTTGAAATTATATCTTAATTTGGTTTGTTGATAACTTTAGGTATTTAAACATGAATTTTTTTTCATCAATACTTAAAAATGAACAATCAATATTATCCAAACTAATTCAGAGAATAATTATCTGATTTCTCTACAATAATAATTCCTCAAATGTATTAGGGACCCATTTATAGAAATATTTTACTCATTTAATTTAATCTAATATAAATTTCCAACATCCATTGAGAAAAATTGAAGACTTCAAAGCTTCAAATGAATGAAAAATTCAATTATCTACTCTCAAATAATGGGAATGCTATATAATATTAAGGCACAATAATTGACTGAAGTTGGTTTTTTCAAAAAAAAAGTATTTCTCAAAACACATCTATATGTATTCTGGTAGTAATTTGAAGCTGGTATTACTTTGATAAATTTATGAAGCCCAAAATAATTACAGATTTAGAATAACAAGCTATCTATAAAGTGTAGTTAGGAAGATTATGTATATATCTATTTGGACTGTTTCTACAAGATAAAAGGAAGATGTTTCTTGTTTTTATTTGCTATTTTTGCTTAATAAAAGGGCTAAAGAGATTATCAAAGTAGAATTTAAGACAAGGAGGCCACATAATTAAGATAGATATTTTTTGAAATTAAGCTTGAAGTTGAACAAATATCACTTCAGAGCCATGTCCACCCATAATCAAAGAATTTTCTGAATCATTTTTCAATTATTAAATTATAATTATGAAGAATTTTTCAAGGAATTGACACTTTTATTATTATTTTTCAATGGTAGTCTGTGAAAAGTGGCTATTCAGAAATTCCCAAGCCCAAGAATGAATGTTCATTACATATGTGAACCTTTGAGATATGACCACATACCCAAAAAGGTCACAAGAAATATTTAAAATAATTATACATTAAAAATAATTACCTTAAAACTACAAAAATGCCATAAATAGGCATAAAACTTGGTTTAACTTAGAAACCAATGATTAAAGTATGAAATAAACTATACCATTGGATTCCCCATGGTAAAATACACATATACCATTTTTATGGCATATATGTAAAGTCAATATTTAATGAGTTATAAGTAATAATACCTTATAAAAAACAGGAACCCTTAATTATTTCAAATACAAATGAAACAACATGTGAAATGAATTGTACCATTGGATTCTCCATAAAAATCTACACATAAAACAATTAAGAAGCTAATCTCCAAAGTCAATACTCAAGGAGTTAAGCTGAATATATGCACTTTTTTGGTCAATGCATATATTCAAGGATTTTAGCTATGATCTTTTGAAATATACATGTTAGAGTGATTAACCAAAAGTAAAGTCACCACTTAATTACTGTAGGAATATAGAAATGAACTTTACTTTACAAGTTATAAACAAGGTTAAAACCTGTAAGGGATTATTGATTAAAATCAATAGAGCTGTTGACCACTTTGTTGTGAAAGTGGTCCAAACTTAAAAAAAAGTATACAGTTGGATTCTACTAGTTCATTCGCAAATAATGATGTATTTTTATTACACTATTCAAGGTAAAACCCCTTTAAATCATGGTTTGAAGTTTAAAATATTAAATTTTGACAGAAAAGATGAGTTACAAGAAGAATCATCAAAAATACAGTTTTGATTATGTAATAAAATGCTCTTGGAAGTGTAATGAGGACGTGCCAAGCTATCAGAATACACTCTTAGAATATCTGTAGCGTGTATAACTTAAAAGGTATTAATGATCAAAGTTTAAGCTTAAATTTTATCATTTAAGATCACTCACTGTAATCTTATTTTAAGTTTAACAGTCATATAAGTGATAAAACTGGTGAATACTATTAGAATATGATCAATACTAATAAATTACACAAATTTTAGGCTTCTTCCAAGCCTATGATGTCATCAAACTTAGAATTATAGTGATAACTCTAAATAATGGCGTAATTATGAGGTAACATGGTTTGATCATGATCTAATCATCACCAAACTTTAAAATATCAATCAATTCTGGTAGAAAGAATCAGTACACGTCTACTAGAAGACTGCTGGACTCTAGGAGGGAGGTATCTACTATAAATAGAGCTCTTTTTACTCTGTTTTCCCCTCAGATGCTTACAAAACATTAAATCATTAAATAAAATGTTAATTTCTTTATTCTTTATATATAAAAGCTTTTATATTATTAAAGACCAAAGATAATCTTATTATAATCTTCATCTATGACGTGATTATTGAAATTATTCAATTGTTTTGTTTAAATTTCTCTTAAAAACCCCTATTCCACGTAAAATCAAGAAAAATTGTAATTCCTCTTAAGTTTTATTGTAACTACAATTTAAATAAGTTGTATTTACATTTTTAGGTGTAAAACCATTCAAAATTATTATATTAAGCATTGAAAGTAGGTTATTTCTCTTATTATAATGATTTTTTCTCTATTATTACTTTAATAATTCAATAATTGATATAAATAGTATTTGTATTAATTTATAGCTTTAATATTACAAATATTATTGTTATTAATTGTTTTTTATTAATGAAAAAAAAATTTTTTACGCCTTTATTATGTGTTGGTAACAATAATAAAGTGCTTTAAAATATATTAATTATCTTATATTAATATATTTAATTATTATATTATTTTTTTATAATATAAATTATATTATTATATTCATTTAATAATATAATTCTGTTACGCAATAATTATAATAATTATTTTTATCTTATTTATTTCATTTATAAGGACATTCATAGTACAATAAGTAAAATATTAGTAACTTTTACGCATTGTTTCATAGTCAAACCATACAACATAAATGGATTAATTATTCAAATTAACCATGAATTATATGCTTGTATAATGGGACTATGATAAGAGCTTTCAAAAATATTTATTTAGAAATTGAATAAAACTCTTTGAATCTTTCAAAATGAAAATGTTATAATAAATCATAATGTTAAAGATATTTGAACAATATTGGAGAAAAATCAAGTTTTTTGATTTTTTTTGACATAATAATATTCTTTATGGGAAGACAGCTATTGGAGATTAAGTCAACTGGCATTTTCTTATTGAAACATAAATATATTTCAATTTATGATAAATATCATTGGAATCATATTTAATCCCATATGTAGTCCTATTGGTATTTCCAATATTTCTTTTAAACATAAATATCATTATGATTTGTTTTCTAAAGAGAAAACAGAAGCACAAAAACCAAAAAAAGCATCTTGAAAGATGTTTTTTAACAAATATTTCATGCACAATTATGGGTTTACTTCCAAACAATGAAGTATAAGAGCATTTATGAGACATTCATTGAATTTTCTTTTGATATTACAATCAAATTTCTTTTATATTATTTGGATAAAAGCAATACCAAAAACTGCCTTTTTGCTGCTCTACAGAATTTTTTTGATTTCTTTTTTTTGAGTTGTTTTATCCATGATTTATTGTAAGATATTATTTTGATTTTTTGATGAATTTTTGCTTTTTTATGTTTTTTGTAATTTTCCTGACTTTTTGTTCCTATACTTGTAATTTGGTGTTTATTTACCTTTATGATTTGTTTTTTAATCAAAATTCCAGTAGTAGGTGTTTAAAAACACTGATACTGTAAAATTTTTCAAATTTGTAAATTTTGTTACAGTACAGGTTCTATGATGGCTGCTTATGTAATATTGTAAACAATCATTGAAATGTTTACAGTAGCTGCCATTACAGGACGTTTACTGTAATTTTATTTGAAATTGATTGTTTCCCTCCAGTAGTAGGTGCTATATTTCATAGAGACCACTACTTTTATTTTCAACTGAGAAACAAAACCCTTAAACAAGCTAGAGGAGGGAACTTTCCCTTCAAAATGGATAAATATTGGTGTTGATAGTAGAAATTAATAAAAGCTATTAATGATACAAAGGAATCATAGAATGAAAAAATGGAAAGAAACTACTAATTAATTTCTGGGAGTTATAATCAATGAAAAAAAAATATATATAGAATTCTTTGTACTTTTGGGGAAGCAATTTTATTCAAAAAAATGGAAATCCTTAATCTGTTCCCTCTGGGCTTCTGTAAATTGAAAAATAAAAGAAAAATATTTTCCCATGAATAAAGTTTCTTCAGAAGAGGCTTTGGTTGAATGAAACTGATTTTGATATAGTTTTTAGCCACTTTTTGAAGAAGGAATAGGAAATGATATTGGTACCAAGTAATAATAAGTCATAAATCAAGACAGATAAAGGCTTCATTCATTTTTGAAAGTGGTTTTTAATTTTTTTTTCCTTTCAAAATACTGGGATTTTTTGAATTAAAAATAAATTGTGAGATTAAGTTTGTCAGGGTGAGTCTATGATAAAGGTGTATATAAGTATTTACAAGCTTTAACTATGACTGTGACATGGTAAAAATAGTTTTAAAAGATGATAAAGTTAATAATAAATGATTAAATTAAGATATTAAGGGCTTTACTATAGAGATATAGTGGTGGTGAGTGCTGTTGAAAGCACTGGGTGCAGCTTTTACCTGTTGGGTTACAATACTTAATTTTAAAGTATACCTGATTATTTTCCAATAGTATAACTGTTTTTGGACAGTTGTACTATGTAGGAATTCAAGAGCAGGATGAGGAGACAATTCTGGCTGTGAAAAGCCTCCTTTTTATCCTGAAATGGGGTGGAAAGGGTGCTAGACCTTTCCACATAGAGGAAGTGAAGATTTTTCACTTTCTAGTACTGGCTTGTGGTTTGCAAACAGCCTGTATAGCCTGTTTTGGGCTCAGATGTGGTTTTGAAACCACATCTGGGCGGTTTTCACCAATACAGGGTGAAAATTTTCATCTGGGGACCTCACAGCCTGATTCTGACGTGTATGACGCGTAGAATGCTGTACAGAAACTGTATGGGACCCCAGTATTGACTGAAATATGAGGTATTGAAGTAAAAACATGCTTTTTTGTCTATTTGACACCTCATATTCATGATTATGGGATATCATCCCATGGTAAGGCTGTATATGACAGCAGGTGGGATTTTAACCTTAAAACAGCCATAACTTTGTCCATTCTTGAGATATAAACCTACAAATTGGTTCAGTGTGTAGCCCTGTATGTGTTCTACACAATGGTACCTCATTTGATATGGGTATCATTAAATATGGCAAAGTTATACCATGTACAAGATGTTTGTACATTTGCGTGTTTTAGGCAAAAAGCTGTATTGAGCTTGTTTGCCCCATAACTTCTGCAGTAGTTGAGATATGGGGAAGTGGATGACACCATCAGATAGCCCTGATTGTGCTCTTTCCAAAAAGACCCCACTTAAGGTATCCCACACTAAAACTGTAGAAGTTAGATGAGAGGTGAATTCTTTGTTCACCCTTATTTGGCCTGAAATTGACCATAACTCCAGTAATATTGGTGGTAGCTCAGTTTGGCTGGTACCATTGGATAGCCCTGGCTTAGAGCTTCCTTTTGAGTACCAATTTGATGGGGTTAAGCCTCTCCTTCTAGATTTTAGATGGGAGGTGAAAATTAAGGTTTATGCTCAGCAATAACTTTGTTATTTCTAGTCCTATGGTGATGGGACTTATATTTTCAGGAAGAGGTGAGTTTCCTCTTTCGTTTGATACCTTTTGAGCTGATTTGGCTCAGTTCCATGTTTTGGTGGTATCTTGGCTATACCATTGGTTTATGGTATTTTGGCTGTCAAGCTTGTGCTCTGGTTTTGAGTCACCGGCTGACAAAATTTTTATACCTTGAAAAGTGATGAATTGACTTTAAAGACAAAAATGGGAAGCATTTACATATAGTATATCATCTATTTACTCAAAAAAGTTGAAAAAAGGAATAAAATCTTGAAAATTCTTGAATATTACAGTGGCTTGGAAGAACTTGGGATACTAACAAACATTGAAAAATGATTTTAACCTAGTTCACAAGAAGGGTCCCAGCTCATTCTAGGATGGTCCAAGCTGATTTCCAAATGCAAAAACTTCTGTCAGGTGTAGCCAGTTTGCTCATGGTAAATATACCAGAAGCTGTAGATTCATTTTCACCACATGTGGTTTTAACAATCAATTTTGATGTTGAAACTGAGGTGTGGTGTGTATTCTAGAAGCTATCAGGAATTGTAGTATTTTAAATTGAAATGTCAAAATGTGTATGTATATTACATAAGTGAACTTAAATATACATATAGTGAAACTTGATGAAACCCATCCCCTAACCCATGAACCAACTTGGTTCACCCTAAAATGGTTTTTCAAACCCATGAAAATTCCCAACACTATTGTGAGCCTTAGAGGTATTTTCACATACCCAAAAGACACAAATTATAGCATAAGATATAAATATAAATAAAATATATTTATTTATATTATCAAAATAAAAATTAAAATATAAATACAAATTTATATACAAAAATAAAAATCTAATCATAATTTAAAATAAAAAATTACATTAAATTTTAAAATTGTGAAAATGCATTTTTACTTGAAAAAATTAAGTTAAAATGAATTTTTAATAAAATTAATGAGATTAAAATATTTTTGGTAAGAAGATACATAAAATATATTATAACTTTTTATCCAATAAATAAACTTAAGAAAATTACTTCACCATTGGATTCCTCAGAAAATTTAAGGTGGGGTCACCTCTGGGTAAAATTTCTGTAACTCAACTGCAAATAAGCTTAAATTAAGTTTTTAGTATTTTATGTACAAAAGTTGAAAATACTCAAAACCTTAATTTAATTCACACCACATGTGGTGTTAACCATCAATTTTTGTGTTAAAATCAAGGTGTTGTGTTTAGCTTAGAAGTTATGAGGAATTGAAGTATTTTCAATTAAAATGTCAAAATGTGCGCATGTATTACATAAGTAAACTTTAATTTAAAGCTGAGGTATCAATTATTACAATTGTGTACTGTAAACCTCAATTTAACTGTATGTGTAAATTAAAAGTGTATTACATGATGAGGAATTAAAGAGAAAAAATAAATTGGAAAGATTAATTCTGGGGGGGGGGAAGGTACTCTAGCTCCAAGGGGGAGCCAGACCCCAAACTTCTTACTGACAGGTGTGGGATGTCAAATTGAACGCAAAAGTTCATTACTTTTGGCCTGGAATTGAGTCACGGGGTCTCTGACTCAATTGATGATGAGGTTTTGATACCTACCAGGGAAGTTTTAACTTTTACCAAGAGGGTAAAACTACCCTTAAGTTAAAACCTCTTGGTAAAAACAGTTCTAACTGGTTTCTACATCTCTTACACACATTCTGAAGTGTTTTTAAGGCTCCAGACCAGGTATTACTATAGTAATGGCTGATTTAAGGGTCTAAAATGGCTAAAAATAGCAAAAAATGGCTAAAACCAGCCTTTTTTTGGTCTAAACCAGGGTTCAATGATGCCATAATTGGCTTTTCTGTTGTCAGAGTGTTTTCCACGACTGACAAGAGTAAATTTTACTTTTGGAGTAAGAAAATTGATGACTATAAAAGAATGTCTTCTTTGCCCCACTTTTCTCTTCATGTTAGAATCTCTTCCTTTTATAATTGGTTTAAACACTGTTAAACCAATCAATAAGAGATTCCAACAACCCATTTAATATCATTTTAAACCTTTTAACCACGTGAAAAAATCATTATAATAATTGTTTGTAACTCTTATAATCATTTTTATCCCTTTAACCACCCCATAAGTGAGTTAAAGAATCTTTCATCACTGTTAACTTTGTCACTTTGTTTCCAAATTCACTCTGGTCATTTTTGGGTGTTTTTTCTCTTTAAATATCTTTTCAAAGAATTTGTTCTTTAATCAATTGCTTGCATTTCTTTGCTCAATTAATTCCAATTGAAATTGCTCTTGAAGAAATTTCTTTTGTAGCCTTAAATATCTCTTGTACAGTATTTTTGGATAAATTTTTATTGTTGGTAAAACAATAAATCTTTATAATATTATTGTTTCATACTTCTAAAGTTGAAAAAAATAAAATTGGTGTGTTTTCTCTTAAAAATACTATTTCATACTATTTTTTAATTATATTTTACCTTATATAAATTTTGAGGACAGGAAAAGTACTTGAATTTTAATCAAAGTTTCATATCCACACCTTACAACTACAGCCCATACTCCCAACATAGTTATTTCAGCTTAAAACCCATGATGTTTCCCCACTTTTTTCTTCTTGGAATTTCTGAAAACCATATTATTTACACCACACATTATGGAAATACAATTTCCATTCTTCTTTACCTTCTGATCCCTAATATCTTTAATCCCAATCAATTATTGATAAAGATAATGTTGATTATTTTGAAGAAAGCCTTTGAAAGCTGGACTGTTATGTTGAAGAAAAGAAAAGAAAACTAGCTGAAAAACAAAAGGGTGTCTCACTTACTACAGCCAATGAACAGTGGCTAGATAAAGAAGGAAAGCTCAACAATGACCAATTTTCTGTTAGATAACTTCTTTAAACAAGAAAAGTGGGTAAGAAATAATATTACTCACCGATTCAAAGCTCCATTCATTGAGGAATTTGATGAAGTACTCACAGGATTGTAAATCAAATTATCAAGTGGCAGGAAATGTCAAACACTGTACTGTAGTCTGTTTAATATCAATTTAACGAGCTAGTAACTATAATTTTGAATTATTGTATCTGATATCTTCTTATTTAATATTTAATTCAACAAAGACTTTGATTTTATTGCACCATTATGAGTATGGGTTTTACTATAGGCTTTATCGGGGTATCGTACTGAAACCCATAACAAAATCTCAGAACCAAGGGGTATGAGATTTGGAAATATTTACTTGATGAGGAATGAAGAATAAAAGTTGTCAAATGTAACTTTTCAATCGAATTTGTAAGGTGTGGATATGAAACTTTGATAAAATATCAAGTACTTTTCCTGTACTCAAAATTTGTATAAGGTAAAATTGTTTAAAAATAGTAAGAAATAGTATTTTTAAAGAGAAAACACACCAATCTTATTGATTTGAACTTGGTAAATATAAAACAATAATATAATAAAAATTCATTGTTTTACCAACAATAAATATTTATCCAAAAATGCTCTACAGGAGATATTTAAGGCTACAAAAGAAATTTCTTCAAGAGAAATTTCAATTGGAATTAATTGAGCAAAGAACTTGAAGCAATTAATTAAAGAACTGTCAGGGTGACTCTATGATATAGCTTTAAAATGATAATAGAAACCATAACTCTGAGTGTGACACGAAAATTATGATGATATTAAAGTGAGAATATGAGTAAAAGGGCTATACTAAAATAACTTGGTGATGGTGAGTGCTGCTGATAGCCCTGGGTGCAGTTTTTGTCCGTTGGTTTACAATAACAAACCCTACAATGATTAAACTTATAATTATACTGGTTAAATTCTAAGAGTACCACTTCTTTTAAGAAGTTATACCACATATGAATATCAAGAACAGGATGCTGGATTTGCTTCCTGGTGAGGCAAAGCCTCTTTTTATCTTATTCTGGGGTAGTGGGAGGTGGTTTACCTCTTCACACGACCACAGAGTGAAAATCTGTACAGAACCTGTATGGACCTCTGTATTTAACTTAACTATGAGGCATTGAAGTAGAAATAAGCTTCTGCGCCTGTTTGACACCTCATAATCATACTTATGGGATAATATCCCACTATAAGGCTGTGTTGACCAAACTGTGGGACTTTGACCTTTAAACAGCCATAACTTTGTCAGTTTTTGAGATATCAGCCTCAACATTGGTTCAGTGTGTAGCCCTGAATGTGTTCTACACAATGATACCTCATTCGATATGGTTATCATTAAAAATGGCAAAGTTATGCCATGTACAAGTTTTTTGTACATATGCGTGGTTTAGACAAAAAGCTGTATTGGGCTTAGTAGCCCCATAACTTCTGCTATAGTTGAGATATGAGGAAATGGATGACACCATCAGATAGCCCAGATTGTTCCTTTTCCAAAAAGACCCCACTTTAGGTATCTCACACTAAAACTGTAGAAGTTAGATGAGAGGTGAATGTTTTGTTCACCCTTATTTGGCCTGAATTTGGCCATAACTCAAGTAATAATGGTGCTAGCTCAGTTTTGCTTGTACCATTGGATAGCCCTGGCTTAGAGCTTCCTTTTGAATACCTATTTGATGGGGTTAAGCCTCTTCTTCTGCATTTTAGATGAGAGGTGAAAATTAAGGTTTATGCTCAGTAATAACTTTGTTATTCTTTGTCCTATGGTGATGGGACTTATATTTTCAGAAAGGGGTGAGTTTCCTCTTTCGTTTGATACCTGTTGAGCTGATTTGGCTCAGCTCCATGTTTTGGTGGTATCTTGGCTATACCATTGGTTTATGGTATTTTGGCTGTCATGCTTGTGCTCTGGTTTTGATCACAGGCTGACATACCCTTCCTCTAAAACAAGGCTCATTATTGATGAGACTTTCCTCTCTTCTTGGAGGTATTAGCATGGTTCATGTGACCTTGAGCCAACAATTTTCTTGTTTTCATACCCTCCCTGTCTGGTGGCTTGTGTTTCAAACCTTTCAGGTGTTTGGTCATTGGCTTCCTCCTTTGGGAATGGACTGAACCAATTTCCTCTATTGCATGGTTCTTAAATTCCACCAAATATTCCTCATGGGGGTTGGGTTCACTGTATAAATTATTCCCACAGCCATTCCCCACACTATCAGAGTCAGATTCATGACCTTGGTCTTTTGTTGTTTCTTCCTCTCTTGCAAATATCTCTTCCCTGTCTTTGGGAGAATTTTCTGCATAGTGATTGGGTGATTCACAATTGTTAAATCCTGTTGTGATTTCAGAATCTGAATCATGAGTTTCTTTGGCTTCCAGGGTTGGATTCTCCCTGTCATCACCAGCACTATGGTTATTGTATCTACCAATAGATGTTCTAATACTTACTTCTTGCAAAGTATTGGATATTTGATCCAAGGTGCATTCTTTGGAGCACCTGCATTTCACTGCATGTTCTAAGTCTCCTGGTAGTTTGGTCAAAGGTTTGTGATTTCTCATTTCTGTTGTTATGTGAGGGTCAATGGCTATTAGCCTTTTTGACTGTCTCAGACACCAATCATAAGGATCTTTGTCCACTGTGTATCTATCATTTCCAAATGAAAGGGTTTTCTGCCATATCCATGTATCATTTCTTTACTTTTGGATTATTTGGCTCCTCCACCATGGCCAGTTTCTTCTGCCATGGATTTCTTTCATTTGTGTGTACCAAATACTAGCATATCCTTTAAAAGCTGTATTTAATCTGGCAGTAATCCAGTAATCTGGTATACTTGGTACATCAGTGAAGAGTCCATCAATATAATCTATGAGCTCCATATGATCATACTCTCCAGTTCCAGAGAATTTGGGCCAGCTTGAGGCCTCAGGAAGCTGTTTCAAGGCTTCCTTTTCAGTATAAGACATATTATCTCCATCCTGGTATTTTGATGGAGACCTTGCCTTATTCACCAATAAAGAATCTGGTTTGATCTCTTCCTGGTGGTATGGGGTGCTTCCAGAAACATGCCCTTGTGTTTGGGGTTTCATTTTTTGGCAGAAATTGAACAATTTGTCAATATCTTGATCCAGGTATTTCCTTTCCCTTTTGAAGTGATTTTGCTCCTCTAAGACTTGATTTAGTCTTTTGGAATCTTCTGAGGCTTTATACAATTCAATATAGTCCTCTTGAAGAGTATGAATAGTTTTGGTTTGTAAGGTACAAACCTCTTGTAACCTTGAAATACTTTCATGGAGTCTTTCAAACTTTTTTTGAGTTTGTTCTACAAATTTGGAAAATTGTAACCATAGAGTATTATTACTTATGGTACTCTCAGGTATCACAACATTGTGTTTCATCTGAGTGGAGATATCATTCCTTATCATAGGGCTGCTAGGTGCATTAGAATTATTTACAACTGTTTGTTGTTTCTTGGTACTTCTTGCAACAGGTCCAACAATTTCTGGATCATAGGATCTGACTCTTTCAGCCTCTGGTTGAAAGAAATCTTGTTCTTGCCTTATGATCCTCTTCCTCTCCTGGATTCTATCTTGGATTGGAAATTATAGTGACTCTTGGTCACTGATCTGCTGGTGCCTGAGTGGTGTGAAGCCACTAGGGAGTCTGGTTGGGTTACCAGTCCTCATGAGCCTGAAAGGGTGAGAGTGTGTTATCTCTTGTTCCATTTCTTGTCTATGATAAGTTCTTTGAAGAATATCTCTTTGAGGGAAATCTTCTGAATACTTTCTACAAGTTCCTTGTAGTGGGAATCTGGTTTGAATTCCCTGTCTGCCATTCCCCATTGGAGAAGTTCTTGGAAGATTTGATGGGTTAAAACAAACTGTTCTATGCAAGCCATTCCTGGAGGTTTGCTGTTTAAACCCATCTTGGAAGGTGTAGAAAGGTTCATTTTGCCATGTATTATGACTTTGAACAACTTCAACTTCTCTCTTTTCCAGGCCTCTATTCCAACTGATGGTTGTTTCTCTTTGTAAGGAATAATCCCTTGGAAATCCAAAGTCTTTGGTATGAGGTGGTATCCTTTCTGATTTGTAAAGTGAGAGTTTCGGCTAGTTGATTGAATCCCTTTTTTGTTAGGAATTTATAAGTCACTTTGGACAAGTTATTATTGGAAATATCAATAATAAGTATCAATCAACTCTCCCCAAGATATACTCTGTATATATTAAAAACAATTAATAATAAAATATTGTTTGTATTTGATTATGAAGCATTACTATTGAAATTATCAATAATAATGATAATAATCAATTTCTCACGCCAATTTGGGTGAAAAAATGAGCTATAAGAGTTTTTCTGTAAGAAAAACTCAAACAATATATACTTTGTATATATTATGAAAAAAAGATCAATAATAAAATATGATTTGTATTTTATTATTGAATATTATTATTTAAATTATCAATAATAATGATAATAATCAATTTCTCACGCCAATTTGGGTGAAAACATGAATTATCAGAGTTTTTCTGTAAGAAAAATTCAAATAATATATAATTTGTATATATTATAAAAAAAACAATAATAAAATATAGTTTTTATTTTATTATGAAGTATTATTATTGGTATTATCAATAATAATGATAATAATCAATTTTTCACGCCAATTTGGGTGAAAAAAAGAATTATCAGAGTTTTTCTTGAAGAAAAATTCAAATAATATATACTTTGTATATATTATGAAAAAAAACAATAATAAAATATGGTTTTTATTTTATTATGAAGTATTATGATTGGTATTATCAATAATAATGATAATAATCAATTTTTCACGCCAATTTGGGTGAAAAAAAGAATTATCAGAGTTTTTCTTCAAGAAAAATTCAAATAATATATACTTTGTATATATTATGAAAAAAAAACAATAATAAAATATGGTTTTTATTTTATTATAAAAAGAGAATATTTTATAAATATAAATTAAATATTTATAACTCTTCAAAAATGAAAAAATATTATTTTTCAAAAAAAGATATGTATACAGTTTTTTTATGTTTTTTTTTTTGTTTGTTTTTTTTTTTTTTTTTGTTTTTTTTTTTGTTTTTTTATTATGTTTAGAACAGAGAAAAACCACAAAATTAATCCCCTTCAGGGCTTCTTATGGTTCAAAAAAGTGAAAATAAGCAATGAAACAAGGATAATAGCTCTAAAAAGCATGAATATAAGCTAAAAATAGTGAAAACAAGCTAGAATTTCGTCTAAAATAGGTAGAAAACCTGGCCAGGCCCCCAAAATGTCAGGGTGACTCTATGATATAGCTTCAAAATGATAATAGAAATCATAACTCTGAGTGTGACACAAAAATGATGATGATATTAAAGTGAGAATATGAGTAAAAGGGCTATACTAAAATAATTTAGTGATGGTGAGTGCTTCTGATAGCGCTGGTTGCAGTTTTTGTCCGTTGGTTTACAATAACAAACCCTACAATAATTAAACTTATAATTATACCTGTTAAATTCTAAGGGTACCACTTCTTTTAAGAAGTTATACCACACAAGAATATCAAGAACAGGAGGCTGGATTTGCTTCCTGGTGAGGCAAAGCCTCTTTTTATCTTGTTCTGGGGTAGTGGGAGGTGATTTACCTCTGCACACGACCACAAAGTGAAAATTTTCACTACTGTGGGCTGGTTTGTGGTTCTATACACTCAATTCAGGATAGTATTGGGTTGAAATGTGTTTTTAGAACCACAAGTAGTCATTTTTACCCTATACAGGGTGAAAGTTTTCACCAATGGAGTTTACAGGTGTGTTCTGGTGCTTCTGACGCGTCAGAAACTGTACAGAACCTGTATGGACCTCTGTATTTGACTTAACTATGAGGTATTGAAGTATAAATAAGCTCCTGAACCTGTTTGACACCTCATAATCATACTTATGGGATAATATCCCACTATAAGGCTGTATTGACCAAACTGTGGGACTTTGACCTTTAAACAGCCATAACTTTGTCAGTTTTTGAGATATCAACCTCAAAATTGGTTCGGTGTGTAGCCCTGAATGTGTTCTACACAATGGTACCTCATTCGATATGGTTATCATTAAAAATGGCAAAGGTATGCCATGTACAAGGTTTTTGTACATATGCATGGTTTAGACAAAAATCTGTATTGGGCTTGTTTGCCCCATAACTTCTGCTATAGTTGAGATATGAGGAAATGGATAAAACCATCAGATAGCCCTGATTGTTCCCTTTCGAAAAAGACCCCACTTTAGGTATCTCACACTAAAACTTTAGAAGTTAGATGAGAGGTGAATGTTTTGTTCACCCTTATTTGGCCTGAATTTGGCCATAACTCAAGTAATAATGGTGCTAGCTCAGTTTTGCTAGTACCATTGTATAGCCCTGGCTTAGAGCTTCCTTTTGAATAACCATTTGATGAGGTTAAGCCTCTCCTTCTGGATTTTAGATGAGAGGTGAAAATTAAGGTTTATGCTCAGCAATAACTTTGTTATTCTTTGCCCTATGGTGATGGGACTTATATTTTCAGAAAGGGGTGATTTTCCTCCTTTGTTTGATACCTGTTGAGCTTATCTGGCTCAGCTCCATGTTTTGGTGGTATCTTGGCTATACTATTGGTTTATGGTATTTTGGCTGTCATGCTTGTGCTCTGGTTTTGAGTCACAGGCTGACAAGAACAAAGTCTTTAAAAAGATATTCAAAGAGAAAACATTGTCAAAAGTGACCAGATTTAATTTGCAAACAAAGTGACAAAGTTAACAGTGATGAAAGATGCTTTAATTAACTTTTGAGGTGGTTCAGGGGTAAAAATGATTCTAAGAGTTACAAAAAATGATTAGAATAATTTTTTCATGTGGTTAAAAGGTTAAAAGTGAGTAGAATCTTGGAATCTCTTATTGACTGGTTTAACAGTGTTTAAACTAATTATAAAAGCAAAAGATTCTAACATGAATAGAAAAGTGGGGGAAAGAAGACATTCTTTTATAGCCATCAATTTCTTTTACTCCAAAAGTAAAATTTACTCTTGTCAGTCGTGGAAAACACTCTGAAAAGAGAAAAGCCAATGATGGCATCATTGAACCCTGGTTTAGACCAAAAAGGGCTGGTTTTAGCCATTTTAGACCCTTAAACCAGCCATTACTATAGTAATACCTGGCCTCGAGCCTTCAAAACACGTCAGAATGAGTGTAGGAGACGTAGGAACCAGTTAGAACTGTTTTTACTAAGATTTCTTTATCTTAAGGGTAGTTTCACCCCCTTGGAAACAGTTAAAACTACCCTGGTTGGTATCAAAACCTCATGATCAATTGAGTCACAGACCCTGTAACTCAATTCCAGGTCAAAAGTGATGAAATTTTGCATGGATTTTGACATCTCACACCTGTCAGCAAGGAATTTGGGGGTCTGGCTTCTCCTTAGAGCTAGAGTTCCTTTTCCCCCCCAAATTTAATCTCTCCAACTTATTTTTGCCTTTAATTCCTCATCATGTATTATACTTAAAATTTAAATATGTAATTCAATTGAGTTTTACAGTACACTACTGTAATAATTGCCACCTCACATGTAAATCAAAGTTCACTTATGTAATACATGGGCACATGTTGACAATTCAACTGAATTCCATTTAAAATACTTCAATTCCCCATAAATTCTAAAATATACACAACACCTCAGTTTCAACACAAAAATTGATGCTTAACACTACATGTGATGTGAATTAAGTTCAGGTTCTGAGGATTTTTAATTTTTATACAGAAAATACAAAAAAACTTAATTTAAGCTTATTTAAAGTTAAGTTACAAAAATTTCACTCAGAGGTGACCCCACCTAATTTTTTATAAAGAGTCCAATGGTGAAAGAAATTTTGTATGTTTATTTGTTATATAAAAAGCTATGATAAAATTTATTTAATTTTTTTCTAAGATTATTTTATTTTGGTTAATTTTCTTAAAAATTCATTTTTACTTAATTTTTTCAAAAAAGTCATCAATCAACTCGTCACCATCTATTTGCTTAATAAACTACCTCTGCTATGTCCCAAACCTGGGAAATTCAACTGAATTCAATGAACAACCAACTTCAGCCCCAGAGAGTGGAAGTGAAATCTCTGATATGGCCAGTAGTCATCAATTAGGCATTGAAGTAGAGAGCCAGTCACATGAAGATAATCAAGATCCACCAGTTCTTCCAGAATGTGAGTATGCATCCATCTTGAATATTTCAAATCTCTCAAAACCTGATATTGTGTCATAGCCTTTATTTCAGCTCATCCTCCAAGCTCTCAGAAACTGAATTTTAAAAGCTATGAGAAGGAAAAGACTGTTGAACCTTGTGCACCGACAGAAGATGATGGGCAAGATGATGTAATTTTCAGTGGGGAGGTGGAAATTATATCCAAAGAACGATTGGTCTCAAACATTTTTCAAACAATCCCAAGGCTTGAAAAAATTCAAAATGATTGTAAAATTCCTGATTATGTGCGTCAGAAGATTGCTGAAGCCATGAGCCTACTCTCAATGGATTTGAACCATAAGTCCATAACTAATTCAAAACAAAATTGATAAAAATAGCTGCTTACAATATATGGGCAGGTGTGGAGGTGGGAGTATCTCTACCTGAAGGATCTCAAGTAGTAATTGCATTTCCATGCAAAGGATTAGGAAAAAGACCAAATATACATGCGACCAAAAAAACAAACAAAAAATGCCAAACCTTTGAAGCCGCAAAGGATTCTCGGGATAAAGGTGATGAAATGATCAATGTTGAAGTGGACCATATTGATAATGAACCTCCGCATACTGAACCCCCCCAATACTTAATGAAACAATCCATGATGAAGCTCCACATACTGAAAGCCCCCAATACTCAATGAAACAATCCATTATGAAACCCCTCCCGCCTCTCAAAATATTCAAGCCTTTCAAGAAAGGGAGACAATTAAACATGATACAATGGGACAAGATATGATTGATATAATTCCTGACCCTGAGCCCAAAGTGTCATCCTCTGCTAATTTTCAAGGGATATTTTTATCCCGCATGGAAGAGTTTGCAGGAATTTTGAATTATAATTCCAATATTACTCAACCATCATGGAAAAGGGGGCTTGGTAATATCAATAGTATTTACAAAAATCAATGGGACAATTTACCAACAAAGGATGCTCATACATTCCCGCCCGTTGGTATTGAGGTGATCAGTAACCAAGAGCTTAAAATGTTGGCCTGGCTGGAGGACCTTGAGATGGAAGGTGATTTTTATCTTTGTGCATGATACATAAGTATTTTCTGTTTACTGGTGATATAAATTGCAATATACAGGGTTAGATTTTTTTAAGCCAACAGAAACAGAAGCGGTTTTTGATAACAACATTTGGAATCTCAAATTGATGAAGGAATCAGCTAAACCTCCAGATAATCTCCCAAAATCTGAACACTCCTTCTTCAAAATGGTTCAGAGCCTTCTTTACCCCGCCAATCCAGTTAAACATTTTTGGAAAAATGTTATGTTTGAATCCATTAGTTTAGTCTCATACGATGTGATTGCACCCAAACCATATGTCGCACCAACATCAAATTCGACCGATCCTCTTGGACTCAAACGGGGAGCAGTTTAATACCTTGCCTCCTGCTTGAGTAAATCAAAGCAACGTGCAACCCAACTCAGCATTGAAGGTGGGGGGGCTGACAATGAGATATTCACAAAGCGGCACAAGAACCTGGAGGATCTAATGGATACAATTATCCATTTGATGATTGTGTACAACATGGTACATGCACATACAAAGGTCAAAGTTCAAGGCATCAAAGGCAAACTCACGAACTCAAAAAAAATTAGGCCATCAAAGATCTTTTGATGTGTCACAAGAATCTTGGAATAAATCGAATTTGCTATGGTATATTAGCGGCTTTTGGTGTGGCCGGGGTTTGTGGTTTGATGGTATGCTCAGATGACTGGAGAACAAGCTCAGTTAAAGGGGCTTTATCACTAATTGACATTTCCAAAAAACTTTCAGAGGGTAAAAATCTAGTGGAGCGGGTGTGGCTATGTACTAATAAGTATATATGTAATTTACTGAATAAAAGTTTCTTCTCATCAGAGTCTTTTAACCCCACTGTACCTCTTAGATTTGAATTTTCATGATTCTTGGTATTAGACTTTGGCGATGCCTGGGTGGCTAAGCGCAGTCTTGGTTCAAGTGATGAGGTCACATTGACTGTACCAATGTCTGCTAGACTTATAACCAGGATTGACCCGTTTTAGATTAGCTTTGTACTAGATAAATTGTAATTTAATTCTGCAAAGTGGTTTATGAACTTAATAATCATGACTAACTATCCTACTACAGTCTGGATGCCACAATATGAATACAAATAGTAATTGTATGGCGGCATGCCTCCGTAAACCATTGAAAATACTCTGACAAGACGCAAGATGAGTCAGGCAGTTGTGCCCTCAAATAGCACACGCGGGGGCATTGCGGGAGGTCGCTTTTATCACTTTCCGCCAGCCCATAATAGGCCAAATTCTCCTTTGTCTTTCAGGAGGACTAGGATAACTAGGGATCCGCAGCAGGCTGCATATTGCATTTGTGTGTGCTTGAAATATTCCACATGGTTGGATTGGAAAGTGATTGCATGGGAACATCAATATGTCAAATTGAATAATGCACTATCCACTGCAATTTTCAGGTTCAGATATTTGAGATCGCAAATTCGCAAAGGTCAGGTGTGATCTTCATTTTTAGCCCCAATTAAAAAATATTCATAGACTGCAATCAAATTTAGGTGATATCAATAAATCAGTAATCATTTGGTTTCATTTCATTTTCTGCTGCAAGCATGCCATTCACAAAAAAAGGAAAAGAGCGTAAAAGGGAGCTCGCGGGAAAGCGTTGGAGTGAGGAAGGAAAGTATTAGTTGCTTGCTTAATCTCAGCATATATATATATATGCTTCCACATTTATGTGGCACCCTCATTGGGCCCCATGGAAGAACATTGGCTTTAGTTGGTTCAGATTGTGCCAATGTCATGTGGGCTCCAACAGGGAAGTCAAAGGATGTGTGCCAAACAAAGCTCCTTGGGCATTGGGCACCATTCTGGACTCAAAACTCCTTAGCTTCAAATTGCAGGAAGCAGTATCTGATATCTTGTCTGCTTCAACACAAAGTGATCCCTCAACCACTTGGGAATAGTGGGAGATCCCAAAAGACAAATGAGCGCAAAACAACCCCAAAGAATAGGTTGTTTTCCTCCTCTCAACCAACAGCCCAAATATCAATGCCAGTATCAGCAAATATGACCCCAAGTGAAATTTGGACGGTTGTGGATGTCAATAAGATCAAACGCAGTCACTTTTTCCGTGTGGCAATTTTCTCTTCAACCGGATTACTCATTGCCCTTGCCGAATTCAGACCATTCACAAAAATGAGTGAAGTCGAGGACAATCAATGGGATGAATTATAACAATTCTTATTTCGCGAAAAGAGATTCACCAACCCGATTGCAACAAATGGAGCATTACTGGAGGGATTTATGTTTGCAATTGGGTGGCGCAAATGCAGCACAAAGAATGAACAATTTGGTATGTATGGAAGTGTCGGGAAAATTGAAAACACAAAAGATGAATGGCGGAACCAAGGTGCCAATCTTAGCTTGGTGGGTTGCATTCTAGGTCAATCCTTACGATATGTTGGGGATAATGTATTTCAGAAGATTCAAAATCGCTACAACTCATTGGGGGTTCCGTCTTTTGATCAAGTCAACTATGAAGGCAATATTCCTGAAAATCAGGGTGCATGCAAGTTTGCTTCTGCACTCACTTTCACCATGAATGGATTCAAAAACTCACCTCATCTTGATAAGGATGCATCGCTGTATGCTTTGGGATGGTGGTTTCAAGCTGATAAGCAGACCGGCCAAATTCAAAGAGATGCATCAAAGTGGTGTACAGGGGGAAAATTGATTTTACCAAATGAGAATTTTTGGATTGATCTATCCACATGTCATGTGCTCATTCAGGTAGTGTGGGCCAGTAGTACATTTGTTCATTATACTGATCCAGCTCAGGACAACGAAAGCACAACACTAATGGGTATGTCCATGCAATGCTCAAGGAGGTTGGCAAAAACAATGTTCCAAAAAAGCCATGGCTATTATCAGATTGGCAAGGGAGCGGGCTATCAAATAAGGGATGGTCATACAATCTCATGCCAATTCAAAGAATGAGGAGATTTGCAGGTGTGTTGGAATTGCAGCGTGATGGGGAGATAATGGTGGGGTAAGGCAGAGGACAATATACACCAGGATTCGTTGGTTTGGAGTGCGGGAGATAGGGTGGCTCACAAGAAAAAGAGGTGAATTGGATTATGTACGGTGGCATGCCATCATACATATGTCCTGGTTTGTTGCTCTTTTCCAGGATGCCAATGCTTCACACACGAATCCTTACACTTGTGCAGGTTCCGACAATGCTAAAAGTTCCTTACGCCTGTACGGGCTGCCAACGCTTCACATGCAAATCATTATGCTTGTACGAGCTCCCAAAAATTCAAAAAACTCGCTACGGCCGTGCAGGCTCCCGATGCCTCCCACTGAATTCCTTACGTTGTGCAGGTTCTCAACAATTTAACAGTTTTCTTACACCGGTGCAGGTATCCGATAGTTGACACGTGAATCCTGACACTTTTGCAGGTTCCCAACAATTCAAGCAATTCCTTACGCTTGTGCAGGTTCCGACAATGCTAAAAATTCCTTACGCCTGTGCAGGCGGCCAACAATTCACACGCAAATCCTTAGGCTTGTGAAGGTTCCCGACAATGCTAAAAGTTCCTTATGCCTGTGCAGGCTTCTGACAATTCACACACCAATCCTTACGCTTGTGAAGGTTCCCAACAATGCTGAAAACGTATGCCACTGCAAGCTCCCGACAATTCACACACCAATCCTTCCGCTTGTGAAGGTTCCCAAAAATGCTAAAAATTCCTTACCCTGTGCAGGCTTCCAACAATTCACACGCCAATACTTACACTTGTGAAGGTTCCCAACAATTCACATGCCAATCCTTACACTTGTGAAGGTTCCCGACAATTCACATGCCAATCCTTACACTTGTGAAGGTTCCTGACAATGCTAAAAGTTCCTTACACCTGTGCAGGCTTCTGACAATTCACACACCAATCCTTATGCTTGTGAAGGTTCCCAACAATTTAAACAATTCAATACATGACTAAGATTAATAGCGTGTGACCATTGGAAAGGCAATGTCTCATGAATCTGGAGTGGATTGCTCACATGCGGGAACCTTGCACTTTTTTACAGTTAATATTTTATATGGCTCTAAACCATGGAAGAAGAAAATATAGGAGACGATAATGGTGACTATTGGCGCATTTTTTGCAAAAGAGGTTCACACAAACAAATACTCACTCAAACTTTTGGTGGGGCACTTACAAGAATTATTCTCACACAATAGGATATTTGAACCATTGAGGAAAATATAATTTCATGTGAGAAAAGAATATAATATAAATGGAAAATAACAATCATTGAATACAAATAGTTTATTAGAAAGAATGTATTACAAAAGATCAAAAGAGGAAATAATGGGATTATTTTTCTAAGAATTTGGAGACTATCCTGGTGATGTCCTCCTTTGGATAAGCCTCCAGTGCCTGGCCAAGGAGGGAGTTTAGTTCCTCCCAGAATTCCCGGTGCATCTCATTTCAATGAGTTGCATCCACAAAAGGAATCATGTGGAGCAAGCGGCAATGCTCCAACAAGATTCGGTTGATCTATTCATGGACGATGGCTTGAGGAATCATCAAAGTTGGTCGTAAGTCGGTAAATTGCTTGCTAGCGTCATTGTGGGAATGAGAGGGCCTTTGCACTGGGAGGGAACCAGGGTTGGAGTGGAGGGGGGATCCAAAGGGTGTATCGTCAATGATAATTATTGAGCAGGGAGTGGCGGGAAGAGCTGGAGATGGTTGAAGAAAAGGTGAGGAAAAGTTGATAGGAGTGAAGAAATAGAAGTGGTGACTTACCAAAAGGTTCCTCTGTGGATTGCGTTGGAGCCACCTCAGGTTCTGGCTCACAAGTCGGAACATCCTTGGGTGGTTTGGAGGATGGACTTGGGCCAGGATCAGATGGCTCTTTGGTTCGGGAGGGTTCTAAAAAAGGAGTAAGAGTGAGTTAACTTGACTCGAAAGGGAAAGTGAAAATGCAATGAAACGTTCGCTGCTTACCGCGGAATAATTTCTCCGACCATCAGGTGCCACTTGGGCCTGGAGTGGGTTGCTGCGGGGTATGCTCGCAAGGCAAACTAGGAATGGGAGAGTCTTGTTGGGGGGGATGTGGTGGGTTTTGTTCTATGAGTAATGGAAAAAAGTCAGTATTATTGTGTGAAGAGAAATAAAACCTGCTTTGGCATTTGAATCCCATTGGTGACAATCGGCCGAAGCTCGAATGTCCTCTCGCCATCGGCCGGATAATCACTTCGCTCCAGTCAAGGAGTGAAGTGACCATTGGATGGTGGCCTAGGAGGGGGGGTGGACAAATTGATACTTGAGGGGACAGGGCTGATCGTCCGGAATCATTCCCGTCGGCCTGTTTGGGGTCCCAGTGTCCATTTGCGCTCGAATATAGTTTCATCATTGTCAACCACAAATGTGAGCCTTCAGGTATATTTTACATACCCAAATAGGCCACAATTATCTTAAAAAGAAATTTAGAATTATGCATAACTCATAACTCATGCATATATTCAAAATT
Source organism: Austropuccinia psidii (assembly GCA_023105745.1). Lineage (NCBI taxonomy): Eukaryota > Fungi > Basidiomycota > Pucciniomycetes > Pucciniales > Sphaerophragmiaceae > Austropuccinia > Austropuccinia psidii. Next base: position 30,024,784 of record JALGQZ010000007.1, on the reverse strand, counting down.
CATCATTTTCGATTTCAGAAAAGATGAATAACTTTTTATTGAGTAAGTAAATCCATGGATTTAAGGCCAGATTTGGATTCTACACTAAAATTCACCTAGGGTAGCTCCATAGAGTGAATAAGCTCAAATTAACTCTTTGAGGTGGTAAAATGGAAAATACTTCAGTACCACATCATCAATACCACATAAAAGATCCATGAGAAGTTTTGTTTTTCTTAATTTCACGCCAAAATAATGGGAAAGTGAGAAATCCCATGTTACATATACACTAAGAATAGTGTTATGCATGTTTTGAGCACTTAATATCATGGTATTCTTACATGGACTTTTGGTACACCCATAGTGGATATCTCACTTCAAGCTTAAATTACTATTTTGACGTGAAAAATAGGCAAGGGGGACAAAAGACATCAAAGAGAGCCAGGGTACCCAACTTCTGAGGCCTCAGAGGCGTGGACAGCTCCAAAGCTTGTATCCATGGCTGATCTTGGCCTAATTGGTAAACTAAAACCTTTTGGGAACTTGGTTACCATGTTACAACTACAGTAAAACTTAAGAAAATAGCAAATAACCTGCTATTTTGACATGCCAAGGAGGTAAAGAGCTACTCAGACTCCTGTAACCATGTCACGTATTAATTACTTTCCATGGATAAGCCCCAAAAGAGTAATTAAAACCCTTTTTGGACTTGTATCCATTGATTTACCTCATAGCAACCAGTGAAACACTGATATTTGCAATTCTATGTAGAAATGAGGTAAAAACTTCAAAAATTCATTAAAAATACAAGTCTTAATAAATCTTTCTGAAACTTTCAGGACTAATGGAGAACAGTATTCTCTATGGTACAACCAGAAAGAATTACAGTTTTACTAGTAAAATGAAAAGTCTTACTTACAGTCCATTTTTGACTATTCTATGTGAAACACTGAATCTTCAAAAATTCACAGTAATTACATCCTGTGATGAAATTGGCAATAACATTGATAACTTTGAGAAATCAATGATTATTTTGGAATAAAAGAAGATTTACAGATGTTACTCCTTTTATTCTTAACCATATTGGGGTTGGTAGTCACGTAAAAGCATCAATTAAGTAATTATGATAATTTTACATGACAACAGATGATGCAATCAATAATCCAAAAAGGTTTATTGTTTTCTCACTCACAGGTTTTTCAGTTTGCTCCATGGCACGCCTCTGTGAGCTGTTGTTGACTTAAAAGAAGCCTCTTCTTGCTGTTTTTTCCACATCATCATCATCTTATTATCATTTAAATCATTATTACCAACAAGTATTAGTTACAGCTATTCTTAAGTGTTTTTAATCTTTCAGAATCAATCAGAAAGACGTGAAATCATAGAATCCAACTATATATTGTTGTAATACTGTTATAAATCCATTTTGATCGTTAAATCCACAATTCTACATCAAATCTCTCTATCTTATCTTTCAATAAGCTCTTTGGAATATTAGTGAGTGATTTATCTTTAATTCTTAAAGTTTTTCTCTAAAATTAGTTTTCTTCAAGAATTATCATTATAATTATTCTTGCAAAATATAATTATATATTAAAATAATTTTATTATTAAAATCTTCTTGTAATTGATTCGAGTAGACAATTACTTGCTCACTGTTAAAATCACTAGTAGTGCTTAACATGTGAAAGAAATAATTATTTAATTATTTAATTGTGGTTATAATAATATTTTATTATTATATTTCATAAGAACAGACACAGTACTGTTGATTAATAGTGATATTATCATTGGTTTCATAGTCACATGTTACAACAAAGGAGTCCTTGCAAGGGCATCTTGGGCAGGAACTCCTCTGGCTGCATGGTTGGAAGGGGCAGACAACAAACAAAATTTTTGTGTGTGCTTGTCAGCAAGCATCACAAGTGTTGGTCCTCATCGAGGAACAAATGCAGGGGATACCCTGCTTGGTGCATAAATTGCACAACATCTAAAAACAAAACAATTGAGTTTAGTAACTGAATAGAAAGTAAACAATCAAGAAAGAAAATGAAGACATACAATGAATTATATAAATTTAAAATGGAAACAAAATAAGGACGCTCTAGTTGGAAGTTTTTAAAAGTCTGGAAGAGAGTTGTGAAGAAAAAAAAAAATTAATATCAGAACATAATGTGGACAAAAGTTTTAAATGGAGGAGATGCACGAGGTAGATAGAAGTGGGGTTCTGAAAGTATCAGCAGGAAAAAAAACAGGCAAAAGGAAGGGGAGTGCAAAGGCAGGAAGACCAAGGGGAATACACACAAGAAGGAGAACAGTGGGTGAGCTTGAACGAAGTGGAGCGGGTGAGAAAGAAAGTGAAGGGCTTGTTGGGCAAAGATGGTCTTTTATACCATGGTGAAGCTGAGAAGATCGCAGCAGTCGCAGCACCCGCCAAAGTGTCAGCTTCAAGCCATGTGGGGACAATTGAGGCTCAGTCGCAGCATTGGCTGCGACTGAGAAGGGAGATGCCCGTGTGAGGCAGAGGAAAAAGGGGGTCTGGCTGAGTATTGCAATTGATTTAATTGTCAAGCTGAGTCAAATCCCCTTTTTTTCCTTAAATTGCCACCCGATCACCCAGGAGGGTGGTCGTAAGGCCCTTGTTGAATGTGCATTGTGGGTGCAATGCACAAGTGACCCATGCAGAAAAGCACCCGGTGCATTTGGTCACAAGTGACCGCAGAGAGATTACCGGCTGTATGGCCTGGTGATAGTGTTTGAACAAAGGGGGGGCTGTAAGACAAGTGAATACAGCGTGAGCTTGCCTCGACCCATTGCTCAGGTTTGCTTTTGGGTCACAATTGAAATGCTCAGTGGCTGAACATTTTAATTGCACAGTAATTGAACTATTGATATAACAATATCAAATGCATCATGCTGAGCAATTGCTATGTCATTTTTGTAAGCAGACAATCTGAGCATTTGGCACAGCATCAGATGACATTTCAGCCAGGTGCAGCATTTCACACGCTTGGGTGAAGTGCTCCAAACTGAGCCTTCCAATGAACTATTGCAAAAATGGTCCTGAACAAGGCTTTACTCAGCACTTCCACATGTTGCTTTTAACACCAGGGCAAATCTTGCGTCAATCGTCGGCGATTGACTTCACGTCGCACCGCGGTCAGTATAAAATCTTGCTTCAGTCTCGTTAGTGTCACTTTATAGTCACTGGATTTAGTGGGTCACGTCATGTCAGCGTCAAGACAACGTCAATCGTCACATGTGTCACATGAGAATGTCACTCAAAGCCCAAACCCGTTTCAACACTATTCGCAACGTTTGGGTAATTTCACCTAATAGCTTCCGCCTCCCCAACGCTTAGCATGCTTACGCGCCCGCACCACCCTCCAGATGAGACTCTGACACTGCCTGCCCCCCCATCTCCGTCCTCACCACTCCTTACGCTTTCACACCCCCACCCTTACCATCCTTACGCTTGTGTAGTGCCCTCCCGACATGCTCCCGACACTGGTTACAATCCTTACGCTCGCACATGGCCCTCCCGACATGCTCCCGACACTGCTTACGATCCTTATGCTCGCGCAGTGCCCTCCCGACATGCTCCCGACACTGCTTACGATCCTTACGCTCACGGAGTGCCCTCCCGCCATGCTCCCGACACTGCTCACCATCCTTGCGCTCATGAAGTGCCCTCCCGACATGCTTCCGACACTGCTTAAAATCCTTATGCTCGCGCAGTGCCCTCCCGACACTGCTCACCATCCTTATGCTCACGGAGTGCCCTCCCGCCATGCTCCCGACACTGCTCACCATCCTTACGCTCATGAAGTGCCCTCCCGACACTGCTTACGATCCTTATGCTCGCGCAGTGCCCTCCCGACACTGCTTACGATCCTTACGCTCACGGAGTGCCCTCCCGCCATGCTCCCGACACTGCTCACCATCCTTACGCTCATGAAGTGCCCTCCCGACATGCTTCCGACACTGCTTAAAATCCTTATGCTCGCGCAGTGCCCTCCCGACATGCTCCCGACACTGCTCACCATCCTTACGCTGACGGAGTGCCCTCCCGCCATGCTCCCAACACTGCTCACCATCCTTACGCTCATGAAGTGCCCTCCCGACATGCTCCCGACACTTCTTACAATCCTTACGCTCATGGAGTGACCTCCCGCCATGCTCCCGACACTGCTTACAATCCTTACGCTCACGGAGTGCCCTCCCGACACTGCTTACGATCCTTGTGCTCGCAGAGTGCCCTCCCGACACTGCTTACAATCCTTATGCTCGCACAGTGCCCTCCCGACATGCTCCCGACACTGCTCACCATCCTTACGCTCACGGAGGCCCTCCCGCCATGCTCCCGACACTGCTCGCCATCCTTACGCTCATGAAGTGCCCTCCCGACATGCTCCCGACACTGCTTACGATCCTTACGCTCGCCTAGTAAGTACCCTCCCGACATGCCTCCGACGCCGCTTACCATCCTTACGCTTCCGTACTACATCCATAGTGTACGGTGGCTTGTTGGCGTACACAATGGACGCCATTGGCAAAATATGCTGAGTGGCCTTCTCTGCCAACAGGACCTCAGGGGAAATTGGTCAGTATATTCACAATGTTGTGGTTAGGGTATAAATCATGAGACTCACAAGTTAAAACCTAATAAGTGGACTATTTAAGACAAGAATTGTGTTTCCTGTTTCCCCGACAAAACCATTTTATTTCATATCATTCAAATGGAACACTTTGCTTAGTCCTTACCTCATGAGCGTTGAATAGTTCAAAAGTTGACTTTAGTAGGTTTCTCACTAGTCAACTTTATTCAATGTCTCACAGGGAAGTGATTTCATTTGCATGATATGAAATAATTTGCAAAACATCGCCTCCTTCAATTTCCCGCCAAATCGCATTTTGCAAATGCGATTATTTTACTTCCACCTATTTTCTTCAATTTGGATCTTTTTATTCAAAATTTTCAAACAAGTTATCAATCAACTCGTCACCATCTATTTGCTTACTAAACTACCTCCGCGATGGCCCAAACCCCGGGAAATTCAACGGAATTTAATGAACGACCAACTTCAGCCCCAGAGAGTGGAAGTGAAATATCTGATATGGCCAGTAGTCGTGAATTAGGCATTGAAGCAGAGAGCCAGTCACATGAAGATAATCAAGATACACCAGTTCTTCCAGGATGTGAGTATACATCCATCTTGAGTATTTCTAATCTCTCAAAACCTGATATTGTGTCATAGCCTTTATTTCAGCTCATCCTCCAAGCTCTCAGAAACCAAATTTTAAAAGTTATGAGAAGGAAAAGACTGTTGAACCTTGTGCACCGACAGAAGATGATGGGCAAGATGATGTAATTTTCAGTGGGGAGGTGGAAATTATATCCAAGGAACAATTTGTCTCCAACATTGCTCAAACAATCCCAAGGCTCGAAAAAATCCAAAATGATAGTAAAATTCCTGATTATGTGCGTCAAAAGATTGCTGAAGCCATGAGCCTCCTCAAAATGGATTTGAACCGTAGGTCCATTACTAATTCAAAACAAAATTGATAAAAATAGCTGCTTACAATATATGGGCAGGTGTGGAGGTGGGGGAATCTCTACCTGAAGGATCTCGAGTCGTAATTGGATTTCCAGGCAAAGGATTAGGAAAAAGACCAAAAAAACCAACAAAAAACGCCGTACCTTTGAAGCCGCAAAGGATTCCCGGGATCAAGGTGATGAAATGATCAATGTTGAAGTGGACCATATTGATAATGAACCTCCGCATACTGAACCCCCCCATACTCAATGAAACAATCCATGATGAAGCTCCACATACTGAAAGCCCCCCGATACCCAATGAAACAATGCATGATGCAACCCCTCCCGCCTCTCCTCGGAATATTCAAGCCTTTCAAGAAAGGGAAACAATTAAACATGATACAATGGGACGAGATATGACTGATATAATTCCCAATGCTGAGCCCGAAGTGTCATCCGCTGCGAATTTTCAAGGAATATTTTTATCCCGCATGGAAGAGTTTGCAGGCATTTTGAATTATCATTCCAATATTTCTCAACAATCATGGAAAAGGGGGCTTGATAATATCAATAGGATTTACAAAAATAGATGGGACAATTTACCAACAAAGGATGCTCATACATTCCTGCCCGTTGGTATTAAGGTGATCAGTAACCGAGATCTTAAAATGTCGGCTTGGCTGGAGGACCTTGAGATGGCAGGTGAGTTTTTTTTATCTTTGTGCATGATACTTGATTATTGGCTGTTGACTGGTGATATAAATTGCAATATACAGGGTTAGTTTTTTTAAGCCAACCGAAACAGAAGCGTTTTTTGATCACAACATTTGGAATCTCAAATTGATGAAGGAATCAGCTAAACCTCCAGATAATCTCCCAAAATCTGAACACTCCTTCTTCAAAATGGTTCAGAGCCTTCTTTACCCCGCGAATCCAGTTAAACATTTCTGGGCAAATGTTATGTTTGAATCCATTAGTTTAGTCTCATACGATGTGATTGCACCCAAACCATATGTTGCACCAACATCAAATTCGACTGATCCTCTTGAACTCAAACGCGGAGCAGTTGAATACCTTGCCTCCTGCTTGAGTAAATCGAAGCAACGTGCAACCCAGCTCAGCATTGAAGGTGGCGGCGCTGACAATGAGATATCCACAAAGCCGCACAAGAACCTGGAGGATCTAATGGATACAGTTATCCATTTGATGATTGCGTACAACATGGTACGTGCACATACAAAGGTCGAAGTTAATGGCATCAAAGGCAAACTCACGAACTCGAAAAAAATGAGGCCATCAAAGATCTTTTGGCGTGTCACAAGAATCTGGGAATAAATCAAATTTGCTATGGTATATTAGCGGCATTCTGTGCCGCCGGGGTTCGTGGTTTGATGGTATGCTCAGATGACTGGAGAACAAGCTGAGTTAAAGGGGCTTTATCACTAATTGACATTTCCGCAAAACTTTCAGAGGGTAAAAATCTAGTGGAGCCAGTGTGGCTATGTACTAATAAGTATATATGTAATTTACTGAATAAAAGTTTCTTCTCATCAGAGTCTTTTAACCCCACTGTACCTCTTAGATTTGAATTTGCACAATGCTTAGTATTAGACTTTAGTGATGCCTGGGTGGCGAAACGCGGTCTTGGTTCAAGTGATGAGGTCACCTTGACGGTACCCAGGTGAGCTAAACTCAAAACCAGGATTGACCCGTTTTAGATTAGCTTTGTATTAGATAGATTGTAATTTAATTTTGCAAAGTGATTTATGAATTTAATAATCATGACTTCCTATCCTACTACTGCCCGGATTCCACAGTCTGAGTACCAATAGTAATTGTACGGCGGCATGCCTCCGTACATCATTGCAAAGACTCCGACAAGACGCAAGCTGAGTCAGGCGTTGTGCCCGCGAGTAGCACACGCCGGGGAATTGCGGGAAGGCGCGTTTATCACTTCCCGCCAGCCCATAATAGGCAAAATGTTACTGTGTCTTTCAAGAGGACTGGGATAACTAGGGATCCGCAGCAGGATGAATATTGCATTTGCGTGTGCTTGCAATATTCCAAATGGTTGGATTGGAAAGTGATTGCATGGGAACATCAATATGTCAAATTGAATAATGCACTATCCACTGCAATTTTTAGGTTCAGGTATTTGAGATCGCGAATTCGCGAAGGTCAGGTGTGATCTTTCTTTTTAGCCGCAATTAAAAAAGATTCATCGTCCGCAATTCAATTTAGGTGGTATTAATAAATCAGTAATCATTTGGTTTCATTTCATTTTCTGCTGCAAGCATGCCATTCACGAAAAAAGGAAAAGAGCGTAAAAGGGAACTCGCAAGAAAGCATCGGGCTGAGGAAGGAAAGTGTGAGTTTCTCGCTTAATCTCAGTGTATATATATAGATATATATATATGCTTCCACATTTATGTGGCACCCTCATTGAGCCCCACGGAAGAACATTGGCTTTAGTCGGTTCAGTTTGTGCCAATGTCATGTGGGCTCCAACAGGGAAGTCAAAGGATGTGTGCCAAAGAAAGCTCCTTGGGCATTGGGCACCATTCTGGACTCAAAACTCCTTAGCTTCAAATGGCAGGAAGCAGTATCTGATATCTTGTCTGCTTCAACACAAAGTGATCCCTCAACCACTCGGGAATAGTCGGACATCCCAAAAGATAAATGAGGGCAAAACCAACCGAAAGCAGAGGTTTTTTTCCTTCTCTTGAGCAACAGCACAAATATCAATGCCAGTATCAGCAAATATGATCCCAAGTGAAATTTGGAGCCTTGTGGATGTCAATCAGATCAAATGCATTCACTTTGGCTGTGTGGCAATTTTCTCTTCAACCGGATTACTCATTGCCCTTGCCGAATTCAGACCATTCACAACAATGAGTGAAGTCAAGGTCAATCAATGGGATGAATTATCACAATTCTTATTTCGCGAAAAGAGGTTCACTGACCCTATTGCAGCAAATGGAGCATTACTGGAGGGATTTATGTTCGCGATTGGGTGGCGCAAATGCACCACGAAGAATGAACAATTTGGTCTGTATGGTAGTGCTGGCAAAATTGAAAATGAAAAAGATGAATGGCGGGACCGAGGTGCCAATCTTAGCTCGGTGGGTCGCATTCTAGGTCAATCCTTACGATATGTTGGGGATAATTTATTTAAGAAGATTCAAAATTGCTACAACTCATTGGGGGTTCCGTCTTTTGATCAAGTCAAGTATGAAGGCAATAATCCCGCAAATCAGGGTGCATGTGAGTTTGCTTCGGCACTCACTTTCACCATGAATGGATTCAAAAACTCACCTCATCTTGATAAGGATGCATCACTGTATGCTTCGGGATGGTGGTTTCAAGCTGATAAGGAGACCGGCCAAATTCAAAGAGATGCATCAAAGCGGTGTACAGGGGGGAAATTGATTTTCCCAAATGAGCATTTTTGGATTGATCTATCTGATTGTCATGGGCTCATTCAGGTAGTGTGGGCCAGCAGTACATTTCTTCATTATACTGATCCAGCACAGGACAACGAAAGCACGACACTAGTGGGTATGTCCGCACAATGCTCAAGGAGGATGGCAAAAACATTGTGCCGAAAAAGCCACGGCTATTATGAGATTGGCAAGGGAGCGGCCTATCAAATCAGGGATGGTAATACAATCTCAGCCCAATTCAAAGAGTGAGGCAGTCGGAATAGCAGCGTGATTGGTAGATAATGGTGGGGTAAGTAAGGCAGAGGACAATATACACCAGGATTGGATGGTTTCGAGTGCGGGAGATGGGGTGTCTCACATGAAAAAGGGATGAAGTGGATTATGTACGGAGGCATGCCATCGTACATATGCCAGGTTTGTTGCTCTTGTTCAGGATCCCAAGGCTTCACACGCGAATCCTTATGCTTGTGCAGGTTCCGACAATGCTAAAAGTTCCTTACGCCTATGCGGGCTGCCGACGCTTCACACGCCAATCCTTACACCTGTGCAGGTTCCCAACAGCTCACACGCCAATCCTTAAGCCTGTGCAGGTTCTCGAACGCTCACACGCCAATCCTTACGCCTGTGTAGGCTCCCCAAAGCTCACACGCCAATCCTTACGCCTGTGCAGGCTCCCGACAGCTCACACGCCAATCCTTAGGCTTGTGAAGGTTGCCAACAATGCTGACAATTTCTTACGCCTGTGCAGGCTCCCGAAAATTCACACGCCAATCCTTACGCCTGTGCAGGTTCCCGACAGCTCACACACCAATCCTTACGCCTTTGCAGGCTCCCGACAGCTCACACGCCTATCGTTACGCTTGTGAAGGTTCCCGACAATTCAAACAATTCAATACATGACTAAGATTAATAGCATGTGACCATAGGAACGGCAATTTCTCATCAATCTGGAGTGGATTGCTCACATGCCGGAACCTCCCGCTTTTTTACAGTTGTGAGCCTTAGAGGTAATTTCATATACCCAAAAGACCACAAATATAAAAAATAACATATTAATATAAATAAAATAAATTTATTTATATTATTAAAATAAAAATCAAAATATAAATATAAAATTATATTAAAAATAAAAAATTAATTATAATTTAAAAATAAAAAATACATTAAATTTTGTAAATATAAAATTACATTTATACTTGAAAAAATTAAGTAAAAATGAAATTTTAACAAAATTGTGAAAAAATAAATAAATTTGGAAAAAAGTTAAATAAAATTTATTATAACTTTTTATCCAATAAATAAACATATAAAATTTATTTCACCATTGGATTCCTCATAAAAAATCAGGTGGGGTCACCTCTGAGTGAAATTCTTGTAACTCAACTCTAAATAAGCTTAAATTAAGTTTTTAGTATTTTCAATACAAAAGTTGAAAATCCTCAAAAACTTAATTTAATTCACACCACATGTGGTGTTAACCATCAATTTTTATGTTAAAATTGAGGTGTTGTGTTTAGTTTAGAAGTTATGAGGAATTGAAGTATTTTCAATTGAATTCAATTGAAATGTCAAAATGTGCGCGTGTATTACATAAGTGAACTTTGATTTACATATGAGGTGTCAATTATTACTGTATTGTACTGTACAATTGAATTGAATTACATATGTAAAGTACAAGTATAATACATGATGAGGAATTAAAGGAAAAATAAATTGGAAAGATTAAATTTGGGGGGGAAAAGGAACTCCAGCTCTAAGGGGGAGCTAGACCCCCAAAATCCTTGCTGACAGGCGTGGGATGTCAAAATTTACGCAAAAGTTCATCACTTTTGGCCTGGAATTGAGTTACAGGGTCTGTGGACTCAATTGATGATGAGGTTTTGATACCAACTGGGGTAGTTTTAGCTGTTGCCAAGAGGGTAAAACTACCCTTAAGATAAAACAATCATAATAAAAACAGTTTTAACTGGTTTCTACGCCTCTGACAGACATTCTGACGTGTTTTGAAGGCTCTAGGCCTGGTATTGCTATAGTAATGGCTGATTAAAGGGTCTAAAATGGCTAAAAATGGCTAAAAATGGCTTAAACCAGCCCTTTTTTGGCCTAAACCAGGGTTCAATGATGCCATAATTGGCTTTTCTGTTGTCAGACTGTTTTTCACGACTGACAAGAGTAAATTTTACTTTTGGAGTAAGAGAATTGATGGCTATAAAAGAATGTCTTCTTTGCCCCACTTTCTCTTCATGTTAGAATCTTTTCCTTTTATTAATTAGTTTAAAACTGTTAAACCAATCAATCAAAGATTCCAACCACCACTCTTAAATCATTTTAATCCTTTTAACCACGTGAAAAAATCATTATAATCATTTTTTGTAACTCTTATAATCATTTTTACCCCTGAAACACCCCAAAAGTGAATTAAAGCATCTTTCATCACTGTAAACTTTGTCACTTTGTTTCCAAATTCACTCTGGTCACTTTTGGGCGTGTTTTCTCTTTAATATTCTTTTTAAAGACTTTGTTCTTTAATTAATTGCTTGCAGTTCTTTTCTCAATTAATTCCAATTGAAATTGCTCTTGAAGAAATTTCTTTTGTAGCCTTAAAATATCTCTTGTAGAGTATTTTTTTGGATAAATCTTTATTGTTGGTAAAACAATAAATTTTTATATTATTGTTTTATACTAATAAAGTTATAAACAATAAAATTGGCGTGTTTTCTCTTAAAAATAATATTTCATACTATTTTTAACTGAATTTTACCTTATACAAATTTTGAGGACAGGAAAAGTACTTGATTTTTAATCAAAGTTTCATATCCACACCTTACATTTGGGGGCCCAGCCGTGATATTTTACCTGTGACATATTTTTTTTACTCTTTTTAAATGTTTTTTCTTATATTGAAAAATTTAAAAACACATAAAAAATACTTATAATTCAAAAAACCCATAAAAAATAATTTTTTTCATATTATAAGTAAGGCTTAAATTTTTATTTCTTTTTTTGAAATATCCTTTTTTTCCTTAATTAATTGGCTTTTTCATTAATTTTAGTGTCTGACAAGGTGGTAAGACAAGAAAACATTGAAACAGCCTCAACAGTAACCAGCATTATCCCTGCCAGTACTGTTAATTCTGATCATAATAGCACTGTTATTGTGACTCAAAATAACCAGCCTGAACCAATATCTTCTGAATTAATTAACTTGGACATAAGTAATACCCTTCAGAAAGCTAAAAATTTGGCCAATAGTAAGTTTTTGACGTAAAAATACTATTTTAAACCTTTTTTAACCATAATTATGCCTTCAACCAGGTCAGGAGCCAGCTACAACCCCTCAAGCAGCTCCCAAAAAGGTAATAGACGTGATTATGGCAGAAGCCAACCAGGTAAAGAAGGAAAAGGGTCAGTTGATGACTTCCAAACAACTAAATTGGGTCATTCTGAAGCTGATAATACTATTTTACCTTCAAAAAGAGCTGACACTGCCACAACAAGCCTCTGTGGACATATACAAAGCCAGCCACAGTGCATACAACAATGCACTTCAATTCAAGGAGTACCAGATCCTTGCATACCTGTGGAAGAATTGCATGAATTCTTACCTGACAGTAAGAAAATTCTTGGGCCATCCCAACACTTGCAAATTGCTCAATGGATGGCATCCATTGATGGAGAAGAAAAACATGATGCTTTTGACACTAGAATGGAGGAAAAACAACCCTCCACCACCCAAACCAGTGCCAAAAACAGCCCCAGTGGCCAGCAGCAGCAATTCCAACGTGAAAAAGCAGCCACAAGCTCCAAACAAGGGCAAAGGGAAGGCACCAGCCCCAAAACCTTACAGCCAGGGCTACAGAATCCCAAAGATTCAGAAGGATGCCATGGAAAATGTATTTCAGATGGCCAGAACCATGATGGAATTACAGAAGAAGGAGGAAGCCAGATTAAGGTTCCAGAAATGATTTCTGACATATTTGATTCCATCCCAGAGTTGTATAATGCTATAAATGACGTGAAAAAACATCTTTCTGATAAAAATGACACCATTTGTAACAACATTAAAACAAACAACCTGAGTCTGTGCCAAATTAATGAAACACTTATGTGTTTTGAAAAAGTTTTGAGAACAATTAAAAATTCCAATAATGATAATTCTTCTAACAATAAAATAAATGAACAATCTGCCATTATTAAAGAATTAACAGATAAATATTCTAAATTCAATATTGATGACATAATTGAAACAAGAATTAAACAAGCAATAAATATTATGAAGACAGATAACAAGAAAGTCCTTGATGACATTTCAAATTCATTTACTGAAGTAAAGACATATACCATTGCCTTGAAAAAGTGTTTTGATGCTTCACAAGAAGAAGTATCAAAATTATCAATGAAATTGAATCAAGTCACTGCTGATAATACAAGACAGACAGAGTTATGGCAAGAACTGACACATAAGGAAGACATGTATAAAATTGAAGTAATAAATTTAATACAAAGCTTCCAACATGAATACAGAAATTCCCAAAGGTGTAGCAACAGTAAAATGAATGACATTGAACAAATACTGAACACCTTACCAAGAATGTCTACACCTCTAAATCAAAATGAGGGCACAAGAATTCCAAATCCACAAGTATTGGATCCTGATAATTCACAATTAAAAAATGAATTATCCACTTCTTTTCATAACTTGGAACCATCAATGGGCCAAGCACTCTTGAAAGAAGTTCCAAAACTTAAAGAATGGCCTCACTTCAGTGGTGAAGGAGAGTATGACCATATGGAATTCATTAGAGGTATTAACATGATCAAAGAGGATTTTGAATTACCAGACAGATTGGTAACAGCCAGGTTTAACATCTTGTTTACCAGATCAGCTCACAGATGGTACATCAAAATAAGACAAGCACATGGACACCAGAGTTGGACTTGGTGGAAAACCCAAATCATCAAGAAATGGGCAAATGATGCTTGGAGGTTTCAAGTTGAAACAGCCTTTGAATCTGCCAAATTTAATGCTGATAAAGACAAAGCTTTACCATGGTTTTGCCAACAAAAGGACAGATTAACAGCATTATATCCTGACATGTCAGAATTTATGATCCATAGAAAAATTCTGAGACAATGTGGAGGTGACTTAGAGCATGCTGTCAAAAGCAGGACTACTGAACAATCTTCAGAAGAAGATATTATCAATATACTAGAAGAAGTAACCACCAGAACCAAAATTGGTTCTAGTAGGGTGAATCTCAAAACAAGGTTTAATACACCTTGGAAAGATTCTGTGGACAAAAACCCCAAAGAAAATTCTAGTAATATTAAATATAAATCTGCAGATACAGTCAGAAAATGCCATATTTGCCAAAGCACCACCCATTTAGCCAATGCATGTCCAAAGAGGGGGAAAATCAATGAAATTGACATTGAAAAGGAACCAGATGTTGAAAAAGAAGACATAATTGAAGACAATTCAGATGATAAGTCATCCATATTTTCTGAATCTTCAAAAGATATAGAAAATATCAATGCCACTTTTGACATCATGGAATCTTATTCCCACTTACCACAATTGAGCAATGGTCAAGTTGATTTATCAAAAGTTCAAGATGCACAACTTATGAAGACAAAACCAAACAGAGGAAAAGGTTATACAGCTGGTAACTCCTGTATAACAGAAGTGGTGATTGACAACAAGCCCACCAAACTTTTGCTTGACCCAGGAGCCTTCTGCTCTTGTGTTGGAAAATCCTTTCTTAAGACTTGTGTGCCAAATTTTGAAGACCAATTGTTACCAATTGATGGTATAAAATTCAACAGTGCAAGTAACCCAATGGAAGCATTGGGAATCTTTGAGACCAATGTCATATTCCCACACATAAATGGGAATTTAAGGATCACAGTTGAATTTGTTGTTATGAAAAATTGCTCTAGTACCCATTTTATATTGGGAAATGACTATTTGATCATGTATGGGATAGATTTACATAATAACAAAGACAGATACTTTACAATTGGGGACAATAAGCGCCAGAAATTTGCCTTTTTACCATTTAAAAGACAAATTACAGTAAACAAAGTATCACCAGTCAACTTAGAGTTAGAAAAATTCAAGTCTGAACAGTTAAATGAGGCTGAGATAAGCCTTCATCTGACTGATAAACAAGAAAATGAACTTTCTTCCCTTTTGTATGACCACAAAGGAGCATTTGCTACAGACAAAGAACCTCTGGGAGCAATTATTGGTCATGAAGTTGACATCATTCTTAACATTGAGAGACCTTATCCACCACTCTTAAGAAGACCTGCTTATCCAGCAAGTCCAAAATCAAGAGAAGCTCTAGAAATTCATATCAAAGAACTTCTAGACCTTGGTGTAATAAGAAAAGTAGGCCACAATGAGGAAGTAGAAATAACTACACCAGTCATAGTGGCGTGGCATAATGGAAAATCCAGAATGGTTGGGGACTTTAGAGCTCTGAACACTTACACTGTTCCAGACAGATACCCAATACCAAAAATCCAAATTGCCCTTACTCAAATATCTCAAGCAGTGTATATAACCACTATGGATGCCCTTAAAGGATTCCATCAAAATGTGGTAACACCAAGAGCAAGAAAATACTTGAGAATTATTGTTCATTGTGGAGTGTATGAATACTTAAGGATGCCCTTTGGTATCAAAAATGCACCTTCACACTTCCAAAGAATGATGAATGAAATCTTCCCTGAAGAACTCTCAGAGGGATGGTTAATCATTTACATTGATGACATTATTATCTGTTCAAAGAATTGGGAGGAGCACATGTACAGATTATCAAGAGTTTTGACAAAAATCCAATCAGTAAACATGAAAATCTCCTTGAAGAAATGTCATTTTGGATTTAAAAAACTTAAGGCACTAGGACATGTTGTATCTGGTTTGTCCCTTGGAATTGATAAAAACAAAGTTGCAGCAGTATTGTTAAAACCCATGCCTCAGAATAAGAAGGAAATTCAGTCATTCTTAGGTTTTGCAGGATATTACAGGCAACACATTAAAGACTTTGCATCCATAGCAAGACCACTTTATAAGTTGTGTGACAAAGACACAGTATTTGAGATGACTGTTGACAGAGTCAAAGCTTTTGAATCTCTAAGAGAAGCATTGACCACTGCTCCACTCTTACTGATGCCAGACTTTAAATTGCCTTTCAAACTGTATATTGACGCATCAGGGGATGGACTAGGTGCTGCACTTCACCAAGTTCAGATCATAAATGACAAACCTGTAGAAGGACCAATATGTTTCATATCCAGGCAAATCAAACCAACTGAAGCCAGATATGGAGCAAGTCAAATGGAATGTCTATGCCTTGTCTGGGCCTTGGAGAAATTGAACTATTTCTTAGAGGGATGTGTTTTTGAAGTAATAACAGATTGTACAGCTGTGAAATCACTTTTGAACATGAAAACACCTAACAGACACATGCTCAGATGGCAAATAGCCATACAAGAATACAGAGCCAATATGACTATTGCTCATAAGGATGGGAATATTCATAAGAATGCAGATGGACTAAGCAGATGGCCATTACCAAATAAAATTGATAATCCTGCTTATGTTCCAGAAGAAGCTTCACCACAAATTCCAATAGAAGGAATAAGTGTTACAGACTTGAACACCACCTTCTTTGAAGAAGTCAGAAATAGTTACACTCAAGATAAGAATTGTAGCATCTTATGCCAATTACTTAACAAAGACTGTAAAGACAACTCTCTAATACATGCCTTGGATGAAGTATGGAGAAAATCTTATAATGAAGGAAGATTTCACCTACTGGATGGTATAATTTACCACAGAACCAAGCACACATGTGTCATGACAGTTGTAGACAGGTCATTAATCAATCTTGTACTGAAAGAATGCCATGATAGTCCCTTTTCAGGACATCTTTCTGAAGACAGAACAAGAGAGAAAGTGAAGACCTGCATATGGTGGCCAATGTGGCAAAAAGATGTTGCAGAGTATTGCAAAACCTGTGACAGATGCCAAAAGGCAAATAAATCCACTGGCAAAAGACTTGGAAATATGATGAAAATCCAAGAACCAAACAGACCTTGGGAAATTGTCCATATGGATTGGGTAACTGGCCTACCACCAGGAGGTGACAGGAGCTATAATGCTTGCCTAGTAATTGTGGACAGATTCAGTAAAACTCCAATCTTTTTACCATGTCACAAAGATGATACAGCCATGGATACAGCTCTTCTGATATGGAATAGAGTAGTGTCATGGACTGGGATATTTACAAATATCATCAGTGATAGAGATCCCAAATTCACTTCAGCACTATGGACAAATCTTCACCAATTATTTGGCACTAAACTGTCTTTCTCTACAGCCTACCACCCACAAACTGATGGCCTGGCTGAAAGAATGATCCAAACCTTAGAGGACATGGTGAGAAGATTTTGTGCATATGGCCTTGAATTCAAAGATTGTGATGGATTTACCCATGATTGGTGTACTCTGTTACCAGCACTGGAATTAGCATATAAAACATCAATCCATGCTAGTACCAATCAGACTCCTGCTATTCTAGAAAAAGGATGGAACCCCAAGTTACCCCAAGACTCCTTGAGGAAAGACTTAATTGAAATACATCCCACAGCTGCTAGCTTCAAAGGAATGCTAGACAAAGCTAGAAAGCATGCAGTAAGATGCATGGAGGACTCTTTTGCATATGCTAAAGACAAATGGGATAAATCTCATGCAACTCCAGATTTCAAAGTGGGGGACCTAGTTCTTGTATCCACCACTAACTTCAATAACATCAAAGGATGTAAAAAGTTGAAAGACTCCTTTGCAGGACCTTTTGTGATTAAGGCCCTCCATGGAGAGAATGCTGTTGAAGTAGAGTTATCTGAAGAACTTAGCAATAAGCACCCTACATTTCCAGTGAGCTTGATAAAACCATATAAATCTAGTGATGCTGAGAAATTTCCCTTGAGGAATAAGGTTCCCCAAGTTATACCTCCTATTGAGACATCTGGTACTAAGAAAATAACCAAAGTTCTTAAAGAAAGGAAATTAAGAACCAAGAAAGTAAAGGAATACCTTGTTAGGTACAGTGACCCAACTTGTGAAGATGAATGGTTAGAAGAAAAAAATATACCAGAAGCTACCAAACTCCTGAGGAGATTCAGACACACTAGAAACACCAATATTACAAAGTAATATTCTTTTTTAGGGGGAGGGAATGTGAGCCTTAGAGGTAATTTCATATACCCAAAAGACCACAAATATAAAAAATAACATATTAATATAGATAAAATAAATTTATTTATATTATTAAAATAAAAATCAAAATATAAATATAAAATTATATTAAAAATAAAAAATGAATCACAATTTAAAAATAAAAATACATTAAATTTTATAAGTATAAAATTACATTTATACTTGAAAAAATTAGGTAAAAATGAAATTTTAACAAAATTGTGAAAAAATAAATGAAATTGGAAAAAAGTTAAATAAAAATTATCATAACTTTTTATCCAATAAATAAATACATAAAAATTATTTCACCATTGGATTCCTCATAAAAAATCAGGTGGGGTCACCTCTGAGTGAAATTCTTGTAACTCAACTCTAAATAAGCTTAAATTAAGTTTTTAGTATTTTCAATACAAAAGTTGAAAATCCTCAAAACCTTAATTTCATTCACACCACATGTGGTGTTAACCATCAATTTTTGTGTTAAAATTGAGGTGTTGTGTTTAGTTTAGAAGTTATGAGGAATTGAAGTATTTTCAATTGAATTCAATTGAAATGTCAAAATGTGCGCGTGTATTACATAAGTGAACTTTTATTTACATATGAGGTGTCAATTATTACTGTATTGTACTGTACAATTGAATTGAATTACATATGTAAATTATAAGTATAATACATGATGAGGAATTAAAGGAAAAATAAATTGGAAAGATTCAATTTGGGGGGGAAAAGGAACTCCAGCTCTCAGGGGAGCTAGACCCCCAGAATCCTTTCTGACAGGTGTGGGATGTCAAAATTCATGCAAAAGTTCATCACTTTTGGCCTGGAATTGAGTTACAGGGTCTGTGGACTCAATTGATGATGAGGTTTTGATACCAACTGGGGTAGTTTTAGCTGTTGCCAAGAGGGTAAAACTACCCTTAAGATAAAACAACCATAGTAAAAACAGTTTTAACTGGTTTCTACGCCTCTTAAACACATTCTGAGGTGTTTTGAAGGCTCTAGGCCTGGTATTGCTATAGTAATGGCTGATTTAAGGGTCTAAAATGGCTAAAAATGGCTTAAACCAGCCCTTTTTTTGGCCTAAACCAGGGTTCAATGATGCCATAATTGGCTTTTCTGTTGTCAGACTGTTTTTCACGACTGACAAGAGTAAATTTTACTTTTGGAGTAAGAGAATTGATGGCTATAAAAGAATGTCTTCTTTGCCCCACTTTCTCTTCATGTTAGAATCTTTTCCTTTTATTAATTAGTTTAAAACTGTTAAACCAATCAATCAAAGATTCCAACCACCACTTTTAAATCATTTTAATCCTTTTAACCACGTGAAAAAATCATTATAATCATTTTTTGTAACTCTTATAATCATTTTTACCCCTGAACCACCCCAAAAGTGAATTAAAGCATCTTTCATCACTGTAAACTTTGTCACTTTGTTTCCAAATTCACTCTGGTCACTTTTGGGCGTGTTTTCTCTTTAATATTCTTTTTAAAGACTTTGTTCTTTAATTAATTGCTTGCAGTTCTTTGCTCAATTAATTCCAATTGAAATTGCTCTTGAAGAAATTTCTTTTGTAGCCTTAAAATATCTCTTGTAGAGTATTTTTTTGGATAAATCTTTATTGTTGGTAAAACAATAAATTTTTATATTATTGTTTTATACTAATAAAGTTATAAACAATAAAATTGGCGTGTTTTCTCTTAAAAATAATATTTCATACTATTTTTAACTGAATTTTACCTTATACAAATTTTGAGGACAGGAAAAGTACTTGATTTTTAATCAAAGTTTCATATCCACACCTTACAACAGTTAAGATTTGATATGGCTCTAAACAATGGAGGAAGAAAATATAGGAGGCAGGAATGGTGACTATTGGCGCATTTTTGGCAAAAGATTTTCACACATACAAATACTAACTCAAACTTTTGGTGGGGCACTTACGAAAATTATTCTCACACAATAGTAAATATGAATCAGTGAGGAATTATAATAAATTCACGTGAACAAAGAACGTAAGAGAAATTGAAAATATCTTTCATTGAATACAAAAAATTTATCTAAAGGAGTGTATTACAAAAGGTAAAAAGAGGAAAGAATACAATTTTTTTTGTGGATTTTATTTTTCTAAGAATTTTGAGACTATCCTGGTGATGTCCTCCATTGGATAAGCCTCCATCACCTCGCCAAGGAGGGAGTTTAGTTCCTCCCGGAATTCCCGGTGCATCTCATTTCGATGAGTTGTATCCACGAAAGGAATCTTGTGGAGCAACCAACGATGCTCCAACAAGATTCGGTTGATCGATTCGTGGATGATGGCTCGAGGAATCATTAGTATCGGGCGCAGGTCGGTGAATTCCTGGCGAGCGTCATCGTAGGAATGAGAGGAGCTTGGCACCGGGGGGGAGGAGGCGGTTGGGTTCTCGGCGGCAATGGGAGGGATATCCGGGGAAGGTGGAGGGGGTGATCTGACTGGCGTATCGTCGATGATGATAATCGAGCGGGGAGTGGCGGGACGAGCTGGAGATGGTCGAAGGAGGGTTGAGGAAAAGTTGAGTTGAGTTAAAAAAGTGAAATAGGGACTTACCAAAAGGTTCCTCCGTTGATTGCATAGGAGCCACCTCAGGTTGAGGCTCACGAGTCGCAATGTCCTCAGGTGGTTCGGAGGATGGACTCGGGCCAGGAATAGGTGGCTCATTGTGCTGGGAGGCTTCTACAAAAGGAGGAAGAGTCAGTTAACTTGATGCGAAAGTGAAAATGAGAAAAGAGAAAGTTGGCTGCTTACCGCGGAATAAGTCCTCAGACCATCGGGTGCCACTCGTGCCTGGAGTGGGTTGCCGCGGGGTTTGCTCGCGAGGCAAAGTAGGAACAGTAGAGTCTTGTCGGGGGGGATTCGGGGGGTTTGGTTCTATGAGTAATGGAAAAAAGTGAGTATTATTGCGTGAAGATAAATGAGATAAGGAGGAGAAAGAAAACTTACTTTGGCGTTTGAATCCCATTGGTGACAAGACATGGTGACGATCAGCCCAAGCTCGAATGTCCTCTTTCCATCGCCATCCTTCATCGGCCGGATAATCACTTCGCTCAGGTCGAGGAGTGAAGTGACCATCGGATGGTGGCCTAGGAGGGGGGGTGGACAAATTGATGCTTGAGGGGACTGGGCTAATTGTCCTGAATCGTTCCCGCTGGCCTGTTTGGGGTCCCGGGGTCCATTCCCGCTCGGAAATGGTTTCATCATCATCGGGCACAAAGGAGTCCTGGCGAGGGCGTCTTGGGTGGGAACTCCTCTGGCCGCGGGGTCGGAAGGGGCGGACGACGAACAAACATTTCTTGTGTGCTTGTCAGCAAGCATCACAAGCGTCGGTCATTGTCGAGGAACGAATGCAGGGGATACCCTGCTTGGTGCATAACGTGCACGACATCTAAAAACAAAACAAAACAGGTTAGTAACTGAATAGAAAGTAAGCAATCAAGAAAGAAAAGGAAGAAATACGATGATTTATAATTTTAAAACGGAATTCAAATTAAAAAAGCGCTAGTAGGAGGTTTTTAAAAGTCTAGAAGAGAGTCGTGAAGAAAGGGAATTATTAATATTGGATCATAATGTTGACAAACGTTTAATTGGAGAAAACGTACAAAGTAGATAGAAGTGGGGTTCTGAAAGTATTAGCAGGAAAAACAAAAAGCAAGCAGGAAGGGGAGTGGGGTTAGTAGAGTGCGCAAGAAAAAACTGGAAAGGCAGGAAGACGAGGGGGAATACGCACAAGAAGGACAAACGCGGTTGAGGTTGAACGAAGTGGAGCGGGTGAGAGAGAAAGTGAAGTGCGTGTCGTGTGAAGATGGTCTTTTATACCATGGTGAAGCTGAGACGATCTCAGCAGTTTCAGCACCTGCAGAAGTCTCAGCTTCAAGGCGTGTGGGCAAAATTGAAGCTAAGTCTCAGCGAATGCTGCAACTGGGAAGTGAAATGCTCGCGTGAGGCAGAAGAACAATGGGGGTCTGGCTGAGTATTGCAATTTATTGAATTGTCAAGCTGAGTCAAATCCCCTTTGTTTCCTTAAATTGCCACCTGATCACCCAGGAGGGTGGTCGTAAGGACCTTGTTGAATGTGCATTGTGGGTGCAATGCACAAGTGACCCATGCAGAAAAGCACCCGGTGCATTTGGTCACAAGTGACCGTGGCAAGATTACCGGCCATATGGCCTGGTAATAGTATGTGAACAAAGGGGGGGGCTGTAAGACAAGTGAATACAGCGTGAGCTTGCCTCGACCCATTGCTCAGGTTTGGTTTTGGGTCATAATTGAAATGCTCAGTGGCTGAACATTGGAATTGCACAGTGATTGAACTATAGATATAACAATATCAAATGCACCATGCTGAGCCATTGCTCAGTCGTTTTTGTATGCGCGCACTCTGAGCATTTGGCACAGCATCGGATGACATTTCAGCCAGGTGCAGCATTTCACACGCTTTGGTGAAGTGCTCCAACCTGAGCCTTTTAGTGAGCTATTGCAGAATTAGTTCATTCCATGGCTTTACTGAGCACTTTCACACGGTGCTTTTGACCATGACATGCTCAGCTTGCGTGTGCAAATCGGGTGAAACGCAATGCTGAGCATGTTGCACATGAGCTACGTAAATGCAAACGATCGGAAGGTGCATGCACATTTGCTATATGCATGCAGGCTCAAGTAGTATTACACCTTCCTGATCTGTACAGTACAGTCGACACTGTAGTACGCAGTACACATTTGTAAATGTATGCTGCGGGGCAGAGCAAAAGCTGTTCAACAATGTAACATGCAATCACGTCAAGCCATCGAGTCATATCTCTCACCTGCATCCCTTTGATGCACCTTGTTGGACAGCTCTGCCTAACTACGGCACAGATGCGCATGTAATCCAAGTTAGTGTAAGTGGGTCATAATGGGATGACTTAATATTTGGGTCATACACAAAGAGTTGATTCACTCCGGTGCCATTGTTGGGGCAAACAATGACTGGCCCGCTTGTTCATTGTCAGGCAGCCACATGCTGTCATACGCACCCCCGATGGGTCATACACAGGCAACTTTCACACGCCTGGAAGACATTTTACTGCCTATTTTCTTGGTCGGGTTGTCAGCTTGACTGCAGACGCTCACCCGCTTGCGCGTGGAAACCTGAGGCCAATCAGTGTGGATTTGCTTCAGCCTCATCCACATTAGAATAATCCCAGCCTATGATTGCTGAGGCTGATCATGTTTGCGTGGGTATCTCCCACCGCGGGTCATTTTCTTCACGTTCTCACACGCCCCGCGCAAGTTGTGGCACCTGGCTTGCAGCCAAAAAATCCCTTGGGCGTGTGGCCTCTTTCTCCAGAGTTTTGTACGCGCGTGAGGCAAAGACCCGGATGCCAATCTCGGTGGATTAGTACTCGCCTCAAACGCAATAGGGGTGAATGTATATGTGGATCACGGCTCACGGCTGGCGCCCCCTTTGATCATCCCACACATTCCCCCTGAAAGCCCAGTAGGCATCAGTCAGCAAAAAACTTCAGGCAAAACCAAAGTCATGTTTGGTGGCATGCCACCAAACATATCTCACCCGCCCACACACAAACATCCCCACAGTGAGATTGCCCTTTGAAACTGCCAACATTGCCCAGTAGGTCCCTGTGCAAGAATTGACCTGGGGAAGATATGCATCCATGTTCGCTGTCACACCAGCGAACATGACTGCATGCCTCTAATATGCCCTCTACAATAAGTTGCTACAACCCACCCAACTTCGGATATGCTAATGTCAACCTTGTTCCACCAAAGGTTTCGTCACTCGCTGCAGATCCAGAAGTCATAATGGTGCACCCACATTTTGGCCACCTTGCCTTGATATATGCCCCAAATTGGATATGAAAGATATCAGCCCAAGACGCCCACCCCCATCAAGACCATGCACGTAACCACAGGCCATCCCCCTTTTGGCCTGTTGCTGCCACTCATATAAGTTCCCCACCTGTGCTTATTCCTCTTCATTCCCTTTAGCTAACCCTTCCCAATCATATATATCTCAACTGTCCCCAAATAATTTAAAATAGCCATCATGTCAACCCCTTCACAACCACTTTGCATTGGGATGATTAATATTTGTATTCAAATAAATAGTGATATAACCTTAAAGCCTGAGAATTCCCACTTAGGTTCTTGGATTATCCTATGGCACAATCAGCACAACATATTTGTATATCTCCCCAATCACCAGCATGCTATTGGCTCTCTCCCGGGAACCCTCTCCCAAACGTTGATACCATTCCTTGGGGCACCAAAAACGTTCATGCACTGTGGTCCTGGTGGGGCATGGATTGAAAATTGCCAATCCAATCCTACTCAAATATTATTTGTTGAGGGAGTATTTATGACTGATGCCAATGATCCCTCCTCATCTCAGAAACCCAATCTAGCATTGATGTTCTTCACATGGTATCCAAACATTGTATTCATAATGGAAACCTTTCGAACACAAGATTTCAAGCTTAAAATGCCCAAAGAATATGACAGTACTACTCATTGTCAATGTCAACTCTTTACTCCGACATTTCCCGCTTCAAACTCAAAGCCTGCTTCATATCCTGCTGTTTCATCATTGATTTCCAAGCAAAAACTGATACAATTACCCAGTGGATCAGACCTCCCCATGATAACCCCGCCCCATGCCATTATTCAAACCCCCCTCCTCCCTCATCAAAAGACCGGACTAGCTTTTCTCTGGGATTGAGAAATCCCCAATGGCCAATCAGCCCGTAACCTTTGGGCAACCTCACCCCCAGGATCCACTTTTAATGCCACGCACATAATTACAAACAAGGTTGTTAGCTCATTTGAATCCCTTTCGACCAATACCCCTCTTGGAGGACTGCTTGCGGATGATATGGGATTAGGTAAAACCATTCAGGCCATTGCTCTAATTGGTACCTCCAAGGAGCGGATGATTGCAAACCCCCATCGCTCCACGCCCACCATGATCATCTGCCCCCCTCGATTAATTACCAACTGGCAATCAGAAATATCCAAGCATGCTCAGGCTGGAGCACTGCATGCCAAAATCTACCATGGTCCCACTCGTCACTCATTATCCCAAGCCGACATTTTAAAATATGATATCATCATCACTTCTTACAATACTATCACCCAAGAATTTAAGCAAACCAATCCCTCTACATCATTCATTTTTCAAATCAATTGGCATCGTATAATCTTGGATGAAGCACAGTGAGTGGCTGAGCTTAAATGATTCAAATTACCTTTTATATCCAATAACCCTTGCCCCCTCTTATAGCTATATTCGCTCTCAATACACTGCCACTCACCGTGCCATTAATAGCCTCCTTTCATCCCGTCGAATATGTTTAACGGGAACACCTATTCACAACACCATTTATGACCTTTTGGGCATAATATCATTCATCACTCAACCCCAGAGCGCCGATCAAGATAACTGGTCACCATTCATCCTGAGTAGTCTTTCAAAAGGTTGAAATGATATTTTGCATTTTGCATTGTGGCATTTAAGTTTGCGCCGCACCAAAACCACACATCTCGAATCCCTCCCCACTATTACCCATCATTATGAGCTGCTCCCACTCAACCCGACCATGCAGCAAGAATATTCCACATTATATGAAGAATTCCTATAATCCAAAAGCAAAGGACCAGGAGAGTTTTTCAGAAATATTAATAAGCTGCGAATATGTTGTAACCATCACATTATGCTTAACACAATTGCGGAGGCGGAGTTGGAAGACCCCGAGGGCAGGAGCACTCAGGATAACTCCCCAACAATCACACGAACTATTGTGGATGTGGAAACATGCATGATGAGTAGTAAAATTGCACACCTCCTACAAAGCTTAATGAAGAACAAACAAACAAGGTGTGGTCCAACCAAATCGGTGGTTTATACCCAATGGAACCCATTTCTAGATTTGTGCATTAATTCTAATATGCATCCATTACCAATTGACTCCATCTGACTTTTTTATATTGTAGAATCGGTATTGCTCTTGCCCATCACTCTATCCTTTCAGCACGAATTGATGGAACAATTACACCACGAGCACAGGACAAGGCGCTTGAGAATTTCTTCAATAATCCTGAATGTGAAGTACTCATTGCATCTATTGCAGCGGCTGGAACTGGCCTCAATATAACTTGTGCTAATATAGTCTATTTAATGGTGAGGGGCCCCCCAAAATTCTCCCCAGATTTTCGGACCCTGACATCCACATTTCCAGGAGCCCAATTGGAACCCAGCCATTGAGGCTCAGGCTGTTGATCGTCTACATCGTATTGGCCAACAACGACCTGTACAGGTCATCCACTATATCACTCCTCATTCAGTTGAGGTCAACATGCGGAAGGTACCTTTCAAGCTCATCTTTCACTTGATTGTATTACTATTCTCAAATCCTTCCTTATGGGAATGCCATATTCCAATCAACAATAGGTCCAAGAAAAGAAAAAATCATTAACTGCGTGAGCCTTACTGATATTATATAATTTGTGATTGACAAAGTTGATAACTCCTGTTGACTCTGGCACAGGTCCAAAATTATGAACACCATGAGCTGGATTGAACTTCTTCAATATTTCCTCAATGAAAATGAGCAATAGAGTATTATTGCTAAGGGAGACGGTGATACATTTCAATTCATATTGTCTATATTCTAATATATTTAGCAAGTTGTTGCATCCTTAAGAGATAATAATCAGATTTTATTACACCTGCACAAATAATTCACAAAATGTTAATTTGTCACAGTGCTATACCGTGACAAATTACTAAGTTATTGCAGAGCATCACCATTCGGCCTCACCAGGGCGAATCTCGCGTCAATCGTCGGCGATTGACTTCACGTCGCACCGCGGTCAGTATAAAATCTTGCTTCAGTCGCGTTAGTGTCACTTTATAGTCACTGGATTTAGTGGGTCACGTCACGTCAGCGTCAAGACAACGTCAATCGTCACATGTGTCACATGAGAATGTCACTCAAAGCCCAAACCCATTTCAACACTATGCGCAACGTTCGTGTAATTTCACCTCATTGGCTTCCGCCTCCCCGACGCTTAGCATGCTTACGCACCCGCACCGCCCTCCATCCGGATGAGACTCCGACACTGCCCGCCCCTCTCCGTCCTCACCACTCCTTACGCTTTCACACCCCCGCCCCTACCATCCTCACCCTTGTGTAGTACCCTCCCGACATGCCTCCGACAACGCTTACCATCCTTACGCTCATGTAGTGCCCTCCCGACATGCCTCCGACACCACTGATGACCCTTACGCTTGTGTAGTGCCCTCCCGACATGCCTCCGACACAGCTTACCATCCTTACGCTCATGTAGTGCCCTCCCGACATGCCTCCGACAACAGTTACCCTCCCTCCCGACATTCTCCCGACACTGCTTACCATCCTTACGCTCATGTAGTGCCCTCCCGACATGCCTCCGACAACAGTTACCCTCCCTCCCGATATTCTCCCGACACTGCTTACCATCCTTACGCTCATGTAGTGCCCTCCCGACATGCCTCCGACAACGCTTACCCTCCCTCCCGACATTCTCCCGACACTGCTTACCATCCTTACGCTCATGTAGTGCCCTCCCGACATGCCTCCGACAACGCTTACCCTCCTCACGCTTCCGTATTACATCCACAGTGTACAGTACGGTGGCTTGTTGGCGTACACGATGAACGCAATTGCCGAAATATGCTGAGTGGCCTTCTCTGCCAACAGGACCTAAGGGGATATTGGTCAGTATATTCACCATGTTGTGGCTAGGGTTTAAATCATGAGACTCACAAATTAAAACCTAATAAGTGGACTATTTAAGACAAGAATTGTGTCTCCTGTTTCGCCGACAAAACCATTTTATTTCATATCAATCAAATGAACACTTTGCTTAGTCCTTACCTCATGAGCATTGAATAGTTCAAAAGTTGACTTTAGTAGGTTTCTCACTAGTCAACTTTATTCAATGTCTCACAGGGAAGTGATTTCATTTGCATGATATGAAATAATTTGCAAAACATCGCCTCCTTCAATTTCCCGACAAATCGCATTTGCACCTTTTTTCTCGAATTTGGATCTTTTATCAAAAAATTTTCAAACAAGTTAGCAATCAACTCGTCACCATCTATTTGCTTAATAAACTACCTCCGCTATGGCCCGAACCCCGGGAAATTCAACAGAATTCAATGAACGACCAACTTCAGCCCCAGAGAGTGGAAGTGAAATCTCTGATATCGCCAGTAGTCGTGAATTAGGCATTGAAGTAGAGAGCCAGTCACATGAAGATAATCAAGATCCACCAGTTCTTCCGGAATGTGAGTATGCATCCATCTTTAATATTTCAAATCTCTCAAAACCTGATATTGTGTCATAGCCTTTATTTCAGGGCAGCCTCCAAGCTCTCAGAAACCGAATTTTAAAAGTTATGAGAAGGAAAAGACTGTTGAACCTTGTGCACCGACAGAAGATGATGGGCAAGATGATGTAATTTTCAGTGGGGAGGTGGAAATTATATCCAAGGAACAATTTGTCTCCAACATTGCTCAAACAATCCCAAGGCTCGAAAAAATCCAAAATGATAGTAAAATTCCTGATTATGTGCGTCAAAAGATTGCTGAAGCCGTGAGCCTGCTCAAAATGGATTTGAACCGTAAGTCCATTACTAATTCAAAACAAAATTGATAAAAATAGCTGCTTACAATATATGGGCAGGTGTGGAGGTGGGAGAATCTCTACCTGAAGGATCTCGAGTCGTAATTGGATTTCCAGGCAAAGGATTAGGAAAAAGACCAAATATACATGCGACCAAAAAAACAAACAAAAAACGCCGTACCTTTGAAGCCGCAAACGATTCTCGCGATCAAGGTGATGGAATTATCAATGTTGAAGGGGACCATATTGATAATGAACCTCCGCATACTGAACCCCCCCCAATACTCAATGAAACAATCCATGATGAAGCTCCACATACTGAAAGTCCCCCGATACCCAATGAAACAATGCATGATGCAACCCCTCCCGCCTCTCCTCGGAATATTCAAGCCTTTCAAGAAAGGGAAACAATTAAACATGATACAATGGGACGAGATATGACTGATATAATTCCCGACGCTGAGCCCGAAGTGTCATCCGCTGCGAATTTTCAAGGAATATTTTTATCCCGCATGGAAGAGTTTGCAGGCGTTTTGAATTATCATTCCAATATTACTCAACAATCATGGAAAAGGGGGCTTGATAATATCAATAGGATTTACAAAAATAGATGGGACAATTTACCAACAAAGGATGCTCATACATTCCTGCCCGTTGGTATTAAGGTGATCAGTAACCGAGATCTTAAAATGTCGGCTTGGCTGCAGGACCTTGAGATGGCAGGTGAGTTTTTTTTTATCTTTGTGCATGATACTTGATTATTGGCTGTTGACTGGTGATATAAATTGCAATATACAGGGTTAGATTCTTTTAAGCCAACCGAAACAGAAGCGTTTTTTGATCACAACATTTGGAATCTCAAATTGATGAAGGAATCAGCTAAACCTCCAGATAATCTCCCAAAATCTGAACACTCCTTCTTCAAAATGGTTCAGAGCCTTCTTTACCCCGCCAATCCAGTTAAACATTTTTGGGCAAATGTTATGTTTGAATCCATTAGTTTAGTCTCATACGATGTGATTGCGTCCAAACCATATGTTGCACCAACATCAAATTCAACCGATCCTCTTGGACTCAAACGGGGAGCAGTTGAATACCTTGCCTCCTGCTTGAGTAAATCGAAGCAACATGCAACCCAACTCAGCATTGAAGGTGGCGGGGCTGACAATGAGATATCCACAAAGCCGCACAAGAACCTGGAGGATCTAATGGATACAGTTATCCATTTGATGATTGCATACAACATGGTACGTGCACATACAAAGGTCGAAGTTAATGGCATCAAAGGCAAACTCACAAACTCAAAAAAAAATGAGGCCATCAAAGATCTTTTGGCGTGTCACAAGAATCTTGGAATCAATCGAATTTGCTATGGTATATTAGCGGCATTCTGTGCGGCGGGGGTTCGTGGTTTGATGGTATGCTCAGATGACTGGAGAACAAGCTCAGTTAAAGGGGCTTTAGCACTAATTGACATTTCCGCAAAACTTTCAGAGGGTAAAAATCTAGTGGAGCCAGTGTGGCTACGTACTAATAAGTATATATGTAATTTACTGAATAAAAGTTTCTTCTCATCAGAGTCTTTTAACCCCACTGTACCTCTTAGATTTGATTTTGCACGATGCTTAGTATTAGACTTTGGTGATGCCTGGGTGGCGAATCGCGGGCTTGGTTCAAGTGATGAGGTCACCTTGATGGTACCCAGGTCAGCTAAACTCACAACCAGGATTGACCCGTTTTAGATTAGCTTTGTACTAGATAGATTGTAATTTAATTTTGCAAAGTGATTTATGAATTTAATAATCATGACTTCCTATCCTACTACTGCCCGGATGCCACAGTCTGAGTACCAATAGTAATTGTACGGCGGCATGCCTCCGTACATCATTGCGAAGACTCCGACAAGACGCAAGCTGAGTCAGGCGTTGTG
This sequence comes from Austropuccinia psidii, assembly GCA_023105745.1. Lineage (NCBI taxonomy): Eukaryota > Fungi > Basidiomycota > Pucciniomycetes > Pucciniales > Sphaerophragmiaceae > Austropuccinia > Austropuccinia psidii. Next base: position 29,993,926 of record JALGQZ010000007.1, on the reverse strand, counting down.
CCCGCGAGTAGCACACGCGGGGGCATTGCGGGAGGTCGCGTGTATCACTTCACGCCAGCCCATAATAGGCAAAAGGTTCCTGTGTCTTTCAAGAGGAGTGGGATAACTAGGGATCCGCAGCAGGATGCATATTGCATTTGCGTGTGCTTGCAATATTCCAAATTGCTGGATTGGAAAGTGATTGCATGGGAACATCAATGTGTAAAATTGAATAATGCACTATCCACTGCAATTTTCAGGTTCAGGTATTTGAGATCGTGAATTTGCCAAGGTCAGGCGTGAGCTTTCTTTTTAGCCGCAATTAAAAAAGATTCATCCATCGCAATCCAATTTAGGTGATATTAAGAAATCAGTAATCATTCGGTTTCATTTCATTTTCTGCTGAAAGCATGCCATTCACGAAAAAAGGAAAAGAGCGTAAAAGGGAACTCGCGAGAAAGCGTCGGGCTGAGGAAGGAAAGTGTGAGTTACTCGCTTAATCTCAGTGTATATATATAGATATATATATATGCTTCCACATTTATGTGGCACCCTCATTGGGCCCCACTGAAGAACATGGGCTTTAGTCGGTTCAGATTGTGCCAATGTCATGTGGGCTCCAACAGGGAAGTCAAAGGATGTGTGCCGAAGAAAGCTCCTTGGCAGTATCTGATATCTTGTGTGCTTCAACACATAGTGATCCCGCAACCACTCGGGAATAGTAGCAGATCCCAAAAGACAAATGAGCGCAAAACGACCCGAATGAATAGGTTTTTTTCCTCCTCTCGCCCAACAGCACAAATATCAATGCCAGTATCAGCAAATATCACCCCAAGTGAAATTCGGAGGGTTGTGGATGTCAATCAGATCAAACGCATTCACTTTGGCCGTGTGGCAATTTTCTCTTCAACCGGATTACTCATTGCCCTTGTTGAATTCCGACCATTCACAACAATGAGTGAAGTCGAGGTCAATCAATGGGATGAATTATCACAATTCTTATTTCGCGAAAAGAGGTTCACTGACCCTATTGCAACAAATGGAGCATTACTGGAGGGATTTATGTTCGCAATTGGGTGGCGCAAATGCACCACGAAGAATGAACAATTTGGTCTGTATGGTAGTGCTGGCAAAATTGAAAATGCAAAAGATGAATGGCGGGACCGAGGTGCCAATCTTAGCTCGGTGGGTCGCATTCTAGGTCAATCCTTACGATATGTTGGGGATAATTTATTTCAGAAGATTCAAAATTGCTACAACTCATTGGGGGTTCCGTCTTTTGATCAAGTCAACTATGAAGGCGATATTCCGGCAAATCAGGGTGCATTCGAGTTCGCTTCCGCACTCACTTTCACCATGAATGGATTCAAAAACGCACCTCATGTTGATAAGGATGCATTGCTGTATGCTTTGGGATGGTGGTTTCAAGCTGATAAGCGGACCGGCCAAATTCAAAGAGATGCGTCAAAGCGGTGTACAGGGGGAAAATTGATTTTCCCAAATGAGCATTTTTGGATTGATCTATCCACATGTCATGGGCTCATTCAGGTAGTGTGGGCCAGTAGTACATTTGTTCATTATACTGATCCAGCACAGGACAACGAAAGCACGACACTAGTGGGTATGTCCGCACAATGCTCAAGCAGGTTAGCAAAAACAATGCGGCAAAAAAGCAATGGCTATTATGAGATTGGCGAGAGAGCGGGCTATCAAATCAGGGATGGTAATACAATCTCATGCCGATTCAAAGAATGAGGAGATTTGCAAGTGGGTTGGGTAAGTAATGGTGAGGTAAGGCAGAGGACAATATACACCAGGATTGGATGGATTCGAGTGCGGGAGATGGGGTGTCTCACATGAAAAAGGGGTGAAGTGGATTATGTACGGTGGCATGCCATCGTACATCGGTCCTGGTTTGTTGCTATTGTCCAGGATGCCAATGCTTCACACGCGAATCCTCATGCTTGTGCAGGTTCTGACAATGCTAAAAGTTCCTTATGCCTATGCGGGGGGCCATCGCTACACACGCCAATCCTTATGCCTGTGCAGGCTCCCGAAAGTTTACACGCCAATCCTTACGCCTTTACAGGCTTTCGACGATTCAAACGCCAATTCTTACGCTTGTGAAGCTTCCCCACAATGCTGAAATTTTCTTTAGCCTGTGCAGGATCCCAAGAATTCACACACCAATTCTTACGCCTGTGCAGGCTCCCAACAATTCACACGCTAATCCTTATGCTTGGGGAGGGTCCCAAAAGTGCTAAAATTCCTTACGCCTGTACAGGCTTCCGACGATTCACACGCCAATCCTTACGCATGGGAGGGTTGCCAACAATGCTGACAAATTCTTACGCCTGTGCAGGCTCCCAACAATTCACACGCCAATCCTTATGCCTGTGCAGGCTCCCAACAATTCACACGCCAATCCTTATGCCTGTGCAGGCTCCCAACAATTCACACGCCAATCCTTACGCCTGTGCAGCCTCCCGACAAGTCACACGCCAATCCTTAGGCTTGTGAAGGTTCTAGCCAATTTAAACAATTCAATACATGAGTAAGACTAATAGCGTGTGACCATAGGAAAGGCCATGTTTCACGAATCTGGACTCGATTGCTCACATACGGAACCTCCCGCTTTTTTACAGTTAAGAATGGGTATGGCTCTAAACCATGGGAGAAGAAAATATAGGAGAGGATAACGGCAACTATTGGGGCATTTTGAGAAAAAGAGGGTCACACAAACAAATACTCACTCAAACCTTTGGTAGGGCACTTATAAAACGTTTTCTCATGCAATAGGATATTTGAACCATTGAACAAAATATAACTTAACGTGAGCAAAGAATGTAATAGAAATGGAAAATAACAATCATTCAATACAAAAAATTTATATGAAAGAAAGTATTACAAATAATAAATAGAGGAAATAATGATTTTCTTTTTAAATTTTTTTATTTTTCTAAGTATTTCGAGACTATCCCGGTGATGTCCTCCTTTGGATAAGCCTCCATTGCCTTGCCAAGGAGGGAGTTTAGTTCCTCCCGGAATTCCCGGTGCATCTCATTTTGATGAGTTGCATCCACGAAAGGAATCATGTGGAGCAAGCGACGATGCTCCAACAAGATTCGGTTGATCGAATCGTGGACGATGGCTCGAGGAATCATTAGGGTCGGTCGCAGGTCGGTGAATTCCTGGCGAGCGTCATCGTGAGAATGAGACGAGCTTGGCACCGGGGGGGAGGAGGCGTTGGGGTTCTCGGGGGCACTGGAAGGGATCTCTGGGGAGGGAACCGGGGTTGGAGTGGAAGGGGAAGATGGTGGAGTCGGTGAAGAAGAAGGGGGAGGGGGAGGGGGAGGGGGATGGTTTGATCCCACGGGCGTATTGTCGATGATGATGATCGAGCGAGGAGTGGCGGGACGATCTGGAGACGGTCAAAGAAAAAATGAGGAAAGGTGAATATGGATCGAAGAGAAAGAAGGGGTGACTTACCATAAGGTTCCTCCGTGGATTGCGTAGGAGCCACCTCAGGTTCTGGCTCACGAGTCGTATCGTCCTCAGGTGGTTGGGACGATGGACTTGGGCCAGGAATAGGTGGCTCTTCGGTTCGGGAGGTTTCTAAAAAAGGAGTAAGAGTCAGTTCACTCGACTCGAAAGTGAAAGTGAAAATGAAATGAAACTTTGGCTGCTTACCACGGAATAATTCCTCAGACCATCGGGTGCCACTCGGGCCTGGAGTGGGTTGCCGGGGGGTTTGCTCGCGAGGCAAACTGGGAACGGGAGAGTCGTGTCGGGGGGGATTCAGGGGGTTTGGTTCTATGAGTAATGGAAAAAAGTCAGTATTATTGCGTGAAGAGAAATGAGATAAAGAGGAGAAATAAAACTTACTTTGGCGTTTGAATCCCATCGGTGACAAGACATGGTGACGATCAGCCCAAGCTCGAATGTCCTCTCACCATCGCCATCCTTCATCGGCCGGATAATCACTTCGCTCCGGTCGAGGAGTGAAGTGACCATCGGATGGTGGCCTAGGAGGGGGAGTGGACAAATCGATACTGGAGGGGACAGGGCTAATCGTCCGGAATCGTTCCCGTTGGCCTGTTTGGGGGCCCGGCGTCCATTCACGCTCGGAAATGGTTTCATCATCGTCGACCACAAAGGAGTCCTCGCGAGGGCGTCTTGGGCGAGAACTCGTCTGGCCTCGTGGTCGGAAGGGGCGGACAACGAACGAACATTTCTTGTGTGCTTGTCGGCAAGCATCACAAGCGTCGTTCGTCGTCGAGGAGCGAATGCAGGGGATACCCCGCTTGGTGCATAACGTGCACGACATCTAAAAACAAAACAAAACAGGTTAGTAACTGAATAGAAAGTAAGCAATCAAGAAAGAAAAGGAAGACATACGATGATTTATATAAATTTAAAACGGAATCAATATAAAAACGCTCTAGTCGGAAGTTTTTAAAAGTCTGGAAGGAAGTCGTGAAGAAAGAAAAATATTAATATCGGTACATAATGTTGACGAAAGTTTAATTGGAGAAAACGTACAAAGTAGATAGAAGTGGGGTTCTGAAAGTATTAGCAGGAAAAACAAAAAGCGAGCAGGAAGGGGAGTGGGGTTAGTCGAGTGCGAAAGAAAAGACTGGAAAGGCAGGAAGACAAGGGGGAATACGCACAAGAAGGACAAACGCGGGTGAGGTTGAGCGAAGTGGAGCGGGTGAGAAAGAAAGTGAAGTGCGTGTCGTGTGAAGATGGTCTTTTATACCAAGGTGAAGCTGAGACGATCTCAGCAGTTGCAGCACCCGCAAAAGTCTCAGCTTCAAGGCGTGTGGGCAAAATTGAAGCTGAGTCTCAGCGAATGCTGCAACTGAGAAGTGAAATGCTCGCGTGAGGCAGAAGAACAATGGGGGTCTGGCTGAGTATTTCAATTTATTGAATTGTCAAGCTGAGTATTGCAATTTATTGAATTGTCATGCTGAGTCAAATCCCCTTTGTTTCCTTAAATTGCCACCCGATCACCCAGGAGGGTGGTCGTGAGGCCCTTATTGATTGTGCATTGTGGGTGCAATGCACAAGTGACCGCGGCAAGATCACCGGCCTTATGGCCTGGTGATAGTCTTTGAACAAAGGGGGGGGCTGTAAGACAAGTGAATACAGCGTGAGCTTGCCTCGACCCATTGCTCAGGTTTGCTTTCGGGTCATAATTGAAATGCTCAGTGGCTGAACATTTTAATTGCACAGTAATTGAACAATTGATATAACAATATCAAATGCACCGCTGAGTATTGCAATTTATTGAATTGTCAAGCTGAGTCAAATCCCCTTTGTTTCCTTAAATAGCCACCCAATCACCCAGGAGGGTGGTCGTGAGGCCCATGTTGAATGTGCATTGTGGGTGCAATCCACAAGTGACCCATGCAGAAAAGCACCCGGTGCATTTGGTCACAAGTGACCGCGGCGAGATTACCGGCCATATGGCCTGGTAATAGTATGTGAACAAAGGGGGGGGCTGCAAGACAAGTGAATACAGCGTGAGCTTGCCTCGACCCATTGCTCAGGTTTGCTTTCGGGTCATAATTGAAATGCTCAGTGGCTGAACATTGGAATTGCACAGTGATTGAACTATAGATATAACAATATCAAATGCACCATGCTGAGCCATTGCTCAGTCGTTTTTGTATGCGCGCACTCTGAGCATTTGGCACAGCATCGGATGACATTTCAGCCAGGTGCAGCATTTCACACGCTTTGGTGAAGTGCTCCAAACTGAGCCTTCCAATGAACTATTGCAAAAGAGTTCATTCCATGGCTTTACTGAGCACTTTCTCACGGTGCGTTTGACCATGACATGCTCAGCTTGCGTGTGCAAATCGGGTGAAACGCAATGCTGAGCATGTGGCACATGAGCTACGTAAATGCAAACGATCGGAAGGTGCATGCACATTTGCTAGATGGATGCAGGCTCAAGTAGTATTACACCTTCCTGATCTGTACAGTACAGTCGACACTGTAGTACGCAGTACACCTTTTTAAATGTACTGCGGGGCAGAGCAAAAAGCTGTTCAACAATGTAACATGCAATAACGTCAAGCCATCAAGTCATATCTCTCACCTGCATCCCTTTGATGCACCTTGTTGGACAGCTCTGCCTAACTACGGCACAGATGCGCATGTAATCCAAATTGATGTAAGTGGGTCTTAATGGGATGACTTAATATTTGGGTCTAACACAAAGAGTTGATTCACTCCGGTGCCATTGTTGGGGCAAACAATGACTGGCCCGCTTGTTCATTGTCGGGCAGCCACACGCTTTCATACGCACCCCCGATGGGTCATACACAGGCAACTTTCACACGCCTGGAAGACATTTTACTGCCAGTCTTCCAGCTGCCTATTTTCTTGGTCGGGTTGTCAGCTTGACTGCAGACGCTCACCCGCTTGCGCGTGGAAACCTGAGGCCAATCAGTGTGGATTTGCTTCAGCCTCATCCACATTAGAATAACAATCCCAGCCTATGATTGCTGAGGCTGGTCATGTTCGCGTGGGTATCTCCCACCGCGGGTCATTTTCTTCACGTTCTCACACGCCCCGCGCAAGTTGTGGCACCTGGCTTGCAGCCAAAAAATTCCTCGGGCGTGTGGCCTCTTTCTCCGGAGTTCTGTACGCGCGTGAGGCAAAGAGGCCAATGCCAATCTCGGTGGATTAGTACTCGCCTCAAACGCCATAGGGGTGAATGTATATGTGGATCACGGCTCACGGCTGGCGCCCCCTTTGATCATCCCAGACATTCCCCCCTGAAAGCCCAGTATGCATCAGTCAGCAAAAAACTTCAGGCCAAACCAAAGTCATGTTCGGTGGCATGCCACCGAACATATCTCACCCGCCCACACACAAACATCCCCACAGTGAGATTGCCCTTTGAAACTGCCAACATTGCCCAGTAGGTCCCTGTGAACAATTAACCTGGGGAGGATACGCTCATTGTTCGCTGTCACACCAGCGAACATGACTGCATGCCTCTAATATGCCCTCCACAATACCTGCTACAACCCACCCAATTTCGGATGTGCTAATGTCAGCCTTGTTCCACCAAAGGTTTCGTAACTCGCTGCAGATCCAGCAGTCAAATGGTGCACCCACATTTTGGCCACCTTGCCTTGATATATGCCCCAAATCGGATATGAAAATTATGAGCCCAAGAGGCCCACCTCCATCAAGACCATGCACGTAACCACAGGCCATCCCCCTTTTGGCCTGTTGCTGCCACTCATATAAGTTCCCCACCTGCGCTTATTCCTCTTCATTCCCTTTAGCTAACCCTTCCCGATCATATAATTCCCAACTGTCCCCAAATAATTCAAAATAGCCATCATGTCAACCCCTTCACAACCACTTTGCATTGGGATGATTAATATTCGTATTCAAATAAATAGTGATATAACCTTAAAGCCTGAGAATTCCCACTTAGGTTCTTGGATTATCCTATGGCACAATCAACACAACATATTCGTATATCTCCCCAATCACCAGCATGCTATTAGCTCTCTCCCGGGAACCCTTTCCCAAACGTTGATACCATTCCTTGGGGCACCCAAAACGTTCATGCACTGTGGTCCTGGTGGGGCATGGATTGAAAATTGCCAATCCAATCCTACTCAAATATTATTTGTTGAGGGAGTATTTATGACTGATGCCAATGATCCCTCCTCATCTCAGAAACCCAATCTAGCATTGATGTTCTTCACATGGTATCCAAACGTTCTATTCATAATGGAAAGCTTTCGAACACAAGATTTCAAGCTTAAAATGCCCAAAGAATATGACTGTACTACTCATTGTCAATGTCAACTCTTTACTCCGACATTTCCCGCTTCAAACTCGACGCCTGCTTCATATCCTGCTGTTTCATCATTGATTTCCAAGCAAAAACTGATACAATTACCCAGTGGATCAGACCTCCCCATGATGACCCCGCCCCATGCCATTATTCAAACCCCCCTCCTCCCTCATCAAAAGACCGGACTAGCTTTTCTCTGGGATCAAGAAATCCCCAATGGCCAATCAGCCCGTAACCTTTGGGCAACCTCACCCCCAGGATCCACTTTTAATGCCAGGCACATCATTACAAACAAGGTCGTTAGCTCATTTGAATCCCTTTCGACCAATACCCCTCTTGGAGGACTGCTTGCGGATGATATGGGATTAGGTAAAACCATTCAGGCCATTGCTCTAATTGGTACCTCCAAGGAGCGGATGATTGCAAACCCCCATCGCTCCACGCCCACCATGATCATCTGCCCCCCTCGCTTAATTACCAACTGGCAATCAGAAATATCCAAGCATGCTCAGGCTGGAGCACTGCATGCCAAAATCTACCATGGTCCCACTCGTCACTCATTATCCCAAGCCGACATCTTAAAATATGATATCATCATCACTTCTTACAATACTATCACCCAAGAATTTAAGCAAACCAATCCCTCTACATCATTCATTTTTCAAATCAATTGGCATTTTATAATCTTGGATGAAGCACAGTGAGTGGCTGAGCTTAAATGATTCAAATTACCTTTTATATCCAATAACCCTTGCCCCCTCTTATAGCTATATTCGCTCTCAATACACTGCCACTCACCGTGCCATTAATAGCCTCCTTTCATCCCGTCGAATATGTTTAACGGGCACACCTATTCACAACACCATTTATGACCTTTTGGGCATAATATCCTTCATCACTCAACCCCAGAGCGCCGATCAAGATAACTGGTCACCATTCATCCTGAGTAGTCTTTCAAAAGGTTGCAATGATATTTTGCATTTGGCATTGCGGCATTTAAGTTTGCGCCGCACCAAAACCACACATCTCGAATCTCTCCCCACTATTAGCCATCATTATGAGCTGCTCCCACTCAACCCGACCATGCAGCAAGAATATTCCACATTATATGAAGAATTCCTATCATCCAAAAGCAAAGGACCAGGAGAGTTTTTCAGAAATATTAATAAGCTGCAAATATGTTGTAACCATCACATCATGCTTAACACAATTGCGGAGGCGGAGCTGGAAGACCCCGAGGGCAGGAGCACTCAGGATAACTCCCCAAGAATCACACGAACTATTGTGGATGTGGAAACATGCATGATGAGTAGTAAAATTGCACACCTCCTACAAAGCTTAATGAAGAACAAACAAACAAGGTGTGGTCCAACGAAATCGGTGGTTTATACCCAATGGACCCAATTTCTAGATTTGTGCGTTAATTCTAATATGCATACATTACCAATTGACTCCATCTGACTTTTTTATATTGTAGAATTGGTATTGCTCTTGCCCATCACTCTATCCTTTCAGCACGAATTGATGGAACAATTACACCACGAGCGCAGGACAAGGCGCTTGAGAATTTCTTCAATAATCCTGAATGTGAAGTACTCATTGCATCCATTGCCGCGGCTGGAACTGGCCTCAATATAACTTGTGCTAATGTAGTCTATTTAATGGTGAGGGGCCCCCCAAAATTCTCCCCTGATTTTCGGACCCTGACATCCACATTTCCAGGAGCCCAATTGGAACCCAGCCATTGAGGCTCAGGCTGTTGATCGTCTACATCGTATTGGCCAACAACGACATGTACAGGTCATCCACTATATCACTCCTCATTCAGTTGAGGTCAACATGCGGAAGGTACCTTTCAAGCTCATCTTTCACTTGATTGTATTACTATTCTGAAATCATTCCTTATGGGAATGCCATATTCCAATTACCAATAGGTCCAAGAAAAGAAAAAATCATTAACTGCGTGAGCCTTACTGATATTATATAATTTGTGATTGACAAAGTTGATAACTCCTGTTGACTCTGGCACAGGTCCACAATTATGAACACCATGAGCTGGATCGAACTTCTTCAATATTTCCTCAATGAAAATGAGCAATAGAGTACTATTGCAAGGGAGACGGTGATACATTTCAATTCATATTGTCTATATTCTAACATATTTAGCAAGTTGTTGCATCCTTAAGAGATAATAATCAGATTTTATTACACCTGCACAAATAATTCACAAAATTTTAATTTGTCACAGTGCTATACCGTGACCAATTACTAAGTTATTGCAGAGCATCACCATTAGGCCTAATAACTGGCATGTCAAGTATCTTGAGGGCGCTAGTCTGCATCTTACTACAGCCTTTGAGCCAATCTTGATCAAATACCTGAAATGATAGGCCTTCCGGAATATCACCATCATCTGTCGATCGTAATTCTGGCAATCTATCAATAGTTTTTTTACCCTTTTTTTTAATCCGATTACAAAACTCTATGTCTCTATCCATTTTCAATACCAAATCATTAAATAACTGGGAGCGCCAGCGTAATCCCACTTTGCGGTAAACTTGACGGCCATTTTCCAGTACCTCCTCAGTATCTGAGCATACTCGAGGGTCATTGAATTGTGATGCTAGGATGGGAAATTTAGCCGTATCACACCATTCACGACGGCGCTCACAGGTCTGCACATAATCAAGTAGATCATCATCAGACTTGGTCCACAATGAAGAAGAGATACAGTAACTAACTCTTTGACGAATCTTTGCGAGCTTTTGATTCTCTTTCTTTTTTACCAAATACTCGGCATCCTTTTGAATAGACTTCCATTCTCTTTTCAAATAAGTGAAATATCGCTCCATTAAAGCCGCCACGACCCCATAGTTGTTATGATCCTTGTTCCAACAGTAGTGATGATACTCAGTGCTGACAAGTGCGAGACGGAATGTACGGTAAAACACCATAGACATCAGCTCGTTGAACGGATGTTGCCATGAGCTCTCCCAGTCCCAAGTGAATTGCTTTAGTCCTAGCTTGTGGAGCTCATTTTCGCAGTAGCTTTGGAAACCCTGAGACTGAACCTGTGTTGATGGCTCATTGAACACATCCTCGGGGACATAACCGAGATGACCAGCCACTTGAATTGCAATTTCACGCTCTTCTGTGCTGGGTGGTGTTGGTAGTGAGGAAAAATCCTTATCCCTAACTTTGAGTAGGAACAGGCAATGTGCGTGTACTGCTGATCTCATTCCATGGACATTCTCTGGAAGTTCTGCCTTCAGCCATTTTTGTTGCTCCTTCTGGCTTGCATGTTTCGCCACATTGTGAGCTTTGCGGGCCTGGTTCCTTTGCTGTCTGACCTCGGATTGTTCAAGCATACTCTGGGCGAGGCCCAGCTGAGGATGGGTGAACTCACTATTTGATTGAGTGCCTTGCTCATGCGCTGTGAAATTGTCCCTCCTTGGTTCATCATTTCTTTCACTTTGAGTCGGAGACATGTTCTCATCCTCATCATCCACCATTGTTTCTCTTGATGTACTGGCATGACCCGTTCTTGGTTTGGAGGCATATGGATGATGACGTCCACTGACTTTCTCTTTATGGACCAGAGGTGAAGACGCATAAAGTTCATCCCCTGCTATGCAAATCATCAGTTAACACATTAAAACATTAATGAAGACTGGTCATCCTCACGATCTTCAATTGGCTCCTGAGATCGGACTGACTTGCCTTTAGGTGCCATATCTAACCCATGAAACAAACATATCAAATCATGAATAAGTTTCTACTCCAAAATTCAAATGACTTACTTTGATGAAGCGTCAATACTGGATTTCCCTCCGACAGACCGCTCCAAGTTACATTTTCCAAAGGTCTTTTTCGTCGCCCCCATCCACGCGCCTTTCATCACCCACATGAACCTGCGATCCTGATGGAATATTGAGGGTTGGCTGTTTACTTTGGCCAAAGGGATCCTGGGATGCGACTGGACTCCGACCGGGATTAAGGAGGAACTCACGTGGAAATTTTGATTGGGGATTAGCGTGTGAGGAGATTTGAGGTGTGCCTTCTGGCCCCTGAGACACATGAATTTGTGTATTAGTGGGATTTGGGGGAATTGGAGTGACGGAAATATTTGGGATCGACCAAGTGCTTGAAGTTGGAGCCTTTGGATTGCCCACATCAATGTTAAGACCTGATACATTCATTGAGGATGCGATAGGGGTTGTGAGAGGAATGTTGGGACTCAATGGTGACTGTGTTTGAACATATTCTATGCTAGATTCACTATTTGAGTCATGAACAGAACCTGAACGGGATTTATGTGACTTGAAAGATGACATAAGGGCCGAAAAAGTACAGTAATATTTTTAACTAGATAAAACACCTCAGTATTATGATAAAATAGAGTGATATGAGATGAAATCTTTTCAAATTTAGAATAGAGAAATTCTATGAATAGTTGGAACTAAGTGTTGTGTGGAAGTCGGATAAGACTCTTTTGAGGAGAATCCTCCCTGCCTCCTCTTGAGCTCCTCCGCTTTTGTCGGAAACCACCCTGCACGGCCTACCAGCATATAATGTGATATTTCCTTGATCTGAAAGGGGACCCATCATCCATAGGTAATCATATTTGGTAACATTTCCGCCTCCCCATTGTCACATTTTGTGAATTATCCAAACTGCCAATATATGCATTGAAATTCCCCAACATTGTACATCTGTAAAGGGGTATATTCATGAAGGATTTACCCACAAAAGAGACATCACCTTTTCACGAAAGGCAAGACAATCCAAATCACATTCCAACTGATTCAAAGCCCGCCGTACTCAAACCAAATACCATGACTTTAGCTGCACTCCAACCCCTTATGTAAGAGAGTTATATAGTTATGTCTGTAATAAGGTTTAAACCATGTACGATGGCGTGCCAGCGTACATGGATTAAATGTTAATCCCCTCAATTCAATGGTAACACTTCACTAATGGAACCCCCTCAATGGTCAAACCCGCACTATCACAATGTGTAAATAAACTAGAATATGTATGAGCATTGAGCAGCATGGCATTTTACCCAATTAAACGCCTAACCAATTCCGCCATCCAGATGAGACATGTTAAACTTTATCCACTGCAGCTCATCCTCCATTACAAATGGGATAAAATCCTCAGCTGGCTCAAATCATCTCCCGCTTCATAAATAATCACTGAATTTTATTTCCAATTAATAACACTCCTAAACACTTTCACATCAACCATAGATATTTATACACAAACCAACCGTACTCCCAATTCCTGCAACAATGACAACCCGGCCATATTCCTCAATGCGTATATGCATGTGTCAACACTGCTCAACTCAAACACATTCTTCCCCTGAGGGTGATAGGCAAGGAGTTGCCTTCACACCTTTCCAATATAAACAGCACATTAAAAAGCTCAAATCAACCATTGCACCCAAATCCCTTCCAAACATCCCTACTTCTGCATCAGGATCTGGGTGCCCACAAATTCTATTGGATCAAATCTTCCCAGCTGATTATTCACGTTTGACCCAAAGCACTTTCTCAACTCCTGCGGGTCTCAATTCAACTGCACAGAAACCATATAGTGGCAGTCAAAGCCTTCCCCCACAAGACCTAGGAATGATAATATCTGCCATTCTATCATTAAGGTATAATTTACCCCGCAGGGCTTCACGCATACTCAACCCCGCCCTGAACCTGCTGATCAAGTCCAGTATCTCAAGCTCAGCTGGTCCCCCCGCTCCTGCATTCCATATACCTCAAGATCTGAGTACCATATTTGAACATCTCCAATTGGAGCCAGTGATTCAAAACTATATATGTTGTCCTCAATGTTTCTCTCTTAATGGCCTTACTGAATCAGTCACAACTGACCAACCCCACTGTCAACGCCATAATGACCCAAATGATCATGATCCCCCTTGCACACAATCATTAGGCAAATTCATCTATTCATCTGAACCCCAAACCCAAAACACAACCAACATGAAGCAAAAATTTATACCAACAAAACATTTCATTTATCAACCATTCAAAAATTGGCTTGCCAGATTCCTCCAGCGGGCTGGAATTATGGACATTCTGCATCAACATCAACAATCCCAAACTCCCGAAGATTCCCCAAAACGTGACGTCTGGGATGGATTGGTCTGGAGACGCTTCACTGGCACTAGAAATATCCATGACCCCCCATTCATGTCCATTCCTGGTGCATTGGCCTTCTCCATATATGTGGACTGGTTTAATGCACATGGAAAGTCAACCCGGTTGGCTAGCATTGGACCTATCATGCTTATTTGTCTTAATCTCCCCCCAAGTGAAAGATTGAAGCCCGAGAATGTCTATGTTGCAGGAATCATCCCTGGTCCGAAGGAGCCAACTGCGCTTCAATTGAATTATCTATTAATGCCACTCATCAACGAGCTCAAAGAGCTATGGCAAGGTTACCATTTTGCACCCACCTCAACAGGTCCATCAGGATCCTTTATCCGTGTTGCCATCCTCACAGCCATTGCGGATGTGGTTGCCATGCGCAAGCTTACTGGATTTATTTGCCATTCAGGAAACCACTTTTGTAATTTTTGCACCATTCACAAAGCTCAAATTGAAGAAATTGGTCCTCAATTTCACTACACGCGCTCATACCAAAGTCATAAATCAACCATTGCCAAATGGCTTCGGGCAACCCCACAACAAAGACAAGAAATTTTCTCTGAGTATGGAGTGCGATATTCAATTTTGGAAGACCTTCCGTATTGGGATGCAACCAGAATGGTTAATCTTGACATAATGCATAATTTAATACTTGGAATTTTGAAGGATCATGCAACTTTCAAATGGTGCATTCCAGAGGCGAAATCAAAAATTTACTTCAGGTCCCGCAGGAAATCCAATGACACCAACAGTTCAGACTCAGATTCCATGACCTCCAACAGCTCTCTTGATAAAATCACATTGAGAGAGGCCCGCTCCCTGAGAAGAGACGCAGCAAAAATAATAAATGAGCCACTCCCCACTACTTCCCAATGCCCACCCCTAACACAGAACATCCATCTAGTGGTTCTGCGGAGATTCCTTCATTTGATGCCGATTACATCCCCACTTCTGAAATACCCTCTGAATTGGATATCACTGCACTGAGTGATCACCAGATCAAGGGTGAGGCTCTTGAGCATCTCCGACAAATCATATCTGAGACCATAATTCCCTCATCATGGACAAGAGTTCCCCGCAAAATGGGTTCCCCCTCTCATGGTAGCTTAAAAGCCGCTGAATGGGCTCTCTTATATAAGGTCTATATTCCATTTCTAATGCTCAGTCAACAGATGTCATTAGATGCACACCAATCTGCCAACACTCAAAGAAAAATGGGTCAGTCAGAAGAACTTGCAAATGAACTAGCCAAGAATACATTCCATTTGATTAGTGCTATCAACATTGCCACAAGCTGGACTGTTTCAATAGATGATGCGACTGCATTTGCTGAACATTGGAAAAAATTCCGCCTTTCCAATCAACACCTGTTCCCAAAACAGAAAAGTAAACCAAATCATCATTTTGCTGATCATATTCCCGAACTCTTCCAACGTTGGGGCCCAGCACAAGCCTCAGCCACATGGGGTTATGAGCGCTTGATTGGAGTATTTGCAAAGATGCCAACAAATAACAAGATATGTAAGTCAATTAATGAGATCAATATATTCACATTGATTAAACACCTGAACTGAATAAGACTAACTTTTTGCAACTCTGAATAGATGATATAGATAAAACCTTACTTCAACATATCTGTCGATGTTCCAACCTTTCCGTTCTCCTGAAATCCCCATCTGTGCCATGTGAAATAAAACAGCTTTTCGAATCACAGCCACCTGCCGTGTTCAATCACCATAAATATAACAAGCCATCCTGCCATGACCAACAAAATTATGATTGCCTGGTTGAGTACTTACAGACTTTTCATGCAACAAGGGAAATAGTTGATTGGATCAGCTTAGACACTACCGTGCAATCCACAAGTCCTCCCACTTCAAGGATTGTCTCACCTTGGTATTTTCCAGTTTCAAACATTAATATTGGGAACAATATATTTTCAACTGAATCCAAAAATATCAGCAACAGTGTGATATGTTTTCTGAGGGGCAACTCACGACAATTTGGTATTATTGATAGCATTTTCAAAGTCTCTGAGCCATCTAGCATACTGAACAATAACTTTCTGATTTTAAAACCTTTGAAGATTGATGTGAATTTCCTACCAGATTGGCCGCATCTGAATATTTATAAAGCTGTTGGTTTTGATGATGGACACTTGATTATATCTGAAGAAGAAATAGAAGGTAACTGTGGATTGTATGATAACAAAGCTCTGTCATGTGGACTGCTTGTAATGATAAAGCCGTTATTTCATGATATTTAGTCTACTAAAATGCAAATCTCTCAGATTCATTAGCAATTTTGCTAGTGAAATAATTGCCTCAAAATTTAGTGACAGAGACATGCCATTGTGACAAGCAAAGCCCATTATTTCACATTGCCACAAAGAAGTTACTATTTTGACATTGGGTACAGTGTGAATAAGCCAAGTCCAATGATCAAATGACCCACACACTCACCTTTCACAGCATCCAAAATTTCTAACTGCGCCATCATCATGTTGGAAGCGGAATCGGCTTTTGCGTACCCACACCCGCATGTGCACCCGCACGCGCCAATGCACACGCACACGCACCCGCACCCGCACACCTACCGGCACGCGCCAATGCACACGCCCACGCAGCCGCACACGCACACCCACCCGCACACGCAAACCCACCCGCACACGCCAATGCACACGCAAACGCACCCGCCCCCACGCATGCACACGCACACTTCATGGATGACCTGGTGAAGTCAAACCCCCCGCCTACATCAAGACTGGCTGAAGGACATCTTTGATGTGTGTGTGTGCAAACAGGCGGGTCTGGTGTAATTTTTACCAATCATCGGACGGTTGTGGGATGATCAGGCGGTGAGGAATCTGAGTTGAAGGCACAGGGGAACCAATATTATTGGATGTCACAGGATTTGGTGTAAGACCAGAGTGTGACGTGTGCTCGACGTTCGCTTGATTTTCGCTTGACGTGAGCTCGACTTTTATCCTGCTTGACGTTTGCTTGACGTGAAGTCAATCGCCGACGATTGACACGAGATTCGCCCCGGTGCCTAATAACTGGCATGTCAAGTATCTTGAGGGCGCTAGTCTGCATCTTACTACAGCCTTTGAGCCAATCTTGATCAAATACCTGAAATGATAGGCCTTGCGGAATATCACCATCATCTGTTGATCGTAATTCTGGCAATCTATCAATAGTTTTTTTACCCTTTTTTTAATCCAATTACGAAACTCTATGTCTCTATCCATTTTCAATACCAAATCATTAAATAACTGGGAGCGCCAGCGTAATCCCACTTTGCGGTAAACTTGACGGCCATTTTCCAGTACCTCCTCAGTATCTGAGCATACTCGAGGGTCATTGAATTGTGATGCTAGAATAGGAAATTTAGCCATATCACACCATTCACGACGGCGCTCACAGGTCTGCACATAATCAAGTAGATCATCATCAGACTTGGTCCACAATGAAGAAGAGATACAGTAGCTAACTCTTTGACGAATCTTTGCGAGCTTTTGATTCTCTTTCTTTTTTACCAAATACTCCGCATCCTTTTGAATAGACTTCCATTCTCTTTTCAAATAAGTGAAATATCGCTCCATTAAAGCCGCCACAACCCCATAGTTGTTATGATCCTTGTTCCAACAGTAGTGATGATACTCAGTGCTGACAAGTGTGAGATGGAATGTACGGTAAAACACCATAGACATCAGCTCGTTGAACGGATGTTGCCATGAGCTCTCCCAGTCCCAAGTGAATCACTTTAGTCCTAGCTTGTGGAGCTCATTTTCGCAGTAGCTTTGGAAACCCTGAGACTGAACCTGTGTTGATGGCTCATTGAAAACATCCTCGGGGACATAACCGAGATGACTAGCCACTTGAATTGCAATTTCACGCTCTTCTGTGCTGGGTGGTGCTGGTAGTGAGGAAAAATCCTTATCCCTAACTTTGAGTAGGAACAGGCAATGTGCGTGGACTGCTGATCTCCTTCCATGGACATTCTCTGGAAGTTCTGCCTTCAGCCATTTTTGTTGCTCCTTCTGGCTTGCACGTTTCGCCACATTGTGAGCTTTGCGGGCCTGGTTCCTTTGCTGTCTGACCTCCGATTGTTCAAGCATACTCTGGGCAAGGCCCAGCTGAGGATGGGTGAACTCACTATTTGATTGAGTGCCTTGCTCATGCGCTGTGAAATTGTCCCTCCTTGGTTCATCATTTCTTTCACTTTGAGTCGGAGACATGTTCTCATCCTCATCATCCACAATTCTTTCTCTTGATGTACTGGCATGACCCGTTCTTGGTTTGGAGGAATATGGATGATGACGTCCAGTGACTTTCTCTTTATGGACCAGAGGTGAAGACGCATAAAGTTCATCCCCTGCCATGCAAATCATCAGTTAACACATCAAAACATTAATGAAGACTGGTCATCCTCACGATCTTCAATTGGCTCCTGACATCGGACTGACTTGCCTTTAGGTGCCATATCTAACCCATGAAACAAACATATCAAATTGTGAATAAGTTTCTACTCCAAAATTCAAATGACTTACTTTGATGAAGCGTCAATCCTGGATTTCCCTCCGACAGACAGCTCCAAGTTACATTTTCCAAAGGTCTTTTTTGTCGCCCCCCATCCACGTGCCTTTCATCACCCACATGAACCTGAGATCCTGATGGAATATTGAGGGTTGGCTGTTTACTTTGGCCAAAGGGATCCTGGGATGGGACTGGATTCCGACCGGGATTAAGGAGGAACTCACGTGGAAATTTTGATTGGGGATTAGCGTGTGAGGAGATTTGAGGTGTGCCTTCTGGCCCCTGAGACACACGAATTTGTGTATTAGTGGGATTCGGGGGAATTGGAGTGACGGAAATATTTGGGATCAACCAAGTGCTTGAAATTGGAGCCTTTGGATTGCCCACATCAATGTTAAGACCTGATACATTCATTGAGGATGCGATAGGGGTTGTGAGAGGAATGTTGGGACTCAATGGTGACTGTGTTTTAACATATTCTATGCTAGATTCACTATCTGAGTCATTAACAGAACCTGAACAGGATTTATGTGACTTGAAAGATGACATAAGGGCCGAAAAAGTACACTAATATTTTTAACTAGATAAAACACCTCAGTATTATGATAAAATAGAGTGATATGAGATGAAATCTTTTCAAATTTAGAATAGAGAAATTCTATGAATAGTTGGAACTAAGTGTTGTGTGGAAGTTGGATAAGACTCTTTTGAGGAGAATCCTCCCTGCCTCCTCTTGAGCTCCTCCGCTTTTGTCGGAAACCACCCTGCACGGCCTACCAGCATATAATGTGATATTTCCTTGATCTGAAAGGGGACCCATCATCCATAAGTAATCATATTTGGTAACATTTCTGCCTCCCCATTGTCACATTTTGTGAATTATCCAAACTGCCAATATATGCATTGAAATTCCACAACATTGTACATCTGTAAAGGGGTATATTCATGAAGGATTTACCCACAAAAGAGACATCACCTTTTCACAAAAGGCAAGACAATCCAAATCACATTCCAACTGATTCAAAGCCCGCCGCACTCAAACCAAATACCAAGACTTTAGCTGCACTCCAACCCCTTATGTAATAGAGTTATATAGTTATGTCTGTAATAAGGTTTAAACCATGTACAATGGCATGCCAGCGTACATGGATTAAATGTTAATCCCCTCAATTCAATGGTAACACTTCACTAATGGAACCCCCTCAATGGTCAAACCCGCACTATCACAATGTGTAAATAAACTAGAATATGTATGCGCATTGAGCAGCATGGCATTTTACCCAATTAAACGCCTAACCAATTCTGCCATCCAGATGAGACATGTTAAACTTTATCCACTGCAGCTCATGCACCATTACAAATGGGATAAAATCCTCAGCTGGCTCAAATCATCTCCCCCTTCATAAATAATCACTGAATTTTATTCCCAATTAATAACACTCCTAAACACTTTCACATCAACCATAGATATTTATACACAAACCAACCGTACTCCCAATTCCTGCAACAATGACAACCCGGCCCTATTCCTCAATGCGTATATGCATGTGTCAACACTGCTCAACTCAAACACACTCTTCCCCTGAGGGTGATAGGCAAGGAGTTGCCTTCACACCTTTCCAATATAAACAGAACATTAAAAAGCTCAAATCAACCATTGCACCCAAATCTCTTCCAAACATCCCTACTTTTGCATCAGGATCTGGGTGCCCACAAATTCTATTGGATCAAATATTCCCAGCTGATTATTCACGTTTGACCCAAAGCACTTTCTCAACTCCAGCGGGTCTCAATTCAACTGCACAGAAACCATATAGTGGCAGTCAAAGCCTTCCCCCACAAGACCTAGGAATGATAATATCTGCCATTCTATCATTAAGGTATAATTTACCCCGCAGGGCTTCACGCATACTCAACCCCGCCCTGAACCTGCTGATCAAGTCCAGTATCTCAAGCTCAGCTGGTCCCCCCGCTCCTGCATTCCATATACCTCAAGATCTGAGTACCATATTTGAACATCTCCAATTGGAGCCAGTGATTCAAAACTATATATGTTGTCCTCAATGTTTCTCTCTTAATGGCCTTACTGAATCAGTCACAACTGACCAACCCCACTGTCAATGCCATAATGACCCAAATGATCATGATCCCCCTTGCACACAATCATTAGGCAAATTCATCTATTCATCTGAACCCCACACCCAAAACACAACCAACATGAAGCAAAAATTTATACCAACAAAACATTTCATTTATCAACCATTCAAAAATTGGCTTGCCAGATTTCTCCAGCAGGCTGGAATTATGGACATTCTGCATCAACATCAACAATCCCAAACTCCCGATGATTCCCCAAAACGTGACGTCTGGGATGGATTGGTCTGGAGACTCTTCACTGGCA
The DNA here is from genome assembly GCA_023105745.1 of Austropuccinia psidii. NCBI lineage: Eukaryota > Fungi > Basidiomycota > Pucciniomycetes > Pucciniales > Sphaerophragmiaceae > Austropuccinia > Austropuccinia psidii. The sequence goes on along the minus strand of JALGQZ010000007.1, from coordinate 29,973,007 downwards.
CTAGAAATATCCATGACCCCCCATTCATGTCCATTCCTGGTGCATTGGCCTTCTCCATATATGTGGACTGGTTTAATGCACATGGAAAGTCAACCCGGTTGGCTAGCATTGGACCTATCATGCTTATTTGTCTTAATCTCCCCCCAAGTGAAAGATTGAAGCCCGAGAATGTCTATGTTGCAGGAATCATCCCTGGTCCGAAGGAGCCAACTGCGCTTCAATTGAATTATCTATTAATGCCACTCATCAACGAGCTCAAAGAGCTATGGCAAGGTTACCATTTTGCACCCACCTCAACAGGTCCATCAGGATCCTTTATCCGTGTTGCCATCCTCACAGCCATTGCGGATGTGGTTGCCATGCGCAAGCTTACTGGATTTATTTCCCATTCAGGAAACCACTTTTGTAATTTTTGCACCATTCACAAAGCTCAAATTGAAGAAATTGGTCCTCAATTTCACTACACGCGCTCATACCAAAGTCATAAATCAACCATTGCCAAATGGCTTCGGGCAACCCCACAACAAAGACAAGAAATTTTCTCTGAGTATGGAGTGCGATATTCAATTTTGGAAGACCTTCCGTATTGGGATGCAACCAGAATGGTTAATCTTGACATAATGCATAATTTAATACTTGGAATTTTGAAGGATCATGCAACTTTCAAATGGTGCATTCCAGAGGCGAAATCAAAAATTTACTTCAGGTCCCGCAGGAAATCCAATGACACCAACAGTTCAGACTCAGATTCCATGACCTCCAACAGCTCTCTTGATAAAATCACATTGAGAGAGGCCCGCTCCCTGAGAAGAGACGCAGCAAAAATAATAAATGAGCCACTCCCCACTACTTCCACCCCAAAAAACTACTTCCCAATGCCCACCCCTAACACAGAACATCCATCTAGTGGTTCTGCGGACATTCCTTCATTCGATGCAGATTATATCCCCACTTCTGAAATACCCTCTGAATTGGATATCACTGCACTGAGTGATCACCAGATCAAGGGTGAGGCTCTTGAGCATCTCCGTCAAATCATATCTGAGACAATAATTCCCTCATCATGGACAAGAGTACCTCGCAACATGGGTTCCCCCTCTCATGGTAGCTTAAAAGCCGCTGAATGGGCTCTCTTATATAAGGTCTATATTCCATTCCTAATGCTCAGTCAACAGATGTCATTAGATGCACACCAATCTGCCAACACTCAAAGAAAAATGGGTCAGTCAGAAGAACTTGCAAATGAACTAGCCAAGAATACATTCCATTTGATTAGTGCTATCAACATTGCCACAAGCTGGACTGTTTCAATAGATGATGCGACTGCATTTGCTGAACATTGGAAAAAATTCCGCCTTTCCAATCAACACCTGTTCCCAAAACAGAAAAGTAAACCAAATCATCATTTTTCTGATCATATTCCCAAACTCTTCCAACGTTGGGGCCCAGCACAAGCCTCAGCCACATGGGGTTATGAGCACTTGATTGGAGTATTTGCAAAGATGCCAACAAATAACAAGATATGTACGTCAATTAATAAGATCAATATATTCACATTGATTAAACACCTGAACTGAATAAGACTAACTTTTTGCAATTCTGAATAGATGATATAGATAAAACCTTACTTCAACATATCTGTCGATGTTCCAACCTTTCCGTTTTCCTGAAATCCCCATCTGTGCCATGTGAAATAAAACAGCTTTTCGAATCACAGCCACCTGCCGTGTTCAATCACCATAAATATAACAAGCCATCCCACCATGACCAACAAAATTATGATTGCCTGGTTGAGTACTTACAGACTTTTCATGCAACAAGGGAAATGGTTGATTGGATCAGCTTCGACAATACCGTGCAATCCACAAGTCATCCCACTTCAAGGATTGTCTCACCTTGGTATTTTCCAGTTTCAAACATTAATATGGGGAAGAATATATTTTCAACTGAATCCAAAAATGTCAGCAACAGTGTGATATGTTTTCAAAGGGCAACTCACGACAATTTGGTATTATTGATAGCATTTTCAAAGTCTCTGAGCCATCTAGCATACTGAACAATAACTTTCTGATTTTAAAAACTTTGAAGATTGATGTGAATTTCCTACCAGATTGGCCGTATCTCAATATTTATAAAGCTGTTGGTTTTGATGATGGACACTTGATTATATCAGAAGAAGAAATAGAAGGTAACTGTGGATTGTATGATAACAAAGCTCTGTCATGTGGACTGCTTGTAATGATAAAGCCGTTATTTCATGATATTTAGTCTACAAAAATGCAAATCTCTCAGATTCATTAGCAATTTTGCTAGTGAAATAATTGCCTCAAAATTTAGTGACAGAGACATGCCATTGTGACAAGCAAAGCCCATTATTTCACATTGCCACAAAGAACTTACTATTTTGACATTGGGTACAGTGTGAATAAGCCAAGTCCAATGATCAAATGACCCACACACTCACCTTTCACAGCATCCAAAATTTCTAACTGCGCCATCATCATGTTGGAAGCGGAATCAGCTTTTGCGTACCCACACCCGCACGCGCCAATGCACACGCACACCCACCCGCACGCGCCAATGCACACGCACACGCACACCCACCCCCACACGCCAATGCACACGCAAACGCACCCACCCCCGCGCATGCACACGCACACTTCATGGATGACCTGGTGAAGTCAAACCCCCCGCCTACATCAAGACTGGCTGAAGGACATCTTCGATGTGTGTGTGTGTGCAAACAGGCGGGTCTGGTGTAATTTTCACCAATCATCGGACGGTTGTGGGATGATCAGGTGGTGAGGAATCTGAGTTGAAGGCACAGGGGAACCAATATTATATTGGATGTCACAGGATTTGGTGTAAGACCAGAGTGTGACGTGTGCTCGACGTTCGCTTGATTTTCACTTGACGTGAGCTCGACTTTTATCCTGCTTGACGTTTGCTTGACGTGAAGTCAATCGCCGACGATTGACACGAGATTCGCCCCGGTGTAACCATGACATGCTCAGCTTACATGTGCAAACTGGGTGAAACGCAATGCTGAGCATTTGGCATATGAGCTATGTATATGCAAACAATTGGAAGGTGGATACACATTGGCTATATGCATGTAGGCTGAAGTAGTATTACACCTTCCTAATCTGTACAGCCAACACTGTAGTACGCAGTACACCTTTGTAAATGTATGCTGCGGGGCAGAGCAAAAGCTGTTCAACAACGTAACATGCAATCACGTCAAGCCATCAAGTCATATATCTCAACTGCATCCCTTTGATGCACCTTGTTGGAGAGCTCTGCCTAACTAAGGCACAGATGCAGGTGTAATCCAAGTTAATGAAAGTGGGTCATAATTGGATGACTTATTATTTGGGTCATACACAAACAGTGGATTCACTCCGGTGCCATTTTTGGGGCAAAGCTTGACTGGCCATGCTTGTTCATTGCACGTGCTCATTGGCAGGCAGCCACACACTTTCATACGCAGGCAACCTTCACACACCTAGAAGACATTTTACTTCCAGGCTTCCGACCGGCTGTTTTCTTGATCGGGTGGTCAGCTTGACTGCAGATGCTCACCGCGTTGCACGTGGAAACCTGAGGCCAATCAGTGTGGATTTGCTTGAGCCTCATCCACATTAGAATAATCCTTGCCTATTATTGCTGAGGCTGGTTATGTTTGGGTGGGGATCTGCCACCACAGGTCATTTTCTGCATGTTCTCACGTGCCTCGCGCAAGTTGTGGCACCTGGCTTGCAGCCAAAAATTCCCTTGGGTGGGTGGCCTCTTTTGCTGGAGTTTTGTACATGCGTGAGGCAAATACCCTGATGCCAATCTTGGTGGATTAGTACCCGCCTCAAATGAAATAGGGGTGAATGTATATGTGGATCACGGCTCAAGGCCGGCACCCCTTTTGATCATGCCAAGTAGGTCGCTGTACGACAATTAACCTGGGGAAGATACGCTCATTGTTCGCTGTCACACCAGCGAACATGGCTGCATGCCTCTAATATGCCCCTCCACAATAGGTTGCTACAACCCACCCAATTTCGGATATGCTAATGTCAACCTTGGTCCACCAAAGGCTGCATAACTTTCTGCAGATCCAGCAGTCATATTGGTGCACCCACATTTCTGCCACCTTGCCTTGATATATGCCCCAAATCGGATATGAAAATTATGAGCCCAAGCGGCCCTTCTTCTTAAAGACCATGCACATAACCACAGGCCATCCCCCTTGAGCCCTTTGCTTGCTCTCATATAAGTTCCCCACCTGCGCTTATTTGTCTTCATTCCCTTTATCTACCCTTCCTGATCATATAATTTCCAACTGTCCCCAAATAATTCATAATAGCCATCATGTCAACCCCTTCACAACCACTTTGTATTGGGATGATTAATATTTTGATTCAAATAAATAGTGATATAACCTTAAATCCTGATAATTCCCACTTAGCTGATTGGATTATCCTATGGCACAATCAACACAACATATTTGCATATTTCCGCAATCACCAGCATGCTATTGGCTCTCTCCCTGGAACCCTTTCCAAAACATTGATACCATTCCTTGGGGCACCACAACGTTTCATGCACTGTGGTCCTGGTGGGGCATGGATTGAAAATTTCCAATCCAATCCTACTCAAATATTATTTGTTGAGGGAGTATTTATGACTGATGCAAATGATCCCTCCTAATCTCAGAAATCCAATATAGCATTGATGTTCTTCACATGGTATCCAAACATTCTATTCATAATTGAAAGATTTCAAACACAAGATTTCAAGCTTAAAATGGCAAAGAATATGACTGTAATATGCATAGTCAATGTCAACTCTTTACTCCCACATTTCCCACTTCAAACTCAACGCCAGCTTCATACCCTGCTGTTTAATAATTTACTTCCAAGCAAAAACTGATACAATTACCCAGTGGATCAGACCTCCCCATGATGACCCCGCCCCATTCCATTATTCAAACCCCCCTCCTCCCTCATCAAAAGATGGGACTAGCTTTTCTCTGGGATCGAGAAATCCCCAATGGCCAATCAGCCCGTAACCTTTGGGCCACCTCACCACCAGGATCCACTTTTAATTCCAGGCACATCATTACAAACAAGGTAATTAGCACATTTGAATCCCTTTTGACCAATACCCCTCTTGGAGGACTGCTTGCAGATGATATGGGATTAGGTAAAACCATTCAGACCATTGCTCTAATTGGTACCTCCAAGGAGCGGTTGATTGCAAACCCCCATTGCTCCACTCCCACCATGATCATCTGCCCCCCTTGCTTAATTACCAACTGGAAGTCAGAAATATCCAAGCATGCTCAGGCTGGAGCGCTGCATGCCAAAATCTACCATGGTCCCACTCGTAACTCATTATCCAAGGCCAACATCTTAAAATATGATATCAACATCACTTCTTACAATACTATCACCCAAGCATTTCAGAAAACCAATACCTCTACATCATTCATTTTTAACATCAATTGGCATTGTATAATTTTGGATGAAGCACAGTGAGTGTCTGATCTTTAAATGATTCAAATTACCATTTATATCCAATAGCCCTTCGCCCATCTTATAGCTATATTTTCTCTCAATACACTGCCACTCACTGAGCCATTAATAGCCTCCTTTCATCCCGTCAAATATGTTTAATGGGCACACCTATTCACAACACCATTTACAACCTTTTGGGCATAATATCATTCATCACCCAACCCTAGAGGTCAGATCAAGATAACTGGTCACTGTTCATCCTGAGTAGTCTTTCCAAAGGTAGCAATGATATTTTGCATTTGGCATTGCCGCATTTAGGTTTGCCCTGCGCCAAAACCACACATCTCAAATCCCTCCCCACTATCAGCCATCATTATGAGCTGCTCCCACTCAACCCAACCATGCAGCAAGAATATTCCACATTATACAAAGAATTCCTATCATCCAAAAGCAAAGGACCAGGAGAATTTTTCAGAAATATTAATAAGCTGCAAATATGTTGTAACCATCACATCATGCTTAACACAATTTCAGAGGCGGATTTGGAAGACCACGAGGGCAGGAGCACTCAGGATAACTCCCCAACAATCGAACGAACTATTGTGGATGTGGAAACATGCATGATGAGTAGTAAAATTGCACACCTGCTACAAAGCTTGATAAAGAACAAACAATCAAAGTGCGGTCCAACCAAATGTACCCAATTCCTTGATTTGTGAGTTAATTCTAATATGCATCCATTACCAATTGAATCCATCTGACTGTTTTTATTGTAGAATTGGTATTGCACTTGCCCATCACTCTATCCTTTCAGCACAAATTGATGGAACAATTACAGCATGAGTGCAGGAGAAGGCACTGGAGAATTTCTTAAATAATACTGAATGTGAAGTACTGATTGCATCCATTTCTTCAGCTGGAAATGGCCTCAATATAGCTTGTGCTAATATTGTCTATTCAATGGTGAGGGGACCCCCAAAATTCTACCCTGATTTTTGGCCCCTGACATCCAAATTTACAGGAGCCCAATTGAAACCCAGCCATTGAGGCTCAGGCTGTTGATTGACTCCTTCGTATTGGCCAACAAAAACCTGTAAAGGTAATCCACTTTATCACTCCTAATTCAATTGAGGTCAAAATGCGGAAGATACCTTTCAAGCTCATCTTTGACCCTGAATGTATTGCTATTCTAAAATCCTTCCTTATGAGAATGCCATATTCCAATCACCAATAGGTCCAAGAAAAGAAAAAATCATTAACTGTGTGAGCCTTACTGATATTAGATAATTTGTGTTTGACCAAGTTGATAACACCTGCTCACCCTGGCACAAGTCCACAATTATGAACACCATGAGCTGGATAGAACTCCTTCAATATTTCCTCAATGAAAATGAGCAATAGAGTCTTATTTCTAAGGGAGACGGTGATACATTCCAATTCATATTGTCTATATTCTGACATATTTAGCAAGTTGTTGTATCTTTGAGAAATAATAATCAGATTGTATTACAACTGCACAAATAATTCACAAAATGTTAAATTGTAAAGGTGCTATACATTTATATTACTAAGTTATTGCAGAGCATCACCATTCTGCCTAATAACTGGAATTTCAAGTATTTTGAGGGCGCTAGTCTGCATCTTACTACAGCCTTTGAGCCAATCTTGATCAAATACCTGAAATGATAGGCCTTCTGGAATATCACCAACATCTGTTGATTGTAATTCTGGCAATCTATCAATAGTTTTTTTACCCTTTTTTTAATGCAATTACAAAACTCTATGTCTTGATCCATTATGAATACCAATTCATTAAATAACTGGGAGCGTCAGCATAATCCCACTTTGTGGTAAACTTGACGGCCATTTTCCAGTACCTCCTCAGTATCTGAGAATACTCAAGGGTCATTGAATTGTGATGCTAGAATGGGAAATTTAGCTGTATCACACCATTCACGATGGTGCTCACAGATATGCACATAATCAAGCAGATCATCATCAATCTTTTTTTGCAATGAAAAGATACAGTAGCTAAGCCTTTGACGAATCTTCGCAAGATTTTGATTCTCCTTCTTCTTTACCAAATACTTGGCATCCTTTTGAATAGACTTCAATTCTCTTTTCAAATAAGTGAAATATTGCTCCATTAAAGCCGCCACGACCCCATAGCTATTATGATCCTTGTCTCAACAGTAATGATGATACTCGGTGCTGACAAGTTCAAGACAGAATGTACGGTAAAACCTCATAGACATCAACTCATTGAAAGGATGTTTCTATGAGCTCTCCCAGTCCCAAGTGAATTTCTATAGTCCTAGCTTATTGAGCTCATTTTCACAGTAGCTTTGGAAACCCTGAGACTGAACCTGTGTTGATGGCTCGTTGAAAACATCCTTGGGGACATATCCGAGATGACCAGCCACTTGAATTGCAATCCCACGCTCTTCTGTGCTGGGTGGTGCTGGTAGTGAGGAAAAATCCTTATCCCTAACTTTGAGTAGGAACAGGCAATGGGCATGTACTGCTGATCTCATTCCATGGACATTCTCTGGAAGTTCTGCCTTCAGCCATTTTTGTTGCTCCTTCTGGCTTGCACACTTTGCCACATTGTGAGCTTTACGAGCCTGGTTCCTTTGCTGTCTGACCTCGGATTGTTCAAGCATACTCTGGGAAAGGCCCATTTGAGGATGGGTAAACTGACTATTTGACTGAGTGCCATGCTCATGCGCCATGAAATTGTCCCTCCTTGGTTAATCATTTGTTTCCATTTGAGTCAGACACATGTTATCCTCATCATCCACAATTTTTTCTCTTGATGAACTTGCATGAGCTTTTCTTGGTTTGGAGGCATATGGATGATGACGTCCAGTGACTTTCTCTGTATGGACCAGAGGTGAAGATGCATAAAGTTCATCACCTGCCATGCAAATAATCAGTTAACATATCAAAACAGTAATGAAGACTGGTCATACTCACAATCTTCAAGTGGCTCCTGAGATCGGACTGACTTTCCTTTAGGTGCCATATCTAACCCATGAAACAAACAAATTGAATTGTGAAAACGTTTATACTCCGAAATTAAAATGACTTACTTTGATGAAGCTTCAATCCTGGACTTCCCTCCAACAGACCACTCCAAGTTACATTTTCCAATGGTCTTTTTCATCACCCCCCATCAACCCGCCTTTCATCCCCCAAATGAACCTGAGATCCTGATGGAATATTGAGGGTTGGCTGTTTACTTTGTCCAAAGGGATCCTGGGACGCTACTGGGATTAAGGAGGAACTCACGTGGAAATTTTGATTGGGGATTGGCGTATTATGAGATTTGAGGTGTGCCTTTGGGGGAATTGGAGTGACAGAAATATTTGGGATCAACTAAGTGCTTGAAGTTGGAGCCTTCGGATTTCCCACATCAATGTTAAGACCTGATACATTCATTGAGGATGCAATAGGGGTTGTGAGAGGAATGTTGGGACTCAATGGTGACTGTGTGTGAGCATATTATATGCTAGACTCACTATCTCAGTCATGAACAGAACCTGAACGGGATTAATGTGACTTGGAAGATGACATACGGGCTGACAAAGTACAGTAATATTTTTAACAAGATAACACACCCCAGTATTATGATAAAATAGAGTGATATGAGATGAAATCTTTTCAAATTTTGAATGGAGTGATTCTATGAAGGGTTGGAACCAAGTGTTGTGTGGAAGTCCAATAAGACTCTTTTTAGGAGAATTCTCCCTGCCTCCTCTTGAGCTCCTCCGCTTTTGTTGGCAACCACCTTGCACGGCCTACCACCATATAATGTAATATTTTCTTGATCTCAAAGGTCACCCATAATCCATAAGTAATCATATTCGGTAACATTTCCGCCTCCCCATTGTCCCATTTTGTGAATTATCCAAACTGCCAATATATGCATTGAAGTTCCAAAGCATTATACATCTGTATAGGGGTCACCAGGGTGAATCTTGTGTCAATCGTTGGCGATTGACTTCACGTCAAGCAAAAGTCAAGCAGGATAAAAGTTGAGCTCACATCAAGCAAATGTCAAGCACATGTCACACTCTTGTCTTACACCAAATTCTGTGACATCCACCAATATTGGTTCCCCTGTGCCTTCAACTCAGATTTCTCACCACGTTATCATCCCGCAACCGTTGATGGTTGGTAAAAATTACACAAGACTCGCCTGTTTACACACACACACATCAAAGAAGTCCTTCATCCAGTCTTGATGTAGGCGGGGGGTTTGACTTCACCAGTTCATCCATGAAAGGACTCCGCCTGAGCGGGATTGTTGTTTTGCAGATGACACTGGTAGAGCCCGCCGCACAATACCACGGGTGTGGGTGTGTAGGTGTGATGGGCACACCATGGCCAAATGATGTGTTGTCCTAATTTTGTGTAGCCATGAATCAGCTAGCTCAGCAGGAGGGGGTGACATTGTTAGAGCCTGCTGCACAATGCAGTGGGTGCATGGGTGACACATGCACAGAAAGGCAATACATGTGAGGGCCTAATGTCAGGTGGCATTGACCATTTGTGGGTGACAAATGAAACCACCCTTGGAGGGTGCGGGGGCGATTGCATTCGCATGTGTGGGTGCGCTTGCGTGTGCATTGGCATTGTGGGAACTCCTTTTGTTGTGGGATAAATAATAGGCAGTACCTTGAGGGGGAAATTATTGGTGAGTCTGTTTTGAATTTCAGAATGAGCCAATAACCATGGGTGCTAAGGTGTATTAGCTGCCCCTCTAAATATACTGAAAAAGATAACCTTTTTTGATGATATCACAAATCAATTATTTAGTTTTGTGGCTTTTCAATTAGAGAATTTTCTTCAGCAATCTCTATCAGTCTGTCAATAAAAGATCACTATGATAATACTGGTAATAGTTGATATTTTTTCATAATTTAGGTTTGCTTAAATTTCTTGTGATTGATTATAATTCTTTTCAATTAATTCTTCTAGTATTCCTTCTTTCAATACCTGAGATATTTAAATAATATTGTTTAAGATCACTATTAATATTAATAATAATCTTGATAGCTAGCCAATACTTTTAAAGGTGATTTAATAATACTATCAATATAGCTATAATAGTTTAAGGGTAAGATAATTCTTTAAGGGTGGTTTTGTTTAAGATAAGGGTAAGATATAAATGATATAATAGTAATATAATAATATTAGGATCAATATAAATATAATCCAATATACCTAAAAGGCTTATGATATAAGGTATAAGGGTAAGATGATATCCCTTCTATAAATAAGGGTTACTGATAAATTAGATAAGATCACCCATGATAATATCTTCAAACACTACATCAAAACTACTACTATAATGGTAAGACTTTTAAATAATATTAAGCTCTTTCATTAATATTATAAATATCTTTCATTAATTAATCATAAATAATACTATAAGATACTGAGCCTTGCTACTGATCTTTTTCAATATAAATACTATATTGTCCTACTAGAGAAGGGATGGATTGATCCTCAAGATTAATGTTTGAATCAGAAGCATGGGGGGAAAAACAGGGAGAGAGGCCCTTTATTTATACCTTTTGGGCCCTCCATAGAGCCTTCCAAAAACAAGGGACTTAGAAAGAATTCCACCTTGAGACATTTTTTCTGGTGGGTAAATTAAAAATTGTGTCATTTGATCAAGATATTGCACCATATGTTTGGTTGATTGCACCATTCTGAACCTTATTATTGTCAGTGCACAGCCTTGAGACATTTTTGCTAGTGGTTAAATTTGGAATGGTGTCATTTGTTCAGGATATTGCACCATATGTTTGGTTGATTGCACCATACTTTTTGAACTATACTCTTATTTTAACTAAACTTTATTCTTATTATGCACAGCCTTGAGACATTTTTGCTAGTGGTTAAATTTGGAATGGTGTCATTTGATACAGATATTGCACCATATGTTTGGTTGATTGCACCATTTTAAAAAACTGTATTCTTATCTCTACTAACCTTATTTTTCTTCCTCACAGCCTTGAGACATTTTTGCTGGTGGTTAAATTTGGAATGGTGTCATTTGATACAGATATTGCACCATATGTTTGGTTGATTGCACCATTTTCAAAAACTGTATTCTTATCTCTACTAACCTTATTTTTCTTCTTCACAGCCTTGATCTGTATTTAGCTGAGTATTTCTCTATGTAAATTTAATTTGTAAATAATACCTGTAATGTTTGGTTATGGGAGTTTAAGTGGGGATTGAGTAATGTAACACTATGTTAACCTATATGTAAGTGTTTTTTTTATGTCAAGACATGTAACACATGATGTTGTAAGAGTAATGGTATCACTTATGTAATATTACACATGTTTATTCATATTAAATATTCAGACAATCTGCATTATCATTAAGCATATTCTTGTACCTAGTATAGAGTGTATAGTATCATTTCTCTTCTTTAATCCATGATATCTAGGAAATTATTGACATTATGGGGTTGAGGAAATATGTGACTATAGGTAAAATTTGATGTAGATTCCAGTGGAATACTTATTTTTGTTATTTTAATATAGTTATCTTCCTTTTTCTTGCAAATTCTTTTTACTTTTATCTTTATTTTCTTTACATATATATATATTATTATTATTATTGATCAAAGTTTTAGCTTTGAACCTTGGAAGAACTGGTATGGAATACCACAGCGTGTGCGGGTGCGGGTGCGCTTGCGTGTGCATTGGCGTGTGCGGGAGTGCAAGGGCGGATTCCCCTTCCACCATGATGATGGCGCGGTCAGAAATTTTGGATGCTGTGAATGGTGAGTGTGTGGGTCATTTGATCATTGAGCTTGGCTTATTCACACTGTACCCAATGTCAAAATAGTAAGTTCTTTGTGGCAATGTGAAATAATGGGCTTTTCTTGTCACAATGGCATGTCTCTGTCACTAAATTTTGGGGCAGTTATTTCACTAGAAAAATTGCTAATGAATCTGAGAGATTTGCATTTTTGTAGACTAAATATCATGAAATAACGGCTTTATCATTACAAGCAGTCCACATGACAGAACTTTGTTATCATACAATCCACAGTTACCTTCTATTTCTTCTTAAGATATAATAAAGTGTCCATCATCAAAACCACCAGCTTTATAAATGTTGACATGCGGCCAATCTGGTAAGAAATTCACATCAATCTTCAAAGTTTTTAAGATCAGAAAGTTATTGTTCAGTATGCCAGATGGCTCAGAGACTATAAAAATGCTATTGATAAAACCAAATCATTGTGAGTTGCCCCTCAGACAACATATCACACTGTTTCTGACTTTTTTGGATTCAGTTGAAAATATATATCGTTTCCAATATTAATGTTTGAAACCGGAAAGTACCAAGGTGAAACAACCCTTGAAGTTTGATGACTTGTGCATTGCACGGTAGTGTCTAAGCTGATCCAATCAACTATTTCCCTTGTTTCATGAAAATTATGTAAGTACTCAACCAGGCAATCATAATTTTCTTGGTCATAGCGGGATGGTTTGTCATATTTATGGTGATTGAACAGGGCAGGTGGCTGTGATTTGAAAAGCTGTTTTATTTCACATGGCACGGATGGGGATTTCAGGAGAACAGAAAGGTTGGAAAATTGACTGTGAACGTTTGAGATATGACCACATACCCAAAAAGATCACAATTAATATATAAAATAATTACCCTAAAGCTACAAAATTGCCATAAATTGGAATAAAACTTGCTTTAGCTTAAACGCCAATGAATAAACATGAGAAATAAATTATACCATTGGATTACCCATGGTAAAATACACAAATACCATTTTTATGGCATATCTGTAAAGTCAATATTTAATGAGTTATAAATAATAATACCTTATAAAAAACATAAGTCCTTATTTATTTCAAAGACCAATGAAACAACATGTAAAATAAATGGTATCATTGGATTCTAAAGAAAAAACACACATATAAAACAGTTAAGAAGCTAAGCTCCAAAGTCAATACTTAAGGAATTAAGCTTAATATATGCACTTTTGTGGTCAACACATATATTCAAGGATTTTAGCTAATATCTTTTGAAATATGCATGATAGAGTGATGAACCAAAAATAAAGTCATCATGTAATTACTGAAGGAATATAAAAATGAAGTTTATTTTATAACTTATAAACAAGGTTAAAACCTGTAAGAGATTATTGATTAAAATCAACAGAGCTGTTGACCACTTTGTTGTGAAAGTGGTCCCAATTTAAAAAAAGTAGACAGTTGGACTCTACTAGTTCATTCGTGAAGAATTATGTATTTTTTATTATAATATTCAAGGTATAACCCCTTTAAATAATGGTTTGAAGTTGAAAATATTAAATTTCGACAGAAAAGATGAGTTACAAGAAAAATCATCAAAAATAGAGTTTTAATGATGTAATAAAATTCTCTTGGAAGCATAATGAGGTTATTCCGGGCTATTAGAATTCACTCTCTGAATTTCTTTAGCGTGTAAATCTTAAAACATATGAAGGATCAAAGTTTGATCTTAATTTGATCATTTATGATCACTCACTGTAACCTTAAATTAAGTTTAACAGTCATATGAGTGATAGAATTGGTGAATACTGTTAGTTTATGATTCAAAATCATAAAATCCAACAATTTTGGGGTTCTGCAAAGCCTTGACATCATCAAACTTAGAGTTATAGTGATAACTCTAAATAAAGGCGTAATAATGAGATAAGATGGTTTGATCATGATGTAATCATCACCAAACCTCAAAGTATTGATCAATTCCAGTGGATATGATCATTTCTAGTCTACTAGAAGCCTGTTGGAATCTAGGTGGGAGGTATTTACTATAAATAGAGCTCTTTTTACTCTGTTTTCCCCTCAGATTCTTACAAAACATCAAATCATCAAATAAAAAGGTAATTTCTTTATTCTTTATATATAAAAATTTTATATTATTAAAGACCAAAGGCAATCTTATAATAATCTTCATCCTCGACGTAATTATTACAATTATTTAATTGTTTTGTTTAAATTTCTCTTAAAAACCTCAATTCCACGTAAAATCAAGAAAAATTGTAATTTCTCTTAAATTTTATTGTAACTACAATTTGAATGAGTTGTATTTACATTTCTAGGCGTAAATGTATTCAAAATTACTATATTAAGCATTAAAAGTAGGTTATTTCTCTTATTATAATAATTTTTCTCTATTATTACTTTTAATAATTCTATAATTAATATAAATAGTATTTATATTAATTTATAGCTTTAGTATTAGTAATATTATTGTTATCAATTGGTTTTCATTAATAAAAAACAATCTTTCACACCTTTATCATTTTTTGGTAACAATAATAAAGTGCTTTTAAATATATTAATTATCTTATATTAATATATTTATTTCATTTATATTATTTTTTATAATATAAATTATATTATTATATTTTTTTAATAATATAATTATTTTACGCCATAATTATAATAATTATTTTTATCTTATTCATTTCATTCATAAGGACATTCATAGTACAATAAGTAAAATATTAGTAATTTTTACTTATTGTTTCATAGTCAAACCTTACATTTGGGGGCCTGGCCATGATATTTACTCTAAAAAACCTTTAAAAAGATTTTAATTGGGCTTATCCAATAATCAATTATAATTATAATCATAAAGTTATATAATAACTTTTTATTTATTGCTTTTAAAAGCTATTGAGGCATTTGGTAAGCAATTGTACTGTCTTACACGTGGTTTTTCACATCCTTAGACTTGCAAAAACTTTCTTTGAGTGACTCTAGTAATTAAAAAAGATATTTTATAAATTAAAAATAATTTTATATTATAAATTATTTTTATAAAAGAATCATATTTATTTTTATTTTATTCTTTAAAAATAAAAATATAAAAAAAGAATTAAAAATATTGAAAACCAATAAAAAAGTTATTTTATTCATTTTAATTTTGTTTCTTTAATTATTTCCACTTTTTGAAAAGATATAAAAGCAATTTTTACGTGGAAAATTGCCATATCTGACCAAAAATAACACTTTTATATAAAATACTTATATTTATTTGTCTTTTTTAGTGTTTGAAGACAATCCAACAGAGGACAACCAAACCACTGTTGAAAGATTGGTGGAAGAAACTTGTCAAAGTTCTCCAACACCAATAATCACTAAGACAAAGAAAGCCAAGAAATTTGACTTTCCAGGACTCTGAAGATGAGTACCTCATTTATAAATTGCCATAAGAAGAATTCCTGTTCTGAAATCTTCTTATTTCTTATTTTTCTTAAAATATGACTACCAGAAGAAGTCCCAATACTCCATCCAATCAGATGGAGCTGGACTCAGAGGTAGAATTGATTCTTCAAAAGGGAAAAGGAAGGGCAATATCCCCAGTGGAACAGAATCCACACAAGAAAGTGCCTTATCCCAAAGGCAAGTCCCAGAAATGCCCATGATATCTGAACCAGAATTGGAACTAAGTATGAGTGACTCAAACAGCTACAAATCATATGCAGAGGGCTCAAATAGACATTTACATGAGCCATTACAAACAGTACTACGTGGTGTCCAAGGACAAAGATTGGGAAATGTTGCCCCAAATACACCAAGGAGTGATGAACTCCTGGCACATCCTGAAAAATTTCCTCAAAGAGGAGGAAATAGTGAGATACTCCAATGGATGGAATCCACTATCATCAAAACCATAAATCAAAAAGATCAAGGAGTATCATGCCAAAAAGAAGGAGGCAACCAAGGAAGAAGCCCCAGCAGCTTCTACCAGAAAGCCCCAAGCCAACCCACTTGCCCAAGAAGGGAAGAAGAAAAAGAAAAAGAATTGGAGAAAACCATATTCCCCAAGCTATAGGATCCCCAAAATCCAAAAAGAGGCCATGGAAAATGTCTTCAACATGGCCAGAACCTTGATGCAATTCAAAGACAAAGAGGAGCAAAGAATGAGACAACCCCATTTCCCAAAGAAATACCCTTGTCTCCTGATGTTTTAAATACTTTAGCAGAGCTTAAAAATAGTATTTTACCTCTTAAAGACAATAAAAATAGTTTATTATCTTTCCAAGAAATAAATAGTAGCTTATCATCTTTAAAAAAACTTGTTGTACAAAATAAAAAAGAAATTGATAACATAGAATTTATGCTGGAAAATAATAAACCAAAAGTATTAATTGATAATCCTCAGAAATTAATACAAGGACAACAAGAGTTGTACAAATACATAAGTGATATCAAAGAAAAAACTTTGTCAATTGATTATGACGTGAGTATTGATAATCTTACGGAAAAATTAAACAAATTAAGCATTTCTGTAGAAACATTTGAAGAAAAGACTTCATCACACCAAAAATGACTTTTGGACCATGTGGAAAAGTGTGAGCCTTAGAGGTAATTTCATATACCCAAAAGACCACAAATATAAAAAATAACATATTAATATAAATAAAATAAATTTATTTATATTATTAAAAATAAAAATAAAAAATATAAATATAAAATTATATTAAAAATAAAAAAATTAATTATAATTTAAAAATAAAATTACTTTAAATTTTGTAAATATAAAATTACATTTATACTTGAAAAATTTAAGTAAAAATGAAATTTTAACAAAATTGTGAAAAAATAAATAAATTTGGAAAAAAGTTAAATAAAATTTATTATAACTTTTTATCCAATAAATAAACATATAAATTTTATTTCACCATTGGATTCCTCATAAAAAATCAGGTGGGGTCACCTCTGAGTGAAATTTTTGTAACTCAACTCTAAATAAGCTTAAATTAAGTTTTTAGTATTTTCAATACAAAAGTTGAAAATCCTCAAAACCTTAATTTAATTCACACCACATGTGGTGTTAACCATCAATTTTTGTGTTAAAATTGAGGTGTTGTGTTTAGTTTAGAAGTTATGAGGAATTAAAGTATTTTCAATTGAATTCAATTGAAATGTCAAAATGTGCGCGTGTATTACATAAGTGAACTTTGATTTACATATGAGGTGTCAATTATTACTGTAATGTACTGTACAATTGAATTGAATTACATGTGTAAATTATAAGTATAATACATGATGAGGAATTAAAGGAAAAATAAATTGGAAAGATTAAATTTGGGGGGGAAAAGGAACTCCAGCTCTAAGGGGGAGCTAGACCCCCAAAATCCTTGCTGACAGGCGTGGGATGTCAAAATTCACGCAAAAGTTCATCACTTTTGGCCTGGAATTGAGTTACAGGGTCTGTGGACTCAATTGATGATGAGGTTTTGATACCAACTGGGGTAGTTTTAGCTGTTGCCAAGAAGGTAAAACTACCCTTAAGATAAAACAATCATAATAAAAACAGTTTTAACTGGTTTCTACGCCTCTGACACACATTCTGACGTGTTTTGAAGGCTCTAGGCCTGGTATTGCTATAGTAATGGCTGATTTAAGGGTCTAAAATGGCTAAAAATGGCTAAAAATGGCTTAAACCAGCCCTTTTTGGTCTAAACCAGGGTTCAATGATGCCATAATTGGCTTTTCTGTTGTCAGAATGTTTTTCACGACTGACAAGAGTAAATTTTACTTTTGGAGCAAGAGAATTGATGGCTATAAAAGAATGTCTTCTTTGCCCCACTTTTCTCTTCATGTTAGAATCTTTTCCTTTTATTAATTAGTTTAAAACTGTTAAACCAATCAATCAAAGATTCCAACCACCACTTTTAAATCATTTTAATCCTTTTAACCACGTGAAAAAATCATTATAATCATTGTTTGTAACTCTTATAATCATTTTTACCCCTGAACCACCCCAAAAGTGAATTAAAGCATCTTTCATCACTGTAAACTTTGTCACTTTGTTTCCAAATTCACTCTGGTCACTTTTGGGCGTGTTTTCTCTTTAATATTCTTTTTAAAGACTTTGTTCTTTAATTAATTGCTTGCAGTTCTTTGCTCAATTAATTCCAATTGAAATTGCTCTTGAAGAAATTTCTTTTGTAGCCTTAAAATATCTCTTGTAGAGTATTTTTTGGATAAATTTTTATTGTTGGTAAAACAATAAATTTTTATAATATTATTGTTTTATACTAATAAAGTTATAAACAATAAATTTGGCGTGTTTTCTCTTAAAACTAATATTTCATACTATTTTTAATTGAATTTTACCTTATACAAATTTTGAGGACAGGAAAAGTACTTGATTTTTAATCAAAGTTTCATATCCACACCTTACATTTGGGGGCCCAGCCGTGATATTTTACCTGTGACATATTTTTTTTACTCTTTTTAAATCCTTTTTCTTATATTGAAAAATTTAAAAACATATAAAAAATACTTATAATTCAAAAAATCCATAAAAAATAACTTTTTTTATATTATAAGTGAGGCCTATATTTTTATTTCTTTTTTGAAATAACCTTTTTTTTACTTAATTAATTGGCTTTTTCATTAATTTTAGTGTCTGACAACGTGGTAAGACAAGAAAACATTGAAACAGCCTCAACAGTAACCAGCATTATCCCTGCCAGTACTGTTAATTCTGATCATAATAGTACTGTTATTGTGACTCAAAATAACCAACCTGAACCAATATCTTCTGAATTAATTAACTTGGACATAAGTAATACTCTTCAGAAGGCTAAGAATTTGGCCAATAGTAAGTTTTTGACGTAAAAATACTATTTTAAGCCTTTTTTAACCATAATTATGCCTTCAACCAGATCAGGAGCCAGCTACAACCCCTCAAGCAGCTCCCAAAAAGGTAATAGACGTGATTATGGCAGAGGCCAATCAGGTACAGAAGGAAAAGGGTCAGTTGATGACTTCCAAACAACTAAAATGGGTCATTCTGAAGCTGATAATACCATTTTACCTTCAAAAAGAGCTGACACCGCCACAACAAGCCTCTGTGGACATATACAAAGCCAGCCACAGTGCATACAACAATGCACTCCAATTCAAGGAGTACCAGATCCTTGCAGACCTGTGGAAGAATTGCATGAATTCTTACCTGACAGTAAGAAAATTCTTGGGCCATCCCAACACTTGCAAATTGCTCAATGGATGGCATCCATTGATGGAGAAGAAAAACATGATGCTTTTGACACTAGAATGGAGGAAAAACAACCCTCCACCACCCAAACCAGTGCCAAAAACAGCCCCAGTGGCCAGCAGCAGCAATTCCAACGTGAAAAAGCAGCCACAAACTCCAAACAAGGGCAAAGGGAAGGCACCAGCCCCAAAACCTTACAGCCAGGGCTACAGAATCCCAAAGATTCAGCAGGATGCCATGGAAAATGTATTTCAGATGGCCAGAACCATGATGGAATTACAGAAGAAGGAGGAAGCCAGATTAAGGTTCCAGAAATGATTTCTGACATATTTGATTCCATCCCAGAGTTGTATAATGCTATAAATGACGTGAAAAAACATCTTTCTGATAAAAATGAAACCATTTGTAACAACATTAAAACAAACAACCTGAGTCTGTGCCAAATTAATGAAACACTTATGTGTTTTGAAAAAGTTTTAAGAACAATTAAAAATTCTAATAATGACAATTCTTCTAACATTAAAATAAATGAACAATCTGCAATTATTAAAGAATTAACAGATAAATATTCTAAATTCAATATTGATGACATAATTGAAACAAGAATTAAACAAGCCATAAATATTATCAAAACAGATAACAAGAAAGTCCTTGATGACATTTCAAATTCATTTACTGAAGTAAAGACATATACCATTGCCTTGAAAAAGTGTTTTGATGCTTCACAAGAAGAAGTATCAAAATTATCAATGAAATTGAATCAAGTCACTGCTGATAATACAAGACAAACAGAGTTATGGCAAGAACTGACACATAAGGAAGACATGTATAAAATTGAAGTAATAAATTTAATACAAAGCTTCCAACATGAATACAGAAATTCCCAAAGGTGTAGCAACAGTAAAATGAATGACATTGAACAAATACTGAACACCTTACCAAGAATGTCTACACCTCTAAATCAAAATGAGGGCACAAGAATTCCAAATCCACAAGTATTGGATCCTGATAATTCACAATTAAAAAATGAATTATCCACTTCTTTTCATAACTTGGAACCATCAATGGGCCAAGCACTCTTGAAAGAAGTTCCAAAACTTAAAGAATGGCCTCACTTCAATGGTGAAGGAGAATATGACCATATGGAATTCATTAGAGGTATTGACATGATCAAAGAGGATTTTGAATTACCAGACAGATTGGTAACAGCCAGGTTTAACACCTTGTTTACCAGATCAGCTCACAGATGGTACATCAAAATAAGACAAGCACATGGACACCAGAGTTGGACTTGGTGGAAAACCCAAATCATCAACAAATGGGCAAATGATGCTTGGAGGTTTAAAGTTGAAACAGCCTTTGAATCTGCCAAATTTAATGCTGATAAAGACAAAGCTTTACCATGGTTTTGCCAACAAAAGGACAGATTAACAGCATTATATCCTGACATGTCAGAATTTATGATCCATAGAAAAATTCTGAGACAATGTGGAGGTGACTTAGAGCATGCTGTAAAAAGCAGGACTACTGAACAATCTTCAGCAGAGGATATCATCAATATACTAGAAGAAGTAACCACCAGAACCAAAATTGGTTCTAGTAGGGTGAATCTTAAAACAAGGTTTAATACACCTTGGAAAGATTCTGTGGACAAAAACCCCAAAGAAAATTCTAGTAATATTAAATATAAATCTGCAGATACAGTCAGAAAATGCCATATTTGCCAAAGCACCACCCATTTAGCCAATACATGTCCAAAAAGGGGGAAAATCAATGAAATTGACATTGAAAAGGAACCAGATGTTGAAAAAGAAGACATAATTGAAGACAATTCAGATGATAAGTCATCCATATTTTCTGAATCTTCAAAAGATATAGAAAATATCAATGCCACTTTTGACATCATGGAATCTTATTCCCACTTACCACAATTGAGCAATGGTCAAGTTGATTTATCAAAAGTTCAAGATGCACAACTTATGAAGACAAAACCAAACAGAGGAAAAGGTTATACAGCTGGTAACTCCTGTATAACAGAAGTGGTAATTGACAACAAGCCCACCAAACTTTTGCTTGACCCAGGAGCCTTCTGCTCTTGTGTTGGAAAATCCTTTCTTAAGACTTGTGTGCCAAATTTTGAAGACCAATTGTTACCAATTGATGGTATAAAATTCAACAGTGCAAGTAACCCAATGAAAGCATTAGGAATCTTTGAGACCAATGTCATATTCCCACACATAAATGGGAATTTAAGGATCACAGTTGAATTTGTTGTTATGGAAAATTGCTCTAGTACCCATTTTATATTGGGAAATGACTATTTGATCATGTATGGGATAGATTTACATAATAACAAAGACAGATACTTTACAATTGGGGACAATAAGCGCCAGAAATTTGCCTTTTTACCATTTAAAAGACAAATTACAGTAAACAAAGTATCACCAGTCAACTTAGAGTTAGAGAAATTCAAGTCTGAACAGTTAAATGAGGCTGAAATAAGCCTTCATCTGACTGATAAACAAGAAAATGAACTTTCTTCCCTTTTGTATGACCACAAAGGAGCATTTGCTACAGACAAAGAACCCCTGGGAGCAATTATTGGTCATGAAGTTGACATCATTCTTAACATTGAGAGACCTTATCCACCACTCTTAAGAAGACCTGCTTATCCAGCAAGTCCAAAATCAAGAGAAGCTCTAGAAATTCATATCAAAGAACTTCTAGACCTTGGTGTAATAAGAAAAGTAGGCCACAATGAGGAAGTAGAAATAACTACACCAGTTATAGTGGCGTGGCATAATGGAAAATCCAGAATGGTTGGGGACTTTAGAGCTCTGAACACTTACACTGTCCCAGACAGATACCCTATACCAAAAATCCAAATTGCCCTTACTCAAATACCTCAAGCAGTGTATATAACCACTATGGATGCCCTTAAAGGATTCCATCAAAATGTGGTAACACCAAGAGCAAGAAAATACTTGAGAATTATTGTTCATTGTGGAGTGTATGAATACTTAAGGATGCCCTTTGGTATCAAAAATGCACCTTCACACTTCCAAAGAATGATGAATGAAATCTTCCCTGAAGAACTCTAAGAGGGATGGTTAATCATTTACATTGATGACATTATTATCTGTTCAAAGACTTGGGAGGAGCACATGTACAGATTATCAAGAGTTTTGACAAAAATCCAATCAGTAAACATGAAAATCTCCCTGAAGAAATGTCATTTTGGATTTAAAGAACTTAAGGCACTAGGACATGTTGTATCTGGTTTGTCCCTTGGAATTGATAAAAACAAAGTTGCAGCAGTATTGTTAAAACCCATGCCTCAGAATAAGAAGGAAATTCAGTCATTCTTAGGTTTTGCAGGATATTACAGGCAACACATTAAAGACTTTGCATCCATAGCAAGACCACTTTATAAGTTGTGTGACAAAGACACAGTATTTGAGATGACTGTTGACAGAGTCAAAGCTTTTGAATCTCTAAGAGAAGCATTGACCACTGCTCCACTCTTACTGATGCCAGACTTTAAATTGCCTTTCAAACTGTATATTGATGCATCAGGGGATGGACTAGGTGCTGCACTTCACCAAGTTCAGATCATAAATGACAAACCTGTAGAAGGACCAATATGTTTCATATCCAGGCAAATCAAACCAACTGAAGCCAGATATGGAGCAAGTCAAATGGAATGTCTATGCCTTGTCTGGGCCTTGGAGAAATTGAACTATTTCTTAGAGGGATGTGTTTTTGAAGTAATAACAGATTGTACAGCTGTGAAATCACTTTTGAACATGAAAACACCTAACAGACACATGCTCAGATGGCAAATAGCCATACAAGAATACAGAGGCAATATGACTATTGTTCATAAGGATGGGAATATTCATAAGAATGCAGATGGACTAAGCAGATGGCCATTACCAAATAACATTGATAATCCTGCTTATGTTCCAGAAGAAGCTTCACCACAAATTCCAATAGAAGGAATAAGTGTTACAGACTTGAACACCACCTTCTTTGAAGAAGTCAGAAATAGTTACACTCAAGATAAGAATTGTAGCATCTTATGCCAATTACTTAACAAAGACTGTAAAGACAACTCTCTAATACATGCCTTGGATGAAGTATGGAGAAAATCTTATAATGAAGGAAGATTTCACCTACTAGATGGTATAATTTACCACAGAACCAAGCACACATGTGTCATGACAGTTGTAGACAGGTCATTAATCAATCTTGTACTGAAAGAATGCCATGATAGTCCCTTTTCAGGACATCTTTCTGAAGACAGAACAAGAGAGAAAGTGAAGACCTGCATATGGTGGCCAATGTGGCAAAAAGAGGTTGCAGAGTATTGCAAAACCTGTGACAGATGCCAAAAGGCAAAT
The DNA here is from genome assembly GCA_023105745.1 of Austropuccinia psidii. Classification (NCBI taxonomy): domain Eukaryota; kingdom Fungi; phylum Basidiomycota; class Pucciniomycetes; order Pucciniales; family Sphaerophragmiaceae; genus Austropuccinia; species Austropuccinia psidii. Next base: position 29,949,039 of record JALGQZ010000007.1, on the reverse strand, counting down.
AAATCCACTGGCAAAAGACTTGGAAATATGATGAAAATCCAAGAACCAAACAGACCTTGGGAAATTGTCCATATGGATTGGGTAACTGGTCTACCACCAGGAGGTGACAGGAGCTATAATGCTTGCCTAGTAATTGTGGACAGATTCAGTAAAACTCCAATCTTTTTACCATGTCACAAAGATGATACAGCCATGGATACAGCTCTTCTGATATGGAATAGAGTAGTGTCATGGACTGGGATATTTACAAATATCATCAGTGATAGAGATCCCAAATTCACTTCAGCACTATGGACAAATCTTCACCAATTATTTGGCACTAAACTGTCTTTCTCTACAGCCTACCACCCACAAACTGATGGCCTAGCTGAAAGAATGATCCAAACCTTAGAGGACATGGTGAGAAGATTTTGTGCATATGGACTTGAATTCAAAGATTGTGATGGATTTACCCATGATTGGTGTACTCTGTTACCAGCACTGGAATTAGCATATAAAACATCAATTCATGCTAGTACCAATCAGACTCCTGCTATTCTAGAAAAAGGATGGAACCCCAAGTTACCCCAAGATTCCTTGAGGAAAGACTTAATTGAAATACATCCCACAGCTGCTAGCTTCAAAGGAATGCTAGACAAAGCTAGAAAGCATGCAGTGAGATGCATGGAGGACTCTTTTGCATATGCTAAAGACAAATGGGATAAATCTCATGCAACTCCAGATTTCAAAGTGGGGGACCTAGTTCTTGTATCCACCACTAACTTCAATAACATCAAAGGATGTAAAAAGTTAAAAGACTCCTTTGCAGGACCTTTTGTGATTAAGGCCCTCCATGGAGAAAATGCTGTTGAAGTAGAGTTATCTGAAGAACTTAGCAATAAGCACCCTACATTTCCAGTAAGCTTGATAAAGCCATACAAATCTAGTGATGCTGAGAAATTTCCCTTGAGGAATAAGATTCCCCAAGTTATACCTCCTATTGAGACATCTGGTACTAAGAAAATAACCAAAGTTCTTAAAGAAAGGAAATTAAGAACCAAGAAAGTAAGGGAATACCTTGTTAGGTACAGTGACCCAACTTGTGAAGATGAATGGTTAGAAGAGAAAGATATACCAGAAGCCACCAAACTCCTGAGGAGATTCAGACACACTAGAAACACCAATATTACAAAGTAATATTCTTTTTTAGGGGGAGGGAATGTGAGCCTTAGAGGTAATTTCATATACCCAAAAGACCACAAATATAAAAAATAACATATTAATATAAATAAAATAAATTTATTTATATTATTAAAAATAAAAATAAAAAATATAAATATAAAATTATATTAAAAATAAAAAAATTAATTATAATTTAAAAATAAAATTACTTTAAATTTTGTAAATATAAAATTACATTTATACTTGAAAAATTTAAGTAAAAATGAAATTTTAACAAAATTGTGAAAAAATAAATAAATTTGGAAAAAAGTTAAATAAAATTTATTATAACTTTTTATCCAATAAATAAACATATAAATTTTATTTCACCATTGGATTCCTCATAAAAAATCAGGTGGGGTCACCTCTGAGTGAAATTTTTGTAACTCAACTCTAAATAAGCTTAAATTAAGTTTTTAGTATTTTCAATACAAAAGTTGAAAATCCTCAAAACCTTAATTTAATTCACACCACATGTGGTGTTAACCATCAATTTTTGTGTTAAAATTGAGGTGTTGTGTTTAGTTTAGAAGTTATGAGGAATTAAAGTATTTTCAATTGAATTCAATTGAAATGTCAAAATGTGCGCGTGTATTACATAAGTGAACTTTGATTTACATATGAGGTGTCAATTATTACTGTAATGTACTGTACAATTGAATTGAATTACATGTGTAAATTATAAGTATAATACATGATGAGGAATTAAAGGAAAAATAAATTGGAAAGATTAAATTTGGGGGGGAAAAGGAACTCCAGCTCTAAGGGGGAGCTAGACCCCCAAAATCCTTGCTGACAGGCGTGGGATGTCAAAATTCACGCAAAAGTTCATCACTTTTGGCCTGGAATTGAGTTACAGGGTCTGTGGACTCAATTGATGATGAGGTTTTGATACCAACTGGGGTAGTTTTAGCTGTTGCCAAGAAGGTAAAACTACCCTTAAGATAAAACAATCATAATAAAAACAGTTTTAACTGGTTTCTACGCCTCTGACACACATTCTGACGTGTTTTGAAGGCTCTAGGCCTGGTATTGCTATAGTAATGGCTGATTTAAGGGTCTAAAATGGCTAAAAATGGCTAAAAATGGCTTAAACCAGCCCTTTTTGGTCTAAACCAGGGTTCAATGATGCCATAATTGGCTTTTCTGTTGTCAGAATGTTTTTCACGACTGACAAGAGTAAATTTTACTTTTGGAGCAAGAGAATTGATGGCTATAAAAGAATGTCTTCTTTGCCCCACTTTTCTCTTCATGTTAGAATCTTTTCCTTTTATTAATTAGTTTAAAACTGTTAAACCAATCAATCAAAGATTCCAACCACCACTTTTAAATCATTTTAATCCTTTTAACCACGTGAAAAAATCATTATAATCATTGTTTGTAACTCTTATAATCATTTTTACCCCTGAACCACCCCAAAAGTGAATTAAAGCATCTTTCATCACTGTAAACTTTGTCACTTTGTTTCCAAATTCACTCTGGTCACTTTTGGGCGTGTTTTCTCTTTAATATTCTTTTTAAAGACTTTGTTCTTTAATTAATTGCTTGCAGTTCTTTGCTCAATTAATTCCAATTGAAATTGCTCTTGAAGAAATTTCTTTTGTAGCCTTAAAATATCTCTTGTAGAGTATTTTTTGGATAAATTTTTATTGTTGGTAAAACAATAAATTTTTATAATATTATTGTTTTATACTAATAAAGTTATAAACAATAAATTTGGCGTGTTTTCTCTTAAAAATAATATTTCATACTATTTTTAATTGAATTTTACCTTATACAAATTTTGAGGACAGGAAAAGTACTTGATTTTTAATCAAAGTTTCATATCCACACCTTACAAAAAGAGTGATGAAGCAAGAATGCATCTGAAAGATGACATTCAAAGTGAAAAAATGGATAAAATTAATGAGGCTAATTCAAACATGCCAAAGTTATCAACAACATTTTCTCACATAAGAAGCCCTGTTAAACCAAAAGAGGAATTAACAAATCCATTCATAACAGACTGAAGTCACCAATACAATAACCAAGTCTTAATGAAGGAAGCACCTCAATTAAAATAATGGCCAACATTCACAGGAGAAGGTAAATATGACCACATGTCATTTATCAAGACAATTGACATACTACAAGAAGATTATGCCATACTAGATGAATGAATCACTGCAAGATTACATTCATTGTTTGAAAAATCTGCAAAAAGATGGTATTATAGCATAAGGCAAACAAATGGCAAAAATACCTGGTCTTGGTGGAAACAAGAAATAATCACCAAGTGGGCTGATGATGCCTGGAGGTACAAAATAGAAAATGCATTTGAAAATTCTTTCTTTGACCCAGACAAAGACAAACCGTTAACTTGGTTCTTAAAAAAAGTTGAAAGACTCAATGCATTGTACCCAGAAATGTCACAAAAAATGGTGCACATGAAAATACTCAAGAAATGTGGAGGAGAGCTAGAACATGCCCTAAGAAGCAGGTGTATAGAACTATGCTCCACAGAAGAGTATATCAATGTACTAGAGGACATAGTGACAAGAGCAAAAATTGGCAGAACTTGGAAGAAATTGGACATTAAAAGTCCAAATAAGCCATTTATCAAAAAAGATAAATCAAAAGAAGATTTCAAGCCCAATACATCCAACAATAATGAGCAAAGAAAATGCCATAAATGTGGAGGTATTGGACATTTAGCCAATAATTGCCTCAAAAAGGCAAAGATTAATGAAATTGTGGAAACAGAAAACCACAATGACAAAGAGGAGGAATCTGACTCTGAAAAAGAAACAGAAGAGTCAGAAAGCTCTGAAAGTGATGGAATTAATATAATTAATGCACAAATTAATAATATTGATATAATTTATGGAGTACTGGATGTTAACTCAAACTTACCACAAGTTGGGACATCTGACACAAACCTGACAAATATACAAGATGCCAAAATGTATAGAACCAAACCTGCAAGAGGAATGGGATATACAGCTGGAAAATCAAGTATAAGTATTGTTATCGTTGATAACCAAGAAGGAAAAGTGAGCTTGGATACAGGAGCATATTGCACCTGTGTTGGTAAAAGTTATTTCAAAACCATTGTCCCAGACTGGCAAGAAAAACTTGTGCCAATACAAGGTGTCAAATTTAGTAGTGCACGTGAGAGCATCAAGCCCCTTGGAATAATTGATTTAACACTAAGTTTTCCTCACCCCTCACAATGTGTCAGAATTAAAGTAGAGTTTGTAGTAATGGACAACTGTACTAGTAATCATTTCATACTTGGAAATGACTACTTATCAATTTATGGTATAGATATATCTAACCAAAAAGACAGATATTTTACCATAGGAGATAACAAAAGACAACAGTTTGGCTTCTTAAATAACAAAAAACAAATCACAGTTATTAAGAATGAAGAGAAAAGTCTAGAAAAGGTCCTTTTCATATCTGAACAATTCAAAGAGGCTGAATTCAATCAAGAATTAACAGATAAAATGAAAGAAAAATTGATTGACCTCTTATTTAAGTACAAAAATGCCTTTGCAACTGACAAGGAGCCACTAGGTGCCATAATTGGGCATGAAGTGGATATAATTCTTAATGTGGAAAATCCTTACCCACCTTTACTAAGGAGACCTGCTTACCCAGCTAGTCCAAGGGCTAGAGAAGCCTTGGAGATACACATTAAACAATTAATGGACCTTGCAGTATTAAGAAAGGTAGGACATAATGAACAGGTAGAGGTCACTACACCTGTCATTATAGCTTGGCATAATGGAAAATCAAGGATGGTAGGAGACTTCAGAGCCCTGAACACCTATACCATTCCAGACAGATATCCAATACCCAGAATCCATGAGACATTAACACAATTGTCACAAGCTAAGTTCATTACAGCCATGGATTCCTTAAAGGGTTTTCATCAAAATGTCTTAACAGACAATGCCAAGAAACTGCTGAGGATAATAGTCCACTGTGGAATTTTTTAATACTTAAGAATACCATTTGGCATAAAAAATGCACCTTCCCATTATCACAGGATGATGAACACCATATTTCCTGAAGAATTATCAGAAGGATGGTTAATTATCTATATTGATGATATCATAGTTTGCTCAGAAACTTGGGAAAATCACCTTACAAGACTAGAAAGGTACTACAAAAAATAATGCAAGTGAATATGAAAATTTCCTTGAAAAAGTGTCATTTTGCGTACAGTGAACTAAAAGCACTAGGACATGTTGTATCTGGACTTAGTCTAGGCATAGACAAGAATAAAGTAGCAGCAGTCCTACTCAAGCCAATGCCTCAAACCAAAAAAAAATGCAATCATTTCTAGGATTTTCTGGTTACTATAACCAGCATATAAAGGACTTTGCAAAAATTGCTAAATCCTTGTATGAGCTATGTGACCAACAAACAGTCTATGAAATGACAGAAGAAAGAGTCAAGGCATATGAAGAATTGAAAAATTCCTTAACAAATTCCCCATTTCTTCTAATTCCAGATTGGAAACTACCCTTCAAACTTTACATTGATGCTTGTGGAGAAGGACTAGGTGCTGCACTACACCAGACACAAATTATCAATGATAAACCAGTGGAAGGACCAATTTGTTTTATTTCAAGACAAATAAAGCCAACAGAAGCAAGATATGGAGCAAGCCAAATGGAATGCCTCTGCTTAGTGTGGGATTTAGAAAAATTACATTATTACTTGGATGGTACAGTATTTGATGTGATTACAGACTGTAATGCTGTAGAATCTCTATTAAATATTAAAACTCCAAATAGACATATGTTGAGATGGCAAATTGCTATCCAAGAATATAGAGGAAATATGACTATTGTTAATAAGTCTGGTAATATTCATAAAAATGCAGATGGTCTTAGCAGATGGGCTCCAGCAAATACCCCTGACAACGCAGCATGGGTACCACAGGAAGAGCACCACATAGAAGGAATATGTGTTACAGACATTGGGACAAATTCCTTTAACCAAGTTAAGAAGAGCTATAAGATAGACAAAAATTGCCATATCTTAAGCCAACTTTTAATGAAAGACTGCAGAGACCCATCACTTTCATCAAAATTAGATGAAACATGGAAAAAGGCATATGATGAAGGAAGATTCCACCTCCTTGATGGAATCCTTTACCATAGAACAAAACACACATGTGTTATGGACTTAACAGATAGAACCCTGATAAACATTATTTTACATGAGTGTCATGATAGTGTTGCAGCTGGACACCTTTCAGAAGAAAGAACACTAGAGAGGGTGAAAACCTGCTCTTGGTGGCCAAATTGGAAGAAAGATGTTGCAGAATACTGCCAAATGTGTGACAGATGTCAAAAAGCCAACAGAGCCACAGGAAAGAAATTTGGAATGATGATACAAATCCAAGAACCAAAATCCCCTTGGGAAATAGTTCATATGGATTGGGTAACAGCATTACGCCCAGGAGGAGACAGGAGCTACAATGCATGCCTAGTATTAGTTGACAGGTATAGCAAAACTCCCATGTTCCGACCATGTCACAAAGATGACACAGCTATGGACACAGCCATAATGATATGGAATAAAGTCATTAGCCATACAGGCTTATTCCAGAATATTATAAGTGATAGAGACCCAAAATTCACTTCAGCATTATGGAAAAATCTCCATAACTTTCTTGGAACAAAATTATCATTCTCAACAGCTTACCATCCTCAAACAGATGGTTTAGCAGAAAGAATGATACAAACCTTGGAGGACATGATCAGAAGATTCTGTGCTTATGGACTAGAATTCAAAGATTCTGATGGTTTTACCCATGATTGGTGTACACTAATACCAGCTCTTGAACTGGCATATAAAACATCAATCCATTCTTCTACTGGCAAAACACCAGCAATGCTAGAAAAAGGCTGGAATCCAAGACTTCCTTATGATACCCTCAAAAAGGACTTAGTGGATATACATCCAACAGCAAGAAGTTTTAAGATATTGCTTGACAAAGCAAGACACCATGCAAACAGATGTATGCAAGATTCTTTCAAATATGCAAAAGAAAGATGGGACAAAAGTCATCAACCACCTGAATTCAAAATAGGAGACTTGGTCCTAGTATCAAACCTTAATTTCAATAACATAAAAGGTCAAAAGAAATTGAAAGATTCCTTTGCAGGACCATTTATGATAAAAGCACTTCATGGACCCAATGCTGTGCAATTGGAACTCACAGGTGAATTAATGAACAAACACACAACTTTCCCTGTACGTCTGATGAAACCTTACAGCTCAAGTGACAAGGAGTTATTTCCACTGAGAAATAAACCTCCACTTGAAATCCCCCCCTTGGAAGAAGGAGAAGAAAGGAAAATTGTAAAAGTCCTTAAAGAAAGAAGGACAAGAAACAAAAAAGAAAGAGGATACCTTGTAAGGTATAGAAATTCAACTCAAGAAGATGAATGGCTACTTGAGAAAGATATAAAAAATGCTGATAAACTACTAAGAAGTTTCAGACATGAAAGAAAACCTGAAAAAAAGCAAAAGTTAAGCATTATTGAGCTTCAAGACTAGCAAATTCAATTGAAGAGGTAGGACAGTGGATGATGCCTAATTACACATATCAGATTGTGGTACAATCCTTTTTTGGTGTGGAATGTGAACCTTTGAGATTTGACCACATACCCAAAAAGGTCACAAGAAATATATAAAATGATTATACATTAAAAATAATTACTTAAAACTACAAAATTGCCATAAATTGGCATAAAACTTGGTTTAGCTTAAACCCCAATGAATAAAGATGTGAAATAAAATATACCATTGGATTCCCCATGGTAAAATACACATATACCATTTTTATGGCATATCTGTAAAGTCAATATTTAATGAGTTATAAGTAATAATACCTTATAAAAAACATAAGTCCTTATTTATTTCAAAGAACAATGAAACAAAATGTGAAATAAATAGTACCATTGGATTCTCCAGAAAAAACACACATATAAAACAATTAAGAAGCTAAGCTCCAAAGTCAATACTTAAGGAATTAAGCTGAATATATGCACTTTTTTGGTCAATGCATATATTCAAGGATTTTAGCTAATATCGTTTGAAATATGCATGATAGAGTGATGAACCAAAAATAAAGTCATCACGTAATTACTGTAGCAATACAAAAATGAAGCTTATTTCATAAGTTATAAACAAGGTTAAAACCTGTATGGGATTATTGATTAAAATCAACAGAGCTGTTGACCACTTTGTTGTGAAAGTGGTCCAAACTTAAAAAAAGTAGACAATTGGATTCTACTAGCTCATTCGTGAAGAATGATGTTTATTCTATCATAATATTCAAGGTATAACCCCTTGAAATCATGGTTTGAAGTTTAAAATATTAAATTTTGACAGAAAAGATGAGTTACAAGAAAAATTATCCAAAAAAGGTTTTGATGATGTAATTAAATGCTCTTGGCAGCATAATAAGGCTATGCCGGGCTACTAGAATTCACTCTCTGAATTGCTGTAGCATGTGAATCTTAAAAGGTATTAAGGATCAAAGTTTGAGCTTAATTTGATCATTTATGATCACTCACTGTAACCTTAAATTAAGTTTAACAGTCATATGAGTGATAAAGTTGGTGAATACTTTTAGTTTATGATTGAAACTAATAATATCCACGAATTTTGGGGTTCTGCAAAGCCTTGACATCATCAAACTTAGAGTTATAGTGTTAACTCTAAATAATGGTGTAATAATGAGATAAGATGGTTTGATCATGATGTAATCATCACCAAACCTTAAAATATTTATCAATTCCAGTGGATATGATCAGTGCACGTCTACTAGAGGCCTGTTGGACTCTAGGAGGGAGGTATTTACTATAAATAGAGCTCTTTTTACTCTGTTTTCCCCTCAGACGCTTACAAAACATTAAATCATTAAATAAAAAGGTAATTTCTTTATTCTTTATATATAAAACTTTTATATGATTAAAGACCAAAGGCAATCTTATAATAATCTTCATCCTTGACGTGATTATTACAATTATTTAATTTTTTTGTTTAAATTTCTCTTAAAAACCTCAATTCCACGTAAAATCAAGAAAAATTGTAATTTCTCTTAAATTTTATTGTAACTACAATTTGAATGAGTTGTATTTACATTTCTAGGCCTACATTTATTGAAAATTATTATATTAAGCATTAAAAGTAGGTTATTTCTCTTATTATAATAATTTTTCTCTATTATTACTTTTAAGAATTCTATAATTAATATAAACAATATTTATATTAATTTATAACTTTAGTATTAGTAATATTATTGTTATTAATCGGTTTTTATTAATAAAAAACAATTTTTCACACCTTTATCATTTGTTGGTCACAATAATAAAGTGCTTTTAAATATGATAATTATCTTATATTAATATATTTATTTTATATATATTATTTCTTAAAATTTAAATTATATTATTATATTCTTTTAATGATATAATTCTTTTACGCCATAATTATAATAATTATTTATTATTATAATTATTTTTATCTTCTTTATTTCATTTATAAGGACATTCATAGTACAATAAGTAAAATATTAGTAATTTTTACTTATTGTTTCATAGTCAAACCTTACATTGACAGATATGTTGAAGTAAGGTTTAATCTATATCATCTATTCAGAGTTGCAAGAAGTGTCAGGGTGACTCTATGATAAAGGTGTATATAAGTATTTACAAGCTTTAACTATGACTGTGACACAGTAAAATTAATTTTAAAAGATTATAAATTTGATAATAGATGATTAATTTAAGATTTAAGGCCTTTACTATAGAGATATAGTGGTGGTGAGCGCTGTTGAAAGCCCTGGGTGCAACTTTTACCTGTTGGGTTACAATAATAAAAGCTACAATACTTAAATTTAAAGTATACCTGATTATTTTCCACGAGTATAACTGTTTTGGACAGTTGTACTACGTAGGAATTCAAGAGCAGGATGAGGAAAGCTATTCTGGCTGTGAAAAGCCTCCTTTTTATCCTGAAATGGGGTGGAAAGGGTGCTAGACCTTTCCACGTAGAGGAAGTGAAGATTTTTTCACTTTCTAGTACTGGCTTGTGGCTTGAAAACAGCCTGTATAACCTGTATTGGGCTCAGATGTGGTTTTGAAACCACATCTGGGCGGTTTTCACCAATACAAGGTGAAAATTTTCATCTGGGGACCTCACAGCCTGATTCTGACGTGTATGACGCGTAGAATGCTGTACAGAAACTATATGGGACCCCAGTATTGACTGACATATGAGGTATTGAAGTAAAAAAAATGCTTCTTTGTCTATTTGACCCCTCATATTCATGGTTATGGGATGTTATCCTATGGTAAGGCTGTATATGACAGCAGGTGGGATGTTAACCTTAAAACAGCCATACCTTTGTCAATTCTTGAGATATCAACCTCAAAATTGGTTCGGTGTGTAGCCCTGTATGTGCTCTACACAATGGTACCTCATTTCATATGGGTATCTTTAAATATGGCAAAGTTATCCCATGTACAAGATTTTTGTACATTTGCGTGTTTTAGGAAAAAAGCTGTATTGAGCTTGTTTTCCCCCATAACTTCTGCAGTAGTTGAGATATGGGGGAGTGGATGACACCATCAGATAGCCCTGATTGTTCCCTTTCCAAAAATACCCCACTTCAGGTATCCCACACTGAAATTGTAGAAGTTAGATGAGAGGTGAATGTTTTGTTCACCCTTATTTGCCTGAAATTCACCATAACTCCAGTAATATTGGTGCTAGCTCAGTTTGGCTGGTACCATTGGATAGACCTGGCTTAGAGCTTCATTTTGAATACCCATTTTATGAGGTTAAGCCTCTCCTTCTAAATTTTAGATGAGAGGTGAAAATTAAGGTTTATGCTCAGCAATAACTTTGAGCAGGAATAACTTTGTTATTTCTTGTCCTATGGTGATGGGACTTATATTTTCAGAAAGAGGTGAGTTTCCTCTTTCGTTTGATATCTTTTGAGCTGGTTTGGCTCAGTTCCATGCTTTGGTGGTATCTTGGCTATACCATTGGTTTATGGTATTTTGGCTGTCATGCTTGTGCTCTGGTTTTGAGTCACAGGCTGACAAGAAGTTAGTCTTATTCAGTTCAGGTGTTTAATCAATGTGAATATATTGACCCTATTAATTGACGTATATATTTTGTTATTTGTTGGCATCTTTGTAAATATTGCAATCAAGCACTCATAACCCCATGTGGCTGAGGCTTGTGCTGGGCCCCAACGTTGGAAGAGTTCGGGAATATGATCGACAAAATGATGATTTGGTTTACTTTTCTGTTTTGGGAACAGGTGTTGATTGGAAAGGCGGAATTGTTTCCAATGTTCAGCAAATGCAGTCACATCATCTAATGAAACAGTCCAACTTGTGGCAATGTTGATAGCACTAATCAAATGGAATGTATTCTTGGTTAGTTCATTCGCAAGTTCTTCTGACTGACCCATTTTTCTTTGGGTGTTGCCGGATTGGTGTGCATCTAATGACATCTGTTGACTGAGCATTAAAAATGGAATATAGACCTTATATAAGAGAGCCCATTCAGAGGCTTTTAAGCTACCATGAGAGGGGGAACCCATGTTGCGAGGTACTCTTCTCCATGATGAGGGAATTATTGTCTCAGATATGATTTGATGGAGATGCTCCAGAGCCTCACCCTTTATCTAATGATCACTCAGTTCAGTGATCTGCAATTCAGAAGTGGGGATGTAATCCGCATCAAATGAAGGAATCTCTGCAGAACCACTAGATGGATATTACGTGTGAGGGGTGGGCATTGGGAAGTATTTTTTTGGGTGGAAGGTAGTGGGGAATGGCTCATTTATTATTTTTTCTGGGTCTCTTCTCAGGGAGCTGGCCTCTCTCAATGTGATTTTATCAAGAGAGCTGTTGGAGGTCATGGAATCTGAGTCTGAACTGTTGGTGTCATTGGATTTCCTGTGGGACCTGAAGTAAATTTTTGATTTAAACTCTGGAATGCACAATTTGAAAGTTGCATCATCCTTCAAAATTACCAGTATTAAATTATGCATTATGTCAAGATTAACCATTCTGGTTGCATCCAAATACGGAAGGTCTTCCAAAATTGAATATCACACTCCATACTCAGAGAAAATTGCTTGTGTTTGTTGTGGGGTTGCCCAAAGCCATTTGGAAATGGTTGATTTATGATTTTGGTATGAGAATGTGTAGTGAAATTGAGGACGAATTTGTTCAGTTTGAGCTTTGTGAATGGTGCAAAAATTACAAAAGTGGTTTCCTCAATGGGAAATAAATCCAGTAAGCTTGCACATGGCGACCAAATCCGCAATGGCTTTGAGGATGGCAACACGGATAAAGGATTCTGAAGGACCTGTTGAGGTGGGTGAAAAATGGTAACACTTCCATAGCTCTTTGAGCTCATTGATGAGTGGCATTAATAGGTAATTCAATTGAAGGGAAGTTGGCTCCTTTGGACCAGGGATGATTCCAGCAACATAGACATTCTCTGGCCTTGATCTTTCACTTGGGGGGAGATTAAGACAAATAAGCATCATAGGTCCAATGCTGGCCAACCAGGGTGGAGAAGGCCAATGCACCAGGAATGGACATGAATTGGGTGTCATGGATATTTCTAGTGCCATAGACATTCTCTGGCTTTGATCTTTCACTTGGGGGGAGATTAAGACAAATAAGGATGATAGGTCCAATGCTAGCCAACTGGGTTGACTTTCCATGTACATTGAACCAGTCCACATAAATGGAGAACACCGATGCACCAGGAATGGACATGAATGGGGGGTTGTTGATATTTCTAGTGCCAGTGAAGCATCTCCAGACCAATCCATCCAAGACGTTACATTTTGGGGAACCTTTGGGAGTTTGGGATTGTTGATGTTGATGCAGAATTTCCATAATTCCAGCCCGCTGGAGAAATCTGGCAAGCCAATTTTTGAATGGTTGATAAATGACATGTTTTGTTGGTATGAATTTTTGCTTCATGTTGGTTGTGTTTTGGGTGTGGGGTTCAAATGAATAGATGAATTTGCCTAATGATTCTGTGCAAGGGGGATCATTATCATTTGGGTCATTATGGCATTGACAGTGGGGTTGGTTAGTTGTTACTGATTCAGTAAGGCCATTGATAGAGAAGCATTGAGGACAACATATTTAGTCTTATTTCATTGTTTCCAATTGGAGATGTTCAAATATGGTACTCAGATGTTGAGGTATATGGAATGCAGGAGTGGGGGGACAACCGGAGCTTGAGATTCTGGACTTGATCAGCAGGTTTAGGGCAGGGTTGAGAATGCGTGGAGCCCTGCGGGGTATATTATACCTTAATGATAGAATGGCAGATATTATCATTCCAAAGAGGTCTTTGTGGGGGGTAGGGTTTGAGTGCTGCTGTATGGTTTCTGTGAAGTTGAATTGAGACACGCTGCTGTGGAGAAGTTGCTTTGGGTCAATTGTGAATAATCAGTTGGGGATATTTGATCCAATAGAAGTTGTGGGCACTCAGATCCTGATGAAGAAGTAGAAATGTTTGGAAGAGATTTGGGTGCAATGGTTGATTTGAGCTTTTTAATGTGCTTTTTCTATTGGAAAGATGTGAATGCAACTCCATACCTATCACCCTCAGGGGAAGAGTGTGTTGGAGTTGAGCAGTGTTGACACATGCATATACACATTGAGGAATAGCGGCAGGTTGTCATTGTTTCAGGAATTGGGAGTATGGTTGGTTTGTGTATAAATATCTATGGCTGATGTGAAAGTGTTTAGGAGTGTTAGTAATTGGAAAAAAATTGAGTGATTATTTATGAAGGGGGAGATGATTTGAGCCATCTGAGAATTTTATCCCATTTGTAATGGTGTGTGAGCTGCAGCTGATAAAGTGTAACATATCTCATCTGGATGGCGGAATTGGTCAGGAGTTTGATTGGGTAATGTAAGGTTTGGACTATGAAACAATAAGTAAAAATTACTAATTTATTACTTATTGCACTCTGAATGTCCTTATAATTGAAATAAATAAGATTAAAATAATAATAATAATAAAGAAATATTATTATTATGGCGTAAAAATATTATATTATTAAATAAATATAATAATATAATTAATATTATATGAAATTATAATATTATAAATAATATATTAATATAAAATAATTGATATATTAAAAAGCTCTTTATTATTGTTACCAACAAATAATAAAGGCGTAAAAAATTGTTTTTTATTAATAAAAAACAATTAATAACTATAATATTACTAATATTAAAGTTATGAATTAATATAAATACTATTTATATTAATTAAAGAATTATTAAGAGAGTAATAATAGAGAAATTATTATAATAAGAGAAAATAACCTACTTTTAACACTTAATATAATAATTTTGAAGTATTTTACGCCAAAAAATATAAATACAACTTTTCCAAATTGTATTTACAATAAAAATAAAGAAAATTACAAATTAATCTGGATTTTTACGTGGAAATGAGTTATTAGAGAGATTTTTAACAAAAACAATTAAATAAATGATTTAATCACGTCAAAATAGATGATTATAGCAAGGTGGTCTTTGGTCTTTAATAATATAACAGTTTTATATATAAAGAATAAAGAAATTACCTTTGATTTAATTGATTTAATGTTTTTGATGCGTCTGAGGGGAAAACAGAGTAAAAAGAGCTCTATTTATAGTAAATACCTCCCTCCTAGAGTCCAACAGGCTTCTAGTAGACGTGTACTGATCATATCCACTGGAATTCATCAATATTTTAAGGTTTGAGGGTGATTACATCATGATCAAACCATATTACATCATTATTACACCATTATTTAGAGTTATCACTATAACTCTAAGTGTGATGACATCAGAGGCTTGGCAGAACCCCAAATTTCGTGGATTTTATTAGTTTTAATCATAAACTAATAGTATTCACCAATTTTATCACTATTAAGACTGTTAAACTTAATTTAAGGTTACAGTATGTGATCATAACAGCTCAATTTAAGCTCAAACTTTGATCCTCAATAACTTTTAAGGTTTTCACGCTACAGCAATTCAGAGAGTAAATTCTGATAGCCTGACATAACCTTATTATGCTGCCAAGAGCTTTTCATTACATTATCAAAACTCTAATTTTGATGATTTTTCTTGTAACTCATCTTTTCTGTCGAAATCTTCTCGAATAAACTAGTAGAATCCAACTGTATACTTTTTTTTAAGTTTGGACTACTTTCACAACAAAGTGGTCAACAGCTCTGTTGATTTTTATCAATATTTCCTCATAAGTCTTAACCTTGTTTATAATTTGCAAAATAAAGTTCATATCTGTGTTCTTACAGTAATTACGTGGTAACTTTATTTTTGGTTCATCATTCTAGCATGTATAGTTTAGAAGATATTAGCTATGATCACTGAATATATGCGTTGACCAAAAAAGTGCATATATTCAGGATAATTCCTTAAGTATTGATTTTGGGAATTAGCTTATTAATTGTTTTATATGTGGATTTTTGTGGGGAATCCACTGATACAATTTATTTCACATGTTGTTTCATTAATTTCTGAGATAAATAAGGTTTTATGGTTTTTATAAGGTATTATACCTTATAATTCCTTAAATATTGGCTTTACAGATATGCCATAAAATTGGTATATGTGTATTTTTCCATGGGGAATCCAATGGTATAATTTAATTTACATGTTGATTCATTGGTTTTTAAGTTAAACCAATTTTTATACCAATTTATGGTATTTTTTGTATATTTAAGTAATTATTCTTAATGTATATTTATTCTAAGTAATTTTAATATAATTATCTTAAAGTTATATTTATTCAGAGTCTTTTTTGTGACCTTATTGGGTATGTGGTCATATCTCAAACGCTCACAGGTAAAATGCCATGCTGCTCAAGGCTCATACATATTCTATTTTATTTACACATGGTGATACTGCAGGTTTGACCCTTGAGGGGCATTCCAATAGGGATGTGTTAACATTGAATTGAGGGGATTAACATTAAAACCATGTACGCTGGCACGCCATTGTAAATGGCTTAAATCTTATTACAGACATAAGATATAGCTCTATTACATAAGGGGTTGGAGTGCAGCTAAAGTCTTGGTATTTGGTTTGAGTGCAGCAGGCTTTTAATTGGTTGGAATGTGATTTGGATTGTCTCGCCTTTCTTGAAAAGGTGATGTCTCTTTTGTGGGTAAATCCTTCATGAATATACCGATTTACAGATGTACAATGCTTTGGAATTTCAATGCGTATATTGGCAGTTTGGATAACTCACAAAATGTGACAATGGGGAGGTGGAAATGTTACCAAATATGATTACTTATGGATGATGGGTCCCCTTTGAGATCAAGGGAATATTACATCATGTGGTGGTAGGCCATGCAGGGTGGTTTCTGCCAAAAGCGGAGGAGCTCAAAAGGAGGCAGGGAGGATTCTCCTAAAAAGAGGCTTATTGGACTTCCAATAATACTCTTTTTAGAAATATTCATAGAATATCTCTATTCTAAATTTGAAAATATTTCATCTCATATCACTCTATTTTATCATAATACTGAGGTGTTTTATCTAGTTAGAAATATTACTGTACTTTTTCGGCCCTTATGTCATCTTCCAAGTCACATAAATCCTGTTCAGGTTCTGTTAATGACTCAGATAGTGAATCTAGCATAGAATAGGCTCAAACACAGTAACCATTGAGTCCCAACATTCCTCTCACAACCCCTATCGCATCCTCAATGAATGTATCAGGTCTTAACATTGATGTGAGAAATTTGAAGGCTCCAACTTCAAGCACTTAGTTGATCCCAAATATTTCCGTCACTCCAATTCCCCCAAATCCCACTAATACACAAATGCATGTGTCTCAGGGGCCTGAAGGCACACCTCACATCTCATCAAACGCCAATCCCCAATCAAAATTTCCATGTGAGTTCCTCCTTAATCCTGGTTGGAATCCAGTCGCATCCCAGGATCCCTTTGGACAAAGTAAACAGCCAACCCTCAATATTCCATAAGGATCTCAGGTTCATGTGGGGGATGAAAGGCGGGTTGATGGGGGCTGAAGAAAAAGACCATTGGAAAATGTAACTTGGAGTGGTCTGTTGGAGGGAAGTCCAGGATTGAAGCTTCATCAAAGTAAGTAATTTTAATTTTGGAGTATAAACATTTTCACAATTTGATATGTTTGTTTCATGGGTTAGATGTGGCACCTAAAGGAAAGTCAGTCGGATCTCAGGAGCCAATTGAAGATTGTGAGTATGACCAGTCTCCATTAATGTTTTGATGTGTTAACTGATGATTTGCATGGCAGGTGATGAACTTTATGCATCTTCACCTCTGGTCCATAAAGAGAAAGTCACTGGACGTCATCATCCATATGCCTCCAAACCAAGAAAAGCTCATGCCAGTTCATCAAGAGAAAAAATTGTGGATGATGAGGATGAGAACATGTCTCTGACTCAAATGGAAACAAATGATTAACCAAGGAGGGACAATTTCATGGCGCATGAGCATGGCACTCAGTCAAATAGTGAGTTCACCCATCCTCAAATGGGCCTTGCCCAGAGTATGCTTGAACAATCCGAGGTCAGACAGCAAAGGAACCAGGCTTGTAAAGCTCAAAATGTGGCAAAACATGCAAGCCAGAAGGAGCAACAAAAATGGCTGAAAGCAGAAATTCCAGAGAATGTCCATGGAATGAGATCAGCAGTACATGCCCATTCCCTGTTCCTACTAAAAGTTAGGGATAAGGATTTTTCCTCACTGCCAGCACCACCCAGCACAGAAGAGGGTGAAATTGCAATTCAAGTGGCTGGTCATCTCGGATATGTCCCCAAGGATGTTTTCAACGAGCCATCAACACAGGTTCAGTCTCAGGGTTTCCAAAGCTACTGCAAAAATGAGCTCCATAAGCTAGGACTAAAGCAATTCACTTGGGACTGAGAGAGCTCATAGAAACATCCTTTCAATGAGTTGATGTCTATGATGTTTTACCATACATTCCGTCTCGCACTTGTCAGCACCGAGTATCATCATTACTGTTGGAACAAGGATCATAATAACTATGGGGTTGTGGCGGCTTTAATGGAGCAATATTTCACTTATTTGAAAAGAGAATTGAAGTCTATTCAAAAGGATGCCAAGTATTTGGTAAAGAAGAAGGAGAATCAAAACCTCGCAAAGATTTGTCAAAGGCTTAGTTACTGTATCTTTTCATTGCGAACAGAGATTGATGATGACCTACTTGATTATGTGCAGACCTGTGCGTGCCGTCGTGAAGGGTGTGATACCGCTAAATTTCCCATTCTAGCATCACAATTCAATGACCCTTGAGTATTCTCAGATACTGAGGAGGTACTGGAAAATGGCCGTCAAGTTTACCGCAAAGTGGGATTACGCTTGTCAGGGTGAGTCTATGTAGAAGCTTAAAAACAGTAAATACAAGCTAGTACTATGACTGTGACACGTCAAATAAGTAATAAAATAATTCTTCAGGTCCTACTGCTACGTGGTAACAGTGGTGATGAGTCTATTGAGGACCTGGGTTGCAATGTTCTAATATCTTTGACTGTAAAGAGACACTACAATAATTATATTTAATTATATCTTTAAGTATTCTAAGGACACTACTGATGGATAACAGTCTTGTCACGTAAGAATATATATAAAATAAGATAAGATGAGGATTTTTGAAGGCAAAAACCCTTCTTTTTATATCTTTCAAGACTGTCAAGAGTTATTTACTCTTCACACGTCAGAGGAGTGAAAATTTTCACTCCATTGGTCAGTCTGTGGTTCTGGATCCTCAATTCTGACGTCAGTAGAGGCAGAATTGTGGTTTTAGAACCACAAATGATCATTCTGGATCAATACAGGATGAAAAAACTCTTCACCTGCCACGTCAGCACTTGGATGACGTTGTTCTGGTGTTTGTATGACCAATACTAGTCATTCTGGGCGGGTTTAAGCTTTGAACAACCATTATTTTGAGTATTAAGACTGTACTGGTTGGTACAGGTTTGGTACAGGCCAGTATTGGCCAAAATACTTCCAACCAAGATACCTTGGTCAGTTTTTGAGATATCAAGAAACTAAGAGCACAGAATTGAAGGGCTTAATGAGCTCTTCAATTTGGTATGATTCATGTTTACCCTTCTTTAAAATAGCAAAAGTTATAAGGGTTTTACGTTTTTGGATGTATTTTTGTACATCAGTATGAGGCTTCAGAAACTTCCACACCAGATATCTTCTTCAGTTTGGAAGATATCTGTATTCTGATGATACAGTTTTGTAGGGCTTGATTTGCTCTACAGTTTGGTATATTACACTGTACAACTGTATGGGTGTATGCCAAAGATACAGGGGTTTGTTTACTTTCTTGTTTTCAGAATATCTGTATTTTTGGTTATTAAACCTTTGAACCAAGATCCCTCAGTCAGTTTAAGAGATACAGAGGTATAATGTATCTCAAATTAAAGCTCTTGTTTAGATCTTTAATTTGGTTATACTTTTGTACAGTTTTGTACAAGCCCTCTTTGACTTTCAGGGGGGTCTTGGTTTTGAAATGAAGGTTCTATGGTATCTCCAGTTGTAGTGGTGTTACAACAACATGGATCATATCATTGAGTAGCTCTCTATGTGAGCTTTAAGAAAAATACCCTTTTGGTATATAATAACTTAAATATGCATAAGTTAGATGAGAGGTGAAAATAAGGGTTTTGACCTGTTTATTCTCCTCTAGGTTTCCTTATTCTATTTGGATAAGGTTGGTGTTTAATTTAAGAGTATTGTTTTCTCTTATTTATTACCTGTATTGACTATGTTTGTTCAATACTTGTCATACCATTATTTATGGTATGTTGGATGTCATGCTAGTGCTCTGTTTTGAGTCACAGGCTGACAACGCTGACGCTCCCAGTTATTTGATGAATCGGTATTAAAAATGGATCGAGACATAGAGTTTTGTAATTGTATTAAAAAAAGGGTAAAAAAACTATTGATAGATTGCCAGAATTACGATCAACAGATGATGGTGATATTCCGGAAGGCCTATCATTTCAGGTATTTGATCAAGATTGACTCAAGAGCTGTAGTAAGATGCAGACTAGTGCACTCAAAATACTTGAAATTCCAGTTATTAGGCAGAATGGTGATGCTCTGCAATAACTTAGTAATATAATTGTATAGCACCGTTACAAATTAACATTTTGTGAATTATTTGTGCAGGTGTAATACAATCTGATTATAATTTCTTAAAGATACAACAACTTTCTAAATATGTCAGAATATAGACAATATGAATTGGAATGTATCACCGTCTCCCTTAGAAATAAGACTCTATTGCTCATTTTCATTGAGGAAATATTGAAGGAGTTCGATCCAGCTCATGGTGTTCATAATTGTGGACTTGTGCCAGGGTGAGCAGGTGTTATCAACTTGGTCAAACACAAATTATATAATGTCAGTAAGGATCACGCAGTTAATGATTTTTTCTTTTCTTGGACCTATTGGTGATTGGAATATGGCATTTCCATAAGGAAGGATTTTAGAATAGCAATACAATCAGGGTCAAAGATGAGCTTGAAAGGTGACTTCCACATGTTGACCTCAACTGAATGAGGAGTGATAAAGTGGATGACCTTTACAGGTTGTTGTTGGCCAATATGATGGAGTCAATCAACAGCCTGAGCCTCAATGGCGGGGTTCCAATTGGGCTCTTGTAAATGTGGATGTCAGGGGCCAAAAATCAGGGTAGAATTTTGGGGGTCCCCTCACCATTAAATAGACAATATTAGCACAAGTTATATTGAGGCCAGTTCCAGCTGCGGCAATGGATGCAATCAGTACTTCACATTCAGGATTATTGAAGAAATTCTCCGGTGCCTTCTCCTGCGCTTGTGCTGTAGTTGTTCCATCAATTTGTGCTGAAAGGATAGAGTGATGGGCAAGTGCAATACCAATTCTACAATAAAAACAGTAAGATGGATTCAATTGGTAATGGATTCATATTAGAATTAACTAAACAATCAAGAAATTGGGTCCATTGGGTATAAACCACCAATTTGGTTGGACCACACCTTGTTTGTTTGTTCTTCATTAAGCTTTGTAAGAGGTGTGCAATTTTACTATTCATCATGAATGTTTCCACATCCACAATAGTTCGTGTGATTGTTGGGGAGTTATCCTGAGTGCTCCTGCCCTCGTGGTCTTCCAAATCCGCCTCCGCAATTGTGTTAAGCATGATGTAATGGTTACAACATATTCACAGCTTATTAATATTTCTGAAAAATTCTCCTGGTCCTTTGCTTTTGGATGATAGGAATTCTTTGTATAATGTGGAATAGTCTGGCTGCATGGTTGGGTTGAGGGGGAGCAGCTCATAATGATGGCTAATAGTGGGGAGGGATTCGAGATGTGTGGTTTTGGTGCGGTGCACACTTAAATGCGGCAATGCCAAATGAAAAATATCATTGTTACCTTGTGAAATACTACTCAGGATGAATAGTGACCAGTTATCTTGATTGGAGCTCTGGGGTTGAGTGATGAATGATATTATGCCCAAAAGGTCATAAATGGTCTTGTGAATAGGTGTGCCTGTTAAACAAATTTGATGGGATGAAAGGAGGCTATTAATGGCATGGTTAGTGGCAGTGTATTGAGCGAGAATATAGCTATAAGATGGGGGAAGGGTATTGGATATAAAAGGTAATTTGAATCATTTAAGCTCAGACACTCACTGTGCTTCATCCAAAATTATATGATGCCAATTGATTTGAAAAATGAATGATGTAGAGGTATTGCTTTGCTTAAATTCTTGGGTGATAGTATTGTAAGAAGTGATGATGATATCATATTTTAAGATGTTGGCCTCGGATAATGAGTGACAAGTGGGACCATGGTAGATTTTGGCATGAAGCCCTCCAGCCTGAGCATGCTTGGATATTTCTGATTGCCAGTTGGTAACTAAGCAAGGGGGGCAGATGATAATGGTGGGCGTGGATCAATGGGGGTTTGCAATCATACGCTCCTTGGAGGTGCCAATTAGAGATATGGCCTGAATGGTTTTACCTAATCCCATTTCATCCGCGAGCAGTCCTCCAACAGGGGTATTGGTCAAAAGGGATTCAAATGAGCTAACAACCTTGTTTGTAATGATGTGCCTGGCATTAAAAGTGGATCCTGCGGGTGAGGTTGTAAGGTGTGGATATGAAAATTTGATTAAAAGTCAAGTACGTTTCCTGTCCTCAAAATTTGTATAAGGTAAAAAATCACTTAAAAATAGTAAGAAATATTATTTTTAAGAGAAAACATGCCAATTTTATTGCTCATAACTTTATTAGTATAAAACAATAATATTATAAAGATTTATTGTTTTACCAACAATAAAAATTTATCGAAAAATACTCTACAAGAGATATTTGAGGCTACAAAAGAAATTTCTTCAAGAGCAATTTCAATTGGAATTAATTGAGCAATAAACTGAAAGCAATTAATTAAAGAACAGAGTCTTTAAAAAGAATATTAAAGAGAAAACACGCCCAAAAGTGACCAGAGTGAACTTGGAAACAAAGTGACAAAGTTTAAAGTGATGAAAGAAGCTTTAATTCACTTTTGGGGTGGTTCAGGGGTAAAAATGATTATAAAAGTTACAAACAATGATTATAATAATTTTTTCACGTGGTTGAAAGGTTTAAAATGATTTAAAAAATGTGGTTGTAATCTTTTATTGATTGGCTTAACAATGATTAAAATAATTATAAAAGGAAATGATTCTAACATGAAGAGAAAAGTGGGGAAAAGAAGACATTCTTTTATAGCCATCAATTTTCTTACTCCAAAATTAAACTTTACTCTTTTCAGTCTTGAAAAACAGTCTGACAACAGAAAAGCCAATTATGCCATCATTGAACCCTGATTTAGACCAAAAAGGGCTGGTTTAAGCCATTTTTAGCCATTTTAGACCCTTAAATCAGCCATTACTATAGCAATACCTGGTCTAGAGCCTTCAAACCACGTCAGAATGTGTGTAAGAGACGTAGAAACCAGTTAAAACTGTTTTTACTATGATGGTTTTATCTTAAGGGTAGTTTTACCCTCTGGCAACAGCTAAAACTACCCCAGTTGGTATCAAAACCTCATCATCAATTGAGTCCACAGACCCTGTAGCTCAATTCCAGGCCAAAAGTGATGAACCTTTGCGTGGATTTTGACACCACACCGCTTGTCATCAAGGATTTTGGGGGTCTAGCTCCCCCCCCAAATTTAATCTTTCCAATTTATTTCCCTTTAATTCCTCATCATGTATTATACTTATAATTTACATATGTAATTCAATTGAATTGTACAGTACAATACAGTAATAATTGATACCTCAGATGTAAATCAAAGTTCACTTATGTAATACACGTGCACATTTTGACATTTCAATTGAATTCAATTGAAAATACTTCAATTCCTCATAACTTCTAAACTAAACACAACACCTCAATTTTAACACAAAAATTGATGATTAACACCACATGTGGTGTGAATTAAATTAAAGGTTTGAGGATTTTCAAATTTTGTATTGTAAATACTAAAAACTTAATTTGAGCTTATTTGGAGTTGAGTTACAAGAATTTCACTCAGAGGTGACCCCACCTGAGTTTTGATGAGGAATCCAATGGTGAAATTATTTTTAATATGTTTATTCATTGGATAAAAAGTTATAATAATTTTTATTTAAATTTTTTCCAAATTTCTTTATTTTTTTACAATTTTGTTAAAATTTCATTTTTACTTAATTTTTTCAAGTATAAATGTAATTTTATAATTCCAAAATTTAATGTAATTTTATTTTTAAATTGTAATTAAGTTTTTTATTTTGAATGTAATTTTATATTATCATTCTTTGGAAGTGTGAAGGTGCATTTTTTATACCAAAGGGAATCCTCGAGTATTCATACACTCCACAATGAACAATAATTCTCAAGTATTTTCTTGCTCTTGGTGTCACCACATTTTGATGGAATCCTTTAAGGGCATCCATAGTGGTTATATACACTGCTTGAGATATTTTAGTAAGGGCAATTTGGATTTTTGGTATTGGGTATCTGTCTGGAACAGTGTAAGTGTTCAGAGCTCTAAAGTCCCCAACCATTCTGGATTTTCCATTATGCCATGCCACTATGACTGGTGTAGTTATTTCTACTTCTTCATTGTGGCCTACTTTTCTTATTACACCAAGGTCCAGAAGTTCTTTGATATGAATTTCTAGAGCTTCTCTTCATTTTGGACTTGATGGATATTCAGGTCTTCTTAAGAGTGGTGGATAAGGTCTCTCAATGTTAAGAATGATGTCAACTTCATGACCAATTATTGCTCCTAGAGGTTCTTTGTCTGAAGCAAATGCTGCTCTGTGGTCATACAAAAGGGAAGAAAGTTCATTTTCTTGTTTATCAGTTAGATGAAGGCTTATTTCAGCCACATTCAACTGTTCAGACTTGAATTTTTCTAACTCTAAGCTGACTGGTGATACTTTGTTTACTGTAATTTTTCTTTTAAATGGTAAAAAGGCAAATTTTTGGGGCTTGTTGTCTCCAATAGTAAAGTATCTGTCTTTTTTATTATGCAAATCTATCCCATACATGATTAAGTAGTCACTTCCCAATATAAAATGGGTACTAGAGTAATTTTCCATAACAACAAATTCAACTGTGATTTTTAGATTCCCATTTATGTGTGGGAATATGACATTGGTCTCAAATATTCCTAATGCTTTCATTGGGTTACTTGCACTATTGAATTTTATACCATCAATTGGTAACAATTGGTCTTCAAAATTTGGTACACAATTCTTAAGAAAAAATTTTCCAACACAAGAGCAGAAGGCTCCTGGGTCAAGCCAAAGTTTGGTGGGCTTGTTGTCAATCACCACTTCTGTTATACAGGAGTTACCAGCTGTATAACCTTTTCCTCTGTTTGGTTTTATTTTCATAAGTTGTGCATCTTGAACTTTTGATAAATCAAGTTGACCATTGCTCAATTGTGGCAAGTGGGAATAAGATTCCATGATGTCAAAAGTGGCATTGATATTTTCTATATCTTTTGAAGATTCAGAAACATTGATGATTTATCATCTGAATTGTCTTCAATTATTTCATCTTTGTCAACATCAGGTTCCTTTTCAATATCAATTTCATTGATTTTCCCCTTCTTTGGACATTTATTGGCTAAATGGGTGGTGCTTTGGCAAATATGGCACTTTCTGACTGTATCTGCAGATTTATACTTAATATTATTAGAATTTTCTTTGGGGATTTTGTCCACAGAATCTTTCCAAGGTGTATTATACCATGTTTTGAGATTCACCCTACTAGAACCAATTTTGGTTCTGGTGGTTACTTCTTCCAATATATTGATAATATCCTCTGCTGAAGATTGTTCAGTAGTCCTGCTTTTGATAGCATGCTCTAAGTCACCTCCACATTGTCTCAGAATTTTTCTATGGATCATAAATTCTGACATGTCAGGATATAGTGCTGTTAATCTGTCTTTTTGTTGGCAAAACCATGGTAAAGCTTTGTCTTTACCAGCATTAAATTTGGCAGAATCAAAGGCTGTTTCAACTTTAAACCTCCAAGCATCATTTTCCCATTTTTTAATGATTTGGGCTTTCCACCAAGTCCAACTCTGGTGTCCATGTGCTTGTCTGATCTGGTAAACAAGGTGTTAAATCTGGCTGTTACCAGTCTGTCTGGTAATTCAAAATCCTCTTTGATCATGTCAATACCTCTAATGAATTCCATATGGTCATACTCTCCTTCACCACTGAAGTGAGGCCATTCTTTAAGTTTTGGAACTCCTTTCAAGAGTTCTTGGCCCATTGATCGTTCTAAGTTATGAAAAGAAGTAAAAATTTATTTTTTAACTGTGAATTTTCAATATCCAATACTTGTGGATTGGGAATTCTTGCATCTTCATTTTGATTCAGAGGTGAAGAAATTCTTGGTAAAGTGTTTAGCAGTTGTTCAATATCATTCATTTTACTGTTATTACACGTTTGTGAATTTCTTAACTCATTTTGTAAGCTTTGTATAGAGTCTATCACATTCTTTTTATGATCATCCTCTTTATATGTAAGCTCATTCCATAATTCTGTTTGTTTAGTATTATCAGATAGAACTTCATTCAACTTTATTGTTAATTTTGATATTTCTTCTCTTGAGGTATCAAAATGCTTTTTCAAGGCAACTGTATTTGTCTTTACTTCTGCAAATGATTTTGAAATATCATCAAGAGCTTTTTTATTATGTTCTTTGATAGTCTCAATAGCTTGCTTTATTCTTGTTTCAATTATGTCATCAATATTGAATTTAGAATATTTTTCTGTTAATTATTTAAGAATGGCAGATTGTTCATTTATCTTAATGCCAAAAGAATTATCATTATTGGAAGTTTTGATTGTTCTTAAAACTCTTTCAAAGCATTTATGTGTATCATTTCTTTGGCTCAGACTCAAGTTCTTTGTTTTAAGCTTGTCACAAATTGATGTATTTTTATCAGAAGGATGACTTTTTACGTCAGAAATAGCTTTATACAACTCTGGAATACAATTAGAAGTATCAGAAATTATTTTTGATATTTTAATCTGGCTTCCTCCTTCTTTTGTAATTCCATCATGGTTCTGGCCATCTGAAATACATTTTCCATGGCATCCTGTTGAATATTTGGGATTCTGTAGCCCTGCCTGTAAGGTTTTGGGGCTGGTGCCTTCCCTTTGACCTTGTTTGGAGTTTGTGGCTGCTTTTCACGTTGGAATTGCTTCTGCTGGCCATTGGGGCTGTTTTTGGTACTGGTTTGGGTGGTGGAGGGTTGTTTTTCCTCCATTCTAGTGTCAAAAGCATCATGTTTTTCTTCTCCATCAATGGATGCCATCCATTGAGCAATTTGCAAGTATTGGGATGGCCCAGGAATTTTCTCACTGTCAGGTAAGAATTCAAGCAATTCTTCCACAGGTCTGCAGGGATCTGGTACTCCTTGAACTGGAGTGCACTGTTGTATGCACTGTGGCTGGCTTTGTATATGTCCACAGAGGCTTTTTGTGGTGGTGTCAGCTCTTTTTGAAGGTAAAATGGTATTATCAGCTTCAGAATGACCCATATTAGTTGTTTGGAAGTCATCAACTGACCCTTTTCCTTCTGTACCTGATTGGCCTCTGCCATAATCACGCCTATTACCTTTCTGGGAGCTGCTTGAGGGGTTATAGCTGGCTCCTGACCTGGTTGAAGGCATAATTATGGTTAAAAGGCTTAAAATAGTAATTATAGGTCAAAAAACTTACTATTGGCCAAATCTTTGGCTTTCTGAAGAGTATTACCTATTTCCAAGTTGACTAATTCAGAAGAAATTGGCTCTGGTTGAATATTCTGAGTCACAATAATAGTACTATTATGATCAGAATTAACAGTACTGGCAGGAATAATGCTGGTTACTGTTGAGGCTGTTTCAATGTTTTCTTGTCTTACCATGTTGTCAGACACTAAAATTAATGAAAAAACCCAATTAATTAAGTAAAAAAAGGTTATTTCAAAAAAGAAATAAAACTATAAGCCTCACTTATAATATGAAAAACTACACTATTATTTAGATGGGAAAGTGTGTTATGTAATTACAGATTGCAATGCTGTAAAATATTTATTAAACATGAAAACCCCAAAAAGAGATATGTTAAGATGGCAAAATGCCATCCAATAATATGGAGGAAATATGACTATAGCTCATAAATCTGGTAATATTTATAAAAAGGCAGATGGTCTTAGAAAATGGGCTCTGGAAAACACATCAAAAATCCAGAATGGGTACCACAGGAAGAGCACCATATATAAGCCATATGTGTAACAGATATAGGCACAGAATTCTTTAACCAAGTTAAAGAAAGCTATAGAATGGATAAAAACTGCCATCTCTTATGCCAACTTCTAATGAAAGACTTTAAAGACCCATTACTTTCATCAAAGCTATATCAAACATGGAAAAAAGCATATGATGTAAGAATATTCCACCTCCTTGATGGAATCCTTTACCATAGAACTAAACATACATGTGTTATGGCTTTAACAGATAGAACTCTAATAAACACCATACTAAATGAATGTCATGATAGTGTTTCAGCTGGACATCCCTCAGAAGACAGGACACTAGAGAGGGTAAAAACCTGCTCTTGGTGGCCAAATTGAAAGAAAGATGTTGCAGAATTTTTCCAAGCCTGTGACAGATGCGGAAAAGCAAACGAAGCCACAGGTAAGAAATTTGGAATGATGATCCAAATCCAAGAACCAAAATCCCCTTGTGAAATAGCTCACATGGATCGGGTAACAGCATTATCTCCAGGAGGATACAGAAGCTACAATGCATGCCTAGTATTAGTTGACAGATACAGAAAAACTCCAATGTTCTTACTATGTCATAAGGATTACACAGCCATGGACACAGCCATAATGATATGGAATAAATCTATTAGCCACACAGGCTTATTCCAAAACATCATAAGTGATAGAGACCCAAAATTCACTTAAGCATTATGGACAAACCTCCATAACCTGTTTGGAACAAAACTATCATTCTCAACAGCTTACCACCTCCAAACTGATGGTCTAGCAGAAATAATGATACAGACATTAGAAGAAATGACTAGAAGATTCTGTGCTTATGGCCTAAAATTCAAGGATTATGATTCTTTTACCCATGATTGGTGTAAATTAATACTAGCTCTTGAACTGACATATAAAACATCAATCCATTCTTCAACTGGCAAGACACCTGCAATGCTAGAAAAATGCTGGAATTGAAGACTCCCTTATGATACCCTCAAAAAGGACTCAGTGGATATACACCCAACAGCAGTTAGCTTCAAGTTAATGCTTGACAAAGCAAGACACCATGCAAACAGATGCATTCAAGATTCTTTCAAGTATGCAAAAGAAAGATGGAATAAAAGTCATAAACCACCTGACTTCCAAATAGGAAACTTGGGCTTAGTATCAACTCCAAATTTCAAAAATATAAAAGGCCCAAATAAATTGAAAGATTCCTTTTCAGGACCATTTATGATAAAAGCACTACATGGACCTAATTCTGCGCAATCAGAGCTCAAATGTGAACTAATTAACAAACACCCAACCTTCTCTGTAAGTCTCAGAAAACCTTACAGCTCAAGTGACAAGGAATTATTTCCACTAAGAAATAAACCCCCACTTGAAATACCCCCTCTAGAAGAAGGGTAAGAAAAGAAAATTTTGAAATTCCATAATGAAAGAAGGACAAGAAACAAAAAAGAAAGGGGATACCTTGTAAGGTATAGAAATACAACTAAAGAAGCTTAATGGCTACTTGAAAAGGACATATAAAATGCTGATGAGCTATTAAGAAGGTTCAGACATGAAAGAAAGCCAAAAGAATAGAAAAATAAAACGTTATTGAGCTTCAATACTAACAAAGTCTATTGAAAAGGCATAAGCACTCCAATTGACTGGCTCCATATCTGACTTCATGTGAGCCTTAATTATCTCAAAGACTAGTAAAAATACCATATATAAGTACAAAATCTGAATGAACTCAGAATATAATGAGTAGACATGTGAAATTAATTACACAATTCAATTCCTGATTGTAAAATACACATATGCCATTTTGATGGCATATCTGAAAAGTCAATAATTACTGAAGAATAAGTAATAATACCTTCAAAAAGCTATAAAAACTTATTTAACTCAGAAACCAATGGAACAACATGTGAAATAAATTGAACCATTGGATTCTACATAAAGAACCACACATAAAAACATTATAAAGCTATTCTCTAAAGTCAATACATAAGGAATTAAGCTGAATATATGAACTTTTTTGGTCAATGCATATACTCATGGCTTTTAGCTAATATCTCTTGAAATATACAAGATAGAGAGATAAACCAAAAATAAAGTCACAATTTAATTAGTGTAAGAGAACAGATATGAACTTTATCTCACAAGTTATAAAGAAGGTTAAAACTTGTAATGGACTATTGACTAAAATCAATGGAGCTGTTGACCACTTTGTTGTGAAAGTGGTCCCAACTTAAAAAAGAAGTAGACAGTCAGATTCTACTAGTTCATACGTGAAGATTGATGTGATTTCTATTACAATATTCAAGGTATAACGCCTTGAAATCATGGTTTGAAGTGTAAAATATTAAATTTTGACAGAAAAGATTAGTTACAAGTAAAACATTAAAAATAGAATTTTGATTATGTAACAAAATTCTCTTGAAAGTTGAATAATGACATGCCAAGCTATTATAATCCACTCTCAGAATAGCTGTAGCGTGTATAACTCAAAAGTTATTAATGATGAAAGTTTAAGTCTAAATTTGATCATTTATGATAACTCACTGTAATTTTATTTTAGGTTAAACAGCTATATAAATGATAGAACTGGTAAATATTATTAGATTATGATTCATCATAAAAAAATTCACAAAGTTTAGGCTTCTGCTAAGCCTATGATGTCATCAAGCTTAGAGTTATAGGGATAACTCTAAATAATGGCGTAATCATGAGATAAAATGGTTTGATTATGATTTAATCATCACTAAACCTTAAAATACTGATCATTTCTAGTACATGCCATCAGTACACGTCTACTAGAAGCCTACTGGGCTCTAGAAGGGAGGTATTTACTATAAATAGCGCACTTTTTACTCTATTTTCCCCTAAGATGCATCAAAATATTAAAACAATTACATCAAAAAGGTAAAATCTTTATTCTTTATATATAAATCATATATACTATCAAAGACCAAAAGTAATCTTTATTATAATTGTCATTTTTGATGTGATTACTTCAATTGTTCTGCTGTTTTGCTATAATTTTCTTAAAAATCTCTTTCCACATAAAATCAAGAAAATTTGTGATTTCTCTTATTTTTATTTGTATGTAAAATTTAAATGAGTTTTATTTACATTATTTGGCGTAAATTCATCCAAAAGTATTATATTAAGTGTCAAAAGTAGGTTATTTTCCCTTGATATAATAATATCTCTCTATTATTATTATTGATAATTCTACAATAAATATAAATAGTATTTATATTAATATACACTTTCAATATTGGTAATATTATTGTTATCAAATGTTTTTTATTAATAGAAAACAATTTTTTATGCCTTTATTATTTTTTGGTAACAATAATAAAGTGTGTTTAAATATATTAACTATTATATATGAATATATTTACTTATTATAGTATTATATTTATTTAAGAATATAATTACATTTTAATGCCTTAATTATAATAATTCTTTATTATCATTATTATTTATATCTTATTTATTTTATTTAGAAGGACATTCAGAGTACAATAAGTAAAATATTAGTAATTCTTACTTATTGTTTCATAGTCAAACCTTACACTTCAGTTGGTTTGATTTGCCTAAATATGAAGCATATGGGTCCTTCCACAGGTTTATGTTTGATAATCTGGACTTGATGAGGTGCAGCACCAAGCCCATCTCCTGATGCATCAATATAAAGATTAAAAGGAAGCTTAAAGTCTGGCATCAGTGATAGTGGAGAAGTGGTCAAGGCTTGTCTCAAAGATTCAAAGGCCTTAAATCTGTCAACAGTCATTTCAAAGACTGTGTCTTTTTCACAAAATTTATAAAGAGCTCTTGCTATTGATGCAAAATCTTTAATATGCTGCCTGTAATATCCTGAAAACCCCAAAAATGACTGAATTTCTTTCTTGTTCTGAGGCATGGGCTTCAGCAATACTGCTGCAACTTTGTTCTTGTAAATTCCAGGGGATAAACCAGATACTACATGTCCCAGTGCTTTAAGTTCTTTAGATCAAAAATGGCATTTCTTTAAAGAAATTTTCTTGTTCACAGATTGGATTTTTGTCAAATCTCTGTATAATCTGTACATATGTGCCTCCCAGGTCTTGGAACAGACAATAATGTTATCAATGTAAATGATTAACCATCCTTCTGAAAGTTCTTCAGGGAATATTTCATTCACCATTCTCTGGAAGTGTGAAGGTGCATTCTTGATTCCAAAAGGCATCCTCAAATATTCATATGCTCCATAATGAACAATAATTCTCATGTATTTGCTTGCCCTTTGTACCACCACATTCTGATGAAATCCTTTAAGGGCATCCATAGTGGTTATATACACTGCTTGAGATATCTGGGTAAGCAAAATTTGGATTTTTGGTATTGGGTACCTGTCTGGAACAGTGTCAGTGTTCAGAGCTCTAAAGTACCCAACCATTCTAGGTTTTCCATTATGCCATGCCACTATGACTGGTGTAGTTGTTTCTACTTTGTCATTATGGCTAACCTTTCTTATTATACCAAGGCCTAGAAGTTCCTTCATATGAATTTACATAGATTCTCTTGATTTAGGAATTGCTTGATATGCAGGTCTTCTTAAGAGTGGTGGATAAGGTCTCTCAATATTAAGGATAATGTCAACTTCATGACTAATAATTGCCCCCAAAGGTTCTTTGTCTGATGCAAATGCTTCTCTGTGCTCATATAAAAGGGCGGAAAGTTCATTTTCCTGATTTTTAGTCAGATGAAGGCTTATTTCTGCTTCTCTTAACTGTTCAGATTTGAATCTTTCCAACTCTAAGTTGACTGATGCTATCCTGCTTACTGTAATTTGTCTTTTAAATGGTAAAAAGTCAAATTTCTGATTCTTATTGTCTCCAATAGTAAATTATCTGTCTTCTTTGTGATGTAGGTCTATGCCATACATGACAAATATTCATTTCCCAATATAAAATGGGTACTAGAGCAATTTTCCATAACAAAAAGTTCAACAGTGATTCTTAAATTTCCATTAATATGTGGAAATATGACAGTGGTCTCAAAGATTCCCAATGCTTTCATTGAATTACTTGCACTATTAAATTTTATGCCATCAATTGGTAACAATTGGTCTTCAAAGTTTGGTGCACAAGCTTTAAGAGGAGACTTGCCAATACAAGAGCAGCAGGCTCCTGGGTCAAGTAAAGGCTTAGTGGGTTTGTTCTTAATTACCACTTCTGCTATACAGGAGTTACCAGCTGTATAGCCTTTTCTCTGTTTGGTTTGGTCTTCAGAAGTCGTGCATCTTGAATTTTTGACAAATCAAGTTGACGATTGCTTAATTGTTGTCAGCCTGTGACTCAAAACCAGAGCACAAGCATGATAGCCAAAATACCATAAACCAATGGTATAGCCAAAATACCACCAAAACATGGAGCTGAGCCAAATTAGCTCAAAAGGTATCAGAAGAAAGATGAAACTCACCTCTTTCTTAAAATATAAGTCCCATCACCATAGGACAAGAAATAACAAAGTTATTCCTGCCCAAAGTTATTGCTGAGCATAAACCTTAATTTTCACCTCTCATCTAAAATCTAGAAGGAGAGGCTTAACCCCATCAAATGGGTATTCAAAATGAAGCTCTAAGCCAGGGATATCCAATGGTACCAGCCAAACTGAGCTAGCACCAGTATTACTTGAGTTATGGTCAAATTCAGACCAAATAAGGGTGAACAAAACATTCACCTCTCATCTAACTTTTACAGTTTTAGTGTGAGATACCTAAAGTGGGGTCTTTTTGGAAAGAGCACAATCAGGGCTATCTGATGGTGCCATCCATTTACTCATAACTCAACTACAACAGAAGTTATTGGCCAAACAAGCTTAATACAGCTTTTGACTATACCACGCCAATGTACAAAAATACTTGTACATGGGATAACTTTGTCATATTTAATGATAACCATGTCAGGTTGGGTACCATTGTGTAGAGCTCATACAGAGCTATTCAATGAACCAACTTTGAGCTTGATATCTCAAACACTGACAGAGTTATGACCATTTTAAGGTCAAAATCCCACCTGCTGTCAGATACAGCCTTACCATGGGATAATATCCCATAACCATGAATATGAGGTGTCAAATAGACGAAGAAGCATGTTTTTACTTCAATACCTCATATGCCAGTCAATACTGGGGTCCCATACAGTTTCTGTACAGCATTCTACACGTCATACATGTCAGAATCAGGCTGTGAGGTCCCCAGATGAAAATTTTCACCCTGTATTGGTGAAAACTGCCCAGATGTGGTTTCAAAACCACATCTGAGCCCAATACAGGGTATACAGGCGGTTTGCAAACCACAAGCCTGTCATAGAGAGTGAAAAATCTTCATTTCCTCTACGTGGAAAGGTCTAGCAGCCTTTCCACCTCAATTTTAGGATAAAAAGAGGGCTTTTCACAGCCAAAAGCCTTTCCTAATCCTGCTCTTGAATAACCTACGTAGTAAACTGTCAAACACAGTTTTACTCTTGGTTAAATAATCAGGTATAATTATAATCTTTAATTATTGTAGACTTTATTATTGTAATCCAACAGATAAAGCCTGCACCCAGGGTTCTCAATAGCGCTCACCACCACTATTTCTCAATAGTAGAACCGTTTTATCTCATTATAAACCTTTATAAACCTTTTTTTAAATCATTTTCTGCCATGTCACATACACAGTTAAAGTTGTAATTAGCCTAGTTATACCTTTATCATAGCATCATCCTGACATTTTGGGGGCCTGGCCGTGTTTTTGACTTTTTTTGGACCTTAAAAGTAAGTCTTTTCTCTGTTTTATGACTTATTAACCATTTTTTATCCTTTTTAGGCGTAATTTCTATTTAAAAATATATATTTTATATATTTTTTACCTTTTTTTATACATACTCATATTATAAGAGTATTTTTTACGTGGTTAACACCCACAGTAACTTATTATTTTTGGCGTGTTTTGCATATAAAAACACATAAGCCACTAATAAAGTCCTGTATTCTTGACTGAATAAGGACACCTCTGACTGAAAAACCATCATTTGAGGCGTGGTAAAGTGTATTGTTAATTCAATAACACTTGTATACAAACCACTTTTTACAGAATACACTTGCAAACCACAAGTGTATCTGAGGGATACTGACACACAAACAGTGTGACAGGACACCATAAGCTGTATTTTTGACGTGAAATTGTTAATTCAATTACACTGTCATTATACAAGGGCATACTGTAATAATATACAAGCCCAGAGGCCATTCTTAGACGTGCAAAACCATCCTTTTAAGAAGTCTTAACTGACATAAGCCCTCTTTTTCCTGTTTTGATTCAGTGGAAGAAAACTACATCCCACTTGAAACCCAGTCACAGGCCAACACACCAGTGACACCCTCAGAAGCAGAGGGCAGCAAGGGTAAAGGAAAAAGGCTTAGTGAAGGCCTCATTACAGCCAAGAAGTGGACACCAATAGCCACTCAGAGGAGTAGAAAACCACTAAACTCTGCTTCAATACAAGGTAAACCAACCTTAACCACTTGTACAGGGAAGATTACAATTATTAACCCAGTTGTAACCTCCAAAGGCAAACTGCCCAAATCAGCAGATAACAAATTTGTACAAGGCACAGTCAAAGGTAAATACCCTAAGAACATAAAGTTTTTGACTGCTTGCAAACACTGATATGTCCCCTGCATACCTCAGAGACCTTGGCTTCCAAAGGAACCAGCCAGAGGATAGAGCAGGAATGTTTAGAGCCAGAAGACCTGAAAGAAGACACATTGGACACAGTGGTGGATTGCAAAACAATGAGGGAGATAATATCAACCTTGCCATTCACACTCCAATTCAACAGAAACCTCAAACCAGAGGACTGGAAGGATATGGATCAAGTTCTTCAAATCCACCAACTCCTCAAAGATTTGTTTCAATGGAGCATGGACAACAAGAGGTTCAACCTAGCAACTCACTGGGCAGAACTGGGATCAAGTTGCCAGAAGATCTGTCTCAAAGAGATAGACTTCAAGGACCTTATGGTAATCACCAAAGGTTGGAACCCTACCAGGCAGCACAGACTCCTGGAGGCAAGGGCACAGAGGATAAGGGAGAATCAAGCCACTATCCAAGCTATAGAAGAACAGTTAGCCCAGACAGGGCCTACTCAGATTCCTTCAGGTTCACAAGGAGCAAGCCAAATCAGCTCTCCAGTGGCTTCACACCATTCAGAAACCAGCAGATCAGTGGCCAAGAGTCACCATTCTTCAAAATTCCAGGAAGTTTCCAGGAGAAGACAAGGCAACAAGGGCAAGAACAAAGCCTCCTTCAACCAGAGGAGGAAAGAGTCAGACCCCATGATCCAGAAGCTGTTAGATTTGGTAAAAGAAGTACACAAGAACCAGAAGTAGTTGTAAACCACTCTAGAATCAGTAGTCCTAGTAATAGAAACATTACCCCCACTCAGACTGAAAATAACATTATCACATCTGAGAGCAACATCAACAGTGACACACTGTGGTTGCAAATGTCCCAATATGCTGAGCAATCTGCAAAGCAGGCTTCAGAATTTGCAACTGCCCAAGAGAGGATGAGAAAAACTCAAGCCTCATTGGAGCAGATAGTTAAAAACCTTCAGGAAGGATATGCTCAACTGAGCAAAGCCTCTGAAGAAACCAACAAGAGACTGAATCAAGTCTCTGAAGAACAACACCATAGCAGCAGGGACAGGGAGTGTCTGAACCAAGACATCAACAAATTGTTTGATGCCTACCATAGCTTAAAGCCCCAACCACAAGGCCAAGCTATGGAGAATCCATATCAACCAGATGACATCAAACCAGATGCCATGTTGTTGAATAAAGCAAGATCTCCATCACAATACCAGGATGGAGATTGCATGTCTTATTCAGAGAAGGAAGCCTTGAAACAGCTTCCTGAGGCCTCAAACTGGCCCAAATTCTCTGGATCAGGAGAATATGATCATATGGAACTCATAGATTATATTGATGGACTCTTCATTGATGTACCAAGCATACCAGATTACTGGATTACTGCTAGACTGAATACTGCATTTAAAGGTCATGCAAGTATATGTTACACTGAAATGAAAGAAATCCATGGCAGAAGAAATTGGCCATGGTGGAAGAGTCAAATAATCCAAAAGTACAGTAATGGAACTTGGATATGGAAAAAGACCATGTCAGTTGAAAATGGCAAATACTCTGTGGACAAAGATCCATATGAGTGGTGTCTTAGACAGTCTAAAAGACTTAAAGCCATTGATCCTCAAATGAACATTCAAATGAGGAATCATAAACTTCTGACACAACTGCCAGGAGAACTAGAGCATGCAGTAAAGTGCAGATGCAACCAAAATTGCACTCTAGATGATATAGCCAATACCTTACAAGACATAAGGAAAAGGACTAATATAGGGAAATTCACCCCATATAGAAGCAATAGTTTCAAAGAGAAACAACCTTTCAGGGTAGAGTTTAAAGAAAAACCCAGAGAAAGAGTGACAGAAGTGGCAAAGAAGAAGAATTCTTGTCACAATTGTGGTTCAACAGACCACTATGCCAACAACTGTCCAAAAGCAAAGAAGAAAGTCTATGCTATAGAAAAAGTCCCTGAAGAAGAACCTCCAACAGAGGATTCTGAATCAGACTCTATGGGAGATGCCATCAGAGAACTATCTGATGATGATCAAGACCCAAGAGAGGAACTTCTAGTGGAATACCAAGAGGAAACCCCATTGGAAATCCAGGATATACAGTTGGAAGCAGGCATGCCACAAGACACTTCCAACAAGAACTTGTGTAAACATACACAAGATGCACAAACATTCCTGGTTACACCAACCAAAGGAATGGCATATATACATGGAGCAGCCACAAAAATGACTGTATGTATTGACAATGCTCAGCACCCACTGATCATTGACAGTGGAGCACACTGCTCCATAGTGGCCAGAAATTATCTGGATAACCACTTCCCAAACTGGGAAAAAGAACTCTTGCCCACCAGGGCAAAGAACCTTAAGAGTGCATCTGGAAAGATGACCTCTATTGGGACAATTATCAAAGAGATAATTATACCCCAGAGAAAAGGTAATATCAGACTCAACCCAGAGCTTGTAGTGCTTGAAGATGCCCACATCCAAGGGTTTTTACTGGGAACAGATTACCAGAGGATGTATGGCATAGAATTTTTACAACAGTAAAAATAGGCATATTACCATTGGTACTAACAAAGAAAAGAAATTTTCTCTTGATATATACCAGATATCTTCTCAGGACCCACTGGAAGAACTTCTGAAAGAATTCAGAGAGGGACAGTTTAGCACTACCCTCACCAGTAAACAAAAGCTAAGTTTACTGAAGATGCTGAGGAAGAATAGACCAGCATTTGCCATTGGTGAAGAACCATTAGGCAAGATCAAAGGCCATGATATAGAACTGTATCTGGATGTAGAAAGGCCTTATCCACCCATGTTAAGGAGACTTCCTTATCCAGCAAGTCTGGAGACCATGAAAGAGATTGAGAAACATATCAATGAACTCCTGGACATGGATGTCATTAGGAAGATTGGACATAATGAAATAGTGGAAATCACCACTCCTGTCCTAATCACCTGGCATGATGGCAAGTCTAGATTGTGTGGAGATTTCAGAGCCCTGAATAACTACACAAAAGCAGACAGGTACCCTATACCAAGGATACCTCATGCCTTGGATAAGCTAGCCAAAGCCAAATACATAATCAAGATGGATTGTATGAAAGGTTTCCACCAAAATGGAGTTAAACCAAACTCCATGAAATTACTCAGAAAAATATGCCATATGGGCATATACGAGTACACCAGGATGCCATTTGGCATCAAGAATGCACCAGCCCACTTCCAAAGGATGATGGACACCATATTTCAAGAAGAAATAATGGAAGGCTGGATGGTAGTGTATATTGATGATATCATTATATACTCAGAGACATGGGAAGATCATGTACAATACATAGACAGAGTGCTAAGTAAATGTACACCCATCAATCTGAAAATTTCACTTAAAAGGTGTAATTTTGGCCAACAAGAGCTACTAGCTCTAGGACACAAAGTCTCAGGCCTTAGTCTGGCAATTGACCAGAACAAAGTAGCAGCAGTACTGCAAAAGCCAGTACCAAAGAACATCAAAGAGATGCAATCTTTCCTTGGATTTGCTAGCTACTATAGAAACCACATCAAAAACTTTGCCCACATAACTAGTAGTTTATACAAGTTATGCTCAAAGGATGTAGTTTTTGAAATAACCAAGGAAAGGAGGGATGCATATGAGAGGATCAAATATGAACTCACAAATGCACCTGTGCTCATCTTTCCTGACTTTGAACTACCATTCAAGTTATATATAGATGCAGCATGCGGCCAAGGCTTGGGAGCAGCCCTTCACCAAAGACAAATTGTGGATGGTGAACCAAGAGAAGGTGTAATATGTTACATCTCCAGGCAGCTGAAAGATTCAGAAGCTAGGTATGGGGCCACACAGACAGAATGTCTATGTCTAGTCTGGGCTCTAGAAAAACTCCATTATTATTTGGAGGGTGCAGTCTTTGAAGTCTACACAGACTGCACAGCCTTGAAGTCTTTACCAAACATGAAGACTACTAATAGACACATGCTGAGATGGCAAATAGCCATCCAGGAGTATAGAGGGAACATGACCATCATATACAAGGAAGGTAAAAGCCATACAAATGCAGATGGCCTTAGCAGATGGCCACTGGACAATGTCAAAAGCAATCCAGCTTATGACCCTGAAGTTGCTGCAAGAATTCCTATCCATTTTATGGAAATAAATAGGAAAAAGAACTTCAGATTCTCTGAATGGGCACCAGGGAGTGGTACCCTTGACATTGGAAACACTGATTCAAAAGGGACAGAAACCCCCATACTGGGAATAAGTTCCTCAGAATTGCATAATGAATTTTTCAATGCAGTACTGAAATCCTATGCTAAACACAAACAGTGTAGCATACTACTCCAACTCCTTCAACAAAAATACAAGAGCCCAGAACTGGAAACCCAGCTGGAGGAACCCTGGTTGAGGGCCTATAAGGACAATAAATTCTTCCTTATAGATAGCCTGATTTATCACAGAGAAAAGCACACCAGTGCACTCACAGTGATAGACAGAGACCACATCTCCTTAATCCTGCAGGAATGCCATGACTTCCCCTACATGGGACACATGAGTGAGGACAGGACTAAAGAGAGGGTAGCAAGCACAGCTTGGTGGCCCAAGTGGGAGCAAGAGTTGAGTGAATACATCAACACTTGTGAAAGATGCCAAAAGGCAAATAGAAAACATGGGAAAAAATATGGGTTGCTTCAACACATAGAAGAACCCAAACACCCATGGGAAACCATCAACATGGACTGGGTCACAGGACTTGTCCCAGGAGGCAAAGAAAACTACAATGCCTGCCTAATCATAGTAGATAGGTTCAGCAAGAGCATGAGATGTCTACCATGCCATAAAGAGGACACAGCCATGGACACTGCTCTGTTATTTTGGAATAACATCATATCCACCTGTGGAGTCCTCAAGATCATAATTAGTGACAAGGACCCAAAATTCACATCTGAATTTTGGACCAATTTATATGACATGCTAGGCACCAAGCTTGCTTTTTCCACAGCTTACCATCCACAAACAGATGGCCTAGCTGAGAGGATGATCCAAACAATGGAGGACATCCTCAGGAGGTTCTGTGCCTATGGCATGGAATACAAGGACCATGAGGGATATACCCATGATTGGGTCACCCTCTTACCAGCAGTCCAACTGGCTTATAATACAAGCCAGCACTCTACCACAGGAAAAACACCTGCACTGGTAGAGAAAGGGTGGAATCCCCTTTTACCTGTGGATCACTTGAAGAAAAATCTTCTGACCATCCACCCCACAGCCAAAGACTTCCATGATATGTGGAAGAAAGCCTGTGATACTGCTGTCAAATGCATAGCTGAGGCCAAAGAGTATAATAAGCAGAGGTGGGACAAATCACATATGGAACCTGACTTCAAGGAAGGGGACCAGGTGTTAGTGTCTACACTAAACTTTAACAATCTCAAAGGACCCAAGAAAATGAGAGACTCATTTGTAGGGCCCTTCACTATCATTAAGTTGATAGGGAAGAATGCAGTAGAGGTCAAGCTCCCTGAGGAGTTTTCTAGGAAACACCCAGTCTTTCCAGTAAGCCTGGTCAAACCATACTTTCAAACAGAAG
The DNA here is from genome assembly GCA_023105745.1 of Austropuccinia psidii. Taxonomy (NCBI): domain Eukaryota; kingdom Fungi; phylum Basidiomycota; class Pucciniomycetes; order Pucciniales; family Sphaerophragmiaceae; genus Austropuccinia; species Austropuccinia psidii. Next base: position 29,907,631 of record JALGQZ010000007.1, on the reverse strand, counting down.
AGGATAAATTCCCCTCCAGGAAGAAAAACATCACTCCACCAGAAATAGTGGAAGTAGAAGACTCTCCTGGACCTGTGAGTAAAATCATCAGAGCCAGAAAAATCAGACTCAATGGGAAGGATCAGAGACAATATCTAGTCAGATTCAAGAACCAGACAGCTGACAAAGACAAATGGTTGGCAGAAGATGCCATACCAGATGGGAACCTTCATCTAAGGAGATTCAGAGCCTCTAGGAGGACTGAACAGTCTCATCAATGATGAGCCTTTTCAGAGGGAGGGTATGTCAGCCTGTGACTCAAAACCAGAGCACAAGCATGACAGCCAAAATACCATAAACCAATGGTATAGCCAAAATACCACCAAAACATGGAGCTGAGCCAAATTAGCTCAAAAGGTATCAGAAGAAAGAGGAAGCTTACCTCTTTCTGAAAATATAAGTCCCATCACCATAGGACAAGAAACAACAAAGTTATTCCTGCTCAAAGTTATTGCTGAGCATAAACCTTAATTTTCACCTCCCATCTAAAATCTAGAAAGAGAGGCTTAACCCCATCAAATGGGTATTCAAAATGAAGCTCTAAGCCAGGGCTATCCAATGGTACCAGCTAAACTGAGATAGCACCAGTATTACTTGAGTTATGGTCAAATTCAGACCAAATAAGGGTGAACAAAACATTCACCTCTCATCTAACTTTTACAGTTTTAGTGTGAGATACCTAAAGTGGGGGCTTTTTGGAAAGAGCACAATCAGGGCTATCTGATGGGGCCATCCATTTTCTCATAACTCAACTACAACAGAAGTTATTGGCCAAACAAGCTTAATACAGTTTTTGACCAGACCACGCCAATGTACAAAAATACTTGTACATGGGATAACTTTGTCATATTTAAAGATAACCATGTCAAGTTGGGTACCATTGTGTAGAGGCCATACAGGGCTATTCAATGAACCAACGTTGAGCTCGATATCTCAAAAACTGACAGAGGTATGACCATTTTAAGGTCAAAATCCCACCTGCTGTCAGATGCAGCTTTACCATGGGATAATATCCCATAACCATGAATATGAGGTGTCAAATAAACGAAGAAGCATGTTTTTACTTCAATACCTCATATGTCAGTCAATACTGGGGTCCCATACAGTTTCTGTACAGCATTCTACGCGTCATACACATCAGAATCAGGCTGTGAGGTCCCCAGATGAAAATTTTCACCCTGTATTGGTGAAAACTGCCCAGATGTGGTTTCAAAACCACATCTGAGCCCAATACAGGGTATACAGGCTGTTTGCAAACCACAAGCCTGTCCAGGAGAGTGAAAAATCTTCACTTCCTCTACGTGGAAAGGTCTAGCAGCCTTTCCACCTCAATTTCAGGATAAAAGGAGGGCTTTTCACAGCCAAAAACCTTTCCTCATCCTGCTCTTGAATAACCTACGTAGTAAACTATCAAAAACAGTTTTACTCTTGGTTAAATAATCAGGTATACTCTTAATTTAAAGTATTGTAGTCTTTATTATTGTAATCCAACAGGTAAAGCTGCACCCAGGGCTTTCAACAGCGCTCACCACCACTATATCTCTATAGTAAAGCCCTTTAAATCTTAAATTAAATCATTTATTATCAATCTTATCATCTTTTAAAACCATTTTTACCGTGTCACAGTCATAGTTAAAGCTTGTAAATACTCATATACACCTTTATCATAGACTCAGCCTGACAGTTGGGAGGATGTCGGGAGGGCACTACACAAGTGTAAGGATAAGTGGTGTCAGGAGGATGTCAGGAGTGCACTCTGAGAGCGTAAGGATGGTAAGCAGTGTCAGGAGGATGTTGGGAGGGCACTCCGCAAGCGTAAGGATAAGTGGTGTTGGGAGCATGTCGGGAGGGCACTACACAAGCGTAAGGATAAGTGGTGTCGGGAGCATGTCAGGAGTGCACTCCGCAAGCATAAGGATGGTAAGCAGTGCTGGGAGGATGTCGGGAGGGCACTTATCAAGTGTAAGGATAAGTGGTGTCGGGAGCATGTCGGGAGTGCACTCCGCGAGCGTAAGGATGGTAAGTAGTGTCGGGAGCATGTGGGGAGGGCACTACACAAGCATAAGGATGGCTAGCGGTGTCGGAGGCATGTTGGGAGGGCACCATGTGAGCATAAAGATGGTAAGGGCGGGGGTGTGAAAGCATAAGGAGTTGTGAGGACGGAGATGGGGGGGCAGTGTTGGAGTCTCATCTGGAGGGCGGTGCGGGCGCGTAAGCATGCGAAGCATCGGGGCAGATTAGGTGGGGATGTGGAAGCCAATGAGGTGAAATTACCCGAACATTGTGAATAGTGTTGAAATGGGTTTGGGCTTTGAGTGACATTCTCATGTGACACATGTGACGATTGACGTTGTCTTGATGCTGACATGACGTGACCCACTAAATCCAGTGACTATAAAGTGACACTAATGTGACTGAAGCAAGATACCCAACTCAGATAAACTCTTAAGAAGATTTAGACATGAAAGAAGGCCACAAGCCTGAATATATCTATAAATGTGCTCTAAATTACTTTATCTGAGTAATGTAAACAGGTGGGACAGTGGACATTAACCCCCTTTGGGGTCTTTTTCTTCTTGATACCATTAATAAAATTGTAGTAAAATTTTATTTTTTTGGTGGGAGGGAATACAAGCCTTAAGTTATATTTTACATATTCAAATAGGCCACAGTTATCTTAAAAAGAAATTCTGAACTATGCATAACCCATAAGTCATGAATATATTCAAAATTCATCATTTTTGATTTCAGAAAAGATGAATAACTTTTTATTGAGTCAGTAAATCCATGGATTTAAGACCGGATTTGGATTCTACACAAAATTTCACCTAGGGTAGCTTCATAGAGTGAATAAGGTCGAATCAATTCTTTGAGGTGGTAATATGAAAAATATTTCAATACCACATCATAAATACCACATAAAAGATCCATGAAAATTTTTGCTTTTCTCAATTTTGTGCCAAAATAATGGGAATATGAGAAATCCCATGTTACATATATACTAAGAATGTTCTTATGCATGTTTATGGCACTTGATATCATGTTATTCTTACATACACCTTTGGTACACCCAGAGTAAATATCTTACTTGAAGCCTGAATTTCAATTTTGACATAAAAAATAGTCAAGGGGGGCAAAAGACATCAAAGCAAGTGTGAACCTTGAGGTATATTTTACATACCCAAATACACCACAATTAACTTGAGTAAATTCTGAAATATGCATAACTCATAGGTCATGCATATATCCAAAATTCATCATTTTTGATGTCAGAGAAGATGAATAACTTTTTATTGAGTAAGTGAATCCATGGATTTAAGGCCAGATTTCGATTCTACACAAAAATTCACTTAGGGTAGCTCCATAGAGTGAATAAGCTCAAATTAACTCTTTGAGGTGTTGATATGGTAAATACTTCAATACCACATAAAAGATCCGTAAAAATTTTGGTTTTTCTTAATTTCACTCCAAAATAATGGGAATGTGAGAAATCCCATGTTACATATACACTAAGAATAGTTTTATGCATGTTTTGGTAACTTAATATCATGATATTCATATATGGACTTTTGGTACACCCATAGTGGAAATCTCACTTGAAGCTTAAATTTGTATTTTGCCGTGAAAAATAGGCAAGTTGGACAAAAGACATCAAGGAGAGCCAGGGTACCCAACTTCTGAGGCCTCAGAGGCGTGGACAGCTCCAAAGCTTGGATCCATTGCTGATCTTGGCCCAATTAGTAAACTAAAACACTTTGGGAACTTGGTTACCATGTTACAACTACAGTAAACCATAAGAAAAGGTAAAGAGCTACTTATACTCCTGTATCCATGTCAATTCTTAATGAATTTCTATGGATAGACCCTAAAATAGTAATTAAAACTCTTTTTGGACCTGTATCCATTGACCTACCTCATAGCAACCAGTTAAACACTGATATTTGCAATTCTACGTAGAAATGAGGTAAAAACTTCAAAAATTCATTAAAAATACAATTCTTAATGAATCTCTCTGAAACTTTAAGGACCAATGGAGAACTGTATTATCTATTTTACAACCAAAAAGAATTATAGCTTTTACTAGTAAAATTGAAAGTTTTACCTATAGTCCATTTTTGACTATTCTACGTGAAACACTGAATCTTCAAAATTTCACAGTAATTACAGCCTGTGATGAAATTGCCAATAACATTGATAACTTTGAGAAATCAATAATTATTTTACAATAAACAAATATTTACAGATTTTAATCCTTTTATTCTTAACCATATTGGGGTTGGTAGTCACGTAAAAGCATCAATTAAGTAATTATGATAATCTTACGTGAAAAAAGATGATGAAAACAATAATCACAAAGGGTTTATCGTTTTCTCACTCACTGGCTCTCCAGCTTTCTCCATGAAATGCCTCTTTGAGGTGTTGTTGACTTAAAAGAGGCCTCCTCTTGCTGTTTTTTCCAATAATCATCTTATTATCAATTTATATCATTGTTACCAACAATTAAGTACTAGTTATACTATTCTTAAGTGGTTTAATTCTTTCAGAATCAATCAGAAAGACGTGAAATAATAGAATCCAACTATATATTGTTGTAATCCTGCTATAAATCTTTTTGATCCCTTAAATCCACAATTCTAGGTCAAATTTCTATACTTATATCTTTCAATAAGTTCTTTGGAGTATAAGTGAGTCATTTATCTTTAATTCTTAAGGTTTTTCTCTAAAATTAGTTTTCTTCAAGAATTATCTTTATAATTATTCTTGCAAAAGATAATTATATATTAAAATAATTTTATTTTTTTAATAAAAGAACTTTTTATTATTAAATTCTTCTTGTAATTGATTCTTGTAGACAATTACTTCTCACCATTAGAATCACTAGTAGTGTTTAAAACGTGAAAGAAATAATTATTTAATTATTTAATTGTGGCTATAATAATATTTTATTATTATATTTCATAAGAACAGCCATATTACTGTTTATTAATAGTGTTATCATCATCAGTTTCATTGTCAAATCTTACAGAGAGCCAGGGTACCCAACTTCTGAGACCTCTGAGGCAGGGACAGCTCCAGAGCTCGAATCCATGGCTGATAATTTCCCAATTAGTAAACTAAACCATTTTTGGAACTTGGTTACCAAGTCAAAACTTCATTATATCATAGGAAAATAGCAAATAAGCTGCTATTTTGATATGCCAAGGAGGTAAAGCGCAACTTAGACTCCTGTAACCATGTTGATTCTTATTTATTTTCCATTTATAAACCCTAAAAGAGTAATCAAACTTCTTTTGGACTAGTATCCATTGATTCACCTCATTGCAACCAGCCATATAGTGCTATTTGCAATCCTATGCAGAAATGAGGTAAAAACTTCAAAAAATCATTAAAAATACAATTCTTAATCAATATTTCTGACACTTTCAGGAACAATTACAAGCTATATAATTCATATAAAGCCAAAAATAATTATACTTTTATAAGTAAAATTGATAGTTTTACTTACAGTCCATTTTTGATGATGCCATGTGAAACACTGAATCATTGAAAATTCACAGAAAATACACTCTGTGATGAAATTTCCAATAACATTGATAGCTTTGAGAAATCAATTATTATTTTGGAATAAAAAATTATTTACAGTTTTTACTCCTTCTATTATTAACAATAAATGGGTTGGTAATCACATAAAAGCATCAATTAAGTAATTATGATAATCTTACATGACGACAGATGATACAATCAATAATCCAGAGAAGGTTCATTGTTTTCTCACTCACTGGTTTTTCATTTTGCTTCAAGGCCCGTCTCTTTGAGCTTTTGTTGACTTAAAAGAGGCCTCCTCTTGCTGTTTTTTCCAGATCATCACATCATTCTATTATATCTTTATTACCAAGAAGTAAGTATTAGTTAGAAAATTTCTTAAGTGTTTTATTCTTTCAGAATCCATCAGAAAGACATAAAATCATAAAAATCAACTATATATTGCTGTAATACTGTTATATATCTATTTTTGATCCTTTAAATCCACAATTATCCATCAAATTTCTCTACTTTTATCTTTCATAAGTTCTTTGGAGTATTAGTGAGTTATTTATCTTAATTATTAAAGTTTTTCTCTAGTAATCGTTTTCTTCAATAATTCTATTTATAGTTATTCTTAAATAAGATAATTATGGATTAAAATTATTTTATTATTTCAATAAAGAAGTTTTATTATTAAATACTTTGTGTAATTTATTCTAGTAAGGAATTACTTCCTACTGTTATAAACACTAGTAGTGTATAACAAGTAAAAGAAATGTCAGGGTGACTCTATGATATAGCTTCAAAATGATAATAGAAACTATAACTCTGAGTGTGACACGAAAATGATGATGATATTAAAGTGAGAATATGATTAAAAGGGCTATACTAAAATAATTTAGTGATGGTTAGTGGTGCTGATAGCCCTGGGTGCAGTTTTTGTCTATTGGTTTACAATAACAAACCCTACAATAATTAAACTTAAAATTATACCTGTTAAATTCTAAGAGTACCACTTCTTTTAAGAAGTTATACCATGTAAGAATATCAAGAAAAGGATGCTGGATTTGCTTCCTGGTGAGGCAAAGCCTCCGTTTATCTTGTTCTGGGGTAGTGGGAGGTAGTTTACCTCTGCACACGACCACAGAGTGAAACCTTTCACTACTGTGGGCTGGTTTGTGGTTCTATACACTCAATACAGACTATTATTGGGTTTAAATGTGGTTTTAGAACCACAAGTAGTCATTTTTACCCTATACAGGGTGAACATTTTTCCCAATGGAGTTTACAGGTGTGTTCTGGTGCTTCTGACGCGTCAGAAACTGTACAGAACCTGTATGCACCTCTGTATTTGACTTAACTATGAGGTATTGAAGTATAAATAAGCTTCTGCGTCTGTTTGATACCTCATAATCATACTTATGGGATAGTATCCCACTATAAGGCTGTATTGGCCAAACTGTGGGATTCTGACCTTAAAACAGCCATGACTTTGTCATTTTTTGAGATATCAACCTCAAAATTGGTTCAGTGTGTAGCCCTGAATGGTTTCTACACAATGGTACCTCATTTGATATGGGTATCATCAAAAATGGCAGAGTTATTCCATGTACAATCTTTTTTGTACATATGTATGTTTTGGCCAAAAGCTGTATTAGGCTTGTTTGCCCCACAAATTGTGCTCTTGTTGAGATATGAGAAAATGAATGACACAATCAGATAGCCCTGATTGTGCTCTTTCCAAAAAGACCCCACTTTAGGTATCTCACACTAAAACTGTAGAAGTTAGATGACAGGTGAATATTTTGTTCAACCTTATTTGGTCTGAATTTGACCATAATTTCAGTAATATTGGTTCTAGCCCAGTTTGGCTGGTACAATTGGATAGCACTAGGTTAGAGCTTCATTTTGCATACCCATTTGATGGGGTTAAGCCTCTTACTCTTTATTTCAGATTAGAGGTGAAAATTAAGGTTTATGCTCAGCAGTAACTTTGAGCATGAATAACTTTGTTATTCTTTGTCCTATGGTGATGGGACTTACATTTTCAGAAAGAGGTGAGTTTCCTCTTTCTTTTGATACCTTTTGAGCTAATTTGGCTCAGCTCCATGTTTTGGTGGTATCTTGTCTATACCATTGATTTATGGTATTTTGGCTGTCATGCTTGTGCTCTGGTTTTGAGTCACAGGCTGACATACCCTCCCTCTAAAAAAGGGCTCATCATTGATGAGACTTTCCTCTCTTCTTGTAGGTATTAGCATGGTTCATGTGACCTTGAGCCAACAATTTTATTGTTGTCATACCCTCCTTGTCTGGTGGCTTATCTTTCAAACCATCCAGGTGTTTGGTCATTGGTTTCCTCCTTTGGGAATGGACTGAACCAATTTCCTCTATTCCATCGCTCTTAAATCCCACCAAATATTCCTCATGGGGGTTGGGTTCACTGTATGAATTATCTCCACAGCCATTCCCCACACTATCAGAGTCAGATTCATGACCTTCTTGGTCTTTTCTTGTTTCTTCCTCCCTTGCAAATATATCTTCCCTGTCTTCGGGAGAATGTTCTGCACAGTGATTGGGTTATTCACAGTTTTGAAATCCTGTTGTGATTTCAGATTCTGAATCATGAGTTTCTTTGGCTTCCAGGGTTAGATTCTTGCTGTTATCACCAGTACTATGGTTATTGTATCTACCAATAGATTTTCTAATCCTTACTTCTTGCAAAGTATTGGATATTTCATCCAAGGTGGATTCTTTGGAGAATCTGCATTTTACTGCATGTTCTAAGTCTCCTGTTAGTTTGGTCAACAGTTTGTGATTTCTCATTTCTGTTGTTATGTGAGGGTCAATGGCTATTAGCCTTTTTAACTGTCTCAGACACCAATCATATGGATCTTTGTACACTGTGTATCTATCATTTTCAAATGAAAAGGTTTTCTACCATATCCATGTATCATTTCTGTACTTTTGGATTATTTGGCTCCTCCACCATGGCCAGTTTCTTCTGCCATGGATTTCTTTCATTTGTGTGTACCAAATACTAGTATGTCCTTTAAAATCTGTATTTAATCTGGCAGTAATCCAGTAATCTGGAATACTTGGTACATCAGTAAAGAGTCCATCAATATAATATATGAGTTCCATATGATCATACTCTCCAGTTCCAGAGAATTTGGGCCATCTTGAGGCCTTGGGAAGCTGTTCCAAGGCTTCCTTTTCAGTGTAAGACATATTATCTCCATCCTGGTATTTTGATGGAGACCTTACCTTATTCTCCAATAAAGAATCTGGTTTGATGTCTTCCTGGTGGTATGGGGTGTTTCCAGAAACATGCCCTTGTGTTTGGGGCTTCATTTTTTGGCAGAAATTGAAAAATTTGTCAATATCTTGATCCAGGTATTCCCTGTCCCTTTTTCAGTGATTTTGCTCCTCTAAGACTGGATTTAGTCTTCTTTTGGAATCTTCTGAGGCTTTATACAATTCAATATAGTCCTCTTGAAGAGTATGAATAGTTTTGGTTTGTAAGGTACAAACATCTTGTAACCTTGAAATACCTTCATGGAGTCTTTCAAACTTTTTTTGAGTTTGTTCTACAAATTGGGAAAATTTTAACCATAGAGTATTACTACTTATGGTACTCTCAGGTATCACAACATTGTGTTTCATCTGAGTGGAGATATCATTCCTTATCATAGGGTTGCTAGGTGCATTAGAATTATTTACAACTGTTTGTTGTTTCTTGGTACTTCTTGCAACAGGTCCAACAATTTCTGGATCATAGGATCTGTCTCTTTCAGGCTCTGGTTGAAAGAAATCTTGTTCTTGCCTTATGATCCTCTTCCTCTCCTGGATTCTATCTTGGATTGGAAAGTATAGTGACTCTTGGTCACTGATCTGCTGGTGCCTAGGTGGTTTGAAGCCACTAGGGAGTCTGGTTGGGTTACCAGTCCTCATGAGCCTGAAAGGGTCAGAGTGTGTTATCTCTTGTTCCATTTCTTGTCTATGATAAGTTCTTTGAATAATATCTCTTTGAGGGAAATCTTCTAAATACTTTCTACAAGTTCTTTGTAGTGGGAATCTGGTTTGAATTCCCTGTCTGCCACTCCCCATTGGAGAAGTTCTTGGAAGATTTGATGGGCTATAACAAACTGTTCTATGCAAGCCATTCCTCGAGGTTTGCTGTTGAAACCCATCTTTGAAAGTGTAGAAAGGTTTATTTTGCCATGTATTATCACTTTGAACAACTTCAACTTCTCTCTTGTCCAGGCCTCTATTCCAACTGATGGTTGTTTCTCTTGGTAAGGAATAATCCCTCGGAAATCCAAAGTCTTTGGTATGAGGTGGTATCATTTCTTATTTGTAAAGTGAGAGTTTCAGCTAGTTGATTGAATCCCTTTTTTGTTAGGAATTTATAAGTCACTTTGGACAAGTTATTATTGGAAAGATCAATAATAAGTATCAATCAACTCTCCCCAATATATACTCTGTATATATTAAAAAAGATTAATAATAAAATATAGTTTTTATTTTATTATGAAGTATTATTATTGGTATTATCAATAATAATGATAATAATCAATTTTTCACGCCAATTTGGGTGAAAAATGAGCCATAAGAGTTTTTCTGTAAGAAAAATTCAAACAATATATACTTTGTATATATTATGAAAAAAAGATCAATAATAAAATATTATTTGTATTTTATTATTGAGTATTATTATTGAAATTATCAATAATAATGATAATAATCAGTTTTTCACGACAATTTGGGTGAAAAAAAGAATTATCAGAGTTTTTCTGTAAGAAAAATTCAAATAATATATACTTTGTATATATTATGAAAAAAAAACAATAATAAAATATGGTCTTTACATTATTATGAAGTATTATTATTTGTATTATCAATAATAATGATAATAATTAAGTTTTCACGCCAATTTGGGTGGAGAAAAGAATTATCAGAGTTTTTCTTCAAGAAAAATTCAAATAATATATACTTTGTATATATTATGAAAAAAAAACAATAATAAAATATGGTTTTTATTTTATTATGAAGTATTATTATTGGTATTATCAATAATAATGATAATAATCAATATTTCACGCCAATTTGGGTGAAAAAATGAATTATCAGAGTTTTTCTTCAAGAAAAATTCAAATAATATATACTTTGTATATATTATGAAAAAAAAACAATAATAAAAGATGGTTTTTATTTTATTATGAAGTATTATTATTGGTATTATCAATAATAATGATAATAATCAATTTTTCACGCCAATTTGGGTGAAAAAATGAATTATCAGCGTTTTTCTTCAAGAAAAATTCAAATAATATATACTTTGTATATATTGAGAAAAAAACAATAAAAAAATATGGTTTTTATTTTATTATAAAAAGAGAATACTTTATAAATATAAATTATATATTTATAACTCTTCAAAAATGAAAAATATTATTCTTAAAAAAAAGGATATGTATACACTTTTTTTTTATTATGTTTTATATATATTTTTTTATTTTTGAGTAAAATAAATCAGAATAGAGAAAAACCACAAAATTAATCCCCTTCAGGGATTCTTATGGTTTAAAAAAAGTGAAAATAAGCAATAAAACAAGGATAATAACTCTAAAGAGCATGAATATAAGCTAAAAAGAGTTAAAACAAGCTAAATTTCGTCTAAAATAGGTAAAAAACCAGGCCAGGCCCCCAAAATGTCAGGGTGACTCTATGATATAGCTTCAAAATGATAATAGAAATCATAACTCTGAGTGCAACACGAAAATGATGATGATATTAAAGTGAGAATATGGGTAAAAGGGCTATACAAAAATAATTTAGTGATGGTGAGTGCTGCTGATATCCCTGGGTGCAGTTTTTGTCTGTTGGTTTACAATAACAAACCCTGCAATAATTAAACTTATAATTATACCTGTTAAATTCTAAGAGTACCACTTCTTTTAAGAAGTTATACCATGTAAGAATATCAAGAAAAGGATGCTGGATTTGCTTCCTGGTGAGGCAAAGCCTCCTTTTATCTTGTTCTGGGGTAGTGGGAGGTGGTTTACCTCTGCACACGACCACAGAGTGAAAATTTTCACTATTGTGGGCTGGTTTGTGGTTCTATACACTCAATACAGGCTAGTATTGGGTTGAAATGTGGCTTTAGAACCACAAGTAGTCATTTTTACCCTATACAGGGTTAACATTTTCACCAATGGAGTTTACAGGTGTCTTCTGGTGCTTCTGACGCGTCAGAAACTGTACAGAACCTGTATGCACCTCTGTATTTGACTTAACTATGAGTTATTGAAGTATAAATAAGCTTCTGTGTCTGTTTGACACCTCATAATCATACTTATGGGATAGTATCCCACTATAAGGCTGTATTGGCCAAACTGTGGGATTCTGACCTTAAAACAGCCATGACTTTGTCATTTTTTGAGATATCAACCTCAAAATTGGTTCAGTGTGTAGCCCTGAATGTTTTCCAAAAAATGATACCTCATTTGATTTGGTAATCATCCAAAATGGCAAAGTTATTCCATGTACGAGTTTTTTTGTACATATGTATGTTTTGGCCAAAAACTGTATTGGGCTTGTTTTCCCCATAGCTTTTGTTCTAGTTGAGATATGAGAAAATCGATGGCACCATCAGATAGCCCTGATTGTGCTCTTTCAAAAAGGCCCCACTTTAGGTATCTCACACTAAGACTGTAGAAGTTAGATGAGAGGTGAATATTTTGTTCAACCTTATTTGGTCTGAATTTGACCATAGCTTCAGTGATATTGGTGCTAGCCCAGTTTGGCTGGTACCATTGGATAGCCCTGGCTTAGAGCTTCATTTTGCATACCCATTTGATGGGGTTAAGCCTCTTACTCTGTATTTCAGATGAGAGGTGAAAATTAAGCTTTATGCTCAGCAGTAACTTTGAGCATAAATACCTTTGTTATTCTTTGTCCTATGGTGATGGGACTTACATTTTCAGAAAGAGGTGAGTTTCCTCTTTCTTTTGATACCTTTTGAGCTAATTTGGCTCAGCTCCATGTTTTGGTGGTATCTTGGCCATACCATTGATTTATGGTATTTTGGCTGTCATGCTTGTGGTCTGGTTTTGAGTCACAGGCTGACAAGAAATAAGTAATCATTTATTTATTTATTTAATTGTGGTTTTAAAAATTTTCTTATTATATTACATAAAAACAGTCATAGTACTGTTGATTAATACTAATATTATCAACAGTTTCATAGACACATCTTTCAGATGGGGTGGATATATTTCCATTTAGATGGAAGCTTGAGGTGTCAGGCATAAGTACGGTCCTTCCGCAAGATTGGAAAATGACCCAGCCATCTTTCTGAAAGTTTTTTGGTGGGTCTTGTTGATATGATTTTCTTGGAGGAAAGCCATACCATGTTACCAGGATTTAAAACAGGTGGACTTTCCCTACTTTTATCTGCAAACCTCTTAAAGCTGTTTACAGAAACTTCAAGTTCTCTCTTGAAAACTTGCTGTTCTGATTAAGTTTTTTTGACAACTTCACAGAAGGAGTGTCTTGATTAATATGAACTAAGTTTAATTGAGGAACTCTTCCATCAACAGTGGAAAACAGGGACTGTTTTGGTGAAGAGTGGTCAGAATTATTGTGGGAAAATTCTGCCAGACGAAGCCAGGTGTTCCAATAATCTTGATAATAACTGACATAAATCCAAAGGTACTGTTCTAATGTCTGATTTCCCCTCTCTGTCTGTCCATCAGTTTTAAAGTGGTAAGCAGTTGACAGATCTCTTGAAGACCTGAGATTCTGACATAAAGTTGTCAAGAAGGAAGAAAAAAAGGGAATCTCTTTCACAAACAATGCTTGAAGGAAGACCATTCTTTGAAAAGATATTCTTGATGAATAAATGGGCCAAATCCAGTGAAGTAATTGAAGAAATATTGGGCAAAATACTCCCATTTTTGAGAATCTGTCCACTATGAACAGAATTGAATCAAAGGGATTGAAAAGTTGTAGTTGAGTTATAAAGTCCATTGAAAGAAAAACCAAGGACCATTTAGAATTGGAAGAGGTTTGAGGAGTCAAAAAAATTTTCACTGAATATTCTTGTTTCTTGAAAACTTTTGACAGGATGTAAAATAATCCTTAATGAATTGAGTCATGCAGGACCAGTGAAATCCTGCTTGACATGCTTTAGAGTATTTTCTTGGCCAGGATGGCCAGATGGAGGAGAGGCATGGCAATTTGGAAGTATGCTGAGTTGAATTGTGGGTTCATTTGGGACCACCACCCAATCTTTGAAGATCTGAAGTTGGTAAGAAGGATCAAGAGAATAATCTTAAAAAGATTTACCTTTTGCCAAATCTTGCAGGGGACTTCTATACTGGGGATCCTGCCATAATTCCTTCTGAATTTAGCCAATCAAATTCAAAAAAGATTCCACCTTGACTGCAAAGAATCATGAGGGTTGTAATCCATTTTTCTTAATGAGTTGCTTAAAATTCATTGCATTCTTGTTGATTAAATCCTCCCCCCTCTCTGGGTAAACATCTTCCCAATGTGACAATTCAACCAGAAGAGTAGCCAGGCAGCCAGAGAAGTAAGTGATTGAGAAATTAATTTCAGGGAGTAATTAAGCGCAGAAGGCTTGAATGAAAGTGAGGACCTTGGAGGTCATGAAATATTGAAGTGGGGAGTGATTGGTGACAGCTTCAAAGGGAAAGGATAGGGAAAGAAGAAAAGCCTTCCAGTGCTTGAGAGCCCAGAATATTTTAAGGAGACCCTTGTCATGAACCTCATAGTTTATCTCCTCTGGAATAGGCTTTCAGCTATTGAATGAAATGGGATTTTTTCCTTAGTCAGAAACCTGACTCAGTACCGAATCCAAGGAATAATCTGATGAATTGATCTCTACCATGGTGGGTAGAGAAGGATTTCAGCTGTTATGAAGGCCTCTTAAAGTTGGTGAAACTGAAAGAGAGCTTACTCATTGAGGAGGAAAACTGAATTTTTCATGAGGAACTTTGTGATTGAACTGATTGTCTTGAAATAATTCTTGATGAAACAGTGGTAGAAGTTGGCAAAGCCAAGGAATGATTGGAGAGCCTTGATTTTTCTTGGAGGAGGCCAATTAAGAACTTTCTGGAATTTTGCTTTGTCTATCGTGAGGCCTTCAGAAGAAAACACATAACCTAAATACTCCACACTTGAGACATGGAAAAGACACTTGGATGCCTTGGCAACAACGTTATCGTCCCCCATTCTGGAAAGAACAGTGGACATATGAGTGAAATGTTCTTTTTCAGACTTGGAAAAAAACATAATTTAATTCAGATAAAAAATGAAATAAACATCTGTAAAATAAGGGAAAATATCATTGAGAAGATTTTTAAAACAGACAGAAACATTGGTGAACCCAAATGGCATAACCAAGTACCCATAGCTGCCATATTTAGTTCTGAATGCTGTCAAACCTCCATCACCTTCCCTGATTATGAGCAGGTTATATGCACCATGAAAATCAATCTTGGAGAATATAGAAGAACAATTAAAGACAGTAAGAAGCTGATTCATAGGAGTAACAGGATATTCATTCTTCCTAGTAACAGAATTGAGTTTGTGATAATCAACACACAAACGGAGGCCCCATCTTCCTTTTTGACAAAGAGGACAGGTGCTCCTGTTGAAGAGGAGCTTGGCTGGATGAAACCTTTCTCTACATTCTCTGAAATGTAGGCCCTGAGTGTATCTGACTCTTGGTTTTATAAAGAGTAGATCACCCTAACTGCAGGTAGAGACCCCTCCAGCTCAATATGATGATCACAGATTGATTAAGGATATGTCCACAACTGTCATTACACACGTGTGTTTAGTCCTATGGTGAATTATGCCATTAAGTAAATTAAATCTTCCTTCATAAAATGATTTCTTTCATATCTCATCTAAGGCATGTATCAAGGAGTTACCTTTGGAGTCTTTAGTAAGTAATTGGCATATAGTCCTCCAATTCTTATCCTGAGTATAGTGGCTTCTTACTTCCTCAAAAAAGTTAGTGTTCATGTCTTTAACACTGATTCCTTCTATTGGGATTTTTGGGGAAGCTTCTTCTGGCACGTAAGCATGATTTTCAATGTCATTTAGAAATGGCTATTTTCTTAGTTCATATGCATTTTTTTTAAATATTTCCATATTTGTGTACAATGGTTGTATTACCCCCATATTCTTGTATGGCTATTTTCCGTCTGAGAATATGTTTTTTGGGTGTTTTTACTTTAGAAGTGATTTAACAGCAGTAAAATCTGTTATAACTTCAAAAACACACCCTACAAGGAAGTAATTAAGTCTATACAAGGCCCAGACAATTCACAAAAATCCCATTTGAGTTTCCCCACATCTGGATTAAATAGGTTTGATTTGCCTAGATATGAAACATATGGGTACTTCTACATGTTGGTCATTAATAATCTGTATTTGATGAAGTGCAGCTCCTAGTACATCTCCTTATGCATCAATATAAAGCTTAAGGGAAAGCTTAAAAGATGGCATCAGTAAGAGTGGAGCAGTGGTTAAGGCTTGTTTCAAGGATTCAAAGGCCTTTACTCTGTAAACCGTAATTTAAATACTGTATGTTCCTCACACAATTTATAAAGAGGTCTTTCTATGGATGCAAAGTCTTTGATTTTCTGCCTATATTATCCTTCAAATCCCAAAAATGACTGGATTTCCTTCTTGCTTTGAGGCATAGGCTTCATTATTACTTCTGCAAATTCTTTTTTGTCCATTACAAGGGATAGAAAAGATACTACATGTCCTAGGCCTTTGGATTCTTCAAATACAAAAAGAAATTTCTTTAAGTAAATTTTCATGCTTACAGATCGGATTTTTTCCAAAACTCTGTATAATCTGTACATATGTGCCTCCCAAGTCTTGGAAGCAACAATAATGTCATAAATGTAAATTATTCACAATCCTTTTGAAATTTCTTTGAGAAATATTTAATTCATCATCCTTTGGAACTGTGAAGGTGCATTTTCAATACCAAGAGGCATCCATGAATATTCATAAACTCCACAATGAAAAATAATTCTCAAACATTTTCTTCCACTTGGTTTCAATACATTTTGATGGATTCCTTTAAAGATATCCATAGTGGCTATATACACTGCTTAAGATATTTGGGTTAAGGAAATTTGGATGTTTGGTATGGGATATCTGTCTGGTACAGTGTAAGTGTTTGGAGCTCTTAAGTTCCCAACTATTCTGGATCTTCCATTATGCCATGCCACTAAGACAGGTGTAGTTATTTTTACCTCTTCATTGTAGTAACCATTTCTTATTACCCCCAGGTCCAGGAGTTCCTTAATTTGAAGCTCAAGGGCTTCTCTTGATTTTGGCCTTGCTGGCTATGAAGGCCTTCTCAAGAGTGGTGGATAAGATCTATCACTGTTCAAATTAATGTCAACTTCATGACCAATAATTGCCGATAGTGGTTCTCTATGTGATGAAAAGGCTTTTTTCTGGTCATATAAAAGGTGAGAGAGTTCATTTTCTCATGTATTAATAAGATGAAGACTTACTTCAGATTCATTTAAGTGTTCCAACTTAAACTTCTCTATCTCTAAGCTTACAGGTGAAAGTTTGACTACTGTGATTTGTCTTTTAAAAGGTAAAAAAGCAAATTTATTATTATTATTGTCCCCAATAGTAAAGTATCTGTCTTCATTGTTATGTAAATCTATGCCATACATGATTAAATGATCATTTCCCAATATGAAATGGGTACTAGAGCAGTTCTACATACCAACAAACTCAAAAGTAATTCTTAAATTCCCATTGACATGTGGAAATATTGAAGTAGGCTGAAATATGCCCAATGCTTGCATTGGATTACTTGCATTATTGAATTTTATGCCATCAATTGGTAATGATTTATCTTTAAAATTTGGTACACAGTTATTAAGAAAAGATTTGCCAACACAAGAGCAGAAGGCTCCTGGGTAAAGAAAAAGCTTAGTGGGCTTGTTATAAATGACCATTTCTGTTATACAGAAACTACCAGCTGTATAACCTTTCCCCCTTTTTGGTTTGGTTTTCATAAGCTGTGCATCTTGGAGTTTTGAAAAATCAAGTTTCCAATTGCTCAATTGTGAATATTTAGGAAATATTGATGAATCATAATCTGAAAACTTCTTGATTTATATCATCTTTTTCAACATCAGGTTCCTTCTCAATGTTGATTTCATTTATTTTTCCCTTTTTTGGACATGTATCAGGTAAATGTGTGATGCTTTGGCAAATATGGAACGTTCTGATTACATATTCAGGTTTATATCTCATATTATGAGTATTTCTGTGGGATTTCTGTCTGCATAATCCTTCCAAGGTTTATTAAAGCTTGTTTTAATATTCACCCTACTAGAACCAATCCTGGTCCTGATGGTTACTTCTTCTATTATGTTTATAATATCCTCTGCTGAAGATTGTTCAGTAGTCCTCCTTTTGACAGAATGCTATGATTCAACTCCACATTGTCTCAGAATTGTTTTGTGAATCATAAATTCTGACATGTCAGGATACAATTCTGTTAATCTGGCTTTCTGTTGAAAAACCATGGTAAGGCTTTGTATTTTTCAGAATTAAATTTATCAGATTCAAAGGCTGTTTCAACCTTAAATCTGCAAGGATAATTGGCCCACTTATTAATGATTTGGGTTTTCCACCAAGTCCAACTTTGGTGTCCATGTGGTTGTCTTAATTTGATATACCATCTATGATCTTACTTGGTAAACAGGGGGTTAGACCTTGCTGTTACCAATCTGTCTGGTGATCCAATTCTCCTTTTATCATTTCAGTAACTCTTATGAATTAAATGTGGTCATATTCTCCTTCACAACTGAACTGAGGCCATTCTCTAAGTGTTGGTACTTCCTTGAAAAGTTCTTAGCATGTTGATGTTTCCAGGTTATGGAAAGAAGTGGAAAATTCTTTTTCAATTGTGAATTTTCCACATCCAATACTTGTGGGTTGGAATTTCTTGTACTCTCATTTTTATTAAGGGGTGTAGATATTCTTGGTAAGGTGTGCAGAAATTGTTCAATATCATTCATTTTACTGGTGCTATACCTTTGGTAATTTCTGCATTCATGTTGAAAACCTTGTATTAAATTCATTAACTCAATTTTATACATGTCTTCATTAATTGTCATTTTTTTCCATAATTAAGTTTGCCTAGTATAATCAGAAATTACTTGATTCAATTTCATTGTAAATTCTGTTAATTTCTCCTGTGAGGTTTGAAAACACTTTTTGAATGTAATGGTATATGTCTTTACTTCAGTAAATGAATTTTAAATTTCATCAAGGACTTTCTTATTACCTTTTTTGATAATATTTATGGCTTGTTTTCTTCTTGCTACAACTATTTCATCAATATTGAATTTAGAACATTTATCTGTTAATTCTTTTATAATGGCAGATTGTTTTATTATCTTATTTATAGATGAACTGTCATTACTTTAGCTTTAATTTGCTCTTAAAATCTTATCAAAACACATAAGTGTTCCATTTATTTGGCTCAAACTTAGATTTTTTGTTTTAAGATTGTTACAGATTGCTGAATTTTTATCAGAAATATGACTTTTCATTTCATTTATAGCTATATACAAGTTTGGCATGCCATCAAGAATTTCAAAAATTACTTCTGATCTTTTAATCTGGCTTTTTCCTTTTTCTGTAACTCCATCATGGTTCTGTCCATCTGAAACACATTTTGCATGGCATCCTGTTTAATCTATGGGATTTTGTAGCCAATACTGTATGGTTTGGTGGCTTTTTTCTTTCCTTTTGTGTTTTTCTGAGCTTGTGGCTGCTTTTTAACATGGGAATTGCTGCTTCTGGCTATTGGGGCTGGTTTTGGCACTTTTTTGGGTGGTGGAGGGTTGTTTTTCCTCCATTCTCCTGTTAAAAGAATAAGCTTTTTATTTTCCATCAATGGTTGCCATCCATTGAGTAACTTGAAAATGTTGGGATTTCCCAAAACCTTTCCCACAGTCAGGTGAGAATTCATGAAGTTTGTCCACAAATCTGCAAGGATCTGGTACTCTTTGTGCTGAAATGCATTTTTGTAATCATTCTGACTGTCTTTGTAGACATCTACTGAGGCTGCTTGTGGCAATTTCAGATCTTTTTGAAGGTATTACAGTGTTATTGGATTCAGAATGGCACAATTTGTCAGTTTGAGCTTTATTTAAAAACTATTGTGCTTCTGTTACTGATTGGCCTCTGCCATAATCACATATAGAACCTTTTTGAGAGCTGCTTGAAAGTTTATAGCTTGCTTCTGATCTGGTTGAAGGCATAATTAGGATTAAAAAAGCTCAAAATAATATTTTTACATCAAAAAACTTCATATTGGCCAAATTCATAGATTTTTGAGGGTATTACTTATGTCCAAATTGATTAATTCTGAAGAAATTGGCTCTGGTTTATTATTCTTATTTATGATAACAATTCTCTCATGGTCAGAATTAACAGTACTGGAAGGGGTAGAACTAGTAGCTATTGATGCTGTTTCAATGTTTTCTTGTCTTACCATGTTGTCACACACTAAAATTAAATGAATAAGAAATTCCTATTAAAAGAACATTTTTCAGGAGATAATTGAAAAAATACATCTTCACTTATAATATGAAAAAGGTTCATTTTTTATGATTTTTTGAATATAGTAAGTATTTTTTATGGATCTTTAAATTTTTCAATATAGAAAAAAGATTAAAAAAGGTGCAAATATGTCACAGGTACAACATCACTTCTGGGCACCCAAATGGAAGGTGTGGATATGAAAATTTGATGGAAAATCAAGTCCTTTTCCTATCCTCAGCATTTATATAAGTGTGAACATTTGAGATATGACCACATACCCAAAAAGGTCACAAGAAATATTCAAGATAATTACCTTAAAAGTACAAAAATTCCATAAATAGGAATAAATGTCAGGATGAGTCTATGTAGAAGCAGTAATTAGGCTAGTTAAAACTTTAACTTTGACATGGACATGGACATAAAATGATAAAATAAAGATATTTATTGATAATAAGGGTTTATAGATGAAATAAAAGGGCTTTACTATTTTGCAATAGTGGTGGTGAGTGCTGTTGAAAGCCCTGGGTGCAGCTTTACCTGTTGGATTACAAGAATAAAGACTACAATAATTCTAAATTAAGAGTATACCTGATTATTTTCCAAGAGTATAACTGTCTTTGACAGTTGTACTATGTAGGAATTCAAGAGCAGGATGAGGAAAGCAATTCTGGCTGTGAAAAGCCTCCTTTTTATCCTGAAATGGGGTGCAAAGGGTGTTAGACCTTTCCACATAGAGGAAGTGAAGATTTTTTCACTCTCTGAGACAGGCTTGTGGTTTTCAAGGACCTGTATAGCCTGTATTGGGCTCAGATGTGGTTTTGAAACCACATCTGGGCAGTTTTCACCAACACAGGGTGAAAATTTTCATCTGGGGACCTCACAGCCTGATTCTGACGTGTATGACACGTAGAATTCTGTACAAAAACTGTATGGGACCCCAGTATTGACTGAAATATGAGTTATTGAAGTAAAAACAAGTTCCTTTGTTTGTTTGACAACTCATATTCATGATTATGGGACATTATCCCATGGTAAGGCTGTATATGACAGGAGGTGGGAATCTGTCCTTAAAACAGCCATACCTTTGTCAATTATTGAGATATCAACCTCAAAATTGGTTCAGTGTGTAGCCCTTTATGTGCTCTACACAATGGTACCTCATTTGATATGGGTATCATTCAAGATGGCAAAGTTATCCCATGTACAAGAGTTTGTACCTCTGCCTGGTTTAGGCAAAAAGCTGTATTGACCTTATTTGCCCCATAACTTTTGTTCTAGTTGAGCTATGGGGAAATAGATGACACCATCAGATAGCCCTGATTTTGCTCTTTCCAAAAAGACCCCACTTTAGGTATCCCACGCTAAAACTGCAAACGCTAGATGAGAGGTGAATGTTTTGTTCACCCTTATTTGGCCTGAATTTGGCCATAACTCAAGTAATACTGGTGCTAGCTCAGTTTGGCTAGTACCATTGGATATCCCTGGCTTGGAGCTTCATTTTGAATACCCATTTGATGTGTTTAAGCCTCCCCTTCTGGATTTTAGATGAGAGGTGAAAATTAAGGTTTATGCTCAGCAATAACTTTGAGCAGGAATAACTTTGTTATTCTTTGTCCTATGGTGATGGGACTTATATTTTCAGAAAGGGCTCAGTTTCCTCTTTCCTCTGATACCTTTTGAGCTAATTTGGCTCAGCTCCATGGCTTGGTGGTATCTTGGCTATACCATTGGTTTATGGTATTTTGGCTGTCATGCTTGTGCTCTGGTTTTGAGTCACAGGCTGACATGCCCTCCCTCTAAAAATACTCATCATTTATGAGACTATTCAGTCCTCCTAGAGGCCCTGAACCTCCTTAAATGAAGGTTCCCATCTGGTATGGCATCTTCTGCCAACCATTTGTCTTTATCAGCTGTTTAGTTCTTGAATCTGACTAAATATTGTCTTTGATCCTTCCCATTAAGTCTGATCTTCCTTGCCCTGATGATCTTACTCACAGGTCCTGGGGAGTCCTCCACTTCCACTATTTCTGGTGTTGTGAGGTTCTTCTTCCTGCAGGGGAGTTTACCCTCTTCTGTTTGGAAGTATGGCTTGACCAAGCTCACTGGAAAGACTGGGTGTTTCCTGGAAAACTCTTCTGTGAGGTTGACTCCCACTGCATTCTTGCCTACCAACTTAATGATAGTGAAGGGCCCTACAAATGAGTCTCTCATCTTCTTGGGTCCTTTAAGATTGTTGAAGTTCAGTATAGACACTAACACCTGGTCCCCTTCCTTAAAGTCAGGTTCCATGTGTGTCTTGTCCCACCTCTGCTTATTATAATCTTTTGCCTCAGCTATGCATTTAGCAGCTGTGTCACAAGCTCTCTTCCACATATCATGGAAGTCTTTGGCTGTGGGGTGGATGGTCAGAAGATTCTTCTTCAAGTGATCCACAGGCAAGGGATTCCACCCTTTCTCTACCAGTGCAGGTGTTTTTCCTGTGGTAGAGTGCTGACTTGTATTATAAGCCAGTAGGACAGCTGGTAGAAGGGTAACCCAGTCATGGGTATATCCCTCATGGTCCTTATATTCCATGCCATAGGCACAGAACCTTCTAAGGATGTCCTCCATTGTTTCGATCATCCTCTCAGCTAGGCCATCTGTTTGTGGATGGTAAGCTGTGGAAAAGGCAAGCTTGGTGCCAAGCATGTCATACAAGTTGGTCCCAAATTCAGATGTGAATTTTGGGTCCCTATAACTAATGATTATCTTAGGTGCTCCACAGGTAGATATGATGTTATTCCAAAATAACATAGCAGTATCCATGGCTGTGTCCTCTTTATGGCATGGTAGACACCTCATGCTCTTGCTGAACCTATCAACTATGATCAAGCAGGCATTGTAGTTTTCTTTGCCTCCTGGGACAAGTCCTGTAAGCCAGTCCATGTTGATGGTTTCCCATGGGTGTTTGGGTTCTTTTATATGTTGAAGTAACCCATACTTCTTCCCATGTTCCCTATTTGCCTTTTGGAATCTTTCACAAGTGTTGAGGTATTCACTGAACTCTTGTTCCCACTTGGGCCACCAAGCTGTGCTTGCTACCCTCTCCTTGGTCCTATCCTCACTCATGTGTCCCATATAGGGGCAGTCATGGCATTCCTGCAGGATCAGAGAGATGTGGTACCTGTCTACCACTGTGAGTGCACTTTTGTGTTTTTCTCTGTGTTAGAGCAGGCCAGTTATAAGAAAGAACATGTTATCCTTATAGGCCCTTAACCAGCGTTCTTCCTGCTGGGATTCCAGTTCTGGACTCCTTTACTTTTGTTGAAGGAGTTGTAGTAATATGCCACACTGTTTGTGTTTGAAATAAGACTTCAGTACTGCACTAAAAAATTCATTGTGCAGTTCTGCGGAGCTTATTCCCAATATGGGAGTTTCTGTTCCCTCTGAATCAGTGTTTCCACTGTCAAGGGTACCACTTTCTGGTGCCAATTCAGAAAATCTGAAGTTTTTCCTCCTATCTATTTCCATGAAATGGATAGGGATCTTGGCTGTAACTTCAGGGTCATAAGCTGGATTGCTCTTGAAATTATCCAGTGGCCATCTGCTCAGGCCATATGCATTGGTATGACTTTGACCTTCTTTATGTATGATGTTCATGTTCCCTCTATACTCCTAGATGGCTATTTGCCATCTCAGCATGTGTCTATTTGTAGTCTTCATGTTCAGTAAAGACTTCAAGGCTGTGCAGTCTGTGTAGACTTTAAAGACTGCACCCTCCAGATAATAATGGAGTTTTTCTAGAGCCAAGACTAGACATAGACATTCAGTCTGGGCGGCCCCATACCTGGCTTCTGAATCTTTCAGTTGCCTAGAGATGTAACATATTACTCCCTCTCTTGGTTCACCATTCACTATTTGTCTTTGGTGAAGGGCTGCTCCTAAGCCTTGGCTACATGCTGCATCTATATATAAATTGAATGGTCGTTCAAAGTCAGGCAAGATGAGTACAGGTTCATTTGTGAGTTCATTTTTGATCCTCTCATATGCATCCCTTCTTTCCTTGGTAATTTCAAAAACGACATCTTTTGAACACAACTTGTATAAACTACTAGTTATGTGGGCAAAATTCTTGATGTGGTTTCTATAGTATCTAGAAAACCCAAGGAAAGATTGCATCTATCTGATTCTCTTTGGTACTGGCTTTTTCAGTACTGCTGCTACTTTGTTCTGGTCAATTGCCAGACTAAGACCTGAGACTCTATGTCCTAGAGCTAGTAGCTCTTTTTGGCCAAAATCACACTTTTTTAGTGAAATCTTCAGATTGATGGGTGTATATTTACTTAGCACTCTGTCTATGTATTGTACATGGTCTTCCCATGTCTCTGAGTATATAATGATATGATCAATATATACCACCATACAGCCTTCCAATATTTCTTCTTGAACTATTGTGTCCATCATCCTTTGCAAGTGGGCTGGTGCATTTTTGATGCCAAATGGCATCCTGGTGTACTCATATATTCCCATATGACATATTATTCTGAGTAATTTCATGGAGTTTGGTTTAACTCCATTTTGGTGGAAGCCTTTCATGCAATCCATCTTTGTTATGTATTTGGCTTTTTCCAGTTTATCCAAGGCATGAGGTATCCTGGGTATAGGGTACCTGTCTGCTTTAGTGTAGTTATTCAGAGCTCTGAAGTCTCCACACAGTCTAGACTTGCCATCATGCCAGGTTATTAGGACAGGAGTGGTTATTTCCACAATTTCATTATGTCCAATCTTCCTGATGACATCCATGTCCAGGAGTTCATTGATGTGTTTTTCAATTTCTTTCCTGTTTTCCAGGCTTTCTGGATAAGGAGGTCTCCTAAGCATGGGTGGATAAGGTCTTTCCACATCCAGATATAGTTCTATATCATGGCCTTTGATCTTGCCTAATGGTTCTTCACCAATGGCAAATGCTGGTCTCTTCTTTCTAAGCATCTTCAGTAAGCTTGGTTTTTGTTTACTGGTGAGGGTTGTGCTAAACGTTTACTCTCTGAATTCATCCAGAAGTTCTGCTAGTGGATCTTGAGAAGATACATGGTATATATCAAGTGAAAATTTCTTTTCCTTGTTTGTACCAATGGTAATGTGCCTATTTTTACTGTTCTAAATATCTATGCCATACATCCTCTGGTAGTCTTTTCTGAGTAAGAACCCTTGGAAGTGGGCATCATCAAGCACTACAAACTCTGGATTGAGTCTGATATTACCCTTCCTGTGGGGTATAATTATCTCTTTGAGAATTGTACCGATGGAAGTCATCTTCCCTGAGGCACTTTCAAAGTTCTTTGCTTTGGTGGGCAAGTGCTGTTTTTCCCAATTTGGGAAATGGTTATCCAGATAATTTCTGGCCACTATGGAGCAGTGTGCCCCACTATCAATGATCAATGGATTTTGAGCATTGTCAATAAAGAAAGTCATTTTAGTGGCTGTTCCATGTATGTATGCCATCCCTTTGGTTGGTGTAACCAGGAATATTTGTGCATCTTGTGTGTGTTTGCACAAGTTTTTATTGGCAGTATCCTGTGACATGCCTGCTTCCAACTGTATGTCCTGAATTTATAGTGGTATTTCCTCTTTTTATTCTACTAGAAATTCTTCCTTTGGGTCTTGGTCATCATCAGATAGTTCTCTGATGGCATCACCCATAGAGTCTGATTCAGAATCCTCTGTTGGGGATTCCTCCTCTGGGACTTTCTCAATAGCATAGACTTTTTTCTTTGCCTTTGGGCATTTGTTGGCATAGTGGTCTGTTGAACCACAATTATGACAAGAATTTTTCTTCTTTGCCACTTCTGCCACTCTTTCTTTGGGTTTGTCTTTAAGCTCTACCCTGAAAGGTTGTTTCTCTCTGAAACTACTGCTCTTATATGGGGTGAATTTCCCTATATTAGTTCTTTTTCTTATGTCTTGTAAGGTGTTAGAAATGTCATCTAGAGTGCAATTTTGGTTGCATCTGCATTTTACTCATGCTCTAGTTCTCCTGGAAGTTGTGTCAAAATTTCGTGATTCCTCATTTGAAAGTTCATCTGAGGATCAATGGCTTTAAGTCTTTTAGACTGTTTAAGACACCACTCATATGGATCTTTGTCCACAGAGTATTTGTCATTTTCAAATGACATGGTCTTTTGCCATATCAAAGTACCATTACTGTAATTTTGGATGATTTGACTCTTCCACCATGGCCAGTTTCTTCTGCCATTAATTTCTTTTATTTCTGTGTACCATATACTAGCATGACCTTTAAATGCTGTATTCAGTCTAGCTGTAATCCAGTAATCTTGTATGCTTGGTACATCAATGAAGAGTCCATCAATATAATCTATTAGTTCCATATGATCATACTCTCCTGTTCCAGAGAATTTGGGCCATCTTGAGGCCTCAGGAAGCTGTTTCAAGGCTTCCTTCTCTTAATAAGACATGCCATCTCCATCCTGGTATTGTGATGGAGATCTTGCCTTATTCATTAACATGGCATCTGGTTTGATGTTATCTGGTTGATATGGATTTTCCATAACTTGGCCTTGTGGTTGAGGCTTCAAATTATGGTAGACATTAAACAATTTTTTTATGTCTTGGTCCAGAAAATCCCTGTCCCTTCTGCTGTGGTTTTGTTCTTCAAAGACTAGATTCAGTCTTTTGTTGGTTTCTTCAGAGGCTTTGCGCAATTGAGCATGTCCTTCTTGAAGATTTTCAATTATTTTATCCATGGAGGCTGATGATTTCTTGATCCTCTCATGGCTTGCTTCAAGTTCTGCAAACTGCTTTGCAGATTTCTCAGCATATTGGGACATTTGTAACCACAGTGTATCACTGTTGATGTTACTCTCAGATGTGACAATGTTATGTTCAGTCTGAGTGGGGGTAATGTTTCTATTAGTAGGACTACTGATTCTACAGTGGTTTACAACTACTTCTGGTGTTGTGCACTTCTTTCACCAAATCCAACAACTTCTGGATCATGGGGTCTGATTCTTTCTGCCTTTGGCTGAAAGAGGTCTTTTTTTCCCTTGTATCCTTTTCTTCTCCTGGAAACCTCCTGGAATTGTGAAGAGTGGTGACTCTTGGTCATTGATCTGTTGGTGTCTGAATGGTTTGAGGCCACTGGAGAGCTGATTAGGCCTGCTCCTTGTGAGCCTGAAGGAATCTGAGTAGGCCCTGTCTGGGTTAACTGTTCTTCTATAGCTTGGATAGTGGCTTGATTCTCCCTTATCCTCTGCGCCCTTGCCTCCAGGAGTCTGAACTGCCTGGTAGGATTCCAACCTTTGGTGATTATCATAAGGTCTTTGAAGTCTATCTCTTTGAGACAGATCTTCCGGCAACTTGCTCCAAGTTCTGCCCAGTGATATTCCAGGTTGAACCTCTTGTTGTCCATGCTCCATTGTAATAGGTCCTTGAGGAGTTGGTGGAGCTGAAGAGCTTTATCCATGTCTTTCCAGTCCTCTGGTTTGAGGTCTCCATTGAATTGGAGTGTGAATGGCAGGGTTTATATTATCTCCCTCATTGTTTTGCCATCCACTACTGTGTCCAAGTGTCCTCTTTCAGGTCTTCTGGTTCTGGACAAGCCTTCTCTGTCCTCTGGCTGGTTCCCTTGGAAGACAAGATCTCTGAGGTTTACAGGTGACATGTTAGTGTTTGCAAGCAATCAAAACCTTTATGTTCTTAGGGTATTTGCCTTTGATTGTGCCTTGTACAAATTTTTGTCTGCTCATTTGGGAAATTTACCTTTAGAGGTTACAGCTGTGTTAATTATAGTAATGTTCCCTGTACAAGTTATGAAGGTTGGTTTACCTTGTATTGAAGCAGAATTTCGTGGTTTTCTACTCTTCTGTGTGGCAATGGGTGTCCACTTCTTTGCTGTTATCAGGCCTTCACTGTGCCTCTTTCCTTTGCCTTTGCTTCCCTCTGGTTCTGGGGGTGTCACTGGTGTGTTGGCCTGTGACTGGCTTTCTAGTGGTATGAAGTTATCTTCCACTGAATTAAAACAGGAAAAAAGAGGGCTTAATGTCAGTTAAGACTTCTTAAAATGCTATTTGCACGTCTAAGAATAGCCTCTGGGCTTTTATATTACTACAACATGCCCTTGTACAATGACAGTGTAATTGAATTAACAATTTCACGTCAGAAATACAGCTTACTGATATTTGGTATACTGTTTGTATACCAATATCTCACAGAATAACTTGTAATCATCAAGTATACTCTGTCAAAAAGTGGTATATAAGAGGGTAATTGAGTTAACAATCTGCTCAACCACGCCTCAACTGTTGGTTTATCAGTATGAGGTGTCTTAATTTAATTAAAAATTAAGACTGTATTAATGGCTAAAAGTGTTTTTATTTACCAAACACGCCAAAAATAAGGGTCTTGTGGTTATTAGCCACGTGAAAAGTACTCTTTTTAATATGAGTATAAGGATAAATATATAATAAATATATATTTTTAACAAATGATTACACCTAAAAAGATAGAACAAGTGTCAAAAAATAAAGAAAATAGGTAAAAAAACTCACTTGTAAGGTCCAAAATGGTCAAAAAACACGGCCAGGCCCCCAAAATGACAGGATGAGTCTATGTAAGGCAGTAATTAGGCTAGTTACAACTTTAATTTTGACTGTGACACAGAAATAAGGTGATAAAATAAAGATATTTATTGATAAAAAGGGTTTATAGATGAAATAAAAGGGCTTTACTATTTTGCAATAGTAGTGGTGAGCGCTTTTGAAAGCCTTGGGTGCAGCTTTACCTGTTGTATTACAATAATAAAGACTACAATAATTCTAAATTAAGAGTATACCTGATTATTTTCCGAGAGTATAACTGTCTTTGACAGTTATACTATGTAGGAATTCAAGAGCAGGATGAGGAAAGCAATTCTGGCTGTGAAAAGCCTCCTTTTTATCCTGAAATGGGGTGCAAAGGGTGTTACACCTTTCCACGTAGATGAAGTGAAGATTTTTCACTCTCTGAGACGGGCTTGTGGCTTTCAAGGACCTGTATAGCCTGTATGGGCTCAGATGTGGTTTTGAAACCACATCTGGGCAGTTTTCACCAATACAGGGGGAAAATTTTCATTTGGGGACCTCACAGCCTGATTGTGACGTGTATGACGCGTAGAATGCTGTACAGAAACTGTATGGGACCCCATTATTGACTGAAATATGAGGTATTGAAGTAAAAACAAGCCCCTTCATCTGTTTGACACCTCATATTCATGATTATGGGACATTATCCCATGGTAAGGCTTTATATGACAGCAGGTAGGAATCTGACCTTAAAAAAGCGATAACTTTGTCAATTCTTGAGATATCAACCTCATAATTGGTTCAGTGTGTAGCCGTTTTTGTGCTCTACACAATGGTACCTCATTTGATATGGGTATCATTAAAAATAGCAAAGGTATCCCATGTATAAGATTTTGTACATTTGCGTGGTTTAGGGAAAAAGCTGTATTGAGCTTATTTGCCCCATAACCTTTGTTCTAGTTGAGCTATGCGGAAATAGATCACACCATCAGATAGCCCTGATTATGCCCTTTCCAAAAAGACCCCACTTTAGGTATCTCACATGAAAACTGCAAAATTTAGATGAGAGGTGAATGTTTTGTTCACCGTTAGTTGGCCATAACTCAAGTAATACTGGTGCTAGCTCAGTTTGGCTAGTACCATTGGATATCCCTGGCTTAGAGATTCATTTTTAATACCCATTTGATGGGGTTAAGCCTCTCCTTCTAGATTTTAGATGAGAGGTGAAAATTGAGGTTTATGCTCAGCAATAACTTTGAGCAGGAATGACTTTGTTATTCTTTGTCCTATGGTGATGGGACTTATATTTTCAGAAAGGGGTGAGTTTCCTATTTCCTTTGATACCTTTTGATCTTATTTGGCTCGGTTCCATATTTTGGTGGTATCTTGGCTATACCATTGGTTTATGCTATTTTGGCTATCATGCTTGTGCTCTAGTTTTGAGTCACAGGCTGACAATAAAACTTGGTTTAATTAAAAAACCAATGAATAAACATGTGAAATAAATTAAACCATTGGATTCCCCATGGTAAAATACACATATACCAATTTTATGGCATATCTGTAAAGTCAATATTTAATGAGTTATAAGTAATAATACCTTATAAAAAACATAAATCCTTAATTCTTTCAAATAACAATGAAACAGCATGTGAATTAAATGGTACCATTGGATTCTCCATAAAAATACACATATAAAACAACTATGAAGCTAATCTCCAAAGTCAATACTTAAGGAGTTAAGCTGAATATATGAACTTTTTGGGTCAATGCATATATTCAAGGATTTTAGCTAATATCTTTTGAAATATACATGATAGAGTGATGAACCAAAAATGAAGTCACCACGTAATGACTGTTAGAATACAGAAATGAAATCGATTTCACAAGCTATAAACAAGGTTAAAACCTGTAAGGGATTATTGATTAAAATAAATAGAGCTGTTGACCACTTTGTTGTGAAAGTGGTCCAAACTTAAAAAAGTAGACAGTAGGATTCTACTAGTTCATTCCTCAATAATTATGTATTTGTTATTATAACATTCAAGGTATAACCCCTTGAAATCATGGTTTGAAGTTCAAAATATTAAATTTTGACAGAAAAGATGAGTTACAAGAAAAATCATCAAAAATAGATTTTTGATGATGTAATGGAATTCTCTTTTAGGTGTAATAAGGACATGCCGAGCTATCAGAATCCACTCTCAGAATAGCTGTAGCTTGTATAACTTAAAAGTTATCAATGATAAACTTTTAAGCTTAAATTTGATCATTTAAGATCACTTACTGTAATCTCATTTTAGTTTTAACAGTCATATAAGTGATAAAAATGGTGAATAATATTAGAATATGATTAAAGCTAATAAAATCCACAGAGCTTAGGCTTCTTCCAAGCCTATGATGTCATCAAACTTAGAGTTATAGTGGTAACTCTAAATGATGGCGTAATTATGAGGTAAGATGGTTTGATCATGATGTAATCATCACCAAACCTTAAAATATTGTTCAATTCTAGTAGAAAGCATCAGTACACGTCTACTAGAAGCCTGTTGGACTCTAGGATGGAGGTATTTACTATAAATAGAGCTCTTTTTAATCTTTTTTCCCCTCAGACGCTTACAAAACATTAAATCATTAAATAAAAAGGTAATTTCTTTATTCTCTATATATAAAACTTTGATATTTTCAAAGGCAAAAGATAATCTTATAATAATCTTCATTTCTGAAATGATTATTGCAATTATTTCATTGTTTTGTTTAAATTTCTCTTAAAAACCTCAATGCCACATAAGAGCAAGAAAAATTGAAATTTCTCTGAAGTTTTATTATAACTACAATTTAAATAAGTTGTATTTGCATTTCTAGGTGTAAAATTATTCAAAATTATTATATTAAGCATTAAAAGCAGGTTATTTCTCTTATTATAATAATTCTTCTCTATTATTACTTTAATAATTCTATAATTGATATAAATAGTATTTATATTAATTTATAACTTTAATATTAGTAATATTATTGTTATTAATTGTTTTTTATTAATAAAAAACAATTTTTTATGCCTTTATTATTTGTTGGTAACAATAATAAAGTGCTTTTAAATATATTAATTATCTTATATTAATATATTTATTTTATATATTATTTTTTTTATAATATAAATTATATTATCATATTGATTTAATAATATAATTATTTTATGCCATAATTATAATAACTCTTCATTATTATAATTTTTATCTTATTTATTTCATTTATAAGGACATTAATAGTACAATAAGTAAAATATTAGTAATTTTTACTTGTTGCTTCATAGTAAAATCTTACATTTAGGGGCCTGGCCGTGATATTAACTCTAAAAGAACTTCCAAAAGATTCTAATTGGGTTTATCCAATAATAAATTATAATTATAATTACTTATTGATTTTAAATACTATTGAGGCATTTTTGCAAGCAATTGTACTGTCTTACACGTGGTTTTTCACATCCTTAGACTTGCAAGAACTTTCTTTGAATGACTCTAGTGATTAAAAAAGATATTTTATACATTAAAAATAATTTTATGAAAGAATCATATTCATTTTTTTTATTTTATTCTTTAAAAATAAAAATATAAAAAACAAAAAAAATTAGAAATAAAAACCAATAAAAAAAGTTATTTTTTATTCATTTTAATTTCATTTCTTTATTTATTTTCATTTTTAAAATATAAAAGCAATTTTTACGTGGAAAATTGCCATATCTTACCAAAAATAACACTTTTTAAAAAAAGAATTATATTTATTTGTCTTTTTTAGTGTTTTAAGACAATCCAACAGAGGACAAACAAACCACTGTTGAAAGATTGGTGGAAGAAACTTGTCAAAGTTCTCCAACACCAATAGTCACTAAGAAAAAGAAAGCCAACAAATTGGACTTTCCAGGACCCACTATTCAGGACTCTGAAGGTGAGTACCTCATTTATAAATTGCCATAAGAAGAATTCCTGTTCTAAAATGATCTTATTTCTTATTTTTTCTTAAACTATGACTACCAGAAGAGGCTCCCAATACTCCATCCAATCATATGGAGCTGGACTGAGAGGTAGAATTGATTCCTCAAAAGGGAAAAGGAAGGGCAATATCCCAAGTGGAACAGAATCCACACAAGGAAGCACCTTATCCCAAAGGCAAGTCCCAGAAATGCCCATGATATCTGAACCAAAGTTAGAACAAAGCATGAGTGACCCAAACAGGTACAAATCACATTCAGAGGGCTGGAATAGACATTTAGATGAGCCAGTACAAACAGTACTACACAGTGTACAAAGACAAGGATTGGGAAATGTTGCCCCAAATACACCAAGGGGTGATGAACTCCTGGCACATCTTGAAAAAGTTCCTCAAAGAGGAGGAAATAGTGAGATACTCCAATGGATGGAATCCACTATCATCCAAACCTCAAATCAAAAAGATCAAGGAGTACCAGGCCAAAAAGAAGGAGGCAACCAAGGAAGAAGCCCCAGTAGCTTCTACCAGCAAGCCCCAAGCCAACCTACTTCCCCAAGAAGGGAAGAAGAACAAGAAAAAGAATTGGAGAAAACCATATTCCCCAAGCTAAAGGATTCCATGGACAATGTATTCAACATGGCCAGAACTTTGATTGAATTCAAGGACAAGGAAGAACAAAGAATGAGACAACCTCATTTCCCAAAGAAATAACCTTGTCCAAAGATTTTGTAAGTACTTTAACAGAAATTAAAAATAGTATATTACCTCTAAAAGAAATTAAAAATAGTTTATTATCATTACAAGAAGTAAACAATAACTTATCTTCTTTAACAAAAATTGTTGTACAAAATAAAAAAGAAATTGACAACATTAAGTTTATTGCTGAAAATCTTGAACCAAACATTTTAATTGATAACACTCAAACATTGATACAAGGACAACAAGAATTGTATAAATACATAAAAGATATCAATGATAAAACTTTGACAATCAATTATGACGTGAGTATTGACAATCTTACAGAAAAATTAAACAAACTAAGTATTTCTGTACAAAAATTTGAATAAAAGCCTTCATCACACCAAAAATTACTTTTGGACCATGTGGAAAAGAGTGATGAAGCAAGAATGCATCTGAAAGATGAAATTCAAAGTAAAATAAGGCTTATTAATGAGAAAATGGATAAAATTAATGAGGCTAACTCAAATATGCCAAAGTTATCAACCCCATTTTCTCACATAAGAAGCCCTGTTAAACCAAAAGAGGAATTAACAAATCCATTCATAACAGACTTAAGTCACCAAGACAATAACCAAGTCTTAATGAAGGAAGCATCTCAATTAAAAGAATGGCCAACATTCACAGGAGAAGGTGAATATGACCACATGTCATTTATCAAGACAATTGACATTCTACAAGAAGATTATGCCATACCAGATGAATTCATTACTGCAAGATTACATTCATTGTTTGAAAAATCTGCAAAAAGATGGTATTATGGCATAAGACAAACAAATGGCAAAAATACCGGGTCTTGGTGCAAACAAGAAATAATCACCAAGTGGGCTAATGATTCCTGGAGGTACAAGATAGAGAATGCATTTGAAAATTCTTTCTTTGACCCAGACAAAGACAAACCTTTAACTTGGTTCTTAAAACAAGTTGAAATACTTAATGCATTTTACTCAGAAATGTCACAAAAGATGGTGCACATGAAAATACTTAAGAAATATGGAGGAGAGCTATAACATGCCCTGAGAAGCAGGTGTATAGAACAATGCTCCACGGAAGAGTATATCAATTCACTAGAGTACATAGTGAGAAGAACAAAAATTGGCAGAACTTGGAAGAAATTGGACATTAAAAGTACAAATAAGCCATTTATCAAAAAAGATAAATCAAAAGAAGCTTTCAAGCCCAATACATCCAACAATAATGAGCAAAGAAAATGCCATAAATGTGGAGGTATTGGACACTTAGCCAATAACTCCCTCAGAAAGGCAAAGATTAATAAAATTGTGGGAACAGAAAACCACTATCACAAAGATGAGGAATGTGACTCTGAAAAAGAAACAGAAGAGTCAGAAAGGTCTGAAAGTGATGCAATTAATATAATTGATGCACAAATTAATAATATTGATATAATTTATGAAGTACTAGATGTTAACTCAAACTTACCACAAGTTGTAACATCTGACACAAACCTGACAAATATACAAGATGCCAAAATGTATAGAGCCAAACCTGCAAAAGGAATGGGATATACAGCAGGAAAATCAAGTATAAGTATTGTTATGGTTGATAACCAATCAGGAAAAATGAACTTGGATACAGGAGCATATTGTACGTGTGTTGGCAAAAGTTATTTAAAAACCATTGTCACAGATTGGCAAGAAAAACTTATGCCAATACAAGGTGTCAGATTTAGTAGTGCAAGTGAGAGCATGAAGCCCCTTGGAATAATTGATTTAACACTAAGTTTTCCTCACCCCTCACAATGTGTCAGAATTAAAGTAGAGTTTGTAGTAATGGACAACTGTACTAGTAATCACTTCATACTTGGATATGACTACTTATCAATTTATGGTATAGATATCTCTAACGAAAAAGATAGATATTTTACCATAGGAGACAACAAAAGACAAAAGTTTGGCTTCTTAGATAGCAAAAACCAAATTACAGTTATGAAGAATGAAGAGAAAAGTCCAGAAAAGGAACGTTTTATATCTGAACAACTCAAAGAGGCAGAATTCAATCAAGAATTAACAGAAAAATTGATTGACCTCTTATTTAAGTACAAAAATGCCTTTGCAACTGACAAAGAGTCACTAGGTGCCATAATTGGGAATGAGGTGGATATAATTCTTAATGTGGAAAAGCCTTACCCACCTTTACTAAGGAGACCTGCTTACCCGGCTAGTCCAAGGGCTAAAGAAGCCTTGGAGGTACACATTAAAGAATTAATGGACCTTGGATTATTAACAAAATTAGGACATAATGAACAGGTAGAGGTCACTACACCTGTCATTATAACTTGGCATAATGGACAATCAAGAATGGTAGGAGACTTCAGAGCCCTAAGCACCTATACCATTCCAGATAGATATCCAATACCCAGAATCCATGAGACATGGACACAATTGTCACAAGCTAAGTTCATTACAGCCATGTATGCCTTAAAGGGTTTTAATCAAAATGTCTTAACAGACAATGCCAAGAAACTACTGAGGATAATAGTCCACTGTGGGATTTTTGAATACTTAAGAATGCCATTTGGCATAAAAAATGCACCTTCCAATTATCAAAGGATTATGAATACCATATTTCCTGAAGAATTATCAGAAGGATGGTCAAGCATCTGTATTGATTATATAATATTTTGCTCAGAAACTTGGTAAAATCACCTTACAAGACTAGAAAGGGTACTACAAAAAATAGTGCAAGTGAATATGAAAACTTCCTTGAAAAAGTGTCATTTTGCATACAGTGAACTAAAAGCACTAAGACATGTTTCATCTGGACTTAGTCTAGGCATAGAAAAGAATAAAGTAGCAGCAGTACTACTTAAGCCAATGCCTCAAACCAAAAGAGAAATGCAATCATTTCTAGGATTTGCTGGTTACTATAGACATCATATAAAGGACTTTGCAAAAATTTCCAAATCCTTTTATAATCTATGTGATCAACAAACAGTCTCTGAAATGACAGAAAAAAGAGTCAAGGCATATGAATAATGGAAAAATTTCTTAACAAATTCCCCATTTCTTCTAATGCAAGATTAGAAACTGCCCTTCAAACTTTACATTGATGCTTGTGGAGAAGGACTAGGTGCTGCACTACACCAGACACAAATTATCAATGATAAACCAGTGGAAGGACCAATTTGTTTTATTTCAAGACAGATAAAGCCAACAGAAGCAAGATATGGAGCAAGCCAAATGGAATGCCTCTGCTTAGTGTGGGCTTTAGAAAAGTTACATTATTACTTGGATGGAACAGTATTTGATGTGATTACAGACTGTAATGCTGTAAAATCTCTCTTAAATATGAAAACTCCAAATAGACATATGCTGAGATTGCAAATTGCTATCCAAGAATATGGAGTAAATATGACTATTGTTCATAAATCTGGAAATATTCATCAAAATGCAGATGGTCTTAGCAGATGGGCTCTAGAAAATACCCCTGACAATCCAACATGGGTACCACAGGAAGAGCACCATATAGAAGGAATATGTGTTACAGACATTGGCACAGAATTCTTTAACCAAGTTAAAGAAAGCTATAAGATAGAAAAGAATTGCCATATCTTAAGCCAACTTCTAATTAAAGACTGCAAAGATCCATCACTTTCATCAAAATTAGATGAAACATTGAAAAAGGCATATGATGAAGGAAGATCCTACCTCCTTGATGGAATACTTTACCATAGAACAAAACACACATGTTTTATGGCCTTAACAGATAGAACCCTGATAAAAACTATTTTACATGAGTGTCATGACAGTGTTGCAGCTGGACATCTTTCAGAAGACAGAACACCAGAAAGGGTGAAAACCTGCTCTTGGTGGGCAAATTGGAAGAAAGATGTTGCAGAATACTGCCAAACCTGTGAAAGATGTGAAAAGGCCAACAGAGCCACAGGAAAGAAATTTGGAATGATGATCCAAATCCAAGAACCAAAATCCCCTTGGGAAATAGTTCATATGGATTGGGTAACAGCATTACCTCCAGGAGGAGACAGAAGCTATAATGCATGCCTAGTATTGGTTGACAGGTATAGCAAAACTCCCATGTTCCAACCATGTCACAAAGATGACACAGCTATGGACACAGCCTTAATGATAGTGAATAAAGTCATTAGCCATACAGGCTTATTCCAGAATATTATAAGTGACAGAGACCCAAAATTCACTTCATCATTATGGACAAATCTCCATAACTTGTTCGGGACAAAGTTATCATTCTAAACAGCTTACCATCCTCAAACTGATGGTTTAGCAGAAAGAATGATACAAACCTTGGAGGACATTATCAGAAGATTTTGTGCTTACGGACTAGAATTCAAATATTCTGATGTTTTTACCCATCATTTGTGTACACTAATACCAGCCCTTGAACTGGAATATAGAACATCAATCCATTCTTCTACTGGCAAAACACCATCAATGGTAGAAAAAGGTTGTAATCAAAGACTTCCTTATGATGCCCTCAAAAAGGACTTAGTGGATATACATCCAACAGAAAGCAGCTTTAAGATAATGCTTGACAAAGCAAGACACCATGCAAACAGATGTATGCAAGATTCTTTCAAATATGCAAAAGAAGGATGGGATAAAAGTCATAAACCACCTGACTTCAAAATAGGAGACTTGGTCCTAGTATCAACCCTTAATTTCAATAACATAAAAGGTCAAAAGAAATTGAAAGATTCCTTTGCAGGACCATTTATGATAAAAGCACTACATGGACCTAATTCTGCGCAATCAGAGCTCAAATGTGAACTAATTAACAAACACCCAACCTTCTCTGTAAGTCTTAGAAAACCTTACAGCTCAAGTGACAAGGAATTATTTCCACTAAGAAATAAACCCCCACTTGAAATTCCCCCCTTGGAAGAAGGAGAAGAAAAGAAAATTGTGAAAGTCCTTAAAGAAAGAAGGACAAGAAACAAAAAAAAAAGAGGATACCTTCTAGGGTATAGGAATTCAACTCAAGAAGATTAATTACTACTTGAAAAAGATATAAAAAATGCTGATAAACTACTAATAATGTTCAGACATGAAGGAAAGTCCAAAGAATAGACAAGTTAAGCATTATTGAGCTTCAAGACTAACAAAGTCTATTGAAGAGGTAGGACAGTGGATGATACCCTAATTACACATATCAAATTGTGGTACAATCTTTTTTGGTGGTAGGGAATGTGGACCTTTGAGATATGACCACATACCCAAAAGGGTCACAAGAAATATTTAAAATAATTATACATTAAGAATAATTACCTTAAAGCTACAGAAATGCCATAAATAGGCATAAAACTTGGTGTAACTTATAAACCAATGAATCAACATTTGAAATAAATTATACCATTGGATTCCACATGGTAAAATACACCTATACCATTTTTATTGCATATCTGTAAAGTCAATATTTAATGAGTTATAAGTAATAATACCTTATAAAAAACATAAATCTTTGTTTATTTCAAATACCAATGAAACAACATGTGAAATAAATGGTACTATTGGTCTCTCCATAAAAATACACATATAAAATAATTAAGAAGCTAATCTCCAAAGTCAATACTTAAGGAGTTAAGCTGAATATATGCACTTTTTTGGTCAACACATATATACAAGGATTCTAGCTAATATCTTTTGAAATATACATGATAGAGTGATTAACCAAAAATAAAGTCACCATTTAATTACTGGAAGATAACAGAAATGAACTTTATTTCACAAGTTATAAACAAGGTTAAAACCTGTAAGGGATTATTTATCAAAATCAATAGAGCTGTTGACCACTTTGTTGTGAAAGTGGTCCAAACCTAAAAAAAAGTAGACGGTTGGATTCTACTAGTTCATACGTGAATAATGATGTATTTGTTATTATAATATTCAAGGTATAACATCTTGAAATCATGGTTTGAAGTTTAAAATATTAAATTTTGACAGAAAAGATGAGTTACAAGAAAAATCATCAAAAATAGAGTTTTGATGATGTAATGAAATTCTCTTGGAGCTGTGATAAGGACATGCCTAGCTATCAGAAGCCACTCTCAGAATAGCTGTAGCATGTATAACTTCAAAGTTATCAATGATCAAAGTTTAAGCTTAAATCTGATCATTTAAGATCACTGACTGTAATCTTATTTTAAGTTTAACCGTCATATAAGTGATAAAACTGGTGAATACTATTAGAATATGATTAAAACTAATAAAATCCACAAAGGTTAGCCTTCTTTCAAGCCTATGATGTCATCAAACTTAGAGTTATAGTGATAACTCTAAATGATGGCATGATTATGAGGTAAGATGGTTTGATCATGATGTAATCATCACCAAACGTTAAAGTATCGTTCAATTCTAGTAGAAAGCATCAGTACACGTCTACTAGAAGCCTGTTGGACTCTAAGAGGGAGTTCTTTACTATAGGTAGAGCTCTTTTTACTCTGTTTTCCCCTCAGATGCTTACAAAACATTAAATCATTAAATAAAAAGGTAATTTCTTTATTCTTTATACATAAAACTTTGATATTGTTAAGGATCAAAGATAATATTATAATAATCTTCATCTCTGACGTGATTATTGCAATTATTTAATTGTTTTGTTTAAATTTCTCTTAAAAACCTCAATGCCACGTAAAACCAAGAAAAATTGTAACTACCATTTAAATAAGTTTTATTTGCATTTCTAGGCATAAAATTATTCAAAATTATTATATTAAGCATTAAAGGTAGGTTATTTCTCTTATTATAATCATGCTTCTGAATTATTACTTTAATAATTCTATAATTGATATAAATAGTATTCATATTAATTCATAACTTTAATATTAGTAATATTATTGTTATTAATTGTTTTTTATTAATAAAAAACAATTTTTTATGCCTTTATTATTTGTTTGTCACAATAATAAAGTGCTTTTAAATATATTAATTATCTTATATTAATATATTCATTTTATATATTATTTTTTTTATAATATAAATTATATTATTATATTTATTTAATAATATAATTATTTTACGCCATAATTATAATAATTCTTCATTATTAATATTTTTATATTATTTATTTCATTTATAAGGACATTAATAGTACAATAAGTAAAATATTAGTAATTTTTACTTATTGTTTCATAGTCAAACCTTAAAATAAGGTACAATATGTTTAAAAATAGTAATATTTAACATTTTTAAGAGAAATCACTCCAAATCTATTGTTTTAAGCCTTATAGGTATAAAAAAATAATGTT
This sequence comes from Austropuccinia psidii, assembly GCA_023105745.1. Lineage (NCBI taxonomy): Eukaryota > Fungi > Basidiomycota > Pucciniomycetes > Pucciniales > Sphaerophragmiaceae > Austropuccinia > Austropuccinia psidii. The sequence continues at coordinate 29,866,903 of JALGQZ010000007.1, read as the reverse complement.
ATAACTATTCATTGTGTTACCAACAATAACAATTTATGAAAAAAATACTCTGCAAAGGAAATTTCTTCAAAAGCAATTTCAATTGTAATTAATTGAGCAAATAACTGCACAGAATTTATATAAGAACAAATTCTTTGAAATGATTATTAAAGAGAAAAAATTCCAAAAGGGGAAAGAATTAATTTGGAAACAAATTGACAAATCTAACAGTGAGAGTATTAGACCTATTTTTATGTACCCCAAACACCACAAATAATAAAAATTGTACAATTATAAATAAAATGAATTTAGCTATTAATAAAAAAATCATAATACAAATATCCAATTCCTATAATAAATTAGAAGTTTAATTATAATTCAAAATAAAAGTTACTTGGGAATTTAAAATTGTGAAAACTCATTTTTACTTGAAAAAATTGAGTAAAAATAAATTTTCTACAAAAATACTCAAATTAAAATATTTTTGGAAAAAAGTCAAATAAAAATTATTATAGCTTTTTAACCAACAAATAAAAATATGAAAATCATTTCACCATTGGACTCCTCATAAAGAATAAGGTGGGGTCACCTCTGGGTAAAACATCTGTAACTCAACTTTAAATAAGCTCAAATTAAGTTTTTATTATTTTCTCTACAAAAGTGAAGCTTCCTCCAAACCTTTATTTAATTTACATCACATGTGGTATTAACCATCAGTCTTTGTGTTAGAATGGGGCAGTTGTGTGTGGTTTAGAAGTTATGAGGAATGGAAGTATTTTCAATTAAAATGACAAAATGTGTGCATGTATTACATAAGTCAAATTTAATTTACATATGAGGTATCAATTATTACAGTTGTTTACTTTAAAAACTCAATTGAATTACATATGTAAACTACAAGTATGATACAGGATAAGGAATTAAAGAAAAAATGAATTGGAAAGATTGATTCTGGGGGGATAAGCAATCTTGGCTCTAAGGGGAAGCCAGACCCCCAAATTCCTTTCTGACAGGTGTGAGATGTCGAAATCCATGCAAAGGTTCATAAATTTTGGCCTGGAATTGAGTCACAGGGTCTGTGTCCAAATTGATGATGAGGTTTTGACACCAACCAGGGCAGTTTTAACTGTTGCCAAGAGGGTAAAACTACCCTTAAGATAAAAAGATCATAGTAAAAACAGTTTTAAACGGTTTGAACAATTCTGAAACACATTCTGACATGTTGAGAAGGCTTAAAACCAGTTATTAGTATAGCAATGGCTGATTTGAGGGTCTAAAATGGCTAGAACCATCCCTTTTTTGGTCTAAACCAGATTTCCATGATGCCATAATTGGATTTTCTGTTTTCAGAGTGTTTTTCACAACTGAAAAGACTAAATTTTTCTTTTAGAGTAAGAAAATCAATTTCTATAAAAGGATGTCTTCTTTGCCCCACTTTTCTCTTCATGTTAAAATCTTTTCCTTTCATAATTAGTTTAAACACTGTTAAACCAATCAATAAAAGTTTTCAACCACCAATTTCTTACAATTTTGAACCTTTAAACCATGTGAAAAAATCATTATAATTATTTTTTGTAACTCTTATAATCATTTTTACCCTTGAACCACCCCATAAATGAATTATAGCATCTTTCATTACTGTTAACTTTGTCACTTTGTTTCCAAATTCATTCTGGTCACTTTTGGGTGTGCTTTATTTTTAATATTCTTTCTACAGATGCTGTTCTTATATTAATTTCTTGAAGTCCTTCTCTCAATTAATCCCAATTGAAATTTCTTTTGTAGCCTTAAATATCTCTTGTAGAGTATTTTTGTATAAATGTTTATTGTTGGTAAAAAAATAAATCTTTATAATATTATTGTTTTATACTTATAAATCTAAAAACAATCAATTTGGAATTTTTTCCTTCGAAAATCTTGATTCTGAACATATTTAATCATATTTTTACCTTATAAAAATTTTGAGGACAGGAAAAGTACTTGATCTTTAATCAAAGTTTCATATCCACACCCTAAAAACAGTGATGAAAGATGCTTTAATTCACTTGAGGATGGTTCAAGGGTGAAAATTATTATAAGTGCTACAATAAATTATGATAATTGTTTTTTCAGTTGGGTAGCAAGTCTAAAATGATTCAAGAAAGGGGGCTTAAATCTTTTATTGATTGGCTTTAGCAGTATCTGAGCTAATTATAAAAGGAAAATGTTTTAAATACAGGAGAAAAGTGGGGAAAAGGACATATTTTTTAATAGAAACAAGCTTTATTCCTCCAAAGGTATAATTTACTCTTGTTATTAGTGAGAAAACTCTCAAAACAGAAAAGCCAATTATGGCATCATTGAACCCTTGTTTGTACAAAAAAAGGGTGAGATTAATCCATTGCTATAGTAATACCTGGTTTCAAGCCTGCCAAACACGTCAGAACATGTATAAGAGAAATAAAAACTAGTTAAAACTGTTTTCACTAAGATATTCTTAGCTTAGGGGTAGTTTTGGCCTCTCTGTAACATTTAAAACTGCCCTGGTTGGTATCAAAACCTCATCATCTATTGAGTCATAGACCCTGTGACTCAATACCAGGCCATTATTAGCAAACATTTGTGTGAATTTTGACATCCCCATCCTGTCAGAAAGTAATTTGGGGGAGGATGGCACCCTTGGAGCCAAGGTTCCTTTTCCCCCTTGGAATTAATCTTTCCAATTTATGTTTTCTTTAATTCCTCATAATTTATTATCCTTGTAATTTAAATATATAATTCAATTGAGTTTTTACAGTAAACAACTGTAATAATTGATACCTCATATGTAAAGAAAAGTTGATGTATGTAATACATGCCCACATTTTGACATTTCAATTGAAAATCCTTCAATTCCTCATAACTTCTAAACTACACACCACACCTCAATTTTTACACAAAAATTGATGTTCAACACCCCATGTAAGGTGTGGATATGAAACTTTGATTAAAAATCAAGTACTTTTCCTGTCCTCAAAATTTGTATAAGGTAAAATTCAGTTAAAAATAGTATGAAATATTATTTTTAAGAGAAAACACGCCAATTTTATTGTTTATAACTTTATTAGTATAAAACAATAATATAAAAACTTATTGTTTTACCAACAATAAAGATTTATCCCAAAAAAATACTCTACAAGAGATATTTTAAGGCTACAAAAGAAATTTCTTCAAGAGCAATTTCAATTGGAATTAATTGAGCAAAGAACTGAAAGCAATTAATTAAAGAAAAAAGTCTTTAAAAAGAATATTAAAGATAAAACACGCCCAAAAGTGACCAGAGTGAATTTGGAAACAAAGTGACAAAGTTTACAGTGATGAAAGATGCTTTAATTCACTTTTGGGGTGGTTCAGGGGTAAAAATGATTATAAGAGTTACAAACAATGATTATAATGATTTTTTCACGTGGTTAAAAGGATTAAAATGATTTAAAAGTGGTGGTTGGAATCTTTGATTGATTGGTTTAACAGTTTTAAACTAATTAATAAAAGGAAAAGATTCTAACATGAAGAGAAAGTGGGGCAAAGATGACATTCTTTTATAGCCATCAATTCTCTTACTCCCAAAGTAAAATTTACTCTTGTCAGTCGTGAAAAACAGTCTGACAACAGAAAAGCCAATTATGCATCATTGAACCCTGGTTTAGGCCAAAAAAGGGCTGGTTTAAGCCATTTTTAGCCATTTTTAGCCATTTTAGACCCTTAAATCAGCCATTACTATAGCAATACCAGGCCTAGAGCCTTCAAAACACGTCAGAATGTGTGTCAGAGGCGTAGAAACCAGTTAAAACTGTTTTTATTATGATTGTTTTATCTTAAGGGTAGTTTTACCCTCTTGGCAACAGCTAAAACTACCCCAGTTGGTATCAAAACCTCATCATCAATTGAGTCCACAGACCCTGTAACTCAATTCCAGGCCAAAAGTGATGAACTTTTGCGTGAATTTTGACATCCCACGCCTGTCAGCAAGGATTTTGGGGGTCTAGCTCCCCCTTAGAGCTGGAGTTCCTTTTCCCCCCCAAATTTAATCTTTCCAATTTATTTTTCCTTTAATTCCTCATCATGTATTATACTTGTACTTTAAATATGTAATTCAATTCAATTGTACAGTAAAATACAGTAATAATTGACACCTCATATGTAAATCAAAGTTCACTTATGTAATACACGCGCACATTTTGACATTTCAATTGAATTCAATTGAAAATACTTCAATTCCTCATAACTTCTAAACTAAACACAACACCTCAATTTTAACATAAAAATTGATGGTTAACACCACATTTGGTGTGAATTAAATTAAGGTTTTGAGGATTTTCAACTTTTGTATTGAAAATACTAAAAACTTAATTTAAGCTTATTTAGAGTTGAGTTACAAGAATTTCACTCAGAGGTGACCCCACCTGATTTTTTATGAGGAATCCAATGGTGAAATAAATTTTATATGTTTATTTATTGGATAAAAAGTTATAATAAATTCTATTTAACTTTTTTCCAAATTTATTTATTTTTTCACAATTTTGTTAAAATTTCATTTTTACTTAATTTTTTCAAGTATAAGTGTAATTTTATATTTACAAAATTTAATGTATTTTTTATTTTTAAATTATAATTAATTTTTTATTTTTAATATAATTTTATATTTATATTTTGATTTTTATTTTCATAATATAAATAAATTTATTTTATTTATATTAATATGTTATTTTTTATATTTGTGGTCTTTTGGGTATATGAAATTACCTCTAAGGCTCACATTCCCTCCCCCTAAAAAAAGAATATTACTTTGTAATATTGGTGTTTCTAGTGTGTCTGAATCTCCTCAGGAGTTTGGTAGCTTCTGGTATATTTTTTTCTTCTAACCATTCATCTTCACAAGTTGGGTCACTGTACCTAACAAGGTATTCCCTTACTTTCTTGGTTCTTAATTTCCTTTCTTTAAGAAATTTGGTTATTTTCTTAGTACCAGATGTCTCAATAGGAGGTATAACTTGGGGAACCTTATTCCTCAAGGGAAATTTCTCAGCATCACTAGATTTATATGTTTTTATCAAGCTCACTGGAAATGTAGGGTGCTTATTGCTAAGTTCTTCAGATAACTCTACTTCAACAGCATTCTCTCCATGGAGGGCCTTAATCACAAAAGGTCCTGCAAAGGAGTATTTCAACTTTTTACATCCTTTGATGTTATTGAAGTTAGTGGTGGATACAAGAACTAGGTCCCCCACTTTGAAATCTGGAGTTGCATGAGATTTATCCCATTTGTCTTTAGCATATGCAAAAGAGTCCTCCATGCATCTTACTGCATGCTTTCTAGCTTTGTCTAGCATTCCTTTGAAGCTAGCAGCTGTGGGATGTATTTCAATTAAGTCTTTCCTCAAGGAGTCTTGGGGTAACTTGGGGTTCCATCCTTTTTCTAGAATAGCGGGAATCTGATTGATACTAGCATGGATTGATGTTTTATATGCTAATTCCAGTGCTGGTAACAGAGTACACCAATCATGGGTAAATCCATCACAATCTTTGAATTCAAGGCCATATGCACAAAATCTTCTCACCATGTCCTCTAAGGTTTGGATCATTCTTTCAGCCAGGCCATCAGTTTGTGGGTGGTAGGCTGTAGAGAAAGACAGTTTAGTGCCAAATAATTGGTGAAGATTTGTCCATAGTGCTGAAGTGAATTTGGGATCTCTATCACTGATGATATTTGTAAATATCCCAGTCCATGACACTACTCTATTCCATATCAGAAGAGCTGTATCCATGGCTGTATCATCTTTGTGACATGGTAAAAAGATTGGAGTTTTACTGAATCTGTCCACAATTACTAGGCAAGAATTATAGCTCCTGTCACCTCCTGGTGGTAGGCCAGTTACCCAATCCATATGGACAATTTCCCAAGGTCTGTTTGGTTCTTGGATTTTCATCATATTTCCAAGTCTTTTGCCAGTGGATTTATTTGCCTTTTGGCATCTGTCACAGGTTTTGCAATACTCTGCAACATCTTTTTGCCACATTGGCCACCATATGCAGGTCTTCACTTTCTCTCTTGTTCTGTCTTCAGAAAGATGTCCTTAAAAGGGACTATCATGGCATTCTTTCAGTACAAGATTGATTAATGACCTGTCTACAACTGTCATGACACATGTGTGCTTGGTTCTGTGGTAAATTATACCATCCAGTAGGTGAAATCTTCCTTCATTATAAGATTTTCTCCATACTTCATCCAAGGCATGTATTAGAGAGTTGTCTTTACAGTCTTTGTTAAGTAATTGGCATAAGATGCTACAATTCTTATCTTGAGTGTAACTATTTCTGACTTCTTCAAAGAAGGTGGTGTTCAAGTCTGTAACACTTATTCCTTCTATTGGAATTTGTGGTGAAGCTTCTTCTGGAACATAAGCAGGATTATCAATGTTATTTGGTAATGGACATCTGCTTAGTCCATCTGCATTCTTATGAATATTCCCATCCTTATGAACAATAGTCATATTGCCTCTGTATTCTTGTATGGCTATTTTCCATCTGAGCATGTGTCTGTTGGGTGTTTTCATGTTCAAAAGTGATTTGACAGCTGTACAATCTGTTATCACTTCAAAAACACATCCCTCTAAGAAGTAGTTCAATTTCTCCAAGGCCCAGACAAGGCATAGACATTCCATTTGACTTGCTCCATATCTGGCTTCAGTTGGTTTGATTTGCCTGGATATGAAACATATTGGTCCTTCTACAGGCTTGTCATTTATGATCTGAACTTGGTGAAGTGCAGCACCTAGTCCATCCCCTGATGCATCAATATAAAGTTTGAAAGGCAATTTAAAGTCTGGCATCAGTAAGAGTGGAGCAGTGGTCAATGCTTCTCTTAGAGATTCAAAAGCTTTGACTCTGTCAACAGTCATCTCAAATACTGTGTCTTTGTCACACAACTTATAAAGTGGTCTTGCTATGGATGCAAAGTCTTTAATGTGTTGCCTGTAATATCCTGCAAAACCTAAGAATGACTGAATTTCCTTCTTATTCTGAGGCATGGGTTTTAACAATACTGCTGCAACTTTGTTTTTATCAATTCCAAGGGACAAACCAGATACAACATGTCCTAGTGCCTTAAGTTCTTTAAATCCAAAATGACATTTCTTCAAGGAGATTTTCATGTTTACTGATTGGATTTTTGTCAAAACTCTTGATAATCTGTACATGTGCTCCTCCCAATTCTTTGAACAGATAATAATGTCATCAATGTAAATGATTAACCATCCCTCTGAGAGTTCTTCAGGGAAGATTTCATTCATCATTCTTTGGAAGTGTGAAGGTGCATTTTTGATACCAAAGGGCATCCTTAAGTATTCATACACTCCACAATGAACAATAATTCTCAAGTATTTTCTTGCTCTTGGTGTTACCACATTTTGATGGAATCCTTTAAGGGCATCCATAGTGGTTATATACACTGCTTGAGATATTTGAGTAAGGGCAATTTGGATTTTTGGTATTGGGTATCTGTCTGGAACAGTGTAAGTGTTCAGAGTTCTAAAGTCCCCAACCATTCTGGATTTTCCATTATGCCACGCCACTATGACTGGTGTAGTTATTTCTACTTCCTCATTGTGGCCTACTTTTCTTATTAGACCAAGGTCTAGAAGTTCTTTGATATGAATTTCTAGAGCTTCTCTTGATTTTGGACTTGCTGGATAAGCAGGTCTTCTTAAGAGTGGTGGATAAGGTCTCTCAATGTTAAGAATGATGTCAACTTCATGACCAATAATTGCTCCCAGAGGTTCTTTGTCTGTAGCAAATGCTCCTTTGTGGTCATACAAAAGGGAAGAAAGTTCATTTTCTTGTTTATCAGTCAGATGAAGGCTTATCTCAGCCTCATTTAACTGTTCAGACTTGAATTTTTCTAACTCTAAGTTGACTGATGATACTTTGTTTACTGTAATTTGTCTTTTAAATGGTAAAAAGGCAAATTTCTGGCACTTATTGTCCCCAATTGTAAAGTATCTGTCTTTGTTATTATGTAAATCTATCCCATACATGATCAAATAGTCATTTCCCAATATAAAATGGGTACTAGAGCAATTTTCCATAACAACAAATTCAACTGTGATCCTTAAATTCCCATTTATGTGTGGGAATATGACATTGGTCTCAAAGATTCCCAATTCTTTCATTGGGTTACTTGCACTGTTGAATTTTATACCATCAATTGGTAACAATTGGTCTTCAAAATTTGGCACACAAGTCTTAAGAAAGGATTCTCCAACACAAGAGCAGAAGGCTCCTGGGTCAAGCAAAAGTTTGGTGGGCTTGTTGTCAATCACCACTTCTGTTATACAGGAGTTACCAGCTGTATAACCTTTTCCTCTGTTTGGTTTTGTCTTCATAAGTTGTGCATCTTGAACTTTTGATAAATCAACTTGACCATTGCTCAATTGTGGTAAGTGGGAATAAGATTCCATGATGTCAAAAGTGGCATTGATATTTTCTATATCTTTTGAAGATTCAGAAAATATGGATGACTTATCATCTGAATTGTCTTCAATTATGTCTTCTTTTTCAACATCTGGTTCCTTTTCAATGTCAATTTCATTGATTTTCCCCCTCTTTGGACATGCATTGGCTAAATGGGTGGTGCTTTGGCAAATATGGCATTTTCTGACTGTATCTGCAGATTTATATTTAATATTACTAGAATTTTCTTTGGGGTTTTTGTCCACAGAATCTTTCCAAGGTGTATTAAACCTTGTTTTGAGATTCACCCTACTAGAACCAATTTTGGTTCTGGTGGTTACTTCTTCTAGTATATTGATAATATCTTCTGCTGAAGATTGTTCAGTAGTCCTGCTTTTGACAGCATGCTCTAAGTCACCTCCACATTGTCTCAGAATTTTTCTATGGATCATAAATTCTGACATGTCAGGATATAATGCTGTTAATCTGTCCTTTTGTTGGCAAAACCATGGTAAAGCTTTGTCTTTATCAGCATTAAATTTGGCAGATTCAAAGGCTGTTTCAACTTTAAACCTCCAAGCATCATTTGCCCATTTGTTGATGATTTGGGTTTTCCACCAAGTCCAACTCTGGTGTCCATGTGCTTGTCTTATTTTGATGTACCATCTGTGAGCTGATCTGGTAAACAAGGTGTTAAACCTGGCTGTTAACAATCTGTCTGGTAATTCAAAATCCTCTTTGATCATGTTAATACCTCTAATGAATTCCATATGGTCATACTCTCCTTCACCACTGAAGTGAGGCCATTCTTTAAGTTTTGGAACTTCTTTCAAGAGTGCTTGGCCCATTGATGGTTCCAAGTTATGAAAAGAAGTGGATAATTCATTTTTTAATTGTGAATTATCAGGATCCAATACTTGTGGATTTGGAATTCTTGTGCCCTCATTTTGATTTAGAGGTGTAGACATTCTTGGTAAGGTGTTCAGTATTTGTTCAATGTCATTCATTTTACTGTTGCTACACCTTTGGGAATTTCTGTATTCATGTTGGAAGCTTTGTATTAAATTTATTACTTCAATTTTATACATGTCTTCCTTATGTGTCAGTTCTTGCCATAACTCTGTCTGTCTTGTATTATCAGCAGTGACTTGATTCAATTTCATTGATAATTTTGATACTTCTTCTTGTGAAGCATCAAAACACTTTTTCAAGGCAATGGTATATGTCTTTACTTCAGTAAATGAATTTGAAATGTCATCAAGGACTTTCTTGTTATCTGTCTTGATAATATTTATTGCTTGTTGAATTCTTGTTTCAATTATGTCATCAATATTGAATTTAGAATATTTATCTGTTAATTCTTTAATAATGGCAGATTGTTCATTTATTTTATTGTTAGAAGAATTATCATTATTGGAATTTTTAATTGTTCTCAAAACTTTTTCAAAACACATAAGTGTTTCATTAATTTGGCACAGACTCAGGCTGTTTGTTTTAATGTTGTTACAAATGGTGTCATTTTTATCAGAAAGATGTTTTTTCACGTCATTTATAGCATTATACAACTCTGGGATGGAATCAAATATGTCAGAAATCATTTCTGGAACCTTAATCTGGCTTCCTCCTTCTTCTGTAATTCCATCATGGTTCTGGCCATCTGAAATACATTTTCCATGGCATCCTGCTGAATCTTTGGGATTCTGTAGCCCTGGCTGTAAGGTTTTGGGGCTGGTGCCTTCCCTTTGCCCTTGTTTGGAGCTTGTGGCTGCTTTTTCACGTTGGAATTGCTGCTGCTGGCCACTGGGGCTGTTTTTGGCACTGGTTTGGGTGGTGGAGGGTTGTTTTGCCTCCATTCTAGTGTCAAAAGCATCATGTTTTTCTTCTCCATCAATGGATGCCATCCATTGAGAAATTTGCAAGTGTTGGGATGGCCCAAGAATTTTCTTACTGTCAGGTAAGAATTCATGCAATTCTTCCACAGGTCTGCAAGGATCTGGTACTCCTTGAATTGAAGTGCATTGTTGTATGCACTGTGGCTGGCTTTGTATATGTCCACAGAGGCTTGTTGTGGCGGTGTCAGCTCTTTTTGAAGGTAAAATAGTATTATCAGCTTCAGAATGACCCAATTTAGTTGTTTGGAAGTCATCAACTGACCCTTTTCCTTCTGTACCTGGTTGGCTTCTGCCATAATCATGTCTATTACCTTTTTGGGAGCTGCTTGAGGGGTTGTAGCTGGCTCCTGACCTGGTTGAAGGCATAATTATGGTTCAAAAAGGTTTAAAATAGTATTTTTACATCAAAAACTTACTATTGGCCAAATTTTTAGCTTTCTGAAGGGTATTACTTATGTCCAAGTTAATTAATTCAGAAGATATTGGTTCAGGCTGGTTATTTTGAGTCACAATAACAGTGCTATTATGATCAGAATTAACAGTACTGGCAGGGATAATGCTGGTTACTGTTGAGGCTGTTTCAATGTTTTCTTGTCTTACCACGTTGTCAGACACTAAAATTAATGAAAAAGCCAATTAATTAAGTAAAAAAAGGATATTTCAAAAAAGGAAATAAAAATTTAAGCCTCACTTATAATATGAAAAAAATTATTTTTTATGGGTTTTTTGAATTATAAGTATTTTTTATGTGTTTTTAAATTTTTCAATATAAGAAAAAAGATTTAAAAAGAGTAAAAAAAATATGTCACAGGTAAAATATCACGGCTGGGCCCCCAAATGTAAGGTGTGGATATGAAACTTTGATTAAAAATCAAGTACTTTTCCTGTCCTCAAAATTTGTATAAGGTAAAATTCAGTTAAAAATAGTATGAAATATTATTTTTAAGAGAAAACACGCCAATTTTATTGTTTATAACTTTATTAGTATAAAACAATAATATAAAAATTTATTGTTTTACCAACAATAAAGATTTATCCCAAAAAAATACTCTACAAGAGATATTTTAAGGCTACAAAAGAATTTTCTTCAAGAGCAATTTCAATTGGAATTAATTGAGCAAAGAACTGCAAGCAATTAATTAAAGAACAAAGTCTTTAAAAAGAATATTAAAGAGAAAACACGCCCAAAAGTGACCAGAGTGAATTTGGAAACAAAGTGACAAAGTTTACAGTGATGAAAGATGCTTTAATTCACTTTTGGGGTGGTTCAGGGGTAAAAATGATTATAAGAGTTACAAACAATGATTATAATGATTTTTTCACGTGGTTAAAAGGATTAAAATGATTTAAAAGTGGTGGTTGGAATCTTTGATTGATTGGTTTAACAGTTTTAAACTAATTAATAAAAGGAAAAGATTCTAACATGAAGAGAAAGTGGGGCAAAGAAGACATTCTTTTATAGCCATCAATTCTCTTACTCCAAAAGTAAAATTTACTATTGTCAGTCGTGAAAAAGAGTCTGACAACAGAAAAGCCGATTATGGCATCATTGAACCCTGGTTTAGGCCAAAAAAGGGCTGGTTTAAGCCATTTTTAGCCATTTTAGACCCTTAAATCAGCCATTACTATAGCAATACCAGGCCTAGAGCCTTCAAAACATGTCAGAATGTGTGTCAGAGGCGTAGAAACCAGTTAAAACTGTTTTTATTATGATTGTTTTATCTTAAGGGTAGTTTTACCCTCTTGGCAACAGCTAAAACTACCCCAGTTGGTATCAAAACCTCATCATCAATTGAGTCCACAGACCCTGTAACTCAATTCCAGGCCAAAAGTGATGAACTTTTGCGTGAATTTTGACATCCCACGCCTGTCAGCAAGGATTTTGGGGGTCTAGCTCCCCCTTAGAGCTGGAGTTCCTTTCCCCCCCCAAATTTAATCTTTCCAATTTATTTTTCCTTTAATTCCTCATCATGTATTATACTTGTACTTTACATATGTAATTCCATTCAATTGTACAGTACAATACAGTAATAATTGACACCTCATATGTAAATCAAAGTTCACTTATGTAATACACGCGCACATTTTGACATTTCAATTGAATTCAATTGAAAATACTTCAATTCCTCATAACTTCTAAACTAAACACAACACCTCAATTTTAACATAAAAATTGATGGTTAACACCACATTTGGTGTGAATTAAATTAAGGTTTTGAGGATTTTCAACTTTTGTATTGAAAATACTAAAAACTTAATTTAAGCTTATTTAGAGTTGAGTTACAAGAATTTCACTCAGAGGTGACCCCACCTGATTTTTTATGAGGAATCCAATGGTGAAATAAATTTTATATGTTTATTTATTGGATAAAAAGTTATAATAAATTTTATTTAACTTTTTTCCAAATTTATTTATTTTTTCACAATTTTGTTAAAATTTCATTTTTAGTTAATTTTTTCAAGTATAAATGTAATTTTATATTTACAAAATTTAATGTATTTTTTATTTTTAAATTATAATTAATTTTTTATTTTTAATATAATTTTATATTTATATTTTGATTTTTATTTTAATAATATAAATAAATTTATTTTATTTATATTAATATGTTATTTTTTATATTTGTGGTCTTTTGGGTATATGAAATTACCTCTAAGGCTCACACCCCATGTGGTGCAAATTAAACCAATGTTTTGGCAATCTTCAATTTTTATACAGAAAATACTAAGAACTTCATTTAAGCATATTTAGAGTTGAGTTACAGAAATTTCACCCCAAGGTGCTCCCACCTCATTTTTTATGAGGAATTCAATGGTGAAGTGATTTTAATAAGCTCATGTATTGGATAAGAAGTTATAATGATTTTCATTCAGCCTTTTTCCAAAAATCCTTTAATTTTAATCTTTTTGTTGAATTTTTTTTTTACTTAATTTTTTCAAGTAAAAATGTGTTTTCACAATTTTAAATTTCAATGTATTTTTAATTTTAAAATATAATTAAAATTTTCATTTTGTATATAGATTATATATTTATATTTCAATTTTTGTTTTTATGGTACAAAGAAATATATTTATTTATATTTTAACATAATTTCTCATTTGCGGTCCTCTGGTATAAAACAATACCTCTAAGGCTCACACAGCCTTCAAATGATTTGAAATATTCCTAGTTTTCCTTGAATGTTGAGGAGATTATGTACAGCAAGCTACAAAAGGTCGACAGACTTGAAGCCCTCAGTTATTATTTTAATCAAACCCTATCATAAGCCTCATATCTTATAATATGACTAATGTTTATCTATTGGAAGTATAATAGCCAACAATAAAGGCTCCATAAAATATAATACCCCTCCATCTTTTCAATACTTTGTGAAAAACTAACAGTTATTATTGAGAAACTGGTATCATATTGATACCCTTGATCATGATTCACTATAATCCTAATATGATCCAAAATTATTAACATATTTAGGATAAAAGGTATTTTATCTTCTATCCAGACTATGCTGAAGAAATTAAAATATAAATCCATCACTTCTTCTGTCTAGAAATGGAGGGCAAGGAAGAGGTTTTTAGTAATGAATTAAGGGATCATAAATTCTAAAACATTATATATTCTCACTTTCTATATGTCTCCAATCCTTTCTGAGAAAGAATTGGTGCAATATTTCCAAGAAAAAATTGGGTGTGCAAATATTTTAACAGTTTTTACACTACTTATCTTTGCTTTGAAGGTCCATAAAGCATCAAAACTAGTAATAGAGATGTGTTATTTCTTGTATGGAGATACATTAGAGTTTGAAAGGGTGTGTATGGAGCTTATGGTGTTTTCTCTATCCCTGTAAACATAAAAACCTGATATTTTAAGCTTTTTGTAAGCTTACTTACCATGTTTCTGACACATTTGGAATATTCATTTAGTGTTTGGAAAAAAATAATGGATTTATTTTTCTACTGAATATTAATTTAACAAAAAAAGTTTTTTTTTCAATACATATTTTCTTCCAATTCTCATTTTCAAATTTACAAACAATAAATGTGAAAGAAAAATACAAATATAATCTTAGGTTTCTTTAAAGTTGAATCAAATTATGATTATTGATTAGCTAATCATTCCTTTGGAATTTTCTTTATTGAATTTTTTCTTCAAGTTGAGATTTTTTCATTAAATTTCATTTGAGAAAAAGCTATCAATAAAGAAACTTAACTTTTCAGTATTTCATTTTGACAAAGTAACTTAAATCTGTAAAGTTAAATTATGAAAAAAAAACATCTTTTGTTAGGAATGAATTAAATTTGATTATTTGAACTTTTGAACATCTTTCCGAGCACCATAAATAAATAAATTGATATTATTTGGATGTTAAGATCTGCTTTAGGACTCCAATTTTATAATCAATAGTCATAAGCCATTCATTCAATAATAATTTCTCTTGATATTGAATTTTTGTGAAGGTTTTCTTTTCTTAAAAAGGAATTTTATAATTTAATTGGTGTATTGATAGCCTTCCCATTAACAAGCCTTTTCAAAGCTAGTTCTTTCATTGAATATGGTAAGGTTTTTTATTTCCTCATGGACTTCTGAATCATTCAGGTTTATGTTTTTGTTCATATCACAAATTTGGAAGGGTCTCCCAAGGTATAATTATAGAGGATTTCCATTAAACCAAATTGTTACAAAAAATCTTTTTAATTTTAATATGAGATTTACCACTTCATTTTATGAAATTTGAAGCAAAAAATTCATAAAAAATCCAATTTTTTGGTGAGAATATATATTTTAGTTTAGCTTTCACATTTTGTACCTTTCAAAAATTCAAATGTAAAATAAAATGAAAATTAATTCAACTGAACATATTCTATTTTAGTTTCTATATAAAAAAGAAAAAAGAAGATAAGATACTCTAAATTATTTCCTAGCTAAACCTTAGATGGAACATCCTAAAGATATAAAATCATCATCAATAGGAAGATATTTCACTTTTATACTAATAAAACAATAGCTTATCAAGCTTGGAAATAGGATCTCAAAATTACCAAAATCATAGTCTATTAAAGTTTCATTTTTATTCAATTCAACAATATCTCACAATAATGTTAAAGGACATTGCCAAATAGGAAAAAGGAATATTCATTATCTTAAATATACAGTATTTTCAATTTATTTCAAGAAGTAAGTCACTCAGACTTGGGTTCTGAGGGTTCAGCTTCAAGAATCTCATTTACAAAGAGAAATACAAGGATGGAGGCCTTTTTTTGATATGTTTATCCTAATTAAAAAACACAACTATTACTATGTAATTTTCTTCCAAAAATATCCAGGATATAAATTCTTGAATAATATTTCTGTAACAACCATCCATCAGGGGTAAGGGTATTCATTCATACACCCACTCAAACACCTCAAATCAGCAAATCCAGTATCTGCATCAGCAGTCAGTTTCAGCAATCTTCATTCTGAAACATGCATACAGTTTGGTACATCAATACAGCCTGTCAATACTTGTACAGGATGGATTCACCCAATACAGTTTCAATACACCAGTATGAAACTGTATGATCACTCAAATACACCACACCTCTTGTACAGGTCCTGTACAGCTGTACAGGACCTGTATTGGCCAGACTCAAGTCAACAATCAATTATTCTCATGAAAATTCTTCTCTGGATGAGGGCTGGTGATTCTCACATATACCAGCCCCTCTTTCTCCCCCCTGGGGACTTTTCCCCAGTTAATTAATTTAGTTGATTTATTATTAACTGAATATTCTTATCCTTATATTTTGGGTATTATATTTATTTAATCTTAAGTTAGTCTTTGCCTCTTTTCTTTCTTCGCCTGTACAGTATGAGTTGGGTGGCCATATCCTTATTAACCCTTCTCTTTCCATTCTGACAGGTTGAAACAGTGGACTTGGGCTTGTTTGTGGTTGGCTCTTCTATTTTCTTCTTCTTATTTCTTTTGTTGCTGCTTTTCTTATATTCATCCTTTTAGTAATTCATCTTTAACACTCTTAAGTGTATCTCATCTTATCCTATCCTTGAGCCCTCCATAAGTGAGTCCCAGTTTACTGAGTGCCAGGCCCTCTTCACTTCGAAGAGCCCCTGTGACATTAAATTAATTAACTCATATTTGATTCTTTCTTTTCATTCATTTATATTCATTTCCTCTCATTCATCAATTATGACCTTTTCATGATTTTATGATTTTTATGATTTTTTATGAATTTCCATTCTCTTATCAATTTTCATCTCATTCTTTTCATCCTCATGAAAATTGATTCTTTTCCTTTCTTAATCATTGCTGACCATTTCATCACTTCATTTTATTTTTATCAAATCAAATTTTCTCTGTGTTTTTATTCAGGTCTTATTCAGGAGTAATTGATTGGTCATTTGATTGGTTTATTCATTGGGATTCATTGGTTGATTGGTTATTGATTCAGGATTTCATTTGGATTATTGACTGACTTTTGAACTCTCAAGATATTGATTGATCCTCAAGAATTGATTTTGATTATTGATTTGATTTAACTCATCAAGATATTGAATTGATTTCTGAAGATTTTGAACTGAATGATTGATTCCTCAAGACTTGATTTCATATTGAAGACACTTATTGATTGATATTTGATTTGAATTGATTGTTGATTGATTGAATTGATTTGATTGTTGATTGAATTTGATTCCTCAAGATTTGAATTGATTCCTCAAGATTCATCAAGATTTTATCGTGATTGATTTGGCCAAATCTGATTATTCTTCTTAATACCATCAAGTTACTTTAATTCTTTTCATAATGCCAGTTCAGCATAGCCCCCCAGCCAAGAATACTAGATCCCAGAAAATTCCAGCTGTTCTCACTCCTACAGCAAGGGCTCCTCTTGACCGCACACCATCAGTTCATCAACTGAGTGCAAATTTGGACAGAGGACCACCAATGGAAGGAGCAGCACCCTCAAGAAGAGGTGGAATGAAATCTAGAAGATCAAGATCCTTTTCTGGACTTTTGGGTGGCTACCCTGGCATGTCTGAAGGTGCAAGAGCAAGATTAGGGGAAGTTGAAGATGAAGAGGGGGAAGAGTCTGTGGAAGAGGATGATTCTGGGGAAACTGAAGTGGCAGATGCCTTGGCAAATGCTCCAGAGGTGCCTCAGGGTTCTAATCTAGCCCTTTCTAGTCAACCTCTTGTCTCTCAAACTGACCCAAGTCTCCTCAAGATGATGGAGCAGATGACTCAATTCATGGGACAACTCACTCAAGCAGTTGCCCCCAGGGACAATTCCAAAGCCCCTGCTTTCAAGACTCCATCCATGAAGGCACCTGATTCTTTTGATGGTACTCAAGCTCATAAGTTGAGAGGATTTATCCAATCCTGTCAACTAATTTTCCATAATGATCCAGCAAACTTCTTCTCTGACAGGAAGAAGGTTTTGTACTCAACTTCTTTTCTTACTGGTAGAGCTGGCAAATGGATTGAACCTTACCTCTCAAATATTTCCAATGAAGACCCTTCCTACCTCCTCAATAATTGGCCCTTGTTTGAATCTCAGTTATTCACTCTGTTTGGTGACCCCAATGAAGTCAGGAAAGCTGAACAAGAGTTGGACAATTTGAGGATGAAGGAAAGTGGTCATGTTTCCTTGTACATAGCAGATTTCAGAAGCTTAATGTCAAGAATTGGAGATTGGGGGGAAAGAGCTTATATCCATGTTTACAGAAGAGGATTGGCATCAAGATTATTGGATCAGTTGGCTTCTCACCCTGGAACTTTTGATACTCTTCAAGAACTTATGGATGTCACTCTAGAATTAGACACAAGATATCATGAGAGGCAGAAGGAAAAGGGTGGCAATCAAGAAAAGAAGCCTCCAGTCATTGGATCCAATCAATCTAGGCCTCCTCAAAACTCATCTTCAAAGAGGCCTCACCAGAAGAAGAACAAGAAGGGCAAGCAATTCCAATCTTCAAAGGACAAGCCCCATGCTGCTCTCCTCAATAAGGACAATAAACTAATCGGTTCTGAAAAGGAGAGGAGGATTAAAGAGGGGTTGTGTACTTATTGTGGTGGAAAGCACCCAATTGAAAAATGCTTCAAGAGACCTCAGAACAAGCCTGGGTCATCATCAAGAGGCTTCCCTAGCAAGCAGGGAAAAGCCTGAGTGGGAATCATGATGTGTTCAATGGTTCTCACTTATTTCCTTCAAGAGCACAATTGTGCACTCTGAATACTAGTGTCAAGAAATCTTTAAAGTTTCTTATTTTCTCTTCTGTCTCTGATATTTTTTATAGTATTGTCATTGATTCTGGTGCTACAAACTCTTTTATTGCAAAGAATTTTGTTCTCAAGTACTCATTGACTCTGTCAGAGCTCCCTGAAAAGATTCCTCTTTTCATTTTGGATTCTAATGAATCCCCTGCCTTGTTCATCACCCATTATACCAAGTGGGTAGTTGACTTGCCTTCCTTCCCAAGCTTTGAATGGGATTTCTTTATCATAGATTCACCCAAAGGAGAAGACCTGATATTGGGCTATGATTTCCTTTACCATTTCAATCCCATTATTGATTGGAAAAATGGATTGATCACCTATGATTCTAATCATAAGGATTCTAGTGGTATTATTCCTTCTACTAGTAATGACTTAGCCACTGCTGTCAACAGTGTTGCTCTGGCTGGTGAACTTAAGACACCTTCCATCCCTTCTTCTGTCCATATCCCTTCCATAATTCCCTCTCAGTCATTACTTCCATCAAGAGATGAAGTCTTCAAAGAGATAAAGGATGTTGGAGAAGATGTTGCCATATCTTCACTTCATCTCTTCCAAGGGGATATGGACCTTCCTCCCTTATCTTTTCATGCATCCCTGGAGGAGCAGTGGGATGAGGAGGAAGAGCCAGAAGAAATTGAAACTGTGTTGAAGGTTGTTCCTCCCGCTTATCACCAATATTTGGATGTATTCTCCAAGGTGAAAGCAGAGAAACTTCCTCCACACCGCGCCTGTGATCACCATATCAAATTGGAGGGTCTTCTACCTCCAATTGGTGTTATCTACTCATTATCAAATCAAGAGTCAGAAACACTGCGGGCCTACATTTCAGAGAATGTAGAGAAAGGTTTCATCAGACCAAGCTCCTCTTCAACAGGAGCACCTGTCCTTTTTGTCAAGAAAAAGGATGGAGGTCTTCGTTTGTGTGTTGACTACCGCAAACTCAATGCTGTCACTAGGAAGAACAGATACCCTGTTCCTCCTATGAACCAGCTTCTTACCGTATTCAACGGTTCCACTATCTTCTCCAAGATAGATTTGCGTGGTGCATATAACCTTCTGAGAATCAAAGAGGGGGATGAGCACTTAACTGCCTTTAGAACCAAATATGGTAGTTATGAGTATTTGGTCATGCCATTTGGTTTGACCAATGCTCCTGCTTCTTTCCAGAATCTGGTAAACGATATATTTGCAGATTTCTTGGATGTGTTTGTTGTGGTTTATTTAGATGATATTATGGTCTTTTCCAGTTCTGAGGAGGAACATGTCAAACATGTGGCCTCTGTCCTCCAAAGACTGAGGGACAATAATTTGTTTGCCAAAGCCTCCAAGTGTGTATTCCATGCCTCAAGTGTGGAATACTTGGGCTATGTTGTTTCAAGTGATGGCCTTAAGATGGACTCTTCAAAAGTTCAGCAAATACTCAATTGGCCTCAGCCCAAAAACATCAAGGCTCTTCAATCTTTTCTTGGCTTTGCCAATTTTTATCGTCGCTTCATTAAAAATTATTCCAAAAAAATCACTTCTCTCACTTCCCTCCTTAAAAAAGATTCTCCCTTCATCTTCAATGAGGAAGCTCTTAGTCAGTTTCAAGCACTCAAAGAAGCTTTCACCTCTGCTCCTATCTTATCTCACTTTAATCCTTCTCTACCTACTATAGTAGAGACTGATGCTTCTGATTATGCATTGGGCGCCGTACTGAGTCAGGTGAATGACTCTGGAAAGCATCCCATTGCATTTGATAGTCGCAAGCTCTTACCAGCTGAACTCAACTATGAAATTCATGACAAGGAACTCCTTGGCATAGTTTGGGCTCTCAAGCGCTGGAGAGCATTTCTTCTTTCTCTTTCCAATTCTTTTGAGGTCTTGACAGACCACTCTTCCTTGCAGTATTTCATGTCTTCCAAAGTTCTTACTCGTCGTCAGGCCCGTTGGGCTGAGTTCCTCTCTGAGTTTCATTTCACTATCACTTACCGCCCAGGCAGGCTGGCCACTTTACCAGATGCCTTGTCACGTCGGGACGACGTGTACCCAGAGAGGGGGGTGGACTTCATCATCAAGAATCCTCAAAATCTTCATCAAGTTCTTAAGCAAGATGGAATTCAAGAGTCAAGATTCTTCTCAATCAAAGTGGAAATTTTCTCAGATTTAGTTGACAAGATTCAAGAAGAAGTATGGCAAGACAAAGACTATAAAGAAATACTCAAGCAACTAGCAAGAGGTGAATCAGTTCCAGATTATTCTCTTGAACCTCAAGCCAAGTTATTATTATTCAAAGATAGAGTGGTAATCCCAAGCAATGAAGAACTTCAACTCAATATTCTTCAAAAGCGTCATGACTCACCATTGGCTGGCCATCCTGGCCAGGAGAAGACCCTCAAGCTCATCAAGAGGGATTTTTATTGGGCTGGCATGAATCAATTTATCAAGGACTATGTGTCCTCATGTCAGCAATGTTCAAGAAACAAGAACATCCATCACAAGAAGTTTGGATTACTCAAACCTCTTCCAATTCCATCTGGTCCTTGGAATTCATTATCAATGGACTTTATCACTCAATTGCCACTGTCCAACAACTTTGATTCAATTTTAGTAGTTGTGGACAGATTCTCAAAAATGGCAATCTTCATTCCAACTTATGGCACAATCACTGCTCTGGATTTAGCTCAAATATTCATTAGCCATGTATTTTCCAAGCATGGACTCCCAGTCAGTATTGTCAGTGATAGAGGATCCTTATTTGTTTCATCATTCTGGACTCAATTGTGTCAGCAGCTCAAGATATCAAGAGATCTTTCAACTGCTTTTCACCCTGAAACAGATGGACAGACAGAGAGGGTAAATCAGATACTAGAACAGTACCTCCGGATGTATGTCAGCTATCATCAAGATGACTGGTACACCTGGCTCCCTCTGGCTGAATTTGCCTATAATAATGCAGAACATTCATCAACCAAGCAATCACCTTTTTTCACCATTTATGGAAGAAATCCCAGCTTTGACTCAATCCATATTTCTCAAGACTCACCTGCTGGAAAGTTATCAACAAAACTCCAATCAGTACAGCAAGTTGTCAAAGAAGAATTAGAGTCAGCAATAAGGAGATTCAAGAAGTATGCAGATAGAAATAGGGCAATTCCACCTGATTTCCAACCTGGGGACAAAGTATGGCTAGCTTCCAAGAACATTAAGACCACAAGACCAACCAAGAAGTTATCAGAAAGATGGTTGGGACCTCTTGAAGTTCTGAAGAAGATTGGAAGTCATGCATATCACCTCAAGTTGCCTCAGCAATGGAAGACAGTTCACCCTGTATTCCATGTGTCCTTATTAGAACCAGTCAAGCATTCAACTATCCCAAATCGTCATCAATTGCCGCCACCACCAGTTTTAGTGGAAGAGCAAGAAGAATGGGAAGTGGCTCAGGTTCTGGACTCAAAACTCAAAAGAGGTAAATTATGGTATCTTGTAGAGTGGAAAGGATTCAGTGAAGACCCAGAAAGAACCACTTGGGAACCAGCTTCCAACCTTACCAACTCACCAGACCTTGTCAAGGATTTCCATTCACTGTATCCAGACAAGCCTGGTCCAAACACCTCAAGAGTTTGATTTTATGGTGCTTGGTGGGGAGAAGAAGTTATGAAAGTAAGTTCCTCTCCTGGCATGCACCTTTAAGGGGGTATTCTACCCATATGTTGTTGTAAGCATCACCTTGGCCACTTTGTGAGCACTTGTCAATTCTTTGGACAGGTTCAGGAAGCATACAACATCAATACCCTCCGATTTGGACCTTATCAAGATATGGCCCAATGTTTCTTTCTTTATGTTTCATTTTCTTTCTTTATTATCTTTTCATTTTATGCCAATCATCATAATTCAAGACATTCATTACTTCAAGTCATTTATGGCAATTCATATCAGAAGTCATTTATGGCAATTCATTTCAGAAGTCATTTATGGCAATTCTTTTCAGTTTTATGGTGCTTGGTGGGGAGTGGAAGTTATGAAAGTAAGTTCCATCTCCTGGTATGCATCCCTGAGGGTTCTACTTCTTGTAAAAAATCACCTTGGCCACTCTGTGAGCATCAAATGCTTGGTTTTCATTTTTCAGACACTCCTTGGCCAGAATCAAGCAACTCACCACAAGAAGGACCAGCCATCAGGAATTTTTCTTTAGTTCTTTCTTTACTCTCATTTTCTCTTATTATTCTCTCTCTTTCTTTACTTGTATATTTTCTTCCTTTTATTTCTTTAAAGCAGCAGCATCCCCTCCCCAAATCATGTATTGGGAGGTTCCATTATCTTTTTTATTTTTTATTTTTTATTTTGTAGTAGTTATAAGAGTGGGGATAGAAGTCAAACCAAACACAAACAAGGAAAAGGAAACTAGTTATCTCTACCCAAGTCATCAAAAGTTCTCTGGAAATCATTTATCAACTCATCTTCATACCAGGCAAATTTTGCAGCCATTTCTTCAGAAGCAGTACCTGGAATTGTCCTGTCATTGGCATACATAATCACCTCTCTGCTATTTCTGTCAACTCTCCTGAACAATCTGGCCACAGCATCTTGATTTTCACTAGCCGCGTTGGGATCTTCTCTGGTAACCCGGATGGGCCAACGTTCTCTTCTTTGGAATACTTGAGCGGCAGGAAACGGCAAAGGGGACATCCCATCTCTTCTTCTGCTGGAGCTGGCCACAGGTTGGAGTTGACGGGAGGTGTTTATGGGTGAGTTTCTGGGCTGTTGAACTGGAGATGGTCTTACTGCTGGATTCAAGGCAGGCCTGGTGGTGTGGGAAGTAGTTGGTGATGGAGGAGGAAGGGTTGTAGGAATTGAAGCAAGCATTGGTTGGAAGGTTCTTGGAGTGCTGGGAACCACTTGGCTTTGGAATCTGGGGTTGGCAAGAGGTTGAGAAGAGGAATTGCTGGATGGATGGCCACTTGAATGAGGAATAACTTGAACTTCTTCACCATCCAACTCATCACTTCCTTCAGCATCTGGATCTGATGGGGAATCAACAATTCTTCTTAGCTTCTTCACTACTTTCACCACTCCATCAGCATTGGTCCTTGAAATGGGAATTTCTGAGCTGTAGTGGATGGGCCTACCACCAATCGGAATGGGCCCTCCAACATTAGTCCACCTGGCCACATCCCTCTGCCTGGAACCAGTCACTACATCAAAATATCAGCATCAATTCAACCAAGAAATGCAAATCACTCACATTGAGAAAATCCAGAAGTGGCATCAGGGGTAGGTTCCTCAAGAATGGGGAATTCCTGCCCATAAGGCCCATCCTTCCTACTCCACAAGTGTCTCTTGACCCGGGACAAAGTTGATCTGGTACGGCGGCATGGCTTCTTCCCAATGAAGCAGAAATGGCACTTTGACAATCGAGGATTGTAATGTTGAAAGCAATCCTTCCCCCTGGCCAAACACTCAGTACAGGCAGGATCAAGAACTTCAACTGCTCTGAACCCATCATATGTTTGGGAGGGGTCAAAATGGCCAGAAGACGCCATGGAGGGAGAAGACAATCGACTGAAGACGCCAGAACCATGAAGAACAGACGGTGGCGGTGCAGAAGGGGAAGATTCAGTGAGTTCAGTCAGTTTGGAACTCATAACTGAAGAAAGTGCAAGCAGAAGATTCAAGACGTCAGAATCAATCCACTCCACATCAAGAAAAAGAAATTTGACTCAAGGAACTGGGGCCATAACTCAATTATGCCCCACCTCAAAGCCTCTAAGGTGAAGGTTCATACCCCTTTGGGGCTGAACCCATCACCCAGGGCCTCCCCTGCAACTTTGGGGAGGCCAAGATCTTGATGGTCCTGGACCCCTTCAATGGATCCAGGCCATATATGGTGAATTTTGGAATTGGGCCAATTTTGGGCCCCTTGGTCACCCTGGGTCCCCAGCAAATTTGGACCCAGGGGCTTCATTTTGGTCCTGGGGCCTCCAATAGCCCCCACGGACCGCGGACCGCGGCGTACGGCCCACGGACCGCAGACCACGGCCCACGGACCGCGGCGTACGGTCCACGGACCGCGAACCACGGCGTACGGACCGCGGACCGTAGGATCCCAAAAACATCAAAAGGCCTATTATGGCCAAAAAACCCAAAAAATCAAAAAAAATTGCCCTAATCACCAAAACACCCAGCAAGGCCAAAAAGGCCATAAAAAGCAAAATACATCAAGATCACTCAAGATGGGGGCCACAGTCCAAACCCACTGGGAGGGCTGCCTGAGGCCAATTCCTTGGATCATGGGGACAAGACCCCTTGGAGGTTCATTGAATGGATTAAGTCTGGGCCAATGAGTACAAGTCATATACTCATTGGGCACCAATTTTTGAGCACAAGTGCTCAATGGCCTTTATTCTGGGATATATCCCAAGGCCACATCCCAAGACATGACTGATTGAATCAAAAGAAAGAATTGCATACTCTGGAAGGGATACTCACTCAAATTTGAAAAGAAAGGGGGGAATCAATTGAATTTGGCAGGGAAGAAGTAATAAAGGATTTTCAGGATAATGGTCAAGAGGAAAGAAATTTAAAAGAAAATTTTTTGAAAAAAATGTGGGGATATTGAGATGCCACTCAACAGTGGCAGGGTATTATGGTGTTCAGGAGCCCACCAGTTTCAAGAGGGGGATACTGTAACAACCATCCATCAGGGGTAAGGGTATTCATTCATACACCCACTCAAACACCTCAAATCAGCAAATCCAGTATCTGCATCAGCAGTCAGTTTCAGCAATCTTCATTCTGAAACATGCATACAGTTTGGTACATCAATACAGCCTGTCAATACTTGTACAGGATGGATTCACCCAATACAGTTTCAATACACCAGTATGAAACTGTATGATCACTCAAATACACCACACCTCTTGTACAGGTCCTGTACAGCTGTACAGGACCTGTATTGGCCAGACTCAAGTCAACAATCAATTATTCTCATGAAAATTCTTCTCTGGATGAGGGCTGGTGATTCTCACATATACCAGCCCCTCTTTCTCCCCCCTGGGGACTTTTCCCCAGTTAATTAATTTAGTTGATTTATTATTAACTGAATATTCTTATCCTTATATTTTGGGTATTATATTTCTTTAATCTTAAGTTAGTCTTTGCCTCTTTTCTTTCTTCGCCTGTACAGTATGAGTTGGGTGGCCATATCCTTATTAACCCTTCTCTTTCCATTCTGACAGGTTGAAACAGTGGACTTGGGCTTGTTTGTGGTTGGCTCTTCTATTTTCTTCTTCTTATTTCTTTTGTTGCTGCTTTTCTTATATTCATCCTTTTAGTAATTCATCTTTAACACTCTTAAGTGTATCTCATCTTATCCTATCCTTGAGCCCTCCATAAGTGAGTCCCAGTTTACTGAGTGCCAGGCCCTCTTCACTTCGAAGAGCCCCTGTGACAATTTCATTTTTAATTCATTTTCCTAAGTAAAATGATATATATCTCAATTTTGCTTGATTTTTGTAAGATATAAATTTAGTATAATATTATTAGTGATTTCATGAAGTTAATAATAAATAATTTTAATTTGCTTTGTTTAATATTTTTTGTTTTTGTTTGTGATCTTTGAGTATTTGAACCATATTTAAGGCTCAGAAGTGTAAATCAATTTTGTAAGAATTAGAAAAGGAATTGAGCCATTCCTTATGATATTGATACCTTGAGGGTATGATTCATTATTTCAGAAAGAAGTCCTGTAGCCTCAATAATACTAATATGATCCATAGTTGGAGGCTTTTGAATATAAGAAGACCCCCTTCCCCTTTTCTCCTGAACATATATGGTAACCTTGATAACTCTAAAGCTAAGAATTGATTTATGTTCATAAACCAAGATTATCTCATTATTATTGTTCAATGCTTTTGAACCTTTGAGATATGACCACATACCCAAAAAGGTCACAAGAAATATTTAAAATAATTATACATTAAAAGTAAGTATCTTAAAACTACAAAAATACCATAAATTGGTAAAAAACTTGGTTTAACTGAAGAACCAATTAGTAAACATGTGAAATAAATTACACCATTGGATTCCCCATGGTAAAATACACATATACCATTTTTATGGAATATCTGTAAAGTCAATATTTAATAAGTTATAAGTAATAATACCTTATAAAAGACACAAATCCTTATTTATTTCAAAATCCAATGAAATAACATGTGAAAAAAATGGTACCATTGGATTCTCCATAAGAATCCACACATAAAACAATTAATAAGATAAGCTTCAAAACCAATACTTAAGGAATTAACCTGAATATATGCACTTTTTTGGTCAACACATATATTCAAGGATTTTAGCTAATATCTCTTGAATTATGCATGATAGAGTGATTAACCAAAAATAAAGTCATCACGTAATTACTGTAGGAATACATATATGAAGTTTATTTCACAAGTTATAAACAAGGTTAAAACCTGTAAGGAATTATTGATTAAAATCAATAGAGCTGTTGACCACTTTGTTGTGAAAGTGGTCCAAACTTGAAAAAAGTAGACAGTTGGGTTTTACTAGTTCATTCGTGAAGAATGATGTATTTTTTATTATAATATTCAAGGTATAACCCTTTGAAATCATAGGTTGAAGTTTAAAATATTAAATTTTGACAGAAAAGATGAGTTACAAGAAAAATCATCAAAAATAGAGTTTTGATGATGTAATGAAATTTTCTTTGCAGCATAATAAGGTTATGCCAAGCTATCAGAATTCACTCTCTGAATTGCTGTAGCGTGTAAATATTAAATGTTATTAAGGATCAAAGTTTGAGCTTAATTTGATCATTTATGATCACTCACTGTAACCTTAAATTAAGTTTAACAGTCATATAAGTGATAAAATCAGTGAATACTATTAGTTTATGATTAAAACTAATAAAACCCACAAAATTTGGGGTTCTGCCAAGCCTTTGACGTCATCAGACTTGGAGTTATAGTGATAACTCTAAATAACGGTGTAATAGTGATGTAATGAGGTTTGATCATGATGTAATCATCACCAAACCTTAAAGTATTGATCAATTCCAGTGGATATGATCATTACACGTCTACTAGAAGCCTGTTGGACTCTAGGAGGGAGGTATTTACTATAAATAGAGCTCTTTTTACTCTGTTTTCCCCTCAGACGCATCAAAAACATTAAATAAATACAAACAAAAAGGTAATATCTTTATTCTTTATATATAAAACTTTTATATTATTAAAGACCAAAGTTCATCTTTATTATAATCATCAATTTTGACGTGATTAAATCATTTGTTTAATTGTTTTTGTTAAAAATCTCTCTAAAAACTCATTTCCACGTAAAAAATCAAGAATATTTGTAATTTCTCTATTTTTTATTGTAAATACAATTTGTATAAGTTGTATTTACATTATTTGGCGTAAAATATCTCAAAATTATTATATTAAGTGTTAAAAGTAGGTTATTTTTTCTTATTATAATAAATTTCTCTATATTATTCTTTTAATAATTCTTTAATTAATATAAATAGTATTTATATTAATTTATAACTTTAATATTGGTAATATTATTGTTATTAATTGTTTTCCATTAATAAAAAACAATTTTTTACGCCTTTATTATTTGTTTGTAACAATAATAAAGTGCTTTTAAATATATCAATTATTTTATATTAATATAATTATTTTATTATATTATATTTTATAATATAAATTATATTATTATATTTTATTGATAATATAATTATTTTTACACCATAATTATAATAATTATTTTTATCTTATTTATTTCATATATAAGGACATTCATAGTACAATAACTAAAATATTAGTAATTTTTACTTATTGTTTCATAGTCAAACTTTACATAACCACTGCTTGTAAGTCAATATCACATTGCTTGATATTTTCTTTAGTTTTTGATATCTCATTGCATCTGATAATGTTTATTAGAGCCCATAAAATGGTCTTTAAATTTTCAAATATGTTTAAAGACTCTGAAGATAGTAAGATTTCTAATTTCTTCCTTCAGTAAATATATGGCGCATTCTGAATCTGATAAAGGTTCAGATATTGTTGTTAAGACATGTAATTCAGGAATAAAATTATTTCTCTCATGTTTTTTGCCCAGTCTTTACTTCCATTTAATATGAAGGGATGAATTGAAATCGAAATTAATAAATATTTATGTATTTTGATCTGTGGGGAGAGGGAAATATGTAAAAGAGATAAATTCCATTCTTTGAATCATTAAAAACTGATATGCATGTTTGTTTCAGTTGAATAGGTGATTTTGTGGCCAATAATTGAATTCATTTTGAAATCAAGATACTCCAGCTTTCAATGTGCACCAATTGAAAAATACGCAAGATTAAAATAGTGTATTTTGGATGCAAAAAAGCTGCGTATTTTGGCTGTGGTTTTGGTCAACTTTTCAAGGGGCTATTATTATCAGGGGAACTCAACCCCATCTTTGAATCAGTTTATTAGGCTTGAGACCTCAGCAGGAAAATTCAAAAAAACAAGTACGAAAACCTGCTCTCAAAACTACAGATTGTCCTGATCAAGGTTAGCTTTGAAAATTCAGTTGTTTAAAACACCAATACATGAAAAAATTTCTACATCCAAAATTTGTCTGGATTCAATGTGTGCCCATCAAAATAACTGGTGGAGAGGTTTGCTGGAAACCTGTGATAATACTAATTCCCTCATGAATCTTCTTTTTTAAAAGTGTGGAGGAGCAAAAAATGCTCATCATCACAAGCATACAAAATTGGGTAGTTTGTGCCCTCCCTGTTATTTTTCAATTTTCAAAATAAGTTTTCTATTTTGGTAATGTTTTCTTGAATTATTTATAAAAAATTTTGATGGTAAACATCATTAGATGTAATAAAAAAAACTGTAATTTTATCTTATTCTATTTTGTTTATTAGAAACTTTTTGAGGTTAGTTTAGGCCAAGGCGGAAGTGAGTCGTGCCCTTGAAGTTTAGTACATTCCCAATAAACCTTGCAAATTTTAATTGCACAATAATGAAAAACGGTGATGAGTACATTAGCAAATGTACTCAGTACTCAGTGCTGAGGATGTATTCAACAATTCGACTTGGCAGGAAACGAAAGCAAACTCAGTTACTCAGTGAAGTGTGGTAATACAGAATGTATATAAGAAAGCTCTTACGATACTTGTTGTAATTCTCTTCTCTATCCATTCTGATTATATCTCTCGTACTCATTGATTTATTTCACACTCTTAGGTGTGTTTGTCTGCTTCGTACTCAAAAGGTGATTAGTGTATTAACACTATCACACTTGCCAGGTGTGTTTGTCTGCTTCGTACTCAAAAGGTGATTAGTGTATTAACACTATCACACTTGCCAGTTTACTTTATCTCGTTTCTCAGGTTATGGGCCCAGAGGACGCAAAAATAAACTAGTTTACAATGGCAGAACTAATTACACCACGAAGAAACATTCCTGAATTAAACAATTCTAACTTCCTACAATGGAAGATTCAAGTACAAGCATATCTTATGGAATTGGATCTCCTGGATTGCATCATTTCAAATCCAGAACCACTTCAAGATCCCGTCAAACAAGCTGAAGTCGTTCGAAAAAGACAAAAAACGGCTGGAATATTAATTGGAAGTATGGGAATTCTGAATTGTCAAAGATTTCTGGCATTTATCAATGAAGGAAATCCTTATCGGATTTGGAACAAGCTATCGACTCATTTCACTTCAAATTCTGTCGACAACCAAGCTAGGGTGTTTTTGGAATTTTTGGCATTAAAACAAGAAGGAAATCTTGAAGACTTTATCACTAATATCACTCAACTTCTTGGAAAAGTAGCTTCAGTTGGCATTGTTATTGGAACTCCTGGTGATATAAAAGAATCTCTTATGGCTGAAATCATTGTCAGCAAGTTAAGTTCAACATATAACTACACCAAAGAAATTCTACAATCACAGCGACCTCTCGACATACCAAAAGTAATAGAATATCTTGAGCGGCGTCGTATGGATTTTTCAGAATCTAACGATATAAAAGATGAACAAGCATTTGTTGCTCAAAATCAGTCTAAAAATCAACAAAAACAAAAATCGAAAAAAAAATCATATCCGAAGTGTACTAATGGCAAGCACAACCCAAAAACAAAACATTCTATTTCTGAATGTCGAGAATTAAAAAAGCATCTCATCAATGCCAATAAAGTCGTTAAGG
This sequence comes from Austropuccinia psidii, assembly GCA_023105745.1. Classification (NCBI taxonomy): domain Eukaryota; kingdom Fungi; phylum Basidiomycota; class Pucciniomycetes; order Pucciniales; family Sphaerophragmiaceae; genus Austropuccinia; species Austropuccinia psidii. The sequence continues at coordinate 29,836,079 of JALGQZ010000007.1, read as the reverse complement.
AAGACAGCGATTTCTCATCAATTGATGATAATTCTCCGACTGTTCACTTCGCTTTGAATACAACTTCTTCAGTCAGTGATATTATTGCCGATACCGGGTGTTCTCATCATATGACCTCTTTAAAATCATTGTTGAGTCAATATGAAGAAATCGATTCAACTATCACGGTAGCAAATGGTAAACAAGCTCCGATTTTTGAAAAAGGAGTTATCACCATTCTGTCAAATGGCATTTATACCAGTCTTCCTTGTCTTCACGTTCCCTCTCTCACTGCTACTCTTCTCAGTGTCGGGAAACTCTGTAAGGTGGGTTTTCACTTCAAAATGAAAGGTCAACGTCGTTTCGAGCTGCTTCGCCAAGGCAAACTTCAGTTAAACGGGCAAATTCTTCATGAAATCTTCTATATCAATGGGCAGCTTGTTCGTAAGCCAAAGCACTCCATGATATCAGCATATGTTCCTGCTGTTGTTAATACTAAACTTCTGCATGCCAGAGCTGGACACCCAAGCATTGAAATTCTTCAACAATTGTTCAAAGTTGAAGGCCCTCTGAATTGTGAGGCCTGTGCTTTGTCCAAATCTCATCGACATCCTTACTCTGGTATCTTTCCTAAGGCTCTCAAGCCTTTGGAATATCTTCATATGGATTTAAGTGGAAAAATCTCGCCGCCAACTTTAGGGGGTGCGAATTATTATTTTAAAATAACTGATCAGTTTTCGTCGTACAAACATGTTTATCTTTTAAAATCCAAATCTGAGGCGTTTAAGTTCTTTGAGAACTTCTGTGCGAAGATGTACTTAAAATTCAAAACTTATCCCATCAATGTTGTTATGGATAATGGTGGAGAATTCATCTCCACCCGTTTTAAAACCTTCTTTCAATCTCATGGCATAATTCCCCATTACACTGCACCCTATACCCCTCAGCAAAATCCATTTGCTGAGAGGGGGAATCGTTCCACTACTGAAAAAGCGAGAGCTCTTTTGAAGCATGCTGAACTTCCCGATTTCCTTTGGGGGGAGGCAGTCGTCACTGCTGTTTTCTAGGAGAATATCTTACCCCTTAAAAGAAAAACACTTGCGGCTTATACTTTATGGCATCATCGGTCTTTCGATTATGATCGGCTACGGGTGTTTGGATGTCGTGCATTTGTTCATATTCCAAGGGAGCAGCGTCGAGGAAAATTCTCCGATACTTCAGTGGCTGGTATTCTTCTTGGGTACCAAATCGGGCAGAAGAACTGGAGGGTTCTCTTGCCAAATATGTCTGTCAAATACAGTCACGATGTTGTTTTTCACGAAGATGTTTTTCCCGGTCATGCCTTTTTCAACCTCGCGCCGTCCATGTCTCCTGGTGTCTCTTCCTCTACTGAAATTTCTCCTCCTTGTAATGTGTCGCCTGTTGAAAGTAGTGGCATTTCTCCCGCTCCTGACAATGATGTTTCGAATCGTAGCTCCTCTACTGTTCCTGCTTCTCCTTTGTCTCCTGGCGGCCATCTGGATGAACCACCTGCTTCTACTGCGGTTCGGCCTGGATGGGACATTGTTGTTCAACCGCTTCATCAAAAAGCTCCTCATGATGTTTCTTCTTCAATCTCTTCCGATAATATATTGCTGCACAAACGACACCGCAAGACTCCTGCCTTCACCAATCATGTTGTCGATGACATTAACACAAATCTTACTTTGTGCAGGCTGGTTGAAGCTGCTCCAGTTGCTTATGCTCTTCCCGATGTTCCTCCAAAAACGTACCAACAAGCATTGGTTTCGGCTGATTCCAAGCAATGGCTTATGGCAATACACCTTGAAAAACAGTCGCTTGAGAAGAAAAATGTGTGGGAAGTGGTTTCTACTCCTCCTAATGTTCATCTTCTTAACACTGTATGGGTCTTCAAACGTGTTTTTGATGGTGATGGTAATCTTGTAAAGCACAAAGCCAGCCTTTGTGCTCAGGGTTCTTCTCAGATTCCTGGAATTGAATATGGTGATACTTATGCTCCAACTGGAGCAATGGCGACTTTGCGCCTAATATTATCAGTTGGTCTTACCCATGCTTGGCAAATTCATCATATGGACGCCAAAACGGCGTTCTTGAATAGTACTCTCACCGAAAATCTTTATCTTCGGCCGCCTGCAGGACTACCATTGTCTGAAGGCAAATGTTATCGCTTAAAGAAATCTATCTACGGCTTGAAACAGTCTCCTCAATGTTGGTATCAAGAACTTGTCTCGTTTTTCAAAAGCATTGATTTTATTCCCTCTTCTGTTGATGGGTGTTTGTTCATTTCGAAAAATCCAGGTTGGCCCTGTCTTGTTCATGTTCATGTGGATGACATGACTATTGTCAGCCCCAATGTGTCGCGTTTTAAGAAGCTCATCACTCAACGTTACGAAATGGAAGATTTAGGGCCATTGCAGCACATTCTTGGTGTAAAAGCAGTGCGTTCGTCAGATTCTTTATGCTTGTCTCAGACTAGCATGATACAGAAAATTCTTGTTGAGTTTGGAATGCAGAATGCGCACTCCGTTTCCACACCAATGGATCCTGGTGTCTATCTCTCTACTGCAAACGATGAGGATCATTCTCTCTTTCTGGCTCTCAATGTCAACTATCGGCGTGCTGTTGGTCTCATCAACTATCTGGCTATCTCTACCAGACCCGATCTGGCGTTTCCTGTTTCGCTTTTATCGCAGCATTTGGAGAAGCCAGGCATTCAGCATTGGCGGGCTTTTAAGCGACTTCTCCAATATCTTGTTGGAACTCAGCATCTTGGTCTTACTCTCTCTCCCACTAATATCCATATTCATACTTATGCGGATGCTAGTTATGCTAACTGTCCTTCTACTAGGCGTTCTCATACAGGGCTTTTGGTGTATCTTGGCAATAATCTCATCCATTGGAAATCACGCCGGCAATCATCCGTTTCTTCGTCTTCCACTGAGGCGGAGTATAAAGCTTTATACGAAGGAGGTCAACAGATTCTTTGGTTTCGACAACTTTTGCTTGATATGTCTTTCTCCGTTTCCTCCTCTACTCTCTCTCTCTTAGGGGACAATCAACCTTCTATTTCTCTTGCTAAAAATCCAATGTCCTCAAATCGTACTATGCACATCGATGTCAAATATCATTGGCTTTGAGAGCAACTGTCATTAAATCTTTTTACTTTATCTTATGTTCCTACCACGGCTATGCACGCGGATCTCCTTACTAAAGCACTTCATCGTGTTAAGCATCAAGGACTATTGAAGCATGTCTGCTCTTCTCCTCTGTCCTCTGTCGAATTGGGGGGTGAATTGCACAATAATGAAAAACGGTGATGAGTACATTAGCAAATGTACTCAGTACTCAGTGCTGAGGATGTATTCAACAATTCGACTTGGCAGGAAACGAAAGCAAACTCAGTTACTCAGTGAAGTGTGGTAATACAGAATGTATATAAGAAAGCTCTTACGATACTTGTTGTAATTCTCTTCTCTATCCATTCTGATTATATCTCTCGTACTCATTGATTTATTTCACACTCTTAGGTGTGTTTGTCTGCTTCGTACTCAAAAGGTGATTAGTGTATTAACACTATCACACTTGCCAGGTGTGTTTGTCTGCTTCGTACTCAAAAGGTGATTAGTGTATTAACACTATCACACTTGCCAGTTTACTTTATCTCGTTTCTCAATTTTCTCCGTTAGTGAATTTGCAGAATCTCTGTTAGTTAGATGAGGACTTAAACAGGTGACGATGAGTCCATGGTGTGCTTAGGTGTAATCCCAGGAAAAAGGGCTTTAACGAAGGCGATATTCAGAAGCCAGCAATCCTGCGGAGTAAATCAGCTGAACAACTTGAATCTCTTGCTCATCCATTGTGCCAGCCCCAACCATCTCATTCTATATTGCTCCACCAAGAACTTCATAGCTGTTTTGGTTTTCATTTATCTTCTAGTGTGAAGTACTCTTTTCCCACTGTTACCCCCCAACAGCATTCTGTTCATCTAAGAGTTACTTTTTTTTTCTAATATCACTTGCACAACGTTATATGATCTCAACCTTTTATTCAGCACAATTCCCACCAAATGCATTCACAACTGTGACTAGAAGAGTTGAGAAATGAGGGACATGTCAAGCGTACTAAGCCAACTGGTTAAACTAATTCAATGCTCACAATACTTTCCAAAATGGCGCAACAATCAGTTGGAAGGACAAAAAACTCAGGTAGAGATATTATGAATAACATGATGTTAGGGATGACATACACAAAAGACCAATAAAGAAGTAAACATTGCAGATACATCGACCGAATTTAAATTGGCAGGGTGTCATAAGACGACTAAGAACCTTCTCATGAGGATAGTTGGGTGCGAAGTTCTGCGATAACAAAATGAAAAATTCAACGACTAGCAGAAGAGATTGCCCTTCACTTGATCACTCGTTTATAATAAAGACTTATTATCATTTAGATTTTTTTTTGTTTTCTCGAACATTACAGGTGGTTCTCTACATTGGATGAATTGGCAAAAGGAACTGGATCGATGAAAACCCAAGGTATAATTATCGGAACTACATCAAGCTGGGCGTTTTATACAAAAGAACACGTAAAAGCAAAGAAACGTTCTAGTTACATCAACCTAATTTAAAATCTGATGGCGTCTTAAGACTGATGAAACTCTGCCAAGGATGTTTAAGCTTGAAGACATATGATAACAACAAATAACTTGTAATATTCAACAATCACTAGCAGAAAAGCCGCTCCTCAAATAATCTAACAATTTTCAATCCAGTGCCTCCGTTAATAAGATTAGTTTTTTCCTTCTCAAATGTTACGGGAGCTTGTTGACATTGAAGGAATTAGTACGCAATTTAATCTGCGTCGCGGTCGCCATCGTCGAGTTGAGCTATATCGACTCCAAACATGTTTTTTCAATCCAACGATTTTTAATCCGGTCCCTCCTTATAGGAGATTGGTTTTTTCTTTCTCAACCGTTAGGGGAGCTTGATGACATTGAAGGAATTAGCACGCAATTAAATCTGCGTCGCGGTTGCCATTGTCGAGTTGAGCTATGTCGACTCCAAACATGTTTTTACGATTCAACACTTTTTAATCCAGTGTCTTCATTAATAAGATTGGGTTTTTCTTTCTCAAGCGCTACGAGGGCTTGATTGAAGATGCTCAAGGAACGAAGTGTGATCAGAGAAAAGGAAAATAAGAACACAGAGAAGTTGGATTGCAAGAAGAGAGCATACCTGAAGATGCTCAAGGAACGAAGTGTGATCAGAGAAAAGGAAAATAAGAACACAGAGAAGTTGGATGAGAGCACAAATTCTCTGCTAAGATACATGATTTATATAGCTTAAGTAATGAAGCACAAAGAATAGAAAAATATATACAATAAGAAGACAACAGGTAACAGTTTCCTGGTTTAGGAAAGAAGTAATTGAACTGCTTCAGCTTTAGTTACAACTGATTTAGTTTAGACAAGAAAGAAGAACAAGACTGGTCTAGTAAAGTATTTACGACCGACTGGTTTAGGAATTAATCTTTGATACCCGCCCAGGCTCGAAGCTTGATAATCCAAGAGCATAGCAGTGATCATGATGCTGCCTTCTGCAAAGGGATTTAGTCAATATGTCAGCGGGCATAAGTGATGTTGAGATGTATTTAACGTCAATAACGCCCTCTTCCAATAATTGCCGACACCAGTGGAGACGCAGCTTGATGTGTCGGGTACGGTGTTGATAGAGAGGATTCTTGAGAAGGGCTAGAGCCCCCTGGTTGTCACAAAACAAACTAGCCTTAACAGAAAGTCCAAGATCGGATACCAGTTCCAAAAGCCAGCATATGTCCTGGCAACAAGTAGAGATGGACCGGTACTCTGCTTCCGTCGAGGAGAGGGCAACCACCTCTTGTTTGGTGGTTTTCCATCCTACCAGTCCATATAGAAAGACACAACTTCCAGAAAAAGATCTCGAGTCGTAGTTTGACCCCCAATCAGAGTCGCAGTAAGCGATAATGGAGGAGTTGTCATCCCTTCTTCCCAGCCACAGCCCCCAAGTACTGGTCCCTTTTAAATAGCGAAGGACATGTTTGAAAGCCAATTCATGTTCGTAAGAAGGTAGGGAAAGGAACTGAGAAAGACATGAGGCCGAGTATGCCAGATCGGGCCTAGTACAGGCTACTAAGTAATTGAGAAGACCAACAGCTCTTCGATAGTGAATTTTAGCGGGCTCAGACCCAGTGTTTGTAAGTGGAAGCAGTCTTGAAGAGGGTACTTGAGGAGTGGAGACGGCTTTGCATGACATCATGCCAAAGGACTCTAGTAAATTATTTACATAGAGTTCCTGGCTGAGAAAAACAACACGGTCAATTCGATTTCTAGTAACTTTCATCCCGAGAACATAGTTCAGTTCGCCAAGATCTTTCATGTCAAAAACAGAAGAAATTTGAGTCCGAAAGCTATCAAGATTTGTGCCACCGATGACCAAGTCGTCAACATGCAAGAAGACAAAGCAAGGATTCGAAGAGTCTTTAATAAACAGACATGGATCACCAGCAGAAGGGCGAAACCCTGCTTTGAAAAAGAACTCCTCAATCTTGAGATACCAATTCCTGGGACTCTGTTTGAGCCCGTAGAGAGACTTTTTTAACTTTAAGCAGACCGGGCCAGATCGAAGGCTTTTATAACCTTCAGGTAGACGAATAAAGAGGTTTTCATCAAGGTCACCATGAAGAAAGGCAGTCTTCACATCCATCTGATGGAGATAGAAATCGTGGTAAGCGCAGTACCCCAAAAGAAAGCGGAGGTTGGAAAGCCTCCCGGTTGGAGCAAAAGTCTCGTGAAAGTCAAGGTCTTCAATCTGGAGGAAGCCTCGAACACACAGACGAGCTTTTCTTTCCACAACATTGCCGAGAGCATCGGTTTTCTCCCTGAACACCCAAGTGGTGTCAAGAAGACAAAGGTCCTTTTGGAGTTCAACTTCCTCTAGGACTCCATGCCTTTCAAGACTAGCAAATTCATTCTGCACAGCAAGTAGCCAGGCATCTGATTTGGAGGAGGACATGGCTTCTCTGAAGGAGCAAGGGGCCTTATTGACCACTGCTCCTGCAAAGCGATCGGGAGGTTTGCGCGAACGACCGCTGCCTAGAATATTTCTGTCGGAGATGTTGGAGTTGATATCACGAGGTGCTTCCACAGGTACTATGTCATAGGTCCACCCTTTAGGCAAAGAGTCGCCATTTGTTAGGGAAGGAGCAGATATCGAATGATCAGTCAAAGGAGGACCAATCGAAGATGCGTCTTCCACAGAAGGTATTAGTGGCGTACTGGTGTGAACGGGAGTAGCTTGAGGATTGGCCATAGTGTTTTCAGGACAGGTTTCCTCTGCAAGAGAGCACACGACATCAGGCTCCCTAGCAGGTGATTGGGCATCATCATTAGAGGAGGCGCTGAACATGGGTACTGAAAGTAAGAGGAGGGGCTCTTGAGCAGAGGGCGAGAGCGTGGGAGAGTGAGTTGGCCAGAATGCTTCATCGTCTTTGAAGACGCAATCGTGAGATATGTGAATATAGCCAGTTTTAGGGTCGAAGAGCCGATAATTATGGTGTCCTTCTTGAACGCCAACAAGCATACACAAGATACCTGTGGGGTTAATCTTTGATTTACGCCGAGTTTTTGGCGAATTCATGATGGCAGTGCAGCCAAAAGGATGCAGGGCATCAAGACGAAGAGGCACAGACGAATCCCACTTGCTTAGTGGGGCAACGAAGTCCAGAGTAGACACTGGAGTCCTGTTTAGTAGAAAAGCTGCCATGGCAGATGCCTCTCCCCACCATTCAGAGGGAACACAATTATCCAGCATCATAACCCGCATACGCTCAAGCAATGTCCGATTGCCCCTTTCAGCAACTGGGTTTTGCTGTGGGGTGTAGGGCACTGTTGGAAGATGAAGGATGCCTTTGAGGGCAAAGAGGTTCTTGAACCGTACATTAACAAATTCGCCACCGTTATCGGATATAACAGTTTTGATTGTTCGTCCTTTTTGGTTTTCAACAAGGTTCTGAAATCTAACAAAGGCGTCGAAACACTCGGATTTGGCGCCAAGATGATAAACAAACCGCATATGACTGTGACCATCGATTATTTGAAAAATATATTTATTGCCTCCCCGAGATGCTGGTGAGATAGGGCCGCATAGGTCCATATGAACAACATCCAAGATGTTGAGAGGAGCAGGAAGAGTGCCAGAGAATGGTAATCGATGAGACTTGGCCAGAGAGCAGGATTCACAGCTCAAGTCAGAGAAGTCAACACCCGGCAACATTCTGGAGGCCACTCGGTTATTAGGATGCCCTAAGGATTTATGAAGGATAAGAGGAGATTTTGTAGAAGAGAAAAAGACGACGTTGGAGATAGGGGTGTCAATGAGTAAGACATTGTTCACGATCTTAGTAGATAGGATGAGGTTGCCATTTCGATCAAGGAGATTGGCACCACCCTTGAATCCTTTAAGAGTGGCACCATCGTTGAGAAAAGGGCCTAATGAGACCAAAACAGAGGAGGCCGAAGGAACTACTAGGGAATTGGGAATCGAAATCTTCCCAGTGGTAGTATTCAAATGGAGGGTACCTTCTGAAGTGACTTTCATGTCACTTCCATTTGCAGCAAGAAGTACCTCGTTTGATGGAGAGATATTGGAAAAGAGATCAGAGGTGGGAGCTATGGTGTTGGAGCAGCCACTATCAAGAACTGGCTTGTTCAAAACAGTATTTACGTTGTTGCATACAGCCAAGGCAGAGCCTACTATTTGTTGGCTCTTATCATTTCTTCTACGATGGTAGGCTTCTCTTTTCTCAGGAAATAATTGGAAACAATCGCTTTCTGGATGATTAGCCAAAGGGTTGTGTTTTCCCTTGTGGCAGAGCTCCTTCTTTGGTTTGGAGCGTATTTGAAGAGCCAAAGAGGCTTGTTCATCAGTATCGGATCGCCTTAGTATATCAAGCTCGATTTCTTTAAATAATTCTTCCACAGTGGGAATTTTAGCTGAGACTTTGATAGAATGAAAGACAGCAGTGGAAACGTGTCTGCAGGTTTCAGGAAGAAGTCGAAGTACATAAAACAAAAGAACCTGTACCATGATATCAGCAGCAAAGAGACTAGGAGAGAGTCCTCGAAGAAGTTTGAGAGTAGAGCGAAAGGAGGAAATAGCCTCAGATAAGGCAGAGGAGGAAGGTGGAAATTTGATGCTAAATAGTTTCCCAAAATGGGAAGCAATGTTTTCACCAGAAGAGGAGGCATAGTGCTCCTTAATGTTGTTCCAAAGTTGATATGGTTCTTCATCTTCATCGGAGACAAATTTGTCGTAATTTTCATCATCCAGATGTCCTACTATAAAGTAGTAGACCATTTCTTTCTTTTTAAGGTAAACAGGATCAATTTTTATAGTACTAGGAGGTTCAAGTAACATGTCTCTGAGATTCCTCATCCCAAGAGACGAGACAATTCCTCTTTGCCATGTGAAGAAATTAGAGGAGTTCAATTTTTCCAATCCTCGGATGTCTGAGAGAGAGGAGTTGGGTTGGTTTAGTGATTCATTCATAATGAATTTTATTTCAGATGAGTGTTGAGAGTATTTGATCCAAGTGTATTACTTATTCCTTTCAATATTCTGACGGCGCTGGGCCCATAACCTGAAGATGCTCAAGGAACGAAGTGTGATCAGAGAAAAGGAAAATAAGAACACAGAGAAGTTGGATTGCAAGAAGAGAGCATACCTGAAGATGCTCAAGGAACGAAGTGTGATCAGAGAAAAGGAAAATAAGAACACAGAGAAGTTGGATGAGAGCACAAATTCTCTGCTAAGATACATGATTTATATAGCTTAAGTAATGAAGCACAAAGAATAGAAAAATATATACAATAAGAAGACAACAGGTAACAGTTTCCTGGTTTAGGAAAGAAGTAATTGAACTGCTTCAGCTTTAGTTACGACTGATTTAGTTTAGACAAGAAAGAAGAACAAGACTGGTCTAGTAAAGTATTTACGACCGACTGGTTTAGGAATTAATCTTTGATATTGATGACGTTGAATGAATTAATGCGCCATTCAACCTGCGTTGCGGTCGACATTGGCGAGTTGCGCTATATTGACTCCAAACATGTTTTTACGAAATTAGAATTTGGACGAAAGAAGAGTTAAGCTTTACTTTGTCATGGAATTGTCAATTACTGACCACACAGCCTCACCACCCAATTTTTGCGCTATTGGCTATCTGGGGGAGCCATCACGACATCTGGGTCTTCGTCGATAATCGTGAACAAAGGGGTATCTTGGGAATTTCGGCATGGGTTCGCTATACTTCCAGATGAGTTTTCGGTAAGGGTGAAACTATCAACCATTTCAATGTCGGTATTGTGATCTGTTTATCCAATAAAACAAGATATAAAAACTATAAGCTTTAAGAAATGAAAAGCAAGCTGGGACTCACTTTGAGTAGTTACTGTCGAGGTGATGGCAACCACTGAAAATTTTAGCCATTTTGTTGTGCTACCCAAAAGGAATTGCAATAAACTTGACGACGATTTTGACTTACATGAACCTATATAAAAAGAAATAAATGCCTTCAGAATATTCATAGAAAAAGCTCCATATACAACAATGCGAATGGATATATAAACAGAAAATTATAAATTTAAAGAGGAATACAACTTCAGCTATTAGCCAATATGTTGTATTTTGGCTACCCTAGGCGCCAAAATAGACATTCCACCAGTAGCTTGAAACTACCATACACTCATAAGGCCTTACATCTTCAACATAAGGTCAAAGATATAGCATTTATAGCATCAGTCACTTGAAAGTGGTGAAGATACACATTTCCGACGGGAACCGTCTGGAGAAAATGAGTTGCTCCAAAATGAGAGGAACACTTTGCAAGTAATACAACAGTCGCTTAACTGAAAAGAATGAAGCTATAGTATATATACTACGAAAAAAAGAAAATAGGCAAATAAATAACAAAACTTACCCTCCATAAAGTTCCACGAAAAACCTAAAACGCTTTGGGAAAAGTTCCCAACGTCTTCATTTTGGCTTTCAACTGGTGTCATCTCGACATCATTAGAAGCTACTATAAAAATACAACTCATCACTCTTTTAGTTAAGATAAGCAATTTTTTGAGAGGAAAATCAGCATAATCCAACTTGCCCATTTCTCCAGAAGCCAATAAAATCTGAAATACAGAGCTATTAGTTTGAAATTCCTGAAGAGGAAAAGAAAAGAATCTAGGATGATAGAGAAAGAAATTACGATGATAAAATAAGTAATTTTATTAGCAATGCGAAAACGGGGACTAAAAAATAAAGGAATTGAGAAAAATTTAAAATTGGTGAGTTTTTTTTATTAAATCGAGTGTGAAGTCTGCTAGGGAAGGAAGATAAGAAGCTATTTTTGAAAAGAGTTAATGAGGCAAGGATGGATAACAGGAAAAACTTACAAGGAGACGGGGCAAGAAAAGATAACCTTTTTTAAAGCTAGTAAACTCATTTCGATGGGAATTTAAAGCAGATATAATTCCTTACGACAGTATTGTTTTTTAATTGCGTAAATGGGTGGATGGTGTTCAATCAAAATCTCGTGATGACATCACGCCATGATCAGCAATGAGGACCCTCTTGGGTGGGCCCTTCTGTAAAATTGTGTCTGACGATGGACCACTGTAAGGTTTTGGAACCAATGAACCAATTCCTTGCGTTTTTTTCCAAAATGATTCCGAAAAAGCAAAACAAGAGCAGTCTCATCCCGAAGGCTATGCATTCCAGTCGTTGTCTCGTAAAAAGTGGAACCAGGACAGTGTGTCATGGTTGGACCAGAAACCTTCAACCACGATGATAAAAGTTTTAACAAACTAAAGGAACTGGATTAACATCGCAATCAATAGTATAGATAGAAATAAGGAGAGACAAGATAGTACCTAAAGGTGAACAACTAGTATATCTACTGAGAGGCTAATCAATTGTACTTATAACACAATATAGTACTAACAAACAGAGCTGTAGTAATAACATCAGTAAGATGACAGGGAGTGATTTGGTTCATTACTCGTACCTAAAGTCACTATTAATATGATTTATACAATACAACAGTGCTGTTTTACAGCTAAGAGGTGCTAGATAGGGAGTACTTATTAAAAAAAGAAAGGTTAGCGAAATTGAAGGTTTGTTCGAAGGTTTGAAAGACGACCAACCACCACGAGTAAAAACGGTTGTGTACAAACTTGTCGCAGCGGTAAAATGTTCTGTTGGTGTTTTAATGAGAGAAGAGGAGTAATTCTGACAATCTCTTTGTTTTGTATAAAGGGGACAAATGTGTCCCCTTATATATCCGTTGCAGCTTAAGTGTGATCTTAACCCCGCGTTATTGATGTAATCACGTGGAAACAACCGCTTCTCAATTCTCTCTAGTTGCTCACGGACTGGGAGAGATCTGTCATTTTCACATCCCCTCTGTCTACCATCCGTGACAACCTGAGACAGTTCATTGTTTTTTGCAATGCTGGTTGGCAAACAGCTTTCGTTAAGAAGTCTGCCAACATGCTAGTGGTGGGAGTGTAGATAAGGCGAATTATTGAACTGCTGATGACTTCTCTAATAAAGTGGAGTTGAATATCAACGTGCTTCATTCGTCTTGAGTTTGTATTGCAATCGCCATTTGCTGTATCGATGCAGCCTTGGTTATCCTCATGGACCACAATTGGCTTGTCTTTGGTATTGATGGAGATTTCCTTACACAACTGTTTGAACCACATTAGTTCGCATGCAAGGTCTGTCAAAGCCTTGTATTCCGCTTCCGCTGAGGATAACGAGACAGTCGGCTGTTTCCTTGTTTTCCAAATAACAAGGTTATTGTGAATAGTGATCAAGTATCCTGTGACTGACCGTCTGGATACTCTGCAATTTCCCCAATCTGCATCTGAGTATGCAGTGGGGGGATCTTGATTGTCTCTGCAGTAAGTCAGTCTTATGGTACTTGTGCCTTTAAGATACTTTAGTACGTGTAGGAAGGCCTGCCAGTGTTGTATACCTGGTGACTCTAAAAATTGGGACAAAGCGCTGACAGAGAATGACAGGTCGGGCCTCGTGGCTGTACTGAGATAACTGAGACTGCCTATTGCGCTACGATAATTGACATTGAGTGATAAAAAGGCTTCTCTATCCTGAACCGATGGTGCTTCCAAGTGTGTATTTGGAATCAGTGCTGTTGCCACTGGTTTACAGTTGGTCATTCCGTAGAGATTGAGCAGGGCATCAATGTAGTGACATTGGGACAGGGTGATCGAATTTTCTTCATGGGTGATTTTGATGCCCAACATCAGATCGGCTAAACCCAACATTTTCGTACTGAATTCGGTTTCTATTGCTGTTTTGAACTTTGTCAGATTCTTTCCAAATACGCCTATGTCATCTACATGTATAAACAACCAGATAGGCTCATCCCCATTGTAGTGAAAGACACAAGAGTCGGCTTTGGAAACTTTAAACCCCCAGTTGGTCAGCCAGTCGGAGAGGCGACGGTACCATGCTAGTGGAGCTTGTCGCAACCCGTATATGGCTTTTTTTAGCCGGAGGCATACGTTTCTCTTGTCACGGTCGAGTCCTTGCGGGATTGCTAAATAGACTTTATCTTCAAGGGGGGCATTGAGAAAGGCGCTCTTGATGTCTAGTTGTTCAAATTTTAGTCCTGTTGAAGCTGCATGGGATATAAGTGTTCGAAGTGAATTTAGTCTACCAGTTGGTGCAAAGGTCTTTGAGAAATCAATTCCGGGTGTCTGAGAGAAACCTTGAGCACATAACCTGGCTTTGTGCTCAAGTATCTCATATTTTTCATTACGCTTAGTTTTGAAAACCCAGGTCGTACCTATGAGTTTATACTCTTCCTTGATTGGTATTTCTTCCCATACATCGAGTTTTTTCATGTTTTCTAATTCTTTTGTGACAGCTTGGATCCATGTGGCTGATTCTTCTGATTTTATAGCCTCGTTATAAGTACAGGGATCAGAGTGCGTGAGATGAGTGGCCGGACGCCTGGAGTAGGGAAGGATGTTCATTTCGCTAATGTCTGAATTGATTAGAGTCGGATGTCTTGGGCCTATGACTCGGATCTTCTTTCTCTCTGGTTCTGTGTTACTTTGATTAGACAATACTGACTCGACTTCCGAATGATCTTCGTTTATGGGTACCGGATCTTCTGTTTCCTCCAAGCAGTCGTAGTAGATCTCTTCCTCCTCAAGGAAGTTGTTCCAGCTAATGTTCGAAGTCATACTATTAGATTCTTCAGAGTTTTCTAGAGAGGGAAAGCTATTCTCAAAGAAGTTGACATGCCTACTAGTATAGACCTTTTTATTGTCAAGCTTCAAGATACGATATGCTGATTCGTTAGTGAATCCAAGTAAAATACCTATTTCGCCAGTCGGGGCCAATTTCCAGGTTCGTTGATGTTTGGGAATATGGAATATGACTTTGCAACCAAAAGTCCTGATCATTCGTATCTTTGGGGAAACTCCTGTCCAAAGGAAATATGGTGACTGATTATTTCTAGAAGGTGTGTGGCGGTGTTGACTGCTTCTGCCCAGTAGCAGCTGGGAAGGTTTGACGTAAGAAGCAGGCATCTTGCCTTATCCAATAATGTTTGATTGGCACGTTCTGCAAAACTATTGTGCTCAGGGGTGTGTGGAGGTGATACACTGTGGATGAAACCGCTTTTGGCTGCTAGCGTTTTGAATTGGTGATTGACAAATTCCCCTCCTCCATCAGTGAGGATTCTCTTGATTTTTCTGTCCTGGATATTTTCCATCAGGCTCTTTTGTGAAACAAACTCCTCGTATACGTCAGACTTATTTTTTAAAAATCTGGTTATCTTGAAGGAAGTGTTCTGATCGACAATGGTAAGGAAATAGCGGTGTCCTGATTTCGATGGCGGGGAAATTGGTCCTACGACATCCAAATGAAGGCAGTCAAGTGACTTGTGAACTTCAATGAAATGTCCTTTAAAAGGTAAAGCAGTCATTTTACCTCTGGCACATGTATCGCAAGGATTGTCGATTGGCTTTAGTCCAAGGGATTTCAGCACCTGGTTACTAGGATGTCCAAGACGGGAGTGCCACGGAGGATTTGAATTCTTTTCAGTTAGGTGTATGGTTGGTTGATCAAAGAATACGACCATAAGCTTGTTTATGAGTTGTCCCAACAGGAAAATTTGGTTATTATGTGAAAGGTGGAAGGTTGGGCCGTTTCTGGTTATGGTTATAGGAGCCTTGCAGAGGTCTAGGAGGCTGACTAGATTTTTTGTTAGTTTGGGTACGTAAAGACAATTCAGCAAGGTGAGTGGGCTGTTGTTGACAATGATCTTCACTGTTCCTCGACCTTTGCAGATTAGACTACTTGATGGGTTGCTAGTTGAAATCTTTTCGCCACTACTTTCAGTGAAATTGCTAAAAAGGCTCCTGTTGTTGAACATGTGGTGAGTTGCCCCACAGTCAACAACCAGGCTGAAAGGTGTGAGAATTGTATTGTCGGCATCGGAGAGTAGTGCTTCCAGGCCAGTTTGGTGTGTTTCGGCTTCTGATGTTTTTTTCTTAAATCGGTTACGTGGCGGGGGGCGAAGTTCTGGGTGTTCTGCCCAACAATTCTCGGCTTTATGAGTTGTATTCTTGATGTTATGTTTCTCGTCTTTACAGATGTAGGTGAGTTTGTACGGAAATTGATTTGAGGTAGTGAGTAAGGCACTATTGTCATTTTCTTCTTTTATTGTCGTTCTTTGAGAATCTTTTTTTGCGTTTTTATGTCTAAGCAACTCAGATAGTTTATCAAGAACTTGTTGAGGATTAATGTTTGCATTCATGGAAAGTACCATAGAGTCTATGACATGGTCATATTGACTGCTATCCCGGCAGATTTTTCCCAGGATTGAGTAGGCCATGATGTCGGGAGGTAGGCAGATGCCTATTCCTGCAATATCGAAGAGAATGCTAGAGCATTCTTTGATGTATTCCTCAATATTTCCAGTGAACTTCAGACATTCCCAGCGTACCCAAGTACGTCCTCTGTTTGTAACGGTTTGTGATGCAAACTTTATCGTGATTTTTGACCAAAGTGCTTTAGCGCTTTTAACTGTTAGTCCATCTACAATACTTATGATGATTTCTTGATGTAGAAGACTTAAGATAAGCTGTACTGCCTCAATATTAGCCTGATTCCATGTGGACAAGGATGAAGGTTCAGTGCTTGATGGTGCATCGCTGTGGCAAACATCGCGAAGACCTCGTGCTGAGAGTTCGACATCCATCATGATGCTCCATAGGGTGTAGTTACGCCCATCTAGAATTGGAATGTGGGATGTTTGGCTTGTCGATGGTTTTTCAGGCATGGTTGTTCACCTTGATGTGATTCATGAGCTATTCGAGACTGTAAATCTAAAAGTTTTAACAAACTAAAGGAACTGGATTAACATCGCAATCAATAGTATAGATAGAAATAAGGAGAGACAAGATAGTACCTAAAGGTGAACAACTAGTATATCTACTGAGAGGCTAATCGATTGTACTTATAACACAATATAGTACTAACAAACAGAGCTGTAGTAATAACATCAGTAAGATGACAGGGAGTGATTTGGTTCATTAGTCGTACCTAAAGTCACTATTAATATGATTTATACAATACAACAGTGCTGTTTTACAGCTAAGAGGTGCTAGATAGGGAGTACTTATTAAAAAAAGAAAGGTTAGCGAAATTGAAGGTTTGTTCGAAGGTTTGAAAGACGACCAACCACCACGAGTAAAAACGGTTGTGTACAAACTTGTCGCAGCGGTAAAATGTTCTGTTGGTGTTTTAATGAGAGAAGAGGAGTAATTCTGACAATCTCTTTGTTTTGTATAAAGGGGACAAATGTGTCCCCTTATATATCCGTTGCAGCTTAAGTGTGATCTTAACCCCGCGTTATTGATGTAATCACGTGGAAACAACCGCTTCTCAATTCTCTCTAGTTGCTCACAGACTGGGAGAGATCTGTCATTTTCACAGATGATTCAAAAAGCTTGAGAAACAGCCTTCATCTCTGTTGGATATCTGGGAGCATTGATATTTATTGCACTTACTGTACGGTACTATCAACCGATCACGTTCTTTATGCCACCAAACGTAACGGATATTTGTGCTTGTAGTGTTTGAACCAAAAAGGGGCTTTTTCTATGGGTCATCCAACGTTTTCATGACTTTCTGCCCATCGTTTCGGATTATCTGAAATTGTTCTTTTGAATTGTATTATTATAAATGACGGGCTGAGTAAAAATTTAGGGATACGCTAACTTTTGAAAAAGAAACCTGATAGATATTATAATTCCGAAACCATCAATTTATACTATATTTTATCCTTAGTGGTGGGCTAAAGGTCCCAATGCCTCAACACGATTCCAAATTTGAGCTTATTCCAAAAAACAGGGCAACGTTTCTCACCTCATGGCTAATAACAAAATACTTACAAGTAAAGTGAAGACATACATAGGCCTTTTGTCAACTCAGCTTCTGACCGCACAGGTGATGTTGATAAAAGTGTGAGAATAATTTGAAAAGAAAGTAATCAATGGCATTATTATTAGAAACATATCCCCATGGAGGGGTGTTTTTTTTCCTATTTCTAACAGATTCTTTGGAGTTCAAAATTGCAAACGCTGGCAATAATAGCCTTTGTGAAGAATGTCGCGATTTTCCTACAAACCAATTTGGAATGTGTATTTGGTTTTCAAAGGCCTCTTGGGGAGGTCTCATCAAGCTAAATCTGTAAAATCTTTTGGCATTTCCCCCAAACACAAAACCGGAGATTCTCTGGATAGCTTTCGAAATGGAGACTTGGGAAAGCGGGGATGCGGAATCAAGGCTGGATGATTATTTTGTAGATGACGATACCACTTTGAAGTGAAGAAATCCTTGAACTTGACATTCAAGTCTTGACTAAAACTCCCAACCAATATTTACGATGGTTATAAAATTTCGAATTACCTAGGCTGATATGATTGTTAGATCATAAAAACACTCTTGAAACATGAAATCGTTGAGTAATAGATTGAAAGTGAAACTAAATTGCCTATTTCGACTGGTAAAAGAAAATTATGTGAATTTTAAACACCAAACAGGTTGGGTATGTTGCACCAATTCTTATTAATCACCGTTCCCATTAAGAGAAAGAAAAACTTCAAAAGAGCAATTAATGAAAAGAAAACAGTAGTTTTTGGGTGAAAGTTTGTACTAGAAGTCATTTCCGCAAATCAAGCTAAAGTTTTGTAAAATTCAAAATGCTGGTTATTAAAAAGTCTTCAGTGTGATGGTTACAGGAAATCAAAGCACAATCTTTATTTTTTATTTGGATTTTAATTCAGACCATGGTTAAAACACAGTTCTTCCATCAACTTAAGAAAGCAAGCCCGTTGTAAAGGTTTCTTTAGATCATGGAGGCAGGATTTCCTGGTGCGATGGCATTATAATTGATGGGAAAACAAACCTAAACTGGAAGAAAAGAATATCAACATGAATTTATAGGCATCAGACCAAATATTTATGTTGGACATGGCTGTCTTACAATCACCGATAACTCTCCAATGTTACAACTAGCCTTAATCCTTCTCCATGCCGGATATCTCCGAGCTCAGCCTCATGAACACAAATTCTGAGGAATTTATAAAACCCTGAGCTTCATGCTTTTATTTTTTGCTTGAGAAGGAATAATTTGCGCTTGTCCGATCTAAGTAAACCAAATGAAAAGGGATTTTTTCAACAAGTCCCTAGACACAATTGAACACATCTATGACAATATCTTAGACACCTACACAAAGAAAAACTCACTTTTTCAAGTATCCCGTTTCTCTAAGGCAAGAAAAAAATGGTACTGACTTTTGATGATCACAATTCACCAAATACAAGTCTCTAGAGGAATTGATGCTATGTCAAAATACCAAAGCTTGAAAAGGTGTATAAGAAGGTCCAGGTTGAAACCATTAATTATTTTGTTGTTGGCCATATCAGTATTATTAGTTATTTTTATTATGACGATTATTCTTATTATTATTTTGATTATTATTCTTATTATTATTATTCTTATTATTATTATTCTTATTATTATTATTATTATTATTATTATTATTATTATTATTATTATTATTATTCTTATTAATATTCTTATTATTTGTATTATTATTCTTATTCTTATTCTTATTATTATTATTATCATTCTTATTATTATCATTCTTATTATCATTATTATTGGTGTTATTATTATTATTGGTATTATTATCATCATTATTATTATTATTATTATTCTTATTGTTGTTATTATTCTTATTGTTGTTATTATTATTATTCTTATTATTTTCTTATTATTATTCTTATTATTCTCATTCTTATTATCATTATTATTTGTGTTATTAATATTATTGGTATTATTATCATTATTATTATTATTGCTATTATTATTGATTTTATCATTGCTATTATTGCTATCATCATTATGATTTCTATTATTCTTATTGTTATTCTTATTATTAAAATTATGATTATTATTAGTGGTTGCTATAAAAATGATATTGATTATAAGACCATGATGGGTGTTTGAAGCGTCTTAATTTTGACTATGAAACACATTGTTGTGAGTGAAAATTGCTTTTTAAGGATCACAATATGATAGATAAATCCAAATTATAGGCTGTCATTTTTTGTTGACTCACTCCATTTGAAGTATAAGTGGTATTATAATTACATCCTATATAATCCAAAAATTCATAAAAACCCACAATAGTTTCTGTGGAAACAAATTCATCATTTGAAATTGAAAAAAACTATAAAAAAATTGTAGGATTTAGGCAATTTTCAAAAGGTTGATCTGATGAGACATCAATTTAAAATTTGAATGACTTTGGGGGTTTAATATATTTTATTTGGAATGTATTTATTTTATAATGAGGAATGAACATCTCATATTGATGGTACTTACCTTAGAATATGCCATGATCCGAGGTGGGAATCATCAGATAGAACTCAATATCTTGCAAGAGAACCAGATTAGGAATGGTGTTTCATCCTTTGTTGAGAGCCAAGAGTACCTTTATACTAAGTATAAAAGACTAATTGGTATTCCAAGAAAGCTCTTACTGAATGAGGAACCAGAATCTTCCCAAAAATGAGTATTTATTTGATCACTTGAAGTTGATAACAACCACTAAAGAAGAAGTAGAAGTAGAATTTTTAATTCTTCGAACTAAAATAAGCCATATTACAATTATCTTGAAATTCATTTGGGATCATTTTAATCAAGTTGGGTAACCTTGTTTGTGAGTAAGTGAATCCATGGATCTAAGAACAGATTTGGATTATACACAAAAATTCACCTAGGGTAGCTTCTTATATTGAATAAGCTTAAATTAACTCTATGAGGTGGTAATATGGAAAATGCTTCAATATCACATGAAATAATTGTGAAAACTTTTGTTTTTCTCAATTTCATTCCAAAATAATGGGAATGTGAGAGATCCAATATTAAATATACATTAAGATCAGTGTTACACATGTTTGTGGCACTTAAAAATACTATATTCTTACATACAACCCATAGTGGATATCAGTCTTGAAGCCTGAATTACTATTTTTGAAATGAAAATAGCTAAGGGGGACAAAAGACATCAAAGAGAGTCAGGGTAGGCAAATTCTGAGACCTCTTAGGTGTGGAAAGCTCCAAAGCTTGGATTAATTGCTGATCATGGCCCAATCAGTATGCTAAAGCATTTTAGGAATTTGGTTACCAAGTTAAAGTCCCATTAAATCATAAGAAAATTGCAAATAAGCTTCTATTTTGACATGACAAGGAGGTAAAGAGAAGCTCTGACTCCTGTGAAAATGTAAATTATTGATGATTTCCTATCAATAAAGGTTAAAAGGGTATACTGTGCTATTTGCAATTCTGTAAGATGTGACTATGAAACTGGTGATAATATTACTATTAATCAACAGTACTATGTCTGTTCTTATGAAATATAATAATAAAATATTATTATAACCACAATTAAATAATTAAAAAAATTATTTCTTTCACGTGTTAAGCACTACTAGTGATTTTAACAGTGAGCAAGTAATTGTCTACAAGAATCAATTACAAGAAGAATTTAATAATAAAAACTTCTTTATTAAAATAATAAAATTATTTTAATATATAATTATCTTTTACAAGAATAATTATAAAGATAATTCTTGAAGAAAACTATTACTAGAGAAAAACTTTAAGAATTAAGAATAAATGACTCACTAATACTCCAAAGAACTTATTGATAGATAAGAGTAGAGAAATTTGACGTAGAATTGTGGATTTAAGGGATCAAAAAGGATTTATAACAGTATTACAACAAAATATAGTTGGATTCTATGATTTCACGTCTTTCTGGATGATTTTGAAAGATTTAAAACACTTAAGAATAGCTTTAACTAATACTTACTTGTTGGTAATAATGATTTAATAAATTGATAAGATGATGATGAGGAAAAAACAGCAAGAAGAGGCTTCTTTTAAGTCAACAACAGCTCACAGAGGCGTGCCATGGAGCAAACTGAAAAACCAATGAGTGAGAAAACAATAATCCTTTTTGGATTAATGATTGCATCATCTGTTGTCACGTAAGATTATCATAATTACTTAATTGATGCTTTTACGTGACTACCAACCCCAATATGGTTAAGAATAAAAGGAGTAACATCTGCAAATATTCTTTTATTCTAAAATAATCATTGATTTCTCAAAGTTATCAATGTTATTGCCAATTTCATCACAGGTTGTAATTACTGTGAATTTTTGAAGAGTCAGTGTTTCACATAGAATGGTCAAAAATGGACTGTAAGTAAAACTTTTAATTTTACTAGTAAAACCATAATTCTTTTTGGTTGTACCATAGATGATACAGTTCTTCATTGGTCCTGAAATTTTCAGGAAGATTAATTAAGAATTGTATTTTAATGAATTTTTGAAGTTTTTACCTCATTTCTACGTAGAATTGCAAATAGCAGTATTTTGCTGGTTGCTATGAGGTAAATCAATGAATATGGATCCCAAAAGGGTTTAATTACTCTTTTAGGGTCTATTCATGGAAAGTCATCAAGAATTGACGTGGTTACAGGAGCCTAAGTAGCTTATTACCTCCTTGGCACGTCAAAATAGCAGGTTATTTGCTATTTTTCTTATGATTACAGTAGGTGTAACTTGGTAACCAAGTTCCCAAAGAGTTTTAGTTTACCAATTGGGCCAAGATGAGCCATGGATCCATGCTCTGGAGCTATCCACGCCTCTGAGGCCTCAGAAGTTGGGTACCCTGGCTCTCTTTGATGTCTTTTGTCCCCCTTGCTTAATTTTTACGTCAAAATAGTAATTTAAGCTTAAAGTGAGATATCCACTATGGGTGTACCAAAAGTCCATGTAAGAATACCATGATATTAAGTGCTCAAAACATGCATAACACTATTCTTAGTGTATATGTAACATGGGATTTCTCACTTTCCCATTATGTTGGCTAAAAATCAAGAAAAACAAAAATTTTCACGGATCTTTTATGTGGTATTAATGATGTGGTATTGAAGTATTTTCCATTTTACCACCTCAAATACTTAAATTGAGCTTATTCACTCTATGGAGCTACCCTAGGTGAATTTTTGTGTAGGATCCAAATCTGGTCTTAAATCCATGGATTTACTTACTCAATAAAAAGTTATTCATCTTTTCTGAAATTGAAAATGATGAATTTTGGATATATGCATGACTTATGAGTTTTGCATAATTCAAAATTTCTTTTTAAGATAATTGTGGCCTATTTGGGTATGTAAAATATACCTCAAGGCTCACATTCCCTCCCACCAAAAAATAAAATTGTACTACAATTTTATTAGTGATAAAAGAATAAGGCCCCAAAGGGGGGTAATGTCCACTGTCCAACCTCTTCAAATTACTCAGATCAAGTAATTTAAAGCACATTTATAGACATATTCAGGCTTGTGGCCTTCTTTCATGTCTAAATCTTCTTAAGAGTTTATCTGAGTCAGGTATTTCTGATTCTGCCATCCATTCATCTTCATGTACTGGATTTCTATATCTGACAAGATATTCTCTTTGATTTTTACCCCTAAGTCTCCTTTCTTTAATGACTTTCTTTATCTTTTTGTCTTCATTCTGTTCCATAGGTGGTACAGTTAAAGGAGTTGGGTTTCTTAAAGGAAACAATTCTTTATCAGCTGGTTGATAAGGTTTTATCAAGCTGACTGGAAATGTGGGGTGTTTATTTTCCAATTCACCACTCAATTCCACTTGAACTGCATTGGTTCCATGTAAAGCAACAATAACAAAAGGTCCTAAATAAGAATCTTTAAGTTTCTTTGGGCCTTTGATATTATTAAAATTCAAGGTTGAAACTAGAACTAAGTCCCCTACTTTGAAGTCTGGTACTTTATGACTCTTGTCCCACTTCTGTTTTGCATAATCAAAAGCATCATCCATACTCTGTTTTGCATGGTGTTTTACTTTATCTAGCATTAATTTGAAGCTGGAAGCTGTAGGATGAATGTCTATCAAGTCTTTCCTCAGTGTGTCTGCTGGGAGTCTTGGATTCCATCCTTTTTCTAACATAGCAGGAGTTTGTCCTGTGGAAGAGTGGACTGATGTCTTGTATGCCAATTCTAATGCAGGTATCAGAGTGCACCAGTCATGGGTAAAGCCATCTGAGTCTTTGAATTCTAATCCATAAGCACAAAATCTCCTGATCATGTCTTCTAAATTTTGAATCATCCTTTCTGCTAGCCCATCTGTTTGAGGGTGATATGCTGTAGAGAATGATAACTTAGTCCCAAACAATCTATGAAGATTGGTCCAAAGTGCAGATGTGAATTTGGGATCTCTGTCACTTATGATATTCTTAAATAACCCTGTATGAGAAATAACTCTACTCCATAAAAGAAGAGCTGTATCCATAGCAGTGTCATCTTTATGACATGGTAGGAATATGGGAGTTTTGCTATATCTGTCTACAATGACTAAACAAGCATTATAACTTTTGTCACCACTTGGAGGAAGTGCTGTGACCCAATCCATGTGAACAACTTCCCAAGGGGATTTTGGTTCTTGAATATGGATCATCAATCCAAATTTCTTGCCTGTACTCCTGTTTGCTTTTTGGCATCTATCACAGGTATGGCAATACTCAATGGTTTCTTTTCTCCAAGATGGCCACCATGCACAGTTTTTTACTTTTTCAAGTGTTCTGTCTTCTGATAGGTGTCCAGAGTAAATGCTATCATGGCATTCATGAAGAATGGTATTGATAAGCAATCTACTACACAGTGTCATCACACAAGAATGTTTTGTTCTATGGTAAATAATCCCATCAAACAAGTGAAATCTTCCTTCAGAATAGGAATTTTTCCAAACTTCATCTAGTGCATTAACCAAAGATGTGTCTTTGCAGTCTTTATCCAATAAAGAAGTCAAGATATGGCAATTCTTGTCTTGTTTATAAGACTCTCTGACCTCTTCAAAGAATTCAGTCCCAATATCAGTTATGTTAATTCCTTCAATTGGAATCTGTGGTTCAGCTTCCAAAGGTACATAAGCTGGGTTATCAGGAGTGTTGGCTAAAGCCCATCTACTAAGTCCATCAGTATTTTTGTGGATGTTTCCTGCTTTATGAACTATAGTCATGTTTCCTCTATATTCTTGAATGGCTATTTGCCATCTCAACATATGTCTGTTGGGAGTTTTCATGTTAAGAAGTGATTTTACGGCATTACAGTCAGTTATCACTTCAAAAACACTGCCATCAAGGTAATAGTGTAATTTCTCAAGTGCCCATACCAAACATAAGCACTCCATTTGGCTTGCACCATATCTGGCTTCTGTTGGTTTGATTTGCCTTGAGATATAACAAACTGGTCCTTCTGTAGGTTTGTCATCAATAATCTGGACTTGATGTAGGGCTGCCCCTAGTCCATCTCCACATGCATCAATGTACAATTTAAAAGGAATATTCCAGTCAGGCATGAGGAGTAAAGGTGCTTCTGTAAGGGCTTTCTTTATCTTCTCATAAGCTTTAATTCTTTCCTGTGTCATCTCAAATACAGTCTGTTGATCACAGATTCTATAGAGTGACTTGGCTAGAATTGCAAAATCTTTCAAGTGTTGCCTATAGTAACTAGCAAATCCAAGGAAAGACATCATTTCTTTTTTATTCTGGGGTATTGGCTTAAGTAACACTGCTGCTACTTTATTCTTGTCAATACCCAAGCTCAAACCAGAAACAACATGTCCTAATGCTTTGAGTTCTTCAAAACCAAAATTGCATTTCTTAAGTGAAATTTTCATGTTCACTTCTGCAACTTTATGAAGTACTCTTGCAAGTCTTTCAAGGTGCAGAGACCATGAGTCAGAACATATAATAATATCATCAATATAAATGATAAGCCATCCTTCAGACAACTCTGTGGGGAAGATGGTATTCATCATTCTTTGATAATGAGATGGAGCATTTTTAATGCCAAATGGCATTCTAAGATACTCAAAAATGCCACAGTGGGTGATATTTCTAAGTAATTTCTTAGCTTTAGGCGTCAAAACATTTTGATGAAAACCTTTCAATGCATCCATTGATGTTATATACTTGGCTTTAGACAATTGAGTCAAGGTTTCTT
Source organism: Austropuccinia psidii (assembly GCA_023105745.1). NCBI lineage: Eukaryota > Fungi > Basidiomycota > Pucciniomycetes > Pucciniales > Sphaerophragmiaceae > Austropuccinia > Austropuccinia psidii. The sequence continues at coordinate 29,810,337 of JALGQZ010000007.1, read as the reverse complement.
GAATTCTAGGGATTGGATACCTATCTGGAACTGTGTAGGTATTCAAAGCTCTAAAATCTCCAACCATTCTTGACTTATCATTATGCCATGCAATAATAACAGGTGTTGTCACTTCAACTTCCTCATTATGGCCTACTTTCCTTAGCACACCAAGTTGGATCAACTCTTGGATATGTTTTTCCAAGGCCTCTCTAGCTCTGGGACTGGCTGGATAAGCTGGTCTTCTAAGTACTGGAGGATATGGTCTGTCAATATTAAGAGTAATATCAACTTCATGTCCTCTTATAGTGCCTAATGGTTCATTATCAGAGGCAAATGCATTTTTATATGTGTATAACACATTAATAAGCTCATTCCTCATCTTTGGTGACAATGATTGATTAATTTTTGCTTCAACAAGTTGATTAGCCACAAATTCATCTTTGTAAGTATCTTTGACAGAAGATACTACAGATATCTGTTTTGGCATATTGAAGAAAGCAAATTTTTGTCTCTTGTTATCTCCAATTTTGAAATATCTGTCTTTATGGTTATTTATATCAATACCATAAATATTTAAGTAATAATTTCCAAGAATGATGTGCTGAGATGTGCAATTATCCATTACTACAATCTCAGTTTTCATTCTTACACTTCCTGCTGGATGTGGGAATACAATATTAGTGTCCAATATGCCCAAGGGGTACATATTGTTACTGGCACTACTGAATTGTACACCTTCTATTGGTAATAGATGGTTTTTCCATTCAGGAAGTATAATTGGGAGATAATCTTTGCCAACACAAGTGCAAAATGCCCCTGTATCCAAATTTACTTTGGCTTCAATATCACTCATCAGAACTGATGTGATACAGGATGCTCCAGCAGTATAACCCTTTCCTCTAGCAGGTTTTGTCTTACACATTCTGGCATCTTGGATATTGATCAGGTTGCAGCAATCTTCACTGTACTGTGGCAAGAGGGTATGGACTTCTGTGACCTCAAAGAAAGCTGAAATGTTTTCAATGGGATAGTCCTCCACTGGTGTATCTTCAGAGACTGCAGAATCTTGATCAGACTCCTCTTTCTCTTCAGTACACTGAATTTCTTCAATGACCTGAACTTCATTGATTTTTGTCTTCTTAGGACAAGTGTTGGCTAAATGTGAAGTACTTCCACATTTATGACACTTCAAGACAGGTCTTTCTGGTCTTCTTTCCTCTCTAGGAATCTTTGAGACTATTTTGGACTCTATTGGGTTTTTAATCCAAGTCTTACCAATTCCTGTCCTGGTAATGATATCTTCCATAGCATTAATGTAGTCCTCTGTTGAACAAGGTTCCACACATCTGCTTTTGATAGCATGTTCCAATTCTCCTCCACACTTTCTTGATATTTTCATATTAATCATAGTGTCAGACATATCTGGGTGTAAAGCAGATAATCTGTCTTTTTGTTTGAAGAACCAAGTAAGTGGTTTGTCTTTTTCTGAGTTAAAAATGGAACTTTCAAAAGCATTCTCCATTTTAAACCTCCAAGAATTATTGGCCCATTTGGTAATCACTTCAGATTTCCACCAAGACCAGTCATGTTTACCATGATCAATCCTCATTTTGTAATACCATTTCTTTGCAGTTCTGGTAAACAAACAGTGTAATTTTCCCACTATGATTTCATCAGGTATATTAAAGTCTTCTTGCAACATATCAATAGTCCTGATGAATTCAATATGGTTGTATTCTCCTTCACCAGAGAATGTTGGCCATTCTTCTATTTTGGGAATATCTCTTGCAGAGTAGGCATTTTCTCCTAAGAATGGAGTCAAACTTTCTTTGACAGAACGTTTTTCTTCAGTCAAAGGTGTAGAATGTCTTGGCATATGTGGTTCATGATTCTTATGAATTTGCTCCACACTTGCAATTATATCATTCTTCAATTTCTACCTCTCACTGTCACTTTTTGCTAAATGTATAGCAAATTGATTGGTGTTCTTAACTATTTGTAAGACATGGTCTTCAAGAGTTTTAAGTCTATCATTTACTTTAAAAATGGAAGGATCCTCTGTGTCATTATTTTGACATTGGGTCTCAATTCTTTCACAAGCATTGCTAATTGACTCAAGGGTGACAGTTGTCACTTGATGCCAATCAGAATGTTGCTTGTCATTTTTCTTTAAATCATTGATGTCTAATGTAATTTGCTTTAACTTTGACTCAAGTTTGCCAATTTCTACACTAATACTTCTATGTACATCATTTATTTGCGTGGAAAAGTCCTGTTCATCCTTTCCTGCTCCTTGGCTGTGAATTCCATAAGAGTTCTGGCCATATTGAAAACACTGTCCACGGCTGAAGGCTCCAATTTGGGGATCCTGTACCCTTGTGGGTAAGGTCTGTGCCAATTGGCTTTGCCTTTGCCCTTGCCTTGATGGTTCTTGGGACCTCTCTGTTTCTTTTGAGGTCCTTTGGGCTTGTCCTTGGGCGCTTCTGGAGCTGGTTTGGAGCTGGTAGATGCCACTGGTGCCTCTGTCTCCAAAGCTGGAGTCATTTCCAACTCTTTCTTCTGGTCTATGGATAAAAGACTTTGGTTCTTCAACCAATTCTTTATCTTTTTGACCTTGTCTTTGCAAGACAGGGGGCTCCATCCTCCTAAGAGTTCTATGGTCTTCTCCTGACCCAGAAAGCTCTTGATGTGTAAGTAGGAGTTCATGGCCCCCTGCCAAAGGCTTGGGCAGATTTCCCACTCCTCTTCCTTGGCTGCTCTGAACCAGTTTTTGTACTGGCATTGATATATTTCTATTGCTGCCACCTGAAAGTGGTTCAGCCCTGGAAATATTACCATAAATCAGTTCAGGCTCAGAATTTACGTCAAAATCTGTTGGTACAGACCTTGGGGAATGGGGGGCAACTCTGGCATCCTCCATATGTGCCTTTCTTGTGGAAGATTTGGTACTTCTGGATTTGGTCTTGCCTCTTCCTTGTCCACATCCATCTGGTTGGACTGAATAGTTGCTTCCATCTCTGGTATGCACCATTTTCACGTCAATTTAAAGATAAAAGGTGAAAATATAAGATAAAATACACACCTTTTGGTGGTAATTTAGCTTTTTCTGAGTTGAATAAGGTGCCTCTTTTAGCAATCTGCACCTCAATACTGTCTTCAGATTCTGCTTCTGAAGATTCTGGACTATTGATGTATCTTTTACTGAGTCTGTTAACAGCTGCACAGTATTTGATTAAAGACACTTAAAGAGAAAAAATATGATAAAAGAAATTATTTTTGTGTTTTGAGATATTTTTAAAAGATTTTTTATGAATTTTATTATTTTTTAATATTAAAAAAATTATTCTTTTTAAAGAAAAAAATTAAAATTTAAGATTTTGAATGAAAATTAATTCAGAGTAACTCAAAGAATAATTTTATAAGTTTTTGGATGTGAAAAAGCCACGTGTAAAACAGTATAAAATTAAACCAAATTCCTCAATGAAAAAGATTTCCAAAACAATTTCAAAAATAAGAGTTATTTTGACTTTAAAATGAAAGAAAAAAAATATTCAATTAATATATTTTAGAGCTTAAAAATATATTAATTAAGGGTACAAGGTTCAAAAAACACGGCCAGGCCCCCAAATGTAAGATGTGACTATGAAACTGGTGATAATATTACTATTAATCAACAGTACTATGTCTGTTCTTATGAAATATAATAATAAAATATTATTATAACCACAATTAAATAATTAAAAAAATTATTTCTTTCACGTGTTAAGCACTACTAGTGATTTTAACAGTGAGCAAGTAATTGTCTACAAGAATCAATTACAAGAAGAATTTAATAATAAAAACTTCTTTATTAAAATAATAAAATTATTTTAATATATAATTATATTTTACAAGAATAATTATAAAGATAATTCTTGAAGAAAACTATTACTAGAGAAAAACTTTAAGATTTAAGAATAAATGACTCACTAATACTCCAAAGAACTTATTGATAGATAAGAGTAGAGAAATTTGACGTAGAATTGTGGATTTAAGGGATCAAAAAGGATTTATAACAGTATTACAACAAAATATAGTTGGATTCTATGATTTCATGTCTTTCTGGATGATTTTGAAAGATTTAAAACACTTAAGAATAGCTTTAACTAATACTTACTTGTTGGTAATAATGATTTAATAAATTGATAAGATGATGATAAGGAAAAAACAGCAAGAAGAGGCTTCTTTTAAGTCAACAACAGCTCACAGAGGCGTGCCATGGAGCAAACTGAAAAACCAATGAGTGAGAAAACAATAATCCTTTTTGGATTAATGATTGCATCATCTGTTGTCACATAAGATTATCATAATTACTTAATTGATGCTTTTACGTGACTACCAACCCCAATATGGTTAAGAATAAAACGACTAACATCTGAAAATCTTCTTTTATTCTAAAATAATCATTGATTTCTCAAAGTTATCAATGTTATTGCCAATTTCATCACAGGTTGTAATTACTGTGAATTTTTGAAGATTCAGTGTTTCACATAGAATGGTCAAAAATGGACTGTAAGTAAAACTTTTAATTTTACTAGTAAAACCATAATTATTTTTGGTTGTACCATCGATAATACAGTTCTTCATTGGTCCTGAAAGTTTCAGGAAGATTCATTAAGAATTGTATTTTTAATGAATTTTTGAAGTTTTTACGTCATTTCTACGTAGAATTGCAAATAGCAGTATTTTGCTGGTTGCTATGAGGTAAATCAATGAATATGGATCCCAAAAGGGTTTAATTACTCTTTTAGGGTCTATTCATGGAAAGTCGTCAAGAATTGACGTGGTTACAGGAGCCTAAGTAGCTTATTACCTCCTTGGCACGTCAAAATAGCAGGTTATTTGCTATTTTTCTTATGATTACAGTAGGTGTAACTTGGTAACCAAGTTCCCAAAGAGTTTTAGTTTACCAATTGGGCCAAGATGAGCCATGGATCCATGCTCTGGAGCTATCCACGCCTCTGAGGCCTCAGAAGTTGGGTACCCTGGCTCTCTTTGATGTCTTTTGTCCCCCTTGCTTAATTTTTACGTCAAAATAGTAATTTAAGCTTAAAGTGAGATATCCACTATGGGTGTACCAAAAGTCCATGTAAGAATACCATAATATTAAGTGCTCAAAACATGCATAACACTATTCTTAGTGTATATGTAACATGGGATTTCTCACTTTCCCATTATGTTGGCTAAAAATCAAGAAAAACAAAAATTTTCACGGATCTTTTATGTGGTATTAATGATGTGGTATTGAAGTATTTTCCATTTTACCACCTCAAATACTTAAATTGAGCTTATTCACTCTATGGAGCTACCCTAGGTGAATTTTTGTGTAGGATCCAAATCTGGTCTTAAATCCATGGATTTACTTACTCAATAAAAAGTTATTCATCTTTTCTGAAATTGAAAATGATGAATTTTGGATATATGCATGACTTATGAGTTTTGCATAATTCAAAATTTCTTTTTAAGATAATTGTGGCCTATTTGGGTATGTAAAATATACCTCAAGGCTCACAAATTCTATGTAGAAATAAGGTAAAAACTTCAAAAATTTATTGAAAAAATTCTTGATGAATCCTTCTGAAACTTTCAGGAAAAATGCAGAATGATATGATCCATGATCCATGAAGAAACCAAAAAGAATTATGACCTCATAATTAAAATCAAATTTTTTACTTACAGTCCATTTTTGATGATTCCACATGAAACACTGAATCTTCAAAAATTCACAGAAAATACAACCTGTGATGGAATTTCAAATGAAACTGATAGCTTTGGAAAATTAATGTTTATTTTGAAATATCAGAGGATTTAAAGTTGTTACCCCTTTTATTCTTAACCACAAATAGATTGGTAGTCATGTAAAAGCTTTAAGTAGGTAATCATGATTATCTTACATGACAACAAATGATGCAATCAACAATAAAAAAGGGGAAATTGTTTTCTCACTCACTGGTTTTTCACTTTCCTCATGGCATGCCTCTGTGAGCTGTTATTGAGTCAAAAGAGGCCTCCTCTTGCTGTTTTTTCAAAATCATCTTGCTATCCAATTATATTTTTAATACAAACAAGTATATATTAGTTAGAATATTTTCTCAAGTGTTTGAAATCTTTCCAAATAAATAATGAATATGTGAGATCATAGAAATATACTATTTCCAATAGTATCTAGCTATTATATTGTTCTATTATTGCTATAGAGCAATTTTGACCCTTTAAATCCACAATTTAGCTGTTAAATCTCTCCACCAATTCTTTTCACGGTCTTATTGGAGTATTAGTCGGTGGTTTATATCAATTCATAAGCATTTTATTCTAGTAATATTTTTCTTCAAGGATTATCTTGATAATTATTCTTGCAAAAGATAATTATATATTTAAATAATTTTATTAATTTAATAAAGAAGTTTTATTTTCAAATAATTCTTGTAATTTATTCTTGTAGACAATGAATGCCTACTGTTCTAAAAAGTATTAGTGGATGACAAGTAAAACAAACAATTAAATAAATAATTATTTAATTGTGGTTATAATAAGTTTATTTATCATGATTCTTAAGACCAGTCATAGTACTGATGATTAATAGTAATATTATCAACAGTCCACCAATACATCTTAAAAACTAGGTTTGCATTTTCACATTGGAGTTACCACTTCCTGTTTTTGTGACTACAATGAGAGTTTCCATTGATACAAACTGTTTTTTTATCAATCAAAGAATCAAAGCCTTCTTTTTTGGAATATTTGAGTATATGTTTTTTTGAGTTAAAAGGAGGAATTTTTTAATCATTTGATTTTGAGTATATTCTCAAGATATTGAAAAACTGTATTAATTTAGAATAATCAGAGCAAAATGATGACAGCTAAAAAATTCTGATGATGGAGCTTCAAGTACTGAAATATATTAACAATATGGCTTGATATAAATATGAATAAAATGTCTTTCTACTTTCATCAACAAAATATAATTGAAATAATAAGATGAAGGTTTCAATTTTTTATTGAAGAAATGTCATATTGGAAGGATAGAATTTCTTGTCTCTGAAGAGAACTATTTCCCTCAGAAATGGTTCAAGGAATATAAGCATTCTTTTCTTGGCTGGATAAATCAGAAGCAGAAATAGTTTTACCTCAATTGTGATCCAGCTTCAAAATTTTAAGAATTTGCATACTTAACCTATCAAAGCTTGAGATATGGTTGGAGGGCTCTGTTTTTGAGTGAATTTGGGAAGTTATTCAAAAATAAATATGGATTGGTTTTGTTTTGATGTCAAATTAAGACTATAATTCATTATCTTGCAAATCCAATATTGATAATTAGATTAATTGAAAAAATTATTGAGAAAAATATGTGGTATGATTGTATGACCTTATTTCAAGCAATCCAGAGATAGTGGCTTGTTTGGGATATCAAAGCACATTTGGAACCTAAGAAAGATATATTGTGAGATATAATAATATGTTTCAAATTAGTTTTCCTCATGGTTAATAAGACTTTTCCCCAAGCTTTATTGTAAGGAAATGAAATTAAAAATAATGAATTAACTATACTGAGACTCTTAACTTGTGTTCACTACTGATTGGATAGCTATTCTAATCTCTGTATTAAATTGAATTTTTATGAAAAGGCATTAGTTTGTGAAGAATTTGAATCTCAATAAACATATCTCCAGAAGATTATCAATATAAAATAACTGAATACTTTTAATGACTAAATATGTCATAGAAGGTACTTTTTAAGGTTTGAATATGGAAATTTGATTAAAAATCAAGTACTTCTCCTTTCCTAAAAATTCTTAAAAGGTAAAATTATGTATGGATGGTAATTTTAGAGTTTTAAAAGAAGAACACATTGAGTTTTTTTTTATTTTTTTTGGTGTTAAACAATAATATTCAAAAGATTTATTATCTTAACAAGAAAAAACATCTATCCAAAAATAGTCTCCAAGAGATATTAATGGCTGTAAAAGATATTTTTTCAAGAAAAATTCAAATTATAGTCAATAAATCAATTGAAAACAAATTCCTATAATAAAGATCAAAAAAGAATCTCTAAAACTGATATCAAAGAGAAAGCATTCCAAAAGCAACAAGAGTGAATTTGAAAATAGAGTGACAAAGCTCACAGTGATAAAAAATTCTTTCATTCACTTTTGTGGCAGTTAAAGGGTAAAAATGATTATGAAGAGTCACAAACAATCAGTAAAATGATTTTCTCACATGCTAATAATATTTAAAGTTACTAAAAATTGGTGGTCATTCTTTTATAACCACCAATTTTCCTTCTCAAAGGGTAAGATTTACTCTGATATTATTTGGGAAACATTACAGCTACATACAAGTCAATTTTGGAATACTGAACCCTGGTTTGGACCAAAAAAGGTCTTGTTTTAGCCATTTCTTGCTATTTTCAGCCATATTGGTCCTGTAAGACAGCCATTGTTGTAATTATAGCTGGTTGTAAGACACAAAAGCACATCAGAATGTGTGTAAAAAGCCTTGAAAACAGTTCAAGCTGTATTTTTTAGGTTTTTTCAACTGAAGGGGAGTTTTACCTCTTTGGAAACAATCAAAGCTGACCTAGTTGGTACCAAAACCCATAATCCATTGAGTTACACAGCTTGTGATTGATAAACTTTCAGGAAAAGGTTATGGAATTTTGTGTGGATTATGACAAGAAAAACCTTCAAGAAAGGAATTTGGGGGATTCTGGAACCCTTGGAGCCAAGATTCCCCTTCCCCCAAAGGTTTAGTCTTTACAACTTATTTTTTTATTTAATTCCTTGTCAGGAATTATACTTAAACTTATCAAAAATGGAATCAAATTCAAGAATTTCAGTGAAAATGTAATTTTTGGTTCTTCATTTGTATATTTAAGCTCCCTCATGCAATAAGCACACAAATCTTGAAAATTCCAATGGAAGTTATTCAATTACTCACAGCTACTAAATTACAAACCATACCCCAATCTTTTTCAAAAAAAAAATGGATTGATGAGGCAAAATGTGGTTCAGATACAATAAAGGCTTGAAGGATATCCAGATTTTCATACATAAAATACTAGAAACTTAATTTAAGCTCATTTGGAGTTGAGTTACAGAAATTCCACAATGAGGCCACCCCACCTGAAATTTCATGGGGAATTTTATTGCAAAAGAATTTCCATTTGTATATTTATTTCAAAAAAACTTATAATAATTTCTGTCAACTTTTTTCCAAAAATTGTTTTATTTGCAAGTTTTTTGTTGAAAATTCATTTTGATTCCATTTTTACATTTTTTTCTGAAATTATTTTTCTATAAATTGATCATTGATTAAATTTAATAATAAAATTTATTATCTTATTAAAAAATAAATATTTAATCTTATATCATAACGTATTTTTAAGTTCGTGGTCTTTTGGGTATATTACAATACCTCTAGGACTCACATTTCCTCACCCCCAGAAAAGAATATTGCTTTGTAATATTTTTTGTAGCATTTCTGAGATTTCTGAAAGTTTTGGTAGAATAAGGAATTTTGTTCCACTCTAAAAATTCATCTCCAAAAGTGGTATTAATATATCTCACAAAGTTTTCTCTCATGTACTTTGTCCTCAGCTCTATTTCTTTGAGAACATTGGTAATTCTCTTAATACCACATGTTTCAACAGGAGGTGTATGCTTTGAAGCTTTATTGATCAGAGTGTATGATTTGAAGCTTTATTGATCAGGGGAAATGTTTCAGAACCACCAGCTTTGAAAGAATTTATCAAGTTTACTGGAAATGTAGGATATTTTTCAGCATGTTTTTCAGATAGTTCTTTCTCTACAACATTTTTTCCATGAAGAGCTTTAGTTAAAATTTTCCTGAAGAGTAGTCTTTCAGCTTCTTGCATGCTTTGATATTATTGAAGTTGGCAATGGAACCAAATATTGAGTCAACCAATTTTGGGTCGCAAGCAGTATGTGACTTATCCCATTTGTCTTTGAAACATGAAAATTAAACCTCCATGAATATTACTGCATTTCTCATAGCCTTTTCAATACTTCCATTGAAATTAGAAGCTGTGCGACATCTTTAAACCAAATCTTTCCTCAAAAACTCATGTTTTAGTATGGGATTCCATCAGTTTTTTTAATATAAGGAGTATGTTTAGTACTGGGATGAAAAGATCTTTTATATACAGGGTAAATTGCAGGAAGGAGGGTAAACCCATAATTGTTGAATCCATAAAAATATCTGATCTTTAAGAAATATGCACAAAATATCCATACCATGTCCTTTAAGGTTTGTATGATTCTTTCAGATTAGCAATTGGATTGTGGGTGGTAAGCTGTTGAGAAGAATAATTTGGTCCCAAATGATTGTTGAAGATTTTTACATAGTTTTGAAGTGAATTTGGGATCTCTATCCATAATGATTTTGGTAAATACACAATCCTATGATGCTACTCTATTGAATATTAAGAGAGTTGTACCCATGGATGTATCATCCGTTTGCCATGGTAAAAGGATTGGATTCTTACTGTCACATACATTCTGAAAAACATCAACAAGAATTTGAGCTCTCCACTCATATTCATGTTGGGACAGCTGGTCCCCCCACCACCACAAAACAAATACCCTAAGATGTTTCATTACCCAAGAATCACATCTAAGAAGAAAAGGTTCCAAGATGAAGGTTGAACTTCCTTAACCAGTTTCTGCTATTATATGTCACAGTAACCCCTTCTGTGACACTTAATGAATCTGTTGAAAATCACTAGGAAGGTATTGTGGCTTCTTTAAGCTCCTGGTGGTAAGCAAGTTACCCAATTATCATGGAAAATCTTGAAAGGTTTACTTGGTTCCTGTATGTTGATTATAGTTCCAAGTATTTTGGCAGTAGATTTATTGGCTTTCTGAAATATTCCACAGGTTTTTCAGTATTCTTAATAATGTTTTTACCACATTGGCCACAATATGCAGGTCTTAATGTTTTTTTCTTGTCCTATCTCCATAAAGGTGTCTTAAGAAGGCAATATCCTGGCATGCTTTCAATACAAGGTTCATTAGAGATATATTTACAAATGTCATAACACAGCTGTTCTTTGTCCTATAGTAGCTTGCTCCGTAAATTAGGTTAATATTTCTTCATCATAAAAGGTTTTCCATATTTAATCCACAAAATATGTAAAAGAAGTATATTTAGAATATTTAGTATGAATTTGGCATAAAATGATGAAATTCCTTTTCTGAGTAAAGATGTTTCTTCCTTTTCCAAAGAAGGTGGTTTTCAGGTCTGTAAAGCCTATACCATCTATTGTAATTGGTGGAGAGGCTTCTTCTGGAAAATATGCAGTATTTTAAATGTTATTTTTTAATGGACATCTGCTCAATCCTTATGAGTTTTATTGATATTCCCATCTTTTCATACAATTTTAACTTTCCCTCTATATTGCGTTATGGCTTTTTCCCATCTATATATATTTGTTGTCAGCCTGTAACTCAAGGCCAGAGCACAAACATGACAGCCAAAATACCATAAACTAGTGGTAGAACAAAATACCACCAGAAGATAGAGCTGAGCCAAACAAGCTCAAAATACACCAAAGGAAAGAGGAAAATAACCTCTTTCCAAATATACAAGGACAAAAATCATAGGCCAAAGAATAAAAATGTTATTCAAGATCAAAGCAGTAGCTGAGAATAAACCTTAATTTTAACCTCTAATCTAAATCAAGAGAAACAGGCTGAACCTCCTCAAATGGGTGTTCAAATTAAGGCTCTCAATGAGGGCTATACAATGGTACTATCCAAAGTGAGATATAAACAAAACAACAGAAGTTATGGCGAAAATAAGGTCAAATAAGTGTGAATACAATATTCACCTCTCATCTGACTTCTACAGTTTTAGTGTGAGATACCTAACCTGAGGTCTTTTTGTAAAGGAATAAATCAGGGATATCTGATGGGGCCACCCATTTTTCCATAAATGAACTAGAACAAAAGTTATGGAGCCAGATATTTACATACAGGTGTGGAGAAAAATACATATCTGGATAATAAAAATTGAACATGGTATTACCTTTCAATATTTAATGATACCCATAACAAATGATGAACCATTGTATACATATCCTCAAGGGATACTTAATGAGCCAACCTTGAGCTAAATGTCTCAACAACTGACAAAGGTATGTCATTTTAAAGGTTCAAATCCCACATTTTGGCCAATACAGCTTTACTGTGGGATACATTCTGATATCTTTGATTATGAGGTGTCAAATATACAAAGTAGCTTTTTTATACTTCAAATCCTCATAGATCATTCAAGACTGGGGTCTCATACAGGTTCTGTACAGCATTCTACGCATAAGAGGATGGCTATGTAGTCCCCAGATGAGACCTTTCAACCTGTATTGCTGTAACCTGCCCAGATGTGTTTTTGAAACCACATATGAGCCCAATACAGAGTACAAAGGCTGTGAGAAAAACACAAGCCAGTCCTTGGAAGTGAAAATTCTTCACCTCCTCTACCTAAAATGGTCTAGAGGACCTTTTTACCCAATTTCATGATTGAAAGGGACCTTTCTCTGCCCAAAACAGAAATCCCCATCCTTCTCTTGAATTTCTACCTAGTAAAACTGTAAAAAACAATTATAATATTGGAAAAAAATCAGGTATAACTATAATTTAAAGTATTGTAGTCTTTATTATAATAACCCAATTGGTAAAGCTGCACCCAGGGTTTTCAATAGTGCTCATCATGACTATTTTTCTATAGTTAAACCCTTAATATTATTTTTTTATGAGCCTTTATATTATAACAAACTGTGTCACAGTCATGTTTTAAGTTTCAAATAGTCATATCACAACTTCTTCCTAGACTCTTCCTGACATTTTGGGGACCTGGTTCTGGTTTTTTGGTCTTTTCAGACTAATTTGGCTTTAGAACCAAGTTTCTCTTAATTTTTATGTTTTTAATAATTGCTGCTTTTTTTAGGCATACAGAAAAACTAATAAAATAATATATTGAATATCATATATTATTAATTTTTTTTAGTGGTATCTAAACATATACCACTGGGTTTTTTCATATTTCTTTTTCATGTGGTTTGATTATACTTTAATCAGCACAGACTATTTTGGGTGTGTTTTTGATATCAAAAAATTGAAAGACTCTTAATAAATTCTTCTTTTGAAAAAGAAAACCTTTTTATTGTAAATAACAGTTTCAGAGGCATGGTTGTACAAATTCATAATTTCAATCGTCCATCACAGACCCACTTTTAATATTACACTTGTGAATTACAAGTTAATCTGTGAGATATTTTGATACAAACTGTACACCATAAATCCGCCATACAGTATTTTTGACATGTGATTGATAATTTCAATTGAAACTCATAATAAAAAGGCAAAATATAGTAATATATTGCTCAGAGGCCATTCTTCAACATGCAAACAGTATTCAAAGAAGTCTCAATTGACATAGATCCTCTACGTTTCTGTTTCACTGGAAGAAAACTTCATACCACTTGAAACAAAGTCACAGGGAAACACACCTGTGACACCCTCAGATATAACAATACAGAAGGGAAAAGGGAAAAGGCAAAGTGATGGCCTTCTTACCACCAAAACGTGGAAACCAATAACCACTCAGAGTAGTAGAAAACAAAAGAAACTCTGCATCTATGCAAGATAAACCAATCTTGACAAATTGTACAGGGAAGATCCCCGTCTAAAGGCAAATTGCCCAGAGCAGGAGAAAAGAAATTTGTACAGGGGCCATTCAAAGGTGAATACCCTAAGAACACAAAGTTTTTGACTGCTTGAAAACACTAAAATGTCCCCTGTACACCCCAGGACTGTTCAGAATCTGAAGACCGCGGTATTGACACCAAGGACACCATAATAGATGGCAGGACACTGAGGGAAATCATACCCACACTGCCATTAACCCTCCAATCCAATGGGCACCTCAAATCAGAGGACTGGAAGGATATGGATCAAGCTCTTCAGCTCCACCAACTCCTCAAAGATCCATTCCAATGGAGAATGGACAACAAGAGGTTTAACCAAGCTTCACACTGGGAGGAGCTGGGAGCATGTTTCCAGAAGGTATGTCTCAAAGAGATATCCTTAAAAGATCTTATGGTAATTACCAAAGTATGGAATCCAAACAGGCAGTTCAAACTACTGGAGGAGAGGGCAGCCAGGATAAGGCAGAATCAAGCAACTATCCAAGCTATAGAAGAACAACTTAAAAGGAAAGAGAATATTCTGATTCCTTAGGCTCACAAGAAGTAGACCAACCCAACTCTCCAGTGGCTTCACACAATTCAGTAACCAGAAGATCAGTGGCAAAGAGTCAACATTATTCACAATCCCCGGTACTTTCCAGGAGAAGACAGGGGTCAAAGGGAAAGAAGAAGACTTCTTTCAACCAAAGGCAGAAAGAGTCGGACCTAATGATATGAAAGCTGTTGGGCGTGGTGAAAGAAGTACAAAAGAGCCAGAAATAGCTTTAAATACTTCTAATAGAATCAGAAGTTCTTCTACTAGACATATTACCCCCACTCAGAGGGAATAAAGTGTTGTCACACTTGAGAGTAACATAAACAGTAACAAGCTGTGGTTACCAATGTCCCATATTGCAGGGAACACCAAAGAAACATTTGCAAAGCTCCAAGAGAACAACTTAAGTTTGGAAGAATTAACAGCCTCACAAAGAGAAATTTTCAAAACTCTTCAAGAAGGCTATGCTAAACTAAGCAAAGCCTCATAAGAAACCAACAAAAGACATAACCAAGTCTTAGAAGAGAAAAAGCACTGCAAAAGGGACAAGGAATATCTGGATCAATAAATTAACAAATTGTTTAATGTCTGCCAAAACATAAAGCCCCAATCACAAGGCCATGTTTTGGATAATCCATGCCACCAGCAGGACATCAAACCAGATGCCTTGTTGGAGTGTAAAGCAAGGTCTCCCTCACAATACCAAGATGGACATAACATCACTTATTCTGAGAAGTAATCACTGAAACCGCTTCCAGCGGCCCCAAGTTGGCCAAATATTCCTGGTGTAGGAGAATATGATCACATGGAGCTCATTGAAAATATTGATAGACTCTTCATTGATGTCCCAAGCATACCACACTACTGGATCACTGCTAGGCTAAATACAGCATTCAAAGGACATGCTAGTATTTGGTACACAGATATGAAAAAAATCCATGGCAGAAGAAACTGGCCATGGTGGAAGAGTCAAATAATCCAGAATTACAGCAATGATACTTGGATATGGCAAAAGACCATGTCATTTAAGAATGACAAATACTCAGGGTGCAAACAACTCCTAATGAGTGGTGTCTTAGAAAGTCTAAAAGACTTAAAGCCATTTATCCTCAAATGAACATTATAATGAGGAATCACAAACTCTTGACACAGATGCCAGGAGAACTAGAGAATGCAATGAAATACAGATACAACCAGACTTGCACTCTAGATGACACTGCCAATACCTTACAAGAGAAAAAGCCTCACAGGTTTTACAAGAAAGACAAACCCAAAGAAAAAATAGCAGATGTGACCAAGAAGAAGAACACTTGTAACAATTGTGGATCAAAAGACAACTATGCCAACAATTGTCTAAAGGAAAAGAAAAGATCTATTCCATTGAGAAAGTCCCAAAGGAAGAAACCCAAGAAGAGGATTCTTAATCTGACTCCATGGATGATTCCATCAGGGAAATCTTTGATTATGACCAAGACCCAAGAGAGGAATTCCTAGTAAAGTACCAAGAAGAAACACAACTAGATGTTCAGGATATACAGTTGGAGATAGGCCTACCACAAGACACTTCTAATAAGAACTTGTGCAAACACACACAAGATGCACAAACCTTCTCAGTCACACCAACAAAGAAGATGGCATATATTCATGGAATGGCCACCAAGATGACTGTATATGTTGAACATTCTCACCAACCATTAACTATAGATAGTGGAGCACACTGCTCCATAGTGGCCAGAGAATATCTGGACAGAAATTTCCCAAATTTTGAAAAACAACTCTTGCCAACCAAGTATAAGGGCTTTAAAAGTGCATCAGGGAAGATGACATCCATTGGGTCCATTATCAAAGAGATAATCATACCCCATTGGAAAGGTAATATCAGACTCAACCCAGAGTTCTTTGTTCCAGAAGATGCTCACATCCAGGGATTCTTACTGGGAACAGAATATCAGAGGATGTATGGCATAGAGATTTACAATAGTAAAAATAGGCACATCCCCATAGGTACAAACAAGGGAAACAAATTTTCCCTTGATATCTAGCAGTTGTACAACCAAGAACCATGAGAGGAATTACTCAATGAATGCAAAGAAGGGAAGTTTAGTTCAAACCTCACCAGTAAACAAAATTCCAGTTTACTTAAAATTGTGAGAAAGAACAGACCAGCATTTGCCATTGGTGAAGAACCCTTGGGAAAACTCAGAGACCATGATATAGAACTAAATTTAGATGTGGAAAGACCTTATCCACCCATGCTCAGAAGACTTCCATAGCCAGCAAGCCTGGAAACTAGGAAAGAAATCAAAAAACATTTCAATTAACTTCTAGATTTGGATAAAATCAGGAATAAAGAGCACAATGTAACAGTGGAAGTAACCACACCTGTCCTTATCACTTTGAATTATTGCAAGTCTAAATTGTGTGGATATTTCTTAGCACTTAATAGCTACACCAAAGCAGATGGGTACCCTATAACAAGGATCCTCCATTCTCTAGACGAATTGGAAAAAGCCAAATAAATCATTAATATGCATTTAATGAAAGGCTTTCACCAGAATGGAGTTAAGCCAAACTCCATGAAATTTCTCATAATAATATGCTTTATGTGTATATATCATTACACAAGAATTTCTTTTGGCATGAAAAATGCACCAGCCCACTTCCAATGGATGATGGACACAATATTTCAAGAAGAAATATTTGAATGCTGGATGGGAGTATATATTGTTGATATCATTTTATACTCAGAGACATGGGAAGACCATTTTCAATACATATACAGAGTACTTGGTAAATGCACACCCATCAATCATAAAATTTCACTCAAGAAGTGCAATTTTTGCCAACAATAACTATTAGCACTAGGTCATAAAGTCTCAGGCCTTAGCCTGGCCATAGACCAAAACAATGTAGCAGCAATACTTCAGCAACCACTTCTTAGAAACATAAAAGAGATTCAATCCTTTCTTGTATTTGCTAGCTACTACAGAAACCACATCAAAAACGTTTCTCATATAGCTAGTAGTTTATACAAGCTATTCTCAAAAGATGTAGTTTTTGAAATAACCAAGGAATGGAGAGGTGCATATGAGATTATCAAACATGAACTAACCAATGAAACATTCTTGACACTCCTTGACTTTCAATTACCATTAAAGTTGTACATAGATGCAGCTTGCAGTCAAGGATTGGGAGCTGCCCTGCACCAAAGACAAATTGATGATGGTGAACCAAGGGAAGGGTTAATATGCTACATCTCCAGGAAGCTGAAAGACTCCGAGGCTAGGTATGGAGAATATCAGACTGGATTCTTATTCCTGTTCTTAGCCTTATACAAACTTCACTATTATCTGGAGGGTGCAGTCTTTGAGGTCTACACAGACTGTACAGCACTCAAATATTTAGTCAACATGAAAACTACTAATGGACACATGTTGAGATGGCAAATAGCCATTTAAGAGTATAGAGGTAATATGACTATGATATAAAAAGAGGGAAAGAGTCACAGTAATGCTGATAGCCTCAGCAGATGCCCATTGGATAATGTCACAAGCAACCCAGCTTATGACCAGAAATAGCTGCCAAAATTCCTATCCGTTTCATGGAAATAGACAGGGGGAAGAAATTCAAATTTTCTGAATGGGCACCAGAATTTGGTACCTCAGACAGTGATAACACTGAACCATAAGAAGAAAAAACTCCCATATTGGGAATAAGCTCCTCAGAACTTCATAATTAATTTTTCAGTTCAGTCAGCAAAACATATTCCAAACACAAACAGTGTAGCATATTGTTCCAAATCCTTCAACATAAATAGAGGATCCCATAGCCTGAAACTCATTTAGAGGGACCCTGTTTGAGGGAATTCAAGGACAACAAGTTTTCCTTATAGATGGACTTCTGTACCACAGAGGGAAGCACACCAGTGCACTCACAGTGATAAACAGAGAACATATTTCACTAGTCCTCAAATAATGCCATGATTGCCCCCACATGGGCCACATGAGTGAAGAAAGGAAAAAAGAGAGGTTAGAAAGCAGAGATGGGTGGCCTCAATGGGAACAAGAGTTGAGTGAATATATCAACACTTGTGAAAGATGCCAGAAGGAAAACAGGAAAAATGCAAAGAAATATGGGTTACTTCAACACATAGAAGAACCTAAACACCCACAGGAAACATTAACATGGACTGCATAACAGGAATTGTCCCAGGAGGAAAAGAAAACTTAAATTCATGCCCACTCATAGTGGAAAGGTACAGTAAAAGTGTCAGATGCCTACCATTCCACAAAGAGGATACAGCTATGGACACAGCATTGATATTCTGTAATGAAACCATAGCCACCTGTGGAGTCTCCAAAATTAGTATAGTGATACATACCCAATATTCACATCAGAAATTTGGAATAACCTTTATGATATTCTTGGAACAAAACTTGCATTTTCTACAGTCTACCCCCCCCTGCCAGATGGTATGGCTGAAAGGATGATCCAAACAATGGAGGAATCATGAGAAGATTCTCCGCATATTGTATGGAATACAAAGACCATGAAGGGTACAGCCATGACTGGGTTACACTCTCACCAAAAATGCAGCTGGCTTACAATACTAGCCTACACTCCACCACAGGGAAATCATCCTTACTGGTGGAAAAAGATGGAATCCCTTACTACCTGTGGATCACTTGAAGAAAAATCTTCTTACCATCCATCCCACTGCCAAAGACTTCAATGATATGTGGAAGAAGGCATGTGAAACAGCTGCTAGATGAATAGCTGAGGCAAAGTAATACAACATGAAGAGATATTACAAGACCCACAAGGAAGGAGACCAGGTGCTAGTGTCTACTCTCAATTAAAAAAAATCAGAAAGGCCCAAAGAAAATGAGAGACTACTTTGTGGGACCATTAACTATCATTAGATTGATAGGAAAAAATTAAGCACAAGTCCAACTCAGAGAGGAATTCTCCAGGAAAATACCAGTGTCCCCAGTGAGTCTAGTGAAAACTTACCACCAAACAGGAGAGGATACGTTCCCCTCTAGAAGAAAGAACCCTACTCCCCAAGGCATAGTGAAAGGAGAAGACTCCCCTGTCCCAGTGGAGAAAATCATTAAGGCCAGGAAGATCAGACTTAATGGAAAGGACCATAGACAATATCTGATCATATTTCAAAACCAAAAAGTTGATAAAGATCAATGGCTAGCTGAAGATGATATACCAGATGGCGACCTTCACCTGAGAATATTCAGAGCCTCTATGAGGGCTGAACATGTCTAGAGGGTCCAAGGGACTTAAAAATGGGTATTTTATCCTTTTTTTAACTGACCAGGAGTATGCTCAGGACCAAAATGAGGTACCTCCCCCAGGGTGAATGAGAGGCTACTAGATTGAGGAAAGAGGGGTCCCTAAGGTTTTTTGGGGCCTCTTTTGAAGACTTTAATGGAGTCCACAATGGTTGTTATGACCCAAAATTGATGAATTATGTTGAGAATTCTTGAGCTTTTCCTAACTGAAATTGAATTTTTTCTCACCTTAGATCTATAAAAATAACTCCAAGCTGACTCCATTCCCTGAATTGTCTCCTGCACCACCATCTTCTGTTCTTTATGGTTCTGGTTTCTATAGTCAATTGGACTCACCTTGGTCAATGCCCTTTTCTGGCTGTTTAAATCCAGCTCAAGTGTATGATGTCTTTAATGTTTTTGAAGTGTTGGATCCTTCCAGTATCAAGTCCTTGAAGATGTCAGCCTGTGACCCAAACCCAGAGCACGAGCATGAAAGCCAAAAAACTAGAAACTAATGGTAGAACAAAATACCACCAAAAGATGGAGCTGAGCCACACCAGAACAAAAGGTATCAAAGGAAAGAGAAAAATCACCTCTTTCCAAGTATACAAAACCAATAATCATAGGAAAAATAATAACTAAGTTATTCAATATCAAGGCAGTCACTTAGCATCAAACTTGATTCTCACCTCTAATCCAAGATCCAGAGAAAGAGTCTGAACCCCATCAAATGGGTGTTCAAATTGAAGATATCAATGAGGGCTGTTCAATGGTACTAGTCAAATTGAGCTAGCACCAAAACTACAGAAGGTATGGCCAAAATAAGGTCAAATAAGGGTGAATAAAATATTCACCTCACATCCAACTTCTACATTTTTAGTGTGAGATACCTGAAGTGGGGTCTTTTTGTAAAGAGCTCAATCACGGCTATCTGATGGTTCCACCCATTTACCAATAAATCAACTAGAACAAAAGTTATGGAGCCAGCTAGTTCCATACAGGTCTTGCAAAAATACATACCTGGATATGGAAAATTGAACATGGTATAACTTTTACATATTTAATACACCCATACCAATGAAGGTAAAACTGTGTAGATATCATTCAGGGCTACTCAAAGAGCCAACAGTGGGCTCAATATCTCAAAAACTGACAAAGGTATTGTAGCTATAAGGTTAAAATCACAGTTTTGCCAATACAGGTTTATTGTGGGATACTTTCCCATATCTCTGATTATGAGTTGTCAAATAGACAAATTAGGTTGTTTTTACCTCAAATCCTCATAGCTCATTCAGTACTGTGGTCCCATACAGGTTATGTACTGAATTCTACATGTCAGAAGAGGGCTATGTGGTTCCCAGATGAAACATTTCACCCTGTATTGGTGAAAACTGCCCAGATGTGGTTTTGAAACCACATCTGAGCCCAATACAGAGTATACAGGCTGTGAGAAAAGCACAAGC
The DNA here is from genome assembly GCA_023105745.1 of Austropuccinia psidii. Classification (NCBI taxonomy): domain Eukaryota; kingdom Fungi; phylum Basidiomycota; class Pucciniomycetes; order Pucciniales; family Sphaerophragmiaceae; genus Austropuccinia; species Austropuccinia psidii. Next base: position 29,789,307 of record JALGQZ010000007.1, on the reverse strand, counting down.
CTGTCCTTGGAAGTAAAAATTCTTCACTTCCTCTAAATAAAACTTTCTAGAGGACCTTTTCACCCAATTTCACGATAAAAAGGGACCTTTCTCTTCCAAAAAGAGAAATTCCCATCCTTCTCTTGAATTCCTACATAGTAAAGCTGCCAAAAAAATTCATACTCTTGGAAAATAATGAGTTATACATGTAATTAAAATTATTTTAGTCTTTATTATAATAATTCAATTGGTAGAGTTGCACCCTTGGTTTTCAATAGTGCTCACCACCACTATTTTTCAATGGTAAAAGCCTTAATATTATCTTTTATAATCTTTTTCATTATAATAAACCGTGTCACAGTCAGAGTTTGAGTTGTAAATAGCCATATCACAGATTCTTCATAGACTCATCCTGACATTTTGGGGTCCTGGTTGTTTTATTGTGGTTTTTCCACGACTTCTTCAAAGACTCATCCTGAAATTTCTGTTGGTTTATTTGTTTTCAGAGGTTATTTCAGACCTCTAAGATTTGTTCTGTCTTTAAATAGACCATCCTGCAAGAAAATAATTCAGTTATTCTAAGGCAGAAACAAGGCATAGACATCAAATTCACATTGCTGCTTAGCTGGCTTTGGGTGGTTTCATATGAGTAGGTATGGAGAATATAGATCCTTCCAAAGGCCTAAAGCTCATGATATGAGGTTGTTTGAGTTCAGAACATAGCCAATGTCTTTATTAATAAAGAAATTCTTTGAAGGTAGCTTGAAATCTGGAATTAGAACTGGTAGGGATGTGGTTCAAGCTTCTCCCAAGAATTGAAGGGATTTTATCTTATCAGAAGTCATTTTAAGAACTGTATATTTCTAACCATAAGGTTTGTCTATGAGGATTATGATAATAATTATTTTTATTGAGGGTACAATTACTTTCCACAAATGCAAATTCAAACTCATTGAATATTTTGGCCAAAAATATAAGTATAAATATTATCAATATCAATAGCTTGAATATTAATAAAAAAAATTAATATTATTAAGAATTTCAACAAAAAACATTATAATAATTATATATACAAATTATATCATTATTCTATTATTATTAGAAGTCACTGAGAACTGTAATAATAGAAATATATAATTTTCTTAATAGGATATTATGTTTGGGTTATTGATTTTATTTATTGATGGGCAAAAAAACATGCATAAAATGGCTCTTTTTTGACCTAAAACACCTCCTCTGTGATCAAGGATACTGTCAGAGGGAATGAACTCATTAAAATGGATGAAAAAAAAATGAAAAATGAAATTTTAACTTGAAAATGTTTATTTCTTTAATTAAAAATTACAAATTGAGCTACAGGTGTTATAATTAACTCAAATTAGCTTTAAGATTTAATGTAAACATAATTTATATATTTGAAAGTTCATAATATGATAAACTTAAAAATCAAATTTCAAGCAAAAATCCTTTACCTAAGATTTTTTAATTAATTTCAGAGAAATTTCAATTCATTTTAAGAATGATAAAGAAAGGTATTTTTGACTATAAATGATTAAGAAATACAAATATAAAAGATATTTAATATTTGAGCTTCACAGAAAAAAAATAACCTGTAATATTTGTGAAAACTTCAAGTGAATCCATTGAGAAATGAGCTTTCTTTGACTTTTTGAATTTGCTGCTTTTTTTCATGTAATAATAACAAAATACACCAAAACTTGACTTCTGATATGTTCTTGATGTGGTTAACTTTAAGCTTAAAGCTATACAAGCTGATCTAAGCCTTATTAATACTTTACAGCTCTTAAATTCTTCACCAGCTGGAATATAAGGATTTATTCATTTGCAGCTTGTAAATCCTTTCTCTAAGGAGGATGAACACTTTTAAACGTTAATATTAAATCAAACTAAAATCTTGAAGCTTAAATAAGGATTAATATCATCAATTTAAGGTGGAAAACCTTCTTTGGGCTCTTTCAAATCCCAAAGGGTGGGTACCTTGTCATCTCTTGGTATTTTTCCCTTTGGCCCACATCTTTGTGCGGATGTTGTAAATTTATTTCTTGAATTCCATACCATGGATTTAAACCCACTTCAGCTGAACTCTAAAACTCATTTTCAGCCTTTAAGATAAGCTCTTAGCAAATTCAGTAGCTAAGCACAACCTCTTAGTGTTAGAAAAATTTTGTACGTTTGCCTAAAGCTTATGTAACTCAAAATTGAAATTAAAACTAAAAATTCTTGTTAAGTTTTGTAAGTGTACTACAACATTATCCAATCTTCCAATACCAGCAAAAACCACCAATTTTGGGTCTACCCTAAGTTGTTTTTGGTGTAGAATCCAAAAATGAAAATGATAAATATAAGTTTTTTTTAGACAAAGAAAGGTATGGTCATTTTTCATTATTCTTTATTTTAACAATATTTGAAAAGTAATTTTTGACCAAATAAAGTGTATAAAGCACTATTTGTGGCCTTATGGGTATATCATACATACCCCACAGGCTCACAGTAGCTTTCAGGATGAGTCTATCATAAGTGTAAAGATAGAATTTAAAAGGCTTAACTGAGACTGTGACATGTATATCAAGCTATTAATTAAAAATAATGTGGCTTTACTATAGAGCTATAGTGGTGGTGTCCATTTCTGCAAGCCCAGGATGAATTGATTATCAATTAGTTAATTATAATAATGAATAAAATAACCAATAACTTACTCATAATTTCTTCTTTTTCAAGAGTGTAATTCTCTGTAAGTACTTTTACTAAATAGCAATGTAAGATCAGGATGATGGATTTTTCTTTTGGGAGGAAAAAACTCCTTTTATTTTGATCAGGGGTGGTGGAAGGCTGTTTACGTTGTCACACAACCCAAGAATAAGGGTTTTAACTACTTTAGGCCGGGTTGTGGTACCACCCACTCCATATAGACTTTTGTTTGGTTGAAATGTGGCTTGGGAACCACAAGTTGTCATTTTTACCCAATAAAGGTTGAAACCTTTCACCAATAGAGTCTACAGGTGTGTTTGAGTGGTTCTTAACAATCAGAAATGGTAAAGGTTGTGTCTGTAGGACTTCCTTAGTCAGATTATGAAGAATTAAGGATTGAAAAGTGTCCACTTTGATTCATTAGATGTGAATTCAGCTATATGGACTTCTGTCCCACAGTATGATCTCATACATTGTAGGATTATAGTCTTAAGTCCGGGATGACCTTTCCAGTTTTGAAGATAGAGAGCTCAAAAACAATTCATTTTGTAGCCCTTGATGAACCCTACACAATAGTTAAATCTTTGGTATAGCTAGAATTAATTATGGCAAGGATATACCAGCTTTCAATTCCATTGTAAGAATATGGATTTTATATGAATCCTGTATTCAGCTACTTCTGTTAATAACTTTTTTTATATTTCAGATAAAGGGTTATTCAGGATATGATCAGAAAAATGTTTTTATGCGCTTTCCAAAGAAACACAACTTGAGGAATCCTAAACTAGGACAGTGGAATTCAGATATGAGGTGAATATTCCATTCACCAATATCTGTTCTATGGTTTGATCTAGCTTCTGCAATTTTGATATTACCCCAATTTGGGTAGTACCATTGAATATCTCAAATTAAAATCTTTTTTTTGAACACCCATTCAAGCAGGTTCTACCTCCTCATTTCTACTTTAGAGGAGAAATAAAATTCAATGTTTATGCTAATTTCTGGTTTTCAACTGGAAGAGCTTTGTTTTTTCTTACCCTATTGGTATAATAATGATTTCTTATGAAATTTGGAAGCCTCCCCTTACAGATGGAGAATATTATAAACCATTTGGGACATTTTATCATTCTATGAGTATCCTATTTTGATATAATTATATATACTATTGAGGTTTCATGCTTGTTCTCTGGGGTTGAGTCACAGGCTGAACGTCACACAGCTTATAAGAAGCTATTGAAGTCTATTCAAAATCTCCCATATTTGGTCTGTAATAGCCAGAAAATCTCTAAAATAATTGGATTTCTATCTTCTTGTGAGAAATAAGCTCCAACAAGACTTCTAAAACTTTCTTTTGTCTATTCCATGGGAAATAACGGACATTTCCAATGGTTTTAATTTATTTGAAGCCAAAGGGAAATTTCTTGAAAGAACTCTTAATAATTACTGATTATATTTTTTCCAAAGGTCTGGATACTCTAATCATATGTTTTTCCCAATCTTCAAAACAAGCAGTAATTTTGTCAATTTATATTATAAGCCATCCTTCTGAACATTCTTTTGGAAAAATCTCCCTCAACATTCTCTCAAAATGTAAAAGAGAATTTTTTATAAGAAAAGGCATCCTAAAGTTTTCATACCCCCAAAATGAACAATAACTCTCCAATATTTTGTTTCTTTGGGTGTTACTAAATTTTGGTGAAATCCTTTAAAGGCATCTATGGAAATGATCTACACATATTGAGATATTTGAAGAAGGGTAACCTGTATTTACACTATGGGGTAAAATTTTGAAGGAGTGAAGGTATTTAAAGCTTTAAAATCCTAAACCATTCTTAATTCTCCATGATTCCATGCCACAATTAAGTGTGTAGGTACTTCTAATTCCTCATTGTGGAAAATCCTTCCTATCCAATGCATAGCTTTTGGAAAATTTGTCGAATTTTAAGGGTAATACAATATTAACTATAAAGGTTTCAGCATGGCCAAATATACAAAATTGAATTTGAGCTACCTTTGAATATTTTAAAGAGAATCTTGGAATTTTCCAATATTAAAAACAGAACTTTGAATTGAGTTTTTGGGACTCATGACAGAAATCATTATATGAACAATCTCATTTATATATAATTTGATTAAATTGTTTTAAACATATTGATTCCAAATTACTTTAGGGCTTGGGTAAAAAAACATAATCCCTTAAGTATTTTTGCCATGAATTAATAAATACACATAAGAGATGCTATGGTCCCCTTGTTGATGCAATAAATGGAATTCTTATTCCATAAATGGTACTGTCAGGGCAATTTATGATATTGTTACTTCCATTAATGCCATAAATTACATTTATAATTCTATTCATTTTATTCATGAGTTTTTGATTCCACAATTTTATTTATGTCATTGATTATTCCATTCATGTCATTTATGGAATATTGGATGCAATTCATGTGATTTATCGAATTGTTACAATATTTCCACCCAAGATGTTTTCCAAAAATATGTGCTTCTTCTTTTTGATTCTCAATATTCAATCCTTTCTTTTTTAGGAACAAAAAGGAAATTCATAAGTGCAAAGTTTTTTTAAATAAATGATCAGAAACTTTTGCCAAAAAATATGAAACAACACAATGGAATAGATATGGCTAAACAAATTGAACAATCACTTGAAAATTTTATTTCCTGAGGATTTTATTTTGAGAAAAGATGTCACTTACATGTTTTTACCAAAAAATTAGCAAATTTTTAATATAATCATTCAATGATATTATGTTACACTAGATTAGGGTATGGTGATTGTCATGAAAAATTCAAAATGGAAACTTTGGCAATATAAAATTGCAAAGAAATACAACCAACAATAAATTGAGGTTACTAATATGAAAATAAAATTAAATAAAAATAAATATTCCTTACTATCATAATCTAGAAAAAAAGGGTAATTAAGTCAAATATCTGTGTTATTGGTTTCAGAAGTAGAATTTGAATAGAAGTTTTCATTAATTTAAAAATTATAATTGTGAGTTTTTGACAAAAAAAATTATATCACTTGAACTGTAATAAAACATTTTTTAAAGAATAAAATTGTGATTGATACAATTAATCTAAAATGACAAATGCAATAAGAAAAAGTATTTTGCTTCTTGTAATTTTTGGATTGATAAATTATTTTGCATTATTATTTCAAGAGAAAACAATTTAAAAAGCAAAAATAAAAAATGGAATTATCAAAGATTATCATACCAAGCATGCATAATTTCATAAATTGTATTATCTAACCAGGATTTTAAACACATATTTTCCCCCATAGAATCACATGAAAATGATGTGTCTTTGTTAATAATCAAGTTTGCAGCTTCAGAAAAAATACATTCACTAGGTTCTGAGGTTTGAGGCACTCCAAGGCAATATCTTGCAATTTTGGATAATATTGGAAACATCCTTTTGTGGCTCTTCCACCATTCAAGAATGGATATTGAATAATTTGGTGAACAAGTTTGCAAATATTAAAGAATTTTGTTAGTTTTATATTTAGGTTGGCCATTCTTTCTTCAAAATGATGCAATTGCTTTAAATTTGTCAATTTTTTTTCAAAAACTTGAGGATCTTGTGAAAGTTTCATTGCATATTCAGAAGAATATTCAGCATATACCTCTCTGACATGTTTTAGTGCTGCATCATTATATTTAATTGGTTTGGTATCACTTTTTCTCTCATATTCTTTCAGCAAATCATTCTGAGTAAGCCATGTAAGCTTGAATTGTGGCTAAAAAATAAAGCAACTAGCACAGGAATTTGATCTAATGTTGCAATAGCTTTCAGGCTTTGAATATTCTTGAGAATCTGAATTGAATAGCTGGGATTCTCTTGAGACTTCATTCCTTGTTTTTGAGAATTTTTCAACAAGACATTTGTACCAAGGCATTACTAACACAAGTGAAGGATGAGAACCACCTTTAAGCTCATTGTTTTCAGTGGAAAAGAACTTTACAAATTCAGATATTTGTTGGAAAAAGGTCTAGTTATCTTCCAAACTTACATCCTGGATAGTTAGAAAGTGTGAGGCTGTGACGTATGTGTGAAATACCCATAAGGCCACAACTAACATTATACACAGTTGATTCAGTCTTAAACAGACTTGTAAACTGAATTCAAAACAAAAAATAAGTATAGCTTTTTTTTGGATAAACAAAGTCATAATTAATATGTCATTTTTGAATTCTACTCCAAAAATAACCTATGGTAGACCCATAGGGTGTTATACGCAAAAATGACTATTTCTTAAGTTATGAGAAGACTTAAGAATCTCAAAGTACAATTGCAATTTTTTTTAACATTTTTTTAAAATTGTTAAATTTAAGCTTAAATGTGCTTAAATTTAAAGTTGTGTAAGGTTATGCAAACATACCAAAATTTTATTTAAATGTAGAGTGTTGTGTAGATTTATTGAATTGGTTAAGGATTTTCCATGCATAATGAAAATCCTGTGTGAGCTCAATTTAAAGGTGTTTAAGGCCATAGTATGGCTTCAAATAAATGAAAGGGAAAAATCCATGCAAAAAGGTGGGACAAAGAAAAAATACCAAACAGAGCTGGGGTACCCAGCTATTTGGATCTGCAAGAATTCAATCAAGGTTGTACAACTTTATTGGAGAATTTTCAGCCTTGTTTAAACCTTAAGATTAGAATTTAATCCACAATCAAAGTTTAAACTGGTTTTATCCCAATTTGGACAGGAATTTCAAGCTGCCAAAGGGTAAATCCCAATATGCAGGCTTGAAATCAAGTTTTTAATAACTTTTGAATCTTAATTAAGCTTAACATTTTAAAGCCACAAAAATTAAAACCTTATCAAAAGTTAAGGTTTTGTGTGTATTGATATTTTACATAGAAAAACAGTAATAACTTCAGAAATTCATTAAAAATCCAATTCTTAATGAATTTGCTTGAATTTTTCACACAGCTTAAAAATTAAAGTTATCTGTGTATAAATTAAATCTTAAGTATATTTTCTAAGCAGGTTTTTTTGGTAATTAGGAAGGAAATTTACTCTTTCAATGAGACTTAAAGAAAGTTAAGATTTCTTTAACAATTAATTACAAATTGAGTTTAAGAGATTTTTTCTTGAAACTCTGTTTTTAAGTTTTTCATGTGATGCAATTTAATATAAATAAGCGCAATTTATATTGAAACTTAAAATAATTAATCCAAAAGAGGATTGAAGTTTGTGAGCCTTGAGGTATATTTTACATACCCAAATAGGTCACAATTATCTTTAAAATAAATTCTGAACTATGCATCACTTATGGGTTATGCATAGTTCAGAATTCATCATTTTTGATTTCAGAAAGAATGGATAAATTTTTATTGAGAAAGTAAATCCATGGATCTAAGGCCAGGTTTGGATTCCACACAGAATTTCACATTGGGTAGCTCCATAGAGTGAAGAAGCTTAAATCAACTCTTTGAGGTGGTAATATGGAAAATACTTGAATACCACATAAAACAATTGTGAAAATTTTTGTTTTTCCTAAATTGAAACTAAAATGATGGGAATGTGAGAAATCCCATGTTGCATATACACTAAGAATAGCTTTATGCATGTTTGTGGCACTTAATATTATGGTATTCCTACATGCACTTTTGATAAACCCATAGTGGATATCAGTCTGTAAGCCTGAATTTCTATTTTGACATAAAAAATAGTCAAGGGGGCAAACCCAACTTCTGAGGCCTCTGAGGCATGGGAAGCTTCAAAGCTTGGATCCATGGCTTATATTGGCTGAATCAGTATACTAAAACCTTTTGGGAACTTGGTTACCAAGTCAAAACATCATTATATCATAAGAAAATAGCAAATAAGCTGCTATTTTGATGTTGCAAGGAGGTAAAGAGCAATTTAGACTCCTGTAGCCATGTCAATTATGAATGATTTTCCATGGACAAACCCTAAAAGAGTGATTGAAACCCTTTTTGGACTAGTATCCATGAATTTACCTCATAGCAACCAGCCATATAGTGCTATTTGCAATTCTACATGGAGATGAGGTGAAAAATTCAAAAATTCATTAAAAATACAATTATTAATGAATATTTCTGACACTTTCAGGACCAATTAAAACCTCTAAATTTCATATAAAAACCCAAAATAATTAAACTTTTATAAGTAAAATTGGAAGTTTTACTTCCAGTCCATTTTTGATGATTCCACGTGAAACACTGAATATTTAAAAATTCACAGAAAATACACTCTGTGATTAAATTTCCAATAACATTGAGAAATTAGGGAAATAAATGATTATTTTGAAAGAAAAGAATATTCACAATTGTTACTCCTTATATTCTCAACCAAAAATGGGTTGGTAGTCACACAGAAGTATCAATTAAGTAATTATGATAATCTTACATGACAACAGATGATGCAATCAAGAATCCTAAAAGGTTTATTGTTTTCTCACTCACTTGGTTTTCAGTTTGCTCCATGGAATGCCTCTGTGAGTTGTCTTAGACTTAAAAGAGGCCTCCTCTTGCGGTTTTTTCCAAATAATCACATTATTCAATTATACCTTTATTACCAACAAGTATTAGTTAAAGCTTTTTCTTAAGTCTTTTATTGTTTCAGAATAAATCAGAAGGACGTTCAATCATAGAAATCAACTATATATTGTTGTAATACTGTTATAAATCCATTTTGATCCTTTAAATCAACAATTATCTGTCAAATTTCTCTACTTTTTATCTTTAATAAACTCTTTAGAGTATCAGTGAGTGATTCATCTTAATTCTTGAAGTTTTTTCTAGTAATTGTTTTCTTCAAGAATTATATTTATGATTATTCTTGCAAAAGATAACTATATATTGAAATAATTTTATTTTTTTGATAAAGAAGTTTTATTATTGAATACTTCTTGTAGTTGATTTTAGTAGACAATTAATTCTTACTGTTATAATCACTAGTTAATTTTGGTTATAATAATTTGAATTATTGTATTTAATAAGAACAGTCATGGTACTGTTGATAAATAGTAATATTATCAACATCCTGGACATGTTTTTTTGAACCTTGTACCCTTAATTAATATATTTTTAAGTTCTCAAATATATTAATTTAATTATATTTTTTTCTTTCAATTTGAAGTTAAAATTATTCTCATTTTTGAAACTGTCTTAAAATATTTTTCATTGGGGAATTTGGTTTAATTTCATACTGTTTTTACATGTATCATTTTCACATCCAAAAACTTATAAAAGTATTCTTTGAGTTTGTGAGCCTTTGAGATATGACCACATACCCAATAAGGTCACAAGAAAGACTCAGAATAATTATACCTTTAAGATAATTATACTAAAGTTACTTAGAATAATTATACATTAAAAATAATTACTTTAAAAATACAAAAATACCATAAATTGATACAAAAATTGGTTTAACTTAAAAACCAATGAATCAACATGTGAAATAAATTATACCATTGGATTCTCCATGGTAAAATACACATATACCATTTTTATGGCATATCTGTAAAGTCAATATTTGATGAGTCATAAGGAATAATACCTTATAAAAACCATAAATCCTTGATTATTTCAAGGACCAATGAAACAACATGTGAAATAAATTTTACCATTGGATTCCCCATGAAAATTAACACATAAAACAATTAATGAGCTAATTTCCAAAGTTAATACTTAAGGAATTAACCTGAATATATGCACTTTTTTGGTCAACGCATATATTCAAGGATCATAGCTAATATCTCTTAAACTATACAAGATAGAGTGATGAACCAAAAATAAAGTTACCACGTAATTACTGTAAGGGCACAGATATAAGCTTTATTTTACAAATTGTAATCAAGGTTAAAACCTATGATGAAATATTGATAAAAATTAACAGAGCTGTTGACCACTTTGTTGTGAAAGTGGTCCAAACTTAAAAAAAAGTACACAGTTGGAATCTAATAGTTCATTAGTGAAGAATGATGTAATTTTAACTATTAAATTCAGGGTACAACCCTCTGAAATCATGGCTTGAAGTTTGAAATATTGAATTTCGACAGAAAAGATGAGTTACAAGAAAAATCATCAAAATTAGAGTTTTGATGATGTAATGAAAAGCTCTTGGAAACATAATAAGGTTATGTCAGGCTATCAGAATTAACTCTCCAAATTACTGTAGCGTATAAAACTTAAAAGTTATTAAAGATCAATGTTTGAGCTTAAATTGAGCAGTTATGATCACCTACTGTCACCTTAAATTAAGTTTAACAGTCATATGAGTGGTACAGTTGGTGAATACTATTAGTTTATGATTGAAAGTAATAAAATACACGAAATTTGGGGTTCTGCCAAGCCTCTGATGTCATCAAACTTAGAGTTATAGTGATAACTTTAAATAATGGTGTAATAATGATGTAATATGGTTTGATCATGATGTAATCATCCTCAAACCTTAAAATATTGATCAATTCCAGTGGATATGATAGGTACACGTCTACTAGAAGCCTGTTGGACTCTAGGAGGGAGGTATTTACTATAAATAGAGCTCTTTTTACTCTGTTTTCCCCTCAGACGCATCAAAAACATTAAATAAATACAAACAAAAAGGTAATATCTTTATTCTTTATATATAAAACTTTTATATTATTAAAGACCAAAGTTCATCTTTATTATAATCATCAATTTTGATTTGATTAAATCATTTGTTTAACTGTTTTTGTTAAAAATCTCTCTAAAACTCATTTCCACGTAAAAAATCAAGAATATTTGTAATTTCTCTATTTTTTATTGTAAATACAATTTGTATAAGTTTTATTTATATTATTTGGCATAGAATATCTCAAAATTATCATATTAAGTGTTAAAAGTAGGTTATTTTCTCTTATATTAATAATTTTCTCTATATTATTCTTTTAATAAATCTTTAATTAATATAAATAGTATTTATATTAATTTATAACTTTAATATTAGTAATATTATTGTTATTAACTGTTTTTTATTAATAAAAAACAATTTTTTACACCTTTATTATTTGTTTGTAACAATAATAAAGTGCTTTGAAATATATTAATTATTTCATATTAATATATTTATTTTATTATATTATATTTTATAATATAAATTATATTATTATATTTTTATTAATAATATAATTATTTTTACGCCATAATTATAATAATTATTTTTATCTTATTTATTTCATTCATAAGGACATTAATAGTACAATAAGTAAAATATTAGTAATTTTTACTTATTGTTTCATAGTCAAACCTTACATTTGGGGGCCTGGCCGTGATATTTACTTACAAGACCTTTTAAAAAGATTCTAATTGGGCTTATCCAATAATAAATTATATTTATAATCATAAAATTATATAATAATTTTATATATTATTGATTTTAAAAGCTAATGAGGCATTTGGAAAGCAATTGGACTGTCTTACACGTGGTTTTTCACATCCTTAGACTTGCAAGAACTTTCTTTGAGTGACTCTAGTGATTAAAAAAGATATTTTATAGTTTAAAAATAATTTTTTATAATTTAATTTTATAAAGAATCATATTCATTTTTTTATTTCATTCTTTAAAAATAAAAATATAAAAAATATTAAAAAATATTAAAAACCAATAAAAAAAGTTATTTTTATTCATTTTTATTCATTTCTTTGTTCATTTCTTTGTTCATTTCAATTTTTTAAAGATATAAAAGCAATTTCTACATGGAAAATTGCCATATCTTGCTAAAAAAAAATAACACTTCTTATAAAAAGACTTATATTTATTTGTCTTTTTTAGTGTTTGAAGATAACCCAACAGAAGACAACCAAACTACTGTTATGAGATTGGTTGAAGAAACTTGTCAAAGTTCTCCAACACCAGTTATCACTAAAAGAAAGAAAACTAAGAAATTAGACTTTCCAGGACCCACCATTCAAGACTCTGAAGGTGAGCACCTCTTTTAGAATTGCCATAAAAAGAATTCTTATTCTAAAATACTTTTATTTTTCTTATTCCTTAAACTATGACTACCAGAAGAGGTTCCCAATACTCCATCCAATCAGATGGAGCTGGACTCATAGGTAGAACTGATCCCTCAAAACGGAAAAGAAAGGGCAATATCCCCAGTGGAACAGAATCCACACAAGGAAGTGCCTTATCCCAAAGGCAAGTCCCAGAAATGCCCATGATATCTGAACCTGAATTGGAACTAAGTATGAGTAACTCAAATAGGTACAAATCACATTCAGAGGGCTCAAATAGACATCTACATGAGCCAGTACAAGCAGTATTACACAGTGTATAAGGAAAAAGATTGGGAAATGCTGCCCCAAATACACCAAGGAGTAATGAACTCCTGGCACATCCTGAAAAAATTCCTCAAAGAGGAGGAGATAGTGAAATACTCCAATGGATGGAATCCACTGTCATCCAAACCTCAAATCAAAAAGATCAAGGATTACCACGCCAAAAAGAGGGAGGCAACCAAGGAAGAAGCCCCAGTAGCTTCTACCAGCAAGCCCCAAGCCAACCCACTTCCCCAAGAAGGGAAGAAGAACAAGAAAAAGAATTGGAGGAAACCATATTCCCCAAGCTACAGGATTCCCAAAATCCAAAAAGATGCCATGGACAATGTCTTCAATATGGCCAGAACTTTGATGGAGTTCAAAGACAAAGAGGAACAAAGAATGAGACAACCCCATTTCCCAAAGAAATAACTTTGTCTCCTGATGTTGTAAATACTTTAACAGAAATTGAATATAGTATTTTACCTCTAAAAGAAATTAAAAATAGTTTATTATCATTACAAGAAATAAATAATATTTTATCTTCTTTAACAAAAATTGTTGTACAAAACAAGAAAGAGATTGACAACATAAAATTTATGATTGAAAATAATAAACCAAAATTATTAATTGACAATACTCAGAAATTAATACAAGGACAACAAGAATTGTACAAATATATAAGTGATATCAAAGAGAAAACTTTGACAATCAATGATTTTGTGAGTATTGACAATCTTACAGAAAAATTAAACAAATTAAGTATTTCTGTAGTAAAATTTGAAGAAAAGACTTCATCACACCAAGAATTACTTTTGGACCATGTGGAAAAAAGTGATGAAGCAAGAATGCATATAAAAGATGATATTTAAAGTGAAATAAGGCTTATTACTGAAAAAATGGATAAAATGAATGAGGCTAATTTAAATATGCGAAAGCTATCAACTCCATTTTCCCATATAAGAAGCCCTATTAAAACAAAAGAGGAATTGACAAATCCTTTCATAACAGACTTGAGTCACCAAGAAAACAACCAAGTCTTAATGAAGGAAGCACCTCAGCTGAAAGAATGGCCAACATTCACAGGAGAAGGTGAATATGACCACATGTCATTTATCAAGACAATTGAAATTCTACAAGAAGATTATGCCATACCAGATGAATTAATTACTGCAAGATTACATTCATTGTTTGAAAAATCTGCAAAAAGATGGTATTATGGCATAAGACAAACAAATGGCAAAAATACTGGGTCTTGGTGGAAACAAGAAATAATCACCAAGTGGGCTAATGATTCCTGGAGGTACAAGATAGAGAATGCATTTGAAAATTCTTTCTTTGACCCAGACAAAGACAAACCTTTAACTTGGTTCTTAAAACAAGTTGAAAGACTTAATGCATTTTACTCAGAAATGTCACAAAAGATGGTGCACATGAAAATACTTAAAAAATATGGAGGAGAGCTATAACATGCCCTGAGAAGCAGGTGTATAGAACCATGCTCCACAGAAGAGTATATCAATGCACTAGAGTACATAGTGAGAAGAACAAAAATTGGCAGAACTTGGAAGAAATTGGACATTAAAAGTCCAAATAAGCCATTTATCAAAAAAGATAAATTAAAAGAATCCTTCAAGCCCAGTACATCCAATAATAATGAGCAAAGAAAATGCCATAAATGTGGAGGTATTGGACACTTAGCCAATAATTGCCTAAAAAAGGCAAAAAATCAATGAAATTGTGGAAACAGAAACCCACAATGACAAAGAGGAGGAATCTGACTCTGAAAAAGAGACAGAAGAATCATAAACTTCTGAAAGTGATGAAATCAATATAATTAATGCAGAAATTAATAATATTGATATAATTTATAAAGTACTAGATGTCAACTCAAACTTACCACAAGTTGGAACATCTGACACAAACCTGACAAATGTGCAAGAAGCCAAACTTTACAAAACCAAACCCGCAAGAGGAATGGGGTATACAGCTGGAAAATCAAGTAAAAGTATTTTCATGGTTGATAACCAAGAAGCAAAGGTGAACTTGGATACAGGAGCATATTGCACCTGTGTTGGTAAAAGTTATTTAAGTACAATTGTTCCAGACTGGCAAGAAAAACTTATACCAATCCAACGTGTCAAATTTAGTAGTGCAAGTGAAAGCATGATGCCCCTTGGAATAATTGACTTAACACTTATTTTCCCTCACCCTTCACAATGTGTCAGAATTAAAGTGGAATTTGTGGTAATGGACAACTGTACCAGTAATCACTTTATCCTGGGAAATGACTACTTATAAATCTATGGTATAGATATCTCTAACCAGAAGGATAGATATTTTACTATAGGAGACAATAAGAGACAAAAGTTTGGCTTCTTAAATAACAAAAAACAAATTACAGTTATTAAGAAGGAAGAAAAGATTCCAGAAAAGGAACTTTTTATATCTGAACAACTTAAAGAGGCAGAATTTAATCAAGAATTAACAGAAAAAATGAAAGAAAAATTGATTAACCTGTTATTTAAGTACAAAGATGCCTTTGCAACTGACAAAGAGCCACTAGGTGCTATAATTGGGCATGAAGTAGACCTAATTCTTAATGTGGAAAAGCCTTACCCACCCTTACTGAGAAGACCAGCTTACCCAGCTAGTCCAAGGGCTAGAGAAGCCTTAGAGCTACACATTAAAGAATTAATGGACCTTGGAGTATCAAGAAAAGTTGGACATAATGAACAGGTAGAAGTCACTACTCCTGTCATTATAACTTGGCATAATGGAAAATCAAGGATGGTAGGAGACTTCAGAGCCCTGAACACCTATACCATTCCAGATAGATATCCAATACCTAGGATCCATGAGACATTGACACAATTGTCACAAGCTAAGTTCATTACAGCTATGGATGCCTCAAAGGGTTTTCATCAAAATGTCTTAACAGACAATGCCAAAAAACTACTGAGGATGATAGTCCACTGTGGAATTTTTGAATACTTAAGAATGCCATTTGGGATAAAAAATGCACCTTCCCATTACCAAAGAATGATGAATACCATATTTCCTGAAGAATTATCAGAAGAATGCCTAATTATCTATATGGATCATATCATAGTTTGCTCAGAAACTTGGGAAAATCACCTTACAAGACTAGAAAGGGTACTACAGAAAATAGTCCAAGTGAATATGAAAATTTCCTTGAAAAAGTGTCATTTTGCATATGGTGAATTAAAAGAACTAGGCCATGTTGTATCTGGACTTAGTCTAGGCATAGACAAAAATAAAGTAGCAGCAGTACTACTTAAACAAATGCCTCAAACCAAAAAACAAAAGGAATCATTTTTAGGATTTTCTGGTTACTATAGACAGCATATAAAGGACTTTGCAAAAATTGCCAAATCCTTATATAAATTATGTGACCAACAAACAGTTTATGAAATGACTGAAGAAAGGGTCAAGGCATATGAAGAATTGAAAAATTCACAAACAAATTCCCAATTTCTTCTAATTCCAGATTGGAAACTACCCTTCAAACTATACATTGATGCTTGTGGAGAAGGACTAGGTGCTGCACTTCACCAAACACAAATTATCAATGATAAGCCAGTGGAAGGACCAATTTGTTTCATTTCAAGGTAGATAAAGCCAACAGAAGCAAGGTATGGAGCCAGCCAAATGGAATGCTTATGCTTAGTGTGGGCTTTAGAAAAAACTGCATTATTATTTGGATGGCACAGTATTTGATGTAATCACAGACTGTAATGCTGTGAAATCACTATTAAATATGAAGACTCCAAATAGACATATGCTGAGATGGCAAATTGCTATCCAAGAATACAGAGGAAATATGACTATTGTTCATATATCTGTTAATATCCATAAAAATGCAGATGGTCTTAGCAGATGGGCTCTAGAAAATACCCCTGACAATCCAGCATGGGTGCCACAAGAAGAACACCATATAAAAGGAATATGTGTTACAGATATTGGCACAGAATGCTTTAACCAGGTTAAAGAAAGCTATAAGATAGACAAAAATTGCTATATCATAAGCCAACTTCTAATGAAAGACTGCAAAGACCCATCACTTTAATCAAAACTAGATGAAACATGGAAAAAGGCATATGATGAAGGAAGATTCCACCTCCTTGATGGAATCCTTTACCATAGAACAAAACACACATGTGTTATGGCCTTAACAGAGAGAACCCTGATAAACACTATTTTACATGAATGTCATGACAGTGCTGCAGCTGGACACCTTTCAGAAGATAGGACACTAGAGAGGGTGAAAACCTGCTCTTGGTGGCCAAATTGGAAGAAAGATGTTGCAGAATACTGCCAAACCTGTGAAAGATGTGAAAAGGCCAACAGAGCCACATGAAAGAAATTTGGAATGATGATCCAAATCCAAGAAACAAAATCCCCATGGGAAATAGTTCATATGGATTGGGTAACAGCTTGACTTCCAGGAGGAGACAGGAGTTATAATGCATGCCTAGTGTTAGTTGACAGATACAGTAAAACTCCAATGTTCTTACCATGTCATAAAGATGACACAGCTACGGACACAGCCATAATGATATGGAATAAAGTTATCAGCCATACAGGCTTATTCCAGAATATTATAAGTGACAGAGACCCAAAGTTCACTTCAGCATTATGGAGAAATCTCCATAACTTATTTGGGACAAAGCTATCATTCTCAACAGCTTACCATCCCCAAACTGATGGTTTAGCAGAAAGAATGATACAGACCTTAGAGGACATGATCAGAAGATTCCGTGCTTATGGGCTAGAATTCAAAGATTCTGATGGTTTTACCCATGATTGGTGTACACTAATACCAGCTCTTGAACTAGCATATAAGACATCAATCCATTCTTCTACTGGCAAAACACTAGCAATGCTAGAAAAAGGTTGGAATCCAAGACTTCCTTATGACACCCTCAAAAAGGACTTAGTGGATATACATCCAACAGAAAGCAGCTTTAAAATAATGCTTGACAAGGCAAGACACCATGCAAACAGATGTATGCAAGATTCTTTCAAATATGCAAAAGAAAGATGGGATAAAAGTCATAAGCCACCTGATTTCAAAATAGGAGACTTGGTTCTAGTATCAACCCTTAATTTCAATAACATAAAAGGCCCAAAGAAATTGAAAGATTCCTTTGCAGGACCATTTATGTTAAAAGCACTTCATGGACCCAATGCTGTGCAATTGGAACTCACAGGTGAACTAATGAACAAACACCCAACTTTCCCTGTAAGTCTGATAAAACCTTACAGTTTAAGTGACAAGGAGTTATCTCCACTAAGAAATAAAGCCCACTTGAAATTCCACCCTTGGAAGAAGGAGAAGAAAAGAAAATAGTAAAAGTCCTTAAAGATAGAAGGACAAGAAACAAAAAAGAAAGGGAATACCTTGTAAGGTATAGAAATTCAACTCAAGAAGATGAATGGCTACTTGAGAAAGATATAAAAGATGCTGATAAACTACTAAGAAGGTTCAGACATGAAAGAAAGCCTGAAAAATAGAAAAGTTAAGCATTATTGAGCTTCAAGACTAACAAAGTCTATGGAAGAGGTAGGACAGTGGATGATACCCTAATTACACATATCAGATTGTGGTACAATCTCCTTTGGTGGTAGGGAATGTGAGACTTTGAGATATGACCACATACCCAATAAGGTCACAAGAAATACTCAGAATAATTATACCTTTAAGATAATTATACATTAAAAATAATTACTTTAAAAATACAAAAATACCATAAATTGATACAAAAATTGGTTTAACTTAAAAACCAATGAATCAACATGTGAAATAAATTATACCATTGGATTCCCCATGGTAAAATACACATATACCATTTTTATGGCATATCTGTAAAGTCAATATTTAATGAGTTATAAGGAATAATACCTTATTAAAACCATAAATCATTATTTATTTCAAGAACCAATGAAACATAGATTCCCCATGAAAATTCACACATAAAACAATTAATGAGATGATTTCCAAAGTTAATACTTAAGGAATTAACCTGAATATATGCACTTTTTTGGTCAACGCATATATTCAAGGATCATAGCTAATATCTCTTAAGCTATACAAGATAGAGTGATGAACCAAAAATAAAGTTACCACGTAATTACTGTAAGAACACATATATAAAATGTATTTTACAAATTATAATCAAGGTTAAAACCTATGATGAAATATTGATAAAAATCAACAGAGCTGTTGACCACTTTGTTGTGAAAGTGGTCCAAACTTAAAAGAAAGTACACAGTTGGATTCTACTAGTTCATTTGTGAAGAATGATGTAATTTTTATTATTAAATTCAGGGTACAACCCTCTGAAATCATGGTTTGAAGTTTGAAATATTGAATTTCAACAGAAAAGATGAGTTACAAGAAAAATAATCAAAATTAGAGTTTTGATGATGTAATGAAAGGCTCTTGGCAGAATAATAAGGTTATGTCAGGCTATCAGAATTCACTCTCTGAATTCCTGTAGAGTGTAAAACTTAAAAGTTATTAAAGATCAATGTTTGAGCTTAAATTGAGCAGTTATGATAACCTACTTTAACCTTAAATTAAGTTTAACAGTCATATGAGTGATAAAATTGGTGAATACTATTAGTTTATGATTGAAACTAATAAAATCCACAAAATTTGGGGTTCTGCCAAGCCTCTGATGTCATCAAACTTAGAGTTATAGTGATAAATTTAAATAATGGTGTAATAATGATGTAATATGGTTTGATCATGATGTAATCATCCTCAAACCTTAAAATATTGATCAATTCCAGTGGATATGATCAGTACACGTCTACTAGAAGCCTGTTGGACTCTAGGAGGGAGGTATTTACTATAAATAGAGCTCTTTTTACTCTGTTTTCCCCTCAGACGCATCAAAAACATTAAATAAATACAAACAAAAAGGTAATATCTTTATTCTTTATATATAAAACTTTTATATTATTAAAGACAAAAGTTCATCTTTATTATAATCATCAATTTTGACGTGATTAAATCATTTGTTTAACTGTTTTTGTTAAAAATCTCTCTAAAACTCGTTTCCACGTAAAAAATCAAGAATATTTGTAATTTCTCTATTTTTTATTGTAAATACAATTTGTATAAGTTGTATTTATATTATTTGGCATAGAATATCTCAAAATTATTATATTAAGTGTTAAAAGTAGGTTATTTTCTCTTATATTAATAATTTTCTCTATATTATTCTTTTAATAAATCTTTAATTAATATAAATAGTATTTATATTAATTTATAACTTTAATATTAGTAATATTATTGTTATTAATTGTTTTTTATTAATAAAAAACAATTTTTTACGCCTTTATTATTTGTTTGTAACAATAATAAAGTGCTTTTAAATATATTAATTATTTCATATTAATATATTTATTTTATTATATTATATTTCATAATATAAATTATATTATTATATTCTTATTAATAATATAATTATTTTTACGCCATAATTATAATAATTATTTTTATCTTCTTTATTTCATTCATAAGGACATTCATAGTACAATTAGTAAAATATTAGTAATTTTTACTTATTGTTTCATAGTCAAACCTTACAGAGTTACTCTGAATTAATTTTGATTCAAAATCATAAATTTTAATTTCTTTTATTTGAAAAAAAAAACTTTCTTAATAATAAAAAATAAAAACTTATAAAAAAACCTTGAAAATACTTTAAAAGTATAAAAAATCATTTCTTTTATCAATTTTTTTTTCTCTAGTGTCTTTAATTAAGTATATTGCAGCTGGTAATAAACTCAGTAAGAGATATATTATCAGTCCAGAATCTTCAGAAGCATAATCTGAAGACAGTATTGAAGTTCAAATTGCTAAAAGAGGCACTTTATTTAAAAAAGAACAAGCCAAACAACCACCAAAACGTGTGTGTTTTCTGTTTTCAATTCTTATTTTTCTCTTGAATTGACATGAAAAATGGTGCATACCAGCAATGGAAGCAGCTATTAAGTCCAACCAGATGGACCTGGACAGGGAAGAGATTAGACCAGAACAAAGTCTGCCAAGTCTTCCTCAAGAAAGACACATCTGATAGATGCCAGAACTTCCCCCCATTCCCCAAGGTCTGTACCAACACACTTTGATGTGAGCTCTGCGCCTGAACTAATTGAAGGTTATATTTTAAGGGCTGAACCACTTACAAGTGGCAACCATAGAAACATATCAGTCCCAATACATATATTGGTTCAGAGCAGCAAAGGAAGAGGAGTGGGAAATATGCCCAAGCCTTTGGGAGGGAGCCATGAACTCCTAATTACACATCAAGAGCTTTCTGGGTCAGGAGAAGACCATAGAAATCTTAGGAGGGTGGAGCCTATCATCTTGAAAAGACGACGTCAAAAAGATAAAGAATTGGTTTAAGAACCAAAGTCTTTCATCCATAGACCAGAAGAAGGAATTGGAAATGACTCCAGCACCAGGGCAAATCTCGCGTCAATCGTCGGCGATTGACTTCACGTCGCACCGCGGTCAGTATAAAATCTTGCTTCAGTCGCGTTAGTGTCACTTTATAGTCACTGGATTTAGTGGGTCACGTCACGTCAGTGTCAAGACAACGTCAATCGTCACATGTGTCACATGAGAATGTCACTCAAAGCCCAAACCCATTTCAACACTATGCGCAATGTTCGTGTAATTTCACCTCATTGGCTTCCGCCTCCCCGACGCTTAGCATGCTTACGCACCCGCACCGCCCTCCATCTGGATGAGACTCCGACACTGCCCGCCCCTCTCCGTCCTCACCACTCCTTACGCTTTCACACCCCTGCCCCTACCATCCTCACGCTTGTGTAATACCCTCCCGACATGCCTCCGACAACGCTTACCATCCTTACGCTCATGTAGTGCCCTCCCGACATGCCTCCGACACCACTGATGACCCTTACGCTTGTGTAGTGCCCTCCCGACATGCCTCCGACACAGCTTACCATCCTTACGCTCATGTAGTGCGCTCCCGACATGCCTCCGACAACAGTTACCCTCCCTCCCGACATTCTCCCGACACTGCTTACCATCCTTACGCTCATGTAGTGCCCTCCCGACATGCCTCCGACAACAGTTACCCTCCCTCCCGACATTCTCCTGGCACTGCTTACCATCCTTACGCTCATGTAGTGCCCTCCCGACATGCCTCCGACAACGCTTACCCTCCTCACGCTTCCGTATTACATCCATAGTGTACAGTACAGTGGCTTGTTGGCGTACACGATGAACGCAATTGCCGAAATATGCTGAGTGGCCTTCTCTGCCAACAGGACCTAAGGGGATATTGGTCAGTATATTCACCATGTTGTGGCTAGGGTTTAAATCATGAGACTCACAAATTAAAACCTAATAAGTGGACTATTTAAGACAAGAATTGTGTCTCCTGTTTCGCCGACAAAACCATTTTATTTCATATCAATCAAATGAACACTTTGCTTAGTCCTTACCTCATGAGCATTGAATAGTTCAAAAGTTGACTTTAGTAGGTTTCTCACTAGTCAACTTTATTCAATGTCTCACAGGGAAGTGATTTCATTTGCATGATATGAAATAATTTGCAAAACATCGCCTCCTTCAATTTCCCGACAAATTGCATTTTGCAAATGCGATTATTTTACTTGCACCTTTTTTCTTGAATTTGGATCTTTTATCAAAAAAATTTCAAACAAGTTATCAATAAACTCGTCACCATCTATTTGCTTAATAAACTACCTCCGCTATGGCCCAAACCCCGGGAAATTCAACAGAATTCAATGAACGACCAACTTCAGCCCCAGAGAGTGGAAGTGAAATCTCTGATATCGCCAGTAGTCGTGAATTAGGCATTGAAGTAGAGAGCCAGTCACATGAAGATAATCAAGATCCACCAGTTCTTCCGGAATGTGAGTATGCATCCATCTTGAATATTTCAAATCTCTCAAAACCTGATATTGTGTCATAGCCTTTATTTCAGGGCAGCCTCCAAGCTCTCAGAAACCGAATTTTAAAATTTATGAGAAGGAAAAGACTGTTGAACCTTGTGCACCGACAGAAGATGATGGGCAAGATGATGTAATTTTCAGTGGGGAGGTGGAAATTATATCCAAGGAACAATTTGTCTCCAACATTGCTCAAAAAATCCCAAGGCTCAAAAAAATCCAAAATGATAGTAAAATTCCTGATTATGTGCGTCAAAAGATTGCTGAAGCCATGAGCCTCCTCAAAATGGATTTGAACCGTAAGTCCATTACTAATTCAAAACAAAATTGATAAAAATAGCTGCTTACAATATATGGGCAGGTGTGGAGGTGGGAGAATCTCTACCTGAAGGATCTCGAGTCGTAATTGGATTTCCAGGCAAAGGATTAGGAAAAAGACCAAATATACATGCAACCAAAAAAACAAACAAAAAACGCCGTACCTTTGAAGCCGCAAACGATTCTCGCGATCAAGGTGATGAAATTATCAATGTTGAAGGGGACCATATTGATAATGAACCTCCGCATACTGAACCCCCCCCAATACTCAATGAAACAATCCATGATGAAGCTCCACATACAGAAAGTCCCCCGATACCCAACGAAACAATGCATGATGCAAGCCCTCCCGCCTCTCCTCGGAATATTCAAGCCTTTCAAGAAAGGGAAACAATTAAACATGATACAACTGGACGAGATATGACTGATATAATTCCCGACGCTGAGCCCGAAGTGTCATCCGCTGCGAATTTTCAAGGAATATTTTTATCCCGCATGGAAGAGTTTGCAGGCATTTTGAATTATCATTCCAATATCACTCAACAATCATGGAAAAGGGGGCTTGATAATATCAATAGGATTTACAAAAATAGATGGGACAATTTACCAACAAAGGATGCTCATACATTCCTGCCCGTTGGTATTAAGGTGATCAGTAACCAAGATCTTAAAATGTCGGCTTGGCTGCAGGACCTTGAGATGGCAGGTGAGTTTTTTTTATCTTTGTGCATGATACTTGATTATTGGCTGTTGACTGGTGATATAAATTGCAATATACAGGGTTAGATTTTTTTAAGCCAACCGAAACAGAAGGGTTTTTTGATCACAACATTTGGAATCTCAAATTGATGAAGGAATCAGCTAAACCTCCAGATAATCTCCCAAAATCTGAACACTCCTTCTTCAAAATGGTTCAGAGCCTTCTTTACCCCGCCAATCCAGTTAAACATTTTTGGGCAAATGTTATGTTTGAATCCATTAGTTTAGTCTCATACGATGTGATTGCACCCAAACCATATGTTACACCAACATCAAATTCAACCGATCCTCTTGGACTCGAACGCGGAGCAGTTGAATACCTTGCCTCCTGCTTGAGTAAATCGAAGCAACGTGCAACCCAACTCAGCATTGAAGGTGGTGGGGCTGACAATGAGATATCCACAAAGCCGCACAAGAACCTGGAGGATCTAATGGATACAGTTATCCATTTGATGATTGCGTACAACATGGTACGTGCACATACAAAGGTCGAAGTTAATGGCATCAAAGGCAAATTCACGAACTCAAAAAAAATTGAGGCCATCAAAGATCTTTTGGCGTGTCACAAGAATCTTGGAATAAATCGAATTTGCTATGGTATATTAGCGGCATTCTGTGCGGCGGGGGTTCGTGGTTTGATGGTATGCTCAGATGACTGGAGAACAAGCTCAGTTAAAGGGGCTTTAGCACTAATTGACATTTCCACAAAACATTCAGAGGGTAAAAATCTAGTGGAGCCAGTGTGGCTACGTACTAATAAGTATATATGTAATTTACTGAATAAAAGTTTCTTCTCATCAGAGTCTTTTAACCCCACTGTACCTCTTAGATTTGATTTTGCACGATGCTTAGTATTAGACTTTGGTGATGCCTGGGTGGCGAATCGTGGGCTTGGTTCAAGTGATGAGGTCACCTTGATGGTACCCAGGTCAGCTAAACTCACAACCAGGATTGACCCGTTTTAGATTAGCTTTGTACTAGATAGATTGTAATTTATTTTTGCAAAGTTATTTATGAATTTAATAATCATGACTTCCTATCCTACTACTGCCCGGATGCCACACTCTGAGTACCAATAGTAATTGTACGGCGGCATGCCTCCGTACATCATTGCAAAGACTCCGCCAAGACGCAAGCTGAGTCAGGCTTTGTGCCCGCAAGTAGCACACGCGGGGGCATTGTGGGAGGTCGCGTGTATCACTTCCCGCCAGCCCATAATAGGCAAAAGGTTCCTGTGTCTTTCAAGAGGAGTGGGATAACTAGCGATCCGCAGCAGGATGCATATTGCATTTGCGTGTGCTTGCAATATTCCAAATGGCTGGATTGGAAAGTGATTGCATGGGAACATGAATGTGTAAAATTGAATAATGCACTATCCACTGCAATTTTCAGGTTCAGGTATTTGAGATCGTGAATTTGCCCAGGTCAGGCATGAGCTTTCTTTTTAGCCGCAATTAAAAAAGATTCATCCACCGCAATCCAATTTAGGTGATATTAAGAAATCAGTAATCATTCGGTTTTATTTAATTTTCTGCTGAAAGCATGCCATTCACGAAAAAAGGAAAAGAGCGTAAAAGGGAACTCGCGAGAAAGCGTCGGGCTGAGGAAGGAAAGTGTGAGTTACTCGCTTAATCTCAGTGTATATATATAGATATATATATTTACTTCCACATTTATGTGGCACCCTCATTGGGCCCCACGGAAGAACATGGGCTTTAGTCAGTTCAGATTGTGCCAATGTCATGTGGGCTCCAACAGGGAAGTCAAAGGATGTGTGCCGAAGAAAGCTCCTTGGAAGTATCTGATATCTTGTGTGCTTCAACACGTAGTGATCCCTCAACCACTCGGGAATAGTAGCAGATCCCAAAAGACAAATGAGCACAAAACGACCCGAATGAATAGGTTGTTTTCCTCCTCTCACCCAACAGCACAAATATCAATGCCAGTATCAGCAAGTATCACCCCAAGTGAAATTCGGAGAGTTGTGGATGTCAATCAGATCAAATGCATTCACTTTGGGTGTGTGGCAATTTTCTCTTCAACTGGATTACTCATTGCCCTTGTCGAATTCCGACCATTCACAACAATGAGTGAAGTCGAGGTCAATCAATGGGATGAATTATCACAATTCCTATTTCGCGAAAAGAGTTTCACCGACCCTATTGCAACAAATGGAGCATTACTGGAGGGATTTATGTTCGCGATTGGGTGGCGCAAATGCACCACGAAGAATGAACAATTTGGTCTGTATGGTAGTGCTGGCAGAATTGAAAATGCAAAAGATGAATGGCGGGACCGAGGTGCCAATCTTAGCTCGGTGGGTCGCATTCTAGGTCAATCCTTACGATATGTTGGGGATAATTTATTTCAGAAGATTCAAAATTGCTACAACTCATGGGGGGTTCCGTCTTTTGATCAAATCAACTATGAAGGCGATATTCCGGCAAATCAGGGTGCATTCGAGTTCGCTTCCGCACTCACTTTCACCATGAATGGATTCAAAAACGCACCTCATGTTGATAAGGATGCATCGCTGTATGCTTTGGGATGGTGGTTTCAAGCTGATAAGCGGACCGGCCAAATTCAAAGAGATGCGTCAAAGCGGTGTACAGGGGGAAAATTGATTTTCCCAAATGAGCATTTTTGGCTTGATCTATCCGCATGTCATGGGCTCATTCAGGTAGTGTGGGCCAGTAGTACATTTGTTCATTATACTGATCCAGCACAGGACAATGAAAGCACGACACTAGTGGGTATGTCCGCACAATGCTCAAGCAGGTTAGCAAAAACAATGCGGCAAAAAAGCAATGGCTATTATGAGATTGGCGAGAGAGCGGGCTATCAAATCAGGGATGGTAATACAATCTCATGCCGATTCAAAGAATGAGGAGATTTGCAAGTGGGTTGGGTAAGTAATGGTGAGGTAAGGCAGAGGACAATATACACCAGGATTGGATGGATTCGAGTGCGGGAGATGGGGTGTCTCACATGAAAAAGGGGTGAAGTGGATTATGTACGGTGGCATGCCATTGTACATCTGTCCTGGTTTGTTGCTATTGTCCAGGATGCCAATGCTTCACATGCGAATCCTCATGCTTGTGCAGGTTCTGACAATGCTAAAAGTTCCTTACGCCTATGCGGGGGGCCATCGCTACACACGCCAATCCTTGGGCCTGTGCAGGCTCCCGAAAATTTACACGCCAATCCTTACGCCTTTACAGGCTTTCGACGATTCACACGCCAATTCTTACGCTTGTGAAGCTTCCCCACAATGCTGAAATTTTCTCTAGCCTGTGCAGGATCCCAAGAATTCACACGCCAATTCTTACGCCTGTGCAGGCTCGCAACAATTCACACGCCAATCCTTATGCTTGGGGAGGGTCCCAAAAGTGCTAAAATTCCTTACGCCTGTACAAGCTTCCGACGATTCACACGCCAATCCTTACGCATGGGAGGGTTGCCAACAATGCTGACAAATTCTTACGCCTGTGCAGGCTCCCAACAATTCACACGCCAATCCTTATGCCTGTGCAGGCTCCCAAAAATTCACACGCCAATCCTTACGCCTGTGCAGCCTCCCGACAAGTCACACGCCAATCCTTACGCTTGTGAAGGTTCTAGACAATTTAAACAATTCAATACATGAGTAAGACTAATGGCGTGTGACCATAGGAAAGGCCATGTTTCACGAATCTGGACTCGATTGCTCACATACGGGAACCTCCCGCTTTTTTACAGTTAAGAATGGGTATGGCTCTAAACCATGGAAGAAGAAAATATAGGAGAGGATAACGGCAACTATTGGCGCATTTTGAGAAAAAGAGGTTCACAAAAACAAATACTCACTCAAACTCTTGGTGGGGCACTTACAAAAATAATTCTCACGCAATCAGGGTTTTTCTCTAAGGAGGAAATAAGTAATTTTTACGTGAACAAAGAATGTAATAGAATTTGAACATAACAATAATTGAAGACAAATATTTTATTCAAAAGAAAGTATTACAAAAAATAAAAAGAGGAAATAATGACATTTTTTTTAAATTTTTATTTTCGAGGAATTTGGAGACTATCCCGGTTATGTCCTCCTTTGGATAAGCCTCCAGTGCCTGGGCAAGGAGGGAGTTTAGTTCCTCCCGGAATTCCCGGTGCATCTCATTTCAATGGGTTGCATCCACGAAAGGAATCATGTGGAGCAAGCAACGATGCTCCAACAAGATTCGGTTGATCGAATCGTGGACAATGGCTCAAGGAATCATTAGGGTCGGTCGCAGGTCGGTGAATTCCTGGCGAGCGTCATTGTGGGAATGAGAGGAGCTTGGTACCGGGGGGGAGGAGGCGTTGGGGTTCTCGGGGGCACTGGAAGGGATCTCTGGGGAGGGAACCGGGGTTGGAGTGGAAGGGGAAGATGGTGGAGTCGGTGAAGAAGAATGGGGATGGGGTGATCCCACGGGCGTATCGTCGATGATGATGATCGAGCGAGGAGTGGCGGGACGATCTGGAGACGGTCAAAGAAAAAATGAGGAAAAGTGGATATGGATCAAAGAGAAAGAAGGGGTGACTTACCATAAGGTTCCTCCGTGGATTACGTAGGAGCCATCTCACGTTCTGGCTCACAAGTCGTATCGTCCTCAGGTGGTTGGGACGATGGACTCGGGCCAGGAATAGGTGGCTCTTCGGTTCGGGAGGGTTCTAAAAAAGGAGTAAGTGTCAGTTCACTCGACTCGAAAGTGAAAGTGAAAATGAAATGAAACTTTGGCTTCTTACCACGGAATAATTCCTCAGACCATCGGGTGCCACTCGGGCCTGGAGTGGGTTGCCGGGGGGTTTGCTCGCGAGGCAAACTGGGAACGGGAGAGTCGTGTTGGGGGGGATTTGGGGTGTTTGGTTCTATGAGTAATGGAAAAAAGTCAGTATTATTGCGTGAAGAGAAATGAGATAAAGAGGAGAAATAAAACTTACTTTGGCGTTTGAATCCCATCGGTGATAAGACATGGTGACAATCAGCCCAAGCTCGAATGTCCTCTCGCCATCGCCATCCTTCATTGGCCGGATAATCACTTCGCTCCGGTCGAGGAGTGAAGTGACCATCGGATGGTGGCCTAGGAGGGGGAGTGGACAAATCGATACTGGAGGGGACAGGGCTAATCGTCCGGAATCGTTCCCGTTGGCCTGTTTGGGGGCCCGGCGTCCATTCACGCTCGGAAATGGTTTCATCATTGTCGACCACAAAGGAGTCCTCGCGAGGGCGTCTTGGGTGAGAACTCGTCTGGCCTCGTGGTCGGAAGGGGCGGACAACGAATGAACATTTCTTGTTTGCTTGTCGGCAAGCATCACAAGCGTTGTTCGTCGTCGAGGAACGAATGCAGGGGATACCCCGCTTGGTGCATAACGTGCACAACATCTAAAAACAAAACAAAACAGGTTAGTAACTGAATAGAAAGTAAGCAATCAAGAAAGAAAAGGAAGACATACGATGATTTATATAAATTTAAAACGGAATCAAATTAAAAACGCTCTAGTCGGAAGTTTTTAAAAGTCTGGAAGGAAGTCGTGAAGAAAGAAAAATATTAATATCGGTACATAATGTTGACAAAAGTTTAATTGGAGAAAACGTACAAAGTAGATAGAAGTGGGGTTCTGAAAGTATTAGCAGGAAAAACAAAAAGCGAGCAGGAAGGGGAGTGGGGTTAGTCGAGTGCGAAAGAAAAGACTGGAAAGGCAGGAAGACAAGGGGGAATACGCACAAGAAGGACAAACGCGGGTGAGGTTGAACGAAGTGGAGCGGGTGAGAAAGAAAGTGAAGTGCGTGTCGTGTGAAGATGGTCTTTTATACCAAGGTGAAGCTGAGACAATCTCAGCAGTTGCAGCACCCGCAAAAGTCTCAGCTTCAAGGCGTGTGGGCAAAATTGAAGCTGAGTCTCAGCGAATGCTGCAACTGAGAGGTGAAATGCTCGCGTGAGGCAGAAGAACAATGGGGGTCTGGCTGAGTATTGCATTTATTGAATTGTCATGCTGAGTCAAATCCCCTTTGTGTCCTTAAATTGCCACCCGATCACCCAGGAGGGTGGTCGTGAGGCCCTTATTGATTGTGCATTGTGGGTGCAATGCACAAGTGACTGCGGCAAGATCACCGCCCTTATGGCCTGGTGATAGTCTTTGAACAAAGGGGGGGGCTGTAAGACAAGTGAATACAGCGTGAGCTTGCCTCGACCCATTGCTCAGGTTTGCTTTCGGGTCATAATTGAAATGCTCAGTGGCTGAACATTTTAATTGCACAGTAATTGAACAATTGATATAACAATATCAAATGCACCGCTGAGTATTGCAATTTATTGAATTGTCAAGCTGAGTCAAATCCCCTTTGTTTCCTTAAATAGCCACCCGATCACCCAGGAGGGTGGTCGTGAGGCCCATTTTGAATGTGCATTGTGGGTGCAATGCACAAGTGACCCATGCAGACAAGCACCCGGTGCATTTGGTCACAAGTGACCGCGGCGAGATTACCGGCCATATGGCCTAGGAATAGTATGTGAACAAAGGGGGGGGCTGTAAGACAAGTGAATACAGCATGAGCTTGCCTCGACCCATTGCTCAGGTTTGCTTTTGGTTCATAATTGAAATGCTCAGTGGCTGAACATTGGAATTGCACAGTGATTGAACTATAGATATAACAATATCAAATGCCTCATGCTGAGCCATTGCTCAGTCGTTTTTATATGCGCGCACTCTGAGCATTTGGCACAGCATCGGATGACATTTCCGCCAGGTGCAGCATTTCACACGCTTTGGTGAAGTGCTCCAAACTGAGCCTTCCAGTGAGCTATTGCAGAATTAGTTGATTCCATGGCTTTACTGAGCACTTTCACACGGTGCTTTTGACCATGACATGCTCAGCTTGCGTGTGCAAATCGGGTGAAACGCAATGCTGAGCATGTGGCACATGAGCTACGTAAATGCAAACGATTGGAAGGTGCATGCACATTTGCTAGATGGATGCAGGCTCAAGTAGTATTACACCTTCCTGATCTGTACAGTACAGTCGACACTGTAGTACGCAGTACACCTTTGTAAATGTACTGCGGGGCAGAGCAAAAAGCTGTTCAACAATGTAACATGCAATCACGTCAAGCCATCGAGTCATATCTCTCACCTGCATCCCTTTGATGCACCTTGTTGGACAGCTCTGCCTAACTACGGCACAGATGCGCATGTAATCCAAATTAATGTAAGTGGGTCTTAATGGGATGACTTAATATTTGGGTCTAACACAAAGAGTTGATTCACTCCGGTGCCATTGTTGGGGCAAACAATGACTGGCCCGCTTGTTCATTGTCGGGCAGCCACACGCTTTCATACGCACCCCCGATGGGTCATACGCAGGCAACTTTCACACGCCTGGAAGACATTTTACTGCCAGTGTTCCGACCGGCTAGTTTCTTGGTGGGGTGGTCAGCTTTACTGCAGACGCTCACCTCCTCGCGCGTGGAAACCTGATGCCAATCAGTGTGGATTTGCTTCAGCCTCATCCACATTAGAATAATCCCAGCCTATGATTGCTGAGGCTGGTTATGTTTGTGTGGGTATCTCCCACCGCGGGTCATTTTCTTCACATTCTCACACGCCCCGCGCAAGTTGTGGCACCTGGCTTGCAGCCAAAAATTCCCTTGGGCGTGTGGCCTCTTTCTCCGGAGTTCTGTACGCGCGTGAGGCAAAGACCCGGATGCCAATCTCGGTGGAGTAGTACTCGCCTCAAACGCCATAGGGGTGAATGTATATGTGGATCACGGCTCACGGCTGGCGCCCCCTTTGATCATCCCACACATTCCCCCCTGAAAGCCCAGTATGCATCAGTCAGCAAAAAACTTCAGGCCAAACCAAAGTCATGTTTGGTGGCATGCCACCAAACATATCTCACCCGCCCACACACAAACATCCCCACAGTGAGATTGCCCTTTGAAACTGCCAACATTGCCCAGTAGGTCCCTGTGAACAATTAACCTGGGGAGGATACACTCATTGTTCGCTGTCACACCAGCGAACATGACTGCATGCCTCTAATATGCCCTCCACAATAAGCTGCTACAACCCACCCAATTTCGCATGTGCTAATGTCAGCCTTGTTCCACCAAAGTTTTTGTAACTCGCTGCAGATCCAGCAGTCATAATGGTTCACCCACATTTTGGCCACCTTGCCTTGATATATGCCCCAAATCGGATATGAAACTTATGAGCCCAAGAGGCCCACCTCCATCAAGACCATGCACGTAACCACAGGCCATCCCCCTTTTGGCCTGTTGCTTCCACTCATATAAGTTCCCCACCTGCGCTTATTCCTCTTCATTCCCTTTAGCTAACCCTTCCCGATCATATAATTTGCAACTGTCCCCAAATAATTTAAAATAGCCATCATGTCAACCCCTTCACAACCACTTTGCATTGGGATGATTAATATTCGTATTCAAATAAATAGTGATATAACCTTAAAGCCTGAGAATTCCCACTTAGGTTCTTGGATTATCCTATGGCACAATCAACACAACATATTCGTATATCTCCCCAATCACCAGCATGCTATTGGCTCTCTCCCGGGAACCCTTTCCCAAATGTTGATACCATTCCTTGGGGCACCCAAAACGTTCATGCACTGTGGTCCTGGTGGGGCATGGATTGAAAATTGCCAATCCAATCCTACTCAAATATTATTCGTTGAGGGAGTATTTATGACTGATGCCAATGATCCCTCCTCATCTCAGAAACCCAATCTAGCATTGATGTTCTTCACATGGTATCCAAACATTCTATTCATAATGGAAAGCTTTCGAACACAAGATTTCAAGCTTAAAATGCCCAAAGAATATGACTGTACTACTCATTGTCAATGTCAACTCTTTACTCCGACATTTCCCGCTTCAAACTCGACACCTGCTTCATATCCTGCTGTTTCATCATTGATTTCCAAGCAAAAACTGATACAATTACCCAGTGGATCAGACCTCCCCATGATGACCCCGCCCCATTCCATTATTCAAACCCCCCTCCTCCCTCATCAAAAGACCGGACTAGCTTTTCTCTGGGATCGAGAAATCCCCAATGGCCAATCAGCCTGTAACCTTTGGGCAACCTCACCCCCAGGATCCACTTTTAATGCCAGGCACATCATTACAAACAAGGTCGTTAGCTCATTTGAATCCCTTTCGACCAATACCCCTCTTGGAGGACTGCTTGCGGATGATATGGGATTAGGTAAAACCATTCAGGCCATTGCTCTAATTGGTACCTCCAAGGAGCGGATGATTGCAAACCCCCATCGCTCCACGCCCACCATGATCATCTGCCCCCCTCGCTTAATTACCAACTGGCAATCAGAAATATCCAAGCATGCTCAGGCTGGAGCACTGCATGCCAAAATCTACCATGGTCCCACTCGTCACTCATTATCCCAAGCCGACATCTTAAAAGATGATATCATCATCACTTCTTACAATACTATCACCCAAGAATTTAAGCAAACCAATCCCTCTACATCATTCATTTTTCAAATCAATTGGCATTGTATAATCTTGGATGAAGCACAGTGAGTGGCTGAGCTTAAATGATTCAAATTACCTTTTATATCCAATAACCCTTGCCCCCTCTTATAGCTATATTCGCTCTCAATACACTGCCACTCACTGTGCCATTAATAGCCTCCTTTCATCCCGTCGAATATGTTTAACGGGCACACCTATTCACAACACCATTTATGACCTTTTGGGCATAATATCCTTCATCACTCAACCCCAGAGCGCCAATCAAGATAACTGGTCACCATTCATCCTGAGTAGTCTTTCAAAAGGTTGCAATGATATTTTGCATTTGGCATTGCGGCATTTAAGTTTGCGCCGCACCAAAACCACACATCTCGAATCTCTCCCCACTATTAGCCATCATTATGAGCTGCTCCCACTCAACCCGACCATGCAGCAAGAATATTCCACATTATATGAAGAATTCCTATCATCCAAAAGCAAAGGACCAGGAGAGTTTTTCAGAAATATTAATAAGCTGCGAATATGTTGTAACCATCACATCATGCTTAACACAATTGCGGAGGCGGAGCTGGAAGACCCCGAGGGCAGGAGCACTCAGGATAACTCCCCAAGAATCACACGAACTATTGTGGATGTGGAAACATGCATGATGAGTAGTAAAATTGCACACCTCCTACAAAGCTTAATGAAGAACAAACAAACAAGGTGTGGTCCAACGAAATCGGTGGTTTATACCCAATGGACCCAATTTCTAGATTTGTGCGTTAATTCTAATATGCATCCATTACCAATTGACTCCATCTGACTTTTTTATATTGTAGAATTGGTATTGCTCTTGCCCATCACTCTATCCTTTCAGCACGAATTGATGGAACAATTACACCACGAGCGCAGGACAAGGCGCTTGAGAATTTCTTCAATAATCCTGAATGTGAAGTACTGATTGCATCCATTGCCGCGGCTGGAACTGGCCTCAATATAACTTGTGCTAATATATTCTATTTAATGGTGAGGGGCCCCCCACAATTCTCCCCTGATTTTTGGACCCTGACATCCACATTTCCAGGAGCCCAATTGGAACCCAGCCATTGAGGCTCAGGCTGTTGATTGTCTACATCGTATTGGCCAACAACGACCTGTACAGGTCATCCACTATATCACTCCTCATTCAGTTGAGGTCAACTTGCAGAAGGTACCTTTCAAGCTCATCTTTCACTTGATTGTATTACTATTCTGAAATCCTTCCTTATGGGAATGCCATATTCCAATCACCAATAGGTCCAAGAAAAGAAAAAATCATTAACTGCATGAGCCTTACTGATATTATATAATTTGTGATTGACAAAGTTGATAACTCCTGTTGACTCTGGCACAGGTCCACAATTATGAATACCATGAGCTGGATCGAAATTCTTCAATATTTCCTCAATGAAAATGAGCAATAGAGTATTATTGCAAGGGAGACGGTGATACATTTCAATTCATATTGTCTATATTCTAACATATTTAGCAAGTTGGTGCATCCTTAAGAGATAATAATCAGATTTTATTACACCTGCACAAATAATTCACAAAATTTTAATTTGTCACAGTGCTATACCGTGACAAATTACTAAGTTATTGCAGAGCATCACCATTAGGCCTAATAACTGGCATGTCAAGTATCTTGAGGGCGCTAGTCTGCATCTTACTACAGCCTTTGAGCCAATCTTGATCAAATACCTGAAATGATAGGCCTTCCGGAATATCACCATCATCTGTCGATCGTAATTGTGGCAATCTATCAATAGTTTTTTTACCCTTTTTTTTAATCCGATTACAAAACTCTATGTCTCTATCCATTTTCAATAGCAAATCATTAAATAACTGGGAGCGCCAGCGTAATCCCACTTTGCGGTAAACTTGACGGCCATTTTCCAGTACCTCCTCAGTATCTGAGCATACTCGAGGGTCATTGAATTGTGATACTAGGATGGGAAATTTAGCCATATCACACCATTCACGACGGCGCTCACAGGTCTGCACATAATCAAGTAGATCATCATCAGACTTGGTCCACAATGAAGAAGAGATACAGTAACTAACTCTTTGACGAATCTTTGTGAGCTTTTGATTCTCTTTCTTTTTTACCAAATACTTGGCATCCTTTTGAATAGACTTCCATTCTCTTTTCAAATAAGTGAAATATCGCTCCATTAAAGCCGCCACGACCCCATAGTTGTTATGATCCTTGTTCCAACAGTAGTGATGATACTCAGTGCTGACAAGTGCAAGACGGAATGTACGGTAAAACACCATAGACATCAGCTCGTTGAACGGATGTTGCCATGAGCTCTCCCAGTCCCAAGTGAATCGCTTTAGTCCTAGTTTGTGGAGCTCATTTTCGCAGTAGCTTTGGAAACCCTGAGACTGAACCTGTGTTGATGGCTCATTGAACACATCCTCGGGGACATAACCGAGATGACCAGCCACTTTAATTGCAATTTCACACTCTTCTGTGCTTGGTGGTGCTGGTAGTGAGGAAAAATCCTTATCCCTAACTTTGAGTAGGAACAGGCAATGTGCGTGTACTGCTGATCTCATTCCATGGACATTCTCTGGAAGTTCTGCCTTCAGCCATTTTTGTTGCTCCTTCTGGCTTGCATGTTTCGCCACATTGTGAGCTTTGCGGGCCTGGTTCCTTTGCTGTCTGACCTCGGATTGTTCAAGCATACTCTGGGCGAGGCCCAGCTGAGGATGGGTGAACTCACTATTTGATTGAGTGCCTTGCTCATGCGCTGTGAAATTGTCCCTCCTTGGTTCATCATTTCGTTCACTTTGAGTTGGAGACATATTCTCATCCTCATCATCCACCATTGTTTCTCTTGATGTACTGGCATGACCCATTCTTGGTTTGGAGGCATATGTATGATAACGTCCAGTGACTTTCTCTTTATGGACCAGAGGTGAAGACGCATAAAGTTCATCCCCTGCTATGCAAATCATCAGTTAACACATCAAAACATTAATGAAGACTGGTCATCCTCACGATCTTCAATTGGCTCCTGAGATCGGACTGACTTGCCTTTAGGTGCCATATCTAACCCATGAAACAAACATATCAAATTGTGAATAAGTTTCTACTCCACAATTCAAATGACTTACTTTGATGAAGCGTCAATACTGGATTTCCCTCCGACAGACCGCTCCAAGATACATTTTCCAAAGGTCTTTTTTGTCGCCCCCATCCACGCGCCTTTCATCACCCACATGAACCTGCGATCCTGATGGAATATTGAGGGTTGGCTGTTTACTTTGGCCAAAGGGATCCTGGGATGCGACTGGATTCCGACCGGGATTAAGGAGGAACTCACGTGGAAATTTTGATTGGGGATTAGCGTGTGAGGAGATTTGAGGTGTGCCTTCTGGCCCCTGAGACACATGAATTTGTGTATTAGTGGGATTCGGGGGAATTGGAGTGACGGAAATATTTGGGATCGACCAAGTGCTTGAAGTTGGAGCCTTTGGATTGCCCACATCAATGTTAAGACCTGATACATTCATTGAGGATGCGATAGGGGTTGTGAGAGGAATGTTGGGACTCAATGGTGACTGTGTTTGAACATATTCTATGCTAGATTCACTATTTGAGTCATGAACAGAACCTGAACGGGATTTATGTGACTTGAAAGATGACATAAGGGCCGAAAAAGTACAGTAATATTTTTAACTAGATAAAACACCTCAGTATTATGATAAAATAGAGTGATATGAGATGAAATCTTTTCAAATTTAGAATAGAGAAATTCTATGAATAGTTGGAACTAAGTGTTGTGTGGAAGTCGGATAAGATTCTTTTGAGGAGAATCCTCCCCGCCTCCTCTTGACCTCCTCTGCTTTTGTCGGAAACCACCCTGCACGGCCTACCAGCATATAATGTGATATTTCCTTGATCTGAAAGGGGACCCATCATCCATAGGTAATCATATTTGGTAACATTTCCGCCTCCCCATTGTCACATTTTGTGAATTATCCAAACTGCCAATATATGCATTGAAATTCCCCAACATTGTACATCTGTAAAGGGGTATATTCATGAAGGATTTACCCACAAAAGAGACATCACCTTTTCACGAAAGGCAAGACAATCCAAATCACATTCCAACTGATTCAAAGCCCGCCGTACTCAAACCAAATACCAAGACTTTAGCTGCACTCCAACCCCTTATGTAATAGAGTTATATAGCTATGTCTGTAATAAGGTTTAAGCCATGTACGATGGCGTGCCAGCGTACATGGATTAAATGTAAATTCACTCAATTCAATGGTAACACTTCACTAATGGAACCCCCTCAATGGTCAAACCCGCACTATCACAATGTGTAAATAAACTAGAATATGTATGAGCATTGAGCAGCATGGCATTTTACCCAATTAAACGCCTAACCAATTCCGCCATCCAGATGAGACATGTTAAACTTTATCCACTGCAGCTCATGCACCATTACAAATGGGATAAAATCCTCAGCTGGCTCAAATCATCTCCCCCTTCATAAATAATCACTGAATTTTATTTCCAATTAATAACACTCCGAAACACTTTCACATCAACCATAGATATTTATACACAAACCAACCGTACTCCCAATTCCTGCAACAATGACAACCCGGCCATATTCCTCAATGCGTATATGCATGTGTCAACACTGCTCAACTCAAACACACTCTTCCCCTGAGGGTGATAGGCAAGGAGTTGCCTTCACACCTTTCCAATATAAACAGCACATTAAAAAGCTCAAATCAACCATTGCACCCAAATATCTTCCAAACATCCCTACTTCTGCATCAGGATCTGGAGGCCCACACATTCTATTGGATCAAATCTTCCCAGCTGATTATTCACGTTTGACCCAAAGCACTTTCCCAACTCCAGCGGGTCTCAATTCAACTGCACAGAAACCATATAGTGGCAGTCAAACCCTTCCCCCACAAGACCTAGGAATGATAATATCTGCCATTCTATCATTAAGGTATAATTTACCCCGCAGGGCTTCACGCATACTCAACCCCGCCCTGAACCTGCTGATCAAGTCCAGTATCTCAAGCTCAGCTGGTCCCCCCGCTCCTGCATTCCATATACCTCAAGATCTGAGTACCATATTTGAACATCTCCAATTGGAGCCAGTGATTCAAAACTATATATGTTGTCCTCAATGTTTCTCTCTAAATGGCCTTACTGAATCAGTCACAACTGACCAACCCCACTGTCAACGCCATAATGACCCAAATGATCATGATCCCCCTTGCACACAATCATTAGGCAAATTCATCTATTCATCTGAACCCCACACCCAAAACACAACCAACATGAAGCAAAAATTTATACCAACAAAACATTTCATTTATCAACCATTCAAAAATTGGCTTGCCAGATTTCTCCAGCGGGCTGGAATTATGGACATTCTGCATCAACATCAACAATCCCAAACTCCCGAAGATTCCCCAAAACGTGACGTCTGGGATGGATTGGTCTGGAGACGCTTCACTGGCACTAGAAATATCCATGACCCCCCATTCATGTCCATTCCTGGTGCATTGGCCTTCTCCATATATGTGGACTGGTTTAATGCACATGGAAAGTCAACCCGGTTGGCTAGCATTGGACCTATCATGCTTATTTGTCTTAATCTCCCCCCAAGTGAAAGATTGAAGCCCGAGAATGTCTATGTTGCAGGAATCATCCCTGGTCCGAAGGAGCCAACTGCGCTTCAATTGAATTATCTATTAATGCCACTCATCAACGAGCTCAAAGAGCTATGGCAAGGTTACCATTTTGCACCCACCTCAACAGGTCCATCAGGATCCTTTATCCGTGTTGCCATCCTCACAGCCATTGCGGATGTGGTTGCCATGCGCAAGCTTACTGGATTTATTCCCCATTCAGGAAACCACTTTTGTAATTTTTTCACCATTCACAAACCTCAAATTGAAGAAATTGGTCCTCAATTTCACTACACGCACTCATACCAAAGTCATAAATCAACCATTGCCAAATGGCTTCGGGCAACCCCACAACAAAGACAAGCAATTTTCTCTGAGTATGGAGTGCGATATTCAACTTTGGAAGACCTTCCGTATTGGGATGCAACCAGAATGGTTAATCTTGACATAATGCATAATTTAATACTTGGAATTTTGAAGGATCATGCAACTTTCAAATTGTGCATTCCAGAGGCGAAATCAAAAATTTACTTCAGGTCCCGCAGGAAATCCAATGACACCAACAGTTCAGACTCAGATTCCAAGACCTCCAACAGCTCTCTTGATAAAATCACATTGAGAGAGGCCCGCTCCCTGAGAAGAGACGCAGCAAAAATAATAATCGAGCCACTCCCCACTACTTCCACCCAAAAAAACTACTTCCCAATGCCCACCCCTAACACAGAACATCCATCTAGTGGTTCTGCGGAGATTCCTTCATTTGATGCCGATTACATCCCCACTTCTGAAATCCCCTCTGAATTGGATATCACTGCACTGAGTGATCACCAGATCAAGGGTGAGGCTCTTGAGCATCTCCGACAAATCATATCTGAGACCATAATTCCCTCATCATGGACAAGAGTTCCCCGCAAAATGGGTTCCCCCTCTCATGGTAGCTTAAAAGCCACTGAATGGGCTCTCTTATATAAGGTCTATATTCCATTTCTAATGCTCAGTCAACAGATGTTATTAGATGCACACCAATCTGCCAACACTCAAAGAAAAATGGGTCAGTCAGAAGAACTTGCAAATGAACTAGCCAAGAATACATTCCATTTGATTAGTGCTATCAACATTGCCACAAGCTGGACTGTTTCAATAGATGATGCGACTGCATTTGCTGAACATTGGAAAAAATTCCGCCTTTCCAATCAACACCTGTTCCCAAAACAGAAAAGTAAACCAAATAATCATTTTGCTGATCATATTCCTGAACTCTTCCAACGTTGGGGCCCAGCACAAGCCTCAGCCACATGGGGTTATGAGCGCTTGATTGGAGTATTTGCAAAGATGCCAACAAATAACAAGATATGTACGTCAATTAATAAGATCAATATATTCACATTGATTAAACACCTGAACTGAATAAGACTAACTTTTTGCAACTCTGAATAGATGATATAGATAAAACCTTACTTCAACATATCTGTTGATGTTCCAACCTTTCCGTTCTCCTGAAATCCCCATCTGTGCCATGTGAAATAAAACAGCTTTTTGAATCACAGCCACCTGCCGTGTTCAATCACCATAAATATAACAAGCCATCCCGCCATGACCAACAAAATTATGATTGCCTGGTTGAGTACTTACAGACTTTTCATGCAACAAGGGAAATAGTTGATTGGATCAGCTTAGACACTACCGTGCAATCCACAAGTCCTCCCACTTCAAGGATTGTCTCACCTTGGTATTTTCCAGTTTCAAACATTAATATTGGGAACAATATATTTTCAACTGAATCCAAAAATATCAGCAACAGTGTGATATGTTTTCTGAGGGGCAACTCACAACAATTTGGTATTATTGATAGCATTTTCAAAGTATCTGAGCCATCTAGCATACTGAACAATAACTTTCTGATTTTAAAACCTTTGAAGATTGATGTGAATTTCCTACCAGATTGGCCGCATCTGAATATTTATAAAGCTTTTGGTTTTGATGATGGACACTTGATTATATCTGAAGAAGAAATAGAAGGTAACTGTGGATTGTATGATAACAAAGCTCTGTCATGTGGACTGCTTGTAATGATAAAGCCGTTATTTCATGATATTTAGTCTACTAAAATGCAAATCTCTCAGATTCATTAGCAATTTTGCTAGTGAAATAATTGCCTCAAAATTTAGTGACAGAGACATGCCATTGTGACAAGCAAAGCCCATTATTTCACATTGCCACAAAGAACTTACTATTTTGACATTGGGTACAGTGTGAATAAGCCAAGTCCAATGATCAAATGACCCACACACTCACCCTTCACAGCATCCAAAATTTCTAACTGCGCCATCATCATGTTGGAAGCGGAATCGGCTTTTGCGTACCCACACCCGCATGTGTACCCGCACGCGCCAATGCACACGCACACCCACCCGCACGCGCCAATGCACACGCCCACGCACCCGCACACGCCAATGCACACGCACACCCACCCGCACACACCAATGCACACGCAAACCCACCCGCACACGCAAACGCACCCGCCCCCACGCATGCACACGCACACTTCATGGATGACCTGGTGAAGTCAAACCCCCCGCCTACATCAAGACTGGCTGAAGGACATCTTTGATGTGTGTGTGTGCAAACAGGTGGGTCTGGTGTAATTTTTACCAATCATCGGACAGTTGTGGGATGATCAGGTGGTGAGGAATCTGAGTTGAAGGCACAGGGGAACCAATATTATTGGATGTCACAGGATTTGGTGTAAGACCAGAGTGTGACGTGTGCTCGATGTTCGCTTGATTTTCGCTTGACGTGAGCTCGACTTTTATCCTGCTTGACGTTTGCTTGACGTGAAGTCAATCGCCGACGATTGACACGAGATTCGCCCCGGTGCAGCCTTGGAAGAAGGCCCAGTGGCATCTACCAGCTCCAGAAACATTCAAAGAGAAGCCCAAAGGACCTCAGAAGAAGAAGAAAGGTCCCAAGAACCATCAGGGCAAGGGCAAAGGCAAAGCAAATTTGCACAGACCTTACCCACAAGGGTACAGGATCCCCAAATTGGAGCCTTCAGCTGTGGACCGTATCTTCAATATGGCCAGGACTCTTATGGAATTCACAGCCAAGAAGCAGGAAAGGATGAACAGGAACTTTCCATTCAAATAATAAAAGAAATACAACTTGTTAAATCTAGTATTGATGTAGAACTTGGTAAATTTGATGAAAAGTTAAATAAAATAACATCATATATGAGTGAATTAAAAAGAAATGACAAAAATTATAATGAATGGTGTAAGTTGACACATGTGAAACTTGATCCAATTACCAATACATGTGACAGAATTGAAAGTAAATGTCAAGCCCAAAATGATGAAATGGAAGATCTTTCCATTTTAAACATTGTTGATCAGTTAGAATTCTAAAATATCATGTTTTGCAAATAATTGATAATAGAAATCAGTTTGCCACAAACTTGGAAAGAATTAACTGTGAGCCTTAGAGGTAATTTCATATACCCAAAAGACCACAAATATAAAAAATAACATATTAATATAAATAAAAAAAATTTATTTATATTATTAAAATAAAAATCAAAATATAAATATAAAATTATATTAAAAATAAAAAATTAATCACAATTTAAAAATAAAAATACATTAAATTTTATAAGTATAAAATTACATTTATACTTGAAAAAATTAGGTAAAAATGAAATTTTAACAAAACTGTGAAAAAATAAATAAAATTGGAAAAAAGTTAAATAAAAATTATTATAACTTTTTATCCAATAAATAAATACATAAAAATTTTTTGACCATTGGATTCCTCATAAAAAATCAGGTGGGGTCACCTCTGAGTGAAATCCTTGTAACTCAACTCTAAATAAGCTTAAATTAAGTTTTTAGTATTTTCAATACAAAAGTTGAAAATCCTCCAAACCTTAATTTAATTCACACCACATGTGGTGTTAACCATCAATTTTTGTGTTAAAATTGAGGTGTTGTGTTTAGTTTAAAAGTTATGAGGAATTGAAGTATTTTCAATTGAATTCAATTGAAATCTCAAAATGTGCGCATGTATTACATAAGTGAACTTTGATTTACATATGAGGTGTCAATTATTACTGTATTGTACTGTACAATTGAATTGAATTACATATGCAAATTATAAGTATAATACATGATGAGGAATTAAAGGAAAAATAAATTGGAAAGATAAAATTTGGGGGGGAAAAGGAACTCCAGCTCTAAGGGGGAGCTAGACCCCCAAAATCCTTTCTGACAGGTGTGGGATGTCAAAATTCACGCAAAATTTCATCACTTTTGGCCTGGAATTGAGTTACAGGGTCTGTGGACTCAATTGATGATGAGGTTTTGATACCAACTGGGGTAGTTTTAGCTGTTGCCAAGAGGGTAAAACTACCCTTAAGATAAAACAACCATAGTAAAAACAGTTTTAACTGGTTTCTACGCCTCTTACACACATTCTGACGTGTTTTGAAGGCTCTAGGCCTGGTATTGCTATAGTAATGGCTGATTTAAGGGTCTAAAATGGCTAAAAATGGCTTAAAATGGCTTAAACCAGCCCTTTTTGGTATAAACCAGGGTTCAATGATGCCATAATTGGATTTTTTGTTGTCAGACTGTTTTTCACGACTTACAAGAGTAAATATTACTTTTGGAGTAAGAGAATTGATGGCTATAAAAGAATGTCTTCTTTGCCCCACTTTTCTCTTTATGTTAGAATCTTTTCCTTTTATTAATTAGTTTAAACACTGTTAAACCAATCAATCAAAGATTCAAACCACCATTTTTAAATCATTTTAATCCTTTTAACCACGTGAAAAAATCATTATAATCATTG
The DNA here is from genome assembly GCA_023105745.1 of Austropuccinia psidii. Lineage (NCBI taxonomy): Eukaryota > Fungi > Basidiomycota > Pucciniomycetes > Pucciniales > Sphaerophragmiaceae > Austropuccinia > Austropuccinia psidii. The sequence continues at coordinate 29,745,205 of JALGQZ010000007.1, read as the reverse complement.
TTTGTAACTCTTATAATCATTTTTACCCCTGAACCACCCCAAAAGTGAATTAAAGCATCTTTCATCACTGTAAACTTTGTCACTTTGTTTCCAAATTCACTCTGGTCACTTTTGGGTGTGTTTTCTATTTAATATTCCTTTTAAAGACTTTGTTCTTTAATTAATTGCTTGAAGTTCTTTGCTCAATTAATTCCAATTGAAATTGCTCTTGAAGAAATTTCTTTTGTAGCCTTAAAATATCTCTTGTAGAGTATTTTTTGGATAAATTTTTATTGTTGGTAAAACAATAAATTTTTATAATATTATTGTTTTATACTAATAAAGTTATAAACAATAAAATTGGCGTGTTTTCTCTTAAAAATAAATATTTCATACTATTTTTAACTGAATTTTACCTTATACAAATTTTGAGGACAGGAAAAGTACTTGATTTTTAATCAAAGTTTCATATCCACACCTTACATTTGGGGGCCCAGCCGTGATATTTTACCTGTGACATATTTTTTTTACTCTTTTTAAACCTTTTTTGTTATATTGAAAAATTTAAAAACCTATAAAAAATACTTATAATCCAAAAAATCCATAAAAAATGACTTTTTTTCATAATATAAGTGAGGCTTATATTTTTATTTCTTTTTTGAAATAACTTTTTTTTACTTAATTAATTGGCTTTTTCATTAATTTTAGTGTCTGACAACGTGGTAAGACAAGAAAACATTGAAACAGCCTCAACAGTCACCAGCATTGTTCCTGCAAGCACTATTAATTCAGACCATAATAGTACTGTAATTGTGACTCAAAATAATCAACCTGAACCAATATATTCTGAATTAATTAACTTGGACATAAGTAATACTCTTCAGAAAGCTAAGAATTTGGCCAATAGTAAGTTTTTTGACGTTAAAATACTATTTTAAGCCTTTTTGAACCATAATTATGCCTTCAACCAGGTCAGGAGCCAGCTACAACCCCTCAAGCAGCTCCCAAAAAGGTAATAGACGTGATTATGGAAGAGGCCAACCAGGTACAGAAGGAAAAGGGTCACACCAGGGCGAATCTTGCGTCAATTGTCGGCGATTGACTTCACGTCGCACCGTGGTCAGTATAAAATCTTGGTTCAGTCTCGTTAGTGTCACTTTATAGTCACTGGATTTAGTGGGTCACATCACGTCAGCGTCAAGACAACGTCAATCGTCACATGTGTCACATGAGAATGTCACTCAAAGCCCAAACCCGTTTCAACACTATTCGCAACGTTCGGGTAATTTCACCTAATAGCTTCCGCCTCCCCGACGCTTAGCATGCTTACGCGCCCGCACCACCCTCCAGATGAGACTCTGACACTGCCTGCCCCCCCATCTCCGTCCTCACCACTCCTTACGCTTTCACACCCCCACCCTTACCATCCTTACGCTTGTGTAGTGCCCTCCCGACATGCTCCCGACACTGCTCACCATCCTTACGCTCACGGAGTGCCCTCCCGCCATGCTCCCAACACTGCTCACCATCCTTACGCTCATGAAGTGCCCTCCCGACATGCTCCTGACACTGCTTAAGATCCTTACGCTCACGGAGTGCCCTCCCGCCATGCTCCCGACACTGCTCACCATCCTTACGCTCATGAAGTGCCCTCCCGACATGCTCCCGACACTGCTTACAATCCTTACGCTCGCGCAGTGCCCTCCCCACATGCTCCCGACACTGCTCACCATCCTTACGCTCACGGAGTGCCCTCCCGCCATGCTCCCAACACTGCTCACCATCCTTACGCTCATGAAGTGCCCTCCCGACATACTCCCGACACTGCTTACGATCCTTATGCTCGCGGAGTGCCCTCCCGACACTGCATACAATCCTTATGCTCGCCTAGTAAGTACCCTCCCGACATGCCTCCGACACTGCTTACGATCCTTACGCTCACCTAGTAAGTACCCTCCCGACATGCCTCCGATGCCGCTTACCATCCTCACGTTTCCTTATTACATCCACAGTGTACGGTGGCTTGTTGGCGTACACAATGGACGCCATCACCGAAATATGCTGAGTGGCCTTCTCTGCCAACACGACCTCAGGGGAAATTGGTCAGTATATTCACAATGTTGTGGTTAGGGTTTAAATCATGAGACTCACAAATTAAAACCTAATAAGTGGACTATTTAAGACAAGAATTGTGTCTCCTGTTTCCCCGAGAAAACCATTTTATTTCATATCATTCAAATGGAACACTTTGCTTAGTCCTTACCTCATGAGTGTTGAATAGTTCAAAAGTTGACTTTAGTAGGTTTCTCACTAGTCAACTTTATTCAATGTCTCACAGGGAAGTGATTTCATTTGCATGATATGAAATAATTTGCAAAACATTGCCTCCTTCAATTTCCCAAAAAAGCGCATTTTGCAAATGCGATTATTTTACTTCCACCTATTTTCTTCAATTTGGATCTTTTTATTCAAAATTTTCAAACAAGTTATCAATCAACTCGTCACCATCTATTTGCTTACTAAACTACCTCCGCCATGGCCCAAACCCCGGGAAATTCAACGGAATTTAATGAACGACCAACTTCAGCCCCAGTGAGTGGAAGTGAAATATCTGATATGGCCAGTAGTCGTGAATTAGGCATTGAAGCAGAGAGCCAGTCACATGAAGATAATCAAGATCCACCAGTTGTTCCAGAATGTGAGTATACATCCATCTTGAGTATTTCTAATCTCTCAAAACCTGATATTGTGTCATAGCCTTTATTTCAGGTCAGCCTCCAAGCTCTCAGAAACCAAATTTTTCAAAGTTATGAGAAGCAAAAGACTGTTGAACCTTGTGCACCGACAGAAGATGATGGGCAAGATGATGTAATTTTCAGTGGGGAGGTGGAAATTTTATCCAAGGAACAATTTGTTTCCAACATTGCTCAAACAATCCCAAGGCTCGAAAAAATTCAAAATGATAGTAAAATTCCTGATTATGTGCATCAAAAGATTGCTGAAGCCATGAGCCTCCTCAAAATGGATTTGAACCGTAAGTCCATTACTAATTCAAAACAAAATTGATAAAAATACCTGCTTACAATATATGGGCAGGTGTGGAGGTGGGAGAATCTCTACCTGAAGGATCTCAAGTCATAATTGGATTTCCAGGCAAAGGATTAGGAAAAAGACCAAATATACATGCGACCAAAAAAACCAACAAAAAACGCCGTACCTTTGAAGCCGCAAAGGATTCCCGGGATCAAGGTGATGAAATGATCAATGTTGAAGTGGACCATATTGATAATGAACCTCCGCATACTGAACCCCCCCCATACTCAATGAAACAATCCATGATGAAGCTCCACATACTGAAAGCCCCCAGATACCCAATGAAACAATGCATGATGCAACCCCTCCCACCTCTCCTTGGAATATTCAAGCCTTTCAAGAAAGGGAAAAAATTAAACATGATACAACTGGACGAGATATGACTGATATAATTCCCGACGCTGAGCCCAAAGTGTTATCCGCTGCGAATTTTCAAGGAATATTTTTATCCCGCATGGAAGATTTTGCAGGCATTTTGTATTATCATTCCAATATTTCTCAACAATCATGGAAAAGGGGGCTTGATAATATCAATAGGATTTACACAAATAGATGGGACAATTTACCAACAAAGGATGCTCATACATTCCTGCCCGTTGGTATTAAGGTGATCAGTAACCAAGAGCTTAAAATGTCGGCTTGGCTGGAGGACCTTGAGATGGCAGGTGAGTTTTTTTTATCTTTGTGCATGATACTTGATTATTGGCTGTTGACTGGTGATATAAATTGCAATATACAGGTTTAGATTTTTTTAAGCCAACCGAAACAGAAGCGTTTTTTGATCACAACATTTGGAATCTCAAATTGATGAAGGAATCAGCTAAACCTCCAGATAATCTCCCAAAATCTGAACACTCCTTCTTCAAAATGGTTCAGAGCCTTCTTTACCCCGCCAATCCAGTTAAACATTTTTGGGCAAATGTTATGTTTGAATCCATTAGTTTAGTCTCATACGATGTGATTGCACCCAAACCATATGTTGCACCAACATCAAATTCGACCAATCCTCTTGAACTCGAACGCGGAGAAGTTGAATACCTTGCCTCCTGCTTGAGTAAATCAAAGCAACGTGCAACCCAACTCAGCATTGAAGGTGGCGGCGCTGACAATGAGATATCCACAAAGCCGCACAAGAACCTGGAGGATCTAATGGATACAGTTATCCATTTGATGATTGCGTACAACATGGTACGTGAACATACAAAGGTCGAAGTTAATGGCATCAAAGGCAAACTCACAAACTCAAAAAAAAATGAGGCCATCAAAGATCTTTTGACGTGTCACAAGAATCTCGGAATAAATCGAATTTGCTATGGTATATTAGCGGCATTCTGTGCGGCGGGGGTTCGTGGTTTGATGGTATGCTCAGATGACTGGAGAACAAGCTCAGTTAAAGGGGCTTTATCACTAATTGACATTTCCGCAAAACTTTCAGAGGGTAAAAGTCTAGTGGAGCCAGTGTGGCTACGTACTAATAAGTATATATGTAATTTACTGAATAAAAGTTTCTTCTCATCAGAGTCTTTTAACCCCACTGTACCTCTTAGATTTGAATTTGCACGATGCTTGGTATTAGACTTTGGTGATGCCTGGGTGGCAAAGCGTGGTCTTGGTTCGAGTAATGAGGTCACATTGACTGTACCCAGGTCAGCTAAACTTACAACCAGGATTGACCCGTTTGAGATTAGCGTTGTACTAGATAGATTGTAATTGAATTTTGCAAAGTGATTTAAGAATTTAATAATCATGACTTCCTATCCTACTACTGCCCGGATGCCACAGTCTGAATACCAATAGTAATTGTACGGCGGCATGCCTCCGTACGTCTTTGAAAAGACTCCGACAAGACGCAAGCTGTCACAGGCAGCTGTGCGCGTGAGGAGCACATGCGGGGGCATTGCGGGAGGTCGCGTTTATCACTTCCCGCCAGCCCATAATAGGCAAAATGTTACTGTGTCTTTCAAGAGGACTGGGATAACTAGGGATCCGCAGCAGGATGCATATTGCATTTGCGTGTGCTTGCAATATTCCAAATGGTTGGATTGGAAAGTGATTGCATGGGAACGTCAATATGACAAATTGAATAATGCACTATCCACTGCAATTTTTAGGTTCAGGTATTTGAGATCACGAATTTGCGAAGGTCAGGTGTGATATTTCTTTTTAGCCGCAATTAAAAAAGATTCATCATCCGCAATTAAATTTAGGTGGTATTAATAAATCAGTAATCATTTGGTTTCATTTCATTTTCTGCTGCAAGCATGCCATTCACAAAAAAAGGAAAAGAGCGTAAAAGGGAACTCGCGAGAAAGCGTCGGGTTGAGGAAGGAAAGTGTGAGTTGCTCGCTTAATCTCAGTGTATATATATAGATATATATATATGCTTCCACATTTATGTGGCACCCTCATTGAGACCCACGGAAGAACATTGGCTTTAGTCAGTTCAGATTGTGCCAATGTCATGTGGGCTCCAACAGGGAAGTCAAAGGATGTGTGCCGAAGAAAGCTCCTTGGGCATTGGGCACCATTCTGGACTCAAAACTCCTTAGATTCAAATGGCAGGAAGCAGTATCTGATATCTTGTCTGCTTCAACACAAAGTGATCCCTCCACCACTCGGGAATAGTCGGACATCCCAAAAGATAAATGAGGGAAAAACCACCCAAAAGCAGAGGTTTTTTTCCTCCTCTCGACCAACAGCACAAATATCAATGCCAGTATCAGCAAATATGATCCCAAGTGAAATTCGGAGCCTTGTGGATGTCAATCATATCAAACGCATTCACTTTGGCCATGTGGCAATTCTCTCTTCAACCGGATTACTCATTGCCCTTGTCAAATTCTGACCATTCACAACAATGAGTGAAGTCGAGGTCAATCAATGGGATGAATTATCACAATTCTTATTTCGCGAAAAGAGGTTCACTGACCCTATTGCAACAAATGGAGCATTACTGGAGGGATTTATGTTCGCAATTGGGTGGCGCAAATGCACCACGAAGAATGAACAATTTGGTCTGTATGGAAGTGCTGGCAAAATTGAAAATGCAAAAGATGAATGGCGGGACCGAGGTGCCAATCTTAGCTCGGTGGGTCGCATTCTAGGTCAATCCTTACGATATGTTGGGGATAATTTATTTCAGAAGATTCAAAATTGCTGCAACTCATTGGGGGTTCCGTCTTTTGATCAAGACAAGTATGAAGGCAATAATCCGCCAAATCAGGGTGCATGTGAGTTTGCTTCGGCACTCACTTTCACCATGAATGGATTCAAAAACTCACCTCATCTTGATAAGGATGCATCGCTGTATGCTTTGGGATGGTGGTTTCAAGCTGATAAGGAGACCGGCCAAATTCAAAGAGATACATCAAAGCGGTGTACAGGGGGGAAATTGATTTTCCCAAATGAGCATTTTTGGATTGATCTATCCGATTGTCATGGGCTCATTCAGGTAGTGTGGGCCAGCAGTACATTTCTTCATTATACTGATCCAGCACAGGACAACGAAAGCACGACACTAGTGGGTATGTCCGCACAATGCTCAAGGAGGTTGGCAAAAACAATGTGCCGAAAAAGCCACGGCTATTATGAGATTGGCGAGGTAGCGGCCTATCAAATTAGGGATGGTAATACAATCTCAGCCCAATTCAAAGAGTGAGGCAGTCGGAATAGCAGCGTGATTGGTAGATAATGGTGGGGTAAGGCAGAGGACAATATACACCAGGATTGGATGATTTCGAGTGCGGGAGATGGGGTGTCTCACATGAAAAAGGGGTGAAGTGGATTATGTACGGAGGCATGCCATTGTACATATGCCAGGTTTGTTGCTCTTGTCCAGGATCCCAACGCTTCACATGCGAATCCTTATGCTTGTGCAGGTTCCGACAATGCTAAAAGTTCCTTACGCCTATGCGGGCTGCCAACGCTTCACACACCAATCCTTACGCCTGTGCAGGTTCCCGACAGCTCACACGCCAATCCTTACGCCTGTGAAGGCTCCCGAAAGCTCACACGCCAATCCTTACGCCTGTGCAGGCTCCCGACAGCTCACACGCCAATCCTTAGGCTTGTGAAGGTTGCCAACAATGCTGACAATTTCTTACGCCTGTGCAGGCTCCTGAAAGCTCACACGCCAATCCTTACGCCTGTGCAGGCTCCTGACAGCTCACACGCGAATCCTTAGGCTTGTGAAGGTGGCCAACAATGCTGACAATTTCTTACGCCTGTGCAGGCTCCCGACAATTCACACGCCAATCCTTTCGCCTGTGCAGGCTCCCGACAGCTCACACGCCAATCCTTACGCCTGTGCAGGTTCCCGACAGCTCACACGCCAATCCTTACGCCTTTTCAGGCTCCCGACAGCTCACACGCCAATCGTTACGCTTGTGAAGGTTCCCAACAATTTAAACAATTCAATACATGACTAAGATTAATAGCGTGTGACCATAGGAACGGCAATTTCTCATGAATCTGGAGTGGATTGCTCACATGCTGGAACCTCCCGCTTTTTTACAGTTAAGATTTGATATGGCTCTAAACAATGGAGGAAGAAAATATAGGAGGCAGGAATGGTGACTATTGGCGCATTTTTGGCAAAAGATTTTCTCACATACAAATACTAACTCAAACTTTTTGTGGGGCACTTACGAAAATTATTCTCACACAATAGTAAATATGAATCATTGAGGAATTATAATAAATTCACGTGAACAAAGAACGTAAGAGAAATTGAAAATATCTTTCATTGAATAAGAAAAATTTATCTAAAGGAGTGTATTACAAAAGGTAAAAAGAGGAAAGAATACGATTTTTTTTGTGGATTTTATTTTTCTAAGAATTTTGAGACTATCCTGGTGATGTCCTCCATTGGATAAGCCTCCATCGCCTTGCCAAGGAGGGAGTTTAGTTCCTCCCGGAATTCCCGGTGCATCTCATTTCGATGAGTTGCATCCACGAAAGGAATCATGTGGAGCAACCAACGATGCTCCAACAAGATTCGGTTGATCGATTCGTGGACGATGGCTCGAGGAATCATTAGTATCGGGCGCAGGTCGGTGAATTCATGGCGAGCGTCATTGTAGGAATGAGAGGAGCTTGGCACCGGGGGGGAGGAGGCGGTTGGGTTTTCGGCGGCAATGGGAGGGATATCCGGGGAAGGAACCGGGGTAGGAGTGGAGGGAGGGGGAACAGGAGGGGAAGGTGGCGGAGTCGGTGAAGAAGAAGGGGGGGATCCGACTGGCGTATTGTCGATGATGATAATCGAGCGGGGAGTGGCGGGACGAGCTGGAGATGGTCCAAGGAGGGGTGAGGAAAAGTTGAGTAGAGTTAAAAAAGTGAAATAGGGACTTACCAAAAGGTTCCTCCATTGATTGCGTAGGAGCCACCTCAGGTTGAGGCTCACGAGTCGCAATGTCCTCCGGTGGTTCGGAGGATGGACTCGCACCAGGAATAGGTGGCTCATTGTGCTGGGAGGCTTCTACAAAAGGAGGAAGAGTCAGTTAACTTGATGCGAAAGTGAAAATGAGAAAAGAGAAAGTTGGCTGCTTACTGCGGAATAAGTCCTCAGACCATCGAGTGCCACTCGGGCCTGGAGTGGGTTGCCGCGGGGTTTGCTTGCGAGGCAAACTAGGAACGGGAGAGTCTTGTCGGGGGGTTTTCTTCTATGAGTAATGGAAAAAAGTGAGTATTATCGCATGAAGATAAATGAGATAAGGAGGAGAAAGAAAACTTACTTTGGCGTTTGAATCCCATCGGTGACAAGACATGGTGACGATTGGCCCGAGCTCGAATGTCCTCTCCCCATCGCCATCCTTCATCAGCTGGATAATAACTTTGCTCCGGTCGAGGAGTGAAGTGACCATAGGATGGTGGCCTAGGAGGGGGAGTGGACAGGGCTAATCATCCGGAATCGTTCCCGTTGGCCTGTTTGGGGGCCCGGCGCCCATTCACGCTCGGAAATGGTTTCATCATCGTCGACCACAAAGGAGTCCTCACGAGGTCGTCTTGGGCGAGAACTCCTCTGGCCGCGTGGTTGGAAGGGTTGGACAACAAACAAGCATTTCTTGTGTGCTTGTCGGCATGCATCACAAGCGTCAGTCGTTGCCGAAGAGCGGATGCAGGGGATACCCCGCTTGGTGCATAACGTGCACGACATCTAAAAACAAAAAAATTGCGGTTAGTAACTGAATAGAAAGTAAGCAATCAAGAAAGAAAAGGATGACGTACGATGAATTATATAAATTTAAAATGGAAACAAATTAAAAACGCTCTAGTCGGAAGTTCTTAAAAGTCTGGAAGGAAGTCGTGAAGAAAGAAAAATATTAATATCAGATAATAACGTGGACAAAACTTTATTTGAATGGAACGCACGAAGTAGATAGACGGGGGGTTCTGGAAGTATAAGCGGGAAAAAAACAAAGCAGAAGGATAGGATAGTGGTTAGTGGAGTGCGAAAGAAAAGAGTGGAAAAGCAGGAAGACCTAGGGTAATACGCACAAAAAGGAGAACAGCGGGTGAGGTGGAGCGAAGTGGAGCGGGTGAGAAAGAAAGTGAAGGTCTTGTCGTGTGAAGATGGTCTTTTATACCATGGTGAAGCTGAGACGATCTCAGCAGTCGCAGCAGTTGCAGCACCCAAACAAAGGCTCAGCTTCAATGCGTGTGGGCAAAACTGAAGCTCAGTCGCAGCAGTTGCAGGACCCGACAAAGGCTCAGCTTCAAGGCGTGTGGGCAAAATTGAAGCTCAGTCACAGCAGTTGCAGCACCCGACAAAGGCTCAGCTTCCAGGCATGTGGGAAAAATTGAAGCTCAGTCGCAGCGAATGGTGCAACTGAGCTTCAATTTTGGCGTGAGGCAGAAGAACAATGGGGTTGTGGCTGAGTATTGCTATTGATTGAATTGTCAAACTCAGTCGAATCCCCTTTGTTTCCTTACATAGCCACCCGATCACCCAGGAGGGTGGTCGTGAGGCCCTCGTTGAATCTGCATGGTGGGTGCAATGCACATGTGCCCCATGCAGAAATGCACGTGGTGCATTTGGTCACAGGTGACCGCGGCGAGCATACCGGCCTTATGGCTGGGTGATAGTGTTTGAACAAAGGGTCGGGCGGCTGTATGACAAGTGAATACAGCGTAATATTGGCTCGACCCATTGCTCAGGTTTGCTTTCGGGTCATAATTGAAATGCTCAGTGGCTGAACATTTTAATTGCACAGTTGTTAAACTATTGATATAACAATATCAAATGCACGATGCTGAGCAATTGCTAGGTCATTTTTGTAAGCACACAATCTGAGCATTTGGCACAGCATCGGATGACATTTCAGCCAGGTGCAGCATTTCACACGCTTTAGTGAAGTGCTCCAAACTGAGCCTTACAATGAACTATTGCAAAAATGGTCCGGACCATGGCTTGACTGAGCACTTCCACACGGTACTTTTGACCATGACATGCTCAGCTTGCGTGTGCAAATTGGGTGAAACACAATGCTGAGCATGTGGCACATGAGATACATATATGAAAACGATTGCATTGGCTATATGCATGCAGGCTGAAGTAGTATTACACCTTCCTAATCTGTACAGCCGACACTGTAGTACGCAGCAGGGCTGGATATGCGGTCCCAAATCGGTCTGAAGTACGACTTCATTAAAAAAACATTCCGTCGTACTGGAACTTGCGAGATATGTAATCACTATGTCCTCATTAAGTACCATACCTGATAAGGTCATTGTCAGTTCCTGTCTAACAGGGATTTAATTCAATAAAAATTGTATTCCGTTATTCAAAATATTTTGTTATCATCTCTTTTTCTCACGGCTCAAAACAAAATCTTATCAATTTTAAATTGTGTTTGTTATAATTTCAAATGAACATCATTTATTGTAGTTCGCAAAGGACATGTATTAAGCAAAAATTAATTGTAAGTGGGATTAAGGAAGCTATCAGTCATTGTAGCTATAATTGATGAATTAAATAGTCGTTTAATTGGAATGAGTTTTTGGAAAGATCGTATATTTGTGCTCATTATAAACAAATGAGAATTAAAGAAAATGATTAAAAAATTATAAATAAAAATGATAAAACATTTGAGATATGTGAGATGTTGCGCGAAATAATTAGTTGGGATTTATTCAGTGCGTAGTTGCTATTTGATTGGTCAGTTTCAGTTCCGCGCGAAAAAAAAAGCGCATTGGAACTGTTAAGTCTGGTAGAATTAACAACCTAAATCAGTTTAGCCGAACTGCACGGAATAACCAACATGACAGCCTTGGTACGCAGTACACCTTTGTAAATGTATGCTGCAGGGCAGAGCAAAAGCTGTTCAGCAATGTAACATGCAATCACGTCAAGCCATCAAGTCATATATCTCAACTGCATCCCTTTGATGCACCTTGTTGGACAGCTCTGCCTAACTCCGGCACAGATGCGTGTGTAATCCAAGTTAATGTAAGTGGGTGATATCGGGGCAAACTTTGACTGCCCGCGCGTGCTCATTGGCAGGCAGCCACACACTTTCTCATATGCACCACCCGACGGGTCATACGCAGGCAACTTTCACATGCCTGGAAGACATTTTACTGCCAGTCTTCCGACCGGCTATTTTCTTGGTTGGGTGGTCAGCTGCACTGCAGACACTCACCCGCTTGCGCATGGAAACCTGAGGTCAATCAGTATGGATTTTCTTCAGCCTCATCCGCATTAGAATAATCCCGGCCTATGATTGTGTCGGGATCTCCCACTCCGGGTCATTTTCTGCATGTTCTTAAGCGCCCCACGCAATCAAACTCATGTTTGGTGGCACGCCACCGAACATATCTTACCCGCCCACACACACACATCTCTACAGTGAGTTTGCCCTTTGAAACCGCCAACATTGCCCAGTAGGTCCCTGTGCGAAAATTAACCTGGGGATGATACGCTCATTGTTCGCTGTCACACCAGCGAACATGGGCGCATGCCTCCAATATGCCCCTCCACAATAAGTTGCTACAACCCACCCAATTTTGGATATGCTAATGTCAACCTTGTTCCACCAAAGGTTTCGTAAATTGCTGCAGATCCAGCAAAATATTGGTGCACCCACATTTTGGCCACCTTGCCTTGATATATGCCCCAAATTGGATATGAAAATTATCAGCCCAAGACGCCCACCCCCATCAAGACCATGCACGTAACCACAGGCCATCCCCCTTTTGGCCTGTTGCTGCCTCTCATATAAGTTCCCCACCTGCGCCTATTTGTCTTCATTCCGTTTAGCTAACCCCTCCCGCCATATAATTTCCAACTGTCCCCAAATAATTTAAAATATCCATCATGTCAACCCCTTCACAACCACTTTGCATTGGGATGATTAATATTCGTATTCAAATAAATAGTGATATAACCTTAAAGCCTGAGAATTCCCACTTAGGTTCTTGAATTATCCTATGGCACAATCAACACAACATATTCGTATATCTCCCCAATCACCAGTGTGCTATTGGCTCTCTCCCGGGAACCCTTTCCCAAACGTTGATACCATTCCTTGGGGCACCAAAAACGTTCATGCACTGTGGTCCTGGTGGGGCATGGATTGAAAATTGCCAAACCAATCCTACTCAAATATTATTTGTTGAGGGAGTATTTATGACTGATGCAAATGATCCCTCCTCATCTCAGAAACCCAATCTAGCATTGATGTTCTTCACATGGTATCCAAACATTCTATTCATAATGGAAAGCTTTCGAACACAAGATTTCAAGCTTAAAATGCCCAAAGAATATGACTGTACTACTCATTGTCAATGTCAACTCTTTACTCCGACATTTCCCGCTTCAAACTCGACGCCTGCTTCATATCCTGCTGTTTCATCATTGATTTCCAAGCAAAAACTGATACAATTACCCAGTGGATCAGACTTCCCCATGATGAACCTGCCCCATGCCATTATTTAAACCCCCCTCCTCCCTCATCAAAAGACCGGACTAGATTTTCTCTGGGATCGAGAAATCCCCAATGGCCAATCAGCCTGTAACCTTTGGGCCACCTCACCCCCAGGATCCACTTTTAATGCCAGGCACATCATTACAAACAAGGTCGTTAGCTCATTTTAATCCCTTTCGACCAATACCCCTCTTGGAGGACTGCTTGCGGATGATATGGGATTAGGTAAAACCATTCAGGCCATTGCTCTAATTGGTACCTCCAATGAGCGGATGATTGCAAACCCCCATCGCTCCATGCCCACCATGATCATCTGCCCCCCTCGCTTAATTACCAACTGGCAATCAGAAATATCCAAGCATGCTCAGGCTGGAGCACTGCATGCCAAAATCTACCATGGTCCCACTCGTCACTCATTATCCCAAGCCGACATCTTAAAATATGATATCATCATCACTTCTTACAATACTATCACCCAAGAATTTAAGCAAACCAATCCCTCTACATCATTCATTTTTCAAATCAATTGGCATTGTATAATCTTGGATGAAGCACAGTGAGTGGCTGAGCTTAAATGATTCAAATTACCTTTTTTATCCAATAACCCTTGCCCCCTCTTATAGCTATATTTGCTCTCAATACATTGCCACTCACCGTGCCATTAATAGCCTCCTTTCTGTCAGCCTGTGACTCAAAACCAGAGCACAAGCATGACAGCCAAAATACCATAAACCAATGGTATAGCCAAAATACCACCAAAACATGGAACTGAGCCAAATTAGCTCAAAAGGTATCAGAAGAAAGAGGAAACTTACCTCTTTCTGAAAATATAAGTCCCATCACCATAGGACAAGAAACAACAAAGTTATTCCTGCTCAAAGTTATTGCAGAGCATAAACCTTAATTTTCACCTCTCATCTAAAATCTAGAAGGAGAGGCTTAACCCCATCAAATGGGTATTCAGAATGAAGCTCTAAGCCAGGGCTATCCAATGGTACCAGCTAAACTGAGCTAGCGCCAGTATTACTTGAGTTATGGTCAAATTCAGACCAAATAAGGGTGAACAAAACATTCACCTCTCATCTAACTTTTACAGTTTTAGTGTGAGATACCTAAAGTGGGGTCTTTTTGGAAAGAGCACAATCAGGGCTATCTGATGGTGCCATCCATTTCCTCATAACTCAACTACAACAGAGGTTATTGGCCAAACAAGCTTAATACAGCTTTTGACACGACCACGCCAATGTACAAAAATACTTGTACATGGGATAACTTTGTCATATTTAATGATAACCATGTCAAGTTGGGTACCATTGTGTAGAGCCCATACAGGGCTATTCAATGAACCAACGTTGAGCTTGATATCTCGAAAACTGACAGAGTTATGACCATTTTAAGGTCAAAATCCCACCTGCTGTCAGATACAGCCTTACCATGGGATAATATCCCATAACCATGAATATGAGGTGTCAAATAGACAAAGAAGCATGTTTTTACTTAAATACCTCATATGTCAGTCAATACTGGGGTCCCATACAGTTTCTGTACAGCATTCTACGCGTCATACACGTCAGAATCAGGCTGTGAGGTCCCCAGATGAAAATTTTCACCCTGTATTGGTGAAAACTGCCCAGATGTGGTTTCAAAACCACATCTGAGCCCAATACAGGGTATACAGGGTGTTTGCAAACCACAAGCCTGTCCAGGAGAGTGAAAAATCTTCACTTCCTCTACGTGGAAAGGTCTAGCAGCCTTTCCACCTCAATTTCAGGATAAAAGGAGGGCTTTTCACAGCCAAAAACCTTTCCTCATCCTGCTCTTGAATAACCTACATAGTAAACTGTCAAAAACAGCTTTACTCTTGGTTAAATAATCAGGTATACTCTTAATTTAAAGTATTGTAGTCTTTATCATTGTAATCCAACAGGTAAAGCTGCACCCAGGGCTTTCAACAGCGCTCACCACCACTATATCTCTATAGTAAAGCCCTTTAAATCTTGAATTAAATCATTTATTATCAATCTTATCATCTTTTAAAACCATTCTTACCGTGTCACAGTCATAGTTAAAGCTTGTAAATACTCATATACACCTTTATCATAGACTCAGCCTGACATTTTGGGGGCCTGGCCATGTTTTTTTTAACTTTTTGGACCTTACAAGTAAGTCTTTTCTCTTTTTTATGACTTATTAACACATTGTTTTATCTTTTTTTAGGCGTAATTTCCATTTAAATATATATATTTTATATATTTTTATCTTTTTTCATATACTCATATTATAAAAGAGTATTTTTCATGTGGCTAATACCCACTGAAAATAATTATTTTTGGCGTGTTTTGTATATAAAAACACATCAGCCATCAATAAGTCCTGTATTCTTGACTGAATAAGGACACCTCTGACTGAAAAACCATCAGTTGAGGCGTGGATTGAGTGTATTGTTGACTCAATAACACTTATACAAAACCACTTTTACAGAATACACTTGAAAACCACAAGTGTATCTGTGGGATACTGGCACACAAACAGTGTGACAGGACACCATAAGCTGTATTTTTGACGTGAAATTGTTAATTCAATTACACTGTCATTATACAAGGGCATATTGTAATAATATACAAGCCCAGAGGCCATTCTTAGACGTGCAAAACCAGCCTTTTAAGAAGTCTTAACTGACATAAGCCCTCTTTTTCCTGTCTTGATTCAGTGGAAGAAAACTACATCCCACTTGAAACCCAGTCACAGGCCAACACACCAGTGACACCCTCAGAACCAGAGGGCAGCAAGGGTAAAGGAAAAAGGCTTAGTGAAGGCCTCATTACAGCCAAAAAGTGGACACCAATAGCCACTCAGAGGAGTAGAAAACCACGAAACTCTGCTTCAATACAAGGTAAACCAACCTTAACCACTTGTACAGGGAAGATTACAATTATTAACCCAGTTGTAACCTCCAAAGGCAAACTGCCCAAATCAGCAGATAACAAATTTGTACAAGGCACAGTCAAAGGTAAATACCCTAAGAACATAAAGTTTTTGACTGCTTGCAAACACTGATATGTCCCCTGCATACCTCAGAGACCTTGGCTTCCAAAGGAACCAGCCAGAGGATAGAGCAGGAATGTCTAGAACCAGAAGACCTGAAAGAAGACACATTGGACACAGTGGTGGATGGCAAAACAATGAGGGAGATAATATCAACCTTGCCATTCACACTCCAATTCAACAGAAACCTCAAACCAGACGACTGGAAGGATATGGATCAAGTTCTTCAAATCCACCAACTCCTCAAAGATTTGTTTCAATGGAGCATGGACAACAAGAGGTTCAACCTAGCAACTCACTGGGCAGAACTGGGATCAAGTTTCCAGAAGATCTGTCTCAAAGAGATAGACTTCAAGGACCTTATGGTAATCACCAAGGGTTGGAATCCTACCAGGCAGCACAGACTCCTGGAGGCAAGGGCACAGAGGATAAGGGAGAATCAAGCCACTATCCAAGCTATAGAAGAACAGTTAACCCAGACAGGGCCTACTCAGATTCCTTCAGGTTCACAAGGAGCATGCCAAATCAGCTCTCCAGTGGCTTCACACCATTCAGAAACCAGCAGATCAGTGGCCAAGAGTCACCATTCTTCACAATTCCAGGAAGTTTCCAGGAGAAGACAAGGCAACAAGGGCAAGAACAAAGCCTCCTTCAACCAGAGGAGGAAAGAGTCAGACCCCATGATCCAGAAGCTGTTAGATTTGGTAAAAGAAGTAAGCAAGAACCAGAAGTAGTTGTAAACCACTTTAGAATCAGTAGTCCTAGTAATAGAAACATTACCCCCACTCAGACTGAAAATAACATTATCACATCTGAGAGTAACATCAACAGTGACACACTGTGGTTACAAATGTCCCAATATGCTGAGCAATCTGCAAAGCAGGCTACAGAATTTGCAGCTGCCCAAGAGAGGATGAGGAAAACTCAAGCCTCATTGGAGCAGATAGTTAAAAACATTCAGGAAGGATATGCTCAACTGAGCAAAGCCTCTGAAGAAACCAATAAGAGACTGAATCAAGTCTCTGAAGAACAACACCATAGTAGCCGGGACAGGGAGTGTCTGAACCAAGACATCAACAAATTGTTTGATGCCTACCATAGCTTAAAGCCCCAACCACAAGGCCAAGCTATGGAGAATCCATATCAACCAGATGACATAAAACCAGATGCCATGTTGTTGAATAAGGCAAGATCTCCATCACAATACCAGGATGGAGATGGCATGTCTTATTCAGAGAAGGAAGCCTTGAAACAGCTCCCTGAGGCCTCAAACTGGCCCAAATTCTCTGGATCAGGAGAATATGACATATGGAACTCATAGATTATATTGATGGACTCTTCATTGATGTACCAAGCATACCAGATTACTGGATTACTGCTAGACTGAATACTGCACTTAAAGGTCATGCAAGTATATGGTACACTGAAATGAAAGAAATCCATGGCAGAATAAATTGGCCATGGTGGAAGAGTCAAACAATCCAAAAGTACAGTAATGGAACTTGGATATGGCAAAAGACCATGTCATTTGAAAATGACAAATACTGTGTGGACAAATATCCATATGAGTGGTGTCTTAGACAGTCTAAAAGACTTAAAGCCATTGATCCCCAAATGAACATTCAAATGAGGAATCATAAACTACTGACACAACTGCCAGGAGAACTAGAGCATGCAGTAAAGTGCAGATGCAACCAAAATTGCACTTATAGCCAATACCTTACAAGACATAAGGAAAAGGACTAATATAGGGAAATTCACCCCATATAGAAGCAGTAGTTTCAAAGAGAAACAACCTTTCAGGGTGGAGTTTAAAGACAAACCCAGAGAAAGAGTGGCAGAAGTGGCAAAGAAGAAGAATTCTGGTCACAATTGTGGTTCAACAGACCACTATGCCAACAACTGTCCAAAAGCAAAGAAGAAATTCTATGCTATAGAAAAAGTCCCTGAAGAAGAACCTCCAACAGAGGATTCTGAATCAGACTCTATGGGTGATGCCATTAGAGAACCATCTGATGAGGATCAAGACCCAAGAGAAGAATTTCTAGTGGAATACCAAGAGGAAACCCCACTAGAAATCCAGGATATACAGTTGGAAGCAGGCATGCCACAAGACACTGCCAACAAGAATTTGTGTAAACATACACAAGATGCACAAACATTCCTGGTTACACCAACCAAAGGAATGGCATACATACATGGAACAGCCACAAAAATGACTGTATGTATTGACAATGCTCAGCATCCACTGATCATTGACAGTGGAGCACACTGCTCCATAGTGGCCAGAAATTATCTGGATAACCACTTCCCAAACTGGGAAAAAGAACTCTTGCCCACCAGGGCAAAGAACTTTAAGAGTGCATCTGGAAAGATGACCTCTATTGGGACAATTATCAAAGAGATAATTATACCCCACAGAAAAGGTAATATCAGACTCAACCCAGAGTTTGTAGTGCTTGAAGATGCCCACATCCAAGGGTTTTTACTGGGAACAGATTACCAGAGGATGTATGGCATAGATATTTACAATAGTAAAAATAGGCATATTACCATTGGTACTAACAAGGAAAAGAAATTTTCTCTTGATATATACTAGATATCTTCTCAGGACCCACTGGAAGAACTTCTGAAAGAATTCAGAGAGGGACAGTTTAGCACTACCCTCACCAGTAAACAAAAGTTAAGTTTACTGAAGATGCTGAGGAAGAATAGACCAGCATTTGCCATTGGTGAAGAGCCATTAGGAAAGATCAAAGGCCATGATATAGAACTATATCTGGATGTGGAAAGGCCTTATCCACCCATGTTAAGGAGACCTCCTTACCCAGCAAGTCTGGAGACCAGGAAAGAGATTGAGAAACATATCAATGAACTCCTGGACATGGATGTCATTAGGAAGATTGGACATAATGAAATAGTGGAAATCACCACTCCTGTCCTAATCACCTGAAAACTGCCCAGATGTGGTTTCAAAACCACATCTGAGCCCAATACAGGGTATACAGGGTGTTTGCAAACCACAAGCCTGTCCAGGAGAGTGAAAAACCTTCACTTCCTCTATGTGGAAAGGTCTAGCAGCCTTTCCACCTCAATTTCAGGATAAAAGGAGGGCTTTTCACAGCCAAAAACCTTTCCTCATCCTGCTCTTGAATAACCTACATAGTAAACTGTCAAAAACAGTTTTACTCTTGGTTAAATAATCAGGTATACTCTTAATTTAAAGTATTGTAGTCTTTATTATTGTAATCCAACAGGTAAAGCTGCACCCAGGGCTTTCAACAGCGCTCACCACCACTATATCTCTATAGTAAAGCGCTTTAAATCTTAAATTAAATCATTTATTATCAATCTTATCATCTTTTAAAACCATTCTTACCGTGTCACAGTCATAGTTAAAGCTTGTAAATACTCATATACACCTTTATCATAGACTCAGCCTGACACTTTCATCCCGTTGAATATGCTTAACGGGCACACCTATTCACAACACCATTTATGACCTTTTGGGCATAATATCATTCATCACTCAACCACAGAGCGCCGATCAAGATAACTGGTCACCATTCATCCTGAGTAGTCTTTCAAAAGGTTGCAATGATATTTTGCATTTGGCATTGCGGCATTTAAGTTTGTGCTGCACCAAAACCACACATCTCGAATCCCTCCCCACTATTAGCCATCATTATGAGCTGCTCCCACTCAACCCAACCATGCAGCAAGAATATTCCATATTATATGAAGAATTCCTATCATCCAAAAGCAAAGGACCAGGAGAATTTTTCAGAAAAATTAATAAGCTGCGAATATGTTGTAACCATCACATCATGCTTAACACAATTGCGGAGGCGGATTTGCAAGACCCCGAGGGCAGGAGCACTCAGGATAACTCGCCAACAATCACACGAACTCTTGTGGATGTGGAAACATGCATGATGAGTAGTAAAATTGCACACCTCCTACAAAGCTTAATGAAGAACAAACAAACAAGGTGTGGTCCAACCAAATCAGTGGTTTATACCCAATGGAACCAATTTCTAGATTTGTGCGTTAATTCTAATATGCATCCATTACCAATTGACTCCATCTGACTTTTTTATATTGTAGAATTGGTATTGCTCTTGCCCATCACTCTATCCTTTCAGCACAAATTGATGGAACAATTACACCATGAGCGCAGGACAAGGCGCTTGAGAATTTCTTCAATAATCCTGAATGTGAAGTACTCATTGCATCCATTGCCGCGGCTGGAACTGGCCTCAATATAACTTGTGCTAATATAGTCTATTTAATGGTGAGTTTCCCCCCAAAATTCTCCCCTGATTTTTGGACCCTGACATCCACATTTCCAGGAGCCCAATTGGAACCCAGCCATTGAGGCTCAGGCTGTTGATTGTCTACATCATATTGGCCAACAACGACCTGTACAGGTCATCCACTATGTCACTCCTCATTCAGTTGAGGTCAACATGCGGAAGGTACCTTTCAAGCTCATCTTTCACTTGATTGTATTACTATTCTGAAATCCTTCCTTATGGGAATGCCATATTCCAATCACCAATAGGTCCAAGAAAAGAAAAAATCATTAACTGCGTGAGCCTTACTGATATTATATAATTTGTGTTTGACCAAGTTGATAACTCTTGTTTACCCTGGCATAGGTCCACAATTATGAACACCATGAGTTGGATCGAACTCCTTCAATATTTTCTCAATGAAAATGAGCAATAGAGTATTATTTCTAAGGGAGACGGTGATACAGTCCAACTCATATTGTCTATATTCTGACATATTTAGCAAGTTGCATCTTTAAGGATTAATACTCAGATTGTATTACACCTGCACAAATAATTCACAAAATGTTAATTTGTAACGGTCCTATACATTTATATTACTAAGTTATTGCAGAGCATCACCATTCGGCCTAATAACTGGCATGTCAAGTATCTTGAGGGCGCTAGTCTGCATCTTACTACAGCCTTTGAGCCAATCTTGATCAAATACCTGAAAGGATAAGCCTTCCGGAATATCACCATCATCTGTCGATCGTAATTCTGGCAATCTATCAATAGTTTTTTTACCCTTTTTTTCAATGCGATTACAAAACTCTATGTCTCGATCCATTTTTAATACCAATTCATTAAATAACTGCGAGCGCCAGCGTAATCCCACTTTGCGGTAAACTTGACGGCCATTTTCCAGTACCTCCTCAGTATCTGAGCATACTCGAGGGTCTTTTAATTGTGATGCTAGAATGGGAAAATTAGCCGTATCACACCATTCACGACGGCGCTCACAGTTCTGCACATAATGAAGTAGATCATCATCAGTCTTTGCTCACAATGAAGAAGAGATACATTAACTAACCCTTTGACGAATCTTCGCGAGCTTTTGATTCTCCTTCTTTTTAACCAAATACTCGGAATCCTTTTGAATAGACTTCCATTCTCTTTTCAAATAAGTGAAATATCGCTCCATTAAAGCCGCCACGACCCCATAGTTATTATGATCCTTGTTCCAACAGTAATGATGATACTCGGTGCCGACCAGTGCAAGACGGAATGTACGGTAAAACACCATAGACATCAGCTCATTGAACGGATGTTGCCATGAGCTCTCCCAGTCCCAAGTGAATCGCTTTAGTCCTAGCTTGTGGAGCTCATTTTTGCAGTAGCTTTGGAAACCCTGAGACTGAACCTGTGTTGATGGCTCATTGAAAACATCCTTGGGGACATATCCGAGATGACCAGCCACTTGAATTGCGATTTCACGCTCTTCTCTGCTGGGTGGTGCTGGTAGTGAGGAAAAATCCTTATCCCTAACTTTGAGTAGGAACAGGCAATGTGCATGTACTGCTGATCTCGTTCCATGGACATTCTCTGGAAGTTCTGCCTTCAGCCATTTTTGTTGCTCCTTCTGGCTTGCACGTTTCGCCACATTGTGAGCTTTGCGGGCCTGGTTCCTTTGCTGTCTGACCTCGGATTGTTCAAGCATACTCTGGGCAAGGCCCAGCTCAGGATGGGTGAACTCACTATTTGATTGAGTGGCTTGCTCATGCGCTGTGAAATTGTCCCTCCTTGGTTCATCATTTCTTTCACTTTGAGTCGGAGACATGTTCTCATGCTCATCATCCACAATTCTTTCTCTTGATGTACTGGCATGACCCGTTCTTGGTTTGGAGGCATATGGATGATGACGTCCAGTGACTTTCTCTTTATGGACCAGAGGTGAAGACGCATAAAGTTCATCCCCTGCCATGCAAATCATCAGTTAACACATCAAAACATTAATGAAGACTGGTCATCCTTAGGATCTTCAATTGGCTCCTGAGATCGGACTGACTTGCCTTTAGGTGCCATATCTAACCCATGAAACAAACATATCAAATTGTGAATAAGTTTCTACTCAAAAATTCAAATGACTTACTTTGATGAAGCGTCAATCCTGGATTTCCCTCCGACAGACCGCTCCAAGTTACATTTTCCAAAGGTCTTTTTTGTCGCCCCCCATCAAGCCGCCTTTCATTGCCCACATGAACCTGAGATCCTGATGGAATATTGAGGGTTTCCTGTTTACTTCGTCCAAAGGGATCCTGGGATGCGACTGGATTCCGACCGGGGTTAAGGAGGAACTCACGTGGAAATTTTGATTGGGGATTAGCATTTGATGAGATTTGAGGTGTGCCTTCCGGCCCCTCAGACACATGCATTTGTGTATTAGTGGGATTTGGGGGAATTGGAGTGACAGAAATATTTGGGATCGCCCAAGTGCTGGAAGTTGGAGCCTTCGGATTTCCGACATCAATGTTAAGACCTGATACATTCATTAAGGATGCGATAGGGGTTGTGAGAGGAATGTTGGGACTCAATGGTGATTGTGTTTGAACATATTCCATGCTAGATTCACTATCTGAGTCATGAACAGAACCTGAACGGGATTTATGTGACTTGAAAGATGACATAAGGGCCGAAAAAGTACAGTAATATTTTTAACTTGATAAAACAGTTCAGTATTGTGATAAAATAGAGGGATATGAGATGAGATTTTTTCAAATTTAGAATAGAGAAATTCTATGAATAGTTGGAACCAAGTGTTGTGTGGAAGTCGGATAAGACTCTTTTGAGGAGAATCCTCCCTGCCTCCTCTTGAGCTCCTCCGCTTTTGTCGGAAACCACCCTGCACGGCCTACCAGCATATAATGTGATATTTCCTTGATCTGAAAGGGGACCCATCATCCATAAGTAATCATATTTGGTAACATTTCTGCCTCCCCATTGTCACATTTTGTGAATTATCCAAAATGACAATATATGCATTGAAATTCCACAACATTGTACATCTGTAAAGGGGTATATTCATGAAGGATTTACCCACAAAAGAGAGATCACCTTTTCAAGAAAGGCAAGACAATCCAAATCACATTCCAACTGATTCAAAGCCCGCCGCACTCAAACCAAATACCAAGACTTTAGCTGCACTCCAACCCCTTATGTAATAGAGTTATATAGTTATGTCTGTAATAAGGTTTAAACCATGTACAATGGCGTGCCAGCGTACATGGATTAAATGTTAATCCCCTCAATTCAATGGTAACACTTCACTAATACAACCCCCTCAATGGTCAAACCCGCACTATCACAATGTGTAAATAAACTAGAATATGTATGAGCATTGAGCAGCATGGCATTTTACCCAATTAAACGCCTAACCAATTCCGCCATCCAGATGAGACATGTTATACTTTATCCACTGCAGCTCATGCACCATTACAAATGGGATAAAATCCTCAGCTGGCTCAAATCATCTCTCCCTTCATAAATAATCACTGAATTTTATTTCCAATTAATAACACTCCTAAACACTTTCACATCAACCATAGATATTTTTACACAAACCAACCGTACTCCCAATTCCTGCAAGAATGACAACCCGGCCCTATTCCTCAATGCGTATATGCATGTGTCAACACTGCTCAACTCAAAGACACTCTTCCCCTGAGGGTGATAGGCAAGGAGTTGCCTTCACACCTTTCCAATATAAACAACACATTAAAAAGCTCAAATCAACCATTGCACTCAAATCTCTTCCAAACATCCCTACTTCTGCATCAGGATCTGGGTGCCCACAAATTCTATTGGATCAAATCTTCCCAGCTGATTATTCACGTTTGACCCAAAGCACTTTCTCAACTCCAGCGGGTCTCAATTCAACTGCACAGAAACCATATAGTGGCAGTCAAACCCTTCCCCCACAAGACCTAGGAATGATAATATCTGCCATTCTATCATTAAGGTATAATTTACCCCGCAGGGCTTCACGCATACTCAACCCCGCCCTGAACCTGCTGATCAAGTCCAGTATCTCAAGCTCAGCTGGTCCCCCCGCTCCTGCATTCCATATACCTCAAGATCTGAGTACCATATTTGAACATCTCCAATTGGAGCCAGTGATTCAAAACTATATATGCTGTCCTCAATGTTTCTCTCTTAATGGCCTTACTGAATCAGTCACAACTGACCAACCCCACTGTCAACGCCATAATGACCCAAATGATCATGATCCCCCTTGCACACAATCATTAGGCAAATTCATCTATTCATCTGAACCCCACACCCAAAACACAACCAACATGAAGCAAAAATTTATACCAACAAAACATTTCATTTATCAACCATTCAAAAATTGGCTTGCCAGATTCCTCCAGCGGGCTAGAATTATGGAAATTCTGCATCAACATCAACAATCCCAAACCCCTGAAGGTACCCCCAAATGTGACGTCTGGGATGAATTGGTCTGGAGACGC
Source organism: Austropuccinia psidii (assembly GCA_023105745.1). Lineage (NCBI taxonomy): Eukaryota > Fungi > Basidiomycota > Pucciniomycetes > Pucciniales > Sphaerophragmiaceae > Austropuccinia > Austropuccinia psidii. The sequence continues at coordinate 29,720,362 of JALGQZ010000007.1, read as the reverse complement.
TTCACTGGCACTAGAAATATCCATGATCCCCCATTCATGTCCATTCCTGGTGCATTGGCCTTCTCCATATATGTGGACTGGTTTAATGCACATGGAAAGTCAACCCGGTTGGCTAGCATTGGACCTATCATGCTTATTTGTCTTAATCTCTCCCCAAGTGAAAGATTGAAGCCCGAGAATGTCTATGTTGCAGGAATCATCCCTGGTCCGAAGGAGCCAACTTCCCTTCAATTGAATTATCTATTAATGCCACTCATTCACGAGCTCAAAGAGCTATGGCAAGGTTACCATTTTGCACCCACCTCAACAGGTCCATCAGGATGCTTTATCCGTGTTGCCATCCTCACAGCCGTTGCAGATGTGGTTGCCATGCGCAAGCTTACTTGATTTATTTCCCATTCAGGAAACCACTTTTGTAATTTTTGCACCATTCACAAATCTCAAATTGAAGAAATTGGTCCTCAATTTCACTACACGCGCTCATACCAAAGTCATAAATCAACCATTGCCAAATGGCTTTGTGCAACCCCACAACAAAGACAAGCAATTTTCTCTGAGTATGGAGTGCGATATTCAATTTTGGAAGACCTTCCGTATTGGGATGCAACCAGAATGGTTAATCTTGACATAATGCATAATTTAATACTTGGAATTTTGAAGGATCATGCAACTTTCAAATTGTGCATTCCAGAGTCCAAATCAAAAATTTACCTCAGGTCCCGCAGGAAATCCAATGACACCAACAGTTCAGACTCAGATTCCATGACCTCCAACAGCTCTCTTGATAAGATCACATTGAGAGAGGCCCGCTCCATGAGAAGAGACGCAGCAAAAATAATAAATGAGCCACTCCCCACTACTTCCACCCGAAAAAACTACTTCCCAATGCCCACCCCTAACACAGAACATCCATCTAGTGGTTCTGCGGAGATTCGTTCATTTGATGCCGATTACATCCCCACTTCTGAAATACCCTCTGAATTGGATATCACTGCACTGAGTGATCACCAGATCAAGGGTGAGGCTCTGGAGCATCTCCGTCAAATCATATCTGAGACAATAATTCCCTCATCATGGACAAGAGTACCTCGCAACATGGGTTCCCCCTCTCATGGTAGCTTAAAAGCCGCTGAAAGGGCTCTCTTATATAAGGTCTATATTCCATTTGTAATGCTCAGTCAACAGATGTCATCAGATGCACACCAATCTGCCAACACTCAAAGAAAAATGGGTCAGTCAGAAGAACTTGCAAATGAACTAGCCAAGAATACATTCCATTTTATTAGTGCTATCAACATTGCCACAAGCTGGACTCTTTCAATAGATGATGCGACTGCATTTGCTGAACATTGGAAAAAATTACACCTTTCCAATCAACACCTGTTCCCAAAACAGAAAAGTAAACCAAATCATCATTTTGCTGATCATATTCCCGAACTCTTCCAATGTTGGGGCCCAGCACAAGCCTCAGCCACATGGGGTTATGAGTGCTTGATTGGAGTATTTGCAAAGATGCCAACAAATAACAAGATATGTACGTCAATTAATAAGATCAATATATTCACATTGATTAAACACCTGAACTGAATAAGACTAACTTTTTGCAACTCTGAATAGATGATATAGATAAAACCTTACTTCAACATATCTGTTGATGTTCCAACCTTTCCGTTCTCCTGAAATTCCCATCTGTGCCATGTGAAATAAAACAGCTTTTTGAATCACAGTCACCTGCCATGTTCAATCACCATAAATATAACAAGCCATCCCGCCATGACCAACAAAATTATGATTGCCTGGTTGAGTACTTACAGACTGTAAGATGTGACTATGAAACTGGTGATAATATTACTATTAATCAACAGTACTATGTCTGTTCTTATGAAATATAATAATAAAATATTATGATAACCACAATTAAATAATTAAAAAATTATTTCCTTCACGTGTTAAGCACTACTAGTGATTTTAACAGTGAGCAAGTAATTGTCTACAAGAATCAATTACAAGAAGAATTTAATAATAAAAACTTCTTTATTAAAATAATAAAATTATTTTAATATATAATTATCTTTTGCAAGAATAATTATAAAGATAATTCTTGAAGAAAACTATTACTAGAGAAAAACTTTAAGAATTAAGAATAAATGACTCACTAATACTCCAAAGAACTTATTGATAGATAAGAGTAGAGAAATTTGACGTGGAATTGTGGATTTAAGGGATCAAAAGGATTTATAACAGTATTACAACAATATATAGTTGGATTCTAGGATTTCACGTCTTTCTGAATGATTTGGAAAGATTTAAAACACTTAAGAATAGCTTTAACTAATACTTACTTGTTGGTAATAAAGATTTAATAAATTGATAAGATGATGATACGGAAAAAACAGCAAGAATAGGCTTCTTTTAAGTCAACAACAGCTCACAGAGGCGTGCCATGGAGCAAACTGAAAAACCAGTGAGTGAGAAAACAATAAACCCATTTGGATTAATGATTGCATCATCTGTTGTCACATAAGATTATCATAATTACTTAATGGATGCTTTTACGTGACTACCAACCCCAATATGGTTAAGAATAAAAGGAGTAACATCTGTAAATCTTCTTTTATTCTAAAATAATCATTGATTTCTCAAAGTTATCAATGTTATTGCCAATTTCATCACAGGTTGTAATTACTGTGAATTTTTGAAGATTCAGTGTTTCACGTAGAATGGTCAAAAATGGACTGTAAGTAAAACTTTTAATTTTACTAGTAAAACCATAATTCTTTTTGGTTGTACCATAGATAATACAGTTCTTCATTGGTCCTGAAAGTTTCAGGAAGATTCATTAAGAATTGTATTTTTAATGAATTTTTGAAGTTTTTACCTCATTTCTACATAGAATTGCAAATAGCAGTATTTTGCTGGTTGCTATGAGGTAAATTAATGAATATGGATCCCAAAAGGGTTTAATTACTCTTTTAGGGTCTAGTCATGGAAAGTCATCAAGAATTGACGTGGTTACAGGAGCCTAAGTAGCTTATTACCTCCTTGGCACGTCAAAATAGCAGGTTATTAGCTATTTTTCTTATGATTACAGTAGGTGTAACTTGGTAACCAAGTTCCCAAAGAGTTTTAGTTTACCAATTGGGCCAAGATGAGCCATGGATCCATGCTCTGGAGCTATCCACGCCTCTGAGGCCTCAGAAGTTGGGTACCCTGGCTCTCTTTGATGTCTTTTGTCCCCCTTGCTTATTTTTTATGTCAAAATAGTAATTTAAGCTTAAAGTGAGATATCCACTATGGGTGTACCAAAAGTCCATGTAAGAATACCATAATATTAAGTGCTCAAAACATGCATAACACTATTCTTAGTGTATATGTAACATGGGATTTCTCACTTTCCCATTATGTTGGCTAAAAATCAAGAAAAACAAAAATTTTCACGGATCTTTTATGTGGTATTAATGATGTGGTATTGAAGTATTTTCCATTTTACCACCTCAAATACTTAAATTGAGCTTATTCACTCTATGGAGCTACCCTAGGTGAATTTTTGTGTAGGATCCAAATCTGGTCTTAAATCCATGGATTTACTTACTCAATAAAAAGTTATTCATCTTTTCTGAAATTGAAAATGATGAATTTTGGATATATGCATGACTTATGAGTTTTGCATAATTCAAAATTTCTTTTTAAGATAATTGTGGCCTATTTGGGTATGTAAAATATACCTCAAGGCTCACATTCCCTCCCACCAAAAAATAAAATTGTACTACAATTTTATTAGTGATAAAAGAATAAGGCCCCAAAGGGGGGTAATGTCCACTGTCCAACCTCTTCAAATTACTCAGATCAAGTAATTTAAAGCACATTTATAGACATATTCAGGCTTGTGGCCTTCTTTCATGTCTAAATCTTCTTAAGAGTTTATCTGAGTCAGGTATTTCTGATTCTGCCATCCATTCATCTTCATGTACTGGATTTCTATATCTGACAAGATATTCTCTTTGATTTTTACCCCTAAGTCTCCTTTCTTTAATGACTTTCTTTATCTTTTTGTCTTCATTCTGTTCCACAGGTGGTACAGTTAAAGGAGTTGGGTTTCTTAAAGGAAACAATTCTTTATCAGCTGGTTGATAAGGTTTTATCAAGCTGACTGGAAATGTGGGGTGTTTATTTTACAATTCACCACTCAATTCCACTTGAACTGCATTGGTTCCATGTAAAGCAACAATAACAAAAGGTCCTACATAAGAATCTTTAAGTTTCTTTGGGCCTTTGATATTATTAAAATTCAAGGTTGAAACTAGAACTAAGTCCCCTACTTTGAAGTCTGATACTTTATGCACTGGGGCGAATCTCATGTCAATCGTCGGCAATTGACTTCACATCAAGCAAACGTCAAGCAGGATAAAAGTCGAGCTCACGTCAAGCAAAAATCAAGCAAACGTCGAGCACACGTCACACTCTGGTCTTACACCAAATCCTGTGACATCCAATAATATTGGTTCCCCTGTGCCTTCAACTCAGATTCCTCACCACCTGATCATCCCGCAACCGTCCGATGATTGGTAAAAATTACACCAGACCCGCCTGTTTGCACACACACACATCAAAGATGTCCTTCAGCCAGTCTTGATGTAGGCGGGGGGTTTGACTTCACCAGGTCATCCATAAAAGGACTCCGCCTGAGCGGGATTGTCATTTTGCAGGTGACACTGGTAGGGCCCGCCGCACAATACCGCAGGTGCGGGTGTGCTTGCGGGTGCGGGTGCGCAAGGGTCGCTTCCCCTTCCTACATGATGATGGCGCCGTTAGAAATTTTGGCGGGGGGTTTGACTTCACCAGGTCGTCCATGAAAGGACTCCACCTGAGCGGGATTGTTGTTTTGCAGGTGACACTGGTAGAGCCTGCCGCACAATACCGCGTGTGTGGGTGCGGGTGCGCTTGCGTGTGCATTGGTGTGTGCGGGTGCGCTTGTGTGCGCAAGGGCCGCTTCCCCTTCCAACATGATGATGGCGCAGTTAGAAATTTTGGATGATGTGAAAGGTGAGTGTGTGGGTCATTTGATCATTGAACTTGGCTTATTCACACTGTACCCAATGTCAAAATAGTAAGTTCTTTGTGGCAATGTGAAATAATGGGCTTTGCTTGTCACAATGGCATGTCTCTGTCACTAAATTTTGAGGCAGTTATTTCACTAGCAAAATTGCTAATGAATCTGAGATATTTGCATTTCTGTAGACTAAATTTCATGAAATAACGGCTTTATCATTACAAGCAGTCCACATGACAGAACTTTGTTATCATACAATCCACAGTTACCTTCTATTTCTTCTTCAGATATAATCAAGTGTCCATCATCAAAACCAACAGCTTTATAAATATTCAGATGCGGCCAATCTGGTAAGAAATTCATATCAATCTTCAAAGTTTTTAAGATCAGAAAATTATTGTTCAGTATGCTAGATGGCTCAGAGACTTTAAAAATGCTATTAATAATACCAAAGCGTCGTGAGATGCCCCTCAGAAAACATATCACACTGTTGCTGACATTTTTGGATTCAGTTGAAAATATATTGTTCCCAATATTAATGTTTGAAACTGGAAAATACCAAGGTGAGACAATCCTTGAAGTGAGATGACTTGTGGATTGCACGGTAGTGTCTAAGCTGAGCCAATCAACTATTTCCCTTGTTGCATGAAAATTCTGTAAGTACTCAACCAGGCAATCATAATTTTCTTGGTCATGGCGGGATGGTTTGTTATATTTATGGTCATTGAACAGGGCAGGTGGCTGTGATTCGAAAAGCTGTTTTATTTCACATGGCACGGATGGGGATTTCAGGAGAACGGAAAGGTTGGAACATTGACAGATATGTTGAAGTAAGGTTTTATCTATATCATCTATTTAGAGTTTCAAGAAGTTAATCTTATTCAGTTCAGGTGTTTAATCAATGTGAATATATTGATCTTATTAATTGACATACATATTTTGTTATTTGTTGGCATCTTTGCAAATACTCCAATCAAGCACTCATAACCCCATGTGGCTGAGGCTTGTGCTGGGCCCCAACGTTGGAAGAGTTCGGGAATATGGTCAGCAAAATGATGATTTGGTTTACTTTTCTGTTTTGGGAACAGGAGTTGATTGGAAAGGCGGAATTTTTTCCAATGTTCAGCAAATGCAGTCGCATCTCCTATTGAAACAGTCCAACTTGTGGCAATGTTGATAGCACTAATCAAATGGAATGTATTCTTGGTTAGTTCATTTCCAAGTTCTTCTGACTGACCCATTTGCCTTTGAATGTTGGGGGATTGGTGTGCATCTAATGACATCTGTTGACTGAGCATTAAAAATGGAATATAGACCTTATATAAGAGAGCCCATTCAGCGGCTTTTAAGCTACCATGAGAGGGGGAACCCATGTTGCGAGGTACTCTTGTCCATGATGAGGGAATTATTGTCTCAGATATGATTTGTCGGAGATGCTCCAGAGCCTCACCCTTGATCTGGTGATCACTCAGTGCAGTGATATCCAATTCAGAGGGGATTTCAGAAGTGGGGATGTAATCGGCATCAAATGAAGGAATCTCCGCAGAACCACTAGATGGATGTTCTGTGTTAGGGGTGGGCATTGGGAAGTAGTTTTTTCGGGTGGAAGTAGTGGGGAGTGGCTCATTTATTATTTTTGCTGCGTCTCTTCTCAGGGAGCGGGCCTCTCTCAATGTGATTTTATCAAGAGAGCTGTTGGAGGTCATGGAATCTGAGTCTGAACTGTTGGTGTCATTGGATTTCCTGCGGGACCTGAGGTAAATTTTTGATTTGGACTCTGGAATACACAATTTGAAAGTTGCATGATCCTTCAAAATTCCAAGTATTAAATTATGCATTATGTCAAGATTAACCATTCTGGTTGCATCCCAATACGGAAGGTCTTCTAAAATTGAATATCGCACTCCATACTCAGAGAAATATGCTTGTCTTTGTTGTGGGGTTGCCCGAAGCCATTTGGCAATGGTTGATTTATGATTTTGATATGAGCGTGTGTAGTGAAATTGAGGACCAATTTCATCAATTTGAGCTTTGTGAATGGTGCAAAAATTACAAAAGTGGTTGCCTGAATGGGAAATAAATCCAGTAAGCTTGCACATGGCAACCACATCCGCAATGGCTGTGAGAATGGCAACACGGATAAAGGATCCTGAAGGACCTGTTGAGGTGGGTGAAAAATGGTAACCTTTCCATAGCTCTTTGAGCTCCTTGATGAGTGGCATTAATAAATAATTCAATTGAAGGGACGTTGGCTCCTTCCGACCAGGGATTATTCCTGCAACATAGCCATTCTCTGGCTTCAATCTTTCACTTGGGGGGAGATTAAGACAAATAAGCATGATAGGTCCAATGCTGGCCAACCGGGTGGACTTTCCATGTGCATTAAACCAGTCCACATAAATGGAGAAGGCCAATGAACCAGGAATGGACATGAATGGGGGGTCATGGATATTTTTAGTGCCAGTGAAGCGTCTCCAGACCAATCCATCCCAGACATCACATTTTGGGGAATCTTCAGGAGTTTGGGATTGTTGATGTTGATGCAGAATTTCCATAATTCCAGCCAGCTGGAGAAATCTGGCAAGCCAATTTTTGAATGGTTGATAAATGAAATGTTTTGTTGGTATGAATGTTTGCTTTATGTTGGTGGTGTTTTGGGTGTGGGCTTCAAATCAATAGATGAATTTGCCTAATGATTGTGTGCAAGGGGGATCATGATCATTTGGGTCATTATGGCATTGACAGTGGGGTTGGTCAGTTGTGACTGATTCAGTAAGGCCATTAAGAGAGAAACATTGAGGACAACATATATAGTTTTGAATCACTGGCTCCAATTGGAGATGTTCAAATATGGTACTCAGATCTTGAGGTATATGGAATGCAGGAATGGGGGGACCACCAGAGCTTGAGATGCTGGACTTGATCAGCAGGTTTAGGGTGGGGTGGAGAATGCGTGAAGCCCTGCGGGGTATATTATACCTTAATGATAGAATGGCAGATATTATCATTCCAAGGTCTTGTGGAGGAAGGGTTTGACTGCTGCTGTATGGTTTCTGTGCAATTGAATTGAGCCCCGGTGCTGTGGAGAAGATGCTTTGGGCCCATGGTGGTGAATAATCAGCTGGGAATGTTTGATCCAATAGAAGTTGTGGGCACTCAGATCCTGATGCAGAAGTAGGGATGTTTGGACGAGATTTGGGTGCAATGGTTGATTTGAGCTTTTTAATGTGCTGTTTATATTGGAAAGGTGTGAAGGCAACTCCAGGCCTATCACCCTCAGGGGAAGAGTGTGTTTGAGTTGAGCAGTGTTGACACATGCATATACGCATTGAGGAATAGCGGCGGGTTGTCATTGTTGCAGGAATTGGGAGTACGGTTGGTTTGTGTATAAATATCTATGGCTGATGTGAAAGTGTTTAGGAGTGTTATTAATTGGCAAAAAAATTGAGTGAGTATTTATGAAGGGGGAGATGATTTGAGCCATCTGAGAATTTTATCCCATATGTAATGGTGCGTGAGCTGCAGCTGATGGAGTGTAACATGTCTCATCTGGATGGCGGAATTGGTTAGGAGTTTAATTGGGTAAAATTCCATGCTGCTCAATGCTCATACATATACTATTTTATTTACACATGGCGATACTGCGGTTTTGACCCTTGAGGGGTGTTCCAATAGGGATGTGTCAACATTGATTTGAGGAGATTGACATTCAAACCATGTACGCTGGCACGCCATCGTACATGGCTTAAACCTTATTACAGACATAACGATATAACTCTATTACATAAAAGGTTGGAGTGCACCTAAAGTCTTGGTATTTGGTTTGAGTGCAGCAGGCTTTTAATCGGTTGGAGTGTGATTTGGATTGTTTTTCCTTTCTTGTAAAGGTGATGTCTCTTTTGTGGGTAAATCCTTCATGAATATACCCCTTTACAGATGTACAATGCTGTGGAATTTCAATGCATATATTGGCAGTTTGGATAATTCACAAAATGTGACAATGGGGAGGCAGAAATGTTACCAAATATGATTACTTATGGATGATGGGTCCCCTTTGAGATCAAGGAAATATTACATTATATGGTGGTAGGCCGTGCCGGGTGGTTTCTGATAAAAGCGGAGGAGCTCAAGAGGAGGCAGGGAGGATTCTCCTAAAAAGAGGCTTATTGGACTTTCACGCAACACTTAGTTCCAACTATTCATAGAATTTCTCTATTCTAAATTTGAAAAGATTTCATCTCATATCACTCTATTTTATCATAATACTGAGGTGTTTTATCTAGTTAAAAATATTAGTGTACTTTTTGGCCCTTATGTCATCTTTCAAGTCACATAAATCCCGTTCAGGTTCTGTTCATGACTCAAATAGTGAATCTAGCATAGAATATGTTCAAACACAGTCACCATTGAGCCCCAACATTCCTCTCACAACCCCTATCACATCCTAAATGAATGTATCAGGTCTTAACATTGATGTGGGCAATCCAAAGGCTCCAACTTCAAGCACTTGGGCGATCCCAAATATTTCTGTCACTCCAATTCCCCCGAATCCCACTAATACACAAACGCATGTGTCTCAGGGGCCAGAAGGCACACCTCAAATCTCATCACACGCTAATCGCAAATCAAAATTTCCACATGAGTTCCTCCTTAATCCCGGTCGGAATCCAGTCGCATCCCAGGATCCCTTTGGCCAAAGTAAACAGCCAACCCTCAATATTCCATCAGGATCTCAGGTTCATGTGGGTGATGAAAGGCGCGTGGATGGGGGGCGACAAAAAAGACCATTGGAGAATGTAACTTGGAGTGGTCTGTCGGAAGGAAATCCAGGATTGACGCTTCATCAAAGTAAGTCATTTTAATTTCGGAGTATAACCTTTTTCACAATTTGATATGTTTGTTTCATGGGTTAGATATGGCACCTAAAGGCAAGTCAGTGCGATCTCAGGAGCCAATTGAAGATTGTGAGTATGACCAGTCTTCATTCATTTTTTGATGTGTTAACTGATGATGTGCATGGCAGGTGATGAACTTTATGCATCTTCACCTCTGGTCCATAAAGAGAAAGTCACTGCACGTCATCATCCATATTCCTCCAAACCAAGAACAGCTCATGCCAGTTCATCAAGAGAAAAAATGGTGGATGATGAGGATGAGAACATGTCTCCGACTCAAATGGAAACAAATGATGAAGCAAGGAGTGACAATTTCACGGCGCATGATCATGGCACTCAGTCAAATAATGAGTTCACCCATCCTCAAATGGGCCTTGCCCAGAGTATGCTTGAACAATCCGAGGTCAGGCAGCAAAGGAACCAGGCTCGTAAAGCTCACAATGTGGCGAAACATGCAAGCCAGAAGGAGCAACAAAAATGGCTGAAAGCAGAACTTCCAGAGAATGTCCATGGAATGAGATCAGCAGTACATGCACATTGCCTGTTCCTACTCAAAGTTAGGGATAAGGATTTTTCCTCACTACCAGCACCACCAAGCACAGAAGAGTGTGAAATTGCAATTAAAGTGGCTGGTCATCTCGGATATGTCCCCGAGGATGTTTTCAATGAGCCATCAACACAGGTTCAGTCTCAGGGTTTCCAAAGCTACTGCGAAAATGAGCTCCACAAACTAGGACTAAAGCGATTCACTTGGGACTGGGAGAGCTCATGGCAACATCCGTTCAATGAGCTGATGTCTATGGTGTTTTACCGTACATTCCGTCTTGCACTGGTCAGCACCGAGTATCATCATTACTGTTGGAACAAGGATCATAATAACTATGGGGTCGTGGCGGCTTTAATGGAGCAATATTTCACTTATTTGAAAAGAGAATGGAAGTCTATTCAAAAGGATGCCGAGTATTTGGTTAAAAAGAAGGAGAATCAAAAGCTCGCAAAGATTCGTCAAAGGGTTAGTTAATGTATCTCTTTTTCATTGGGAGCAAAGACTGATGATGATCTACTTCATTATGTGCAGACCTGTGAGCGCCGTCGTGAATGGTGTGATACGGCTAAATTTCCCATTCTAGAATCACAATTCAATGACCCTCGAGTATGTTCAGATACTGAGGAGGTACTGGAAAATGGCCGTCAAGTTTACCGCAAAGTGGGATTACGCTGGCGCTCCCAGTTATTTAATGAATTGGTATTAAAAATGGATCGAGACATAGAGTTTTGTAATTGCATTAAAAAAAAGGGTAAAAAAACTATTGATAGATTGCCAGAATTACGATCGACAGATGATGGTGATATTCCGGAAGGCTTATCATTTCAGGTATTTGATCAAGATTGGCTCAAAGGCTGTAGTAAGATGCAGACTAGCGCCCTCAAGATACTTGACATGCCAGTTATTAGGCCTAATGGTGATGCTCTGCAATAACTTAGTAATATAAATGTATAGGACCGTTACAAATTAACATTTTGTGAATTATTTGTGCAGGTGTAATATAATCTGAGTATTAATCCTTAAAGATGCAACTTGCTAAATATGTCAGAATATAGACAATATGAGTTGGACTGTATCACCGTCTCCCTTAGAAATAATACTCTATTGCTCATTTTCATTGAGAAAATATTGAAGGAGTTCGATCCAACTCATGGTGTTCATAATTGTGGACCTATGCCAGGGTAAACAAGAGTTATCAACTTGGTCAAACACAAATTATATAATATCAGTAAGGCTCACGCAGTTAATGATTTTTTCTTTTCTTGGACCTATTGGTGATTGGAATATGGCATTCCCATAAGGAAGGATTTCAGAATAGTAATACAATCAAGTGAAAGATGAGCTTGAAAGGTACCTTCCGCATGTTGACCTCAACTGAATGAGGAGTGACATAGTGGATGACCTGTACAGGTCGTTGTTGGCCAATATGATGTAGACAATCAACAGCCTGAGCCTCAATGGCTGGGTTCCAATTGGGCTCCTGGAAATGTGGATGTCAGGGTCCAAAAATCAGGGGAGAATTTTGGGGGGAAACTCACCATTAAATAGACTATATTAGCACAAGTTATATTGAGGCCAGTTCCAGCCGCGGCAATGGATGCAATGAGTACTTCACATTCAGGATTATTGAAGAAATTCTCAAGCGCCTTGTCCTGCGCTCATGGTGTAATTGTTCCATCAATTTGTGCTGAAAGGATAGAGTGATGGGCAAGAGCAATACCAATTCTACAATATAAAAAAGTCAGATGGAGTCAATTGGTAATGGATGCATATTAGAATTAACGCACAAATCTAGAAATTGGTTCCATTGGGTATAAACCACTGATTTGGTTGGACCACACCTTGTTTGTTTGTTCTTCATTAAGCTTTGTAGGAGGTGTGCAATTTTACTACTCATCATGCATGTTTCCACATCCACAAGAGTTCGTGTGATTGTTGGCGAGTTATCCTGAGTGCTCCTGCCCTCGGGGTCTTGCAAATCCGCCTCCGCAATTGTGTTAAGCATGATGTGATGGTTACAACATATTCACAGCTTATTAATATTTCTGAAAAATTCTCCTGGTCCTTTGCTTTTGGATGATAGGAATTCTTCATATAATATGGAATATTCTTGCTGCATGGTCGGGTTGAGTGGGAGCAGCTCATAATGATGGCTAATAGTGGGGAGGGATTCGAGATGTGTGGTTTTGGTGTGGCGCAAGCTTAAATGCCGCAATGCCAAATGCAAGATATCATTGCAACCTTTGGAAAGACTACTCAGGATGAATGGTGACCAGTTATCTTGATTGGCGCTCTGGGGTTGAGTGATGAATGATATTATGCCCAAAAGGTCATAAATGGTGTTGTGAATAGGTGTGCCCGTTAAACATATTTGGCCGGATGAAAGGAGGCTATTGATGGCACGGTGAGTGGCAGTGTATTGAGAGCGAATATAGCTATAAGATGGGGCAAGGGTTATTGGATATAAAAGGTAATTTGAATCATTTAAGATCAGACACTCACTGTGCTTCATCCAAAATTACACGATGCCAATTGATTTGAAAAATGAATGATGTAGAGGTATTGGTTTGCTTAAATTCTTGGGTGACAGTATTGTAAGAAGTGATGATGATATCATATTTTAAGATTTCGTCTATGGATAATGAGTGACGAGTGGGACCATGGTAGATTTTGGAATGCAGCGCTCCAGCCTGAGCATGCTTGGATATTTCTGATTGCCAGTTGGTAATTAAGCGAGGGGGGCAGATGATCATGGTGGGTGTGGAGCGATGGGGGTTTGCAATCATCCGCTCCTTGGAGGTACCAATTAGAGCAATGGCCTGAATGGTTTTACCTAATCCCATATCATCCGCGAGTAGTCCTCCAAGAGGGGTATTGGTCAAAAGGGATTCAAATGAGCTTACGACCTTGTTTGTAATGATGTGCCTGGCATTGAAAGTGGATCCTGGGGGTGAGGTGGCCCAAGGTTACGGGCTGATTGGCCATTGGGGATTTCTCAATCCCAGAGAAAAGCTAGTCCGGTCTTTTGATGAGGGAGGAGGGGGGTTTGAATAATGGCATGGGGCGGGGTCATCATGGGGAGGTCTGATCCACTGGGTAATTGTATCAGTTTTTGCTTGGAAATCAATGATGAAACAGCAGGATATGAAGCTTGCTTTGAGTTTGAAGCGGGAAATGATGGAGTAAAAAGTTGACATTGACTATAAGTATTACAGTCATATTCTTTGGGCATTTTAAGCTTGAAATCTTCTGTTCGAAAGCTTTCCATTATGAATAAAAGGTTTGGATACCATGTGAAGAACATCAATGCTAGATTGGGTTTCTGAGATGAGGAGGGATCATTGGCATCAGTCATAAATACTCCCTCAACGAATAATATTTGAGTAGGATTGGATTGGCAAATTTTCAATCCATGCCCCACCAGGACCACAGTGCATGAAGGTTTTTGATGCCCCAAGGAATGGTATCAACGTTTTGGAAAGGGTTCCAGGTAGAGAGCCAATAGCACGCTGGTGATTGGGGAGATAAACGAATATGTTGTGTTGATTGTGCCATATGATAATCCAAGAAGCTAAGTGGGAATTCTCAGGATTTAAGGCTATATCACTATTTATTGGAATACGAATATTAATCATCCCAATGCAAAGTGGTTGTGAAGGGGTTGACATGATGGCTATTTTAAATTATTTGGGGATAGTCAGAAATTATATGATCAGGAAGGGTTAGCTAAACGGAATGAAGACAAATAGGCGCAGATGGGGATCTTATATGAGAGGCAGCAATGGGGTCAAGGGGGGATGGCCTGTGGTTACGTGCATGGTCTTGATGGGGATGGGCCTCTTGGGCTCATAATTTTCATATCCGATTTGGGGCATATATCAAGGCAAGGTGGCCAAAATGTGGGTGCACCGATATGACTGCTGGATCTGCAGCAAGGTACAAAACCCTTGGTGAAACAAGGTTGACATTAGCATATCCCAAATTGGGTGGGTTGTAGCAACTTATTGTGGAGGGCATATCAGAGGCATGCAGTCATGTTCGCTGGTGTGACAGCGAACATGGATGCATATATATCTTCCCCAGGTTAATTGTAGCACAGGGACCTACTGGGCAATGTTGGCTGTTTGAGAGGGCAATCTCACTGTGGGGATGTTTGTGTGAGGGCGGGTGAGATATGTTCGGTGGCGTGCCACCGAACATGACTTTGGTTGTGCGTGAAGGTTTTTGATGACTGATTCCAAGTAGGCTTCAGGGGGGGAAGTGTGGCATGATCCACATCTACATTCACCCCTATTGCGTTTGAGGAGGCTACTATTCCCCAGAGATTGGGATCACGGTCTTTGCCTCACACGTGTACAAAACTCCGGAGAAAGAGGCTACCCACCCAAGGGAATTTCGGGCTGCAAGCCAGGTGCCACAGCTTGCGCGGGGCGTGTGAGAACGTGAAGAAAATTACCCGCGGTGGGAGATAACCATGCAAACATAACCAGCCTCAGCAATCATAGGCTGGGATTATTCTGATGTGGATGAGGCTGAAGCAAATCCACACTGATTGGTCTCAGGTTTCCACGCGCGAGCAGGTGAGCATCTGCAGTCAAGCTGACCATCCGACCAAGAAACTAGCCGGTCGGAACACTGGCAGTAAAATGTCTTCCAGGCGTGTGAAAGTTGCCTGTGTATGACCTGTTGGGGGGTGCGTATGAAAGCGTGTGGCTGCCCGACAATGAGCACGCGCAATGAACAAGCAGGGCCAGTCATTGTTGGCCCCGACAATGGCACCAGAGTGAATCCACTGTTTGTGTATTACCCAAATAATAAGTCATCCCATTATGACCCACTTTCATTAACTCGGATTACATGCGTGTCTATGCCATTGTTAGGCAGAGCTCTGCAAAAAGGTGCACCAAAGGGATGCAGTTGAGATATATGACTCAATGGCTTGACGTGATTTTCATGTTACATTGCTGAACAGCTTTTGCTCTGCCCCGCAGCATACATTTACACAGGTGTACTGCGTACTACAGTGTTGGCTGTACAGATCAGGAAGGTGTTATACTACTTGAGCCTGCATGCATATAGCGAATGTGCATGCACCTTCCGATCGTTTGCATATACGTAGCTCATGTGCCACATGCTCAGCATTGCGTTTCACCCGATTTGCACACGCAAGCTGAGCATATCATGGTCAAAAGCACCGTGTGAAAGTGCTCAGTAAAGGCATGGAATGAACTATTTTTGCAATAGTTCATTGGAAGGCTCAGTTTGGAGCACTTCACCAAAGTGTGTGAAATGCTGCAGCTGGCTGAAATGTCACCCGATGCTGTGCCAAATGCTCAGATTGTGGGCATACAAAAACGACTGAGCAATGGCTCAGCATGGTGCATTTGATATTTTTATATCAATAGTCCAATCACTGTGCCATTAAAATGTTCAGCCACTGAGCATTTCAATTATGACCCGAAAGCAAACCTGAGCAATGGGTCGAGGCAAGCTCACGCTGTATTCACTTGTGTTACAGCCCCCCCCTTTGTTCACATACTATTACCAGGCCATACGGCTGGTAATATTGCCGCGGTCACTTGTGACCAAATGCACCGGGTGCATTTCTGCATGGGTCACTTGTGAGCCTTAGAGGTAATTTCATATACCCAAAAGACCACAAATATAAAAAATAACATATTAATATAAATAAAATAAATTTATTTATATTATCAAAATAAAAATCAAAATATAAATATAAAATTATATTAAAAAATAAAAATTAATTATAATTTAAAAATAAAAATACATTAAATTTTGTAAATATAAAATTACATTTATACTTGAAAAATTTAAGTAAAAATGAAATTTTAACAAAATTGTGAAAAATAAATAAATTTGGAAAAAAGTTAAATAAAATTTATTATAACTTTCTATCCAATAAATAAACATATAAAATTTATTTCACCATTGGATTCCTCATAAAAAATCAGGTGGGGTCACCTCTGAGTGAAATTCTTGTAACTCAACTCTAAATAAGCTTAAATTAATTTTTTAGTATTTTCAATACAAAAGTTGAAAATCCTCAAAACCTTAATTTCATTCACACCACATGTGGTGTTAACCATCAATTTTTGTGTTAAAATTGAGGTGTTGTGTTTAGTTTAGAAGTTATGAGGAATTGAAGTATTTTCAATTGAATTCAATTGAAATGTCAAAATGTGCGCGTGTATTACATAAGTGAACTTTGATTTACATATGAGGTGTCAATTATTACTGTATTGTACTGTACAATTGAATTGAATTACATATGTAAATGATAAGTATAATACATGATGAGGAATTAAAGGAAAAATAAATTGGAAAGATTAAATTTGGGGGGGGAATAGAACTCCAGCTCTAAGGGGGAGCTAGACCCCCAAAATCCTTGCTGACAGGCGTGGGATGTCAAAATTCACGCAAAAGTTCAGCACTTTTGGCCTGGAATTGAGTTACAGGGTCTGTGGACTCAATTGATGATGAGGTTTTGATACCAACTGGGGTAGTTTTAGCTGTTGCCAAGAGGGTAAAACTACTCTTAAGATAAAACAATCATAATAAAAACAGTTTTAACTGGTTTCTACGCCTCTGACACACATTCTGACGTGTTTTGAAGGCTCTAGGCCTGGTATTGCTATAGTAATGGCTGATTTAAGGGTCTAAAATGGCTAAAAATGGCTTAAACCAGCCCTTTTTGGTCTAAACCAGGGTTCAATGATGCCATAATTGGCTTTTCTGTTGTCAGACTGTTTTTCACGACTGACAAGAGTAAATTTTACTTTTGGAGTAAGAGAATTGATGGCTATAAAAGAATGTCTTCTTTGCCCCACTTTTCTCTTCATGTTAGAATCTTTTCCTTTTATTAATTAGTTTAAAACTGTTAAACCAATCAATCAAAGATTCCAACCACCATTTTCAAATCATTTTAATCCTTTTAACCACCTGAAAAAATCATTATAATCTTTGTTTGTAACTCTTATAATCATTTTTACCCCTGAACCACCCCAAAAGTGAATTAAAGCATCTTTCATCACTGTAAACTTTGTCACTTTGTTTCCAAATTCACTCTGGTCACTTTTGGGCGTGTTTTCTCTTTAATATTCTTTTTAAAGACTTTGTTCTTTAATTAATTGCTTGCAGTTCTTTGCTCAATTAATTCCAATTGAAATTGTTCTTGAAGAAATTTCTTTTGTAGCCTTAAAATATCTCTTGTAGAGTATTTTTTGGATAAATTTTCATTGTTGGTAAAACAATAAATTTTTATAATATTATTGTTTTATACTAATAAAGTTATAAACAATAAATTTGGCGTGTTTTCTCTTAAAAATAATATTTCATACTATTTTTAACAGAATTTTACCTTATACAAATTTTGAGGACAGGAAAAGTACTTGATTTTTTAATCAAAGTTTCATATCCACACCTTACATCACTTGTGCATTCCACCCACAATGCACATTCAACAAGGGCCTCACGACCACCCTCCCGGGTGATCGGGTGGCTATTTAAGGAAAGAAAGGCGATTTGACTCAGCTTGACAATTTAATAAGTTGCAATGCTCAGCGGTGCATTTGATATTGTTATATCAATTGTTCAATTACTGTGCAATTAAAATGTTCCGCCACTGAGCATTTCAATTATGACCCGAAAGCAAACCTGAGCAATGGGTCGAGGCAAGCTCACGCTGTATTCACTTGTCTTACAGCCCCCCCCTTTGTTCAAAGACTATCACCAGGCCATAAGGGCGGTGATCTTGCCGCGGTCACTTGTGCATTGCACCCACAATGCACAATCAATAAGGGCCTCACGACCACCCTCCTGGGTGATCGGGTGGCAATTTAAGGAAACAAAGGGGATTTGACTCAGCTTGATAATTAAATAAATTGCAATACTCAGCCAGACCCCCATTTTTCTTCTGCCTCACGCGAGCATTTCACTTCTCAGTTGCAGCATTTGCTGAGACTCAGCTTCAATTTTGCCCACACGCCTTGAAGCTGAGACTTTTGCGGGTGCTGCAACTGCTGAGATCTTCTCAGCTTCACCATGGTATAAAAGACCATCTTCACACAACACGCACTTCACTTTTTTTCTCACCCGCTCCACTTCATTCAACCTCACCCGCGTTTGTCCTTCTTGTGCGTATTCCCCTTCGTCTTCCTGCCTTTCTATTTTTGTCTTTCGCACTCCACTAAACCCACTTCCCTTCCTTTTGCCTGTTTGTTTATTCTTCTGATCCGTTCAGAACCTCCCTTCTATCCACCTCGTGCGTTACCTCTTTTTTTAACTTTTGTCAACATTATGTACCGATATTAATATTTTTCTTTCTTCACGACTTCCTTCCAGACTTTTAAAAACTTCCGACTAGAGCGTTTTTAATTTGATTCCGTTTTAAATTGATATAATTCATCGTACGTCATCCTTTTCTTTCTGGATTGCTTACTTTATATTCAGTTACTAACCCCAATTTTTTTGTTTTTAGATGTCGTGCACTTTATGCACCAAGCGGGGTATCCCCTGCATTCACTCCTCGACGACGAACGACGCTTGTGATGCTTGCCGACAAGCACACAAGAAATGTTCGTTCGTTGTCCACCCCTTCCGACCACAAGGCCAGAGGAGTTCTCGCCCAAGACGCCCTCGGGAGGACTCCTTTGTGGTCGACGATGATGAAACCATTTCCAAGCGTGAATGGACGCCGGGCCCCCAAACAGGCCAACGGGAACGATTCCGGACGATTAGCCCTGTCCCCTCCAGTATCGATTTGTCCACTCCCCCTCCTAGGCCACCATCCGATGGTCACTTCACTCCTCGACCGGAGCGAAGTGATTATCCGGCCAATGAAGGATGGCGATGGCGAGAGGACATTCGAGCTTGGGCTGATCGTCACCATGTCTTGTCACCGATGGGATTCAAACGCCAAAGTAAGTTTTCTTTCTCCTCCTTATCTCATTTCTCTTCATGCAATAATACTGACTTTTTTCCATTACTCATAGAACAAAACCCCCCGAATCCCCCCCGACAAGACTCTCCCGTTCCTAGTTTGCCTTGCAAGCAAACCCCCCGGCAACCCACTCCAGGCCCGAGTGGCACCCAATGGTCTGAGGAATTATTCCGCGGTAAGCAGCCAAAGTTTCATTTCATTTTCACTTTCCCTTTTGATTCGAGTGAAATGACTCTTCCTCCTTTTTTAGAACGCTCCCAAACCAAAGAGCCACCTATTCCTGGCCCAAGTCCAACGTCCCAACAACCTAAAGACGATACGACTCGTGAGCCAGAACCTGAGGTGGCTCCTACGCAATCCACGGAGGAACCTTATGGTAAGTCACCCCTCCTTTCTCTTCGATCCACATCCACTTTTCCTCATTTTTTCTTCGACCGTCTCCAGATCGTCCCGCCACTCCTCGCTCAATAATCATCATCGACGATACGCCCGTGGGATCCCCAATTCCCCATCCCCCTTCTTCTTACCCAACTTGCCCACCTTCCCCTTCCATTCCCCCCCCTCCCCAGAGATCCCTTCCAGTGCCCCCAAGAACCCCAACGCCTCCTCCCCCCCGGTGCCAAGCTCCTCTCATTCCCACAATGACGCTCGCCAGGAATTCACCGACCTGCGACCGACCCTAATGATTCCTCGAGCCATCGTCCACGATTCGATCAACCGAATCTTGTTGGAGCATCGTCGCTTGCTCCACATGATTCCTTTCGTGGATGCAACTCATCGGAATGAGTTGCACCAGGAATTCCGGGACAAACTAAACTGCCTCCTTGCCCAGGCACTGGAGGCTTATCCAAAGGAGGACATAACCAGGATAGTCTCCAAATTCCTCGAAAAATAAAAATTTAAAAAAAAATCCCATTATTTCCACTTTTTATCATTTTTAATACTTTCTTTTAAAAAAATTATCATTTGTAATAAATTATTATTATGTTCAAATTCTATTACATTCTTTGTTCACGTAAAAATTACTTATTTCCTCCTTAGAGAAAAAACCTGATTGCGTGAGAATTATTTTTGTAAGTGCCCCACGAAGAGTTTGAGTGAGTATTTGTTTTCGTGAACCTCTTTTTCTCAAAATGCACCAATAGTTGCCGTTATCCTCTCCTATATTTTCTTCTTCCATGGTTTAGAGCCATACCCATTCTTAACTGTAAAAAAGCGGGAGGTTCCCGTATGTGAGCAATCCAGTCCAGATTCGTGAAACATGGCCTTTCCTATGGTCACATGCTATTCATCTTACTCATGTATTGAATTGTTTAAATTGTCTGGAACCTTCACAAGCGTAAGGATTGGCGTGTGACTTGTCAGGAGGCTGCACAGGCGTAAGGATTGGCGTGTGAATTTTTGGGAGCCTGCACAGGCATAAGGATTGGCGTGTGAATTGTTGGGAGCCTGCACAGGCGTAAGAATTTGTCAGCATTGTTGGCAACCCTCCCATGCGTAAGGATTGGCGTGTGAATCGTCGGAAGCCTGTACAGTCGTAAGGAATTTTAGCACTGTTGGGACCCTTCACAAGCATAAGGATTGGCGTGTGAATTGTTGGGAGCCTGCACAGGCGTAAGAATTGGCGTGTGAATTCTTGGGATCCTGCACAGGCCAAGAAAATTTCAGCATTGTGGGGAAGCTTCACAAGTGTAAGAATTGGCGTGTGAATCGTCGAAAGCCTGTAAAGGCGTAAGGATTGGCGTGTAAATTTTTGGGAGCCTGAACAGGCCCAAGGATTGGCGTGTGTAGCATTGGCACCCCGCATAGGGTTAAGGAACTTTTAGCATTGTCAGAACCTGCACAAGCATGAGGATTCGCGTGTGAAGCATTGGCATCCTGGACAATAGCAACAAACCAGGACAGATGTACGATGGCATGCCACCGTACATAATCCACTTCACCCCTTTTTCATGTCAGACACCCCATCTCCCGCACTAGAATCCATCCAATCCTCGTGTATATTGTCCTCTGCCTTACCCCACCATTACTTACCCAACACACATGCAAATCTCCTCATTCTTTGAATCGGCATGAGATTGTATTACCATCCCTGATTTGATAGCCCGCTCTCTCGGCAATCTCATAATAGCCATGGCTTTTTTGCCGCATTGTTTTTGCTAACCTGCTTGAGCATTTTGCGGACATACCCACTAGTGTCGTGCTTTCGTTGTCCTGTGCTGGATCAGTATAATGAACAAATGTACTACTGGCCCACACTACCTGAATGAGCCCATGACATGCGGATAGATCAATCCAAAAATGCTCATTTGGGAAAATCAATTTTCCACCTGTACACTGCTTTGACGCATCTCTTTGAATTTGGCCGGTCTGCTTATCAGCTTGAAACCACCATCCCAAAGCATACAGCGATGCATCCTTATCAACATGAGGTGCGTTTTTGAATCCATTCATGGTGAAAGTGAGTGCGGAAGCGAACTAGAATGCACCCTGATTTGCAGGAATATCGCCTTCATAGTTGACTTGATCAAAAGACAGAACCCCCAATGAATTGTAGCAATTTTGAATCCTCTCAAATAAATTATCCCCAACATATCGTAAGGATTGACCTAGAATGCAACCCACCGAGCTAAGATTGGGACCTCGGTTCTGCCATTCATCTTTTGCGTTTTCAATTTTCCCGACACTTCGATACAGACCAAATTGTTCATTCTTGGTGCTGCATTTGCGCCACCCAATCGCGAACATAAATCCCTCCAGTAATGCTCCATTGGTTGCAATCGGGTCGGTTAATCTCTTTTCGCGAAATAGGAATTGTGATAATTCATCCCATTGATTGACCTCGACTTCACTCATTGTTGTGAAGGTCGGAATTCGACAAGGGCAATGAGTAATCCGGTTGAAGAGAAAATTGCCACACGCCCAAAGTGAATGCGTTTGATCTGATTGACATCCACAACCCTCTGAATTTCACTTGGGGTGATATTTGCTGATACTGGCATTGATATTTGTGCTGTTGGGCGAGAGGAGGAAAACAACCTATTCATTCGGGTCGTTTTGCGCTCATTTGTCTTTTGGGATCTGCTACTCTTCCCGAGTGGTTGAGGGATCACTATGTGTTGAAGCACACAAGATATCAGATACTGCCAAGGAGCTTTCTTCGGCACACATCCTTTGAATTCCCTGTTGGAGCCCACATGACATTGGCACAATCTGAACCGACTAAAGCCAATGTTCTTCAGTGGGGCCCAATTAGGGTGCCACATAAATGTGGAAGCATATATATATATCTATATATATACACTGAGATTAAGCGAGTAACTCACACTTTCCTTCCTCAGCCCGACGCTTTCTCGCGAGTTCCCTTTTATGCTCTTTTCCTTTTTTCGTGAATGGCATGCTTTCAGCAGAAAATGAAATGAAACCAAATGATTACTGATTTATTAATACCACCTAAATTGGATTGCGGTGGATGAATCTTTTTTGATTTCGGCTAAAAAGAAAGCTCACGCCTGACCTTGGCAAATTCACGATCTCAAATACCTGAACCTGAAAATTGCAGTGGATAGTGCATTATTCAATTTTACACATTGATGTTCCCATGCAATCACTTTCCAATCCAACCATTTGGAATCTTGCAAGCACACGCAAATGCAATTTGCATTGTGCTGCGGATCCCTAGCTATCCTAGTCCTCTTGAAAGACACAGGAACATTTGGCCTATTATGGGCTGGCGGGAAGTCATAAACGCGACTTCCCACAATGCCCCGCGTGTGCTACTCGCGGGCACAACGCCTGACTCAGCTTGCGTCTTGTCGGAATCTTTGCAATGATGTACGGAGGCATGCCGCCGTACAATTACTATTGGTACTCAGACTGTGGCATCCGGGCAGTAGTAGGATAGGAAGTCATGATTATTGAGCTCATAAATCACTTTGCAAAATTAAATTACAATCTATCTAGTACAAAGCTAATCTAAAACGGGTCAATCCTGGTTGTGCGTTTAGCTGACCTGGGTACCGTCAAGGTGACCTCATCACTTGAACCAAGACCGCGTTTCGCCACCCAGGCATCACCAAAGTCTAATACTAAGCATCGTGCAAATTCAAATCTAAGAGGTACAGCGGGGTTAAAAGACTCTGATGAGAAGAAACTTTTATTCAGTAAATTACATATATACTTATTAGTACGTAGCCACACTGGCTCCACTAGATTTTTACCCTCTGAAAGTTTTGCGGAAATGTCAATTAGTGATAAAGCCCCTTTAACTGAGCTTGTTCTCCAGTCATCTGAGCATACCATCAAACCACGAACCCCCGCCGCACAGAATGCCGCTAATATACTATAGCGAATTCGATTTATTCCGAGATTCTTGTGACACGTCAAAAGATCTTTGATGGCCTCATTTTTTTTTGAGTTTGTGAGTTTGCCTTTGATGCCATTAACTTCGACCTTTGTATGTGCACATACCATGTTGTACGCAATCATCAAATGGATAACTGTATCCATTAGATCCTCCAGGTTCTTGTGCGGCTTTGTGGATATCTCATTGTCAGCCCCGCCACCTTCAATGCTGAGTTGGGTTGCATGTTGCTTCGACTTACTCAAGCAGGAGGCAAGGTATTCAACTGCTCCCCATTTGAGTCCAAGAGGATCGGTCAAATTTGATGTTGGTGCAACATATGGTTTGGGTGCAATCACATTGTATGAGACTAAACTAATGGATTCAAACATAACATTTGCCCAAAAATGTTTAACTGGATTGGAGGGGTAAAGAAGGCTCTGAACCATTTTGAAGAAGGAGTGTTCAGATTTTGGGAGATTATCTGGAGGTTTAGCTGATTCCTTCATCAATTTGAGATTCCAAATGTTGTGATCAAAAAACACTTCTGTTTTGGTTGGCTTAATAAAATCTAACCCTGTATATTGCAATTTATATCACCAGTCAACAGCCAATAATCTTGTATCATGCACAAAGATAAAACTCACCTGCAATCTCAATCCACTTCACCCCTTTTTCATGTCAGACACCCCATCTCCCACACTAGAATCCATCCAATCCTCGTGTATATTGTCCTCTGCCTTACCCCACCATTACTTACCCAACACACATGCAAATCTCCTCATTCTTTGAATCGGCATGAGATTGTATTACCATCCCTGATTTGATAGCCCGCTCTCTTGGCAATCTCATAATAGCCATGGCTTTTTGGCCGCATTGTTTTTGCTAACCTGCTTGAGCATTGTGCGGACATACCCACTAGTGTCGTGCTTTCGTTGTCCTGTGCTGGATCAGTATAATGAACAAATGTACTACTGGCCCACACTACCTGAATGAGCCCATGACATGCGGATAGATCAATCCAAAAATGCTCATTTGGGAAAATCAATTTTCCACCTGTACACTGCTTTGACGCATCTCTTTGAATTTGGCCGGTCTGCTTATCAGCTTGAAACCACCATCCCGAAGCATACAGCGATGCATCCTTATCAACATGAGGTGCGTTTTTGAATCCATTCATGGTGAAAGTGAGTGCGGAAGCGAACTCGAATGCACCCTGATTTGGGGGAATATCGCCTTCATAGTTGACTTGATCAAAAGACGGAACCCCCAATGAATTGTAGCAATTTTGAGTCCTCTCAAATAAATTATCCCCAACATATCGTAAGGATTGACCTAGAATGCAACCCACCGAGCTAAGATTGGGACCTCGGTTCTGCCATTCATCTTTTGCGTTTTCAATTTTCCCGACACTTCCATACAGACCAAATTGTTCATTCTTGGTGCTGCATTTGCGCCACCCAATTGCGAATATAAATCCCTCCAGTAATGCTCCATTGGTTGCAATCGGGTCGGTTAATCTCTTTTCGCAAAATAGGAATTGTGATAATTCATCCCATTGATTGACCTCGACTTCACTCATTGTTGTGAATGGTCGGAATTCGACAAGGGAAATGAGTAATCCGGTTGAAGAGAAAATTGCCACATGCCCAAAGTGAATGTGTTTGATCTGATTGACATCCACAACCCTCTGAATTTCACTTGGGGTGATATTTGCTGATACTGGCATTGATATTTGTGCTGTTGGGCGAGAGGAGGAAAACAACCTATTCATTCGGGTCGTTTTGCGCTCATTTGTCTTTTGGGATCTGCTACTATTCCCGAGTGGTTGAGGGATCACTATGTGTTGAAGCACACAAGATATCAGATACTGCCAAGGAGCTTTCTTCGGCACACATCCTTTGAATTCCCTGTTGGAGCCCACATGACATTGGCACAATCTGAACCAACTAAAGCCAATGTTCTTCAGTGGGGCCCAATGAGGGTGCCACATAAATGTGGAAGCATATATATATATCTATATATATACACTGAGATTAAGCGAGTAACTCACACTTTCCTTCCTCAGCCCGACGCTTTCTCGCGAGTTCCCTTTTACGCTCTTTTCCTTTTTTCGTGAATGGCATGCTTTCAGCAGAAAATGAAATGAAACCAAATGATTAGTGATTTATTAATACCACCTAAATTGGATTGCGGTGGATGAATCTTTTTTGATTTCGGCTAAAAAGAAAGCTCACGCCTGACCTTGGCAAATTTACGATCTCAAATACCTGAACCTGAAAATTGCAGTGGATAGTGCATTATTCAATTTTACACATTGATGTTCCCATGCAATCACTTTCCAATCCAACCATTTGGAATCTTGCAAGCACACGCAAATGCAATTTGCATCGTGCTGCGGATCCCTAGCTATCCTAGTCCTCTTGAAAGACACAGGAACATTTGGCCTATTATGGGCTGGCGGGAAGTCATAAACGCGACTTCCCGCAATGCCCCGCGTGTGCTACTCGCGGGCACAACGCCTGACTCAGCTTGCGTCTTGTCGGAGTCTTTGAAATGATGTACGGAGGCATGCCGCCGTACCATTACTATTGGTACTCAGACTGTAGCATCCGGGCAGTAGTAGGATAGGAAGTCATGATTATTAAGCTCATAAATCACTTTGCAAAATTAAATTACAATCTATCTAGTACAAAGCTAATCTAAAACGGGTCAATCCTGGTTGTGCGTTTAGGTGACCTGGGTACCGTCAAGGTGACCTCATCACTTGAACCAAGACCGCGTTTCGCCACCCAGGCATCACCAAAGTCTAATACTAAGCATCGTGCAAATTCAAATCTAAGAGGTACAGCGGGGTTAAAAGACTCTGATGAGAAAAAACTTTTATTCAGTAAATTACATATATACTTATTAGTACGTAGCCACACTGGCTCCAGTTGATTTTTACCCTCTGAAAGTTTTGCGGAAATGTCAATTAGTGATAAAGCCCCTTTAACTGAGCTTGTTCTCCAGTCATCTGAGCATACCATCAAACCACGAACCCCCGCCGCACAGAATGCCGCTAATATACCATAGCAAATTCGATTTATTCCGAGATTCTTGTGACACGTCAAAAGATCTTTGATGGCCTCATTTTTTTTGAGTTTGTGAGTTTGCCTTTGATGCCATTAACTTCGACCTTTGTATGTGCACGTACCATGTTGTACACAATCATCAAATGGATAACTGTATCCATTAGATCCTCCAGGTTCTTGTGCGGCTTTGTGGATATCTCATTGTCAGCCCCGCCACCTTCAATGCTGAGTTGGGTTGCATGTTGCTTTGATTTACTCAAGCAGGAGGCATGGTATTCAACTGCTCCCCATTTGAGTCCAAGAGGATCGGTCAAATTTGATGTTGGTGCAACATATGGTTTGGGTGCAATCACATCGTATGAGACTAAACTAATGGATTCAAACATAACATTTGCCCAAAAATGTTTAACTGGATTGGCGGGGTAAAGAAGTCTCTGAACCATTTTGAAGAAGGAGTGTTCAGATTTTGGGAGATTATCTGGAGGTTTAGCTGATTCCTTCATCAATTTGAGATTCCAAATGTTGTGATCAAAAAACGCTTCTGTTTCGGTTGGCTTAAAAAAATCTAACCCTGTATATTGCAATTTATATCACCAGTCAACAGCCAATAATCATGTATCATGCACAAAGATAAAACTCACCTGCCATCTCAAGGTCCTCCAGCCGGGCCGACATTTTAAGCTCTCAGTTACTGATCACCTTAATACCAACAGGAAGGAATGTATGAGCATCCTTTGTTGGTAAATTGTCCCATCTATTTTTGGAAATCCTATTGATATTATCAAGCCCCCTTTTCCATGATTGTTGAGAAATATTGGAATGATAATTCAAAATGCCTGCAAACTCTCTCATGCGGGATAAAAATATTCCTTGAAAATTTGCAGCGGATGACACTTTGGGCTCAGCGTCGGGAATTATATCAGTCATATCTCGTCCAGTTGTATCATGTTTAATTGTTTCCCTTTCTTGAAAGGCTTGAATATTCCAAGGAGAGGCGGGAGGGGTTGCATCATGCATTGTTTCATTGGGTATTGGGGGGCTTTCAGTATGTGGAGCTTCATCATGGATTGTTTCATTGAGTATTGGGGGGGGTTCAGTATGCGGAGGTTGATTATCAATATGGTCCCCTTCAACATTGATAATTTCATGACCTTGATCGCAAGAATCGTTTGCGGCTTCAAAGGTACGGCGTTTTTTGTTTGTTTTTTTGGTCGCATGTATATTTGGTCTTTTTCCTAATCCTTTGCCTGGAAATCCAATTACGACTCGATATCCTTCAGGTAGAGATTCTCCCACCTCCACACCTGCCCATATATTGTAAGCAGCTATTGATATCAATTTTGTTTTGAATTATTAATGGACTTACGGTTCAAATCCATTTTGAGGAGGCTCATGGCTTCAGCAATCTTTTGACGCACATAATCAGGAATTTTACTATCATTTTGGATTTTTTCGAGCCTTGGGATTGTTTGAGCAATGTTGGAGACAAATTGTTCCTTGGATATAATTTCCACCTCCCCACTGAAAATTACATCATCTTGCCCATCATCTTCTGTCGGTGCACAAGGTTCAACAGTCTTTTCCTTCTCATAAATTTTAAAATTCGGTTTCTGAGAGCTTGGAGGCTGCCCTGAAATAAAGGCTATGACACAATATCAGGTTTTGAGAGATTTGAAATATTCAAGATGGATGCATACTCACATTCCGGAAGAAATGGTGGATCTTGATTATCTTCATGTGACTGGCTCTCTACTTCAATGCCTAATTCACGACTACTGGCGATATCAGAGATTTCACTTCCACTCTCTGGGGCTGAAGTTGGTCGTTCATTGAATTCAGTTGAATTTCCCGGGGTTTGGGCCATAGCGGAGGTAGTTTATTTAGCAAATAGATGGTGACAAGTTGATTGATAACTTGTTTGAAAATTTTTGAATAAAAAGATCCAAATTCAAGAAAAAAGGTGCAAGTAAAATAATCGCATTTGCAAAATGCGATTTGTTGGGAAATTGAAGGAGGAGATGTTTTGCAAATTACTTCATATCATGCAAATGAAATCACTTCCCTGTGAGACATTGAATAAATTTGACTAGTGAGAAACCTACTAAAGTCAACTTTTGAACTATTCAACGCTCATGAGGTAAGGACTAAGCAAAGTGTTCATTTGATTGATATGAAATAAAATGGTTTTGCCGGCGAAACAGCAGACACAATTCTTGTCTTAAATAGTCCACTTATTAGGTTTTAATTTGTGAGTCTCATGATTTAAACCCTAACCACAACATGGTGAATATACTGACCAATATCCCCTTAAGTCCTGTTGGCAGAGAAGGCCACTCAGCATATTTCGGCAATTGCGTTCATCGTGTACGCCAACAAGCCACCGTACTGTACACTATGGATGTAATACGGAAGCGTGAGGAGGGTAAGCGTTGTCGGAGGCATGTCGGGAGGGCACTACATGAGCGTAAGGATGGTAAGCAGTGTTGGGAGAATGTCGGGAGGGAGGGTAACTGTTGTCGGAGGCATGTCGGGAGGGCACTACATGAGCGTAAGGATGGTAAGCAGTGTCGGGAGGGAGGGTAAGCATTGTCGGGGGCATGTCGGGAGGGCACTACATGAGCGTAAGGATGGTGAGCGTTGTCGGAGGCATGTTGGGAGGGCACTACACAAGCGTAAGGATGGTAAGCTGTGTCGGAGGCATGTCGGGAGGGCACTACACAAGCGTAAGGGTCATAAGTGGTGTCGGAGGCATGTCGGGAGGGCACTACATGAGCGTAAGGATGGTAAGCGTTGTCGGAGGCATGTCGGGAGGGTACTACACAAGCGTAAGGATGGTAGGGGCGGGGGTTTGAAAGCGTAAGGAGTGGTGAGGACGGAGAGGGGCGGGCAGTGTCGGAGTCTCATCCGGATGGAGGGCGGTGCGGGTGCGTAAGCATGCTAAGCGTCGGGGAGGCGGAAGCCAATGAGGTGAAATTACACGAACGTTGCGCATAGTGTTGAAATGGGTTTGGGCTTTGAGTGACATTCTCATGTGACACATGTGACGATTGACGTTGTCTTGACGCTGATGTGACGTGACCCACTAAATCCAGTGACTATAAAGTGACACTAACGCGACTGAAGCAAGATTTTATACTGACCGCGGTGCGACGTGCAGTCAATCGCCGACGATTGACGCGAGATTCCCCCTGGTGATGACTCTTGTCCCACTTCTGTTTTGCATAATCAAAAGCATCATCCATACTTTGTTTTGCATGGTGTTTTACTTTATCAAGCATTAATTTGAAGCTGGAAGCTGTAGGATGAATTTCAATCAAGTCTTTCCTCAGTGTATCTGCTGGGAGTCTTGGATTCCATCCTTTTTCTAACATAGAAGGGGTTTGTCCTGTGGAAGAATGGACTGATGTCTTGTATGCCAATTCTAGTGCAGGTATCAGAGTGCACCAGTCATGGGTAAAGCCATCTGAGTCTTTGAATTCTAATCCATAAGCACAAAATCTCCTGATCATGTCTTCTAAAGTTTGAATCATCCTCTCTGCTAGCCCATCTGTTTGAGGGTGATATGCTGTAGAGAATGATAATTTAGTCCCAAACAATCTATGAAGATTGGTCCAAAGTGCAGATGTGAATTTGGGCTCTCTGTCACTTATGATATTCTTAAATAAACCTGTATGAGAAATAACTCTACTCCATAAAAGAAGAGCTGTATCCATAGCAGTGTCATCTTTATGACATGGTAAGAATATGGGAGTTTTGCTATATCTGTCTACAATGACTAAACAAGCATTATAACTTTTGTCACCACTTGGAGGAAGTGCTGTGACCCAATCCATGTGAACAACTTCCCATGGGGATTTTGGTTCTTGAATATGGATCATCAATCCAAATTTCTTGCCTGTACTCCTGTTTGCTTTTTGGCCTCTATCACAGGTATGGCAATATTCAATGGTTTCTTTTCTCCAAGATGGCCACCATGCACAGTTCTTCACTTTTTCAAGTGTTCTGTCTTCTGATAGGTGTCCAGAGTAAATGCTATCATGGCATTCATGAAGAATGGTATTGATAAGCAATCTACTACACAGTGTCATCACACAAGAATGTTTTGTTCTATGGTAAATAATCCCATCAAACAAGTGAAATCTTCCTTCAGAATAGGAATTTTTCCAAACTTCATCAAGTGCATTAACTAAAGATGTATCTTTGCAGTCTTTATCTAATAAAGAAGTCAAGATATTGCAATTCTTGTCTTGTTTATAAGACTCTCTGACTTATTCAAAGAATTCAGTCCCAATATCAGTTATTTTAATTCCTTCAATTGGAATCTGTGGTTCAGCTTCCAAAGGTACATAAGCTGGGTTATCAGGAGTGTTGGCTAAAGCCCATCTACTAAGTCCATCAGCATTCTTGTGAATTTTTCCTGCTTTATGAACTATAGTCATGTTTCCTCTATATTCTTGAATGGCTATTTGCCATCTCAACATATGTCTGTTGGGAGTTTTCATGTTAAGAAGTGATTTTACGGCATTACAGTCAGTTATCACTTCAAAAACACTGCCATCAAGATAATAGTGTAGTTTCTCAAGTGCCCATACCAAACATAAGCACTCCATTTTGCTTGCACCATATCTGGCTTCTGTTGGTTTGATCTTTCTTGAGATATAACAAACTGATCCTTCTGTAGGTTTGTCATCAATAATCTGGACTTGATGTAGGGCTGCCCCTAGTCCATCTCCACATGCATCAATGTACAATTTAAAAGGAATATTCCAGTCAGGCATAAGGAGTAAAGGTGCTTCTGTAAGGGCTTTCTTTATCTTCTCATAAGCATTAATTCTTTCCTGTGTCATCTCAAATACAGTCTGTTGATCATAGATTCTATAGAGTTATTTGGCTAGAATTGCAAAATCTTTCAGGTGTTGCCTATAGTAACTGGCAAACCCAAGAAAAGACGTCATTTCTTTTTTATTCTGGGGTATTGGTTTAAGTAACACTGCTTCTACTTTATTCTTGTCAATACCCAAGCTCAAACCAGAAACAACATGTCCTAATGCTTTGAGTTCTTCAAAACCAAAATTGCATTTCTTAAGTGAAATTTTCATGTTCACTTCTGCAACTTTATGAAGTCTTCTTGCAAGTCTTTCAAGGTGCAAAGACCATGAGTCAGAACATATAATAATATCATCAATATAAATGATAAGCCATCCTTCAGACACCTCTGTGGGGAAGATGGTATTCATCATTCTTTGATAATGAGATGGAGCATTTTTAATGCCAAATGGCATTCTAAGATACTCAAAAATGCCACAGTGGGTGATAATTCTAAGTAATTTCTTAGCTTTAGGCGTCAAAACATTTTGATGAAAGCCTTTCAATGCATCCATTGATGTTATATACTTGGATTTAGACAATTGAGTCAAGGTTTCTTGAATTCTAGGGATTGGATACCTATCTGGAACTGTGTAGGTATTCAAAGCCCCCAAATATCCAACCATTCTTGACTTATCATTATGCCATGCAATAATAACAGGTGTTGTCACTTCAACTTCCTCATTATGGCCCACTTTCCTTAGCACACCAAGTTGGATCAACTCTTGGATATGTTTTTCCAAGGCTTATCTAGCTCTGGGACTGGCTGGATAAGCTGGTCTTCTAAGTACTGGAGGATATGGTCTGTCAATATTAAGAGTAATATCAACTTCATGTCCTCTTATAGCGCCTAATGGTTCATTATCAGAGGCAAATGCATTTTTATATGTGTATAACACATTAATAAGCTCATTCCTCATCTTTGGTGACAATTATTGATTAATTTGTGCTTCAACAAGTTGATTAGTCACAAATTCATCTTTGTAAGTATCCTTGACAGAAGATACTACAGATATCTGTTTTGGCATATTGGAGAAAGCAAATTTTTGTCTCTTGTTATCTCCAATTGTGAAATATCTGTCTTTATGGTTATTTATATCAATACCATAAATATTTAAGTAATCATTTCCAAGAATGATGTGCTGAGATGTGCAATTATCCATTACTACAATCTCAGTTTTCATTCTTACACTTCCTGCTGGATGTGGGAATACAATATTAGTGTCCAATATGCCCAAGGGGTACATATTGTTACTGGCACTACTGAATTGTACACCTTCTATTGGTAATAGATGGTTTTTCCATTCAGGAAGTATAATTTGGAGATAATCTTTGCCAACACAAGTGCAAAATGCCCCTGTATCCAAATTTACTTTGGCTTCAATATCACTCATCAGAACTGATGTGATACAGGATGCTCCAGCAGTATAACCCTTTCCTCTAGCAGGTTTTGTTTTACACATTCTGGCATCTTGGATATTGATCAGGTTGCAGAAATCTTCACTGTACTGTGGCAAGTGGGTATGGACTTCTGTGACCTCAAAGAAAGCTGAAATGTTTTCAATGGGATAGTCCTCCACTGGTGTATCTTCAGAGACTGCAGAATCTTGATCAGACTCCTCTTTCTCTTCAGTACACTGAATTTCTTCAATGACTTGAACTTCATTGATTTTTGTCTTCTTAGGACAAGTGTTGGCTAAATGTGAAGTACTTCCACATTTATGACACTTCAAGACAGGTCTTTCTGGTCTTTTTTCCTCTCTAGGAATCTTTGAGACTATTTTGGACTCTATTGGGTTTTTAATCCAAGTCTTACCAATTCTTTTCCTGGTAATGATATCTTCCATAGAGTTAATGTAGTCCTCTGTTGAACAAGGTTCCACACATCTGCTTTTGATAGCATGTTCCAGTTCTCCTCCACACTTTCTTAATATTTTCATATTAATCATAGTGTCAGACATATCTGGGTGTAAAGCAGATAATCTGTCTTTTTGTTTGAAGAACCAAGTAAGTGGTTTGTCTGTTTCTGAGTTAAAAATGGCACTTTCAAAAGCATTCTCCATTTTAAACCTCCAAGAATTATTGGCCCATTTGGTAATCACTTCAGATTTCCACCAAGACCAGTCATGTTTACCATGATCAATCCTCATTTTGTAATACCATTTCTTTGCAGTTCTGGTAAACAAACAGTGCAGTTTTCCTACTATGATTTCATCAGGTATATTAAAGTCCTCTTGCAACATATCAATAGTCCTGATGAATTCAATATGGTTGTATTCTCCTTCACCAGAGAATGTTGGCCATTCTTCTAATTTGGGAATATCCTTTGCAGAAATAATATTTTCTCCTAAGAATGGAGTCAAACTTTCTTTGACAAAAAGTTTTTCTTCAGTCAAAGGTGTAGAATGTCTTGGCATATGTGGTTCATGATTCTTATGAATTTGCTCCACACTTGCAATTATTTCATTCTTCAATTTCTGCCTCTCACTGTCACTTTTTGCTAAATGTATAGCAAATTGATTGGTGTTCTTAACTATTTGTAAGACATGGTCTTCAGGAGTTTTAAGTCAATCATTTACTTTAAAAATGGAAGGATCCTCTGTGTCATTATTTTGACATTGGTTCTCAATTCTTTCACAAGCATTGCTAATTGACTCGAGGGTGACAGTTGTCAATTTATGCCATTCAGAATGTTGCTTGTCATTTTTCTTTAAATCATTTATTTCTAATGTAATTTGCTTTAACTTTGACTCAATTTTGCCAATTTCTACATTAATACTTCTATGTACATCAGTTATTTGCGTGGAAAGGTCCTGTTCATCCTTTCCTGCTCCTTGGCTGTGAATTCCATAAGAGTTCTGGCCATATTGAAGACACTGTCCATGGCTGAAGGCTCCAATTTGGGGATCCTGTACCCTTGTGGGTAAGGTCTGTGCCAATTGGCTTTGCCTTTGCCCTTGCCTTGATGGTTCTTGGGACCTCTCTGTTTCTTTTGAGGTCCTTTGGGCTTGTCCTTGGACGCTTCTGGAGCTGGTTTGGAGCTGGTAGATGCCACTGGTGCCTCTGTCTCCAAAGCTGGAGTCATTTCCAACTCTTTCTTCTGGTCTATGGATAAAAGACTTTGGTTCTTCAACCAATTCTTTATCTTTTTGACCTTGTCTTTGCAAGACAGGGGGCTCCATCCTCCTAAGAGTTCTATGGTCTTCTCCTGACCCAGAAAGCTCTTGATGTGTAAGTAAGAGTTCATGGCCCCCTGCCAAAGGCTTGGGCAGATTTCCCACTCCTCTTCCTTGGCTGCTCTGAACCATTTTTTGTACTGGAATTGATATATTTCTATTGCTGCCACCTGAAAGTGGTTCAGCCCTGGAAATATTACCATAAATCAGTTCAGGCTCAGAATTTACGTCAAAATCTGTTGGTACAGACCTTGGGGAATGGGGGGCAACTCTGGCATCCTCCAGATGTGCCTTTCTTGTGGAAGATTTGGCACTTCTGGATTTGGTCTTGCCTCTTCCTTGTCCACATCCATCTGGTTGGACTGAATAGTTGCTTCCATCTCTGGTATGCACCATTTTCACGTCAATTTAAAGATAAAAGGTGAAAATATAAGATAAAATACACACCTTTTGGTGGTAATTTAGCTTTTTCTAAGTTGAATAAGGTGCCTCTTTTAGCAATCTGCACCTCAATACTGTCTTCAGATTCTGCTTCTGAAGATTCTGGACTATTGATGTATCTTTTACTGAGTCTGTTACCAGCTGCACAGTATTTGATTAAAGACACTTAAAGAGAAAGAAATATGATAAAAGAAATTGTTTTTGTGTTTTAAGATATTTTTAAAAGATTTTTTATGAATTTTATTATTTTTCAATTTTAAAAAAATTATTCTTTTTAAAGAAAAAAATTAAAATTTAAGATTTTGAATGAAAATTAATTCAGAGTAACTCAAAGAATAATTTTATAAGTTTTTGGATGTGAAAAAGCCACGTGTAAAAACAGTATAAAATTAAACCAAATTCCTCAATGAAAAGATTTCCAAAACAATTTCAAAAATAAGAATTATTTTAACTTTAAAATGAAAGAAAAAATTATTAAATTAATATATTTTAGAGCTTAAAAATATATTAATTAAGGGTACAAGGTTCAAAAAACACGGCCAGGCCCCCAAATGTAAGATGTTACTATGAAACTGGTGATAATATTACTATTAATCAACAGTACTATGTCTGTTCTTATGAAATATAATAATAAAATATTATTATAATCACAATTAAATAATTAAAAAATTATTTCCTTCACGTGTTAAGCACTACTAGTGATTTTAACAGTGAGCAAGTAATTGTCTACAAGAATCAATTACAAGAAGAATTTAATAATAAAAACTTCTTTATTAAAATAATAAAATTATTTTAATATATAATTATCGTTTGCAAGAATAATTATAAAGATAATTCTTGAAGAAAACTATTACTAGAGAAAAACTT
Source organism: Austropuccinia psidii (assembly GCA_023105745.1). Lineage (NCBI taxonomy): Eukaryota > Fungi > Basidiomycota > Pucciniomycetes > Pucciniales > Sphaerophragmiaceae > Austropuccinia > Austropuccinia psidii. The sequence continues at coordinate 29,684,145 of JALGQZ010000007.1, read as the reverse complement.
TAAGAATTAAGAATAAATGACTCACTAATACTCCAAAGAACTTATTGATAGATGAGAGTAGAGAAATTTGACGTGGAATTGTGGATTTAAGGGATCAAAAGGATTTATAACAGTATTACAACAATATATAGTTGGATTCTAGGATTTCACGTCTTTCTGGATGATTTGAAAGATTTAAAACACTTAAGAATAGTTTAACTAATACTTACTTGTTGGTAATAAAGATTTAATAAATTGATAAGATGATGATACGGAAAAAACAGCAAGAATAGGCTTCTTTTAAGTCAACAACAGCTCACAGAGGCGTGCCATGGAGAAAACTGAAAAACCAGTGAGTGAGAAAACAATAAACCCTTTTGGATTAATGATTGCATCATCTGTTGTCACGTAAGATTATCATAATTACTTAATTGATGCTTTTACGTGAGTACCAACCCCAATATGGTTAAGAATAAAAGGAGTAACATCTGTAAATCTTCTTTTATTCTAAAATAATCATTGATTTCTCAAAGTTATCAATGTAATTGCCAATTTCATCACAGGTTGTAATTACTGTGAATTTTTGAAGATTCAGTGTTTCACGTAGAATGGTCAAAAATGGACTGTAAGTAAAGCTTTTAATTTTACTAGTAAAACCATAATCCTTTTTGGTTGTACCATAGATAATACAGTTCTTCATTGGTCCTGAAAGTTTCAGGAAGATTCATTAAGAATTGTATTTTTAATGAATTTTTGAGGTTTTTACCTCATTTCTACATAGAATTGCAAATAGCAGTATTTTGCTGGTTGCTATGAGGTAAATTAATGAATATGGATCCCAAAAGGGTTTAATTACTCTTTTAGGGTCTAGTCATGGAAAGTCATCAAGAATTGACGTGGTTACAGGAGCCTAAGTAGCTTATTACCTCCTTGGCACGTCAAAATAGCAGGTTATTAGCTATTTTTCTTATGATTACAGTAGGTGTAACTTGGTAACCAAGTTCCCAAAGAGTTTTAGTTTACCAATTGGGCCAAGATGAGCCATCGATCCATGCTCAGGAGCTATCCACGCCTCTGAGGCCTCAGAAGTTGGGTACCCTGGCTCTCTTTGATGTCTTTTGTCCCCCTTGCTTATTTTTTACATCAAAATAGTAATTTAAGCTTCAAGTGAGATATCCACTATGGGTGTACCAAAAGTCTATGTAAGAATACCATAATATTAAGTGCTCAAAACATGCATAACACTATTCTTAGTGTATATGTAACATGGTATTTCTCCCTTTCCCATTATTTTGGCTAAAAATCAAGAAAAACAAAAATTTTCACGGATCTTTTATGTGGTATTAATGATGTGGTATTGAAGTATTTTCCATTTTACCACCTTAAATACTTAAATTGAGCTTATTCACTCTATGGAGCTACCCTAGGTGAATTTTTTTGTAGAATCCAAATCTGGTCTTAAATCCATGGATTTACTTACTCAATAAAAAGTTATTCATCCTTTCTGAAATTAAAAATGATGAATTTTGGATATATGCATGACTTATGAGTTTTGCATAATTCAAAATTTCTTTTTAAGATAATTGTGGCCTATTTGGGTATGTAAAATATGCCTCAAGGCTCACACAGACTTTTCATGCAACAAGGGAAATGGTTGATTGGATCAGCTCAGACAATACCGTGCAATCCACAAGTCATCCCACTTCAACGATTGTCTCACCTTGGTATTTTCCAGTTTCAAACATTAATATGGGGAACAATATATTTTCAACTGAATCCAAAAATGTCAGCAACAGTGTGATATGTTTTCAAAGGGGCAACTCACTACAATTTGGTATTATTGATAGCATTTTCAAAGTCTCTGAGCCATCTAGCATACTGAACAATAGCTTTCTGATTTTAAAAACTTTGAAGATTGATGTGAATTTCCTACCAGATTGGCCGTATCTCAATATTTATAAAGCTGTTGGTTTTGATGATGGACACTTGATTATATCAGAAGAAGAAATAGAAGGTAACTGTGAATTGTATGATAACAAAGCTCTGTCATGTGGACTGCTTGTAATGATAAAGCCGTTATTTCATGATATTTAGTCTACAAAAATGCAAATCTCTCAGATTCATTAGCAATTTTGCTAGTGAAATAACTGCCTCAAAATTTAGTGACAGAGACATGCCATTGTGACAAGCAAAGCCCATTATTTCACATTGCCACAAAGAACTTACTATTTTGACATTGGGTACAGTGTGAATAAGCCAAGTCCAATGATTAAATGACCCACACACTCACCTTTCACAGCATCCAAAATTTCTAACTGCGCCATCATCATGTTGGAAGCGGAATCGGATTTTGCGTACCCACACCCGCATGTGCACCCGCCCATGCCAATGCACACGCAAACCCACCCGCACGCGCCAATGCACACGCACACCCACCCGCACACGCCAATGCACACGCAAACCCACCCGCACGCGCCAATGCACACGCACACCCACCCGCACACGCCAATGCACACGCAAACCCACCTGTACACGCCAATGCACACGCAAACGCACCCGCCCCCGCGCATGCACACGCACACTTCATGGATGACCTGGTGAAGTCAAACCCCCCGCCTACATCAAGACTGGCTGAAGGACATCTTTGATGTGTGTGTGTGCAAACAGGCGGGTCTGGTGTAATTTTTACCAATCATCGGACGGTTGTGGGATGATCAGGTGGTGAGGAATCTGAGTTGAAGGCACAGGGGAACCAATATTATTGGATGTCACAGGATTTGGTGTAAGACCAGAGTGTGACGTGTGCTCGACGTTCGCTTGATTTTCGCTTGACGTGAGCTCGACTTTTATCCTGCTTGACGTTTGCTTGACGTGAAGTCAATCGCCGACAATTGACACGAGATTTGCCCCGGTGTCAGTTGATGACTTCCAAACAACTAAATTGGGTCATTCTGAAGCTGATAATACTATTTTACCTTCAAAAAGAGCTGACACCGCCACAACAAGCCTCTGTGGACATATACAAAGCCAGCCACAGTGCATACAACAATGCACTTCAATTCAAGGAGTACCAGATCCTTGCAGACCTGTGGAAGAATTGCATGAATTATTACCTGACAGTAAGAAAATTCTTGGGCCATCCCAACACTTGCAAATTGCTCAATGGATGGCATCCATTGATGGAGAAGAAAAACATGATGCTTTTGACACTAGAATGGAGGAAAAACAACCCTCCACCACCCAAACCAGTGCCAAAAACAGCCCCAGTGGCCAGCAGCAGCAATTCCAACGTGAAAAAGCAGCCACAAACTCCAAACAAGGGCAAAGGGAAGGCACCAGCCCCAAAACCTTACAGCCAGGGCTACAGAATCCCAAAGATTCAGCAGGATGCCATGGAAAATGTCTTTCAGATGGCCAGAACCATGATGGAATTACAGAAGAAGGAGGAAGCCAGATTAAGGTTCCAGAAATGATTTCTGACATATTTGATTCCATCCCAGAGTTGTATAATGCTATCAATGACATGAAAAAACATCTTTCTGATAAAAATGAAACCATTTGTAAAAACATTAAAACAAACAACCTGAGTCTGTGCCAAATTAATGAAACACTTATGTGTTTTGAAAAAGTTTTAAGAACAATTAAAAATTCCAATAATGATAATTCTTCTAACAATAAAATAAATGAACAATCTGCCATTATTAAAGAATTAACAGATAAATATTCTAAATTCAATATTGATGACATAATTGAAACAAGAATTAAACAAGCCATAAATATTATCAAGACAGATAACAAGAAAGTCCTTGATGACATTTCAAATTCATTTACTGAAGTAAAGACATATACCATTGCCTTGAAAAAATGTTTTGATGCTTCAAAAGAAGAGTATCAAAATTATCAATGAAATTGAATCAAGTCACTTCTGATAATACAAGACAGACAGAGTTATGGCAAGAACTGACACATAAGGAAGACATGTATAAAATTGAAGTAATAAATTTAATACAAAGCTTCCAACATGAATCCAGAAATTCCCAAAGGTGTAGCAACAGTAAAATGAATGACATTGAACAAATACTGAACACCTTACCAAGAATGTCTACACCTCTAAATCAAAATGAGGGCACAAGAATTCCAAATCCACAAGTATTGGATCCTGATAATTCACAATTAAAAAATGAATTATCCACTTCTTTTCATAACTTGGAACCATCAATGGGCCAAGCACTCTTGAAAGAAGTTCCAAAACTTAAAGAATGGCCTCACTTCAGTGGTGAAGGAGAGTATGACCATATGGAATTCATTAGAGGTATTTACATGATCAAAGAGGATTTTGAATTACCAGACAGATTGGTAACAGCCAGGTTTAACACCTTGTTTACCAGATCAGCTCACAGATGGTACATCAAAATAAGACAAGCACATGGACACCAGAGTTGGACTTGGTGGAAAACCCAAATCATCAACAAATGGGAAAATGATGCTTGGAGGTTCAAAGTTGAAACAGCCTTTGAATCTGCCAAGTTTAATGCTGATAAAGACAAAGCTTTACCATGGTTTTGCCAACAAAAGGACATATTAACAGCATTATATCCTGACATGTCAGAGTTTATGATCCATAGAAAAATTCTGAGACAATGTGGAGGTGACTTAGAGCATGCTGTCAAAGGCAGGACTACTGAACAATCTTCAGCAGAGGATATTATCAATATACTAGAAGAAGTAACCACCAGAACCAAAATTGGTTCTAGCAGGGTGAATCTCAAAACAAGGTTTAATACACCTTGGAAAGATTCTGTGGACAAAAACCCCTAAGAAAATTCTAGTAATATTAAATATAAATCTGCAGATACAGTCAGAAAATGCCATATTTGCCAAAGCACCACCCATTTAGCCAATACATGTCCAAAAGGGGGAAAATCAATGAAATTAACATTGAAAAGGGACCAGATGTTGAAAAAGAAGACATAATTGAAGACAATTCAGATGATAAGTCATCCATATTTTCTGAATCTTCAAAAGATATAGAAAATATCAATTCCACTTTTGACATCATGGAATCTTATTCCCACTTACCACAATTGAGCAATGGTCAAGTTGATTTATCAAAAGTTCAAGATGCACAACTCATGAAGACAAAACCAAACAGAGGAAAAGTTTATACAGCTGGTAACTCCTGTATAACAGAAGTGGTGATTGACAAAAAGCCCACCAAACTTTTGCTTGACCCAGGAGCCTTCTTCTCTTGTGTTGGAAAATCTTTTCTTAAGACTTGTGTACCAAATTTTGAAGACCAATTGTTACCAATTGATGGTATAAAATTCAACAGTGCAAGTAACCCAATGAAAGCATTAGGAATCTTTGAGGCCAATGTCATATTCCCACACATAAATGGGAATTTAAGGATCACAGTTGAATTTGTTGTTATGGAAAATTGCTCCAGTACCCATTTTATATTGGGAAATGACTATCTAATTATGTATGGGATAGATTTACATAATAACAAAGACAGATACTTTACAATTGGGGACAATAAGCGCCAGAAATTTGCCTTTTTACCGTTTAAAAGAAAAATTACAGTAAACAAAGTATCACCAGTCAACTTAGAGTTAGAAAAATTCAAGTCTGAACAGTTAAATGAGGCTGAGATAAGCCTTCATCTGACTGATAAACAAGAAAATGAACTTTCTTCCCTTTTGTATGACCACAGAGGAGCATTTGCTACAGACAAAGAACCTCTGGGAGAAATTATTGGTCATGAAGTTGACATCATTCTAAACATTGAGAGACCTTATCCACCACTCTTAAGAAGACCTGCTTATCCAGCAAGTCCAAAATCAAGAGAAGCTCTGGAAATACATATCAAAGCACTTCTGGACCTTGGTGTAATAAGAAAAGTAGGCCACAATGAGGAAGTAGAAATAACTACACCAGTTATAGTGGCGTGGCATAATGGAAAATCCAGAATGGTTGGGGACTTTAGAGCTCTGAACACTTACACTGTCCCAGACAGATACCCAATACCAAAAATCCAAATTGCCCTTACTCAAATATCTCAAGCAGTGTATATAACCACTATGGATGCCCTTAAAGGATTCCATCAAAATGTGGTGACACCAAGAGCAAGAAAATACTTGAGAATTATTGTTCATTGTGGAGTGTATGAATACTTAAGGATGCCCTTTGGTATCAAAAATGCACCTTCACACTTCCAAAGAATGATGAATGAAATCTTCCCTGAAGAACTCTCAGAGGGATGGTTAATCATTTACATTGATGACATTATTATCTGTTCAAAGACTTGGGAGGAGCACATGTACAGATTATCAAGAGTTTTGACAAAAATCCAATCAGTAAACATGAAAATCTCCTTGAAGAAATGTCATTTTGGATTTAAAGAACTTAAAGCACTAGGACATGTTGTATCTGGTTTGTCCCTTGGAATTGACAAAAACAAAGTTGCAGCAGTATTGTTAAAACCCATGCCTCAGAATAAGAAGGAAATTCAGCCATTCTTAGGTTTTGCAGGATATTACAGGCAACACATTAAAGATTTTGCATCCATAGCAAGACCACTTTATAAGTTGTGTGACAAAGACACAGTGTTTGAGATGACTGTTGACAGAGTCAAAGCTTTTGAGTCTCTAAGAGAAGCATTGACCACTGCTCCACTCTTACTGATGCCAGACTTTAAATTGCCTTTCAAACTGTATATTGATGCATCAGGGGATGGACTGGGTGCTGAACTTCACCAAGTTCAGATCATAAATGATAAGCCTGTAGAAGGACCCATATGTTTCATATCCAGGCAAATCAAACCAACTGAAGCCAGATATGGAGCAAGTCAAATGGAATGTCTATGCCTTGTCTGGGCCTTGGAGAAATTGAACTACTTCTTAGAGGGATGTGTTTTTGAAGTGATAACAGATTGTACAGCTGTCAAATCACTTTTGAACATGAAAACACCCAACAGACACATGCTCAGATGGCAAATAGCCATACAAGAATACAGAGGCAATATGACTATTGTTCATAAGGATGGGAATATTCATAAGAATGCAGATGGACTAAGCAGATGGCCATTACCAAATAATATTGATAATCCTGCTTATGTGCCAGAAGAAGCTTCACCACAAATTCCAATAGAAGGAATAAGTGTTACAGACTTGAACACCACCTTCTTTGAAGAAGTCAGAAGCAGCTACACTCAAGATAAGAATTGTAGCATCTTATGCCAATTACCTAACAAAGACTGTAAAGACAACTCTCTAATACATGCCTTGGATGAAGTATGGAGAAAATCTTATGATGAAGGAAGATTTCACCTACTGGATGGTATAATTTGCCACAGAACCAAGCACACATGTGTCATGACAGTTGTAGACAGGTCATTAATCAATCTTGTACTGAAAGAATGCAATGATAGTCCCTTTTCACGACATCTGTCTGAAGACAGAACAAGAGAGAAAGTAAAGACCTGAATATGGTGGCCAATGTGGCAGAAAGATGTTGCAGAATATTGCAAAACCTGTGACAGATGCCAAAAGGCAAATAAATCCACTGGCAAAAGACTTGGAAATATGATAAAAGTCCAAGAACCAAACAGACCTTGGGAAATTGTCCATATGGATTGGGTAACTGGCCTACCACCAGGAGGTGACAGGAGCTATAATGCTTGCCTAGTAATTGTGGACAGATTCAGTAAAACTCCCATCTTTTTACCATGTCACAAAGATGATACAGCCATGGATACAGCTCTTCTGATATGGAATAGAGTAGTGTCATGGACTGGGATATTTACAAATATCATCAGTGATAGAGATCCCAAATTCACTTCAGCACTATGGACAAATCTTCACCAATTATTTGGCACTAAACTGTCTTTCTCTACAGCCTACCACCCACAAACTGATGGCCTGGCTGAAAGGATGATCCAAACCTCAGAGGACATGGTGAGAAGATTTTGTGCATATGGCCTTGAATTCAAAGATTGTGATGGATTTACCCATGATTGGTGTACTCTGTTTCCAGCACTGGAATTAGCATATAAAACATCAATCCATGCCAGTACCAATCAGACTCCTGCTATTCTAGAAAAAGGATGGAACCCCAAGTTACCCCAAGATTCCTTGAGGAAAGACTTAATTGAAATACATCCCACAGCTGCTAGCTTCAAAGGAATGCTAGACAAAGCTAGAAATCATGCAGTAAGATGCATGGGGGACTCTTTTGCATATTCTAAAGATAAATGGGATAAATCACATGCAACTCCAGATTTCAAAGTGGGGGACCTAGTACTTGTATCCACCACTAACTTCAATAACATCAAAGGATGTAAAAAGTTGAAAGACTCCTTTGCAGGACCTTTTGTGATTAAGGCCCTCCATGGAGAAAATGCTGTTGAAGTAGAGTTATCTGAAGAACTTAGCAATAAACACCCTACATTTCCAGTGAGCTTGATAAAGCCATATAAATCTAGTGATGCTGAGAAATTTCCCTTGAGGAATAAGATTCCCCAAGTTATACCTCCTATTGAGACATCTGGTGCTAAGAAAATTACCAAAGGTCTTAAAGAAAGGAAATTAAGAACCAAGAAAGTAAGGGAATACCTTGTTAGGTACAGTGACCCAACTTGTGAAGATGAATGGTTAGGAAAAAAAGATATACCAGAAGCTACCAAACTCCTCAGAAGATTCAGACACACTAGAAACACCAATATTACAAAGTAATATTATTTTTTAGGGGGAGGGAATGTGAGCCTTAGAGGTAATTTCATATACCCAAAAGACCACAAATATAAAAAATAACATATTAATATAAATAAAATAAATTTATTTATATTATTAAAATAAAAATCAAAATATAAATATAAAATTAAATTAAAAATAAAAAATGAATCACAATTTGAAAATAAAAATACATTAAATTTTATAAGTATAAAATTACATTTATACTTGAAAAAATTAGGTAAAAATGAAATTTTAACAAAATTGTGAAAAAATAAATGAAATTGGAAAAAAGTTAAATAAAAATTATCATAACTTTTTATCCAATAAATAAATACATAAAAATTATTTCACCATTGGATTCCTCATAAAAAATCAGGTGGGGTCACCTCTGAGTGAAATTCTTGTAACTCAACTCTAAATAAGCTTAAATTAAGTTTTTAGTATTTTCAATACAAAAGTTGAAAATCCTCAAAACCTTAATTTCATTCACACCACATGTGGTGTTAACCATCAATTTTTGTGTTAAAATTGAGGTGTTGTGTTTAGTTTAGAAGTTATGAGGAATTGAAGTATTTTCAATTGAATTCAATTGAAATGTCAAAATGTGCGCGTGTATTACATAAGTGAACTTTGATTTACATATGAGGTGTCAATTATTACTGTATTGTACTGTACAATTGAATTGAATTACATATGTAAATTATAAGTATAATACATGATGAGGAATTAAAGGAAAAATAAATTGGAAAGATTCAATTTGGGGGGGAAAAGGAACTCCAGCTCTCAGGGGAGCTAGACCCCCAGAAACCTTTCTGACAGGTGTGGGATGTCAAAATTCATGCAAAAGTTCATGACTTTTGGCCTGGAATTGAGTTACAGGGTCTGTGGACTCAATTGATGATGAGGTTTTGATACCAACTGGGGTAGTTTTAGCTGTTGCTGTGAGCCTTGAGGTATATTTTACATACCCAAATAGGCCACAATTATCTTAAAAAGAAATTTTGAATTATGCAAAACTCATAAGTCATGCATATATCCAAAATTCATCATTTTCAATTTCAGAAAAGATGAATAACTTTTTATTGAGTAAGTAAATCCATGGATTTAAGACCAGATTTGGATTCTACACAAAAATTCACCTAGGGTAGCTCCATAGAGTGAATAAGCTCAATTTAAGTATTTGAGGTGGTAAAATGGAAAATACTTCAATACCACATCATTAATACCACATAAAAGATCCGTGAAAATTTTTGTTTTTCTTGATTTTTAGCCAAAATAATAGGAAAGTGAGAAATCCCATGTTACATATACACTAAGAATAGTGTTATGCATGTTTGGAGCACTTAATATCATGGTATTCTTACATGGACTTTTGGTACACCCATAGTGGATATCTCACTTTAAGCTTAAATTACTATTTTGACGTAAAAATTGGGCAAGGGGGACAAAAGACATCAAAGAGAGCCAGGGTACCCAACTTCTGAGGCCTCAGAGGCGTGGATAGCTCCAGAGCATGGATCCATGGCTCATCTTGGCCCAATTGGTAAACTAAAACTCTTTGGGAACTTGGTTACCAAGTTACAACTACTGTAAAACATCAGAAAATAGCTAATAACCTGCTATTTTGACATGCCAAGGAGGTAATGAGCTACTTACACTCCTGTAACCATGTCAATTACTAATGACTTTCCATGGATAAACCCCAAAAGAGTAATTAAAACCCTTTTGGGACCCATATTCATTGATTTACCTCATAGCAACCAGCAAAACACTGCTATTTGCAATTCTACGTAGAAATGAGGTAAAACCTTCAAAAATTCATTAAAAATACAATTCTTAATGAATCTTTCTGAAACTTTCAGGACTAAAGGAGAACTGTATTATCTATGGTACAACCAAAAGGAATTACAGTTTTACTAGTAAAATTAAAAGTTTTACTTACAGTCCATTTTTGGATATTCTACGTGAAACACTGAATCTTCAAAAATTCACAGTAATTACAACCTGTGATGAAATTGGCAATAACATTGATACCTTTGAGAAATCAATGATTATTTTAGAATAAAAGAAGATTTACAAGTGTTACTCCTTTTATTCTTAACCATATTGGGGTTGGTAGTCACGTAAAAGCATCAATTAAGTAATTATGATAATCTTACATGACAACAGATGATGCAATCAATAATCCAAAAAGGTTTATTGTTTTCTCACTCACTGGTTTTTCAGTTTGCTCCATGGCACGCCTCTGTGAGCTGTTGTTGACTTAAAAGAAGCCTCTTCTTGCTGTTTTTTCCTTATCATCATCATCTTATCAATTTATTAAATCTTTATTACCAACAAGTAAGTATTAGTTCAACTATTCTTAAGTGTTTTAATTCTTTCAGAATCAATCAGAAAGACGTGAAATCATAGAATCCAACTATATATTGTTGTAATACTGTTATAAATCCTTTTGATCCCTTAAATCCACAATTCCACGTCAAATTTCTCTACTTTTATTATCAATAAGTTCTTTGGAGTATTAGTGAGTCTTTTATCTTTAATTCTTAAAGTTTTTCTCTAGTAATAGTTTTCTTCAAGAATTATCTTTATAATTATTCTTGTAAAAGATAATTATATATATTAAAATAATTTTATTATTTTAATAAAAGAAGTTTTTATTATTAAATTCTTCTTGTAATTGATTCTTGTAGACAATTACTGCTCACTGTTATAATCACTAGTAGTGTATAACACGTGAAAGAAATAATTTTATAATTATTAAATTGTGGTTATAATAATTTTTATTATTATATTTCATAAGAACAGACATAGTGCTGTTGATTAATAGTAATATTATCATCAGTTTCATAGTCACATCTTACATTTGGGGGCCTGGCCGTGTTTTTTGAACCTTGTACCCTTAATTAATATATTTTTAAGCTCTAAAATATATTAATTTAATTAATTTTTTTTCTTTCAATTTGGAGTTAAAATATTTTTATTTTTGAAATTGTTTTAAAATCTTTTTCATTGAGGAATTTGGTTTAATTTTATATTGTTTTTACACATGGCTTTTTCACATCCAAAAACTTATAAAATTATTCTTTGAGTTACTCTGAATTAATTTTCATTCAAAATCTTAAATTTTAATTTTTTTTCTTTAAAAAGAATAATTTTTTTAATATTAAAAAATATAAAACTTATAAAAAATCTTTAAAAAATATTTTAAAAAGTATAAAAAATAATTTTTTCTCTTTTATAATTTCTTTTAGTGTCTTTAATCAAATACTGTGCAGCTGGCAACAGACTCAGTAAAAGATATATCACTAGTCCAGAATCTTCAGAAGCAGAATCTGAAGACAGTATTGAGGTGCAGATTGCTAAAAGAGGCACCTTATTCAACTCAGAAAAAGCTAAATTACCACCAAAAGGTGTGTATTTTATCTTATATTTTCACCTTTTATCTTTAAATTGACGTGAAAATGGTGCATACCAGAAATGGAAGCAACTATTCAGTCCAACCAGATGGATGTGGACAAGGAAGAGGCAAGACCAAATCCAGAAGTGCCAAATCTTCCACAAGAAAGGCACATCTGGAGGATGCCAGAGTTGCCCCCCATTCCCCAAGGTCTGTACCAACAGATTTTGACGTGAATTCTGAGCCTGAACTAATTTATGATAATATTTCCAGCGCTGAACCATTTTCAAGTGGCAGCAATAGAAATATATCAGAGCCAGTACAAAAATTGGTTCAGAGCAGCCAAAGAAGAGGAGTGGGAAATCTGCCCAAGCCTTTGGCAGGGGGCCATGAACTCCTACTTACACATCAAGAGCTTTCTGGGTCAGGAGAAGACCATAGAACTCTTAGGAGGTTGGAGCCCCCTGTCTTGCAAAGACAAGGTCAAAAAGATAAAGAATTGGTTGAAGAACCAGAGTCTTTTATCCATAGACCAGAAGAAAGAATTGGAAATGACTCCAACTTTGGAGACAGAGGCACCAGTGGCATCTACCAGCTCCAAACCAGCTCCAGAAGCATCCAAGGACAAGCCCAAAGGACCTCAAAAGAAACAGAGAGGTCCCAAGAACCATCAAGGCAAGGGCAAAGGCAAAGCCAATTGGCACAGACCTTACCCACAAGGGTACAGGATCCCCAGATTGGAGCCTTCAGCCGTGGACAGTGTCTTCAATATGGCCAGAACTCTTATGGAATTCACAGCCAAAGAGCAGGAAAGGATGAACAGGACTTTTCCACGCAAATAAATGATGTACATAGAAGTATTAGTGTAGAAATTGGCAAACTTGAGTCAAAGTTAAAGCAAATTACATTAGACATCAATGATTTAAAGAAAAATGACAAGCAACATTCTGAATGGCATAAATTGACAACTGTCACCCTCGAGTCAATTAGCAATGCTTGTGAAAGAATTGAGAACCAATGTCAAAATAATGACACAGAGGATCTTTCCATCTTTAAAGTAAATGATAGACTTAAAACTCTTGAAGACCATGTCTTACAAATAGTTAAGAACACCAATCAATTTGCTATACATTTAGCAAAAAGTGACAGTGAAAGGCAGAAATTGAAGAATGAAATAATTGCAAGTGTGGAGCAAATTCATAAGAATCATGAACCACATATGCCAAGACATTCTACACCTTTGACTGAAGAAAAACTTTCTGTCAAAGAAAGTTTGACTCCATTCTTAGGAGAGAATGTTATTTCTGCAAAGGATATTCCCAAATTAGAAGAATGGCCAACATTCTCTGGTGAAGGAGAATACAACCATATTGAATTCATCAGGACTATTGATATGTTGCAAGAAGACTTTAATATACCTGATGAAATCATAGTAGGAAAATTACATTGTTTGTTTACCAAGACTGCAAAGAAATGGTATTACAAGATGAGAATGGATCATGGAAGACATGACTGGTCTTGGTGGAAATCTGAAGTGATTACCAAATGGGCCAATAATTCTTGGAGGTTTAACATGGAGAATGCTTTTGAAAGTGCCATTTTTAACTCAGAAAAAGACAAACCACTTACTTGGTTCTTCAAACAAAAAGACAGATTATCTGCTTTACACCCAGATATGTCTGACACTATGATTAATATGAAAATATTAAGAAAGTGTGGAGGAGAACTGGAACATGCTATCAAAAGCAGATGTGTGGAACCCTGTTCAACAGAGGACTACATTAATGCTATGGAAGATATCATTACCAGAACAAGAATTGGTAAAACTTGGGTTAGAAACCCAATAGAGTCCAAAATAGTCTCAAAGATTCCTAGAGAGGAAAGAAGACCAGAAAGACCTGTCTTGAAGTGTCATAAATGTGGAAGTACTTCACATTTAGCCAACACTTGCCCTAAGAAGACAAAGATCAATGAAGTTCAAATCATTGAAGACATTCAGTGTACTGAAGAGAAAGAAGAGTCTGATAAAGATTCTGCAGTCTCTGAAGATACACCAGTAGAGGACTATCCCATTGAAAACATTTCAGCTTTCTTTGAGGTCACAGAAGTCCATACCCACTTGCCACAGTACAGTGAGGATTGCTACAACCTGATCAATATCCAAGATGCCAGAATGTGTAAAACAAAACCTGCTAGAGGAAAGGGTTATACTGCTGGAGCAACCTGTATCACATCAATTCTAATAGGTGATATTGAAGCCAAAGGAAATCTGGATACAGGGGCATTTTGCACTTGTATTGGCAAGGATTATCTCCAAATTATACTTCCTGAATGGAAAAACCATCTATTACCAATAGAAGGTGTACAGTTCAGTAGTGCCAGTAACAATATGTACCCCTTGGGCATATTGGATACTAATATTGTATTCCCACATCCAGCAGGAAGTGTAAGAACGAAAACTGAGATTGTAGTAATGGATAATTGTACATCTCAGCATATCATTCTTGGAAATAATTACTTGAATATTTATGGTATTGATATAAATAACCATAAAGACAGATATTTCACAATTGGAGATAACAAAAGGCAAAAATTTGCTTTCTCCAATATGCCAAAACAGATATCTGTAGTATCTTCTGTCAAAGATACTTACAAAGATGAATTTGTGTCTAGACAACTTGTTGAAGCACAAATTAATCCATCATTGTCACCAAAGATGAGGAATGAACTTATTGATGTATTATATACATACAATAATGCATTTGCATCTGATAATGAACCATTAGGCGCTATAAGGGGACATGAAATTGATATTACTCTTAATATTGATAGACCATATCCTCCAGTACTTAGAAGACCAGCTTATCCAGCCAGTCCCAGAGCTAGAGAGGCCTTGGAAAAACATATCCAAGAGTTGATCCAACTTGGTGTGCTGAGGAAAGTAGGCCATAATGAGGAAGTTGAAGTGACAACACCTGTTATTATTGCATGGCATAATGATAAGTCAAGAATGGTTGGAGATTTTAGAGCTTTGAATACCTACACAGTTCCAGATAGGTATCCAATCCCTAGGATCCAAGAAACCTTGACTCAATTGTCTAAAGCCAAGTATATAACATCAATGGATGCATTAAAAGGCTTCCATCAAAATGTCTTGACGCCTAAAGCTAGGAAATTACTTAGAATTATCACTCACTGTGGTATTTATGAGTATCTTAGAATGCCATTTGGCATTAAAAATGCTCCATCTCATTATCAAAGAATGATGAATACCATCTTCCCCACAGAATTGTCTGAAGGATGGCTTATCATTTATATTGATGATATTATTATATGTTCTGACTCATGGTCTTTGCACCTTGAAAGACTTGCAAGAGTGCTTCATAAAGTTGCAGAAGTGAACATGAAAATTTCACTTAAGAAATGCAATTTTGGTTTTGAAGAACTCAAAGCATTAGGACATGTTGTTTCTGGTTTGAGCTTGGGTATTGACAAGAATAAAGTAGCAGCAGTGTTACTTAAGCCAATACCCCAGAATAAAAAAGAAATGATGTCTTTTCTTGGATTTGCTAGTTACTATAGGCAACACTTGAAAGATTTTGCAATTCTAGCCAAGTCACTTTATAGAATCTGTGATCAACAGACTGTATTTGAAATGACACAGGAAAGAATTAAAGCTTATGAGAAGATAAAGAAAGCCCTTACAGAAGCACCTTTACTCCTCATGCCTGACTGGAATATTCCTTTTAAATTGTACATTGATGCATGTGGGGATGGATTAGGGGCAGCCCTACACCAAGTCCAAATTATTGATGACAAACCTACAGAAGGACCAGTTTGTTATATCTCAAGACAAATCAAACCAACAGAAGCCAGATATGGTGCAAGCCAAATGGAGTGCTTATGTTTGGTATGGGCACTTGAGAAATTACACTATTACCTTGATGGCAGTGTTTTTGAAGTGATAACTGACTGTAATGCCATGAAATCACTTCTTAACATGAAAACTCCCAACAGACATATGTTGAGATGGCAAATAGCCATTCAAGAATATAGAGGAAACATGACTATAGTTCATAAAGCAGGAAACATTCACAAAAATGCTGATGGACTTAGTAGATGGGCTTTAGCCAACACTCCTGATAACCCAGCTTATGTACCTTTGGAAGCTGAACCACAGATTCCAATTGAAGGGATTAACATAACTGATATTGGACTGAATTCTTTGAAGAGGTCAGAGAGTCTTATAAACAAGACAAGAATTGCCATATCTTGACTTCTTTATTGGATAAAGACTGCAAAGACACATCTTTGGTTAATACACTAGATGAAGTTTGGAAAAATTCCTATTCTGAAGGAAGATTTCACTTGTTTGATGGGATTATTTACCATAGAACAAAACATTCTTGTGTGATGACATTGTGTAGTAGATTGCTCATCAATACCATTCTTCATGAATGCCATGATAGCATTTACTCTGGACACCTATCAGAAGACAGAACACTTGAAAAGGTGAAGAACTGTGCATGGTGGCCATCTTGGAGAAAAGAAACCATTGAATATTGCCATACCTGTGATAGATGCCAAAAAGCAAACAGGAGTACAGGCAAGAAATTTGGATTAATGATCCATATTCAAGAACCAAAATCCCCTTGGGAAGTTGTTCACATGGATTGGGTCACAGCACTTCCTCCAAGTGGTGACAAAAGTTATAATGCTTGTTTAGTCATTGTAGACAGATATAGCAAAACTCCCATATTCTTACCATGTCATAAAGATGACACTGCTATGGATACAGCTCTTCTTTTATGGAGTAGAGTTATTTCTCATACAGGGTTATTTAAGAATATCATAAGTGACAGAGACCCCAAGTTCACATCTGCACTTTGGACCAATCTTCATAGATTGTTTGGGACTAAGTTATCATTCTCTACAGCATATCACCCTCAAACAGATGGGCTAGCAGAGAGGATGATTCAAACTTTAGAAGACATGATCAGGAGATTTTGTGCTTATGGATTAGAATTTAAAGACTCAGATGGCTTTACCCATGACTGGTGCACTCTGATACCTGCATTAGAATTGGCATACAAGACATCAGTCCATTCTTCCACAGGACAAACTCCTGCTATGTTAGAAAAAGGATGGAATCCAAGACTCCCAGCAGACACACTGAGGAAAGACTTGATTGACATTCATCCTACAGCTTCCAGCTTCAAATTAATGCTTGATAAAGTAAAACACCATGCAAAACAAAGTATGGATGATGCTTTTGATTATGCAAAACAGAAGTGGGACAAGAGTCATAAAGTACCAGACTTCAAAGTAGGGGACTTAGTTCTAGTTTCAACCTTGAATTTTAATAATATCAAAGGCCCAAAGAAACTTAAAGATTCTTATGTAGGACCTTTTGTTATTGTTGCCTTACATGGAACCAATGCAGTTCAAGTGGAATTGAGTGGTGAATTGGAAAATAAACACCCCACATTTCCAGTCAGCCTGATAAAACCTTATCAACCAGCTGACAAAGAATTGTTTCCTTTAAGGAACCCAACTCCTTTAACTGTGCCCCCTGTGGAACAGAATGAAGACAGAAAGATAAAGAAAGTCATTAAAGAAAGGAGACTTAGGGGTAAAAATCAAAGAGAATATCTTGTCAGATATAGAAATCCAGTACATGAAGATGAATGGATGGCAGAATCAGAAATACCTGACTCAGATAAACTCTTAAGAAGATTTAGACATGAAAGAAGGCCACAAGCCTGGATATGTCTATAAATGTGCTTTAAATTACTTGATCTGAGTAATGTGAAGAGGTTGGACAGTGGACATTAACCCCCTTTTGGGGCCTTATTCTTTTTATCACTAATAAAATTGTAGTACAATTTTATTTTTTGGTGGGAGGGAATGTGAGCCTTGAGGTATATTTTACATACCCAAATAGGCCACAATTATCTTAAAAAGAAATTTTGAATTATGCAAAACTCATAAGTCATGCATATATCCAAAATTCATCATTTTCAATTTCAGAAAAGATGAATAACTTTTTATTGAGTAAGTAAATCCATGGATTTAAGACCAGATTTGGATTCTACACAAAAATTCACCTAGGGTAGCTCCATAGAGTGAATAAGCTCAATTTAAGTATTTGAGGTGGTAAAATGGAAAATACTTCAATACCACATCATTAATACCACATAAAAGATCCGTGAAAATTTTTTTTTTTCTTGATTTTTAGCCAAAATAATAGGAAAGTGAGAAATCCCATGTTACATATACACTAAGAATAGTGTTATGCATTTTTGGAGCACTTAATATCATGGTATTCTTACATGGACTTTTGGTACAGCCATAGTGGATATCTCACTTTAAGCTTAAATTACTATTTTGACGTAAAAATTGGGCAAGGGGGACAAAAGACATCAAAGAGAGCCAGGGTACCCAACTTCTGAGGCCTCAGAGGCGTGGATAGCTCCAGAGCATGGATCCATGGCTCATCTTGGCCCAATTGGTAAGCTAAAACTCTTTGGGAACTTGGTTACCAAGTTACAACTACTGTAAAAGATCAGAAAATAGCTAATAACCTGCTATTTTGACGTGCCAAGGAGGTAATGAGCTACTTACACTCCTGTAACCATGTCAATTACTAATGACTTTCCATGGATAAACCCCAAAAGAGTAATTAAAACCCTTTTGGGACCCATATTCATTGATTTACCTCATAGCAACCAGCAAAACACTGCTATTTGCAATTCTACGTAGAAATGAGGTAAAACCTTCAAAAATTCATTAAAAATACAATTCTTAATGAATCTTTCTGAAACTTTCAGGACTAAAGGAGAACTGTATTATCTATGGTACAACCAAAAGGAATTACAGTTTTACTAGTAAAATTAAAAGTTTTACTTACAGTCCATTTTTGGATATTCTACGTGAAACACTGAATCTTCAAAAATTCACAGTAATTACAACCTGTGATGAAATTGGCAATAACATTGATAACTTTGAGAAATCAATGATTATTTTAGAATAAAAGAAGATTTACAAGTGTTACTCCTTTTATTCTTAACCATATTGGGGTTGGTAGTCACGTAAAAGCATCAATTAAGTAATTATGATAATCTTACATGACAACAGATGATGCAATCAATAATCCAAAAAGGTTTATTGTTTTCTCACTCACTGGTTTTTCAGTTTGCTCCATGGCACGCCTCTGTGAGCTGTTGTTGACTTAAAAGAAGCCTCTTCTTGCTGTTTTTTCCTTATCATCATCATCTTATCAATTTATTAAATCTTTATTACCAACAAGTAAGTATTAGTTCAACTATTCTTAAGTGTTTTAATTCTTTCAGAATCAATCAGAAAGACGTGAAATCATAGAATCCAACTATATATTGTTGTAATACTGTTATAAATCCTTTTGATCCCTTAAATCCACAATTCCACGTCAAATTTCTCTACTTTTATTATCAATAAGTTCTTTGGAGTATTAGTGAGTCTTTTATCTTTAATTCTTAAAGTTTTTCTCTAGTAATAGTTTTCTTCAAGAATTATCTTTATAATTATTCTTGTAAAAGATAATTATATATATTAAAATAATTTTATTATTTTAATAAAAGAAGTTTTTATTATTAAATTCTTCTTGTAATTGATTCTTGTAGACAATTACTGCTCACTGTTATAATCACTAGTAGTGTATAACACGTGAAAGAAATAATTTTATAATTATTTAATTGTGGTTATAATAATTTTTATTATTATATTTCATAAGAACAGACATAGTGCTGTTGATTAATAGTAATATTATCATCAGTTTCATAGTCACATCTTACAGTTGCCAAGAGGGTAAAACTACCCTTAAGATAAAACAACCATAGTAAAAACAGTTTTAACTGGTTTCTACGCCTCTTAAACACATTCTGAGGTGTTTTGAAGGCTCTAGGCCTGGTATTGCTATAGTAATGGCTGATTTAAGGGTCTAAAATGGCTAAAAATGGCTAAAAATGGCTTAAACCAGCCCTTTTTGGTCTAAACCAGGATTCAATGATGCCAAAATTGGATTTTTTGTTGTCAGACTGTTTTTCACGACTGACAAGAGTAAATTTTACTTTTGGAGTAAGAGAATTGATGGCTATAAAAGAATGTCTTCTTTGCCCCACTTTTCTCTTCATGTTAGAATCTTTTCCTTTTATTAATTAGTTTATTCACTGTTAAACCAATCAATCAAAGATTCCAACCACCATTTTTAAATCATTTTAATCCATTTAACCACGTGAAAAAATCATTATAATCATTGTTTGTAACTCTTATAATCATTTTTACCCCTGAACCACCCCAAAAGTGAATTAAAGCATCTTTCATCACTGTAAACTTTGCCACTTTGTTTCCAAATTCACTCTGGTCACTTTTTGGTGTGTTTTCTCTTTAATATTCCTTTTAAAGACTTTGTTCTTTAATTAATTGCTTGCAGTTCTTTGCTCAATTAATTCCAATTGAAATTGCTCTTGAAGAAATTTCTTTTGTAGCCTTAAAATATCTCTTGTAGAGTATTTTTTGGATAAATTTTTATTGTTGGTAAAACAATAAACTTTTATAATATTATTGTTTTATACTAATAAAGCTATAAACAATAAAATTGGCGTGTTTTCTCTTAAAAATAAATATTTCATACTATTTTTAACTGAATTTTACCTTATACAAATTTTGAGGACAGGAAAAGTACTTGATTTTTAATCAAAGTTTCATATCCACACCTTACATTAACAGTGAGAGGCAGATATTAAAGAATTAAATAATTGCAAATGTAGAGAAAATTTATATCAATTATGAACCACATATGCCAAGACATTCTACACCTTTGAATGAAGAGAAATGTTCTCTAAAGGGAAGTTTGACCCCATTTTTAGGAGAAATTCCTATCTGTGCAAAAGATATTCCCAAACTGGAAAAATGGCCAGGATTCTCTGGTGGAGGAGAATACAATCATATTGAGTTCATCAGAACAATTGATATATTGCAAGAGGATTTTCACATACCTGATGAAATTATAATGGGCAAGCTAAACTCTTTTTTTACCATAACTGCAAACAAATGGTATTACAAAATGAGACTAGATCATGGTGAACCTGATTTGCCTTGGTGGAAATCTGAAATAATCACCAATTGTGCCAACAATTTGAGGAGATTTGAAATGGAAAATACGTTTGAAAGTGCCATTTTTTAACTCAGAAAAGTATAAACCACTTACTTGGTTCCTCAAACAGAAATACAGATTATCTGCCTTACATCCAGATATGTCTGACTCTATTATTAATATGAAAATATTGAGAAAATGTGCAGGAGAACTAGAACATGCTATAAAGTGCAGATTTGTAGAACCCTGTTCAACAGAAGACTACATCAATGCCATGGAAGATATAATTACTAGGACAAGAATTGGTAAAACCTGGATTAGAGTCCCCATGGAATCCAAAATGGTCTCTAAAACTTCCAGAGAAGATAAGAGGCCTGAAAGAACTGTCTTGAAGTGTCATAAATGTGGAAGCACTTCACATTTAGCCAACACTTGCACCAAGAAGACAAATATGAATGAAGTTCAAATAATTGAGGAAGCTCAGTGTACTGAAGAGAAAGAAGAATCTTACCTAGATTGTGCAGTCTCTGAGGATACACCAGTAGAGAACTATCCCATTGAAAACATTACAGATTTCTTTGAGGTCACAGAAGTCCATACTCACTTGCCACAGTACATTGAGGATTGTCATAACCTGATCAATATCCAGGATGCTAGGATGTGTAAAACCAAACCTGCTAGAGGTAAAGGATAGACTTATGGAGAATCTTGTATGACATCATTCCTGATGAATGATACTGAAACCAGAGTAAAGTTGCATACAGGGGCATTTTGTGCTTGTGTAGGCAAAGATTATATTCAAGCCATACTGCCTGGATGGAAGGAAAATCTATTACCAATAGAGGGTGAACAATTTAGGAGTACCAGTAATCATATGTACCTTTTTGGAATATTGGACACTAATCTTGTATTTCCACATCCAGCAGGAAGTGGAATAATGAAAACTTAAATAGTAATGATGGACAATTTCACATCTCAGCACATCTTTCTTGGAAAAGATGACTTGAATATTTATGGCATTGACGTCAATAACCATAAGGACAGATATTTCACAATTGGAGAAAATATAAGACAAAAATTTGCTTTTTCCAATATGCCAAAACAAATATCTATGATATCATCTGTTAACGATACTTATAAGGATGAATTTGTGGATAATAAGCTTGTTGAATCACAAATTAACCCATTATTATCACCCAAAATGAGGCATGATCTTGTTGATGTAGTATACAAATATAAGAATGCCTTTGCTTCTGATAATTGTAAGGTGTGAATATGAAACTTTGATTAAAAATCAAGTACTTTTCCTGTCCTCAAAATGTGTATAAGTTGAAATATAATTAAAAATAGTAAGAAATAGTATTTTTAAGAGAAAACACACCAAATTTATTGTTTTTAACTCTATAAGTATAAAACAATAATGCTATAAAGATTTATTGTTTTTAACTCTATAAGTATAAAACAATAATGCTATAAAGATTTATTGTTTTACCAACAATAGAAATTTATCCAAAAATACTCTACAAGAGATATTTAAGGCTAAAAAAGAAATTTCTTCAAGAGCAATTTCAATTGGAATGAATTGAGCAAAGAAGTGCAAGCAATTAATTAAAGAAAAGAGTCTTTGAATAGATATTTATAGAGAAAACACGCCCAAAAGTGACCAGAGTGAATTTGGAAACAAAGTGACAAAGCTAACAGTGATGAAAGATGCTTTAATTCACTTTTGGGGTGGTTCAAGAGGTAAAAATGATTATAAGACTTGCAAAAAATTATTATAATTATTTTTTCACATGGCTAAAAGGTTCAAGATGATTTTAAAAGGGTGGTTCAAATCTTTTATTGATTTGTTTAACTGTGTTTTAAACTGATTATAAAAGGAAAAGATTCTAACATGAAGAGAAACATGGGGAAAAGAAGACATTCTTTTATAGCCATCAATTTTCTCACTCCAAAAGTAAAATTCACCATTGTCAGTAGTAGAAAACACTTCGACAACAGAAAAGCCAGTTATGGCATCAGTGAAACCTGGTTTAGACCAAAAAAGGGCTGGTGTTAGCCATTTTATACCCTTAAATCAGCCATTACTATAGTAATACCTGGTCTAGAGACTTAAACCCACATTGAAATGTGTTTAAGAGTTGTAGAAACAAGTGAAAACTGTTTTTGCTAAGATTGTTTTAGCTGAAGGGTAGTTTTACCCTCTTGGAAACAGTTAAAACTGCCCTGGTTGTTATCAAAACCTCTTCATCAATTGATTCACAGACCCTGTGACTCAATTCCAGGCCAGAAGTGATGAAATTTTGTGTGGATTTTGACATCCCATGCCTGTCAGCTAGGAGTTTGGGGGTCAGGCTAACTGTCAGGATGATACTATGATAAAGGTATAACTAGGCTAATTACAACTTTAGCTGTGTATGTGACACAGCAGAAAATCATTAAAAAAGATTTATAAAGGTTTTATAATAAGATAAAAGGGTTCTACTATTGAGAAATAGTGGTGGTGAGCGCTATTGAGAACCCTGGGTGCAGGCTTTATCTGTTGGATTACAATAATAAAGTCTACAATAATTAAAGATTATAGTTATACCTGATTATTTAACCAAGAGTAAAACTGTTTATGACAGTTTACTACGTAGGTTCTTCAAGAGCAGGATGAGGAAAGGATTTTGGCTGTGAAAAGCCCTCCTTTTATCCTGAAATTGGGGTGGAAAGGCTGCTAGACCTTTCCACGTAGAGGAAGTGAAAATTTTTCACTCTCAATGACAGGCTTGTGGTTTGCAAACAGCCTGTATACCCTGTATTGGGCTCAGATGTGGTTTTGAAACCACATCTGGGCAGTTTTCACCAATACAGGGTGAAAATTTTCATCTGGGGACCTCACAGCCTGATTCTGACGTGTATGACACGTAGAATGCTGTACAGAAACTTTATGGGACCCCAGTATTGACTGACATATGAGGTATTGAAGTAAAAAAATGCTTCTTCGTCTATTTGACACCTCATATTCATGGTTATGGGATATTATCCCATGGTAAGGCTGTATCTGACAGCAGGGGGGATTTAGACCTTAAAATGGTCATAACTCTGTCAGTTTTTGAGATATCAATCTCAAAGTTGGTTCATTGAATAGCTCTGTATAAGCTCTACATAATGGTACCCAACTTGACATGGCTATCATTAAATATGACAAAGGTATCCCATGTACAAGTATTTTGTACATTGGTGTGGTCTGGTCAAAAGCTGTATTAAGCTTGTTTGGCCAATAACTTCTGTTGTAGTTGAGTTATGAGGAAATGGATGGCACCATCAGATAGCCCTGATTGTGCTCTTTCCAAAAAGACCCCACTTCAGGTATCTCACACTAAAACTGTAAAAGTTAGATGAGAGGTGAATGTTTTGTTCACCCTTATTTGGTCTGAATTTGACCATAACTCAAGTAATACTGGTGCTAGCTCAGTTTGGCTTGTACCATTGGATAGCCCTGGATTAGAGCTTACTTTTGGGTACCCATTTGATGGGGTTAAGCCTCTCCTTCTAGATTTTAGATGAGAGGTGAAAATTAAGGTTTATGCTCAGCAATAACTTTGAGCAGGAATGTAAGGTGTGGATATGAAACTTTGATAGAAAATCAAATACTTTTCCTGTCCTCAAAATTTGTATAAGGTAAAAATCAAAAAAATAGTATGAAATATTATTTTTAAGAGAAAACACGCCAATTTTATTGTTTATAACTTTATTAGTATAAAACAATAATATTATAAAAATTTATTGTTTTACCAACAATAAAAATTTATCCAAAAAATACTCTACAAGAGATATTTTAAGGCTACAAAAGAAATTTCTTCAAGAGCAATTTCAATTGGAATTAATTGAGCAAAGAACTGCAAGAAATTAATTAAAGAACAAAGTCTTTAAAAGGAATATTAAAGAGAAAACACGCCCAAAAGTGACCAGAGTGAATTTGGAAACAAAGTGACAAAGTTAACAGTGATGAAAGATGCTTTAATTCACTTTTGGGGCGGTTCAGGGGTAAAAATGATTATAAGAGTTACAAACAATGATTATAATGATTTTTTCACGTGGTTAAATGGATTAAAATGATTTAAAAATGGTGGTTGGAATCTTTGATTGATTGGTTTAACAGTGTTTAAACTAATTAATAAAGGAAAAGATTCTAACATGAAGAGAAAAGTGGGGCAAAGAAGACATTCTTTTATAGCCATCAATTCTCTTACTCCAAAAGTAAAATTTACTCTTGTCAGTCGTGAAAAACAGTCTGACAACAAAAAAGCCAATTATGGCATCATTGAACCCTAGTTTAGACCAAAAAGGGCTGGTTTAAGCCATTTTTAGCCATTTTTAGCCATTTTAGACCCTTAAATCAGCCATTACTATAGCAATACCAGGCCTAGAGCCTTCAAAACACGTCAGAATGTGTGTCAGAGGCGTAGAAACCAGTTAAAACTGTTTTTATTATGATTGTTTTATCTTAAGGGTAGTTTTACCCTCTTGGCAACAGCTAAAACTACCCCAGTTGGTATCAAAACCTCATCATCAATTGAGTCCACAGACCCTGTAACTCAATTCCAGGCCAAAAGTGATGAACTTTTGCGTGAATTTTGACATCCCACGCCTGTCAGCAAGGATTTTAGGGGTCTAGCTCCCCCTTAGAGCTGGAGTTCCTTTTCCCCCCAAATTTAATCTTTCCAATTTATTTTTCCTTTAATTTCTCATCATGTATTATACTTATACTTTACATATGTAATTCAATTCAATTGTACAGTACAGTACAGTAATAATTGACACCTCATATGTAAATCAAAGTTCACTTATGTAATACACGCGCACATTTTCACATTTCAATTGAATTCAATTGAAAATACTTCAATTCCTCATAACTTCTAAACTAAACACAACACCTCAATTTTAACACAAAAATTGATGGTTAACACCACATGTGGTGTGAATGAAATTAAGGTTTTGAGGATTTTCAACTTTTGTATTGAAAATACTAAAAACTTAATTTAAGCTTATTTAGAGTTGATTTACAAGAATTTCACTCAGAGGTGACCCCACCTGATTTTTTATGAGGAATCCAATGGTGAAATAAATTTTATATGTTTATTTATTGGATAAAAAGTTATAATAAATTTTATTTAACTTTTTTCCAAATTTATTTATTTTTTCACAATTTTGTTAAAATTTCATTTTTACTTAATTTTTTCAAGTATAAATGTAATTTTATTTTTAAATTGTAATTAATTTTTTTTATTGTGAATATAGTTTTATATTCATATTTTGATTTTTATTTTAATAATATAAATAAATTTATTTTATTTATATTAATATGTTAATTTTGTATTTGTGGTCTTTTGGGTATATGAAATTACCTCTAAGGCTCACATTCCCTCCCCATAAAAAATAATATTACTTTGTAATATTGGTGTTTCTAGTGTGTCTGAATCTTCTGAGGAGTTTGGTAGCTTCTGGTATATCTTTTTTTCCTAACCATTCATCTTCACAAGTTGGGTCACTGTACCTAACAAGGTATTCCCTTACTTTCTTGGTTCTTAATTTCCTTTCTTTAAGACCTTTGGTAATTTTCTTAGCACCAGATGTCTCAATAGGAGGTATAACTTGGGGAATCTTATTCCTCAAGGGAAATTTCTCAGCATCACTAGATTTATATGGCTTTATCAAGCTCACTGGAAATGTAGGGTGCTTATTGCTCAGTTCTTCAGATAACTCTACTTCAACAGCATTTTCTCCATGGAGGGCCTTAATCACAAAAGGTCCTGCAAAGGAGTCTTTCAACTTTTTACATCCTTTGATGTTATTGAAGTTAGCGGTGGATAAAAGTACTAGGTCCCCCACTTTAAAATCTGGAGTTGCATGTGATTTATCCCATTTATCTTTAGCATATTCAAAAGAGTCCTCCATGCATCTCACTGCATGCTTTCTAGCTTTGTCTAGCATTCCTTTGAAGCTAGCAGCTGTGGGATGTATTTCAATTAAGTCTTTCCTCAAGGAATCTTGGGGTAACTTGGGGTTCCATCCTTTTTCTAGAATAGCAGGAGTCTCATTGGTACTGGCATGGATTGATGTTTCATATGCTAATTGCAGTGCTGGCAACAGAGTACACCAATCATGGGTAAATCCATCACAATCTTTGAATTCAAGGCCATATGCACAAAATCTTCTCACCATGTCCTCTAAGGTTTGGATCATCCTTTCAGCCAGGCCATCAGTTTGTGGGTGGTAGGCTGTAGAGAAAGACAGTTTAGTGCCAAATAATTGGTGAAGATTTGTCCATAGTGCTGAAGTGAATTTGGGATCTCTATCACTGATGATATTTGTAAATATCCCAGTCCATGACACTAATCTATTCCATATCAGAAGAGCTGTATCCATGGCGGTATCATCTTTGTGACATGGTAAAAAGATTGGAGTTTTACTGAAACTGTCCACAATTACTAGGCAAGCA
This sequence comes from Austropuccinia psidii, assembly GCA_023105745.1. Lineage (NCBI taxonomy): Eukaryota > Fungi > Basidiomycota > Pucciniomycetes > Pucciniales > Sphaerophragmiaceae > Austropuccinia > Austropuccinia psidii. Next base: position 29,656,414 of record JALGQZ010000007.1, on the reverse strand, counting down.
TTATAGCTCCTGTCACCTCCTGGTGGTAGGCCAGTTACCCAATCCATATGGACAATTTCCCAAGGTCTGTTTGGTTCCTGGATTTTTATCATATTTCCAAGTCTTTTGCCAGTGGATTTATTTGCCTTTTGACATCTGTCACAGGTTTTGCAATACTCCGAAACATCTTTCTGCCACATTGGCCACCATATGCAGGTCTTTACTTTCTCTCTTGTTCTGTCTTCAGACAGATGTCCTGAAAAGGGACTATCATGGCATTCCTTCAGTACAAGATTGATTAATGACCTGTCTACAACTGTCATGACACATGTGTGCTTGGTTCTGTGGTAAATTATACCATCCAGTAGGTGAAATCTTCCTTCATCATAAGATTTTCTCCAAACGTCATCCAAGGCATGTATTAGAGAGTTGTCTTTACAGTCTTTGTTAAGTAATTGGCATAAGATGCTACAATTCTTATCTTGAGTGTAGCTGCTTCTGACTTCTTCAAAGAAGTTGGTGTTCAAGTCTGTAACACTTATTCCTTCTATTGGAATTTGTGGTGAAGCTTCTTCTGGCACATAAGCAGGATTATCAATATTATTTGGTAATGGCCATCTGCTTAGTCCATCTGCATTCTTATGAATATTCCCATCCTTATGAACAATAGTCATATTGCCTCTGTATTCTTGTATGGCTATTTGCCATCTGAGCATGTGTCTGTTGGGTGTTTTCATGTTCAAAAGTGATTTGACAGCTGTACAATCTGTTATCACTTCAAAAACACATCCCTCTAAGAAGTAGTTCAATTTCTCCAAGGCCCAGACAAGGCATAGACATTCCATTTGACTTGCTCCATATCTGGCTTCAGTTGGTTTGATTTGCCTGGATATGACACATATGGCTCCTTCTACAGGCTTATCATTTATGATCTGAACTTGGTGAAGTGCAGCACCCAGTCCATCTCCTGATGCATCAATATAAAGTTTGAAAGGCAATTTAAAGTCTGGCATCAGTAAGAGTGGAGCAGTGGTCAATGCTTCTCTTAGAGACTCAAAAGCTTTGACTCTGTCAACAGTCATCTCAAACACTGTGTCTTTGTCACACAACTTATAAAGTGGTCTTGCTATGGATGCAAAATCTTCAATTTGTTGCCTGTAATATCCTGAAAAACCTAAGAATGACTGAATTTCCTTCTTATTCTGAGGCATGGGTTTTAACAATACTGCTGCAACTTTGTTTTTGTCAATTCCAAGGGACAAACCAGATACAACATGTCCTAGTGCTTTAAGTTCTTTAAATCCAAAATGACATTTCTTCAAGGAGATTTTCATGTTTACTGATTGGATTTTTGTCAAAACTCTTGATAATATGTACATGTGCTCCTCCCAAGTCTTTGAACAGATAATAATGTCATCAATGTAAATGATCAACCATCCCTCTGAGAGTTCTTCAGGGAAGATTTCATTCATCATTCTTTGGAAGTGTGAAGGTGCATTTTTGATACCAAAGGGCATCCTTAAGTATTCATACACTCCACAATGAACAATAATTCTCAAGTATTTTCTTGCTCTTGGTGTTACCACATTTTGATTGAATCCTTTAAGGGCATCCATAGTGGTTATATACACTGCTTGAGATATTTGAGTAAGGGCAATTTGGATTTTTGGTATTGGGTATCTGTCTGGGACAGTGTAAGTGTTCAGAGCTCTAAAGTCCCCAACCATTCTGGATTTTCCATTATGCCACGCCACTATAACTTGTGTAGTTATTTCTACTTCCTCATTGTGGCCTACTTTTCTTATTACACCAAGGTCTAGAAGTTCCTTGATATGAATTTCTAGAGCTTCTCTTGATTTTGGACTTGCTGGATAAGCAGGTCTTCTTAAGAGTGGTGGATAAGGTCTCTCAATGTTAAGAATGATGTCAACTTCATGACCAATAATTTCTCCCAGAGGTTCTTTGTCTGTAGAAAATGCTCCTCTGTGGTCATACAAAAGGGAAGAAAGTTCATTTTCTTGTTTATCAGTCAGATGAAGGCTTATCTCAGCCTCATTTAACTGTTCAGACTTGAATTTTTCTAACTCTAAGTTGACTGGTGATACTTTGTTTACTGTAATTTGTCTTTTAAATGGTAAAAAGGCAAATTTCTGGCGCTTATTGTCCCCAATTGTAAAGTATCTGTCTTTGTTATTATGTAAATCTATCCCATACATGATTAAATAGTCATTTCCCAATATAAAATGGGTACTAGAGCAATTTTCCATAACAACAAATTCAACTGTGATCCTTAAATTCCCATTTATGTGTGGGAATATGACATTGGCCTCAAAGATTCCTAATGCTTTCATTGGGTTACTTGCACTGTTGAATTTTATACCATCAATTGGTAACAATTGGTCTTCAAAATTTGGTACACAAGTCTTAAGAAAAGATTTTCCAACACAAGAGCAGAAGGCTCCTGGGTCAAGCAAAAGTTTGGTGGGCTTGTTGTCAATCACCACTTCTGTTATACAGGAGTTACCAGCTGTATAACCTTTTCCTCTGTTTGGTTTTGTCTTCATAAGCTGTGCATCTTGAACTCTTGATAAATCAACTTGACCATTGCTCAATTGTGGTAAGTGGGAATAAGATTCCATGATGTCAAAAGTGGCATTGATATTTTCTATATCTTTTGAAGATTCAGAAAATATGGATGACTTATCATCTGAATTGTCTTCAATTATGTCTTCTTTTTCAACATCTGGTCCTTTTTCAATGTCAATTTCATTGATTTTCCCCCTTTTTGGACATGTATTGGCTAAATGGGTGGTGCTTTGGAAAATATGGCATTTTGTGACTGTATCTGCAGATTTATATTTGATATTACTAGAATTTTCTTCGGGGTTTTTGTCCACAGAATCTTTCCAAGGCGTATTAAAACTTGTTTTGAGATTCACCCTACTAGAACCAATTTTGGTTCTGGTGGTTACTTCTTCTAGTATATTGATAATATCCTCTGCTGAAGATTGTTCAGTAGTCCTGCTTTTGACAGCATGCTCTAAGTCACCTCCACATTGTCTCAGAATTTTTCTATGGATCATAAATTCTGACATGTCAGGATATAATGCTGTTAATCTGTCCTTTTGTTGGCAAAACCATGGTAAAGCTTTGTCTTTATCAGCATTAAATTTGGCAGATTCAAAGGCTGTTTCAACTTTAAACCTCCAAGCATCATTTTCCCATTTGTTGATGATTTGGGTTTTCCACCAAGTCCAACTCTGGTGTCCATGTGCTTGTCTTATTTTGATGTACCATCTGTGAGCTGATCTGGTAAACAAGGTGTTAAACCTGGCTGTTACCAATCTGTCTGGTAATTCAAAATCCTCTTTGATCATATTAATACCTCTAATGAATTCCATATGGTCATACTCTCCTTCACCACTGAAGTGAGGCCATTCTTTAAGTTTTGGAACTTCTTTCAAGAGTGCTTGGCCCATTGATGGTTCCAAGTTATGAAAAGAAGTGGATAATTCATTTTTTAATTGTGAATTATCAGGATCCAATACTTGTGGATTTGGAATTCTTGTGCCCTCATTTTGATTTAGAGGTGTAGACATTCTTGGTAAGGTGTTCAGTATTTGTTCAATGTCATTCATTTTACTGTTGCTACACCTTTGGGAATTTCTGTATTCATGTTGGAAGCTTTGTATTAAATTTATTACTTCAATTTTATACATGTCTTCCTTATGTGTCAGTTCTTGCCATAGCTCTGTCTGTCTTGTATTGTCAGCAGTGACTTGATTCAATTTCATTGATAATTTTGATACTTCTTCTTGTGAAGCATCAAAAGACTTTTTCAAGGCAATGGTATATGTCTTTACTTCAGTAAATGAATTTGAAATGTCATCAAGGACTTTCTTGTTATCTGTCTTGATAATATTTATGGCTTGTTTAATTCTTGTTTCAATTATGTCATCAATATTGAATTTAGAATATTTATCTGTTAATTCTTTAATAATGGCAGATTGTTCATTTATTTTATTGTTAGAAGAATTACCATTATTGGAATTTTTAATTGTTCTTAAACCTTTTTCAAAACACATAAGTGTTTCACTAATTTGGCACAGACTCAGGTTGTTTGTTTTAATGTTGTTACAAATGGTTTCATTTTTATCAGAAAGATGTTTTTTCACTTCATTTATAGCATTATACAACTCTGGGATGGAATCAAATATGTCAGAAATCATTTTTGGAATCTTAATCTGGCTTCCTCCTTCTTCTGTAATTCCATCATGGTTCTGGCCATCTGAAATACATTTTCCATGGCATCCTGCTGAATCTTTGGGATTCTGTAGCCCTGGCTGTAAGGTTTTGGGGCTGGTGCCTTCCCTTTGCCCTTGTTTGGAGTTTGTGGCTGCTTTTTCACGTTGGAATTGCTGCTGCTGGCCACTGGGGCTGTTTTTGGCACTGGTTTGGGTGGTGGAGGGTTGTTTTTCCTCTATTCTAGTGTCAAAAGCATCATGTTTTTCTTCTCCATCAATGGATGCCATCCATTGAGCAATTTGCAAGTGTTGGGATGGCCCAAGAATTTTCTTACTGTCAGGTAAGAATTCATGCAATTCTTCCACAGGTCTGCAAGGATCGGGTACTCCTTGAATTGAAGTGCATTGTTGTATGCACTGTGGCTGGCTTTGTATATGTCCACAGAGGCTTGTTGTGGCGGTGTCAGCTCTTTTTTAAGGTAAAATAGTATTATCAGCTTCAGAATGACCCAATTTAGTTGTTTGGAAGTCATCAACTGACCCTTTTCCTTCTGTACCTGGTTGGCTTCTGCCATAATCACGTCTATTACCTTTTTAGGAGCTGCTTGAGGGGTTGTAGCTGGCTCCTGACCTGGTTGAAGGCATAATTATGGTTAAAAAAGGCTTAAAATAGTATTTTACGTCAAAAACTTACTATTGGCCAAATTTTTAGCTTTCTGAAGGGTATTACTTATGTCCAAGTTAATCAATTCAGAAGATATTGGTTCAGGCTGGTTATTTTGAGTCACAATAACAGTACTATTATGATCAGAATTAACAGTACTGGCAGGGATAATGCTGGTTACTGTTGAGGCTGTTTCAATGTTTTCTTGTCTTACCACGTTGTCAGACACTAAAATTAATGAAAAAGCCAATTAATTAAGTAAAAAAAGGTTATTTCAAAAAATAAATAAAAATATAAGCCTCACTTATAATATGAAAAAAAAGTTATTTTTTATGGATTTTTTCAATTATAAGTATTTTTTATATATTTTTAAATTTTTCAATATAAGAAAAAAGATTTAAAAAGAGTAAAAAAATATGTCACAGGTAAAATATCACAGCTGGGCCCCCAAATGTAAGGTGTGGATATGAAACTTTGATAGAAAATCAAGTACTTTTCCTGTCCTCAAAATTTGTATAAGGTAAAAATCAAAAAAATAGTATGAAATATTATTTTTAAGAGAAAACACACCAATTTTATTGTTTATAACTTTATTAGTATAAAACAATAATATTATAAAAATTTATTGTTTTACCAACAATAAAAATTTATCCAAAAAATACTCTACAAGAGATATTTTAAGGCTACAAAACAAATTTCTTCAAGAGCAATTTCAATTGGAATTAATTGAGCAAAGAACTGCAAGAAATTAATTAAAGAACAAAGTCTTTAAAAGGAATATTAAAGAGAAAACACGCCCAAAAGTGACCAGAGTGAATCTGGAAACAAAGTGACAAAGTTAACAGTGATGAAAGATGCTTTAATTCACTTTTGGGGTAGTTCAGGGGTAAAAATGATTATAAGAGTTACAAACAATTATTATAATGATTTTTTCACGTGGTTAAATGGATTAAAATGATTTAAAAATGGTGGTTGGAATCTTTGATTGATTGGTTTAACAGTGTTTAAACTAATTAATAAAAGGAAAAGATTCTAACATGAAGAGAAAAGTGGGGCAAAGAAGACATTCTTTTATAGCCATCAATTCTCTTACTCCAAAAGTAAAATTTACTCTTGTCAGTCGTGAAAAACAGTCTGACAACAAAAAAGCCAATTATGGCATCATTGAACCCTAGTTTAGACCAAAAAGGGCTGGTTTAAGCCATTTTTAGCCATTTTTAGCCATTTTAGACCCTTAAATCAGCCATTACTATAGCAATACCAGGCCTAGAGCCTTCAAAACACGTAAGAATGTGTGTCAGAGGCGTAGAAACCAGTTAAAACTGTTTTTATGATGATTGTTTTATCTTAAGGGTAGTTTTACCCTCTTGGCAACAGCTAAAACTACCCCAGTTGGTATCAAAACCTCATCATCAATTGAGTCCACAGACCCTGTAACTCAATCCCAGACCAAAAGTGATGAACTTTTGCGTGAATTTTGACATCCCACGCCTGTCAGCAAGGATTTTGGGGGTCTAGCTCCCCCTTAGAGCTGGAGTTCCTTTTCCCCCCCAAATTTAATCTTTCCAATTTATTTTTCCTTTAATTCCTCATCATGTATTATACTTATACTTTACATATGTAATTCAATTCAATTGTACAGTACAATACAGTAATAATTGACACCTCATATGTAAATCAAAGTTCACTTATGTAATACATGCGCACATTTTGACATTTCAATTGAATTCAATTGAAAATACTTCAATTCCTCATAACTTCTAAACTAAACACAACACCTCAATTTTAACACAAAAATTGATGGTTAACACCACATGTGGTGTGAATGAAATTAAGGTTTTGAGGATTTTCAACTTTTGTATTGAAAATACTAAAAACTTAATTTAAGCTTATTTAGAGTTGAGTTACAAGAATTTCACTCAGAGGTGACCCCACCTGATTTTTTATGAGGAATCCAATGGTGAAATAAATTTTATATGTTTATTTATTGGATAAAAAGTTATAATAAATTTTATTTAACTTTTTTCCAAATTTATTTATTTTTTCACAATTTTGTTAAAAATTCATTTTTACTTAATTTTTTCAAGTATAAATGTAATTTTATAATTTCAAAATTTGATGTAATTTTATTTTTAAATTGTAATTAAGTTTTTTTATTTTGAATATAATTTTATATTCATATTTTGATTTTTATTTTAATAATATAAATAAATTTATTTTATTTATATTAATATGTTAATTTTGTATTTGTGGTCTTTTGGGTATATGAAATTACCTCTAAGGCTCACAAGGAATAACTTTGTTATTTCTTGTCCTATGGTGATGGGACTTATATTTTCAGGAAGAGGTGAGTTTCCTCTTTCTTTTGATACCTTTTGAGCTAATTTGGCTCAGGTCCATGTTTTGGTGGTATTTTGGCTATACCATTGGTTTATGGTATTTTGGCTGTCATGCTTGTGCTCTGGTTTTGAGTCACAGGCTGACACTAACCCTTGAAGCTAGAGTTCCTTCCCCCCCAGAATTAATCTTTCAAATTTATTTTTTCTTTCATTCCTCATTATGTAATACACTTGTCATTTACACATACAATTCAATTGAGTTTTTACAGTACAAAACTGTAATAATTGATACCTCATATGTAAATTACAGTTCACTTATGTAATACATGTGCACATTTTGACATTTCAATTGAAAATACTTCAATTCCTCAAAACTTCTAAACTAAACACAACACCTCAATTTTAACACAAAAATTGATGGTTAACACCACATTTGGTGTCAATTAAATTAATGCTTTGATGATTTTAAACTTTTGTACAGAATATACTAAAGCTTAATTTAAGCTTATTTAGCGTTGAGTTACAGAAATTTTACCCAGAGGTGACCCCACCTTACTTTTTATGAGGAATCCAATGGTTGAATTAATTTTCTTAAGTTTATTTATTGGATTAAAATCTATAACATATTTTATGTAAAATTTTACCAAAACATTTCAATTTCATTGATTTTATTAAAAGTTCATCTTTACTTAAGTTTTTCAAGTTAAAATGCATTTTCACCATTTCAAAATTCAATGTAATTTTTTTATTTTAAATTATAATTATATTTTTATTTTTATATATAGATTTTTATTTACATTTTAATTTTTATTTTGATTATATAAATAAATTTATTTTATTTATATTTATATCTTATTTTGTTATTTGTGGTCTTTTGGGTATATGAAAATACCTCTAAGGCTCACAATAATGAGCCCTTAGGTGCCATTAAATGGAATTAAGTTGATATTACTCTTGAAATTGATAGACCATACCCCCCAGTACTTAGAAGACCAGCTTATCCAGCCAGTCCCAGAGCTAGAGACGCCTTGGAAAAACATATCCAAGAGTTTATCCAACTTGGTGTACTAAGGAAAGTAGGCCATAATGAAGAAGTTGAAGTGACAACATCTGTTATTATTGCTGGGCATAATGATAAATCAAGGATGGTTGGGGATTTTAGAGCATGGAATACCTAAACAGTTCCAGATAGGTATACAATTCCTGGAATTCAAGAAACCTTGACTCAATTGTCTAAAGCCAAGTATATAACATCCATGGATGCATTGAAAGTCTTTCATCAAAATGGTTTGACACCCAATACTTAGCAACTACTTAGAGTTATCACTCACTGTGGTATTTATTAGTATCTCAGAATGCCATTTGGTATTAAAAATTCACCATATCATTATGAAAGAATTATGAATACCATCTTCCCCACAGAATTATCTGAAGTAAGGCTTATCAGTTATCTTGATGATACTATAATATGGTCTGACTCATGGTCTTTGCACCTTGAAAGACTTGCAAAAGTACTTGAAAAACTTAAGTGAGTGAATATGAAGCTTTCACTCAAGAAATGTAACTTTGGCTTTGAACAAATTAAAGGTTTAGGACATGTTGTTTCTGGTTTAAGGTTGGGTATGGAAAAAAATAAAGTGGAAGCAGTGCTACTTAAGCCAATACCCCAGAATAAGAAGGAAATTCTGTCTTTTCATGGCTTTGCCAATTATTACAGGCAAAACCTGAAAGACTTTGAAATCCTAGCCAAGTCACTCTATAGGATCTATGATCAACAGACAGTATTTGAGATGACACAGGATAGAATTGAACCTTATGAGAGGATAAGGAAATCTCTTACAGAAGAACCTTTAATCCTCATCCCTTACTGGAATATACATTTTAAATTTTACATTGATGCATGTGGAGATGGATTAGGGGAAGCCCTACATCAGGTCCAAATTATTGATGACAAACCTACAGAGGGACCAGTTTGTTACAGCTCAAGACAAATAAAATCAGCAGAAGCCAGATATGGTGCAAGACAGATGGTGTGCTTATGTTTGGTATGGGCACTTGAGAAATTACACTATTATCTTGATGGCAGTGGTTTTGAAGTGATTACTGACTTTAATTCCATGAAATCACTTCTTAACATGAAAACTCCCAACAGACATTTGTTGAGAAGGCAAATAGCCATTAAAGAATATAGATGTAACATGACTATAGTTCATAAGGCAGGAAACATTCACAATAATGCTGATGAACTTAGCAGGTGGGCATTAGCCAATACTCCTGATAACCCAGCTTATGTATCTTTGGAATCAGAACCACAGATTCCAATTGAAGGAATTAACATAACTGACATTAGGACTGAATTCTTTGAACAGGTCAGAGAATCTTATTAGCAAGACAAGAATGGCCATATCTTGAGTTCCTTATTAAATAAAGACTGCAAAGATACATATTTAGTAAATGCACTGGATGAAGCTTGGAAGAATTCCTATTCTGAAGGAAGATTTCACTTGTTTGATGGGATAATTTACCACAGAACCCAAAATTATCGTGTAATGAAATTGTGTAGCAGATTGCTTATTAATACAATTCTTCACGAATGCCATGATAGCATCTACTCTGGACACCTTTCAGAAGACAGAACACTTGAAAAAGTGAAGAACTATGCATGGTGGCCATCTTGGAGAAAAGAAACCATTGAATATTGCCATACCTAGAATAGATTCCAAAAGCAAACAGGAGTACAGGCAAGAAATTTGGACTGATTATTCATATTAAAGAACCAAAATACCCTTGTGAAGTTTTTCACATGGATTGGGTGATAGCACATTATTCAAGTGGTGACAAAAGTTGTAATTCTTTTTTAGTAATTGTAGACACATATACCAAAACTCCCATATTCTTGCCATGTCATAAAGAGGACACTGCTATAGGTAAAGCTGTTCTTCTATGGAGTAGATATCTTTCTCATACAGGGTTATTTAAGAATATTATAAGTGATAGATATCCCAAGTTCACATCTGCAATTTGGACTGATCTTCACAGATTGTTTGGCACTAAGCTATCATTCTCAACAGCATATCACCCTCAAACAGATGGACTAGCAGAGAGAATGATTCAAACTTTAGAGAACATGCTCAGGAGATTCTATGCTTATGGGTTAGAATTCAAAGACTCACATGGCTTCAACCATGACTAGTTCACTCTAATACCTGAATTGTAACTGTCATATAAGACATCAGTCCATTTGTATACAGGCCAAACTCCTGCTATGTTGAAAAAGGATGGAATCCAAGACTCCCAGAAGACACATTGAGGAAAGACTTGATTGACATTCATCCTACAGCTTCCAGCTTCAAGATAATGCTATATAAAGTGAAACATTGTGCAAAAAATAGTATTAATGATGCTTTGGACTATGCAAAACAGAAGTGGTACAAGAGTCACAAAGTACCAGACTTCAAAGTAGGAGACTTAGTTCTAGTTTCAACCTCAAATTTTAATAATATCAAAGGCCCAGAGAGACTTTAAGATTCTTATGTAGGACCTTTTCTTATTTTTGCCTTACATGGAACCAATGCAGTTGAAGTGGAATTGAGTGGTGAATTACAAAATAAATACCCCACCTTTTCAGTAAGATTGATAAGTCCTTATCAACCAGCTGACAAATAATTGTTTCCTTTAAGGAAGCCAACTCCTTTGACTGTACCACCAATGGAACAGAACAAAGACAAAATGATAAAGAAAGTCATTAAAGAAAGGAGACTTAGGGGTAAAAATCCAATAGAATATCTTGTCAGATATAGAAATGGATTACATGAACCTGAATGGCTGCCAGAATCAGATATACCTGACTCAGATAAACTCTTGAGAAGATTTAGACATGAAAGAAGGCCACAAGCCTGAATATGTCTATAAATGTGCATTAAATTACTTGATACAAGTAATGTAAAGAGGTTGAACAGTGGAAATTGACCCCCTTTGAGGCCTTTTTCTTCTTAATAACATTAATAAAATTATAGCACAATTTTATTTTTTGGTGGGAGGGAATGTGAGCCTTGAGGTATATTTTACATGCCCAAATAGGCCACAATTATCTTAAAAATAAATTATGAACTATGCATAAGCCATAAGTCATGCATATATTCAGAATGCATCATTTTTGATTTCAGAAAAGATGAATACCTTTTTATTGAGTAAGTAAATCCATGGATTTAAGGCCAGATTTAGATTGCACACAAAATTTCACCTAGGGTAACTCCATAGAGTGAATAAGCTTAAATCAACTCTTTGAGGTGGTAATATGGAACATAATACAATACCACATCATCAATACTACATCAAAGAATTGTGAAAATTTTTGTTTTTCTCAAATTCATGCCAAAATAATGGGAATGTGAGAAATCCCATGTTACATATACACTAAGAATAGTGTTATGCATGTTTGTTGCACTTAACATCATGGTATTCTTCTATACACGTTTGATAAACCCATGGTGGATATCAGTCTTTAAGCCTGAATTTATATTTTGATGTGAAAAATAGTCAAGGCGCACAAAAGACATCAAAGAGAGCCAGGGTACCCAACTTCTGAGGCCTCTGAGGTGTGAAAAGCTCTAAAGCATGGATACATGGCTGATCTTGGCCCAATTGGTATACTAAAACCTTTTGGGAACTTGGTTACCAAGTCAAAACTTCATTATATCATAAGAAAGTAGCAAATAAGCTGCTATTTTGACATGCCAAGGAGGTAAAGAGCAACTTAGACTCTTTTAACCATGTAAATTCTTCATGATTTTTCATGGATAAGCCCTAAAAGAGTAATTCAAACCCTTTTTGTACTAGTATCCATTGCTTTACCCCATAGCAACCAGCCATAGAGTGCTATTTGCAATTCTACATAGAAATGAGGTAAAAACTTCAAAAACTCATTAAAAATACAAGTCGTAATGAATATTTATGAAACTTTCAGGACCAATGAAAAGCTGTATGATTCATATAAAACCCAAAAAAAAACTACTTTCATGAGCAAAGTTGAAAGTTTTAATTATAGTCCATTTTTGATGATTCCATGTGAAACATTGAATCTTTGAAAATTCACAGAAAATACACTCTGTGATGAAATTTCCAATAAAATTGATAAATTTGGGAGATAAATGATTCTTTTGAAATAAAATAATGTAAAAAATTGTTACTCCTTTTATTCTCAACCATAAATGGGTTGGTAGTCATGTAAAAGCATCAATTAAGTAATCATGATAATCTTACATGACAGCAGATGATGCAATCAATAATCCAAAAAGTTCTATTTTTTTCTCACTTACTGTTTTTCTGTTTGCTCCATGGAGCACCTCTGGGAGCTTTCTTAGACTTAAAAGAGGCCTCCTCTTGTGGTTTTTTCCAAATAATTACATTATTCAATTATACCTTTATTACCAACAAGTAAGTATTAGTTTAAACTTGCTCTTAAGTGTTTTATTCTTTCAAAATCAATAAGAAAGACATGAAATCATAGAAATCAACTATATATTGTTGTAATACTGTTATAAATCCACTTTGATGCTTCAAATCTACAATTATCTATCATATTTCTCTACTTTTTATCTTTCATAAGCTCTTTGGAGTATTAGTGAGTGATTTATCTTAATTCTTAAAGTTTTTCTCTTGTAATTGTTTTCTTCAAGACTTATATTTATATTCATTCCTGAAAAAGTTAATTCTATATTAAAATATTTTATCATTTTAATAAAGAAGTTTTATTATTAAATACTTGTAATTGATTCTAGTAGACAATTACCCCTTACTGTTATAATCACTAGTAGTGTATTACAAGTAAAAGAAATAATTGATTAATCAATTATTTGATTGTGGGTATAAGAATTATTATGATTAGATTTTATAAGAACAGTCATAGTACTGTTGATTAATAGTCATATTATCAATAGTTTCATAGACACATCTCACAATGTTACTTGGAGTTAAGAATAACACTGGTAATTTTCAATTAGAATTAAAAATAAGTGACCTTCAGTTAAGAACCTTAGCTTTAAGTATGGTTTTGCATTTTTGACCTGATCACCCCCTATATATCCATTATGAATCATGAGAGCTGCTCTGTAGACATAAAAAGAGTCTATTCACCACTGTTTTTGTCCATCACTCATAATCATTAAAATCATCTCAGAAATTTAAACAGGCAAAGTTTTATCAAATAGAAAATATTCTTATTAAAGTAATTCTTAAGTAATTTTATTCCTGATTAATTTTAAATTTAAAGAATTGAAATTATAGAATTCAGGTTATTGTTGTAATCACCAATAATATATTTCATTATATACAATTACTCCCTTAAGTGTCTTTTAAAATCCACAAATTCCTCTTCAAAACCCTTTAATCATATTTTTCATCTAATTATATCTTTCAAAATATCAATTTTTGGTGTATTTTTAACTTATAATCATTGTTTAATATAATAACTGTTGTTGTTTTACTTGTTGTATTGAATAAATATTATAAGTAAGTTTCCTTTAAGCTTATAGTCTTTTTATCTAGTATTAGTATTTTTAATATAGAATTTTTCTATAAGAATTATCTCTACACAGTGTGTGTGATAATTTATTTTATAAATAATATTCTTATATTAGCTATAAGTGGATAAATATTAATATTTTCCATGTGTAATTGTGTCATTAAAAGCTTTGCACTTCTTATTGTTATTACTGTCAGTGACTATAACAATAATATAATAATTATAGCTTATTATAATTATTAATAATCCTTTTATTATTAAATTATATAATAATAATTAAATTTCTTTTTTTATATATAACTATTTTACAAATTAAATGAATTTGTGATTATAATATTTAATTATATTATATCACCAGGGCGAATCTCGCGTCAATTGTTGGCGATTGACTTCACGTCGCACCGCGGTCAGTATAAAATCTTGCTTCAGTCGCGTTAGTGTCACTTTATAGTCACTGGATTTAGTGGGTCACGTCACGTCAGCGTCAAGACAACGTCAATCGTCACATGTGTCACATGAGAATGTCACTCAAAGCCCAAACCCATTTCAACACTATGCGCAACGTTCGTGTAATTTCACCTCATTGGCTTCCGCCTCCCCGACGCTTAGCATGCTTACGCACCCGCACCGCCCTCCATCCGGATGAGACTCCGACACTGCCCGCCCCTCTCCGTCCTCACCACTCCTTACGCTTTCACACCCCCGCCCCTACCATCCTCACGCTTGTGTAATACCCTCCCGACATGCCTCCGACAACGCTTACCATCCTTACGCTCATGTAGTGCCCTCCCGACATGCCTCCGACACCACTGATGACCCTTACGCTTGTGTAGTGCCCTCCCGACATGCCTCCGACACAGCTTACCATCCTTACGCTCATGTAGTGCCCTCCCGACATGCCTCCGACAACAGTTACCCTCCCTCCCGACACTGCTTACCATCCTTACGCTCATGTAGTGCCCTCCCGACATGCCTCCGACAACAGTTACCCTCCCTCCCGACACTGCTTACCATCCTTACGCTCATGTAGTGCCCTCCCGACATGCCTCCGACAACAGTTACCCTCCCTCCCGACATTCTCCCGACACTGCTTACCATCCTTACGCTCATGTAGTGCATTCCCGACATGCCTCCGACAACAGTTACCCTCCCTCCCGACATTCTCCCAACACTGCTTACCATCCTTACGCTCATGTAGTGCCCTCCCGACATGCCTCCGACAACGCTTACCCTCCTCACGCTTCCGTATTACATCCATAGTGTACAGTACGGTGGCTTGTTGGCATACACGATGAACGCAATTGCCGAAATATGCTGAGTGGCCTTCTCTGCCAACAGGACCTAAGGGGATATTGGTCAGTATATTCACCATGTTGTGGCTAGGGTTTAAATCATGAGACTCACAAATTAAAACCTAATAAGTGGACTATTTAAGACAAGAATTGTGTCTCCTGTTTCGCCGACAAAACCATTTTATTTCATATCAATCAAATGAACACTTTGCTTAGTCCT
Source organism: Austropuccinia psidii (assembly GCA_023105745.1). Taxonomy (NCBI): domain Eukaryota; kingdom Fungi; phylum Basidiomycota; class Pucciniomycetes; order Pucciniales; family Sphaerophragmiaceae; genus Austropuccinia; species Austropuccinia psidii. The sequence goes on along the minus strand of JALGQZ010000007.1, from coordinate 29,641,153 downwards.
TACCTCATGAGCATTGAATAGTTCAAAAGTTGACTTTAGTAGGTTTCTCACTAGTCAACTTTATTCAATGTCTCACAGGGAAGTGATTTCATTTGCATGATATGAAATAATTTGCAAAACATCGCCTCCTTCAATTTCCTGACAAATTGCATTTTGCAAATGCGATTATTTTACTTGCACCTTTTTTCTTGAAATTGGATCTTTTATCCAAAAATTTTCAAACAAGTTATCAATCAACTCGTCACCATCTATTTGCTTAATAAACTACCTCCGCTATGGCCCGAACCCCGGGAAATTCAACAGAATTCAATGAACGACCAACTTCAGCCCCAGAGAGTGGAAGTGAAATCTCTGATATCGCCAGTAGTCGTGAATTAGGCATTGAAGTAGAGAGCCAGTCACATGAAGATAATCAAGATCCACCAGTTCTTCCGGAATGTGAGTATGCATCCATCTTGAATATTTCAAATCTCTCAAAACCTGATATTGTGTCATAGCCTTTATTTCAGGGCAGCCTCCAAGCTCTCAGAAACCGAATTTTAAAAGTTATGAGAAGGAAAAGACTGTTGAACCTTGTGCACCGACAGAAGATGATGGGCAAGATGATGTAATTTTCAGTGGGGAGGTGGAAATTATATCCAAGGAACAATTTGTCTCCAACATTGCTCAAACTGTCAGCCTGTGACTCAAAACAGAGCACCCGCATGACATCCAACATACCATAAGTAATGGTATGAGGAGTATTGGACAAATATAGCCAATACAAGTAGATTATAAAGAGGAAACCTCCTCAAATATAATAAGAAAGGACAAAGATATGCCCTATCAAAGATAAGACCAAATAAGCAAAAACTCTTATTCTAGCCTCTAATCTAACTTATACATATTTCATGAAACCCCAACCAGAATGGTTTTTTTGTTGAAGCTCTAAGGGATAGCTATCCAATGGTATCATCTATTCATCTGTAGCACTCCTAAATCAGGAGTTACCATTATACCACCTTTTTTCACCAACAACCCCTCAAAGGTGTAGGAGGGCTTGTACAAAACTGTACAAAAGTATAACCAAATTAAAGATATAAACAAGAGCTTTAATTTGAGATACATTAGACCTCTGTATCTCTTAAATTGACTGAGGGATCTTGGTTCAAAGGTTTAACAACCAAAAATACAGATATTCTGAAAACAAGAAAGTAAACAAACCCCTGTATCTTTGGCATACACTCATACAACTGTACAGTGTAACATACCAAACTGTAGAGCTAATCAAGCCCTACAAAACTGTATCATCAGAATCCAGATATCTTCCAAATTGGAGAAGATATCTGGCATGGAAATCTTTGAAGCCTCATACTGATGTACAAAATTACATCCAAAAACTGAAAACCCTTATAACTTTTGCTATTTGAAAGAAGGGTAAACATGAAGCATACCAAATTGAAGAGCTCATTAAGCCCTTCAATTCTGTGCTCTTGGATTCTTGATATCCCAAAAACTGACTAAGATATCTTGGTTGGAAGTATTTTGACCAATACTGGTCTGTACCAAACCTGTACCAACCAGTACTGGCTTGATACTTAGAATAATGGTTGTTTAAAGCTTAAACCCGCCCAGAATGACCAATATTAGTCATCCAGACACTCTGGACACGTCACAATGGTGCTGACGTGGCCTGTGAAGAGTTTTTTCACCCTGTATTGATCCAGAATGATCATTTGTGGTCCAAAAACCACAATTCTGACTATGCTGACGTCAGAATTGATGGTACAGAACCACAACCCAGCCTCCAGAGTGAAACTTTTCACTCTGTAGACGTGTGAAGAGCCTACCAGTATTTCACAGTCCTCAGAGGAGATAAAAGCAGGTCTTTCCTCACTGGAAAAGACTCATCTTATCATGAATTAACATCCTTACGTAGTAAAACTGTCTTATACCAGTAGTACTCTTAGGATTATATTGATATAATTAAAATAATTAATTATTGTAGTGTTTCTTTACAGTCAAAGATATTAGAGCATTGCAACCCAGGTCCTCAATAGACTCATCACCACTGTTATCACATAGCAGTAGGACCTGAAGATTTGATTTATTACTTTTTTGTGTGTCACAGTCATAGTGCTAGCTTGTATTTACTATTCTTAAAGCTACTACATAGACTCACCCTGACACAAACAATCCCAAGGCTCGAAAAAATCCAAAATGATAGTAAAATTCCTGATTATGTGCGTCAAAAGATTGCTGAAGCCATGAGCCTTCTCAAAATGGATTTGAACCGTAAGTCCATTACTAATTCAAAACAAAATTGATAAAAATAGCTGCTTACAATATATGGGCAGGTGTGGAGGTGGGAGAATCTCTACCTGAAGGATCTCGAGTCGTAATTGGATTTCCAGGCAAAGGATTAGGAAAAAGACCAAATATACATGCGACCAAAAAAACAAACAAAAAACGCCGTACCTTTGAAGCCGCAAACGATTCTTGCGATCAAGGTGATGAAATTATCAATGTTGAAGGGGACCATATTGATAATGAACCTCCGCATACTGAACCCCCCCCAATACTCAATGAAACAATCCATGATGAAGCTCCACATACAGAAAGTCCCCCAATACCCAATGAAACAATGCATGATGCAACCCCTCCCGCCTCTCCTCGGAATATTCAAGCCTTTCAAGAAAGGGAAACAATTAAACATGATACAATGGGACAAGATATGACTGATATAATTCCCGACGCTGAGCCCGAAGTGTCATCCGCTGCGAATTTTCATGGAATATTTTTATCCCGCATGGAAGAGTTTGCAGGCATTTTGAACTATCATTCCAATATTACTCAACAATCATGGAAAAGGGGGCTTGATAATATCAATAGGATTTACAAAAATAGATGGGACAATTTACCAACAAAGGATGCTCATACATTCCTGCCCGTTGGTATTAAGGTGATCAGTAACCGAGATCTTAAAATGTCGGCTTGGCTGCAGGACCTTGAGATGGCAGGTGAGTTTTTTTTTATCTTTGTGCATGATACTTGATTATTGGCTGTTGACTGGTGATATAAATTGCAATATACAGGTTTAGATTTTTTTAAGCCAACCGAAACAGAAGCGTTTTTTGATCACAACATTTGGAATCTCAAATTGATGAAGGAATCAGCTAAACCTCCAGATAATCTCCCAAAATCTGAACACTCCTTCTTCAAAATGGTTCAGAGCCTTCTTTACCCCGCCAATCCAGTTAAACATTTTTGGGCAAATGTTATGTTTGAATCCATTAGTTTAGTCTCATACAATGTGATTGCACCCAAACCATATGTTGCACCAACATCAAATTCGACCGATCCTCTTGGACTTGAACGCGGAGCAGTTGAATACCTTGCCTCCTGCTTGAGTAAATCGAAGCAACGTGCAACCCAACTCAGCATTGAAGGTGGCGGGGCTGACAATGAGATATCCACAAAGCCGCACAAGAACCTGGAGGATCTAATGGATACAGTTATCCATTTGATGATTGCGTACAACATGGTACGTGCACATACAAAGGTAGAAGTTAATGGCATCAAAGGCAAACTCACGAACTCAAAAAAAAACGAGGCCATCAAAGATCTTTTGGCGTGTCACAAGAATCTTGGAATAAATCAAATTTTCTATGGTATATTAGCAGCATTCTGTGAGGCGGGGGTTCGTGGTTTGATGGTATGCTCAGATGACTGGAGAACAAGCTCAGTTAAAGGGGCTTTAGCACTAATTGACATTTCCGCAAAACTTTCAGAGGGTAAAAATCTAGTGGAGCCAGTGTGGCTACGTACTAATAAGTATATATGTAATTTACTGAATAAAAGTTTCTTCTCATCAGAGTCTTTTAACCCCACTGTACCTCTTAGATTTGATTTTGCACGATGCTTAGTATTAGACTTTGGTGATGCCTGGGTGGCGAATCGCGGGCTTGGTTCAAGTGATGAGGTCACCTTGACGGTACCCAGGTCAGCTAAACTCACAAACAGGATTGACCCGTTTTAGATTAGCTTTGTACTAGATAGATTGTAATTTATTTTTGCAAAGTTATTTATGAATTTAATAATCATGACTTCCTATCCTACTACTGCCCGGATGCCACAGTCTGAGTACCAATAGTAATTGTACGGCGGCATGCCTCCGTACATCATTGCAAAGACTCCGCCAAGACGCAAGCTGAGTCAGGCTTTGTGCCCGCGAGTAGCACACCCGGGGGCATTGCGGGAGGTCGCGTGTATCACTTCCCGCCAGCCCATAATAGGCAAAAGGTTCCTGTGTCTTTCAAGAGGAGTGGGATAACTAGCGATCCGCAGCAGGATGCATATCGCATTTGCGTGTACTTGCAATATTCCAAATGGCTGGATTGGAAAGTGATTGCATGGGAACATCACCGTGTAAAATTGAATAATGCACTATCCACTGCAATTTTCAGGTTCAGGTATTTGAGATCGTCAATTTGCCAAGGTCAGGCGTGAGCTTTCTTTTTAGCCGCAATTAAAAAAGATTCATCCACCGCAATCCAATTTAGGTGATATTAAGAAATCAGTAATCATTCGGTTTCATTTCATTTTCTGCTGAAAGCATGCCATTCACGAAAAAAGGAAAAGAGCGTAAAAGGGAACTCGCGAGAAAGCGTCGGGCTGAGGAAGGAAAGTGTGAGTTACTCGCTTAATCTCAGTGTATATATATAGATATATATATATGCTTCCACATTTATGTGGCACCCTCATTGGGCCCCACTGAAGAACATGGGCTTTAGTCGGTTCAGATTGTGCCAATGTCATGTGGGCCCCAACAGGGAAGTCAAAGGATGTGTGCCGAAGAAAGCTCCTTGGCAGTATCTGATATCTTGTGTGCTTCAACACTTAGTGATCCCTCAACCACTCGGGAATAGTAGCAGATTCCAAAAGACAAATGAGCGCAAAACGACCCGAATGAATAGGTTTTTTTCCTCCTCTCGCCCAACAGCACAAATATCAATGCCAGTATCAGCAAATATCACCCCAAGTGAAATTCGGATGGTTGTGGATGTCAATCAGATCAAACGCATTCACTTTGGGCGTGTGGCAATTTTCTCTTCAACCGGATTACTCATTGCCCTTGTCGAATTCCGACCATTCACAACAATGAGTGAAGTCAAGGTCAATCAATGGGATGAATTATCACAATTCCTATTTCGCGAAAAGAGTTTCACCGACCCTATTGCAACAAATGGAGCATTACTGGAGGGATTTATGTTCGCGATTGGGTGGCGCAAATGCACCACGAAGAATGAACAATTTGGTCTGTATGGTAGTGCTGGCAAAATTGAAAATGCAAAAGATGAATGGCGGGACCAAGGTGCCAATCTTAGCTCGGTGGGTCGCATTCTAGGTCAATCCTTACGATATGTTGGGGATAATTTATTTCAGAAGATTCAAAATTGCTACAACTCATTGGGGGTTCCGTCTTTTGATCAAGTCAACTATGAAGGCGATATTCCGGCAAATCAGGGTGCATTCGAGTTCGCTTCCGCACTCACTTTCACCATGAATGGATTCAAAAACGCACCTCATGTTGATAAGGATGCATCGCTGTATGCTTCGGGATGGTGGTTTCAAGCTGATAAGCGGACCGGCCAAATTCAAAGAGATGCGTCAAAGCGGTGTACAGGGGGAAAATTGATTTTCCCAAATGAGCATTTTTGGATTGATCTATCCGCATGTCATAGGCTCATTCAGGTAGTGTGGGCCAGTAGTACATTTGTTCATTATACTGATCCAGCACAGGACAATGAAAGCACGACACTAGTGGGTATGTCCGCACAATGCTCAAGCAGGTTAGCAAAAACAATGCGGCAAAAAAGCAATGGCTATTATGAGATTGGCGAGAGAGCGGGCTATCAAATCAGGGATGGTAATACAATCTCATGCCGATTCAAAGAATGAGGAGATTTGCAAGTGGGTTGGGTAAGTAATGGTGAGGTAAGGAAGAGGACAATATACACCAGGATTGGATGGATTCGAGTGCGGGAGATGGGGTGTCTCACATGAAAAAGGGGTGAAGTGGATTATGTACGGTGGCATGCCATTGTACATCTGTCCTGGTTTGTTGCTATTGTCCAGGATGCCAATGCTTCACACGCAAATCCTCATGCTTGTGCAGGTTCTGACAATGCTAAAAGTTCCTTACGCCTATGTGGGGGACCATCGCTACACACGCCAATCCTTGGGCCTGTGCAGGCTCCCCAAAATTTACACGCCAATCCTTATGCCTTTACAGGCTTTTGACAATTCACACGCCAATTCTTACGCTTGTGAAGCTTCCCCACAATGCTGAAATTTTCTCTAGCCTGTGCAGGATCCCAAGAATTCACACGCCAATGCTTACGCCTGTGCAGGCTCGCAACAATTCACACGCCAATCCTTATGCTTGGGGAGGGTCCCAAAAGTGCTAAAATTCCTTACGCCTGTACAGGCTTCCGACGATTCACATGCCAATCCTTACGCATGGGAGGGTTGCCAACAATGCTGACAAATTCTTACGCCTGTGCAGGCTCCCAACAATTCACACGCCAATCCTTATGCCTGTGCAGGCTCCCAACAATTCACAGGCCAATCCTTACGCCTGTGCAGCCTCCCGACAAGTCACACGCCAATCCTTACGCTTGTGAAGGTTCTAGACAATTTAAACAATTCAATACATGAGTAAGACTAATAGCGTGTGACCATAGGAAAGGCCATGTTTCACAAATCTGGACTCAATTGCTCACATACGGGAACCTCCCGCTTTTTTACAGTTAAGAATGGGTATGGCTCTAAACCATGGAAGAAGAAAATATAGGAGAGGATAATGGCAACTATTGGCGCATTTTGAGAAAAAGAGGTTCACAAAAACAAATACTCACTCAAACTCTTGGTGGGGCACTTACAAAAATAATTCTCACGCAATCAGGGTTTTTCTCTAAGGAGGAAATAAGTAATTTTTACGTGAACAAAGAATGTAATAGAATTTGAACATAACAATAATTGAAGACAAATATTTTATTCAAAAGAAAGTATTACAAAAAATAAAAAGAGGAAATAATGACATTTTTTTAAAATTTTTATTTTTTGAGGAATTTGGAGACTATCCCGGTTATGTCCTCCTTTGGATAAGCCTCCAGTGCCTGGGCAAGGAGGGAGTTTAGTTCCTCCCGGAATTCCCGGTGCATCTCATTTCTATGAGTTGCATCCACGAAAGGAATCATGTGGAGCAAGCGACGATGCTCCAACAAGATTCGGTTGATCAAATCGTGGACAATGGCTCGAGGAATCATTAGGGTCGGTTGCAGGTCAGTGAATTCCTGGCGAGCATCATCGTGGGAATGAGAGGAGCTTGGCACCGGGGGGGAGGAGGCGTTGGGGTTCTCGGGGGCACTGGAAGGGATCTCTGGGGAGGGAACCGGGGTTGGAGTGGAAGGGGAAGATGGTGGAGTCGGTGAAGAAGAATGGGGATGGGGTGATCCCACAGGCGTATCGTCGATGATGATGATTGAGCGAGGAGTGGCGGGACGATCTGGAGATGGTCAAAGAAAAAATGAGGAAAAGTGGATATGGATGGAAGAGAAAGAAGGGGTGACTTACCATAAGGTTCCTCCGTGGATTGCGTAGGAGCCACCACAGGTTCTGGCTCACGAGTCGTATTGTCCTCAGGTGGTTGGGACGATGGACTCGGGCCAGGAATAGGTGGCTCTTTGGTTTGGGAGGGTTCTAAAAAAGGAGTAAGTGTCAGTTCACTCGACTCGAAAGTGAAAGTGAAAATGAAATGAAACTTTGGCTGCTTACCACGGAATAATTCCTCAGACCATCGGGTGCCACTCGGGCCTGGAGTGGGTTGCCGGGGGGTTTGCTCGCGAGGCAAACTGGGAACAGGAGAGTCGTGTCAGGGGGGATTCGGGGGGTTTGGTTCTATGAGTAATGGAAAAAAGTCAGTATTATTGCGTGAAGAGAAATGAGATAAAGAGGAGAAATAAAACTTACTTTGGCGTTTGAATCCCATCGGTGATAAGACATGGTGACGATCAGCCCAAGCTCGAATGTCCTCTTGCCATTGCCATCCTTCATTGGCCGGATAATCACTTCGCTCCGGTCGAGGAGTGAAGTGACCATCGGATGGTGGCCTAGGAGGGGGAGTGGACGAATCGATAGTGGAGGGGACAGGGCTAATCGTCCGGAATCGTTCCCGTTGGCCTGTTTGGGGGCCTGGCGTCCATTCACGCTCGGAAATGGTTTCATCATCGTCGACCACAAAGGAGTCCTCCCGAGGGCGTCTTGGGCGAGAACTCGTCTGGCCTCGTGGTCGGAAGGGGCGGACAACGAACGAACATTTCTTGTGTGCTTGTCGGCAAGCATCACAAGCGTCGTTCGTCGTCGAGGAACGAATGCAGGGGATACCCCGCTTGGTGCATAACATGCACGACATCTAAAAACAAAACAAAACAGGTTAGTAACTGAATAGAAAGTAAGCAATCAAGAAAGAAAAGGAAGACATACGATGATTTATATAAATTTAAAACGGAATCAAATTAAAAACGGTCTAGTTGGAAGTTTTTAAAAGTCTGGAAGGAAGTTGTGAAGAAAGAAAAATATTAATATCGGTACATAATGTTGACGAAAGTTTAATTGGAGAAAACGTACAAAGTAGATAGAAGTGGGGTTCTGAAAGTATTAGCAGGAAAAACAAAAAGCGATCAGGAAGGGGAGTGGGGTTAGTCGAGTGCGAAAGAAAAGACTGGAAAGGCAGGAAGACGAGGGGGAATACGCACAAGAAGGACAAACGCGGGTGAGGTTGAACAAAGTGGAGCGGGTCAGAAAGAAAGTGAAGTGCGTGTCGTGTGAAGATGGTCTTTTATACCAAGGTGAAGCTGAGACGATCTCAGCAGTTGCAGCACCCGCAAAAGTCTCAGCTTCAAGGCGTGTGGGCAAAATTGAAGCTGAGTCTCAGCGAATGCTGCAACTGAGAGGTGAAATGCTCGCGTGAGGCAGAAGAACAATGGGGGTCTGGCTGAGTATTGCAATTTATTGAATTGTCAAGCTGAGTATTGCAATTTATTGAATTGTCATGCTGAGTCAAATCCCCTTTGTTTCCTTAAATTGCCACCCGATCACCCAGGAGGGTGGTCGTGAGGCCCTTATTGATTGTGCATTGTGGGTGCAATGCACAAGTGACCGCGGCAAGATCACCGGCCTTATGGCCTGGTGATAGTCTTTGAACAAAGGGGGGGCTGTAAGATAAGTGAATACAGCGTGAGCTTGCCTCTACCGATTGCTCAGGTTTGCTTTCGGGTCATAATTGAAATGCTCAGTGGCTGAACATTTTAATTGCACAGTAATTGAACAATTGATATAACAATATCAAATGCACCGCTGAGTATTGCAATTTATTGAATTGTCAAGCTGAGTCAAATCCCCTTTGTTTCCTTAAATAGCCACCTGATCACCCAGGAGGGTGGTCATGAGGCCCATGTTGAATGTGCATTGTGGGTGCAATGCACAAGTGACCCATGCAGACAAGCACCCGGTGCATTTGGTCACAAGTGACCGCGGTGAGATTACCGGCCATATGGCCTAGGAATAGTATGTGAACAAAGGGGGGGGCTGTAAGACAAGTGAATACAGCGTGAGCTTGCCTCGACCCATTGCTCAGGTTTGCTTTCGGTTCATAATTGAAATGCTCAGTGGCTGAACATTGGAATTGCACAGTGATTGAACTATAGATATAACAATATCAAATGCACCATGCTGAGCCATTGCTCAGTCGTTTTTATATGCGCGCACTCTGAGCATTTGGCACAGCATCGGATGACATTTCCGCCAGGTGCAGCATTTCACACGCTTTGGTGAAGTGCTCCAAACTGAGCCTTCCAGTGAGCTATTGCAGAATTAGTTCATTCCATGGCTTTACTGAGCACTTTCACACGGTGCTTTTGACCATGACATGCTCAGCTTGCATGTGCAAATCGGGTGAAACGCAATGCTGAGCATGTGGCACATGAGCTACGTAAATGCAAACGATCGGAAGGTGCATGCACATTTGCTAGATGGATGCAGGCTCAAGTAGTATTACACCTTCCTGATCTGTACAGTACAGTCGACACTGTAGTACGCAGTACACCTTTGTAAATGTACTGCGGGGAAGAGCAAAAAGCTGTTCAACAATGTAACATGCAATCACGTCAAGCCATCGAGTCATATCTCTCACCTGCATCCCTTTGAAGCACCTTGTTGGACAGCTCTGCCTAACTACGGCACAGATGCGCATGTAATCCAAATTAATGTAAGTGGGTCTTAATGGGATGACTTAATATTTGGGTCTAACACAAAGAGTTGATTCACTCCGGTGCCATTGTTGGGGCAAACAATCACTGGCCCGCTTGTTCATTGTCGGGCAGCCACACGCTTTCATACGCACCCCAGATGGGTCATACGCAGGCAACTTTCACACGCCTGAAAGACATTTTACTGCCAGTGTTCCGACCGGCTAGTTTCTTGGTGGGGTGGTCAGCTTTACTGCAGACGCTCACCTCCTCGCGCGTGGAAACCTGATGCCAATCAGTGTGGATTTGCTTCAGCCTCATCCACATTAGAATAATCCCAGCCTATGATTGCTGAGGCTGGTTATGTTTGTGTGGGTATCTCCCACCGCGGGTCATTTTCTTCACGTTCTCACACGCCCCGCGCAAGTTGTGGCACCTGGCTTGCAGCCAAAAATTCCCTTGGGCGTGTGGCCTTTTTCTCCGGAGTTCTATACGTGCGTGAGGCAAAGACCCGGATGCCAATCTCGGTGGATTAGTACTCGCCTCAAACGCCATAGGGGTGAATGTATATGTGGATCACGGCTCACGGCTGGCGCCCCCTTTGATCATCCCACACATTCCCCCTGAAAGCCCAGTATGCATCAGTCAGCAAAAAACTTCAGGCCAAACCAAAGTCATGTTTGGTGGCATGCCACCAAACATATCTCACCCGCCCACACACAAACATCCCCACAGTGAGATTGCCCTTTGAAACTGCCAACATTGCCCAGTAGGTCCCTGTGAACAATTAACCTGGGGAGGATACGCTCATTGTTCACTGTCACACCAGCGAACATGACTGCATGCCTCTAATATGCCCTCCACAATAAGCTGCTACAACCCACCCAATTTTGGATGTGCTAATGTCAGCCTTGTTCCACCAAAGGTTTCGTAACTCGCTGCAGATCCAGCAGTCATAATGGTGCACCCACATTTTGGCCACCTTGCCTTGATATATTCCCCAAATCGGATATGAAAATTATGAGCCCAAGAGGCCCACCTCCATCAAGACCATGCACGTAACCACAGGCCATCCCCCTTTTGGCCTGTTGCTGCCACTCATATAAGTTCCCCACCTGCGCTTATTCCTCTTCATTCCCTTTAGCTAACCCTTCCCGATCATATAATTTGCAACTGTCCCCAAATAATTTAAAATAGCCATCATGTCAACCCCTTCACAACCACTTTGCATTGGGATGATTAATATTTGTATTCAAATAAATAGTGATATAACCTTAAAGCCTGAGAATTCCCACTTAGGTTCTTGGATTATCCTATGGCACAATCAACACAACATATTCGTATATCTCCCCAATCACCAGCATGCTATTGGCTCTCTCCCGGGAACCCTTTCCCAAACGTTGATACCATTCCTTGGGGCACCCAAAACGTTCATGCACTGTGGTCCTGGTGGGGCATGGATTGAAAATTGCCAATCCAATCCTACTCAAATATTATTCGTTGAGGGAGTATTTATGACTGATGCCAATGATCCCTCCTCATCTCAGAAACCCAATCTAGCATTGATGTTCTTCACATGGTATCCAAACATTCTATTCATAATGGAAAGCTTTCGAACACAAGATTTCAAGCTTAAAATGCCCAAAGAATATGACTGTACTACTCATTGTCAATGTCAACTCTTTACTCCGACATTTCCCGCTTCAAACTCGACGCCTGCTTCATATCCTGCTGTTTCATCATTGATTTCCAAGCAAAAACTGATACAATTACCCAGTGGATCAGACCTCCCCATGATGACCCCGCCCCATTCCATTATTCAAACCCCCCTCCTTCCTCATCAAAAGACCGGACTAGCTTTTCTCTGGGATCGAGAAATCCCCAATGGCCAATCAGCCCGTAACCTTTGGGCAACCTCACCCCCAGGATCCACTTTTAATGCCAGGTACATCATTACAAACAAGGTCGTTAGCTCATTTGAATCCCTTTCGACCAATACCCCTCTTGGAGGACTGCTTGCGGATGATATGGGATTAGGTAAAACCATTCAGGCCATTGCTCTAATTGGTACCTCCAAGGAGCGGATGATTGCAAACCCCCATCGCTCCATGCCCACCATGATCATCTGCCCCCCTCGCTTAATTACCAACTGGCAATCAGAAATATCCAAGCATGCTCAGGCTGGAGCACTGCATGCCAAAATCTACCATGGTCCCACTCGTCACTCATTATCCCAAGCCGACATCTTAAAATATGATATCATCATCACTTCTTACAATACTATCACCCAAGAATTTAAGCAAACCAATCCCTCTACATCATTCATTTTTCAAATCAATTGGCATCGTATAATCTTGGATGAAGCACAGTGAGTGGCTGAGCTTAAATGATTCAAATTACCTTTTATATCCAATAACCCTTGCCCCCTCTTATAGCTATATTCGCTCTCAATACACTGCCACTCACCGTGCCATTAATAGCCTCCTTTCATCCCGTCGAAGATGTTTAACGGGCACACCTATTCACAACACCATTTATGACCTTTTGGGCATAATATCCTTCATCACTCAACCCCAGAGCGCCGATCAAGATAACTGGTCACCATTCATCCTGAGTAGTCTTTCAAAAGGTTGCAATGATATTTTGCATTTGGCATTGCGGCATTTAAGTTTGCGCCGCACCAAAACCACACATCTCGAATCTCTCCCCACTATTAGCCATCATTATGAGCTGCTCCCACTCAACCCAACCATGCAGCAAGAATATTCCACATTATATGAAGAATTCCTATCATCCAAAAGCAAAGGACCAGGAGAGTTTTTTAGAAATATTAATAAGCTGCGAATATGTTGTAACCATCACATCATGCTTAACACAATTGCGGAGGCGGAGTTGGAAGACCCCGAGGGCAGGAGCACTCAGGATAACTCCTCAAGAATCACACGAACTATTGTGGATGTGGAAACATGCATGATGAGTAGTAAAATTGCACACCTCCTACAAAGCTTAATGAAGAACAAACAAACAAGGTGTGGTCCAACGAAATCGGTGGTTTATACCCAATGGACCCAATTTCTAGATTTGTGCGTTAATTCTAATATGCATCCATTACCAATTGACTCCATCTGACTTTTTTATATTGTAGAATTGGTATTGCTCTTGCCCATCACTCTATCCTTTCAGCACGAATTGATGGAACAATTACACCACGAGCGCAGGACAAGGCGCTTGAGAATTTCTTCAATAATCCTGAATGTGAAGTACTGATTGCATCCATTGCCGCGGCTGGAACTGGCCTCAATATAACTTGTGCTAATATAGTCTATTTAATGGTGAGGGGCCCCCCAAAATTCTCCCCTGATTTTAGGACCCTGACATCCACATTTCCAGGAGCCCAATTGGAACCCAGCCATTGAGGCTCAGGCTGTTGATCATCTACATCGTATTGGCCAACAACCTGTACAGGTCATCCACTATATCACTCCTCATTCAGTTGAGGTCAACATGCGGAAGGTACCTTTCAAGCTCATCTTTCACTTGATTGTATTACTATTCTGAAATCCTTCCTTATGGGAATGCCATATTCCAATCACCAATAGGTCCAAGAAAAGAAAAAATCATTAACTGTGTGAGCCTTACTGATACTATATAATTTGTGATTGACAAAGTTGATAACTCCTGTTGACTCTGGCACAGGTCCACAATTATGAACACCATGAGCTGGATCGAACTTCTTCAATATTTCCTCAATGAAAATGAGCAATAGAGTATTATTGCAAGGGAGACGGTGATACATTTCAATTCATATTGTCTATATTCTAACATATTTAGCAAGTTGTTGCATCCTTAAGAGATAATAATCAGATTTTATTACACCTGCACAAATAATTCACAAAATTTTAATTTGTCACAGTGCTATACCGTGACAAATTACTAAGTTATTGCGAAGCATCACCATTAGGCCTAATAACTGGCATGTCAAGTATCTTGAGGGCGCTAGTCTGCATCTTACTACAGCCTTTGAGCCAATCTTGATCAAATACCTGAAATGATAGGCCTTCCGGAATATCACCATCATCTGTCGATCGTAATTCTGGCAATCTATCAATAGTTTTTTTACCCTTTTTTTCAATCCGATTACAAAACTCTATGTCTCTATCCATTTTCAATACCAAATCATTAAATAACTGGGAGCGCCAGCGTAATCCCACCTTGCGGTAAACTTGACGGCCATTTTCCAGTACCTCCTCAGTATCTGAGCATACTCGAGGGTCATTGAATAGTGATGCTAGGGTGGGAAATTTAGCCGTATCACACCATTCACGACGGCGCTCACAGGTCTGCACATAATCAAGTAGATCATCATCAGACTTGGTCCACAATGAAGAAGAGATACAGTAACTAACTCTTTGACGAATCTTTGCGAGCTTTTGATTCTCTTTCTTTTTTAACAAATACTCGGCATCCTTTTGAATAGACTTCCATTCTCTTTTCAAATAAGTGAAATATCGCTCCATTAAAGCCGCCACGACCCCATAGTTGTTATGATCCTTGTTCCAACAGTAGTGATGATACTCAGTGCTGACAAGTGCGAGATGGAATGTACGGTAAAACACCATAGACATCAGCTCGTTGAACGGATGTTGCCATGAGCTCTCCCAGTCCCAAGTGAATCGCTTTAGTCCTAGCTTGTGGAGCTCATTTTCACAGTAGCTTTGGAAACCCTGAGACTGAACCTGTGTTGATGGCTCATTGAACACATCCTCGGGGACATAACCGAGATGACCAGCCACTTGAATTGCAATTTCACGCTCTTCTGTGCTGGGTGGTGCTGGTAGTGAGGAAAAATCCTTATCCCTAACTTTGAGTAGGAACAGGCAATGTGCGTGTACTGCTGATCTCATTCCATGAAAGTTCTCCCTTCAGCCATTTTTGTTGCTCCTTCTGGCTTGCACGTTTCGCCACATTGTGAGCTTTGCGGGCCTGGTTCCTTTGCTGTCTGACCTCGGATTGTTCAAGCATACTCTGGGCAAGGCCCAGCTGAGGATGGGTGAACTCACTATTTGATTGAGTGCCTTGCTCATGCGCTGTGAAATTGTCCCTCCTTGGTTCATCATTTCTTTCACTTTGAGTCGGAGACATGTTCTCATCCTCATCATCCACCATTTTTTCTCTTGATGTACTGGCATGACCCGTTCTTGGTTTGGAGGCATATGGATGATGATGTCCAGTGACTTTCTCTTTATGGACCAGAGGTGAAGACGCATAAAGTTCATCCCCTGCTATGCAAATCATCAGTTAACACATCAAAACATTAATGAAGACTGGTCATCCTCACGATCTTCAATTGGCTCCAGAAATCGGACTGACTTGCCTTTAGGTGCCATATCTAACCCATGAAACAAACATATCAAATTGTGAATAAGTTTCTACTCCAAAATTCAAATGACTTACTTTGATGAAGCGTCAATACTGGATTTCCCTCCGACAGACCGCTCCAAGATACATTTTCCAAAGGTCTTTTTCGTCACCCCCCATCCACGCGCCTTTCATCACCCACATGAACCTGCGATCCTGATGGAATATTGAGGGTTGGCTGTTTACTTTGGCCAAAGGGATCCTGGGATACGACTGGATTCCGACCGGGATTAAGGAGGAACTCACGTGGAAATTTTGATTGGGGATTAGCGTGTGATGAGATTTGAGGTGTGCCTTCTGGCCCCTGAGACACATGTGTTTGTGTATTAGTGGGATTCGGGGGAATTGGAGTGACGGAAATATTTGGGATCGACCAAGTGCTTGAAGTTGGAGCCTTTGGATTGCCCACATCAATGTTAAGACCTGATACATTCATTGAGGATGCGATAGGGGTTGTGAGAGGAATGTTGGGACTCAATGGTGACTGTGTTTGAACATATTCTATGCTAGATTCACTATTTGAGTCATGAACAGAACCTGAACGGGATTTATGTGACTTGAAAGATGACATAAGGGCCGAAAAAGTACAGTAATATTTTTAACTAGATAAAACACCTCAGTATTATGATAAAATAGAGTGATATGAGATGAAATCTTTTCAAATTTAGAATAGAGAAATTCTATGAATAGTTGGAACTAAGTGTTGTGTGGAAGTCATATAAGACTCTTTTGAGGAGAATCCTCCCCGCCTCCTCTTGAGCTCCTCTGCTTTTGTCGGAAACCACCCTGCACGGCCTACCAGCATATAATGTGATATTTCCTTGATCTGAAAGGGGACCCATCATCCATAGGTAATCATATTTGGTAACATTTCCGCCTCCCCATTGTCACATTTTGTGAATTATCCAAACTGCCAATATATGCATTGAAATTCCCCAACATTGTACATCTGTAAAGGGGTATATTCATGAAGGATTTACCCACAAAAGAGACATCACCTTTTCACGAAAGGCAAGACAATCCAAATCACATTCCAACTGATTCAAAGCCCGCCGTACTCAAACCAAATACCAAGACTTTAGCTGCACTCCAACCCCTTATGTAATAGAGTTATATAGTTATGTCTGTAATAAGGTTTAAACCATGTACAATGGCGTGCCAGAGTACATGGATTAAATGTTAATCCCCTCAATTCAATGGTAACACTTCACTAATGGAACCCCCTCAATGGTCAAACCCGCACTATCACAATGTGTAAATAAACTAGAATATGTATGAGCATTGAGCAGCATGGCATTTTACCCAATTAAATGCCTAACCAATTCTGCCATCCAGATGAGACATGTTAAACTTTATCCACTGCAGCTCATGCACCATTACAAATGGGATAAAATCCTCAGCTGGCTCAAATCATCTCCCCCTTCATAAATAATCACTGAATTTTATTTCCAATTAATAACACTCCTAAACACTTTCACATCAACCATAGATATTTATACACAAACCAACCGTACTCCCAATTCCTGCAACAATGACAACCCAGCCATATTCCTCAATGCGTATATGCATGTGTCACCACTGCTCAACTCAAACACACTCTTCCCCTGAGGGTGATAGGCAAGGAGTTGCCTTCACACCTTTCCAATATAAACAGCACATTAAAAAGCTCAAATCAACCATTGCACCCAAATCTCTTCCAAACATCCCTACTTCTGCATCAGGATCTGGGTGCCCACAAATTCTATTGGATCAAATCTTCCCAGCTGATTATTCACGTTTGACCCAAAGCACTTTCCCAACTCCAGCGGGTCTCAATTCAACTGCACAGAAACCATATAGTGGCAGTCAAACCCTTCCCCCACAAGACCTAGGAATGATAATATCTGCCATTCTATCAATAAGGTATAATTTACCCCGCAGGGCTTCACGCATACTCAACCCCGCCCTGAACCTGCTGATCAAGTCCAGTATCTCAAGCTCAGCTGGTCCCCCCGCTCCTGCATTCCATATACCTCAAGATCTGAGTACCATATTTGAACATCTCCAATTGGAGCCAGTGATTCAAAACTATATATGTTGTCCTCAATGTTTCTCTCTTAATGGCCTTACTGAATCAGTCATAACTGACCAACCCCACTGTCAACGCCATAATGACCCAAATGATCATGATCCCCCTTGCACACAATCATTAGGCAAATTCATCTATTCATCTGAACCCCACACCCAAAACACAACCAACATGAAGCAAAAATTTATACCAACAAAACATTTCATTTATCAACCATTCAAAAATTGGCTTGCCAGATTTCTCCAGCGGGCTGGAATTATGGACATTCTGCATCAACATCAACAATCCCAAACTCCCGAAGATTCCCCAAAATGTGACGTCTGGGATGGATTGGTCTGGAGACGCTTCACTGGCACTAGAAATATCCATGACCCCCCATTCATGTCCATTCCTGGTGCATTGGCCTTCTCCATATATGTGGACTGGTTTAATGCACATGGAAAGTCAACCCGGTTGGCTAGCATTGGACCTATCATGCTTATTTGTCTTAATCTCCCCCCAGGTGAAAGATTGAAGCCCGAGAATGTCTATGTTGCAGGAATCATCCCTGGTCCGAAGGAGCCAACTGCGCTTCAATTGAATTATCTATTAATGCCACTCATTAACGAGCTCAAAGAGCTATGGCAAGGTTACCATTTTGCACCCACCTCAACAGGTCCATCAGGATCCTTTATCCGTGTTGCCATCCTCACAGCCATTGCGGATGTGGTTGCCATGCGCAAGCTTACTGGATTTATTTCCCATTCAGGAAACCACTTTTGTAATTTTTGTACCATTCACAAAGCTCAAATTGAAGAAATTGGTCCTCAATTTCACTACACGCGCTCATACCAAAGTCATAAATCAACCATTGCCAAATGGCTTCGGGCAACCCCACAACAAAGACAAGCAATTTTCTCTGAGTATGGAGTGCGATATTCAATTTTGGAAGACCTTCCGTATTGGGATGCAACCAGAATGGTTAATCTTGACATAATGCATAATTTAATACTTGTAATTTTGAAGGATCATGCAACTTTCAAATTGTGCATTCCAGAGGCGAAATCAAAAATTTACTTCAGGTCCCGCAGGAAATCCAATGACACCAACAGTTCAAACTCAGATTCCATGACCTCCAACAGCTCTCTTGATAAAATCACATTGAGAGAGGCCCGCTCCCTGAGAAGAGACGCAGCAAAAATAATAATCTAGCCACTCCCCACTACTTCCACCCAAAAAAACTACTTCCCAATGCCCACCCCTAACACAGAACATCCATCTAGTGGTTCTGCGGAGATTCCTTCATTTGATGCCGATTACATCCCCACTTCTGAAATCCCCTCTGAATTGGATATCACTGCACTGAGTGATCACCAGATCAAGGGTGAGGCTCTTGAGCATCTCCGACAAATCATATCTGAGACCATAATTCCCTCATCATGGACAAGAGTTCCCCGCAAAATGGGTTCCCCCTCTCATGGTAGCTTAAAAGCTGCTGAATGGGCTCTCTTATATAAGGTCTATATTCCATTTCTAATGCTCATTCAACAGATGTTATTAGATGCACACCAATCTGCCAACACTCAAAGAAAAATGGGTCAGTCAGAAGAACTTGCAAATGAACTAGCCAAGAATACATTCCATTTGATTAGTGCTATCAACATTGCCACAAGCTGGACTGTTTCAATAGATGATGCGACTGCATTTTCTGAACATTGGAAAAAATTCCGCCTTTCCAATCAACACCTGTTCCCAAAACAGAAAAGTAAACCAAATCATCATTTTGCTGATCATATTCCCGAACTCTTCCAACGTTGGGGCCCAGCACAAGCCTCAGCCACATGGGGTTATGTGCGCTTGATTGGAGTATTTGCAAAGATGCCAACAAATAACAAGATATGTACGTCAATTAATAAGATCAATATATTCACATTGATTAAACACCTGTACTGAATAAGACTAACTTTTTGCAACTCTGAATAGATGATATAGATAAAACCTTACTTCAACATATCTGTCGATGTTCCAACCTTTCTGTTCTCCTGAAATCCCCATCTGTGCCATGTGAAATAAAACAGCTTTTCGAATCACAGCCACCTGCCGTGTTCAATCACCATAAATATAACAAGCCATCCCGCCATGACCAACAAAATTATGATTGCCTGGTTGAGTACTTACAGACTTTTCATGCAACAAGGGAAATAGTTGATTGGATCAGCTTAGACACTACCGTGCAATCCACAAGTCCTCCCACTTCAAGGATTGTCTCACCTTGGTATTTTCCAGTTTCAAACATTAATATTGGGAACAATATATTTTCAACTGAATCCAAAAATATCAGCAACAGTGTGATATGTTTTCTGAGGGGCAACTCACGACAATTTGGTATTATTGATAGCATTTTCAAAGTCTCTGAGCCATCTAGCATACTGAACAATAACTTTCTGATTTTAAAACATTTGAAGATTGATGTGAATTTCCTACCAGATTGGCCGCATCTGAATATTTATAAAGCTGTTGGTTTTGATGATGGACACTTGATTATATCTGAAGAAGAAATAGAAGGTAACTGTGGATTGTATGATAACAAATCTCTGTCATGTGGACTGCTTGTAATGATAAAGCCGTTATTTCATGATATTTAGTCTACAAAAATGCAAATCTCTCAGATTCATTAGCAATTTTGCTAGTGAAATAATTGCCTCAAAATTTAGTGACAGAGACATGCCATTGTGACAAGCAAAGCCCATTATTTCACATTGCCACAAAGAACTTACTATTTTGACATTGGGTACAGTGTGAATAAGCCAAGTCCAATGATCAAATGACCCACACACTCACCCTTCACAGCATCCAAAATTTCTAACTGCGCCATCATCATGTTGGAAGCGGAATCGGCTTTTGCGTACCCACACCCGCATGTGCACCCGCACGCGCCAATGCACACGCACACGCACACCCACCCGCACGCGCCAATGCACACGCCCACGCACCCGCCCCCACGCATGCACACGCAAACGCACCCGCCCCCACGCATGCACACGCACACTTCATGGATGACCTGGTGAAGTCAAACCCCCCGCCTACATCAAGACTGGCTGAAGGACATCTTTGATGTGTGTGTGCAAACAGGCGGGTCTGGTGTAATTTTTACCAATCATCGGACGGTTGTGGGATGATCAGGTGGTGAGGAATCTGAGTTGAAGGCACAGGGGAACCAATATTATTGGATGTCACAGGATTTGGTGTAAGACCAGAGTGTGACGTGTGCTCGACGTTCGCTTGATTTTTGCTTGACGTGAGCTCGACTTTTATCCTGCTTGACGTTTGCTTGACGTGAAGTCAATCGCCGACGATTGACACGAGATTCGCCCCGGTGTATGTTCTACTGAGGACAGTCATAGTACTCTTGATATTTGTTACTATTATCAAGCATTTTGTAGAAAAACATTACATTTGGGGTCCTGGCCATGATTTTAACCAATTTTTGGGACATAAATCATATTCTAGACCTCATTTTACTGTTTGTTTATGTAAGATTTCCATATTTACTTTTATATCGGATTTTTTGTGACTTATGCCTTATATATAAGCTTTATAATATTAATAAAGTTATTTATTTCTTAAGAATATTGTTTGAAACAATATACTATTGAGTGATTTGTAATAAATTTTTATTGTCTAACTACTGCCTTTTTCAAATCACAGACTTGAAATTTATTCTTTGAGTTATTCTAGTATAAAGTGAATAATAATAAAATTTTGATTACTAACTTATCAATTGCATCATTATTATTTCTTTAAATAAAATAAAAAATCAAATGAAAAATCTTTCCTTCAAGATATTTTTCTTTATTCTTTAGACATTTTTCTTTATTTTTGACGTAGTTTGCCATAAATTACATTAAAACAGCTTTATTCAATAAGCTGAGTTAATAAGTTGTTTTTTTATTTTGTGGTTTATCTAATGTCATCCATCAGAGAAAGCTCATCTGACCCTAGTATCTCAGAGTCAAGTATTGAAATTCAAACAAGCCCAGCACCAAGGGGTTTAATAACAAAAGGACCATTTAAAGGCCTAGCAGGTGAATTGAATCCATTTCTTAGTCCAGTTTTCTTTAAATTGACATTAATGGAAGCAACTACTCCATCCAATCAAATGGATCTGGACCAGGACATTTAGGTCATAAATCCAAAAGACAAGACTGTCAGCCCAGAGGAGAGGCACAAATGGAAGATTCCAGAACTTCCAATAGCTCCCAAATGTTAGCCAGAACCTTTGAAACTCTTATTGAGAGTCTGGAAGCTGAAATAACTGCTATTCCCATTGTCAGACCTGAACCATTTCCAACAGGCAACAATAGAGATGTACTGGTCTCAGTATGTGAGCCTTGAGGTATATTTTACATACCCAAATAGGCCACAATTATCTTCAAAAGAATTTTTGAATTCTGCATATTTCATAAGTCATGCATATATCCAAAATTCATCATTTTTGATTTCAGAAAAGATGAATAACCCTTTATTGAGTAAGTAAATACATGGGTTTAAGGCTGGATTCGGACTCTACACTAAAATTCACCTAGGGTAGCTCCATAGAGTGAATAAGCTCAAATTAACTCTTTGAGGTGGTAAAATGGAAAATACTTCAATACCACATCATCAATACCACATAAAAGATCCGTGAAAATTTTTGTTTTTCTTAATTTCACGCCAAAATAATGGGAATGTGAGAAATCCCATGTTACATATAAACTAAGAATAGTGTTATGCATGTTTTGAGCACTTAATATCATGGTATTCTTACATGGACCTTTGGTACACCCATAGTGGATATCTCACTTGGAGCTTAAATTACTATTTTGACGTAAAAAATAAGCAAGGGGGACAAAAGACATCAAAGAGAGCCAGGGTACCCAACTTCTGAGGCCTCAGAGGCGTGGACAGCTCCAGAACTTGGATCCATGGCTGATCTTTGCCTAATTGGTAAACTAGAACCTTTTGGGAACTTAGTTACCATGTCACAACTACTGTAAATCTTAAGAAAATAGTAAATAACCTGCTATTTTGATGTGCCAAGGAGGTAAAGAGCTACTTAGACTCCTGTAACCATGTCAATTCTTAATGAATTTCCATGGATAAACCCCAAAAGAGTAATTAAAACCCTTTTTGGACTTGTATCCATTGATTTACCTCATAGCAACCAGTGAAACACTGATATTTGCAATTCTACGTAGAAATGAGGTAACAATTTCAAAAATTCATCAAAAATACAATTCTTCATGAATCTTTCTGAAACTTTCAGGACTAATGGAGAACTGTATTATCTATGGTAAAACCAAAAAGAATTACATTTTTACTAGTAAAATCAAAAGGTTTACTTAAAGTCCATTTTTGACCGTTCTACATGAAACACTGAATCTTCCAAAATTCACAGTAACTACATCCTGTGATGAAATTGGCAATAACATTGATAACTTTGAGAAATAAATGATTTTTTTGGAATAAAAGAAGACTTACAGATGTTACTCCTTTTATTCTTAACCATATTGGGGTTGGTAGTCACGTAAAAGCATCAATTAAGTAATTATGATAATCTTATGTGACAACAGATGATGAAATCAATAATCCAAAAAGTTTTATTGTTTTCTGACTCACTGGTTTTTCAGTTTGCTCCATGGCACGCCTCTGTGAGCTTTTGTTGACTTAAAAGAGGCCTCTTCTTGCTATTTTTTCCACATCATCATCATCTTATTATCATTTTAAACCATTATTACCAACAAGTAAGTATTAGTTACAGCTATTCTTAAGTGTTTGAAATATTTCAGAATCAACCAGAAAGACGTGAAATCATAGAATCCAACTATATTTTGTTGTAATACTGTTTTAAATCCATTTTTGATCCTGAAATCCACAATTCTACGTCAAATCTCTCTACTTTATCTTTCAATAGGTTTTTTGGAATATTAGTGAGTGATTTATTTTTAATTCTTAAAGTTTTTCTCTAAAATTAGTTTTCTCCAAGAATTATCATTATACATATTCTTGCAAAAGATAATTATATATTAAAATAATTTTATTATTTTAATAAAAGAAGTTTTTATTATTAAAATCTTCTTGTAATTGATTCTTTTAGACAATTACTTGCTCACTGTGAAAATCACTAGTAGTGTTTAACACGTGAAAGAAATAATTTTTTTATTATTTAATTGTGGTTATAATAGTATTTTATTATTATATTTTATAAGAACAGACATAGTACAGTTGATTCATAGTAATATTATCATCAGTCTCATAGTCACATCTTACACAGTACAAGAACTTGTTTATGGCAGCAAGGAAGCAGGAGTGGGAACTTCTGCAAAGTCTTTGAATAGGCACAATAAGCTCATATCTTCAAGTGAGAAGCTCATTGGCCCAAAAAAGACAAAGGTCCTTCTGAGGGGTTGGACACCCATGTCTTGCAAAGGACAAGGCCAACAGATAAAATCCTGGTTGAAAAACCAAAGCATTTTTTCAGAGGACCAGAAGGATAAGTTGGCCCAAGGAAAGGACAACATCCCTGTAGAAGCTCCTCAAGCCTCAACAAGTTCCAAAAAAGGACAAGAAATCCCCAAAGAGCAATCAGGTGAGAAAGCAAAAGGCAACGGGAAAGGAAAAAGCCAAGTGTAACAGGCGTTAGCCACAGAATTACATAATTCCACAAAAAGAAAAGACAGCCATGGCCAATGTGTTTAACATAACCAGAGCTCTGATGGAATCAAAAAACAAGGAGGAAAGAATGAAAAAATACTTTCCAAAGAAATAGACCTTCTCAAGCTTGCAGCTCATTTTTAAACTTGTAATAAAGAAAGTTTAGCAAAGTCTAACAATTTTGAGTATATCCAAAAAATGTTGGGTAGAGAGATTTTACAACTGAAAGAGTCACAAAAGACCATTATTGGTCTAGAAAGTGTGAATAAAGACAACATTTTTTCTTTGATGCATATTTGTGAGAGAATTGAGTCCAAAGTCACCTTGCTCAATAAACCAGATTATAATTCTATATCTTTTATTACTAAACAATTAAAAGACGTAAGAATACAAGTGCAAAACTTGGAAAATTAAACTGGTCACAATTTAACTCTTTTCCAGGAACAATTGGAAAAAGGTTATAAAGCAAGACTTTAACTGAAAGAAGATATTCAATAAAGTATTAATAATATATCACTAACAAATGAATCTCTAAGGAAATCCGCACCAATTCTTTATAGAAATGTGTTGAACTTGAATAATGAGCTACATAATACAATTTCAAGCAGGGCAGAGGTGGAGGCTACCTGCAATTTTAAGGATATTTCCATATTAGAGTAATGGACAACCTTCAGTGAAGGAGAATGTAATCACATGGAGTTTATGAAAACAATTGATATGTTAAAAGAAGACTTTAACATACCATCTGAATACATAAGTGCCATATTGCAATCATTATTTACCAAATCAGAAAGGAAATAGTATTATACAATGAGACAAGACCATGGTAAACACTCTTGGCCTTGGTGGAAAGAACAAATTATTTCCAGATGGGAAAATTATCTATTGAGATTCAGAATAGAAAATACTTTTGAAGAAGCCATTTTTAATATTGAGAGGGACAGGCCCATTTCCTGGTTTCTTACAAAAGGACAGATTACCTGCCCTTAATCCTGATATGTCTGAAACAATGGTACATAGAAGGATACTAAGTAATTGTGGTGGTTACCTTGATCATGCTATAAGAAGGAGGTGTATGAGCCTTGCTCTACAGAAGATTATATCAATGCCATGGAAGACATCACTACCAGAACAAAAATTGGTAGAAATTGTTATAAACCCCCAATAGCCAACAAACCTAGTAGGAAACCAATTTCAAAACCAAATAAGCCACATGACAGTGCTCCTTTGAAATGTCATAAATATGGGAGTACATGTCATTTGGCCAATAATTGTCCAAAAAAGACAATAATTAATCAGATAGAAATTGAAAAAGATGATGAAACAAAAGAAGCAAATAATTTATCTTTAAATGAAAGTGACTCTGAGCCTTCTGAAGAAGAATAACTAACAGATAAACTTAGTATAGAATACATTAATATTTCCTTTGAAGTCATAGAAGTTCATACTCACTTACCACCATACAGTGATGAATTTATGGATCTCATACATGTGCAAGATTGTCAAATGCAAAGAACAAAACCTTCCAGAAGTAAAGATTATACAGCTAGATTATCTTGTATCACTAATATTGTGATAAACAACAAAGAAGCCAAGATAAATATTTACTGAGGGGCTTTCCGCACTTGTGTTGGGAAGAATTATCTTGGCAAAATTTATACCAATTGGCAAGCTCAATTAAGGCCAATTGAAGGTATAAAGTTCAGCAGTGCTAGCCAAAATATGCAACCTTTGGGAATTCTTGAGGAAGAAATGATATTTCCTCACCCTGAAGGAAGTATCAGAATGAAAGTTGAATTTTTTGTTATGAATAACTGCACTCCACAACATTTCATACTTGAAAATGATTACCTTAATATTTCTGGTATTGATATTAATAATCATAAAGACAGATACTTCACTATAGGGGAAAATAAATCAAGTGATTTTAGCACAAATTAGCCCTGCATTAACATTGAAGATGAAGGGAGAACTTATTGAAATTTTAGTTCAATACAGGGAGGCCTTTGCTTCTGATAATAAACCACTTGGAGCTATCAAAGGCCAAGAAGTGGCCATTATGCTCAATGTTGAAAGACTTCACCCTCCACTATTAAGAATACCAGCTGACCCAGCTAGCCCCAAGGCTAGAGAAGCATTAGAATCTCATATCAATGAGCTGATGAGACTGGGATTTCTGAGGAATGTTCAACATAATGATGAAGTAGAAGTCAAAGACCCTGTAATCCTTACTTGGAATAATGATAAATCAAGGATGCTTTGTAATTTTAGAGCAGTGAAGACCTATATTATTCCATATAGGTACAGTCAGGCTGAGTCTATGATGAAGCTTATTAATAACTATTTACAAGCTTTAACTGTGATTGTGACACAGTGAAAAAAAGTAATAAAAAGTTTGTTGATGATTATAAAGGTTTAATAAAGAGTATGACAGGCTTTACTATTGAGTAATAGTGGTGGTGGGCGCTGTTGAAAGCCCTGGGTGCAACTTTACCTGTTGTATTACAATAATTAAAATTATAGCTATACCTGATTATTTTCCAAGATTATAACTGTTTTTGGCAGTTGTACTATGTAGGAATGCAAGAGAAGGATGAGGAAACCTTTTCTGGTGGGGAAAAGGTCCCTTTTTATCCTAAGATTGGGTAAAAAGGCTTGTAGTCCTTTCCCGTTAGAGGAAGTGAAGATTTTTCACTTCCAAGTAGTGGCTTGTGGCTTTCACAAGGATTTTATAGCCTGTATTGGGCTCATATGTGGTTTTGAAACCACATCTGGGAAGGTTTGACCAATACAGGGTGAAAATTCTCACCTGGGGACCACATAGCCCTCTTCTGACATGTATGACACGTAGAATGATGTAAGGAAACTGTATGGGACCCAAGTATTGAATTAATTATGAGGTAATGAAGTATAAATATGCTATTTTGTATATTTGACATGTCATAATCATACTTATGGGAGAATATCCCACATTCAGGCTGTATTGGTCTAACTGTGGGATTTTGAGCTTAAAACTGCCATAGCTTTGTCAGCTCTTGAGATATCAAGCTCAACGTTGGTTCATTGCGTAGCCCTGTATGTGTTCTACACAATGGTACCTCACTTAAAATGATTATCATTCAATATGGCAAATTTATTCCATGTACAAGGGTTTTTGTACATATGTATGGAGCTTGTTGGCCCCATGACTTTTGCTCTAGATGGGATATGGGGGAATTGATGGCACCATTAGATATCCCTGAGTGTGATCTTTCCAAAAAGCACCACTCTAGGTATCTCACACTAAAACTGTAGAAGCTAGATGAGAGGTGAATATTTGATTAACCCTTATTTGACCTTATTTTGGTCATGATTTCTGTAATTCTGGTGCTAGCTCTATTTGGTAAGTACCATTAGATAGTCCTTACTTAGAGCTTTATTTTGAATACCCATTGGGTGGGGTTAATCCTTTTACTCTGTATTTCAGATGAGAGGTGAAAAATAAGGTTTATGCTCAGCAGCAACTTTGAGCAGGAATAACTTTGTTATTCTTTGTCCTATGATGATGGGACTTGTATATTTACAAAGGCATGAGTTTTCTCCTTCTTTTGTTACTTTTTGAGCTGGTTTGGCTCAGTTTCATGTTTTGGTGGTATCTTGGCTCTACCATTGGTTTATGGTATTTGGCTGTCATGCTTGTGCTCTGGTTTTGAGTCACATGCTGACAGGTACCCAATTCCTAGAATTCATGAGACTTAAACTCAATTATCCCAAGAAATATTCAACACTTATATGGATTCCCTTGAAGGTTTCCACCAGAATGTTTTGAAACCTCATGCCCGGAAATTATTGAGAATTATTGCCAATTGTGGAACTTATGAATACTTGGGGATACCTTTTGGTTTTAGAAATACACCCTCTCATTATAAGAGAATGATGAATACCATTTTCCCACATGAATTGTTAGAGGGGTGGTTAATCATTTATATTGATGACATGATTATTTGTTCAGAAACCTGGAAATTGCATTTAGAGAGACTTTCATTAGTACATAAGAAGATTATTCAAGTGAACTTGAAAATATTGCTCAAAAAATGCAATTTTGGATTTAATTAATTAAAAGCTCTGGCACATGTAGTATAAGTACTAATCCTTGGTGTTGATAAAAACAAAGTGGCTGCAGTCTTACTGAAACCAATACCCCAGAGAAAGTATGATATTATGTATTTTTTAGGGTTTGCCAGTTATTATAGGAAACACCTCAAAGATTTTGCAATTCATGCCAGATCATTGTACAGAATTTGTGACCAACCAACTGTCTTTGAAATGACACAAGAAAGGATTCAAGAGTATGATAAAATCAAGTATGCCTTGACCAATGCACTGTTGTTATTGATGCCAGACTGGAAATTTGCTTTCAAGCTGTATATTGATGTATGTGGTGAAGGATTAGGTGCAGCTCTTCATCAAGCTTAAATTGTCAATGACAAGCCTTATGAAGGTCCAGTTTGTTTTGTTTCAAGACAAATTAAACCTACAGAGGCCAGGTATGGAGCAAGCCAAATGGAGTGCCTTTGCCTTGTTTGGGCTTTGGAAAAACTAAATTATTATCTTGATGGTAGTGTGTTTGAATTAATTATTGATTGTAATTCTGTGAAATCACTTCCTAACTGAAAACACCTAACAGACACATGTTAAGATGGCAGATTTCTATACAAGGGTATTGAGGCAATATGACCATAGTACATAAAGCTGGAAATATTCACAAAAATTCTGATGGCTTGAGTAGATGGGCATTACCCAATACGCCTTATAATTCTGCATATGTTCCTGCAAATTCAGAACCTCAAGTTACAATTGAAGGAATTAAAATCACAGATATGGGAACAGAATTTTTTGAAGTTAGAGAAAGCTATACACAAGATAAGAATTGTCATATTCTTACTGCTCTAATTGACAAAGATTGCAAAGATGCAGCTTTTGATAATTCTCTGCATGATATTTGGAAGACATCTTATGACAATGGAAGATTCAATTCATTGAATTGTATGTTATATCATAGATCTAAACACACATGTGTCATGGTCTTATGTAGTAGAATTTTGATCAACACAATACTATTACAATGCCATGATAACGTTTATTCTGGACATCTGTATGAGGAAAGAACAATGTAAAGAATTAAAACATGTGCCTGGTGACCATCTTGGAGAACAGATGTCATTGAGTACTGTCATAGTTGTGATAGATTCAAGAAAGCCAATAAAGCTACTGGTAAAAGATTTGGTTTAATGATTCATATCCCAGAACCAAGTACCCCATGGAAAGTGGTTCATATGGATTGAGTAACTGCCTTACCACCTGGTGGAGAAAAAAGCCACAATGAATTCCTTGTTATTCTAGACAGGTACAGAAAAATTTTAATATTTCTACTATATAATAAAGATGACACAGTTATTGATACTGCTCTTTTAAGTTGAAATAGGGTAATATCTCATACTGGTCTGTTTGAAAACATCATTACTGATAGAGATCCAAAATTTACATCATCTGTATGGACAAATTTACATATGCTTTTTGTTACAAAACCATCCTTCTCAAAATCTTTCCATCCACAGAATTATTGATTAGCAGAAAGAATGATTAAGACCCTTGAGGATGTGATCAGAAGATTTTGTGCTTATGGCCTGGAGCTTATAGATTCTGATGGCTTTACTCATGACTGGTTTACACTTATAACAGAATTGGAATTAGGCTAAAATACTTCTATCAATGCTTCAACAGGCAAGACTCCTGAAATGTTGTAAAAAGGATGGAACCCTCAACTTCCAGTTGATACTTTGAAAAAAGATTTAGTTGATATTAATCCAACTGCTTTGCTCTGTAAGTAATTGCTTGAGAAAGTGAGGAATCATGAAAATCAAAGCATGAATGATGCCTTTGAATATGCTAAACTAAAGCAGGATAAAAGTCATAAAACCCCAGAATTCAAAGGAGGGGAATTAATAATAGCTTCAACCTTGAGCTTTAATAATATTAAAGGTCCAAAGAAATTAAAAGATGCTTTTGAAGGACCATTTATTATTAAAGCCCTTCATGGGACAAATGCAGTACAAGTAGTACTTTCAGGAGAGTTTGAAAACAAATATCCAACTTTCCCTGTGAGTCTTGTGAAGCATTATACTTCATGTTATAAGGAATTATTTCCTTTGAGACATGAAAAACTGTTAGAAGTACCACCACTTGATCAAAGTGAAGAGAAAAAGGTACTAAAAGTATTCAAAGAAAGGAGCTTTAAGGGAAAAATGAAAGAGAATACTTAGTCAGGTACAAAAACTCACAACATGAAGATGAAACCAAGGTTGAGACTTAGGTTGCATCTACTCAACTTTACAGTGGGTATAGCCTTTTGTTTCATGGGGAATAAGATCACATGATTCTCCATTAAAAAATGTTAAGTTAATTAATCTTCAGTTATGCATGGATTTGTGTACCAATGATGGTTGAATATTCACTATACCTATTTATAGGGTATTTATATTCAGTTTTTGTAAATAGTTTTTCTCCCATAGAATAATAGGAATGTCTCAATATAAAGGAGTATTTCTGGTAATAAAATCACAATTTCAAGGAATCACACCAATTTGAGGCTTTGACGTTAATATCAATATTAATTTTAGCAGGTATGGGCATAAAGTATCATGTAGAGCAGGGAAATACATAGCTAAAAATGGATAAATTTTCCATTACACTTAAATGAGTCTCAGAAAGAAAATATTGATGTTGCCAAATATCAAAGCCATTTCAAAAGTTTGGGAAAAAAAGAACTTACCAGGGAAAATCCAGCATCAATTGCCAGCAATTGACTTCACATCACACAACTCAGTATTAAATCTTGCTTCAGTTGCCTTAGTGTCACATTATAGTCACTGGATCTAGTGGGCCGTGTCATGTCTGCTTAAAGACAATTTAAATTGTCAAGTATGTCAAATTAGTATGTCACTCAAAGCAAAAACCCATATCAACACCATTTGCAATCTGTGGGTAATTGCACCTCATGGTGCAATGAAGCAGTTTGGAATGCTCATTCTCATCCATGAGATGACTTCCGCCCCACTAGCTAATCATCTCTCCTCTTCAACAGGCTTACTTTCACACATTAATTGGCTTCCACACCACCTGTGTCAGCCTGTGACTCAAAACAAGAGCACAAGCACAACAGCGCAATACCATAAACCAAAGGTAAAGCTAAGATACCACCAAAACATGGAGCTGAGCCAAACCAGCTCAAAAGGTATCAACAGAAAGTGTAAACTCACCTCTTTCCAAATATACAAGTCCCATCATCTTAGGACAAAGAATAAAAAAGTTATACCTGCTCAAAGTTGTTGCTGAGCATAAACCTTAATTTTCACCTCCCATCTGAAATCCAGAGGAAGAGGTTTAACCCTGGCAAATGGGTATTCAAATTGAAGCTCTAGGTAAGGGCTATTCAATGGTACTAGCCAAGTTGAGCTAACACCAAAATTAAATGATTTATGGCCAAAATAAGGTCAAATAAGGGTGAATAAAATATTCACCTCTCATCTACATTCTACAGTTTAAGTGTGAGATACTTACAGTGGGATTGTTTTGGAAAGAGAAGAATCAGGGCTATCTGATGGTGCAATTCATTTCCCCATATATCATCTGGAACAAAAATATTGGAGAAATCAACCTCCATAGAGATCTTGAGAACATCATATATCTGAATAACAAAACTTGTAGATGGCATAACTTTGCCATATTTAATGTTACCAATGAAAATGAGGTACCATTGTTTAGATCCCATCCAGGGCTACATAATAAGTCAACTCTCAGCTCCATATCTCAAAAACCGACAAAGGTATAGCAGCTTTGAGGTTAAAATCCTACAATTGGGCCAATACACCTTTTCTGTGGGATAATATCCCATAACCATGGTTATTAGGTGTCAAACAGACAAAGAGCTTGTTTATACTTCAAGACCTCATCTTTCATTAAATAATTGCGTCCCATACGTGTTCCTTTCAGCATTCTACATGTCATACACCTCAGAAGAGGTCTGTGTCATCCCCAGATGAAAGGTTTTACCCTGTATTGGTGAAAACTGCCCAGGTGTGGTTTCAAAACCATATCTGAGACCAATATAGTGTATAAAGGCATTGTGAAAACCACAATCCAGTACTTTGAAGTGAAAAATCTTCACTCCATCCACGTGAGATGGTCTAGAGGACCTTTTCACCCATTTTCAGGATAAAAAGGGACCTCTCTCTGCCCAAAAGAGGAATCCTCATCATTCTCTTGAATTCCTACATAGTACAACTTTCCAAAAAATTTATACTCTTGGAAATAACCAGGTATAGTTCTAAATTTGATTATTGTAGTCTTTTATTATAATAATACAATTGATAAAGCTACACCCAGGGCTTTCAAAAGCGCTCACCATCACTAAAATCATTTTATCAGAGCCCTTATATCTTAATTAAAACCTTTTTTATCATTATTATCCATGTCACAGTCATATTTTAGGTTTTAAATACTATTATTATCACCTCTTCATAGACTCAGCCTGAAAACCTGCTAATAATCTTTTCCAACTTCCAATGCTTACCCATATGCAAATATATGCTTCCACCCTCCCTCCACATCTCCACCATCACCCATACTTATGCTTCTGCACCCCTGCAACTTACCATTACTGGGGTCCCACACATCATCCTTATGCTCATGTAATTATTCGCTTCTGCACCAACGCCTGATCATTTGACAAATTAACCATCATTACACTCAGGAACACATATGCTTATGCAACACCACCTCTGCATCTCTTCTGTACACTAAGCTTACACCGCATGTAAGGTTTGACTATGAAACAATAAGTAAAAATTACTAATTTTTTCCTTACTGTAATCTGAATGTCTTTATAAATAAAATAAGTAACATAAAAATATTCATAGTAATAAACAATTTTTATAATCATGGCATAAAAAAAATTATATTATTAAATAAATATAATAATATAATTCATATTATGAAAGAATAATATTATAAATAAATATATTAAGATTTGTTAATTAATATATTTAAAGGCACTTTATTACTGTTACAAAAAAATAATAAAGGCATAAAAAATTGTTTTTGATGAATAAAAAACACTTAATAACTATAATATTACTAGTATTAAAGTTATATATTAATACACCAGGGCGAATCTCGCGTCAATCGTCGGCGATTGACTTCACGTCGCACCGCGGTCAGTATAAAATCTTGCTTCAGTCGCGTTAGTGTCACTTTATAGTCACTGGATTTAGTGGGTCACGTCACGTCAGCGTCAAGACAACGTCAATCGTCACATGTGTCACATGAGAATGTCACTCAAAGCCCAAACCCATTTCAACACTATGCGCAACGTTTGTGTAATTTCACCTCATTGGCTTCCGCCTCCCCGACGCTTAGCATGCTTACGCACCCGCACCGCCCTCCATCCGGATGAGACTCCGACACTGCCCGCCCCTCTCCGTCCTCACCACTCCTTACGCTTTCACACCCCCGCCCCTACCATCCTCACGCTTGTGTAATACCCTCCCGACATGCCTCCGACAACGCTTACCATCCTTACGCTCATGTAGTGCCCTCCCGACATGCCTCCGACACCACTGATGACCCTTACGCTTGTGT
This sequence comes from Austropuccinia psidii, assembly GCA_023105745.1. NCBI lineage: Eukaryota > Fungi > Basidiomycota > Pucciniomycetes > Pucciniales > Sphaerophragmiaceae > Austropuccinia > Austropuccinia psidii. The sequence goes on along the minus strand of JALGQZ010000007.1, from coordinate 29,607,028 downwards.
AGTGCCCTCCCGACATGCCTCCGACACAGCTTACCATCCTTACGCTCATGTAGTGCCCTCCCGACATGCCTCCGACAACAGTTACCCTCCCTCCCGACATTCTCCCGACACTGCTTACCATCCTTACGCTCATGTAGTGCCCTCCCGACATGCCTCCGACAACAGTTACCCTCCCTCCCGACATTCTCCCGACACTGCTTACCATCCTTACGCTCATGTAGTGCCCTCCCGACATGCCTCCGACAACGCTTACCCTCCCTCCCGACATTCTCCCGACACTGCTTACCATCCTTACGCTCATGTAGTGCCCTCCCGACATGCCTCCGACAACGCTTACCATCCTTAAGCTTCCGTACTACATCCATAGTGTGTACGGTGGCTTGTTGGCGTACACAATGGACGCCATCGCCGAAATATGCTGAGTGGCCTTCTCTGCCAACAGGACCTCAGGGGAAATTGGTCAGTATATTCACAATGTTGTGGCTATGGTTTAAATCATGAGACTCACAAATTAAAACCTAATAAGTGGACTATTTAAGACAAGAATTGTGTCTCCTGTTTCGCCGACAAAACCATTTTATTTCATATCAATCAAATGAACACTTTGCTTAGTCCTTACCTCATGAGCATTGAATAGTTCAAAAGTTGACTTTAGTAGGTTTCTCACTAGTCAACTTTATTCAATGTCTCACAGGGAAGTGATTTCATTTGCATGATATGAAATAATTTGCAAAACATCGCCTCCTTCAATTTCCCGACAAATCGCATTTGCACCTTTTTTCTTGAATTTGGATCTTTTATCAAAAAATTTTCAAACAAGTTAGCAATCAACTCGTCACCATCTATTTGCTTAATAAACTACCTCCGCTATGGCCCGAACCCCGGGAAATTCAACAGAATTCAATGAACGACCAACTTCAGCCCCAGAGAGTGGAAGTGAAATCTCTGATATTGCCAGTAGTCGTGAATTAGGCATTGAAGTAGAGAGCCAGTCACATGAAGATAATCAAGATCCACCAGTTCTTCCGGAATGTGAGTATGCATCCATCTTGAATATTTCAAATCTCTCAAAACCTGATATTGTGTCATAGCCTTTATTTCAGGGCAGCCTCCAAGCTCTCAGAAACCGAATTTTAAAAGTTATGAGAAGGAAAAGACTGTTGAACCTTGTGCACCGACAGAAGATGATGGGCAAGATGATGTAACTTTCAGTGGGGAGGTGGAAATTATATCCAAGGAACAATTTGTCTCCAACATTGCTCAAACAATCCCAAGGCTCGAAAAAATCCAAAATGATAGTAAAATTCCTGATTATGTGCGTCAAAAGATTGCTGAAGCCATGAGCCTGCTCAAAATGGATTTGAACCGTAAGTCCATTACTAATTCAAAACAAAATTGATAAAAATAGCTGCTTACAATATATGGGCAGGTGTGGAGGTGGGAGAATCTCTACCTGAAGGATCTCGAGTCGTAATTGGATTTCCAGGCAAAGGATGAGGAAAAAGACCAAATATACATGCGACCAAAAAAACAAACAAAAAACGCCGTACCTTTGAAGCCGCAAACGATTCTCGCGATCAAGGTGATGAAATTATCAATGTTGAAGGGGACCATATTGATAATGAACCTCCGCATACTGAACCCCCCCCAATACTCAATGAAACAATCCATGATGAAGCTCCACATACTGAAAGTCCCCCGATACCCAATGAAACAATGCATGATGCAACCCCTCCCGCCTCTCCTCGGAATATTCAAGCCTTTCAAGAAAGGGAAACAATTAAACATGATACAATGGGACAAGATATGACTGATATAATTCCCAACGCTGAGCCCGAAGTGTCATCCGCTGCAAATTTTCATGGAATATTTTTATCCCGCATGGAAGAGTTTGCAGGCATTTTGAATTATCATTCCAATATTACTCAACAATCATGGAAAAGGGGGCTTGATAATATCAATAGGATTTACAAAAATAGATGGGACAATTTACCAACAAAGGATGCTCATACATTCCTGCCCGTTGGTATTAAGGTGATCAGTAACCGAGATCTTAAAATGTCGGCTTGGCTGCAGGACCTTGAGATGGCAGGTGAGTTTTTTTTATCTTTGTGCATGATACTTGATTATTGGCTGTTGACTGGTGATATAAATTGCAATATACAGGGTTAGATTTTTTTAAGCCAACCGAAACAGAAGCGTTTTTTGATCACAACATTTGGAATCTCAAATTGATGAAGGAATCAGCTAAACCTCCAGATAATCTCCCAAAATCTGAACACTCCTTCTTCAAAATGGTTCAGAGCCTTCTTTACCCCGCCAATCCAGTTAAACATTTTTGGGCAAATGTTATGTTTGAATCCATTAGTTTAGTCTCATACGATGTGATTGCACCCAAACCATATGTTGCACCAACATCAAATTCAACCGATCCTCTTGGACTCGAACGGGGAGCAGTTGAATACCTTGCCTCCTGCTTGAGTAAATCGAAGCAACGTGCAACCCAACTCAGCATTGAAGGTGGCGGGGCTGACAATGAGATATCCACAAAGCCGCACAAGAACCTGGAGGATCTAATGGATACAGTTATCCATTTGATGATTGCATACAACATGGTACGTGCACATACAAAGGTCGAAGTTAATGGCATCAAAGGCAAACTCACAAACTCAAAAAAAAATGAGGCCATCAAAGATCTTTTGGCGTGTCACAAGAATCTTGGAATCAATTGAATTTGCTATGGTATATTAGCGGCATTCTGTGCGGCGGGGGTTCGTGGTTTGATGGTATGCTCAGATGACTGGAGAACAAGCTCAGTTAAAGGGGCTTTAGCACTAATTGACATTTCCGCAAAACTTTCAGGGGGTAAAAATCTAGTGGAGCCAGTGTGGCTACGTACTAATAAGTATATATGTAATTTACTGAATAAAAGTTTCTTCTCATCAGAGTCTTTTAACCCCACTGTACCTCTTAGATTTGATTTTGCACGATGCTTAGTATTAGACTTTGGTGATGCCTGGGTGGCGAATCGCGGGCTTGGTTCAAGTGATGAGGTCACCTTGACGGTACCCAGGTCAGCTAAACTCACAACCAGGATTGACCCGTTTTAGATTAGCTTTGTACTAGATAGATTGTAATTTAATTTTGCAAAGTTATTTATGAATTTAATAATCATGACTTCCTATCCTACTACTGCCCGGATGCCACAGTCTGAGTACCAATAGTAATTGTACGGCGGCATGCCTCCGTACATCATTGCGAAGACTCCGACAAGACGCAAGCTGAGTCAGGCGTTGTGCCCGCGAGTAGCACACGCGGGGGCATTGCGGGAGGTCGCGTGTATCACTTCACGCCAGCCCATAATAGGCAAAAGGTTCCTGTGTCTTTCAAGAGGAGTGGGATAACTAGGGATCCGCAGCAGGATGCATATTGCATTTGTGTGTGCTTGCAATATTCCAAATTGCTGGATTGGAAAGTGATTGCATGGGAACATCAATGTGTAAAATTGAATAATGCACTATCCACTGCAATTTTCAGGTTCAGGTATTTGAGATCGTGAATTTGCCAAGGTCAGGCGTGAGCTTTCTTTTTAGCCGCAATTAAAAAAGATTCATCCATCGCAATCCAATTTAGGTGATATTAAGAAATCAGTAATCATTCGGTTTCATTTCATTTTCTGCTGAAAGCATGCCATTCACGAAAAAAGGAAAAGAGCGTAAAAGGGAACTCGCGAGAAAGCGTCGGGCTGAGGAAGGAAAGTGTGAGTTACTCGCTTAATCTCAGTGTATATATATAGATATATATATATGCTTCCACATTTATGTGGCACCCTCATTGGGCCCCACTGAAGAACATGGGCTTTAGTCGGTTCAGATTGTGCCAATGTCATGTGGGCTCCAACAGGGAAGTCAAAGGATGTGTGCCGAAGAAAGCTCCTTGGCAGTATCTGATATCTTGTGTGCTTCAACACATAGTGATCCCGCAACCACTCGGGAATAGTAGCAGATCCCAAAAGACAAATGAGCGCAAAACGACCCGAATGAATAGGTTTTTTTCCTCCTCTCGCCCAACAGCACAAATATCAATGCCAGTATCAGCAAATATCACCCCAAGTGAAATTCGGAGGGTGGTGGATGTCAATCAGATCAAACGCATTCACTTTGGCCGTGTGGCAATTTTCTCTTCAACCGGATTACTCATTGCCCTTGTTGAATTCCGACCATTCACAACAATGAGTGAAGTCGAGGTCAATCAATGGGATGAATTATCACAATTCTTATTTCGCAAAAAGAGGTTCACTGACCCTATTGCAACAAATGGAGCATTACTGGAGGGATTTATGTTCGCAATTGGGTGGCGCAATGGCACCACGAAGAATGAACAATTTGGTCTGTATGGTAGTGCTGGCAAAATTGAAAATGCAAAAGATGAATGGCGGGACCGAGGTGCCAATCTTAGCTCGGTGGGTCGCATTCTAGGTCAATCCTTACGATATGTTGGGGATAATTTATTTCAGAAGATTCAAAATTGCTACAACTCATTGGGGGTTCCGTCTTTTGATCAAGTCAACTATGAAGGCGATATTCCGGCAAATCAGGGTGCATTTGAGTTCGCTTCCGCACTCACTTTCACCATGAATGGATTCAAAAACGCACCTCATCTTGATAAGGATGCATTGCTGTATGCTTCGGGATGGTGGTTTCAAGCTGATAAGCGGACCGGCCAAATTTAAGGAGATGTGTCAAAGCGGTGTACAGGGGGAAAATTGATTTGCCCAAATGAGCATTTTTGGATTGATCTATCCGCATGTCATGGGCTCGTTCAGGTAGTTTGGGCCAGTAGTACATTTGTTCATTGTACTGATCCAGAACAGGACAACAAAAGCGCAACACTAGTGGATATGTCCCCACAATGCTTAAGGAGGTTAGCAAAAACAATGCGGCAAAAAAGCAATGGCTATTATGAGATTGGCGAGAGAGCGGGCTATCAAATCAGGGATGGTAATACAATCTCATGCCGATTCAAAGAATGAGGAGATTTGCAAGTGGGTTGGGTAAGTAATGGTGAGGTAAGGCAGAGGACAATATACACCAGGATTGGATGGATTTGAGTGCGGGACATGGGGTGTCTCACATGAAAAAGGGGTGAAGTGGATTATGTACGGTGGCATGCCATCGTACATCGGTCCTGGTTTGTTGCTATTGTCCAGGATGCCAATGCTTCACACGCGAATCCTCATGCTTGTGCAGGTTCTGACAATGCTAAAAGTTCCTTACGCCTATGCGGGGGGCCATCGCTACACACGCCAATCCTTATGCCTGTGCAGGCTCCCGAAAGTTTACACGCCAATCCTTACGCCTTTACAGGCTTTCGACGATTCACACGCCAATTCTTACGCTTGTGAAGCTTCCCCACAATGCTGAAATTTTCTTTAGCCTGTGCAGGATCCCGAGAATTCACACGCCAATTCTTACGCCTGTGCAGGCTCCCAACAATTCACACGCTAATCCTTATGCTTGGGGAGGGTCCCAAAAGTGCTAAAATTCCTTACGCCTGTACAGGCTTCCGACGATTCACACGCCAATCCTTACGCATGGGAGGGTTGCCAACAATGCTGACAAATTCTTACGCCTGTGCAGGCTCCCAACAATTCACACGCCAATCCTTATGCCTGTGCAGGCTCCCAACAATTCACATGCCAATCCTTATGCCTGTGCAGGCTCCCAACAATTCACACGCCAATCCTTATGCCTGTGCAGCCTCCCAACAAGTCACACGCCAATCCTTACGCTTGTGAAGGTTCTAGCCAATTTAAACAATTCAATACATGAGTAAGACTAATAGCGTGTGACCATAGGAAAGGCCATGTTTCACGAATCTGGACTCGATTGCTCACATACGGGAACCTCCCGCTTTTTTACAGTTAAGAATGGGTATGGCTCTAAACCATGGGAGAAGAAAATATAGGAGAGGATAACGGCAACTATTGGCGCATTTTGAGAAAAAGAGGTTCACGAAAACAAATACTCACTCAAACTCTTGGTGGGGCACTTACAAAAATAATTCTCACGCAATCAGGGTTTTTCTCTAAGGAGGAAATAAGTAATTTTTACGTGAACAAAGAATGTAATAGAATTTGAACATAACAATAATTTAAGACAAATATTTTATTCAAAAGAAAGTATTACAAAAAATAAAAAGAGGAAATAATGACATTTTTTTTAAATTTTTATTTTTCGAGGAATTTGGAGACCATCCCGGTTATGTCCTCCTTTGGATAAGCCTCCAGTGCCTGAGCAAGGAGGGAGTTTAGTTCCTCCCGGAATTCCCGGTGCATCTCATTTCAATGAGTTGCATCCACGAAAGGAATCATGTGGAGCAAGCGACGATGCTCCAACAAGATTCGGTTGATCGAATCGTGGACGATGGCTCGAGGAATCATTAGGGTCGGTCGCAGGTCGGTGAATTCCTGGCGAGCGTCATCGTGAGAATGAGACGAGCTTGGCACCGGGGGGGAGGAGGCGTTGGGGTTCTCGGGGGCACTGGAAGGGATCTCTGGGGAGGGAACCGGGGTTGGAGTGGAAGGGGAAGATGGTGGAGTCGGTGAAGAAGAAGGGGGAGGGGGATGGGGTGATCCCACGGGCGTATCGTCGATGATGATGATCGAGCGAGGAGTGGCAGGACGATCTGGAGACGGTCAAAGAAAAAATGAGGAAAGGTGAATATGGATCGAAGAGAAAGAAGGGGTGACTTACCATAAGGTTCCTCCGTGGATTGCGTAGGAGCCACCTCAGGTTCTGGCTCACGAGTCGTATCGTCCTCAGGTGGTTGGGACGATGGACTCGGGCCAGGAATAGGTGGCTCTTCGGTTCGGGAGGGTTCTAAAAAAGGAGTAAGAGTCAGTTCACTTGACTCGAAAGTGAAAGTGAAAATGAAATGAAACTTTGGCTGCTTACCACGGAATAATTCCTCAGACCATCGGGTGCCACTCGGGCCTGGAGTGGGTTGCCGGGGGGTTTGCTTGCGAGGCAAACTGGGAACGGGAGAGTCGTGTCGGGGGGGATTCGGGGGGTTTGGTTCTATGAGTAATGGAAAAAAGTCAGTATTATTGCGTGAAGAGAAATGAGATAAAGAGGAGAAATAAAACTTACTTTGGCGTTTGAATCCCATCGGTGACAAGACATGGTGACGATCAGCCCAAGCTCGAATGTCCTCTTGCCATTGCCATCCTTCATCGGCCGGATAATCACTTCGCTCCGGTCGAGGAGTGAAGTGACCATCGGATGGTGGCCTAGGAGGGGGAGTGGACAAATCGATACTGGAGGGGACAGGGCTAATCGTCCGGAATCGTTCCCGTTGGCCTGTTTGGGGGCCCGGCGTCCATTCACGCTCGGAAATGGTTTCATCATCGTCGACCACAAAGGAGTCCTCGCGAGGGCGTCTTGGGCGAGAACTCGTCTGGCCTCGTGGTTGGAAGGGGCGGACAACGAACGAACATTTCTTGTGTGCTTGTCGGCAAGCATCACAAGCGTCGTTCGTCGTCGAGGAGCGAATGCAGGGGATACCCCGCTTGGTGCATAACGTGCACAACATCTAAAAACAAAACAAAACAGGTTAGTAACTGAATAGAAAGTAAGCAATCAAGAAAGAAAAGGAAGACATACGATGATTTATATAAATTTAAAACGGAATCAATATAAAAACGCTCTAGTCGGAAGTTTTTAAAAGTCTGGAAGGAAGTCGTGAAGAAAGAAAAATATTAATATCGGTACATAATGTTGACGAAAGTTTAATTGGAGAAAACCTACAAAGTAGATAGAAGTGGGGTTCTGAAAGTATTAGCAGGAAAAACAAAAAGCGAGCAGGAAGGGGAGTGGGGTTAGTCGAGTGCGAAAGAAAAGACTGGAAAGGCAGGAAGACAAGGGGGAATACGCACAAGAAGGACAAACGCGGGTGAGGTTGAGCGAAGTGGAGCGGGTGAGAAAGAAAGTGAAGTGCGTGTCGTGTGAAGATGGTCTTTTATACCAAGGTGAAGCTGAGACGATCTCAGCAGTTGCAGCACCCGCAAAAGTCTCAGCTTCAAGGCGTGTGGGCAAAATTGAAGCTGAGTCTCAGCGAATGCTGCAACTGAGAAGTGAAATGCTCGCGTGAGGCAGAAGAACAATGGGGGTCTGGCTGAGTATTTCAATTTATTTAATTGTCAAGCTGAGTATTGCAATTTATTGAATTGTCATGCTGAGTCAAATCCCCTTTGTTTCCTGAAATTGCCACCCGATCACCCAGGAGGGTGGTCGTGAGGCCCTTATTGATTGTGCATTGTGGGTGCAATGCACAAGTGACCGCGGCAAGATGACCGGCCTTATGGCCTGGTGATAGTCTTTGAACAAAGGGGGGGGCTGTAAGACAAGTGAATACAGCGTGAGCTTGCCTCGACCCATTGCTCAGGTTTTCTTTCAGGTCATAATTGAAATGCTCAGTGGCTGAACATTTTAATTGCACAGTAATTGAACAATTGATATAACAATATCAAATGCACCGCTGAGTATTGCAATTTATTGAATTGTCAAGCTGAGTCAAATCCCCTTTGTTTCCTTAAATAGCCACCCGATCACCCAGGAGGGTGGTCGTGAGGCCCATGTTGAATGTGCATTGTGGGTGCAATCCACAAGTGACCCATGCAGAAAAGCACCCGGTGCATTTGGTCACAAGTGACCGCGGCGAGATTACCGGCCATATGGCCTGGTAATAGTATGTGAACAAAGGGGGGGGCTGCAAGACAAGTGAATACAGCGTGAGCTTGCCTCGACCCATTGCTCAGGTTTGCTTTCGGGTCATAATTGAAATGCTCAGTGGCTGAACATTGGAATTGCACAGTGATTGAACTATAGATATAACAATATCAAATGCACCATGCTGAGCCATTGCTCAGTCGTTTTTGTATGCGCGCACTCTGAGCATTTGGCACAGCATCGGATGACATTTCAGCCAGGTGCAGCATTTCACACGCTTTGGTGAAGTGCTCCAAACTGAGCCTTCCAATGAACTATTGCAAAAAAGTTCATTCCATGGCTTTACTGAGCACTTTCCCACGGTGCTTTTGACCATGACATGCTCAGCTTGCGTGTGCAAATCGGGTGAAATGCAATGCTGAGCATGTGGCACATGAGCTACGTAAATGCAAACGATCGGAAGGTGCATGCACATTTGCTAGATGGATGCAGGCTCAAGTAGTATTACACCTTCCTGATCTGTACAGTACAGTCGACACTGTAGTACGCAGTACACCTTTGTAAATGTACTGCGGGGCAGAGCAAAAAGCTGTTCAACAATGTAACATGCAATAACGTCAAGCCATCGAGTCATATCTCTCACCTGCATCCCTTTGAAGCACCTTGTTGGACAGCTCTGCCTAACTACGGCACAGATGCGCATGTAATCCAAATTAATGTAAGTGGGTCTTAATGGGATGACTTAATATTTGGGTCTGACACAAAGAGTTGATTCACTCCGGTGCCATTGTTGGGGCAAACAATGACTGGCCCGCTTGTTCATTGTCGGGCAGCCACACGCTTTCATACGCACCCCCGATGGGTCATACACAGGCAACTTTCACACGCCTGGAAGACATTTTACTGCCAGTCTTCCAGCTGCCTATTTTCTTGGTCGGGTTGTCAGCTTGACTGCAGACGCTCACCCGCTTGCGCGTGGAAACCTGAGGCCAATCAGTGTGGATTTGCTTCAGCCTCATCCACATTAGAATAACAATCCCAGCCTATGATTGCTGAGGCTGGTCATGTTCGCGTGGGTATCTCCCACCGCGGGTCATTTTCTTCACGTTCTCACACGCCCCGCGCAAGTTGTGGCACCTGGCTTGCAGCCAAAAAATTCCTCGGGCGTGTGGCCTCTTTCTCCGGAGTTCTGTACGCGCGTGAGGCAAAGAGGCCAATGCCAATCTCGGTGGATTAGTACTCGCCTCAAAAGCCATAGGGGTGAATGTATATGTGGATCACGGCTCACGGCTGGCGCCCCCTTTGATCATCCCAGACATTCCCCCCTGAAAGCCCAGTATGCATCAGTCAGCAAAAAACTTCAGGCCAAACCAAAGTCATGTTCGGTGGCATGCCACCGAACATATCTCACCCGCCCACACACAAACATCCCCACAGTGAGATTGCCCTTTGAAACTGCCAACATTGCCCAGTAGGTCCCTGTGAACAATTAACCTGGGGAGGATACGCTCATTGTTCGCTGTCACACCAGCGAACATGACTGCATGCCTCTAATATGCCCTCCACAATAAGCTGCTACAACCCACCAAATTTCGGATGTGCTAATGTCAGCCTTGTTCCACCAAAGGTTTCGTAACTCGCTGCAGATCCAGCAGTCAAATGGTGCACCCACATTTTGGCCACCTTGCCTTGATATATGCCCCAAATCGGATATGAAAATTATGAGCCCAAGAGGCCCACCCCCATCAAGACCATGCACGTAACCACAGGCCATCCCCCCTTGACCCCATTGCTGCCTCTCATATAAGTTCCCCACCTGCGCTTGTTTGTCTTCATTCCGTTTAGCTACCCCCTCCCAATCATATAATTTCCAACTGTCCCCAAATAGTTCAAAATAGCCATCATGTCAACCCCTTCACAACCACTTTGCATTGGGATGATTAATATTCGTATTCAAATAAATAGTGATATAGCCTTAAATCCTGAGAATTCCCACTTAGCTTTTTGGATTATCCTATGGCACAATCAACACAACATATTCGTATATCTCCCCAATCACCAGCATGCTATTGGCTCTCTCCCGGGAACCCTTTCCCAAACGTTGATACCATTCCTTGGGGCACCCAAAACGTTCATGCACTGTGGTCCTGGTGGGGCATGGATTGAAAATTGCCAATCCAATCCTACTCAAATATTATTTGTTGAGGGAGTATTTATGACTGATGCCAATGATCCCTCCTCATCTCAGAAACCCAATCTAGCATTGATGTTCTTCACATGGTATCCAAACGTTCTATTCATAATGGAAAGCTTTCAAACACAAGATTTCAAGCTTAAAATGCCCAAAGAATATGACTGTACTACTCATTGTCAATGTCAACTCTTTACTCCGACATTTCCCGCTTCAAACTCGACGCCTGCTTCATATCCTGCTGTTTCATCATTGATTTCCAAGCAAAAACTGATACAATTACCCAGTGGATCAGACCTCCCCATGATGACCCCGCCCCATGCCATTATTCAAACCCCCCTCCTCCCTCATCAAAAGACCGGACTAGCTTTTCTCTGGGATCGAGAAATCCCCAATGGCCAATCAGCCCGTAACCTTTGGGCAACCTCACCCCCAGGATCCACTTTTAATGCCAGGCACATCATTACAAACAAGGTCGTTAGCTCATTTGAATCCCTTTCGACCAATACCCCTCTTGGAGGACTGCTTGCGGATGATATGGGATTAGGTAAAACCATTCAGGCCATTGCTCTAATTGGTACCTCCAAGGAGCGGATGATTGCAAACCCCCATCGCTCCACGCCCACCATGATCATCTGCCCCCCTCGCTTAATTACCAACTGGCAATCAGAAATATCCAAGCATGCTCAGGCTGGAGCACTGCATGCCAAAATCTACCATGGTCCCACTCGTCACTCATTATCCCAAGCCGACATCTTAAAATATGATATCATCATCACTTCTTACAATACTATCACCCAAGAATTTAAGCAAACCAATCCCTCTACATCATTCATTTTTCAAATCAATTGGCATCGTATAATCTTGGATGAAGCACAGTGAGTGGCTGAGCTTAAATGATTCAAATTACCTTTTATATCCAATAACCCTTGCCCCCTCTTATAGCTATATTTGCTCTCAATACACTGCCACTCACCGTGCCATTAATAGCCTCCTTTCATCCCGTCGAATATGTTTAACGGGCACACCTATTCACAACACCATTTATGACCTTTTGGGCATAATATCCTTCATCACTCAACCCCAGAGCGCCGATCAAGATAACTGGTCACCATTCATCCTGAGTAGTCTTTCAAAAGGTTGCAATGATATTTTGCATTTGGCATTGCGGCATTTAAGTTTGCGCCGCACCAAAACCACACATCTCGAATCTCTCCCCACTATTAGCCATCATTATGAGCTGCTCCCACTCAACCCGACCATGCAGCAAGAATATTCCACATTATATGAAGAATTCCTATCATCCAAAAGCAAAGGACCAGGAGAGTTTTTCAGAAATATTAATAAGCTGCGAATATGTTGTAACCATCACATCATGCTTAACACAATTGCGGAGGCGGAGCTGGAAGACCCCGAGGGCAGGAGCACTCAGGATAACTCCCCAAGAATCACACGAACTATTGTGGATGTGGAAACATGCATGATGAGTAGTAAAATTGCACACCTCCTACAAAGCTTAATGAAGAACAAACAAACAAGGTGTGGTCCAACGAAATCGGTGGTTTATACCCAATGGACCCAATTTCTAGATTTGTGCGTTAATTCTAATATGCATCCATTACCAATTGACTCCATCTGACTTTTTTATATTGTAGAATTGGTATTGCTCTTGCCCATCACTCTATCCTTTCAGCACGAATTGATGGAACAATTACACCACGAGCGCAGGACAAGGCGCTTGAGAATTTCTTCAATAATCCTGAATGTGAAGTACTCATTGCATCCATTGCCGCGGCTGGAACTGGCCTCAATATAACTTGTGCTAATGTAGTCTATTTAATGGTGAGGGGCCCCCCAAAATTCTCCCCTGATTTTCGGACCCTGACATCCACATTTCCAGGAGCCCAATTGGAACCCAGCCATTGAGGCTCAGGCTGTTGATCGTCTACATCGTATTGGCCAACAACGACCTGTACAGGTCATCCACTATATCACTCCTCATTCAGTTGAGGTCAACATGCGGAAGGTACCTTTCAAGCTCATCTTTCACTTGATTGTATTACTATTCTGAAATCATTCCTTATGGGAATGCCATATTCCAATTACCAATAGGTCCAAGAAAAGAAAAAATCATTAACTGCGTGAGCCTTACTGATATTATATAATTTGTGATTGACAAAGTTGATAACTCCTGTTGACTCTGGCACAGGTCCACAATTATGAACACCATGAGCTGGATCGAACTTCTTCAATATTTCCTCAATGAAAATGAGCAATAGAGTATTATTGCAAGGGAGACGGTGATACATTTCAATTCATATTGTCTATATTCTAACATATTTAGCAAGTTGTTGCATCCTTAAGAGATAATAATCAGATTTTATTACACCTGCACAAATAATTCACAAAATTTTAATTTGTCACAGTGCTATACCGTGACCAATTACTAAGTTATTGCAGAGCATCACCATTAGGCCTAATAACTGGCATGTCAAGTATCTTGAGGGCGCTAGTCTGCATCTTACTACAGCCTTTGAGCCAATCTTGATCAAATACCTGAAATGATAGGCCTTCCGGAATATCACCATCATCTGTCGATCGTAATTCTGGCAATCTATCAATAGTTTTTTTACCCTTTTTTTTAATCCGATTACAAAACTCTATGTCTCTATCCATTTTCAATACCAAATCATTAAATAACTGGGAGCGCCAGCGTAATCCCACTTTGCGGTAAACTTGACGGCCATTTTCCAGTACCTCCTCAGTATCTGAGCATACTCGAGGGTCATTGAATTGTGATGCTAGAGTGGGAAATTTAGCCGTATCACACCATTCACGACGGCGCTCACAGGTCTGCACATAATCAAGTAGATCATCATCAGACTTGGTCCACAATGAAGAAGAGATACAGTAACTAACTCTTTGACGAATCTTTGCGAGCTTTTGATTCTCTTTCTTTTTTAACAAATACTCGGCATCCTTTTGAATAGACTTCCATTCTCTTTTCAAATAAGTGAAATATCGCTCCATTAAAGCCGCCACGACCCCATAGTTGTTATGATCCTTGTTCCAACAGTAGTGATGATACTCAGTGCTGACAAGTGCGAGATGGAATGTACGGTAAAACACCATAGACATCAGCTCGTTGAACGGATGTTGCCATGAGCTCTCCCAGTCCCAAGTGAATCGCTTTAGTCCTAGCTTGTGGAGCTCATTTTCGCAGTAGCTTTGGAAACCCTGAGACTGAACCTGTGTTGATGGCTCATTGAACACATCCTCGGGGACATAACCGAGATGACCAGCCACTTGAATTGCAATTTCACGCTCTTCTGTGCTGAGTGGTGTTGGTAGTGAGGAAAAATCCTTATCCCTAACTTTGAGTAGGAACAGGCAATGTGCGTGTACTGCTGATCTCATTCCATGGACATTCTCTGGAAGTTCTGCCTTCAGCCATTTTTGTTGCTCCTTCTGGCTTGCACGTTTCGCCACATTGTGAGCTTTGCGGGCCTGGTTCCTTTGCTGTCTGACCTCGGATTGTTCAAGCATACTCTGGGCGAGGCCCAGCTGAGGATGGGTGAACTCACTATTTGATTGAGTGCCTTGCTCATGCGCTGTGAAATTGTCCCTCCTTGGTTCATCATTTCTTTCACTTTGAGTCGGAGACATGTTCTCATCCTCATCATCCACCATTGTTTCTCTTGATGTACTGGCATGACCCGTTCTTGGTTTGGAGGCATATGGATGATGACGTCCACTGACTTTCTCTTTATGGACCAGAGGTGAAGACGCATAAAGTTCATCCCCTGCTATGCAAATCATCAGTTAACACATTAAAACACTAATGAAGACTGGTCATCCTCACGATCTTCAATTGGCTCCTGAAATCGGACTGACTTGCCTTTAGGTGCCATATCTAACCCATGAAACAAACATATCAAATCATGAATAAGTTTCTACTCCAAAATTCAAATGACTTACTTTGATGAAGCGTCAATACTGGATTTCCCTCCGACAGACCGCTCCAAGTTACATTTTCCAAAGGTCTTTTTCGTCGCCCCCCATCCACGCGCCTTTCATCACCCACATGAACCTGCAATCCTGATGGAATATTGAGGGTTGGCTGTTTACTTTGGCCAAAGGGATCCTGGGATGCGACTGGACTCCGACCGGGATTAAGGAGGAACTCACGTGGAAATTTTGATTGGGGATTAGCGTGTGAGGAGATTTGAGGTGTGCCTTCTGGCCCCTGAGACACATGAATTTGTGTATTAGTGGGATTCGGGGGAATTGGAGTGACGGAAATATTTGGGATCGACCAAGTGCTTGAAGTTGGAGCCTTTGGATTGCCCACATCAATGTTAAGACCTGATACATTCATTGAGGATGCGATAGGGGTTGTGAGAGGAATGTTGGGACTCAATGGTGACTGTGTTTGAACATATTCTATGCTAGATTCACTATTTGAGTCATGAACAGAACCTGAACGGGATTTATGTGACTTGAAAGATGACATAAGGGCCGAAAAAGTACAGTAATATTTTTAACTAGATAAAACACCTCAGTATTATGATAAAATAGAGTGATATGAGATGAAATCTTTTCAAATTTAGAATAGAGAAATTCTATGAATAGTTGGAACTAAGTGTTGTGTGGAAGTCGGATAAGACTCTTTTGAGGAGAATCCTCCCTGCCTCCTCTTGAGCTCCTCCGCTTTTGTCGGAAACCACCCTGCACGGCCTACCAGCATATAATGTGATATTTCCTTGATCTGAAAGGGGACCCATCATCCATAGGTAATCATATTTGGTAACATTTCCGCCTCCCCATTGTCACATTTTGTGAATTATCCAAACTGCCAATATATGCATTGAAATTCCCCAACATTGTACATCTGTAAAGGGGTATATTCATGAAGGATTTACCCACAAAAGAGACATCACCTTTTCACAAAAGGCAAGACAATCCAAATCACATTCCAACTGATTCAAAGCCCGCCGTACTCAAACCAAATACCAAGACTTTAGCTGCACTCCAACCCCTTATGTAATAGAGTTATATAGTTATGTCTGTAATAAGGTTTAAACCATGTACGATGGCGTGCCAGCGTACATGGATTAAATGTTAATCCCCTCAATTCAATGGTAACACTTCACTAATGGAACCCCCTCAATGGTCAAACCCACACTATCACAATGTGTAAATAAACTAGAATATGTATGAGCATTGAGCAGCATGGCATTTTACCCAATTAAACGCCTAACCAATTCCGCCATCCAGATGAGACATGTTAAACTTTATCCACTGCAGCTCATGCTCCATTACAAATGGGATAAAATCCTCAGCTGGCTCAAATCATCTCCCCCTTCATAAATAATCACTGAATTTTATTTCCAATTAATAACACTCCTAAACACTTTCACATCAACCATAGATATTTATACACAAACCAACCGTACTCCCAATTCCTGCAACAATGACAACCCGGCCATATTCCTCAATGCGTATATGCATGTGTCAACACTGCTCAACTCAAACACATTCTTCCCCTGAGGGTGATAGGCAAGGAGTTGCCTTCACACCTTTCCAATATAAACAGCACATTAAAAAGCTCAAATCAACCATTGCACCCAAATCTCTTCCAAACATCCCTACTTCTGCATCAGGATCTGGGTGCCCACAAATTCTATTGGATCAAATCTTCCCAGCTGATTATTCACGTTTGACCCAAAGCACTTTCCCAACTCCAGCGGGTCTCAATTCAACTGCACAGAAACCATATAGTGGCAGTCAAACCCTTCCCCCACAAGACCTAGGAATGATAATATCTGCCATTCTATCATTAAGGTATAATTTACCCCGCAGGGCTTCACGCATACTCAACCCCGCCCTGAACCTGCTGATCAAGTCCAGTATCTCAAGCTCAGCTGGTCCCCCCGCTCCTGCATTCCATATACCTCAAGATCTGAGTACCATATTTGAACATCTCCAATTGGAGCCAGTGATTCAAAACTATATATGTTGTCCTCAATGTTTCTCTCTTAATGGCCTTACTGAATCAGTCACAACTGACCAACCCCACTGTCAACGCCATAATGACCCAAATGATCATGATCCCCCTTGCACACAATCATTAGGCAAATTCATCTATTCATCTGAACCCCACACCCAAAACACAACCAACATGAAGCAAAAATTTATACCAACAAAACATTTCATTTATCAACCATTCAAAAATTGGCTTGCCAGATTCCTCCAGCGGGCTGGAATTATGGACATTCTGCATCAACATCAACAATCCCAAACTCCCGAAGATTCCCCAAAACGTGACGTCTGGGATGGATTGGTCTGGAGACGCTTCACTGGCACTAGAAATATCCATGACCCCCCATTCATGTCCATTCCTGGTGCATTGGCCTTCTCCATATATGTGGACTGGTTTAATGCACATGGAAAGTCAACCCGGTTGGCTAGCATTGGACCTATCATGCTTATTTGTCTTAATCTCCCCCCAAGTGAAAGATTGAAGCCCGAGAATGTCTATGTTGCAGGAATCATCCCTGGTCCGAAGGAGCCAACTGCGCTTCAATTGAATTATCTATTAATGCCACTCATCAACGAGCTCAAAGAGCTATGGCAAGGTTACCATTTTGCACCCACCTCAACAGGTCCATCAGGATCCTTTATCCGTGTTGCCATCCTCACAGCCATTGCGGATGTGGTTGCCATGCGCAAGCTTACTGGATTTATTTCCCATTCAGGAAACCACTTTTGTAATTTTTGTACCATTCACAAAGCTCAAATTGAAGAAATTGGTCCTCAATTTCACTACACGCGCTCATACCAAAGTCATAAATCAACCATTGCCAAATGGCTTCGGGCAACCCCACAACAAAGACAAGCAATTTTCTCTGAGTATGGAGTGCGATATTCAATTTTGGAAGACCTTCCGTATTGGGATGCAACCAGAATGGTTAATCTTGACATAATGCATAATTTAATACTTGGAATTTTGAAGGATCATGCAACTTTCAAATTGTGCATTCCAGAGGCGAAATCAAAAATTTACTTCAGGTCCCGCAGGAAATCCAATGACACCAACAGTTCAGACTCAGATTCCATGACCTCCAACAGCTCTCTTGATAAAATCACATTGAGAGAGGCCCGCTCCCTGAGAAGAGACGCAGCAAAAATAATAAATGAGCCACTCCCCACTACTTCCACCCGAAAAAACTACTTCCCAATGCCCACCCCTAACACAGAACATCCATCTAGTGGTTCTGCGGAGATTCCTTCATTTGATGCCGATTACATCCCCACTTCTGAAATACCCTCTGAATTGGATATCACTGCACTGAGTGATCACCAGATCAAGGGTGAGGCTCTTGAGCATCTCCGACAAATCATATCTGAGACCATAATTCCCTCATCATGGACAAGAGTTCCCCGCAAAATGGGTTCCCCCTCTCATGGTAGCTTAAAAGCCGCTGAATGGGCTCTCTTATATAAGGTCTATATTCCATTTCTAATGCTCAGTCAACAGATGTCATTAGATGCACACCAATCTGCCAACACTCAAAGAAAAATGGGTCAGTCAGAAGAACTTGCAAATGAACTAGCCAAGAATACATTCCATTTGATTAGTGCTATCAACATTGCCACAAGCTGGACTGTTTCAATAGATGATGTGACTGCATTTGCTGAACATTGGAAAAAATTCCGCCTTTCCAATCAACACCTGTTCCCAAAACAGAAAAGTAAACCAAATCATCATTTTGCTGATCATATTCCCGAACTCTTCCAACGTTGGGGCCCAGCACAAGCCTCAGCCACATGGGGTTATGAGCGCTTGATTGGAGTATTTGCAAAGATGCCAACAAATAACAAGATATGTAAGTCAATTAATAAGATCAATATATTCACATTGATTAAACACCTGAACTGAATAAGACTAACTTTTTGCAACTCTGAATAGATGATATAGATAAAACCTTACTTCAACATATCTGTCGATGTTCCAACCTTTCCGTTCTCCTGAAATCCCCATCTGTGCCATGTGAAATAAAACAGCTTTTCGAATCACAGCCACCTGCCGTGTTCAATCACCATAAATATAACAAGCCATCCCGCCATGACCAACAAAATTATGATTGCCTGGTTGAGTACTTACAGACTTTTCATGCAACAAGGGAAATAGTTGATTGGATCAGCTTAGACACTACCGTGCAATCCACAAGTCCTCCCACTTCAAGGATTGTCTCACCTTGGTATTTTCCAGTTTCAAACATTAATATTGGGAACAATATATTTTCAACTGAATCCAAAAATATCAGCAACAGTGTGATATGTTTTCTGAGGGGCAACTCATGACAATTTGGTATTATTGATAGCATTTTCAAAGTCTCTGAGCCATCTAGCATACTGAACAATAACTTTCTGATTTTAAAACCTTTGAAGATTGATGTGAATTTCCTACCAGATTGGCCGCATCTGAATATTTATAAAGCTGTTGGTTTTGATGATGGACACTTGATTATATCTGAAGAAGAAATAGAAGGTAACTGTGGATTGTATGATAACAAAGCTCTGTCATGTGGACTGCTTGTAATGATAAAGCCGTTATTTCATGATATTTAGTCTACTAAAATGCAAATCTCTCAGATTCATTAGCAATTTTGCTAGTGAAATAATTGCCTCAAAATTTAGTGACAGAGACATTCCATTGTGACAAGCAAAGCCCATTATTTCACATTGCCACAAAGAAGTTACTATTTTGACATTGGGTACAGTGTGAATAAGCCAAGTCCAATGATCAAATGACCCACACACTCACCTTTCACAGCATCCAAAATTTCTAACTGCGCCATCATCATGTTGGAAGCGGAATCGGCTTTTGCGTACCCACACCCGCATGTGCACCCGCACGCGCCAATGCACACGCACACGCACACCCACCGGCACGCGCCAATGCACACGCCCACGCACCCGCACACGCCAATGCACACGCAAACGCACCCGCCCCCACGCATGCACACGCACACTTCATGGATGACCTGGTGAAGTCAAACCCCCCGCCTACATCAAGACTGGCTGAAGGACATCTTTGATGTGTGTGTGTGCAAACAGGTGGGTCTGGTGTAATTTTTACCAATCATCGGACGGTTGTGGGATGATCAGGCGGTGAGGAATCTGAGTTGAAGGCACAGGGGAACCAATATTATTGGATGTCACAGGATTTGGTGTAAGACCAGAGTGTGACGTGTGCTCGACGTTCGCTTGATTCTCGCTTGACGTGAGCTCGACTTTTATCCTGCTTGACGTTTGCTTGACGTGAAGTCAATCGCCGACGATTGACACAAGATTCGCCCCGGTGATATAAATACTACTTATATGAATTGAAGAATTCTTAATAGTAATAATAGAGAGAAATTCTTATGATAAGAGAAAATAACCTACTATTTATGCTTAATATAATAGTTTTGGAAGAATTTAAACCAAATAAATTAAATAAAACTTATTTAAATTGTATTTACAAATAAAAATAAAAGAAATTGCAAATCTTTTTGATTTTACTTGTAAGTGAGATTTTTAAGAGAATTAGAACAAAACAACTGAAAAATTGAAGTAATCACGTCAAAAATTATCATTATAATAAAGATCACCTTTGGTATTTGATAATATAGAATATTTCATATATAAAGAATAAATATTTTAACTTTTGATTTTAATTTTTTATTGTTTTGATGCATCTGAGGGGAAAATAGAGTAAAAAGACCTCTATTTATAGTGAATACCTCCCTTCTAGATTCCAGTAGGCTTCTAGTAGACGTGTACTGATGGTATCCACTGGAAATAATCAGTATTTTAAAGTTCGGTGATGATTACGTCATGATCAAACCATCTTATCTCATTATTGATTCATTATTTAGAGTTATCACTATAACTCTAAGTTTGATGACATCATAGGCTTGGAAGAAGCCTAAATTTTGTGGATTTTCTTAGCATTAATAATAATATAATAGTATTAACCAGTCTTTTCACTTATATAACTGTTAAACTTAAAATAACATTACAGTGAGTGATCATAAATCATCAATTTTAAGCTCAAACTTTGATAATAACTAGCTTTCAAGCTATACATGCTGCAGATATTTTGATAGTGAATTCTGATAGCCTGGAATTCCCTCATTAAGCTTCCAAGAGCACTTAATTGCATAATCAAAACTCTATTTTTGATGATTTTTCTTGTATCTCATCTTTTCTGTCAAAATTCAATATTTTAAACTTCAAACCTTGATTTCAAGGGGTTATACCTTCAATGTTATGATAAGACTACATTTACCTTCACGTATGAGCTGTTAGAATCTGAATATCTACTTTTTTTTAAGTTTGAACCACATTCACAACAAAGTGATCAACAGCTGTAGTAATTTTGTTCAATAATCCCTTACAAGTTATAACCTTGTTTATAGCTTTACAAACAAGATTCATATCTGGGTTCTTAAAATAACTATGCGGTGCCTTTATTTTTGGTTTAACTCTTTATCATGTATATCTCAAGAGATATTAGCTAAAAACCATGAATATATGCATTGACCAAAAAAGTTCATATATTCAGCTTAATTCCTTAATTATTGACTTTAGAGAATAGTCATAAATTGTTTTATGTGTAGTTCTTCATGGGAAATTTATTGGTGAAATTTATTTCACATGTTGCTTCATTGGTTTCTGAGTTAAATAAGATCTTGTGTCTTTTTTAGGACATTATTACTTATTATTCAGTAATTATTGACTCTATGGATATGCAATAAAAATGATATATGTGTATCTTACCATGAGGAATCTAATGTTTTAATTTATTTCACATGTTTACTAATTAGATTCTAAGTTAATTCAGAGTTTATACCTATTTATGGCATTTTCACTAGTTCTAAGATAATTATTGTCAGCCTGTGACTCAAAACCAGAGCACAAGCATGACAGCCAAAATACCATAAACCAATGGTATAGCCAAAATACCACCAAAACATGGAACTGAGCCAAATTAGCTCAAAAGGTATCAGAAGAAAGAGGAAACTTACCTCTTTCTGAAAATATAAGTCCCATCACCATAGGACAAGAAACAACAAAGTTATTCCTGCTCAAAGTTATTGCTGAGCATAAACCTTAATTTTCCCCTCTCATCTAAAATCTAGAAGGAGAGGCTTAACCCCATCAAATGGGTATTCAAAATGAAGCTCTAAGCCAGGGCTATCCAATGGTACCAGCTAAACTGAGCTAGCACCAGTATTAATTGAGTTATGGTCAAATTCAGACCAAATAAGGGTGAACAAAACATTCACCTCTCATCTAACTTTTACAGTTTTAGTGTGAGATACCCAAAGTGGGGTCTTTTTTGAAAGAGCACAACCAGGGCTATCTGATGGTGCCATCCATTTCCTCATAACTCAACTACAACAGAAGTTATTGGCCAAACAAGCTTAATACAGCTTTTGACCAGACCACGCCAATGTACAAAAATACTTGCACATGGGATAGCTTTGTCATATTTAATGATAACCATGTCACGTTGGGTACCATTGTGTAGAGCTCATACAGGGCTATTCAATGAACCAACTTTGAGCTTGATATCTCAAAAACTGACAGAGTTATGACCATTTTAAGGTCAAAATCCCACCTGCTGTCAGATACAGCCTTACCATGGGATAATATCCCATAACCATGAATATGAGGTGTCAAATAGACAAAGAAGCATGTTTTTACTTCAATACCTCATATGTCAGTCAATACTGGGGTCCCATACAGTTTCTGTACAGCATTCTAGGGGTCATACACGTCAGAATCAGGCTGTGAGGTCCCCAGATGAAAATTTTCACCCTGTATTGGTCAAAACTGCCCAGATGTGGTTTCAAAACCACATCTGAGGCCAATACAGGGTATACAGGCTGTTTGCAAACCACAAGCCTGTCCTGGAGAGTGAAAAATCTTCACTTCCTCTACGTGGAAAGGTCTAGCAGCCTTTCCACCTCAATTTCAGGATAAAAGGAGGGCTTTTCACAGCCAAAAACCTTTCCTCATCCTGCTCTTGAATAACCTACGTAGTAAACTGTCAAAAACAGTTTTACTCTTGGTTAAATAATCAGGTATACTCTTAATTTAAAGTATTGTAGTCTTTATTATTGTAATCCAACAGGTAAAGCTGCACCCAGGGCTTTCAACAGTGCTCACCACCACTATATCTCTATAGTAAAGCCCTTTAAATCTTAAATTAAATCATTTATTATCAATATTATCATCTTTTAAAACCATTTTACCGTGTCACAGTCATAGTTAAAGCTTGTAAATACTCATATACACCTTTATCATAGACTCAGCCTGACAATTATTATGAGTATAATTATTTTAAAGTTTTTCTTGTCACCTTTTTGAATATGTGGTCATATCTCAAAGGCTCACACTGAAGCACCCCCACCTCATCTCATGCACACATATGCTACTGCATCTCCACTGTATAATCAACATACTCATTCGTGCCCTGCCTGATCAGCTCAGAAGCTTACCATGGTTATGCTCCTTCACCCCCCTCTCATGTTCTAAATTTTCTATCCTATTCTCACACCATCTGCTAATAAACTCTGCCAGATGACCATTCTTATGCTTACCCCAAAGTCTGGCTTGCACAAGACCACCTACAAACCTCATCTGTATACCATCCTGATGCATCCACACCCCTGCCTCGTCATGTCTGCAGCTTACCATGCTTACAATCCTGCACTGCCCTCATTTTCTCAATTTCCCTTGCTTATGCTCATGCAATTAATGGCTTCCACACTGAGGGCTGCTCATTTCCCCAATTGAACATTCATACACCCCTGGAAAAATTTGCTTATGCATCATTTCCATTTTCAGCAACCTCCTGTTTCAAAAAATAATTCCCAATTCCCAATCACCAATTCTCTCCCTCAATTTCATATGAGTGAAACTCCATCATAGTAAGTGTTTAGAGACAAAGGGTAAAGTGGATTGTTGGCATAAATGATGAACCAAATCACAGAAATATGCTGAGTGGCCTTCTCTGCCAACATCTTCTGGGGGAATTGGGGGGGATATTCACAATGTTGTGGTTAGGGTTGAAATCATGAGACAGGAAAGATCAAAACTGATAAGCAGACTATTTAAGACTCAACTTTTGTCTTCTGTTTCTACAACAAAACCATTTTATTTCATACCATTGAAATGGAACACTTTGCCTATTGCTTACCTCATGGGGGTTGAATAGTTCAAAAATTGACTTTAGTATTTTTCTCACTATTAAATTTTATTCAATTTCTCACAGGGAAGTGATTTCATTTGAATCAGAGGAAATAATTTGCAACCCATCGCCTCTTTTAATTTCCTGACAGATAATATTTTGCAAATCCATTACAAGCTCAATATATATTTATCAAAGATTCCAAGACTGTTGATGGGAACATTTCTTTTGGTGAGCTTGTGGTTCTAAAATATTTTTTTCTATGAAATTCACTAACTATTGAGCTTATTCAAATTTATATTCAACTTCTTTCAAACTTTTGCATATTCTCCAATATTGTATTACCTAAAAGATAATAAATAATTGAGATCTTGGATTCAATTTACTTCCACCACTTTCATAAGTCCTGCATTTTTCATCAATTTTGATCTTTTCATTCTACAATTTCAATAAAGTTATCAATCAATTTGTCAATATCTATTTACTCAACAAACGACCTTGGCTATGCCCCAAACCCTGAGAAATTCAAAATAATTCAATTAACTATGAGCTTTAGCCCCACAGAGTCACAGTGAAATCTTTGATATGATCATTAGTAATGAATTAGGAATTGAAGTATAGAGCCTGGTACATGAAAATAATCAAGATACACAAGTTCTTCTGGAAAATGAGCATAAATTCCCCTTGAATATTTGTAATCTCTCAAAACCTGATAGTTTTCTCATAGACTTTGTTTCAGCTCAGCCTCCGAACGCTCAACAACCAAATTTGAAAACCCACAAGAAACAAAAGTCTGTTGAACCTTGTGTACCAACAGAAGATTATGTGAAAGATGATTTAATTTTAATTGGTGAGGTTCAAATTATATGCAAGGAAAAATCTGTCTCAAACATCACCAAAAGAATTTCCAGGATGGAAACAATCCAAAATGATATTAAAATTCCTTATTATGTATTTCAAACAATTGGTGAATCAATGAGCCTCCTCAAGATGGATCCAAACTGCAAGTCCAGTACTCATTGGATAAAAAATTGATAAAAATAGCTTCTTACAATTTATGGATATGCTTGGAGGTGGGGGAATCTCTACCTGAAGGATCTTGAGTGGCAATTGGAGCTTGAGGCAAAGTTTTAGAAAAAATACTGAATATAAATGACACCAAAAAAACAAAAAAACCTGTAAATTTGAAGATGCAAAAGATTCTTGGGATAAAGGTTTTGGCATTATCAATCTTGAAGCTTACCATAATGAGAATGAACCTCTTCAAACCGAAATTCCCCTGGTACTCAATGAAACAATCCATGATTAAACCCCTCCCACCTCTTCTCAAAAGACTCAAGCATTTCAAGAAAGTGAGAAAATTAAACATGATACAATTGGTTGAGATATGACTGATATAATTCCTGAACCTGAGCCCAAGGTTTCAACCTCTGCTAATGATCAAGAAATATTTTTACCCAACATTGAAGAGTTTGGAGAGATTTTCAATTCTCATTCCAGTATTACTCAAGAATAATGGAAAAGAGGGCTTGATAATATCAATAGTACTTACAAAAATAGATGGGACAATTTACCAAAAAATGATGCTGATACATCCCTTCCTGTTGGTATTAAGGTGATCAGTAACCAAGAGCATAAATTGTTGGCCTGGCTTGAGGAGCTTGAGATTTCAGGTGATTTTTATCTTTGTGAATGATGCATGATTATTTGGCTTTTGACTCATGTGATATACATTGCAATATATAGGGTTAGATTATTTAAGGCAACAGAAACCAAAGCATTTCTGAGTAATAACATTTGGAATCTCAAATTGATGAAGGAACCAGTGATACCTCCATATAATCTCCCAAACTCTGGACACTCCTTCTTCAAAATGGTTCAGAGTCTTCTTTACCACTCCAATCAAATTAAACATGTTTGGACTAATTTTATGTTTTAATCCATTAGTTTAGCTGCACACAATGTGAATGCACTCAAACCATATGTGCAATCAATAAAACATTCCACCGATCCTCTTGGACACAAATGTGGAGTGGATGAATACCTTTCCTCCTTCTTGATTAACTCAAAGAAACATGCAACACAACTTACCATTCAAGTTGGCAGAGCTGAAAATGAGATATCAAATAGCCCCACAAGAGCTTGGAGGAACCAATGGATACAGTTATTCACTTGATGATTGCGTACAACATGGTATGTGCCCATGAAAATGTTGAAGTCTACAGCATGAAAGAAAAACTCATGAGCTCAAGAAAAATGAGGGCATAAAATACTTTTTGACATTTAACAAGGATCTTGGAATAAAGCAAATTTGCTATGGTATATCAGCGGAATTCTGTACAGCAGGGGTTTTTCCTTTGATGGTATGCTAAGATTACTGGACAAAAAGCTTAGTCAAAGGGACTTTATCACTCATTGATATTTCCAAAATACCTTCAGAGGGTAAATGTCTAGTAGAGCCAGTGTGGCTAGGTAGTGATAGGTATATATGTAATTTGCTGAGTAAACCTCTCTTCTCATCAGAGTCTTTGAACCCCACTTTACATCTAAGCCCTTCACTTGAACAATGCTTGGTATAAGGCTTGGGTGATGCCTGGGTGGAGGAGAAAGGTTTTGGTTCATATGAAGAGGTCACATTTACTTTACCCAGGTCAGCTAAGCTTACAACCAGGATTGACCCGTTTTATATTAGCTTTGTATGAAATAGATTTTAATTTTATTTTAAAAAGTGATTTATGAATTTAATAATTTTGACTACCTATCCTACCCTGGATGCCTCAGTATGAATGCCAATACTAAAGAACTTTGTATGGTGGCATGCCTCTGTACGGCATAGATAATACCACAACATGACACAAACTCAGTGAGGAAGCTGTGCCCGCATTGACTTCATGCAGGGGCAGTTGTGCCCAGAATTACCACTTCTTCTTTCAAAAGGACAGGCAGGATCGGGAATCTGCAGTGGGGTGCACAAAAAAATGTTGATGGGGCACATGTTCCACTTCCAATTGTAGTTGCTTGTGATACTAGAGATGGTTTCATTTGAAACCCATTTAATGGGAATAACAATATATCAAATTGAATAATGCAGTATCTACTTCAGTGGATTTGGTTCAGGTATTTGATATTGCCAATTTGCAAAATTCTCATCTGATCTTTTATTGTTAGTGGCCACTAAAAAAAATTCACCAACTGAAAAAAAATTCAGGTGAAATTCATAATCCACAGAAAAGTAACTAATATTTTTGTTTCATTTACTCTTCCCCTGCAAGCATGTCATTGACAAAAGAAGGAAAGGGGCGTGAAAAGGAACTAGCGGCAAAACATAGGGGGAGGAAGGAAAGTGTGAGTTTCTCAGGTATTTTTAAGGTATATATAGATATATCAATGGGCTGGAATTCATGTAGCACCCTCATTGGGCCCCATGGAGGAACATTTTATTCAGTTAATTTAGATCAATCCAATGCCCTGTGGGTTCCAAAAGGGAAGTCATGGATGTGTGCCAAAGCATGCTCATTGGGAATGCGGCATTATTTGGAATTCAAATGGTATTCAGCATTATCTCATATCATTTCTGCCTCAACACCAAGTGATCCCTCAACTAGTTGTGAATAGTGGCACAGAGGATTGTGGATTTTACTCAGGTCAAATGCATTCACTTTGGATATGTGGCAATTTTCTCTTTGGACGGATTACTCATTGCCCTTGTCCAATCCAGACCATTCAAAACAATGAGTGAGGTTGAGGTCTATCAACAGGATGAATTATCACAATTATTATTTTGATAAAAGAAGTTCACAGACCTGATTTCCACAAATTAGGCATTACTGGAGAGATATATGTTTGCTATTGGGTGGTGCAAATGCAGCCCAAAGACCAAACCATTCAGTATTTACCGAAGTCTTGCTAAAATTGAGGACACAAGAAAAGAATGGTGGCACCAGGGTGATGATATTAGCTCAGTGGGTTGCATTCTAGGTAAAGCCTTATGATATTTCCAGGATAAATTGGTACAAGTCATTAGGGGTGCCCTTCTTTGATCAAGTCAACTATGAAGCCAATATTTCTGCAAATCAGGGGGAGTTCAAGTTTTCTTTCACACTCAATTTCATAATGAATGGATTCAAAAATTAACCCCATGTTGATAAGGATGCATTGTTTGATTTTTTGGGATGGTGGTTCCAAGCTGGTAAGCGGACCGGCCCAATTCAAAAAGATGTGTCAAAGCATTGTACTGGGGGGAAATCGATTTTCCCAAATGAGCATTGTCAGATTGATCTATATGAATTTCATGGGTCCATTCAGGTAGTGTGAGAAAGTTGTACATTCTTTTCTTATACTGATCCAGTACATAACAAAGAAAGCATGACCCTAGTGGGGATATCCGCAAATTCTCTAGGAGGTTAGCAAAAACAATATGGCAGAAAAGCCACAGCTATTGTGGTACTTCCAAGTACAATATGCAACAGGATTGGATGGTTTGGAATTGATGATATAGGGTGGCACAAATGAAAAGGGGTGGTAATGGCTCATGTACAGTGGCATTCCACCTCCAATGGTCACATACTGAGGTTATAATCACAATTCTGACTTGTTTTCAATAATGGGACCAGCCAGTAATCCCTGAAAATGGGAATTACCTCCTATGATGTTTGTATGCCTCATTGCCACTCAACAGGGCGTGGAAGTCCTGCAGGGATTTGGGGTCATGTGGATGTACTGTATCCCTGAGCTTCATAGGAATATCAAAGAAGCCTGCACTTCACATGCCAATTCTCCCCTGTGCTTCACACACCAATTATCCCTCTTGTCCAGGAACCCTGCACTTCACACACAAATTCTCCCGCTTTTCCAGTATACCTGCCTGTCATACACAAATCCTCCTGCATGTCTACTGTACCAGCACTTAACACACAACTCCTTAAGCATTACCAAGATTGTGTTGCTTAACATGCAAATACTTATGTGTTTTGAGGATTCTGGCCATTCAAACACAAATCCTTATGCATTTTGAGGATTCCAGCCATTTGCATGCACCAGTTTATGGCCATTCAAACATAAATGCTAATTCATCTCTAGTATACCTGTGCATCAAACCCAAATCCTTACACTTGTCCATGATACCGGCCCTTCACATGCAAATGCATACACATGTCTAGTATACCTGTGCATAAAATGCAAATCCTTACACTTGTCCAGGATCCTGGCCTTTCACATGCAAATCCTCATGAATGTAAGCTTAAGTGTGTGTTACCTTAGGAATGGAAATGACTCATGCATCTCAGGTGGATTGCTCACATGCGGGGAGACCCAGTTTCACAAGGGCTCTTGGGAAAAACAAGAGTGGCCTGGCACTCATGGATTTGCAAACTCACTTGGAGGGCTGAAAGGGATTAAGCAAATAAAGAGAATATATTTTCTTAAAGTAAAATAAGAGCAAGTACAAGATATTCCAAGAGATATGAATGAAGCCAAAGGCCAAAGACACAACCAAATGAATTCGCAACTCACTGTTTGAACCTGCCTGAAAGAACAATGGAATTAGCAAGGAATATTACCACCAATATCCACTTACAGGCAAAGAGAAAGGTGCAAATGACTTACTTAAGAATATTGTATTGCAAAATGAATGATCCATTTTCCAAGTGAATATCGCCATGAAGGTTGGAATTGATGTTGAAGGCTTGGACATATATCTGTATCCAAAACAATGACAAGTGCTCACAAAGTCGTCATGGTGATGCTTACAAAAAAAGGGTAGAATACCGCTGAAGGTGCATACCAGGAGTGTGACTTACTTTAGGTAATTCCTCTACCCACCACAAACCATAAAAATCAAGCTCTTGAAGGCTTGGGTCCCATATTTTCAGGTTACAAGGAATGAAAATCCTTGACCAGTTAAATTCAACTCTTGAGACTTTCAGTTGGTTCCCAAGTGGATCTTTCTGGGTCTTGACTTATACCTTTCCATTCCACCAACTACCATACTTTTCCTTTCTTTCTCTTTGAATCCAGTATTTGAGAGACTTCTCATTCCTCCTCTTCTTCAATAAGGATTGGAGGAGGAGGCTCTTGATTCTGATTTGGGATTATTGATGTCTTGACTGGTTCAAGGAGGGAAATATGGAAGACTGGGTGGATGGATTTCGATTGAGATGGAAGCTTGAGGTGGTAGGAATTAGTACTGTCTTTCTTCAATATTGGAAAAGGACCCATCCATATTTATGACAGTTTTTTGGTGGGTCTTGTTTATTTGATGTTCTTGGAAGAAACCCATACCATTTCACAAGGATTGAAAACAGGTGAAATTTCCCTACTTTTATCTGGATACCTCTTAAACCTGTTTATGGCAACTTCAAGTTCTCTCTTAACATCTTTCTGTACTTATTAAGTTCCTGTTCAAAGCTTTCCAGCAGGAGCATCTTGAGTAATATGAACTGAGTCAAATTGAGGATCTCTTTCATAAACAGTAAAAACAGGGATTCTTTTTTTGAATAGTGGTCAGAATTATTGTAGGCAAATTCAGCCAGAGGGAGCCAGGTGTGCCAATAATCTTGATGATAGCTGAGAGAAATACAAAGGTACTGTTATAGTATCTGATTTGCCCTCTCTGTCTTTCCATCAGTTTCAGGGTGGTAAGAAGTTGGAAGATATCTTGAAAACTTGAGCTTTTGAGATAAATTGGTCCAGAAAGAAGAAATTAAGGGGATCACTTTCAAAAACAATGCCTAAAGGAAGACAATGCTTTGAAAATATATTGTTGATGAATAAATGTGCCAGATCCAGTGAAGTAATTGAAGAAATGTTTGGAATGAATAGTTCCATTTTTGAGAATCTTTCCAATATGACCAGAATTGAATCAAAGGAATTTGACAGTGGCAGTTGAATTATAAATTGCATTGAAAGAGAAATTCAAGGACCATTTGGAATTGGAAGAGTTTTGAGGAGTCCAAAATTCTTCAAATGAATATTCTTGTTTCTTGAACACTGTTGACAGGATGAAAAATAATCCTTAATGAATTGAGTCATTCCAGACCAGTGGAAACCCTACTTGACAAGCTTGAGAGTCTTTTCTTGGCCAGGATGGCCAGATAAAAGAGTCATGGCAATTGTGAAGTATGCTGAGTTGAATTTTGGGGTCATTTGGGACCACCACCTTCTATTTGAAGAGCAGAAGTTTGGAAGAAGGATCAAGAGAATAATCAGAAAAAGATTTACCTTTTTCCAAGTCTTGCAGGGTACTTCTATATTGAGGATCTTTCCATAATTCCTTCTGCATTGAGTCAATCAAATCTGAAAAATATTCCACCTTGACTGCAAAGAATCATGAGCATTGGAATTCATCTTGCTTAATGTGTTGCTGAAAATTGATTGCATTCTTCCCTATGAAATCCTCCCCCCTCTCTGGGTAAACATCATCCTAATGTGACAATGCAATTCAAAGAGTAGCCAGGCAGCTAGGGAGGTAAGTGATTGAGAAATTAAATTGGGAGAGGAATTCAGCCCAGAAAGCTTGAAGGCAAGTGATGACCTTGGAGTTTATGAAATATTGAAGTGAGGAGTGATTGGTGAGAACTTCAAAAGGAAAAGATGGGGAAAGAAGAAACACCCTCCAGCTCTTGAGAGCCCTGACTATGCCAAGGAGTTCCTTGTCATTAATCTCATAGATGAGGTCTTCTGAAATATGCTTGCGGCTATCAGATTCAATGGGATGTTTTTCTCAGTCAGTAACCTGACTCAGTACAGCACCCAAGGCATAATCAGATGCATTGGTCTCTACAATGGTGGGTAGAGAAGGATTGAAGTGGGAAAGGATTGGAAATGTGGTGGAGGCCTCTCTGAGTTTGTGAAACTTATTTAGGGCTTCCTCCTTGAGGGGAAAAGCTGAAACTTTCTTGAGGAACTTTGTAAGTGAACTGATTTTCTTAGAATAATTCTTGATGAAACAGCGGTAAAAGTTTGAAAATCCAAGGAATTATTTGATAGCCTTGAGTTTTCTTGGAGGAGGCCAATTATGAATTTGCTGTACTTTTGCTTGTTCCATCTTGAGGTCTTCAGGAGAAACCACATAACCTAAATACTCCACACATGAGAAATGGAAAAGGGACTTGGACGCCTTGGCAAAAAGGCTATTGGTCCTAAGTCTGGCATGAAAAGTGGACATATGAGTGAAATGTTCTTCTTCAGACTTGGAAAAAAACATAATATAATCTAAATAAGCAACCACATAAACATCAAGAACATCAGAGAAAATATCATTGACAAGATTTTGAAAAGAGGGAGCATCATTGGTGAACACAAATGGCATAACCAAGTACTCATAACAGCAATATTAAGCTATAAATGCTGTCAAATGTTCATCACCTTCCCTGATTCTCAGAAGGTTATATGCACCACATAAATCAATATTGGAGAAGATACAAGAAGAATTAAAGACAGTAAGAAGCTGATTCATAGGAGTAACAGGATATTCATTTTTCCTAGTAACAGAATTGAGTTTGTGTAAATTAACACAGAAATGGAGGCCCCCATCTTTCTTTTTGACACAGAGGACAGGTGCTCCTGTTGAGGAGGAGCTTGGCTACATGAAACCTTTCTCCACATCCTCTGAAATTTAGGCCCTGATTGTATCTTACTCTTGGTTTGATAAAGAGTAGATCACCCCAGCTGCAGGTAGAGACCCCTCCAGCTTGATATCATGATCACAGATTGATTAAGGATCTTTCAACAAATGTCATTACATATGTGTTTTTAGTCCTATGGTAAATTATTCCATTAAGTAATTGAAATCTTCATTCATCAGATGATTTGTTCCATATCTCATCTAAGGCATGTATCAAGGAGTTATCTTGAGATTCCTTAGTAAGTAATTGGCATAGGGTGCTACAATTCTTATCCTGAGTATAAGTGTTTCTTACTTCCTCAAAGAACTTGGTCTTCAGGTCTGTAACACTGATTCCTTCTATTGGGATTTGTGAAGAATCTTCTTCTGGCACATAATCATTATTGTCAATGTCATTTAGTAATGGCTATCTTCTTAGTTCATATGCATTATTGTGAATATTTCCAGCTTTGTGTAGTATTGTTGTATTACCCCCATTTTCTTGTATGGCTTTTTTCCATCTGAGCATATGTCTTTTGGGTGTTTTAACCTTTTGAAGTGATTTAAAAACAGTGCAATCTGTTATAACTTTAAAGCCACACCCTTCAAGGAAGTAATTAAGTCTATCCAAGGCCCAGACAATGCATAAACATTCCATTTGACTTTCCCCATATCTGTATTCAGTAGTTTTGATTTGCCTAGATACAAAACATATGGGTACTTATACAGGTTGGCCATAAATAATATGAACTTGATTATGTGCAGCTCCTATTTCATATCCTTATGCATCAATATGAAGCTTGAGGGGAAGCTTAAAATCTGGTATCAGTAAGAGTGGAGCGGTGGTTGAGGCTTGTCTAAAGGATTCAAAGGCTTTGACTCTATCAACAGTCACTTCAAATACTGTATCTTTGTCACACAACTTACAAAGATGGCTTGCTATGGATGAAAAGTCTTTAATTTGCTGCCTGTATTATCCTGGAAATCCCAAAAATGAGTTAATTTCCTTCTTGTTCTGAGGCATAGGCTTCAGTATTACTGCTGCATCTTTTTTTTGTCAATTCCAAGTGATAGACCAGATAATACATGTACTGAGGCTTTGCATTCTGTAAATCCAAAATGACATTTCTTCAAGTAAATTTCCATGTTTACAGATTTTATTTTTTTCAAAACTCTGGATAATCTGTACATATGTTCCTCCCAAGTCTTAGAACAGAAATGCATTTCATAAATGTAAAAGATTCACCATCCTTCTTAAAGCTCTTCACAAGATATTTAATTCATCATCCTTTGGAAGTTTTAAGGTGCATTTTCAATACCAAAAGGTGTTCATGAATATTCATACACTCCACAATGAACAAAAATTATCAAATACTTCATTGCCCTTGGTGTTAATTGTTTTGATGGATTCCTTTAAGGACATCCATAGTGGCTATATACACTGCTTGAGATATTTGAGTTAGAGAAATTTGGATCTTTTGTATGGGATATCTGTCTGGGACAGTGTAAGTGTTTAGAGCTCTTAAATTCCCAACCATTCTGGATCTTCCATTATTCCATGCCACTAAGACTGGTGTAGTTATTTTGACCTCTTAATTGTAGTCAACCTTTCTTATTACCCCCAGGGCCAGGAGTTCTTTAATGTGAAGCTTGAGGGCTTCTCTTGATTTTGGAACTTCTGGGTAGGAAGGCCTTCTCAAGACTGGTGGATAAGATCTCTCATCATTCAAAATAACGTCAACTTTATGTCCAATAATTGCCAATAGCGGTTCTCTATCTGATGCAAAGGCTTGTTTCTGGTCATATAAAAGGGTAGAGAGTTCATTTTCCCATATATCAATGAGATGAAGACTTACTTCAGCTTCATTGAACTGTTCTAACTCTAAGTTTATAGGTGATAATTTATTCACTGTTATTTGTCTTTTAAAAGGTAAAAAGGCAAATTCTCACTTACTTTGTCCCCAATAGTAAAGTATCCATCTTTATTATGTAAATCTATGCCATACATTATTAAATGCTCATTTCCCAATATGAAATGAGTACTAGCGCAGTTTAATATAGCAACAAATTCAACAGTAACTCTAAAATTCCCATTGCAATGTGGAAATATTACTGTAGTTTCAAATATTCCCAATGATTGCATTGGATTACTTGCTCTCTTGAATTTTATGCCATCAATTGGTAACAATTTATCTTTAAAATTTGGTACATACTTATTAAGAAAATATTTTCCAACACAGGAGCAGAAGGCTCCTGGGTAAATCAAAAGCTTAGTGGACTTGTTATACAGAAACTATCAGCTGTATAACCTTTCCCCCTGTTTGGTTGGGGTTTCATTTAATATTGCTCAATTGTGGAAAGTGGGAATGAAATTCCATGATGTCAAATATGACATTGATATTTTGTATATCTTTTGAAGATTCAGAAAATATTGATGATTTATGACCTGAATCCTTTTCATTTACATTGTCTTTTTCAACATCAGGTTCCTTCTCAATGTCAATTTCATTGAGCTTTCCCTCTTGTGGACATTTATTATCTAAACTTGTGGTGCTTTGGCAAATATGGAACATTCTGATTTCATATGCAGGTTTATATTTCATGATTAGATTTTTCTCTTGGATTTCTGTCCACATAATTTTTCCAAGGTCTATTAAACCTTATTTTAATATTCACCTTACTAGAACCAATTCTGGTCCTGGTTGTTACTTCTTCTAGTATATTTATGATATCTTCTGCTGAAGATTGTTCAGTAGTCCTTCTTTTGAAAGCATGATATAATTCACCTCCACATTGTCTCAAAATGTTTCTGTGAATCATAAATTCTGACATGTCAGGATATAATTTTGTCAATCTGGTTTTCTGTTGGAAAAACCATGGTAAAGATTTGTATTTGTCAGCATTAAATTTATCATATTCAAAGGCTGTTTCCACCTTAAATCTTAAAGCATAATTTGCCCACTTTATAATAATTTGGGTTTTCCACCAAGTCCAACTTTGGTGTCCATGTGCTTGTCTTAATTGTATATACCATCTATGATCTGACTTGGTAAACAAGGGGTTAAGACTTGCTGTTACCAATCTGTCTGTCAATTCAAATTATTACTTTATCATGTCAATATCCTTTATTAATTACATATGGTCATATTCTCCTTAATCACTGAATTTAGGCCATTCTTTAAGTTTTGGTACTTCTTTCAAAAGTGCTTGGCCCATTGATGGTTCCAGTTTATGGAAAGAAGTGTAAAATTCATTTTTCAATTGTGAATTTTATACATCCAACACTTTTGGGTTGGAATTTCTTGTACTCTCAGCTCAATTAAGTGGTGTAGAAATTCTTGGTAAGGTGTGCAATAATTGTTTAATATTATTCATTTTACTGGTGCTAAACCTTTGGGAATTTTCGAATGCATATTAAAAAACTTGTATTCAATTTATTAACTGAATTCTATACATTTCTTCATTAATTGGCATTTCTTGGCATAATTCAGTTTGTCTAGTATAATCAGAAATTACTTGATTCAATTCCATTTTTAATTTTGATAATTCCCCCTGTGAGGTGTCAAAACACTTTTACAAGGAAATGGTATAGGTCTTTACTTCAGTGAATGAGTTTGAAATATCATCAAGGACTTTCTTGTCATCTTTTTTGATAATATTTATAGCCTGTTTTATTCTTGTTTAAATTATTTCATCAATATTGAATTCAGAATATTTATCTGTTAATTGTTTTATAATGGCAGATTCTTCATTTATCCTATTTCCAAGTGAACTGTCATTATTTGACATTTTGATTCTTCTTAAAACTTTTTCAAAACACATAGGTTTTTCATTCATTTGGCCAAAACTTAGATTTTTTTAGATATTGTTACAAATTGATGGATTTCTACCAGAAATGTGACTTTTTACATCATTTATAGTTATATAAAAGTTTGTATTGCAATCCAGAATTTCAGAAATAATTTCTGATATTTCAATCTGGCTTCCTCCTTTTTCTGTAACTCCATCATGGGTTTGGATGCTTGAAAAAAATTTCCATGTTATCCTGTTGAATCTTTGGGATTCTCTAGCCCTGGCTGTATGATCTTGTGGCTGGTGCCTTGCATTTTTCCCTTGTTCTGAGGCTGTGGCTGCTTTTTCACATTGGAATTGCTGCTGCTGGCTATTGGGGGTGGTTTCGGCACTTGTTTGGGTGGTAGAGGGTTGTTTTTTCTCCATTGTCCCATTAAAAGCATCATGTTTTTGTTTTCCATAAGTGGATGCCATCCATTGAGTAACTTGCAAGTGTTTGGATTTCCAAAAAGGTTTCTCACAGTAAGGTGAGAATTCATGCAGTTTTTCCATGTATCTGCAAGGATCTGGTACTCTTTGCGCTGCAATTAATTGTTGTAAGCCTTCTGGCTGGCTTTGTAGACATCCACTGAGGCTTCTTGTGGCAATTTCAACTCTTTGTGAAGATAAAACATTGCTATTGTCACATGGTGGAATGTGATCTACAACTTGCCAGTATTAATCGGTCTTTCAACCGGTTTAATAGCCTTTTCGGCAAGAGTTCCCTTTGCTGATGTCTGGCAGACAGCATTGTGACAATAAACCGGTTACCAACGTCATGTGTTTGATTCCGGTTGGAGACAAGAGGTGGTCTCAATCAAACAACCAGAAATTGCTGGGTTTTCCGCTCCATTGGCGTACAAGGGTTCCACCCCTTGGGGGTTCCTTGTAGGCTCCTGTTGTGACTAATGTAACTCCATGAGTGAGACATGGGTAATACCATCAGATACATGCACTTTGGGACGCAGTGCTCTAAACCCGGGGGTACTGTCACATGGTGGAATGTGATCTACAACTTGCCAGTATCAATTGGTCTTTCAACCGGTTTAATAGCCTTTTTGGCAAGAGTACCCTTTGCCGAGGTCTGGCAGACAGCATTGTGACAGCTATCAGCTTCACAATGCCACAATTTGTCAGTTTGACCTTCATTTACTGACCATTGAGCTTCTTAGACTGATTGGGGTCTGCCATAATCACATATATAACTTTTTTGAGAGCTTCTTGAAGGGCTATAGCTTGCCTCTGATCTTGTTGAAGGCATAATTATGATTAAAAAAGCTTAAAGCTGTATTTTTACTTCAGAAAGCTTACTATTGTCTTAATTCTTAGCTTTTTGGAGGGTATTAATTATGTCCAAATTGATTAATTCTGAAGAAATTGACTCTGGTTTATTATTCTGATTTATAATAATAATGCTATCATAGTCAGAATTAACAGGACTGGAAGGGATAGTACTACTAGCTGTTGATGCTGTTTCAATGCTTTATTGTCTTGCCATGTTGTTGGACACTAAAATTAAACAACAAATAAATTAATAAACTAAAAAATCTTTCCCAAGAGATAAATGAAAAAATAAATCCTCACTTATCCTATGAAATACTTTCATGCTTTATGATTTTTTGTATTGTAAGTATTTTTTATTGATTTTAATTTTTTCAATATAGAAAAAAGATTGTAAATTTAAAAATATTTCACAGGCAAAACATCACTTCTAGGAACCCAAATGTAAGCTGTGGATACAAAACTTTGATTGAAAAACAAGTCCTTTTCCTGTTCTCAAAATTTGTATAAGGTACAATATGATTAAAAATAGTAAGATTTAATATTTTTAAGATCAATCATGCCAAATTTATAGTTTTTGACCTTATAGGTATAAAACAATAATACTATACATATTGATTATTTTACCAACAATGAAAATTCATGCAAAAATACTCTACAAAATTAATTTCTCCAAGGGCTATTTCAATTGCAATTAATTGAGAGAATAACTGCACAAAATTAATATAAGAACAAAGCCTTTAAAAATATTATTAAAGATAAGAAATTCTCAGAAGTGACAATAGTTAATTTGGAAACAAAGTGACAAAGCTAACATTGATGAAAGATGCTTTAATTCACTTAGGGGTGGTTCAAGGGTAAAAATGACTATAACAGTTACAAAAAATGGTTATAATTATTTTTCATGTGGTTAGAAGGCTTACTATGATTCAAGAAAGGGGGTTGGAATCTTTTATTGATTGGATTTAACAGTTTTTGAACTAATTATAAAACAACAAGATTATCACATGAAGAGAAACCTGGGGCAAAGAATGCATTCTTTAATAGTGACCAATTTTCTCCCTCCAAAGGTATAATTTACTCTTTTCAGTAGTGAGAAACACTCTGAAAACAGAAAAGC
Source organism: Austropuccinia psidii (assembly GCA_023105745.1). NCBI lineage: Eukaryota > Fungi > Basidiomycota > Pucciniomycetes > Pucciniales > Sphaerophragmiaceae > Austropuccinia > Austropuccinia psidii. The sequence continues at coordinate 29,568,025 of JALGQZ010000007.1, read as the reverse complement.
CAATTATGGAATCATTGAACCCTTGTTTGGACAAATAAGGTCTGGATTCAACCATTTCTATTGTAATTCCTGGTTTGAAGCCTTCAAAACATGTCACAATGTGTGTAAGAGACCTCAAAGCCAGTTAAAGCTGTTTTTGCTAATATTGTTTTAACTTAGGGGTAGTTTTGTCCTCTTGGCAACATTTAAAACTTCCCTGGTTTGAATTTGGACAACCCATTCTTGTTGGCAAGGAATTTCGGGTAGGATGGCACCCCTGGAGCCCACCCCAGAATTAATCTTTCCAAAAGAATTTTCTTTAATTCCTCATCATTTATTATACTTGTAATTTACATATGTAATTCAATTCATTTTTTGCAGTAAACAAATTTAATAAATTTTACATCATATGTAAATAAAAGTTGACTTTTGTAAGACATGTGCACATTTTGACATTTCAATTGAAAATCCATCAGCTCCTCATAACTGCTGAATTACACACCACACCTCAAATTTTACACAAAAATTTATGGTTAACACCACATGTGGTGAAAATTGAATTAAGGTATTGAGGATTTTCAATTTCTATACAGAAAATACTAAAAACTTCATTTAAGATTATTTAGAGTTGAGCTACAGGAATTTCACCCAGTGGTCTCCCACCTTATTTTTTATGAGGAATCCAATTGTGAAATAATTTTCATAAGTGTATTTATCGGATAAGAAGCTTTATTAATTTTTATTTGACTTTTTTCAAAAAATATTTTTGTTGAAAATTTATTTTTACTTAATTTTTTCAAGTAAAAATGTTTTTTCACAATTTTAAATTTCAATGTAATTTTTATTTTGATTTTGTATATAAGGTATATATTTATATTTCATTTTTCATTTTTATAATAGAAATAAAATTATCTATTTATATTTGAACATAATTTATTATTTGTGGTCTTTGCGGTATAAAAAATACCTCTAATGCTCACAAAGCCTTGAAATAATTTGAAATCTTCCTAGTTTTACTTGAACTTCAAGGAGATTATGTACAGAAAACTACAAAAGGGATACAGATTTTAAGCCCTCAATTATTATTTTTATCAAACCCTATTATAAGACTCATATCTTATAATTTGACTAATATTTTTCTATTGGAAGTATAATAGCCAAGAATAAAGACTCCATAAAATATAAAACCCCTCCATCTTTACCATAATTTTTGAAAATTTCACAGTTATTATTGGGAAATTGGTATTATATTGATACCCTTGATCATGATTCACTAGAGCTCTAATATGATCCCAAATTATCAACATAATTAGGATAAAAGGTATTTTATCTTCTATCTAGACTACGCTGAAGAAATTTAAACATAAATACATAACTTCTTCTGTCTAGAAATGGAGGGCAAGGCAGACTTTTAGTAATGAATCAAAGGATCATGAACTTTAAAACATTATATTCCCATTTTAAATATTTCTAAAAGCCTTTCTGAGAAACAATTGGTGAAATATTTTCAAGAAAAAATTAGGTGTGCAAATATTTTAACAGTTTGTACACTACTTATCTTTGATTTGAAGGTCCATAAGGCATCAAAAATATTAATAGAGATGTGTTATTTCTCGTATGGAGATACATTAGAGTTTGCAAGAGTGTGTATGGAGCCTATTGTGTGTTCTCTATTCCTGTAAACATAGAAAAATGAGATTTTAACCTTTTTGTAAGCTTACTGAACATGTTTCTGACTCATTTGAAATATGCATTGTGTTTGGAAAAAATCATGGATTAATTTTTTTCTACATTTAACAAAAAAAGTTTTTTTTCAGTACATATTTTTTTCAAATTCTCATTTTCAAATTTACACACAATAAATGTGAAAGCAAAATACAAATATGATCATAGGTTTCTTCAAAGGTAAATTCAATTATGATTATTGATTAGCTAATCATTCCTTTGGAATTTTCTTTATTGAATTTTTTCTTCAAGTTGATATTTGTTCATTAAGTTTCATTTGAGAAAAAGCTATCAATAAAGAAAGTTAACTTTGCAATATTGGATTTTGACAAATTAACTTCAATCTGTAAAGTGAAATTCTGAAAAAAAAACTTTTGTTAGGAATGAATTCAATTTGATTATTTGAACTTTTGAACATCTTTCAGAGCACTATAAATAAATAAATTGATCTTATTGGGATGTTAAGATCTGCTTTCAGAGTTAATTTGATAAGAAATAGTCATAAGCCATTCATTCAATAAGAATTTCTCTTGATATTGCATGTTTGTGAAGGTTTTATGTTATTAAAAATAAATTTTATAATTTAATTGGTGTATTGATAGCCTTCTCATTAGCAAGCCTTTCAAAGCTAGTTATTTCATTGAATATTGTAAGGTTTTTTATTTCCTAATGGACTTCTGAATCATTCAGATTTATATTTTTGTTCAAATTACAAATTTGGAAGGGTCTCCCAAGGTATAATTATGGAGGATTTCCATTAAACCAAATTGTTACAAAAAATCTGTTTAATTTCAATATGAGATTTCCCACTCCATTTTACAAAATTTGAAGCAAAAAATTCATAAAAAAAATCAATTTTTTGGTGAGATTAAATATTTTAGTTTAGTTTTCACATTTTATACCTTCCAAAAATTCAAAAATAAAATAAAATGAAAATTACTTCAACTGAACATATTCTATTTTGGTTTCTATATAAAAAAGAAAAAATAAAATAAGATACTTTACAGTATTTCCTAGCTCAACCTTAGATTCAACATTGTAAAGAGATAAAATCATAATCAATAGGAAGATATTTCATTTTGATACTAATAAAAAAACAGCTTATCAAGATTGGAAATAGAATCTCAAAATTACCAAAATAACGGTCTATTGAAGTTTCATTTTTATTCAATTCAACAATATCTCGCAATAATATCAAAGTAAATTTCCAAATAGGAAAAAGGAATATTCATTATCTTAAATATAAAGTATTTTCAATTTATTTCAAGCAGTAAGTCACAAAGACTTGGGTTCTGAGTGTTCAGCTTCAAGAATCTCATTTACAAAGAGAAATACAAGGATGGAGGCCTTTTTTTGATATGTTTATCCTAATTGAAAAACACAACTATTACTATATAATTTTCTTCCAAAAATGTTCAAGATATAAAATCTTGAATAAAATTTCATTTTTAATTGATTTTCCTAAGCAAAACGCTATTTATCTCAATTTTGCTTGATTTTTGTAAAATATAAATTTGGTATGATATTATTAGTAATTTCATGAAGTTGATAATAAATAATTTTAATTTTCTTTGTTTAACATTCTTTGTTTTTGTTTGTGATATTTGAGTATCTTAATCATATTTAAGGCTCAGAAGTGTAAATGAATTTGGAAGAATTAGGAAAGGAGTTGAACTATTCCTTAATGATATTGATACCTTGAGGGTATGATTCATTCTGTCAGAAAGAAGTCCTGTAGCTTCAATAATACTAATATGATCCATAGTTGGAGGCTTTTGAATATATAAAGACCCCCTTCCCCTTTTCTCCTCAACATATATGGTAACTTTTATAACCCTAACGCTAAGAATTGATTTATGTTCATAAACCAAGATTATCTAATTGTTATCATTCAATGTTCTTCTAAATTTCCATTTTGATATTCTGACAAGTCACTTTCTGGGACTTGAATACCAATATTTAAGGCCTGAAATTATTTTCACAGATTAAAAAGAAGCTGAATTCAAATTAATAATATAACAAACAAGTATTTCAGAATTCATATAGATATATTTACAGGATGATTGAAGAGCATACTTGTCCTTTTAATAATAAAGCCCCTGAATTTTCTGATTTGTTTCCAAATAATGAAATAATATCTTTCATAAAGAAACCCCATCCGATCTGGAAGCCCTTAAAGTTTCTTTAATAACTACACTAATTAATTATGATATGGTAATTTGATATAATATTGATTATGTTCCAATAGTGATGAAGTAATATATTGCTTAAAATTAATTACAGTTCCCTTCCAAACAACAAGAACTGGAGCAATTCACTCAAAGTAAGAGCCATTCCCATTACTTTCCAATTAGTGAATTTCCATAACTGCTGCTTGTAAGTCAATATCACATAGCTTGATATTTGCTTTAGTTTTTGATATCTCATTGCATCTGATAATTTTTATTAGAGCCCATAAAATGGTCTTTAAATTTTCGAATATGTTTAAAGACTCTGAAGATAGTAAGTTTTCTAATTTCTTCCTTCAGTATATATATGGCACATTCTGAATCTGATAAAGGTTCAGATATTGTTGTTAAGACATGTAATTCAGGAGTAAAATTATTTTTCTCATGTTTTTTGCTCAGTCTTTACTTCCATTCTATATGAAGGGATGAATTGAAATAAAAATTAATAAAGATTTATGTATTTTGATCTGTGGGGAGAGTGAAATATGTAAAAGAGATACATTCCATTCTTTGAATCATTAAAAAGTGATATGCATGTTTGTTTCAGTTGAATAGGTGATTTTGTGGCCAATAATTGAATTTATTTTGAAATCAAGATACTCCAGCTTTCAATGTGCCCCTATTGAAAAATACGCAAGATTAAAATAGTGTATTTTAGATGCAAAAAAGCTGCGTATTTTGGCTGTGGTTTTGGTCAACTTTTCAAGGGGCTATTATTATCAGGGGAACTCAACCCCATCTTTGAATCAGTTTATTAGGCTTGAGACCTCAGCAGGAAAATTCAAAAAAACAAGTACGAAAACCTGCTCTCAAGACTACAGATTGTCCTGATCAAGGTTAGCTTTGAAAATTCAGTTGTTTAAAACACCAATACATGAAAAAATTTCTACATCCAAAATCTGTCTGGATTCAGTGTGTGCACACCATCAAAATAAGTGGTGAGGAGGGTCGCTGGAAACCTGTGATAATACTAATTTCCTCATGAAACTTCTTTTTTAAAAGTGTGGAGGAGAAAAAAATGCTCATCATCACAAGCGTACAAAATTGGGTAGTTTGGGCCCTCCCTCTTGTTTTTCAATTTTCAAAATAAGTTTTCTATTTTGGTAATGTTTTCTTGAATTATTTATAAAAAATTTTGATGGTAAACATCATTAGATGTAATGAAAAAAACTGTAATTTTATCTTATTCTATTTTGTTCATTAGAAACTTTTTGAGCTTAGTTTAGGCCAAGGCGGAAGTGAGTCGTGCCCTTGAAGTTTAGTACATTCCCAATAAACCTTGCAAATTTTCTCCGTTAGTGAATTTTCAGAATCTCTGTTAGTTAGATGAGGACTTAAACAGGTGACGATGAGTCCATGGTGTGCTTAGGTGTAATCCCAGGAAAAAGGGCTTTAACGAAGGCGATATTCAGAAGCCAGCAATCCTGCGGAGTAAATCAGCTGAACAACTTGAATCTCTTGCTCATCCATTGTGCCAGCCCCAACCATCTCATTCTATATTGCTCCACCAAGAACTTCATAGCTGTTTTGGTTTTCATTTATCTTCTAGTGTGAAGTACTCTTTTCCCACTGTTACCCCCCAACAGCATTCTGTTCATCTAAGAGTTACTTTTTTTTTCTAATATCACTTGCACAACGTTATATGATCTCAACCTTTTATTCAGCACAATTCCCACCAAATGCATTCACAACTGTGACTAGAAGAGTTGAGAAATGAGGGACATGTCAAGCGTACTAAGCCAACTGGTTAAACTAATTCAATGCTCACAATACTTTCCAAAATGGCGCAACAATCAGTTGGAAGGACAAAAAACTCAGGTAGAGATATTATGAATAACATGATGTTAGGGATGACATACACAAAAGACCAATAAAGAAGTAAACATTGCAGATACATCGACCGAATTTAAATTGGCAGGGTGTCATAAGACGACTAAGAACCTTCTCATGAGGATAGTTGGGTGCGAAGTTCTGCGATAACAAAATGAAAAATTCAACGACTAGCAGAAGAGATTGCCCTTCACTTGATCACTCGTTTATAATAAAGACTTATTATCATTTAGATTTTTTTTTGTTTTCTCGAACATTACAGGTGGTTCTCTACATTGGATGAATTGGCAAAAGGAACTGGATCGATGAAAACCCAAGGTATAATTATCGGAACTACATCAAGCTGGGCGTTTTATACAAAAGAACACGTAAAAGCAAAGAAACGTTCTAGTTACATCAACCTAATTTAAAATCTGATGGCGTCTTAAGACTGATGAAACTCTGCCAAGGATGTTTAAGCTTGAAGACATATGATAACAACAAATAACTTGTAATATTCAACAATCACTAGCAGAAAAGCCGCTCCTCAAATAATCTAACAATTTTCAATCCAGTGCCTCCGTTAATAAGATTAGTTTTTTCCTTCTCAAATGTTACGGGAGCTTGTTGACATTGAAGGAATTAGTACGCAATTTAATCTGCGTCGCGGTCGCCATCGTCGAGTTGAGCTATATCGACTCCAAACATGTTTTTTCAATCCAACGATTTTTAATCCGGTCCCTCCTTATAGGAGATTGGTTTTTTCTTTCTCAACCGTTAGGGGAGCTTGATGACATTGAAGGAATTAGCACGCAATTAAATCTGCGTCGCGGTTGCCATTGTCGAGTTGAGCTATGTCGACTCCAAACATGTTTTTACGATTCAACACTTTTTAATCCAGTGTCTTCATTAATAAGATTGGGTTTTTCTTTCTCAAGCGCTACGAGGGCTTGATGACGTTGAATGAATTAATGCGCCATTCAACCTGCGTTGCGGTCGACATTGGCGAGTTGAGCTATATTGACTCCAAACATGTTTTTACGAAATTAGAATTTGGACGAAAGAAGAGTTAAGCTTTACTTCGTCATGGAATTGTCAATTACTGACCACACAGCCTCACCACCCAATTTTTGCGCTATTGGCTATCTGGGGGAGCCATCACGACATCTGGGTCTTCGTCGATAATCGTGAACAAAGGGGTATCTTGGGAATTTCGGCATGGGTTCGCTATACTTCCAGATGAGTTTTCGGTAAGGGTGAAACTATCAACCATTTCAATGTCGGTATTGTGATCTGTTTATCCAATAAAACAAGATATAAAAACTATAAGCTTTAAGAAATGAAAAGCAAGCTGGGACTCACTTTGAGTAGTTACTGTCGAGGTGATGGCAACCACTGAAAATTTTAGCCATTTTGTTGTGCTACCCAAAAGGAATTGCAATAAACTTGACGACGATTTTGACTTACATGAACCTATATAAAAAGAAATAAATGCCTTCAGAATATTCATAGAAAAAGCTCCATATACAACAATGCGAATGGATATATAAACAGAAAATTATAAATTTAAAGAGGAATACAACTTCAGCTATTAGCCAATATGTTGTATTTTGGCTACCCTAGGCGCCAAAATAGACATTCCACCAGTAGCTTGAAACTACCATACACTCATAAGGCCTTACATCTTCAACATAAGGTCAAAGATATAGCATTTATAGCATCAGTCACTTGAAAGTGGTGAAGATACACATTTCCGACGGGAACCGTCTGGAGAAAATGAGTTGCTCCAAAATGAGAGGAACACTTTGCAAGTAATACAACAGTCGCTTAACTGAAAAGAATGAAGCTATAGTATATATACTACGAAAAAAAGAAAATAGGCAAATAAATAACAAAACTTACCCTCCATAAAGTTCCACGAAAAACCTAAAACGCTTTGGGAAAAGTTCCCAACGTCTTCATTTTGGCTTTCAACTGGTGTCATCTCGACATCATTAGAAGCTACTATAAAAATACAACTCATCACTCTTTTAGTTAAGATAAGCAATTTTTTGAGAGGAAAATCAGCATAATCCAACTTGCCCATTTCTCCAGAAGCCAATAAAATCTGAAATACAGAGCTATTAGTTTGAAATTCCTGAAGAGGAAAAGAAAAGAATCTAGGATGATAGAGAAAGAAATTACGATGATAAAATAAGTAATTTTATTAGCAATGCGAAAACGGGGACTAAAAAATAAAGGAATTGAGAAAAATTTAAAATTGGGGAGTTTTTTTTATTAAATCAAGTGTGAAGTCTGCTAGGGAAGGAAGATAAGAAGCTATTTTTGAAAAGAGTTAATGAGGCAAGGATGGATAACAGGAAAAACTTACAAGGAGACGGGGCAAGAAAAGATAACCTTTTTTAAAGCTAGTAAACTCATTTCGATGGGAATTTAAAGCAGATATAATTCCTTACGACAGTATTGTTTTTTAATTGCGTAAATGGGTGGATGGTGTTCAATCAAAATCTCGTGATGACATCACGCCATGATCAGCAATGAGGACCCTCTTGGATGGGCCCTTCTGTAAAATTGTGTCTGACGATGGACCACTGTAAGGTTTTGGAACCAATGAACCAATTCCTTGCGTTTTTTTCCAAAATGATTCCGAAAAAGCAAAACAAGAGCAGTCTCATCCCGAAGGCTATGCATTCCAGTCGTTGTCTCGTAAAAAGTGGAACCAGGACAGTGTGTCATGGTTGGACCAGAAACCTTCAACCACGATGATTCAAAAAGCTTGAGAAACAGCCTTCATCTCTGTTGGATATCTGGGAGCATTGATATTTATTGCACTTACTGTACGGTACTATCAACCGATCACGTTCTTTATGCCACCAAACGTAACGGATATTTGTGCTTGTAGTGTTTGAACCAAAAAGGGGCTTTTTCTATGGGTCATCCAACGTTTTCATGACTTTCTGCCCATCGTTTCGGATTATCTGAAATTGTTCTTTTGAATTGTATTATTATAAATGACGGGCTGAGTAAAAATTTAGGGATACGCTAACTTTTGAAAAAGAAACCTGATAGATATTATAATTCCGAAACCATCAATTTATACTATATTTTATCCTTAGTGGTGGGCTAAAGGTCCCAACGCCTCAACACGATTCCAAATTTGAGCTTATTCCAAAAAACAGGGCAACGTTTCTCACCTCATGGCTAATAACAAAATACTTACAAGTAAAGTGAAGACATACATAGGCCTTTTGTCAACTCAGCTTCTGACCGCACAGGTGATGTTGATAAAAGTGTGAGAATAATTTGAAAAGAAAGTAATCAATGGCATTATTATTAGAAACATATCCCCATGGAGGGGTGTTTTTTTTCCTATTTCTAACAGATTCTTTGGAGTTCAAAATTGCAAACGCTGGCAATAATAGCCTTTGTGAAGAATGTCGCGATTTTCCTACAAACCAATTTGGAATGTGTATTTGGTTTTCAAAGGCCTCTTGGGGAGGTCTCATCAAGCTAAATCTGTAAAATCTTTTGGCATTTCCCCCAAACACAAAACCGGAGATTCTCTGGATAGCTTTCGAAATGGAGACTTGGGAAAGCGGGGATGCGGAATCAAGGCTGGATGATTATTTTGTAGATGACGATACCACTTTGAAGTGAAGAAATCCTTGAACTTGACATTCAAGTCTTGACTAAAACTCCCAACCAATATTTACGATGGTTATAAAATTTCGAATTACCTAGGCTGATATGATTGTTAGATCATAAAAACACTCTTGAAACATGAAATCGTTGAGTAATAGATTGAAAGTGAAACTAAATTGCCTATTTCGACTGGTAAAAGAAAATTATGTGAATTTTAAACACCAAACAGGTTGGGTATGTTGCACCAATTCTTATTAATCACCGTTCCCATTAAGAGAAAGAAAAACTTCAAAAGAGCAATTAATGAAAAGAAAACAGTAGTTTTTGGGTGAAAGTTTGTACTAGAAGTCATTTCCGCAAATCAAGCTAAAGTTTTGTAAAATTCAAAATGCTGGTTATTAAAAAGTCTTCAGTGTGATGGTTACAGGAAATCAAAGCACAATCTTTATTTTTTATTTGGATTTTAATTCAGACCATGGTTAAAACACAGTTCTTCCATCAACTTAAGAAAGCAAGCCCGTTGTAAAGGTTTCTTTAGATCATGGAGGCAGGATTTCCTGGTGCGATGGCATTATAATTGATGGGAAAACAAACCTAAACTGGAAGAAAAGAATATCAACATGAATTTATAGGCATCAGACCAAATATTTATGTTGGACATGGCTGTCTTACAATCACCGATAACTCTCCAATGTTACAACTAGCCTTAATCCTTCTCCATGCCGGATATCTCCGAGCTCAGCCTCATGAACACAAATTCTGAGGAATTTATAAAACCCTGAGCTTCATGCTTTTATTTTTTGCTTGAGAAGGAATAATTTGCGCTTGTCCGATCTAAGTAAACCAAATGAAAAGGGATTTTTTCAACAAGTCCCTAGACACAATTGAACACATCTATGACAATATCTTAGACACCTACACAAAGAAAAACTCACTTTTTCAAGTATCCCGTTTCTCTAAGGCAAGAAAAAAATGGTACTGACTTTTGATGATCACAATTCACCAAATACAAGTCTCTAGAGGAATTGATGCTATGTCAAAATACCAAAGCTTGAAAAGGTGTATAAGAAGGTCCAGGTTGAAACCATTAATTATTTTGTTGTTGGCCATATCAGTATTATTAGTTATTTTTATTATGACGATTATTCTTATTATTATTTTGATTATTATTCTTATTATTATTCTTATTATTATTATTATTATTATTATTCTTATTATTATTCTTATTAATATTCTTATTATTTGTATTATTATTCTTATTCTTATTCTTATTATTATTATTATCATTCTTATTATCATTATTATTGGTGTTATTATTATTATTGGTATTATTATCATCATTATTATTATCATCATTATTATTATTATTATTCTTATTGTTGTTATTATTATTATTCTTATTATTTTCTTATTATTATTCTTATTATTCTCATTCTTATTATCATTATTATTTGTGTTATTAATATTATTGGTATTATTATTATTATTATTGCTATTATTATTGATTTTATCATTGCTATTATTGCTATCATCATTATGATTTCTATTATTCTTATTGTTATTCTTATTATTAAAATTATGATTATTATAAGTGGTTGCTATAAAAATGATATTGATTATAAGACCATGATGGGTGTTTGAAGCATCTTAATTTTGACTATGAAACACATTGTTGCGAGTGAAAATTGCTTTTTAAGGATCACAATATGATAGATAACTCCAAATTATAGGCTGTCATTTTTTGTTGACTCACTCCATTTGAAGTATAAGTGGTATTATAATTACATCCTATATCATCCAAAAATTCATAAAAACCCACAATAGTTTCTGTGGAAACAAATTCATCATTTGAAATTGAAAAAAACTATAAAAAAATTGTAGGATTTAGGCAATTTTCAAAAGGTTGATCTGATGAGACATCAATTTAAAATTTGAATGACTTAGGGGGTTTAATATATTTTATTTGGAATGTATTTATTTTATAATGAGGAATGAACATCTCATATTGATAGTACTTACCTTAGAATATGCCATGATCCGAGGTGGGAATCATCAGATAGAACTCAATATCTTGCAAGAGAACCAGATTAGGAATGGTGTTTCATCCTTTGTTGAGAGCCAAGAGTACCTTTATACTAAGTATAAAAGACTAATTGGTATGCCAAGAAAGCTCTTACTGAATGAGGAACCAGAATCTTCCCAAAAATGAGTATTTATTTGATCACTTGAAGTTGATAACAACCACTAAAGCAGAAGTAGAAGTAGAATTGTTAATTCTTCAAACTAAAATAAGCCATATTACAATTATTTTGAAATTCATTTGGGATGATTTTAATCAAGTTGGGTAACCTTTTTTGTGAGTAAGTGAATCCATGGATCTAAGAACAGATTTGGATTATACACAAAAATTCACCTAGGGTAGCTTCTTATATTGAATAAGCTTAAATTAACTCTATGAGGTGGTAATATGGAAAATGCTTCAATATCACATGAAATAATTGTGAAAATTTTTGTTTTTCTCAATTTCATTCCAAAATAATGGGAATGTGAGAGATCCAATATTAAATATACATTAAGATCAGTGTTACACATGTTTGTGGCTGTCACAACCATGGCAATTCACCTCCTTGGATCCCCATATGGCATATCAAGCCACGGTTCTTTTATGGCCAATTGGCCATATCCATCACCAGTGGCCAATATGGCCACGTCATTATCTTATGGACCATTTATGGCCATTTGTGTTTTGGGGCCTTCATGGCCCTTCACCTCAATCCAGAACCCATAGTGGCAATTTATGCCCAAATGAGTATTCCTGGTCATTTCCCTCAAAATCAGGGGAAATGGCCCAAATAGCTGTTTTGGCCATTTGGGCTCATAATGCGCATTTGCGCATATTTGCGCACTTTTGCGCATTTTGCGCATTTGCGCACTTTTGCGCATTTTTGCGCACTTTGACGCAAAGTGTCCAAAAGACACTTTCCCCCCTTTTGGGCCAGTTTTTGGCTCAGAACCCAAAAGTGGCCAAAAACCCCAAAAGGCCCAGAAACACCATTCCAAGCTCTGAAGCCATTACATCCATCCTTTCCCTCTGCCTTTCCATCTCAAGACCTTTGGACGTAATCTTCTTGCCAATCAACCAATATGCCATAAATGATGTTATATATCATTGTTCATCATTTTTCAACAGCAATTCAATGGTGGCAATATCAAATGGTCATTTCAACATTCCAAAATCTCATCACGTCATCAAGGCACCCAATCATTCAGAGGAATCATCAAGGCTCAAGAGCAAGTGTTTCAGCGTCAAAGACCAATGACGCCATCAAGCAGTCATTGGTTATTCTCACTCCAAGTATTCCTTTCAAGGGAATACTTTCAATTCATTATCAAGTGTATTCAAGAGGCAGTGCCAAAAAGAAGTTGTCAAGTGTCAAAGCTCCACTCAATCCATCTTGGCAACCTTATTCATTTCAATACAGTCTGGATCCATCAAGAACTGTATTTCATTTTCAATCATGGGAAATTCATTCAACCCAATTCAATTTCAATATTAGCCAGCTGTATCAATTCCCAAAACAATCAATACAGCCTCAAGGATCAATACAGATCAGTTTTCAGCCTGAAGAACTCCAGCTCCCAACTTTTCACATATACCGGCTACCCTTTCCACCCTGGGGGGTTTTCCCCAGTTAATTAATATATTTTGATTTTATTTTATCTCTATTTTCTTTTCATTTTAGTTAAGCAAATACTGATATTATTAAGTCAGTCATTTAGCACCTTTCTCTTTCTCTTTCTTCACCTGTCAATGGGAATTTGGTGGTCATATCCTTACTAATTCCATTATTCATTTTTGGCAGGTTGAAACAGTGATTAAGGACTTACTTGGTTGGCTCTTTGGCCATTTGGCTTCCCTTTCCTCTTTTGCATCTCATCTTGTACCTGCATATCTTTTAGAGGAATTCATTCTTATTACTTTTATTCTTTATCCTTTTGGAGTCTTCCAAGTGAGTTCCCTTATTGCTGAGTGCCAGGCCACTCTTGTATTTCTTTCCAAGAGCCCCTGTGACATTATATTAATTAACTCATAATTTCTTTTTCATTCTGTTCATTCTTTCTTTATAATTTCATTCACTCATTTCATCGAAATTATGATTCTTTTACGTTTATGAACTTAATGATTCATCGTCACCTCTCAATTTTCTTTCATTCATTCTTCATTCTGAAAATTGAAAGCTGACCCATTTTTATTTTTGTTATTCTTTCGAAATCTTTTTCAAATAATCAATTTTCATTTCATTCATAATTCAGGCGTCATCTTGATTTTCTTTGATTTTCAAATTTTTCATCAAGATATTCAGACACGTTATTCACATCAAGATTCATAATTGATTCATTCTTCAAGAATTTTGGTTTTTAAAGAATAATTCACTTGATTTTGATTGATTGATCGATTTGAAATATTTGATATTGACCTCAAGAAAATTGATTGACCTGAAGATTTCATTGATTTTGCAGATTTTTTCACATCAAGAATTTTGACATAAATTGACTTTTCTTCAAGATTTCATTTGATTGATTTATTTTTGCAAGATTTTGATTTTGATTGATTTGATTGATTGATTTATTGACTTGAAGATCTCATTTGGCTTTGATTCATGGATTTACTTCAAGACATTGATTTGATTCGACTTCAAGACTTCATTTGATTTTGATTTATTGACGTACTTGAAGATTTTCATTTTGATTCATTGATTTTCCTCAAGATTTGATTGTTGACTCTTTTCACTTCAAGCAAATTTTGATTTTTAATTCATTTATTTCATTTTATTCCTAATATCATGCCTGTTCAACACTCACCTCCGGCAAGACAGACAAGATCTCAGGCCAGAGCTCAAGCTGTTCTCACTCCAACTCCAAGAGCTCCTCTAGATGGCACCCCAGCAGTTCCTCAACTGAGGGCCCAATTAGATAGAGGACCCCACATGGAAGGAGCAGCACCATCCAGGAAGGAAGGAAGAGGGCCAAGAAGATCATTTTCATTTTCAGGAGTAGTTGGCGGATTTCCAGGAACTTCAAGGACTATTTTCAAAGGTCCAGGTGAAGATGGTGAAGAGGAGGAGGAGAATTCTGTGGAAGAGGAAGAGTCTGATGGTACTGAAGGTGTCCCTGCTCCGGTGGAGGCATCCCAAGGTACTGGAGGGCCAACTCTAGCCCAGTCTAATCAGCCTGGCTCTCATCAGTCTGAACCATCTTTATTGGCCATCATGCAGCAAATGACTCAGATTATGGCCAATCTTCAAGCAGCTTAATCTTCTGAAGCATCAAGACCACCAGCCTTCAAGACTCCATCTATGAAGGCACTGGAATGCTTTGATGGGACTCAGCCCTTCAAAGTTAGAAGCTTTATTCAGTCTTGTCAATTGATTTTTCATAATGATCCGGCAAACTTCGCTCAAGACAGAAAGAAGGTCCTTTATGCCACTTCATTCCTCATTGGAAGGGCTGCAAAATGGATTGAGCCTTATCTTTCCAATCTCACCAATCAAGACTCAAATTACCTTCTCAATTCTTGGCCTTTATTTGAATCTCAACTCTTCACTCTATTTGGTGACCCGAATGAAGTCAGAAAGGCAGAAGCTGAGTTGGATTCTTTAAGAATGAAAGAAGGTGGGCATGTATCTTTATACATTGCTGATTTCAGAAGCTTAGTCTCAAGAATCGGGGATTGGGGTGAAAGAGCTCTCATCCATCATTTCAGGAAGGGATTGCCATCTAGGATTTTGGATCAATTGGCCTCCCATCCTTCAAGAATTGACTCTCTTCAAGACTTAATGGACGTTACCCTGGAACTTGATACCAGGTACCATGAGAGGCAAAATGAAAAGAGTCATCATCAAGAGAAGAAGCCAGAAGCCTCAAAGTCAAGTTCTTCTCATCCTCAAAATTCTTCAAGCTCAAGTCAAAAGAAGAAGAAGAATTTTCAGAAGAGGGACAAGCCCCATTCTTCTTTGTTGAATAAAGATTTCAAGCTCATGAACTCTGAAAAAGAAAGAAGAATCAAGGAGGGTCTTTGTACCTATTGTGGTGGGAAGCATAGTCTTGAGTCCTGTTTCAAAAGGCCTCAAAACAAGCTTACCCAACCGTCAGGCAAATTTCCCAGCCAGGGAAAAGCCTGAGTGAAGATCATGTTGTGTTCAATGGTCTTCACAGTTTTCCATCCAGAGCACAATTGTGCATTTTGAATACTGGTGTCAAAAATTCTCTTAAATTTTTTGTTTTTTCTTCTCTCTCTGATATGTTTTACAGTATTCTCATTGATTCTGGTGCTACCAACTCATTTATTGCAAAGCAGTTTGTTCACAAGTATTCTTTGACCATGTCAGAACTCCCGGAGAAGATTCCCCTTATTATTCTTGACTCCTCTGAGTCTCCTTCTTTATTTGTGACTCACCATACTAAATATATGGTTGAGCTCCCTTCCTTCCCAAGCTTTGAATGGGACTTTTTAGTCATTGATACTCCCAAGGGAGAAGACCTCATATTGGGCTTTGACTTTCTTAATCATTTTAATCCATTTATTGATTGGAGGCAAGGATTGATCACCTTTAATTCTGATCATAAGGACTATCATGATCCTTCTATTTCTTTTAGTAATGACTTTTCTTCTGCCAAATCATGTGCAGCTCTGGTTGGTGATTCTATAACACCATCATTTCCGTCTTCTGTCCATATTCCTTCCCTTAATTCCCATCAGTCATTACTATCATCTAGAGATGAAGTCTTCAAAGAGATTCAAGATGTTGGAGAAGATAATTCTGTATCTTCACTTCATCTCTTCTTTGGGAATATGGACCTTCCTCCTTCATCTTATCATGACTCCCTGGAGGAGTTGTGGGATGAAGAGGAAGAGCCAGGGAGAAATAGAAACCGTGATGAAGGTTGTTCCTTCTGTTTATCACCAATACTTGAATGTATTTTCCCAGGTGAAAGCAGAGAAACTTCCTCCTCACCGCGCCTGTGATCATCATATCGAGCTGGAGGAGTCTCTACCTCCAGTTGGGGTGATCTACTCTTTATCAAACCAAGAGTCAGATACACTCAGGGCCTACATTTCAGAGAATGTAGAGAAAGTTTTCATACGGCCAAGCTCCTCTTCTACAGGAGCACCTGTTCTTTTTGTCAAAAAGAAAGATGGTGGCCTCCGTTTGTGTGTTGATTACCGCAAGCTCAATGCTGTTACTAGGAAGAACAAGTATCCTGTTCCTTCTATGAATCAGCTTCTCACTGTTTTCAATGGTTCTTCTATCTTCTCCAAGATTGATTTGTGTGGTGCATATAACCTGCTCATAATCAAGGAAGGTGATGAACATTTGACTTGTTTTAGAACCAAATATGGTAGTTATGAGTACTTGGTTATGCCATTTGGGCTTACCAATGCTCCTGCTTCTTTTCAAAATCTCGTCAATGATATTTTTTATGATCTTCTTGATGTTTATGTTGTGGTATATTTGGATGACATTATGGTCTTTTCCAAATCTGAGGAAGAACATGTCACTCATGTGTCCACTGTTCTTTCCAGACTCAGAGCCAATAACCTCTTTGCTAAGGCGTCCAAATGCCTATTTCATGTTTCAAGTGTGGAATATCTTGGTTATGTAGTTTTTTCTGAAGGCCTCAAGATGGACCAAGAAAAAGTCCAGCAAGTTCTCAATTGGCCACCTCCAAGAAACCTCAAGGCTCTTCAATCATTCCGTGGCTTTGCCAATTTTTACTGCCGTTTCATCAAGAATTATTCAAAGAAAATTAGTTCACTCACAAGTTTCCTCAAGAAAGATTCCCGTTTTCCCCTCAATGAGGAAGCTCTTAGACAGTTTCATCAACTCAAAGAGGCATTCACCACTGCTCCAATCCTTTCTCATTTCAATCCTTCTCTACCCACCATTGTAGAGACCGATGCATCAGATTATGCCTTGGGTGCTGTACTAAGTCAGGTCTCTGACTCAGGAAAACATCCCATTGCATTTGATAGCCGCAAGCTTCTCCCAGCTGAGCTCAATTATGAGATTCATGACAAGGAGCTCCTTGGCATAGTCTGGGCTCTCAAGCGCTGGAGAGCTTTCCTTCTTTCAATTTCTTCCCCTTTTGAAGTTCTCACCGATCATTCATCTCTTCAATATTTTATGTCTTCCAAGATTCTCACTCGCCGTCAAGCCTGCTGGGCTGAATTTTTATCTGAATTCCATTTCTCAATCACTTACCGCCCTGGCCGCTTGGCCACCCTTCCAGATGCCTTGTCACGTCGGGACGAGGATTTCATCAGCAAGAATCCAATGAACTATCAGAAGATAATTAAGCAAGATGAAATTCAAGCCTCAAAGTTTTTTGCAGTCAAGGTGGATTCATTTTCAAATTTGATTGATTCAATTCAGAATGCAGTGTGGCAAGATTCTCAATATAGAAGTGTCCTTGAAGATTAGGGTAAAGGTAAGTCTGTCCAAGATTATTCTCTTGATTCCTCTTCCAAACTTCTCCTTTTCAAAGATCGGGTGGTGGTCCCAAATGACCCCACAATTCAACTCAATATACTTCAAAAGCGGAATGACTCTCCTCTAGCTGGACACCCTGGCCAAGAGAAGACTCTCAAACTTGTCAAGCGGGATTTCCACTGGTCCGGTATGACTCAATTTATCAAGGATTATGTATCATCCTGTCAACAGTGTTCAAGAAACAAAAATATTCATCACAAGAAGTTTGGACTCCTCAAGCCTCTTCCAATTCCAAGTGGTCCTTGGATTTGTCTTTCAATGGATTTCATCACTCAATTGCCACTGTCCAATTCCTTTGATTCAATTTTAGTCATAGTGGACAGATTCTCAAAAATGGCGGTTTTTATTCCAACAATAGCTTCAATCACTTCATTAGATTTGGCCCATTTATTCATCAAGAATATTTTCTCAAAGCATGGCCTTCCTTCAAGCATTGTTAGTGATCGAGGTTCTCTTTTTGTTTCTTCCTTTTGGACCAACCTTTGTCAGCAGCTCAAGATTTCAAGAGACTTGTCAACTGCTTACCATCCAGAAACTGATGGACAGACAGAGAGGGTAAATCAGATACTAGAACAGTACCTTCGGATGTATGTCAGTTATCATCAAGATGATTGGAACACCTGGCTCCCTCTGGCTGAATTTGCCTACAATAACTCTGACCACTCTTCAACAAAACAATCACCGTTTTTCACTGTTTATGGAAGAGATCCTCATTTTGACTCAGTTCACATCACTCAAGACAATCCGGCTGGAAAGTTATCAACAAAAATCCAATCAGTACAGCAAGATGTCAAGAGAGAACTTGAAGTTGCCATAAACAGGTTTAAGAGGTATGCAGATAAAAGTAGAGCAAGTCCACCTGTTTTCAATCCCGGTGACATGGTATGGCTCTCTTCCAAGAACATCAAATCAACCAGACCCACCAAAAAGCTGTCTGAAAGATGGCTGGGTCCTTTTCCAATCTTGAAGAAAGTCAGCACTCATGCCTACCACCTCAAGCTTCCATCTCAATGGAAATCCATCCACCCAGTTTTCCATATTTCCCTTTTGGAACCAGTCAAGACGTCAACAATCCCAAATAGGCATCAAGAGCCTCCTCCTCCAATCACCATTGAAGAAGAAGAGGAATGGGAAGTTTCTCAAATACTGGACTCAAAGCTCAAGAGAGGAAAATTATGGTATCTGGTGGAATGGAAAGGTTTCAGTCAAGACCCAGAAAGATCCACTTGGGAACCAACCAAAAACCTCAAGAATTGTCCTGAACTTGTCAAAGATTTTCATTCACTATATCCTGACAAGCCTGGGCCAAATTCTTCAAAAGCTTGATTCATTATGGTGCTTGGTGGGGAGAGGAATTACCAAAAGTAAGTCCCACTCCTGGTATGCACCTTTAGGGGTATCCTACTCTTTTTTGTTGTAAGCATCACCTTGGCCACTCTGTGAGCACTTTGCAATTTTGGACACAGATCTTTGGCACGGCTTTCAACTTCATTTCCAATCTTATTGCCATTTTCACTTGGGACAATGGGTCATTCACTTTTCAATTCATTTCCAAGATTCCAAATTCAAATTCATTCCTTCAACAGTTTTGTTTTATTTTTATGGCACTGGCTGGAGTGGTAACTACCAAAAGTAAGTTCCTCTCCTGGTGTGCACTTCCCTGAGGGGTCTACAATCTTGTCAAAAAATCACCTTGGCCACTTTGTGAGCACCTGGCATCAAATTTATCTTTCCAGGTCCTTGGCCAATTTCAAAATCAGTTATCAACCTCCGTGATGAAGATTGGAACCTCCTCAAAATTCAATTCATTTTTCTTTTTCTTTTTCCTTTTCTTTTCTTATTTTCATTTTCATTCTTTATTTTTATTTTACTTTCATTTTAAATTTTCTTTTATCACATCAATTATCACGTCAAAAATTTTCATTCATTTTAAAATTCAATTTAAATCATGAAGCCAATGTCAAAAGAAGATCAAGCAAGTCCTGCGTCAAATGTCAAATTTTTAATATCAGTCTTCAAATTTTTTATCTTAATCAGTCCTCTTGAATCACTCTCTCAAAATCTTTCCAATAGCCTCAGCAGGCTTCACCTTGTATTGGTGCTCAGGAGCTCACCATTTCAAGGTGGGGGGTACTGTCACAACCATGGCAATTCACCTCCTTGGATCCCCATATGGCATATCAAGCCACGGTTCTTTTATGGCCAATTGGCCATATCCATCACCAGTGGCCAATATGGGCACGTCATTATCTTATGGACCATTTATGGCCATTTGTGTTTTGGGGCCTTCATGGCCCTTCACCTCAATCCAGAACCCATAGCGGCAATTTATGCCCAAATGGGTATTCCTGGTCATTTCCCTCAAAATCAGGGGAAATGGCCCAAATGGCTGTTTTGGCCATTTGGGCTCATAATGCGCATTTGCGCATATTTGCGCACTTTTGCACATTTTGCGCATTTTTGCGCACTTTGCGCATTTGCGCACTTTGGTGCATTTTGCGCATTTTTGCGCACTTTGACGCAAAGTGTCCAAAAGACACTTTCCCGCCTTTTGGGCCAGTTTTTGGCTCAGAACCCAAAAGTGGCCAAAAACCCCAAAAGGCCCAGAAACATCATTCCAAGCTCTGAAGCCATTACATCCATCCTTTTCCCTCTGCCTTTCCATCTGAAGACCTTTTGACGTAATCTTCCTGCCAATCAACCAATATGCCATAAATGATATTATATATCATTGTTCATCATTTTTCAACAGCAATTCAATGGTGGCAATATCAAATGGTCATTTCAACATTCCAACATCTCATCACGTCATCAAGGCACCCAATCATTCAGAGGAATCATCAAGGCTCAAGAGCAAGTGTTTCAGCGTCAAAGACCAATGACGCCATCAAGCAGTCATTGGTTATTCTCACTCCAAGTATTCCTTCCAAGGGAATACTTTCAATTCATTATCAAGTGTATTCAAGAGGCAGTGCCAAAAAGAAGTTGTCAAGTGTCAAAGCTCCACTCAATCCATCTTGGCAACCTTATTCATTTCAATACAGTCTGGATCCATCAAGAACTGTATTTCATTTTCAATCATGGGAAATTCATTCAACCCAATTCAATTTCAATATTAGCCAGCTGTATCAATTCCCAAAACAATCAATACAGCCTCAAGGATCAATACAGATCAGTTTTCAGCCTGAAGAACTCCAGCTCCCAACTTTTCACATATACCGGCTACCCTTTCCACCCTGGGGGGTTTTCCCCAGTTAATTAATATATTTTGATTTTATTTTATCTCTATTTTCTTTTCATTTTAGTTAAGCAAATACTGATATTATTAAGTCAGTCATTTAGCACCTTTCTCTTTCTCTTTCTTCACCTGTCAATGGATATTTGGTGGTCATATCCTTACTAATTCCATTATTCATTTTTGGCAGGTTGAAACAGTGATTAAGGACTTACTTGGTTGGCTCTTTGGCCATTTGGCTTCCCTTTCCTCTTTTGCATCTCATCTTGTACCTGCATATCTTTTAGAGGAATTCATTCTTATTAATTTTATTCTTTATCCTTTTGGAGTCTTCCAAGTGAGTTCCCTGATTGCTGAGTGCCAGGCCACTCTTGTATTTCTGTCCAAGAGCCCCTGTGACAGTGGCACTTACAAATACTATATTCTTACATACAACCCATAGTGGATATCAGTCTTGAAGCCTGAATTACTATTTTTGAAATGAAAATAGCTAAGGGGGACAAAAGACATCAAAGAGAGTCAGGGTAGCCAAATTCTGAGACCTCTTAGGTGTGGAAATCTCCAAGGCTTGGATGAATTGCTGATCATGGCCCAATCAGTATGCTAAAGCATTTTAGGAATTTGGTTACCAAGTTAAAGTCCCATTAAATCATAAGAAAATTGCAAATAAGCTTCTGTTTTGACATGACAAGGAGGTAAAGAGAAGCTCTGACTCCTGTGAAAATGTAAATTATTGATGATTTCCTATCAATAAAGGTTAAAAGGGTATACTGTGCTATTTGCAATTCTATGTAGAAATAAGGTAAAAACTTCAAAAATTTATTGAAAAAATTCTTGATGAATCCTTCTGAAACTTTCAGGAAAAATGCAGAATGATATGATCCATGATCCATGAAGAAACCAAAAAGAATTATGACCTCATAATTAAAATCAAATTTTTTACTTACAGTCCATTTTTGATGATTCCACATGAAACACTGAATCTTCAAAAATTCACAGAAAATACAACCTGTGATGGAATTTCAAATGAAATTGATAGCTTTGGAAAATTAATGTTTATTTTGAAATATCAGAAGATTTAAAGTTTTTACGCCTTTTATTCTTAACCACAAATAGATTGGTAGTCATGTAAAAGCTTTAAGTAGGTAATCATGATGATCTTACATGACAACAAATGATGCAATCAACAATAAAAAAGGGGAAATTGTTTTCTCACTCACTGGTTGTTCACTTTCCTCATGGCATGCCTCTGTGAGCTGTTATTGAGTCAAAAGAGGCCTCCTCTTGCTGTTTTTTCAAAATCATCTTGCTATCCAATCATATTTTTAATACAAACAAGTATATATTAGTTAAAATATTTTCTCAAGTGTTTGAAATCTTTCCAAATAAATAATGAATATGTGAGATCATAGAAATATACTATTTCCAATAGTATCTAGCTATTATATTGTTCTATTATTGCTATAGAGCAATTTTGACCCTTTAAATCCACAATTTAGCTGTTAAATCTCTCCACCAATTCTTTTCACGGTCTTATTGGAGTATTAGTCGGTGGTTTATATCAATTCATAAGCATTTTTTTCTAGTAATATTTTTCTTCAAGGATTATCTTGATAATTATTCTTGCAAAAGATAATTATATATTTAAATAGTTTTATTATTTTAATAAAGAAGTTTTATTTTCAAATAATTCTTGTAATTTATTCTTGTAGACAATGAATGCCTACTGTTCTAATAAGTATTAGTGGATGACAAGTAAAACAAACAATTAAATAAATAATTATTTAATTGTGGTTATAATAAGTTTATTTATTATGATTCTTAAGAACAGTCATAGTACTGTTGATTAATAGTAATATTATCAACAGTCCACCAATACATCTTAAAAACTAGGTTTGCATTTTCACATTGGAGTTACCACTTCCTGTTTTTGTGACTAGAATGAGAGTTTCCATTGATACAAACTGTTTTTTTATCAATCAAAGAATTAAAGCCTTCTTTTTTGGAATATTTGAGTATATGTTTTTTTGAGTTAAAAGGAGGAATTTTTTAATCATTTGATTTTGAGTATATTCTCAAGATATTGAAAAACTGTATTAATTTAGAATAATCAGAACAAAATGATGACAGCTAAAAAATTCTGATGTTGGAGCTTCAAGTACTGAAATATATTAACAATATGGCTTGATATAAATATGAATAAAATGTCTTTCTACTTTCATCAACAAAATATAATTGAAATAATAAGATGAAGGTTTCAATTTTTTATTGAAGAAATGTCATATTGGAAGGATAGAATTTCTTGTCTCTGAAGAGAACTATTTACCTCAGAAATGGTTCAAGGAATATAAGCATTCTTTTCTTGGCTGGATCAATCAGAAGCAGAAATAGGTTTACCTCAATTGTGATCCAGCTTCAAAATTTTAAGAATTTGCATATTTAACCTATCAAAGCTTGAGATATGGTTGGAGGGCTCTGTTTTTGAGTGAATTTGGGAAGTTATTCAAAACTAAATATGGATTGGTTTTGTTTTGATGTCAAATTAAGACTATAATTCATTATCTTGCAAATCCAATATTGATAATTAGATTAATTGAAAAAATTATTGAGAAAAATATGTGGTATGATTGTATGACCTTATTTCAAGCAATCCAGAGATAGTGGCTTGTTTGGGATATCAAAGCACATTTGGAACCTAAGAAAGATATATTGTGAGATATAATAATATGTCTCAAATTAGTTTTCCTCATGGTTAATAAGACTTTTCCCCAAGCTTTATTGTAAGGAAATAAAATTAAAAATAATGAATTAACTATACTGAGACTCTTAACTTGTGTTCACTACTGATTGGATAGCTATTCTAATCTGTGTATTAAATTGAATTTTTCTGCAAAGGCATTAGTTTGTGAAGAATTTGAATCTCAATAAACATATCTCCAGAAGATTATCAATATAAAATAACTGAATACTTTTAATGACTAAATATGTCATAGAAGGTACTTTGTAAGGTTTGAATATGGAAATTTGATTAAAAATCAAGTACTTCTCCTTTCCTAAAAATTCTTAAAAGGTAAAATTATGTATGGATGGTAATTTTAGAGTTTTAAAAGAAGAACAAATTGAGTTTTTTTTTATTTTTTTTGGTGTTAAACAATAATATTCAAAAGATTTATTATCTTAACAAGAAAAAACATCTATCCAAAAATAGTCTCCAAGAGATATTAATGGCTGTAAAAGATATTTTTTCAAGAAAAATTTAAATTATAGTCAATAAATCAATTGAAAACAAATTCCTATAATAAAGATCAAAAAAGCATCTCTAAAATTGATATCAAAGAGAAAGCATTCCAAAAGCAACAAGAGTGAATTTGAAAATAGAGTGACAAAGCTCACAGTGATAAAAAATTCTTTCATTCACTTTTGTGGCAGTTAAAGGGTAAAAATGATTATGAAGAGTCACAAACAATCAGTAAAATGATTTTCTCACATGCTAATAATATTTAAAGTTACTAAAAATTGGTGGTAATTCTTTTATAACCACCAATTTTCCTTCTCAAAGAGTAAGATTTACTATGATATTATTTGGGAAACATTCCAACTACATAAAAGACAATTTTGGAATATTGAACCCTGGTTTGGACCAAAAAAGGTCTTGTTTTAGCCATTTCTTGCTATTTTCAGCCATATTGGTCCTGTAAGACAGCCATTGTTGTAATTATAGCTGGTTGTAAGACACAAAAGCACATCAGAATGTGTGTAAAAAGCCTTGAAAACAGTTCAAGCTGTATTTTTTAGGTTTTTTCAACTGAAGGGGAGTTTTACCTCTTTGGAAACAATCAAAGCTGACCTAGTTGGTACCAAAACCCATAATCCATTGAGTTACACAGCTTGTGATTGATAAACTTTCAGGAAAAGGTTATGGAATTTTGTGTGGATTATGACAAGAAAAACCTTCAAGAAAGGAATTTGGGGGATTCTGGAACCCTTGGAGCCAAGATTCCCCTTCCCCAAAAGGTTTAGTATTTACAACTTATTTTTTTATTTAATTCCTTGTCAGGAATTATACTTAAACTTATCAAAAATGGAATCAAATTCAAGAATTTCAGTGAAAATGTAATTTTTGGTTCTTCATTTGTATATTTAAGCTCCCTCATGCAATAAGCACACAAATCTTGAAAATTCCAATGGAAGTTATACAATTACTCACAGCTACTAAATTACAAACCATACCCCAATCTTTTTCAAAAAAAATTGATTGATGAGGCAAAATGTGGTTCAGATACAATAAAGGCTTGAAGGATATCCAGATTTTCATACATAAAATACTAGAAACTTAATTTAAGCTCATTTGGAGTTGAGTTACAGAAATTCCACAATGAGGCCACCCCAACTGAAATTTCATGAGGAATTTTATTGCAAAAGAATTTCCATTTGTATATTTATTTCAAAAAAACTTATAATAATTTCTGTCAACTTTTTTCCAAAAATTGTTTTATTTGCAAGTTTTTTGTTGAAAATTCATTTTGATTCCATTTTTACATTTTTTTCTGAACTTATTTTTCTATAAATTAATCATTGATTAAATTTAATGAAAAAATTTATTATCTTATTAAAAAATAAATATTTAATCTTATATCATAACGTATTTTTAAGTTCGTGGTCTTTTGGGTATATTACAATACCTCTAGGACTCACATTTCCTCACCGCCAGAAAAGAATATTGCTTTGTAATATTTTTTGTAGCATTTCTGAGCTTTCTGAAAGTTTTGGTAGAATAAGGAATTTGGTTCCACTCTGAAAATTAATCTCCAAAAGTGGTATTAATATATCTCACAAAGTTTTCTCTCATGTACTTTGTCCTCAGCTCTATTTCTTTGAGAACGTTGGTAATTCTCTTAATACCACATGTTTCAACAGGAGGTGTATGCTTTGAAGCTTTATTGATCAGGGGAAATGTTTCAGAACCACCAGCTTTGAAAGATTTTATCAAGTTTACTGGAAATGTAGGATATTTTTCAGCATGTTTTTCAGATAGTTCTTTCTCTACAACATTTTTTCCATGAAGAGCTTTAGTTAAAATTTTCCTGAAGAGGAGTCTTTCAGCTTCTTGCATGCTTTGATATTATTGAAGTTGGCAATGGAAACAAATATTGAGTCAACCAATTTTGGGTCGCAAGCAGTATGTGACTTATCCCATTTGTCTTTGAAACATGAAAATTAAACCTCCATGAATATTACTGCATTTCTCATAGACTTTTCAATACTTCCATTGAAATTAGAAGCTGTGCGACATCTTTAAACCAAATCCTTCCTCAAAAACTCATGTTTTAGTATGGGATTCCATCAGTTTTTTTAATATAAGGAGTATGTTTAGTACTGGGATGAAAAGATCTTTTATATACAGGGTAAATTGCAGGAAGGAGGGTAAACCCATAATTGTTGAATCCATAAAAATATCTGATCTTTAAGAAATATGCACAAAATATCCATACCATGTCCTTTAAGGTTTGTATGATTCTTCCAGATTAGCAATTGGATTGTGGGTGGTAAGCTGTTGAGAAGAATAATTTGGTCCCAAATGATTGTTGAAGATTTTTACATAGTTTTGAAGTGAATTTGGGATCTCTATCCATAATGATTATGGTAAATACACAATCCTATGATGCTACTCTCTTGAATATTAAGAGAGTTGTATCCTTGGATGTATCATCCGTTTGCCATGGTAAAAGTATTGGATTCTTACTGTCACATACATTCTGAAAAACATCAACAAGAATTTGAGCTCTCCACTCATACTCATGTTGGGACAGCTGGTCCCCCCACCACCACAAAACAAATACCCTAAGATGTTTCATTACCCAAGAATCACATCTAAGAAGAAAAGGTTCCAAGATGAAGTTTGAACTTCCTTAACCAGTTTCTGCTATTATATGTCACAGTAACCCCTTCTGTGACACTTAATGAATCTGTCGAAAATCACTAGGAAGGTATTGTGGCTTCTTTAAGCTCCTGGTGGTAAGCAAGTTACCCAATTATCATGGAAAATCTTGAAAGGTTTACTTGGTTCTTGTATGTTGATTATAGTTCCAAGTATTTTGGCAGTAGATTTATTGGCTTTCTGAAATATTCCACAGGTTTTTCAGTATTCTTAATAATGTTTTTACCACATTGGCCACAATATGCAGGTCTTAATATTTTTTTCTTGTC
The DNA here is from genome assembly GCA_023105745.1 of Austropuccinia psidii. Classification (NCBI taxonomy): domain Eukaryota; kingdom Fungi; phylum Basidiomycota; class Pucciniomycetes; order Pucciniales; family Sphaerophragmiaceae; genus Austropuccinia; species Austropuccinia psidii. The sequence goes on along the minus strand of JALGQZ010000007.1, from coordinate 29,540,648 downwards.
CTATCTCCATAAAGGTGTCTTAAGAAGGCAATATCCTGGCATGCTTTCAATACAAGGTTCATTAGAGATATATTTACAAATGTCATAACACAGGTGTTCTTTGTCCTATAGTAGCTTGCTCCGTAAATTAGGTTAATATTTCTTCATCATAAAAGGTTTTCCATATTTAATCCACAAAATATGTAAAACAAGTATATTTAGAATATTTAGTATGAATTTGGCATAAAATGATGAAATTCCTTTTCTGAGTAAAGATGTTTCTTCCTTTTCCAAAGAAGGTGGTTTTCAGGTCTGTAAAGCCTATACCATCTATTGTAATTGGTGGAGAGGCTTCTTCTGGAAAATATGCAGTATTTTAAATGTTATTTTTTAATGGACATCTGCTCAATCCTTATGAGTTTTATTGATATTCCCATCTTTTCATACAATTTTAACTTTGCCTCTATATTGTTTTATAGCTTTTTCCCATCTATATATATTTATTGTCAGCCTGTAACTCAAGGCCAGAGCACAAACATGACAGCCAAAATACCATAAACTAGTGGTAGAACAAAATACCACCAGAAGATAGAGCTGAGCCAAACAAGCTCAAAATACACCAAAGGAAAGAGGAAAACAACCTCTTTCCAAATATACAAGGACAAAAATCATAGGCCAAAGAATAAAAATGTTATTCAAGATCAAAGCAGTAGCTGAGCATAAACCTTAATTTCAACCTCTAATCTAAATCAAGAGAAACAGGCTGAACCTCCTCAAATGGGTGTTCAAATTAAGGCTCTCAATGAGGGCTATACAATGGTACTATCCAAATTGAGCTATAAACAAAACAACAGAAGTTATGGCCAAAATAAGGTCAAATAAGGGTGAATACAATATTCACCTCTCATCTGACTTCTACAATTTTAGTGTGAGATACCTAACCTGAGGTCTTTTTGTAAAGGAATAAATCAGGGATATCTGATGGTGCCACCCATTTTTCCATAAATGAACTAGAACAAAAGCTATGGAGCCAGCTATTGACATACAGGTGTGGAGAAAAATACATATCTGGATAATAAAAATTGAACGTGGTATTACCTTTCAATATTTAATGATACCCATAACAAATGATGAACCATTGTATACATATCCTCAAGGGATACTTAATGAGCCAACCTTGAGCTAAATGTCTCAACAACTGACAAAGGTATGTCATTTTAAAGGTTCAAATCCCACATTTTGGCCAATACAGCTTTACTGTGGGATACATTCTGATATCTTTGATTATGAGGTGTCAAATATACAAAGTAGCTTTTTTATACTTCAAAGCCTCATAGATCATTCAATACTGGGGTCTCATACAGGTTCTGTACAGCATTCTACGCATAAGAGGATGGCTATGTAGTCCCCAGAAGAGACCTTTCAACCTGTATTGCTGTAACCTGCCCAGATGTGTTTTTGAAACCACATATGAGCCCAATACAGAGTACAAAGGCTGTGAGAAAAACACAAGCCAGTCCTTGGAAGTGAAAATTCTTCACTTCCTCTACCTAAAATGGTCTAGAGGACCTTTTTACCCAATTTCATGATTGAAAGGGACCTTTCTCTGCCCAAAACAGAAATCCCCATCCTTCTCTTGAATTTCTACTTAGTAAAACTGTAAAAAACAGTTATAATATTGGAAAAAAATCAGGTATAACTATAATTTAAAGTATTGTAGTCTTTATTATAATAACCCAATTGGTAAAGCTGCACCCAGGGTTTTCAATAGTGCTCATCATGACTATTTTTCTATAGTTAAACCCTTAATATTATTTTTTTATGAGCCTTTATATTATAACAAACTGTGTCACAGTCATATTTTAAGTTTTAAATAGTCATATCACAACTTCTTCATAGACTCATCCTGACATTTTGGGGACCTGGTTCTGTTTTTTTGGTCTTTTCGGACTAATTTGGCTTTAGAACCAAGTTTCTCTTAATTTTTATGTTTTTAATAATTGCTGCTTTTTTAGGCATACAAAAAACTAATAAAATAATATATTGAATATCATATATTATTAATTTTTTTAGTGGTATCTAAACATATACCACTGGTTTTTTTCATATTTCTTTTTGATGCGGTTTGATTATACTTTAATCACCACAGACTATTTTGGGTGTGTTTTTGATATCAAAAAATTGAGAGACTCTTAATAAATTCTTCTCTTGAAAAAGAAAACCTTTTTATTGTAAATAACAGTTTCAGAGGCATGGTTGTACAAATTCATAATTTCAATCGTCCATCACAGACCCACTTTTAATATTACACTTGTGAATTACAAGTTAATCTGTGAGATATTTTGATACAAACTGTACACCATAAATCCGCCATACAGTATTTTTGACATGTGATTGATAATTTCAATTGAAACTCATAATAAAAAGGCAAAATACAGTAATATATTGCTCAGAGGCCATTCTTAAACATGCAAACAGTATTCAAAGAAGTCTCAATTGACATAGATCCTCTACGTTTCTGTTTCACTGGAAGAAAACTTCATACCACTTGAAAGAAAGTCACAGGGAAACACACCTGTGACACCCTCAGATATAACAATACAGAAGGGCAAAGGGAAAAGGCAAAGTGATGTCCTTCTTACCACCAAAACGTGGACACCAATAACCACTCAGAGTAGTAGAAAACAAAAGAAACTCTGCATCTATGCAAGATAAACCAATCTTGACAAATTGTACAGGGAAGATCACCGTAATTAACCCAGTTCTCATTTCTAAAGGCAAATTGCCCAGAGCAGGAGAAAAGAAATTTGTACAGGGGCCATTCAAAGGTGAATACCCTAAGAAAACAAAGTTTTTGACTGCTTGAAAACACTAAAATGTCCCCTGTACACCCCAGGACTGTTCAGAATCTGAAGACCGCGGTATTGACACCAAGGACACCATAATAGATGGCAGGACACTGAGGGAAATCATACCCACACTGCCATTCACCCTCCAATTCAATGGGCACCTCAAATCAGAGGACTGGACGGATATAGATCAAGCTCTTCAGCTCCACCAACTCCTCAAAGATCCATTCCAATGGAGAATGGACAACAAGAGGTTTAACCAAGCTTCACACTGGGAGGAGCTGGGAGCATGTTTCCAGAAGGTATGTCTCAAAGAGATACCTTAAAAGATCTTATGGTAATTACCAAAGGATGGAATCCAAACAGGCAGTTCAAACTACTGGAGGAGAGGGCAGCCAGGATAAGGCAGAATCAAGCAACTATCCAAGCTATAGAAGAACAACTCAAAAGGAAAGAGAATACTCTGATTCCTTAGGCTCACAAGAAGTAGACCAACCCAACTCTCCAGTGGCTTCACACAATTCAGTAACCAGAAGATCAGTGGCAAAGAGTCAACATTATTCACAATCCCCGGTACTTTCCAGGAGAAGACAGGGGTCAAAGGGAAAAAAGAAGACTTCTTTCAACCAAAGGCAGAAAGAGCCGGACCTAATGATATGAAAGCTGTTGGGCATGGTGAAAGAAGTACAAAAGAGCCAGAAATAACTTTAAATACTTCTAATAGAATCAGAAGTTCTTCTAATAGACATATTACCCCCACTCAGAGGGAATAAAGTGTTGTCACACTTGAGAGTAACATAAACAGTAACGAGCTGTGGTTACCAATGTCCCAATTTGCAGGGAACACCAAAGAAACATTTGCAAAGCTCCAAGAGAACAACTTAAGTTTGGAAGAATTAACAGCCTCACAAAGAGAAATTTTCAAAACTCTTCAAGAAGGCTATGCTAAACTAAGCAAAGCCTCATAAGAAACCAAATAAAGACATAACCAAGTCTTAGAAGAGAAAAAGCACTGCAAAAGGGACAAGGAATATCTGGATCAAGAAATTAACAAATTGTCTAATGTCTGCCAAAACATAAAGCCCCAATCACAAGGCCATGTTTTGGATAATCCATGCCACCAGCAGGACATCAAACCAGATGCCTTGTTGGAGTGTAAAGCAAGGTCTCCCTCACAATACCAAGATGGATATAACATCACTTATTCTGAGAAGGAATCCCTGAAACCGCTTCCAGAGGCCCCAAGTTGGCCAAATATTCCTGGTGTAGGAGAATATGATCACATGGAGCTCATTGAAAATATTGATAGACTCTTCATTGATTTCCCAAGCATACCACACTACTGGATCACTGCTAGGCTAAATACAGCATTCAAAGGACATGCTAGTATTTGGTACACAGATATGAAAAAAATCCATGGCAGAAGAAACTGGCCATGGTGGAAGAGTCAAATAATCCAGAATTACAGCAATGATACTTGGATATGGCAAAAGACCATGTCATTTAAGAATGACAAATACTCAGGGCGCAAACAACTCCTAATGAGTGGTGTCTTAGAAAGTCTAAAAGACTTAAAGCCATTTATCCTCAAATGAACATTAGAATGAGGAATCACAAACTCTTGACACAGATACCAGGAGAACTAGAGAATGCAATGAAATACAGATACAACCAGACTTGCACTCTAGATGACACTGCCAATACCTTACAAGATGTAAGGAAGAGGACAAATATAGGGAAGAAGTCTCTATACAGAGGCAACATTTTCAAAGAGAAAAAGCCTCACAGGCTTTACAACAAAGACAAACCCAAAGAAAAAATAGCAGATGTGACCAAGAAGAACACTTGTAACAATTGTGGATCAAAAGACAACTATGCCAACAATTTTCTAAAGGAAAAGAAAAGATCTATTCCATTGAGAAAGTCCCAAAGGAAGAAACCCAAGAAGAGGATTCTGAATCTGACTCCATGGATGATTCCATCAGGGAAATCTTTGATTATGACCAAGACCCAAGAGAGGAATTCCTAGTAAAGTACCAAGAAGAAACACAACTAGATGTTCAGGATATACAGTTGGAAATAGGCCTACCACAAGACACTTCTAATAAGAACTTGTGCAAAAACACACAAGATGCACAAACCTTCTTAGTCACACCAACAAAGAAGATGGCATATATTCATGGAACGGCCACCAAGATGACTGTATATGTTGAACATTCTCACCAACCATTAATTATAGATAGTGGAGCACACTGCTCCATAGTGGCCAGAGAATATCTGGACAGAAATTTCCCAAATTTTGAAAAACAACTCTTGCCAACCAAGGATAAGGGCTTTAAAAGTGCATCAGGGAAGATGACATCCATTGGGTCCATTATCAAAGAGATAATCATACCCCATTGGAAAGGTAATATCAGACTCAACCCAGAGTTTTTGGTTCCAGAAGATTCTCACATCCAGGGATTCTCACTGGGAACAGAATATCAGAGGATGTATGGCATAGAGATTTACAATAGTAAAAATAGGCACATCCCCATAGGTACAAACAAGGGAAACAAATTTTCCCTTGATATCTAGCAGTTGTACAACCAAGAACCATGAGAGGAATTACTCAATGAATGCAAAGAAGGGAAGTTTAGTTCAAACCTCACCAGTAAACAAAATTCCAGTTTACTTAAAATTGTGAGAAAGAACAGACCAGAATTTGCCATTGGTGAAGAACCCTTGGGAAAACTCCGAGACCATGATATAGAACTAAATTGAGATGTGGAAAGACCTTATCCACCCATTCTCAGAAGACTTCCATAGCCAGCAAGCCTGGAAACTAGGAAAGAAATCAAAAAACATTTCAATTAACTTCTAGATTTGGATAAAATCAGGAATAAAGAGCACAATGTAACAGTGGAAGTAACCACACCTGTCCTTATCACTTTGAATTATTGCAAGTCTAAATTGTGTGGATATTTCTTAGCACTTAATAGCTACACCAAAGCAGATAGGTACCCTATAACAAGGATCCTCCATTCTCTAGACAAATTGGAAAAAGCCAAATAAATCATTAATATGTATTTAATGAAAGGCTTTCACCAGAATGGAGTTAAGCCAAAATCCATGAAATTTCTCATAATCATATGCTTTATGCGTATATATCATTACACAAGAATTTCTTTTGGCATGAAAAATGCACCAGCCCACTTCCAATGGATGATGGACACAATATTTCAAGAAGAAATATTTGAATGCTGGATGGGAGTATATATTGTTGATATCATTTTATACTCAGAGACATGGGAAGACCATTTTCAATACATATACAGAGTACTTGGTAAATGCACACCCATCAATCATAAAATTTCACTCAAGAAGTGCAATTTTTGGCAACAATAACTATTAGCACTAGGTCATAAAGTCTCAGGCCTTAGCCTGGCCATAGACCAAAAAAATGTAGCAGCAATACTTCAGAAACCACTACTTATAAACATAAAAGAGATTCAATCCTTTCTTGTATTTGCTAGCTACTACAGAAACCACATCAAAAACGTTTCTCATATAGCTAGTAGTTTATACAAGCTATTCTCAAAAGATGTAGTTTTTGAAATAACCAAGGAATGGAGAGGTGCATATGAGATTATCAAACATGAACTAACCAATGAAACATTCTTGACACTCCTTGACTTTAAATTACCATTAAAGTTGTACATAGATGCAGCTTGCAGTCAAGGATTGGGAGCTGCCCTGCACCAAAGACAAATTGATGATGGTGAACCAAGGGAAGGGTTAATATGCTACATCTCCAGGAAGCTGAAAGACTCAGAGGCTAGGTATGGAGAATCTCAGACTGGAGTCTTATTCCTGCTATTAGCCTTATACAAACTTCACTATTATCTGGAGGGTGCAGTCTTTGAGGTCTACACAGACTGCACAGCACTCAAATATTTAGTCAACATGAAAACTACTAATGGACACATGTTGGGATGGCAAATCACCCATTTAAGAGTATAGAGGTAATATGACTATGATATAAAAAGAGGGAAAGAGTCACACTAATGCTGATGGCCTCAGCAGATGCCCATTGGATAATGTCACAAGCAACCCAGCTTATGACCAGAAATAGCTGCCAAAATTCCTATCCGTTTCATGGAAATAGACAGGGGGAAGAAATTCAAATTTTCTGAATGGGCACCAGAATTTGGTACCTCAGACAGTGATAACACTGAACCATAAGAAGAAGAAACTCCCATATTGGGAATAAGCTCCTCAGAACTTCATAATTAATTTTTCAGTTCAGTCAGCAAAACATATTCCAAACACAAACAGTGTAGCATATTGTTCCAAATCCTTCAACATAAATAGAGGATCCCATAGCCTGAAACTCATTTAGAGGGACCCTGTTTGAGGGAATTCAAGGACAACAAGTTTTCCCTATAGATGGACTTCTGTACCACAGAGGGAAGCACACCAGTGCACTCACAGTGATAAACAGAGAGCATATTTCACTAGTCCTCAAATAATGCCATGATTGCCCCAACATGGGCCACATGAGTGAAGAAAGGAAAAAAGAGAGGTTAGCAAGCAGAGATTGGTGGCCTCAATGGGAACAAGAGTTGAGTGAATATATCAACACTTGTGAAAGATGCCAGAAGGAAAACAGGAAAAATGCAAAGAAATATGGGTTACTTCAACACATAGAAGAACCTAAACACCCAAAGGAAACATTAACATGGACTGCGTAACAGGAATTGTCCCAGGAGGAAAAGAAAACTTAAATTCATGCCCACTCATAGTGGAAAGGTACAGTAAAAGTGTCAGATGCCTACCATTCCACAAAGAGGATACAGCTATGGACACAGCATTGATATTCTGTAATAAAACCATAGCCACCTCTGGAGTCTCAAAAATTATTTTAGTGATACATACCCAATATTCACATCAGAAATTTGGAATAACCTTTATGATATTCTTGGAACAAGACTTGCATTTTCTACAGTCTACCCCCCACTGCCAGATGGTATGGCTGAAAGGATGATCCAAACAATGGAGGAATCATGAGAAGATTCTCTGCATATTGTATGGAATACAAAGACCATGAAGGGTACAGCCATGACTGGGTTACACTCTCACCAAAAATGCAGCTGGCTTACAATACTAGCCTACACTCCACCACAGGGAAATCATCCTTACTGGTGGAAAAAGATGGAATCCCTTACTACCTGTGGATCACTTGAAGAAAAATCTTCTTACCATCCATCCCACTGCCAAAGACTTCAATGATATGTGGAAGAAGGCATGTGAAACAGCTGCTAGATGAATAGCTGAGGCAAAGTAATACAACAAGAAGAGATATGACAAGACCCACAAGGAAGGAGACCAGGTGCTAGTGTCTACTCTCAATTAAAAAAATCAGAAAGGCCCAAAGAAAATGAGAGACTAATTTGTGGGACCATTAACTATCATTAGATTGATAGGAAAAAATTAAGCACAAGTCCAACTCAGAGAGGAATTCTACAGGAAAATACCAGTGTCCCCAGTGAGTCTAGTGAAAACTTACCACCAAAAAGGAGAGGATAGGTTCCCCTCTAGAAGAAAGAACCCTACTCCCCAAGGCATAGTGAAAGGAGAAGACTCCCCTGTCCCAGTGGAGAAAATCATTAAGGCCAGGAAGATCAGACTTAATGGAAAGGACCATAGACAATATCTGATCAGATTTCAAAACCAAAAAGTTGATAAAGATCAATGGCTAGCTGAAGATGATATACCAGATGGCGACCTTCACCTGAGAATATTCAGAGCCTCTATGAGGGCTGAACATTTCTAGAGGGTCCAAGGGACTTAAAAATGGGTATTTTATCCTTTTTTTAACTGACCAGGAGTATGCTCAGGACCAAAATGAGGTACCTCCCCCAGGGTGAATGAGAGGCTACTAGATTGAGGAAACAGGGGTCCCTAAGGTTTTTTGGGGCCCCTTTTGAAGACTTTAATGGAGTCCACAATGGTTGTTATGACCCAAAATTGATGAATTATGTTGAGAATTCTAGAGCTTTTCCTAACTGAAATTGAATTTTTTCCCACCTTAGATCTAAAAAATAACTCCAAGCTGACTCCATTCCCTGAATTGTCTCCTGCACCACCATCTTCTGTTCTTTATGGTTCTGGTTTCTATAGTCAATTGGACTCACCTTGGTCAATGCCCTCTTCTGGCTGTTTAAATCCAGCTCAAGTGTATGATGTCTTTAATGTGTTTGAAGTGTTGGATCCTTCCAGTATCAAGTCCTTGAAGATGTCAGCCTGTGACTCAAACCCAGAGCACAAGCATGAAAGCCAAAAAACTAGAAACTAATGGTAGAACAAAATACCACCAAAAGATGGAGCTGAGCCACACCAGAACAAAAGGTATCAAAGGAAAGAGAAAAATCACCTCTTTCCAAGTATACAAAACCAATAATCATAGGAAAAATAATAACTAAGTTATTCAATATCAAGGCAGTCACTTAGCATCAAACTTGATTCTCACCTCTAATCCAAGATCCAGAGAAAGAGTCTGAACCCCATCAAATGGGTGTTCAAATTGAAGATATCAATGAGGGCTGTTCAATGGTACTAGTCAAATTGAGCTAGCACCAAAACTACAGAAGGTATGGCCAAAATAAGGTCAAATAGGGGTGAATAAAATATTCACCTCACATCCAACTTCTACATTTTTAGTGTGAGATACCTGAAGTGGGGTCTTTTTGTAAAGATCTCAATCACGGCTATCTGATGGTTCCACCCATTTACCAATAAATCAACTAGAACAACAGTTATGGAGCCAGCTAGTTCCATACAGGTCTTGCAAAAATACATACCTCGATATGGAAAATTGAACATGGTATAACTTTTCCATATTTAATACACCCATACCAATGAAGGTAAAACTGTGTAGATATCATTCAGGGCTACTCAAAGAGCCAACAGTGGGCTCAATATCTCAAAAACTGACAAAGGTATTGTAGCTATAAGGTTAAAATCACATTTTTGCCAATACAGGTTTATTGTGGGATACTTTCCCATATCTCTGATTATGAGGTGTCAAATAGACAAATTAGGTTGTTTTTACCTCAAATCCTCATAGCTCATTCAATACTGTGGTCCCATACAGGTTCTGTACTGAATTCTACATGTCAGAAGAGGGCTATGTGGTTCCCAGATGAAACATCTCACCCTGTATTGGTGAAAACTGCCCAGATGTGGTTTTGAAACCACATCTGAGCCCAATACAGAGTATACAGGCTGTGAGAAAAGCACAAGCCTGTCCTTGGAAGTAAAAATTCTTCACTTCCTCTACATAAAACTTTCTAGAGGACCTTTTCACCCAATTTCACGATAAAAAGGGACTTTTCTCTTCCAAAAAGAGAAATTCCCATCCTTCTCTTGAATTCCTACATAGTAAAGCTGCCAAAAAAATTCATACTCTTGGAAAATAATCAGTTATACATGTAATTAAAATTATTTTAGTCTTTATTATAATAATTCAATTGGTAGAGTTGCACCCTTGGTTTTCAATAGTGCTCACCACCACTATTTTTCTATGGTAAAAGCCTTAATATTATTTTTTATAATCTTTTTCATTATAATAAGCCGTTTCACAGTCATAGTTTGAGTTGTAAATAGCCATATCACAGATTCTTCATAGACTCATCCTGACATTTTGGGGTCCTGGTTGTTTTATTGTGGTTTTTCCACAACTTCTTCAAAGACTCATCCTGAAATTTCTGTTGGTTTATTTGTTTTCAGAGGTTATTTCAGACCTCTAAAATTTGTTCTGTCCTTAAATAGACCATCCTGCAAGAAAATAATTCAGTTATTCTAAGGCAGAAACAAGGCATAGACATCAAATTCACATTGCTGCTTAGCTGGCTTTGGGTGGTTTGATATGAGTAGGTATGGAGAATATAAATCCTTCCAAAGGCCTAAAGCTCATGATATGAGGTTGTTTGAGTTCAGAACCTAGCCAATGTCTTTATGAATTAAGAAACTCTTTGAAGGTAGCTTGAAATCTGGAATTAGAACTGGTAGGGATGTGGTTCAAGCTTCTCCCAAGAATTGAAGGGATTTTATCTTATCAGAAGTCATTTTAAGAACTGTATATTTCTAACCATAAGGTTTGTCTATGAGGATTATGATAATAATTATTTTTATTGAGGGTACAATTACTTTCCACAAATGCAAATTCAAACTCATTGAATATTTTGGCGAAAAATATAATTATAAATATTATCAATATCAATAGCTTGAATATTAATAAAAAAAATTAATATTATTAAGAATTTCAACAAAAAACATTATAATAATTATATATACAAATTATATCATTATTCTATTATTATTAGAAGTCACTGAGAACTGTAATAATAGAAATATAAAATTTTCTTAATAGGATATTATGTTTGGGTTATTGATTTTATTTATTGATGGGCAAAAAAACATGCATAAAATGGCTCTTTTTTAACCTAAAACACCTCCTCTGTGATCAAGGATACTGTCAGAGGGAATGCACTCATTAAAATGGATGAAAAAATAATGAAAAATGAAATTTTAACTTGAAAATGTTTATTTCTTTAATTAAAAATTACAAATTGAGCTACAGGTGTTATAATTAACTCAAATTAGCTTTAAGATTTAATGTAAACATAATTTATCTATTTGAAAGTTCATAATATGATAAACTTAAAAAACAAATTTCAAGCAAAAATCCTTTACCTAAGATTTTTTAATTAATTTCAGAGAAATCTCAATTCATTTTAAGAATGATAAAGAAAGGTATTTTTGACTATAAATGATTAAGAAATACAAATATAAAAGATATTTAATATTTGAGCTTCACATAAAATAAATAACCTGTAATATTTGTGAAAACTTCAAGTGAATCCATTGAGAAATGAGCTTTCTTTGACTTTTTGAATTTGCTGCTTTTTTTCATGTAATAATAACAAAATACACCAAAACTTGACTTCTGATATGTTCTTGATGTGGTTAACTTTAAGTTTAAAGCTATACAAGCTGATCTAAGCCTTATTAATACTTTACAGCTCTTAAATTCTTCACCAGCTGGAATATAAGGATTTATTCATTTGCAGCTTGTAAATCCTTTCTCTAAGGAGGATGAACACTTTTAAACGTTAATATTAAATCAAACTAAAATCTTGAAGCTTAAATAAGGATTAAGATCATCAAATTAAGGTGGAAAACTTTCTTTGGGCTCTTTCAAATCCCAAAGGGTGGGTACCTTGTCATCTCTTGGTATTTTTCCCTTTGGCCCACATCTTTGTGCGGATGTTGTAAATTTATTTCTTGAATTCCATACCATGGATTTAAACCCACTTCAGCTGAACTCTAAAACTTATTTTCAGCCTTTAAGATAAGCTCTTAGCAAATTCAGTAGCTAAGCACAACCTCTTAGTGTTAGAAAATTTTTGTACGTTTTCCTAAAGCTTATATAACTCAAAATTGAAATTAAAACTAACAATTCTTGTTAAGTTTTGTAAGTGTACTACAACATTATCCAATCTTCCAATACCAGCAAAAACCACCAATTTTGGGTCTACCCTAAGTTGTTTTTGGTGTAGAATCCAAAAATGAAAATGATAAATATAAGTTTTTTTTAGACAAAGAAAGGTATAGTCATTTTTCATTATTCTTTATTTTAACAATATTTGAAAAGTAATTTTTGACCAAATAAAGTGTATAAAGCACTATTTGTGGCCTTATGGGTATATCATACATACCCCACAGGCTCACAGTAGCTTTCAGGATGAGTCTATCATAAGTGTAAAGATAGCATTTAAAAGGCTTAACTGAGACTGTGACATGTATATCAAGCTATTAATTAAAAATAATGTGGCTTTACTATAGAGCTATAGTGGTGGTGTCCATTTCTGCAAGCCCAGGATGAATTGATTATCAATTAGTTAATTATAATAATGAATGAAATAACTAATAACTTACTCATAATTTCTTCTTTTTCAAGAGTGTAATTCTCTGTAAGTACTTTTACTAAATAGCAATGTAAGATCAGGATGATGGACTTTTCTTTTGGGAGGAAAAAACTCCTTTTATTTTGATCAGGGGTGGTGGAAGGCTGTTTACGTTGTCACACAACCCAAGAATAAGGGTTTTAGCTACCTTAGGCCGGGTTGTGGTACCACCCACTCCATATAGACTGTTGTTTGGTTGAAATGTGGCTTGGGAACCACAAGTTGTCATTTTTACCCAATAAAGGTTGAAACCTTTCACCAATAGAGTCTACAGGTGTGTTTGAGTGGTTCTTAACAATCAGAAATGGTAAAGGTTGTGTCTGTAGGACTTCCTTAGTCAGATTATGAATAATTAAGGATTGAAAAGTGTCCACTTTGATTCATTAGATGTGAATTCAGCTATATGGACTTCTGTCCCACAGTATGATCTCATACATTGTAGGATTATAGTCTTAAGTCCTGGATGACCTTTCCAGTTTTGAAGATAGAGAGCTCAAAAACAATTCATTTTGTAGCCCTTGATGAACCCTACACAATAGTTAAATCTTTGGTATATCTAGAATTAATTATGGCAAGGATATACCAGCTTTCAATTCCATTGTAAGAATATGGATTTTATATGAATCCTGTATTAAGCTACTTCTGTTAATAACTTTTGTTATATTTCAGATAAAGGGTTCTTCAGGATATGATCAGAAAAATGTTTTTATGCGCTTTCCAAAAAAACACAACTTGAGGAATCCTAAACTAGGACAGTGGAATTCAGATGTGAGATGAATATTCCATTCACCACTATCTGTTCTATGGTTTGATCTAGCTTCTGAAATTTTGATGTTACCCCAATTTGGGTAGTACCATTGAATATCTCAAATTAAAATCTTTTTTTTGAACACCCATTCAAGCAGGTTCTACCTCCTCATTTCTACTTTAGAGGAGAAATCAAATTCAATGTTTATGCTAATTTCTGGTTTTCAACTGGAAGAGCTTTGTTTTTTCTTACCCTATTGGTATAATAATGATTTCTTATGAAATTTGGGAGCCTCCCCTTACAGATGGAGAATATTATAAACCATTTGGGACATTTTATCATTCTATGAGTATCCTATTTTGATATAATTATATATACTATTGAGGTTTCATGCTTGTTCTCTGGGGTTGAGTCACAGGCTGAACGTCACACAGCTTATAAGAAGCTATTGAAATCTATTCAAAATCTCCCATATTTGGTCTGTAATAGCCAGAAAATCTCTAAAATAATTGGATTTCTATCTTCTTATGAGAAATAAGCTCCAAAAAGACTTCTAAAACTTTCTTTTGTCTATTCCATGGGAAATAACGGACATTTCCAATGGTTTTAATTTATTTGAAGCCAAAGGGAAATTTCTTGAAAGAACTCTTAATAATTACTGATTATATTTTTTCCAAAGGTCTGGATACTCTAATCATATGTTTTTCCCAATCTTCATAACAAGCAGTAATTTTGTCAATGTATATTATAAGCCATCCTTCTGAACATTCTTTTGGAAAAATCTCCCTCAACATTCTCTCAAAATGTAAAAGAGAATTTTTTATAAGAAAAGGCATCCTAAAGTTTTCATACCCCCAAAATGAACAATAACTCTCCAATATTTTGTTTCTTTGGGTGTTACTAAATTTTGGTGAAATCCTTTAAAGGCATCTATGGAAATGATCTACACATATTGAGATATTTGAAGAAGGGTAACCTGTATTTACACTATGGGGTAACATTTTGAAGGAGTGAAGGTATTTAAAGCTTTAAAATTTTAAACCATTCTTAATTCTCCATGATTCCATGCCACAATTAAGTGTGTAGGTACTTCTAATTCCTCATTGTGGAAAATCCTTCCTATCCAATGCATAGATTTTGGAAAATTTGTCAAATTTTAAGGGTAATACAATATTAACTATAAAAGTTTCAGCATGGCCAAATATACAAAATTGAATTTGAGCTACCTTTCAATATTTTAAAGAGAATCTTGGAATTTTCCAATATTCAAAACAGAACTTTGAATTGAGTTTTTGGGACTCATGACAGAAATCATTATATGAACAATCTCATTTATATATAATTTGATTAAATTGTTTTAAATATATTGATTCCAAATTATTTTAGGGCTTGGGTAAAAAAACATAATCCCTTAATTATTTTTGCCATGAATTAATAAATACACATAAGAGATGCTATGGTCCCCTTGTTGATGCAATAAATGGAATTCTTATTTTATAAATGGTACTGTCATGGCAATTTATGATATTGTTACTTCCATTCATGCCATAAATTACATTTCTAATTCTATTCATTTGATTCATGAGTTTTTGATTCTACAATTTTATTTATGTCATTGATTATTCCATTCATGTCATTTATGGAATATTGGATGCAATTCATGTGATTTATCGAATTGTTACAATATTTCCACCCAAGGTGTTTTCCAAAAATATGTGCTTCTTCTTTTTGATTCTCAATATTCAATCCTTTCTTTTTTAGAAACAAAAAGGAAATTCATAAGTGCAAAGTTTTTTCAAATAAATGATCAGAAACTTTTGCCAAAAAAATATGAAACAACACAATGGAATAGATATGGCTAAACAAATTGAACAATTACTTAAAAAAATTTATTTCCTGAGGATTTTATTTTGAGAAAAGATGTCACTTACATGTTTTTACCAAAAAATTAGCAAATTTTTAATATAATCATTCAATGATATTATGTTACACTAGATTAGGGTATGGTGATTGTCATGAAAAATTCAAAATGGAAACTTTGGCAATATAAAATTGCAAAGAAATACAACCAACAATAAATTGAGGTTACTAATATGAAAATAAAATTAAATAAAAATAAATATTCCTTACTATCATAATCTAGAAAAAAAGGGTAATTAAGTCAAATATCTGTGTTATTGGTTTCAGAAGTAGAATTTGAATAGAAGTTTTCATTAATTTAAAAATTATAATTGTGAGTTTTTGACAAAAAAAATTATATCACTTGAACTGTAATAAAACATTTTTTAAAGAATAAAATTGTGATTGATACAATTAATCTAAAATGACAAATGCAATAAGAAAAAGTATTTTGCTTCTTGTAATTTTTGGATTGATAAATTATTTTGCATTATTATTTCAAGAGAAAACAATTTAAAAAGCAAAAATAAAAAATGGAATTATCAAAGATTATCATACCAAGCATGCATAATTTCATAAATTGTATTATCTAACCAGGATTTTAAACACATATTTTCCCCCATAGAATCACATGAAAATGATGTGTCTTTGTTAATAATCAAGTTTGCAGCTTCAGAAAAAATACATTCACTAGGTTCTGAGGTTTGAGGCACTCCAAGGCAATATCTTGCAATTTTGGATAATATTGGAAACATCCTTTTGTGGCTCTTCCACCATTCAAGAATGGATATTGAATAATTTGGTGAACAAGTTTGCAAATATTAAAGAATTTTGTTAGTTTTATATTTAGGTTGGCCATTCTTTCTTCAAAATGATGCAATTGCTTTAAATTTGTCAATTTTTTTTCAAAAACTTGAGGATCTTGTGAAAGTTTCATTGCATATTCAGAAGAATATTCAGCATATACCTCTCTGACATGTTTTAGTGCTGCATCATTATATTTAATTGGTTTGGTATCACTTTTTCTCTCATATTCTTTCAGCAAATCATTCTGAGTAAGCCATGTAAGCTTGAATTGTGGCTAAAAAATAAAGCAACTAGCACAGGAATTTGATCTAATGTTGCAATAGCTTTCAGGCTTTGAATATTCTTGAGAATCTGAATTGAATATCTGGGATTCTCTTGAGACTTCATTCCTTGTTTTTGAGAATTTTTCAACAAGACATTTGTACCAAGGCATTACTAACACAAGTGAAGGATGAGAACCACCTTTAAGCTCATTGTTTTCAGTGGAAAAGAACTTTACAAATTCAGATATTTGTTGGAAAAAGGTCTAGTTATCTTCCAAACTTACATCCTGGATAGTTAGAAAGTGTGAGGCTGTGACGTATGTGTGAAATACCCATAAGGCCACAACTAACATTATACACAGTTGATTCAGTCTTAAACAGACTTGTAAACTGAATTCAAAACAAAAAATAAGTATAGCTTTTTTTTGGATAAACAAAGTCATAATTAATATGTCATTTTTGAATTCTACTCCAAAAATAACCTATGGTAGACCCATAGGGTGTTATACGCAAAAATGACTATTTCTTAAGTTATGAGAAGACTTAAGAATCTCAAAGTACAATTGCAATTTTTTTTAACATTTTTTTAAAATTGTTAAATTTAAGCTTAAATGTGCTTAAATTTAAAGTTGTGTAAGGTTATGCAAACATACCAAAATTTTATTTAAATGTAGAGTGTTGTGTAGATTTATTGAATTGGTTAAGGATTTTCCATGCATAATGAAAATCCTGTGTGAGCTCAATTTAAAGGTGTTTAAGGCCATAGTATGGCTTCAAATAAATGAAAGGGAAAAATCCATGCAAAAAGGTGGGACAAAGAAAAAATACCAAACAGAGCTGGGGTACCCAGCTATTTGGATCTGCAAGAATTCAATCAAGGTTGTACAACTTTATTGGAGAATTTTCAGCCTTGTTTAAACCTTAAGATTAGAATTTAATCCACAATCAAAGTTTAAACTGGTTTTATCCCAATTTGGACAGGAATTTCAAGCTGCCAAAGGGTAAATCCCAATATGCAGGCTTGAAATCAAGTTTTTAATAACTTTTGAATCTTAATTAAGCTTAACATTTTAAAGCCACAAAAATTAAAACCTTATCAAAAGTTAAGGTTTTGTGTGTATTGATATTTTACATAGAAAAACAGTAATAACTTCAGAAATTCATTAAAAATCCAATTCTTAATGAATTTGCTTGAATTTTTCACACAGCTTAAAAATTAAAGTTATCTGTGTATAAATTAAATCTTAAGTATATTTTCTAAGCAGGTTTTTTTGGTAATTAGGAAGGAAATTTACTCTTTCAATGAGACTTAAAGAAAGTTAAGATTTCTTTAACAATTAATTACAAATTGAGTTTAAGAGATTTTTTCTTGAAACTCTGTTTTTAAGTTTTTCATGTGATGCAATTTAATATAAATAAGCGCAATTTATATTGAAACTTAAAATAATTAATCCAAAAGAGGATTGAAGTTTGTGAGCCTTGAGGTATATTTTACATACCCAAATAGGTCACAATTATCTTTAAAATAAATTCTGAACTATGCATCACTTATGGGTTATGCATAGTTCAGAATTCATCATTTTTGATTTCAGAAAGAATGGATAAATTTTTATTGAGAAAGTAAATCCATGGATCTAAGGCCAGGTTTGGATTCCACACAGAATTTCACATTGGGTAGCTCCATAGAGTGAATAAGCTCAAATCAACTCTTTGAGGTGGTAATACGGAAAATACTTGAATACCACATAAAACAATTGTGAAAAGCTTTGTTTTTCCTAAATTGAAACTAAAATGATGGGAATGTGAGAAATCCCATGTTGCATATACGCTAAGAATAGCTTCATGCATGTTTGTGGCACTTAATATTATGGTATTCCTACATGCACTTTTGATAAACCCATAGTGGATATCAGTCTGTAAGCCTGAATTTCTATTTGACATAAAAAATAGTCAAGGGGGACAAACCCAACTTCTGAGGCCTCTGAGGCATGGGAAGCTTCAAAGCTGTCAGGATGAGTCTATGTTGAAGTGGAAATAAAGCTATTTACAACTAAAACTATGACTGTGACACGTGGAAAATAGTTTAAAATAGTTTTATAAGGGTTAGGGATGGATTAATTTAATAATAAAGGGGCTTTACTATAAGAAATATAGTGGTGGTGAGCGCTGTTGAAAGCCCTGGGTGCAGCTTTACCTGTTGGGTTACAATAATAAAGACTACAATACTTTAAATTAAGAGTATACCTGTTTATTACCCAAGAGTAAAACTGTTTTTGACAGTTTACTACATAGGGTATTCAAGAGCAGGATGAGGAAAGGCTTTTGGCTGTGAAAAGCCCTCCTTTTATCCTAAAATTGAGGTGGAAAGGCTGCTAGACCTTTCCACGTAGAGGAAGTGAAGATTTTTCACTCTCTATGACAGGCTTGTGGTTTGCAAACAGCCTGTATACCCTGTATTGGGCTCAGATGTGGTTTTGAAACCACATCTGGGCAGTTTTCACCAATACAGGGTGAAAATTTTCATCTGGGGACCTCACAGCCTGATTCTGACGTGTATGACGCGTAGAATGCTGTACAGAAACTGTATGGGACCCCAGTATTGACTGACATATGAGGTATTGAAGTAAAAACATGCTTCTTCGTCTATTTGACACCTCATATTCATGGTTAAGGGATATTATCCCATGGTAAGGCTGTATCTGACAGCAGGTGGGATTTTGACCTTAAAATGGTCATAACTCTGTCAGTTTTTGAGATATCAAGCTCAAAGTTGGTTCATTGAGTAGCTCTGTATGGGCTATACACAATGGTACCCAACTTGACATGGTTATCATTAAATATGACAATGTTATCCCATGTACAAGTATTTTTGTACATTGGCGTGGTCTGGTCAAAAGCTGTATTAAGCTTGTTTGGCCAATAACTTCTGTTGTAGTTGAGTTATGAGGAAATGGATGGCACCATCAGATAGCCCTGATTGTGCTCTTTCCAAAAAGACCCCACTTCAGGTATCTCACACTAAAACTGTAAAAGTTAGATGAGAGGTGAATGTTTTGTTCACCCTTATTTGGTCTGAATTTGACCATAACTCAAGTAATACTGGTGCTAGCTCAGTTTTGCTGGTACCATTGGATAGCCCTGGCTTAGAGCTTCATTTTGAGTACCCATTTGATGGGGTTAAGCCTCTCCTTCTAGATTTTAGATGAGAGGTGAAAATTAAGGTTTATGCTCAGCAATAACTTTGAGCAGGAATAACTTTGTTATTTCTTGTCCTATGGTGATGGGACTTATATTTTCAGGAAGAGGTGAGTTTCCTCTTTCTTTTGATACCTTTTGAGCTAATTTGGCTCAGCTCCATGTTTTGGTGGTATTTTGGCTATACCATTGGTTTATGGTATTTTGGCTGTCATGCTTGTGCTCTGGTTTTGAGTCACAGGCTGACATACCCTCCCTCTAAAAAAGGCTCATCATTGATGAGACTGTTCAGTCCTCCTAGAGGCTCTGAATCTCCTTAGATGAAGGTTCCCATCTGGTATGGCATCTTCTGCCAACCATTTGTCTTTGTCAGCTGTCTGGTTCTTGAATCTGACTAGATATTGTCTCTGATCCTTCCCATTGAGTCTGATTTTTCTGGCCCTGATTATTTTACTCACAGGTCCAGGAGAGTCTTCTACTTCCACTATTTCTGGTGGAGTGATGTTTTTCTTCCTGGAGGGGAATTTATCCTCCTCTGTTTGGAAGTATGGTTTGACCAGGCTTACTGGAAAGACTGGGTGTTTCCTAGAAAACTCCTCAGTGAGCTTGACCTCTACTGCATTCTTCTCTATCAACTTAATGATAGTGAAGGGCCCTAAAAATGAGTCTCTCATTTTCTTGGGTCCTTTGAGATTTTTAAAGTTCAGTGTAGACACTAACACCTGGTCCCCTTCCTTGAAGTCAGGTTCCATATGTGATTTGTCCCACCTTTGCTTATTATACTCTTTGGCCTCAGCTATGCATTTGGCAGCAGTATCACAGGCTTTCTTCCACATATCATGGAAGTCTTTGGCTGTGGGGTGTATGGTCAGAAGATTCTTCTTCAAGTGATCCACAGGTAACAGGGGATTCCACCCTTTCTCTACCAGTGCAGGTGTTTTTCCTGTGGTAGAGTGCTGGCTTGTATTATAAGCCAGTTGGACTGCTGGTAAGAGGGTGACCCAATCATGGGTATATCCCTCATGGTCCTTGTATTCCATGCCATAGGCACAGAACCTCCTGAGGATGTCCTCCATTGTTTGGATCATCCTCTCAGCTAGGCCATCTCTTTGTGGATGGTAAGCTGTGGAAAAAGCAAGCTTGGTGCCAAGCATGTCATATAAATTGGTCCAAAATTCAGATGTGAATTTTGGGTCCCTGTCACTAATTATGATCTTAGGGACTCCACAGGTGGATATGATGTTATTCCAAAATAACAGAGCAGTGTCCATGGCTGTGTCCTCTTTATGGCATGGTAGACATCTCATGCTCTTGCTGGACCTATCAACTATGATTAAGCAGGCATTGTAGTTTTCTTTGCCTCCTGGGACAAGTCCTGTGACCCAGTCCATGTTGATGGTTTCCCATGGGTGTTTGGGTTCTTCTATGTGTTGAAGCAACCCATATTTCTTCCCATGCTTTCTATTTGCCTTTTGGCATCTTTCACAAGTGTTGATGTATTCACTCAACTCTTGCTCCCACTTGGGCCACCAAGCTGTGCTTGCTACCCTCTCTTTAGTCCTGTCTTCACTCATGTGTCCCATGTAGGGGCAGTCATGGCATTCCTGCAGGATTAAAGAGATGTGGTCTCTGTCTATCACTGTGAGTGCACTGGTGTGCTTATCTCTGTGATAAATCAGCCCATCTATAAGGAAGAATTCATTGTCCTTATAGGCCCTCAACCAGGGTTTCTCCAGCTGGGTTTCCAGTTCTGGGCTCCTGTATTTTTGTTGAAGGAGTTGGAGTAGTATGCTACACTGTTTGTGTTTAGCATAGGATTTCAGTACTGCATTGAAAAATTCATTGTGCAGTGCTGAGGAACTTATTCCCAGTATGGGGGTTTCTATCCCTTCTGAATCAGTGTTTCCACTGTCAAGGGTACCACTCCCTGGTGCCCATTCAGAGAATCTGAAGTTCTTATTCCTATTTATTTCCATAAAATGGATAGGAATTTTTGCAGCAACTTCAGAGTCATAAGCTGGATTGCTTTTGACATTGTCCAGTGGCCATCTGCTAAGGCCATCTGCATTGGTATGGCTTTTACCTTCCTTGTATATGATGGTCATGTTCCCTCTATACTCCTGGATGGCTATTTGCCATCTCAGCATGTGTCTATTAGTAGTCTTCATGTTTAGTAAAGACTTCAAGGCTGTGCAGTCTGTGTAGACTTCAAAGACTGCACCCTCCAAATAATAATGGAGTTTTTCTAGAGCCCAGACTAGACATAGACATTCTGTCTGGGTGGCCCCATACCTGGCTTCTGAATCTTTCAGCTGCCTGGAGATGTAACATATTACACCTTCTCTTGGTTCACCATCCACAATTTGTCTTTGGTGAAGGGCTGCTCCCAAGCCTTGGCTGCATGCTGCATCTATATATAACCTGAATGGTAGTTCAAAGTCAGGCAAGATGAGCACAGGTGCATTTGTGAGTTCATATTTGATCCTCTGATATGCATCCCTCTTTTCCTTGGTTATTTCAAAAACTACATCCTTTGAGCATGACTTGTATAAACTACTAGTTATGTGAGCAAAGTTTTTGATGTGGTTTCTATAGTAGCTAGCAAATCCAAGGAAAGATTGCATCTCTTTGATGTTCTTTGGTACTGGCTTTTGCAGTACTGCTGCTACTTTGTTCTGGTCAATTTCCAGACTAAGGCCTGAGACTTTGTGTCCTAGAGCTAGTAGCTCTTGTTGGCCAAAATTACACTTTTTAAGTGAAATTTTCAGATTGATGGGTGTACATTTACTTAGCACTCTGTCGATGTATTGTACATGGTCTTCCCATGTCTCTGAGTATATAATGATATCATCAATATACACTACCATCCAGCCTTCCATTATTTCTTCTTGAAATATGGTGTCCATCATCCTTTGGAAGTGGGCTAGTGCATTCTTGATGCCAAATGGCATCCTGGTGTACTCATATATGCCCATATGGCATATTATTCTGAGTAATTTCATGGGGTCTGGTTTAACTCCATTTTGGTGGAAGCCCTTCATACAATCCAACTTGGTTATGTATTTGGCTTTGGCCAATTTATCCAAGGCATGAGGTATCCTTGGTATAGGATACCTGTCTGCTTTTGTGTAGTTGTTCAGGGCTCTGAAGTCTCCACACAATCTAGACTTGCCATCATGCCAGGTGATTAGGACAGGAGTGGTGATTTCCACTATTTCATTATGTCCAATCTTCCTAATGACATCCATGTCCAGGAGTTCATCGATATGTTTCTCAATCTCTTTCCTGGTCTCCAGACTTGCTGGGTAAGGAGGTCTCCTTAACATGGGTGGATAAGGCCTTTCTACATCCAGATATAGTTCTATATCATGGCCTTTGATCTTGCCTAATGGTTCTTCACCAATGGCAAATGCTGGTCTATTCTTCCTCAGCATCTTCAGTAAACTTAGCTTTTGTTTACTGGTGAGGGTAGTGCTAAACTGTCCCTCTCTGAATTCTTTCAGAAGTTCTTCTAGTGGGTCCTGAGAAGATATCTGGTATATATCAAGAGAAAATTTCTTTTCCTTGTTAGTACCAATGGTAATATGCCTATTTTTACTGTTGTAAATATCTATGCCATACATCCTCTGGTAATCTGTTCCCAGTAAAAACCCTTGGATGTGGGCATCTTCAAGCACTACAAACTCTGGGTTGAGTCTGATATTACCTTTTCTGTGGGGTATAATCATCTCTTTGATAATTGTCCCAATAGAGGTCATCTTTCCAGATGCACTCTTAAAGTTTTTTGCCCTGGTGGGCAAGAGTTCTTTTTCCCAGTTTGGGAAGTGGTTATCCAGATAATTTCTGGCCACTATGGAGCAGTGTGCTCCACTGTCAATGATCAGTGGGTGCTGAGCATAGTCAATACATACAGTCATTTTTGTGGCTGTTCCATGTATATATGCCATTCCTTTGGTTGGTGTAACCAGGAATGTTTGTGCATCTTGTGTATGTTTACACAAGTTCTTGTTGGCAGTGTCTTGTGGCATGCCTGCTTCCAATGGGGTTTCCTCTTGGTATTCCACTAGAAGTTCCTCTCTTGGGTCTTGATCGTCATCAGATAGTTCTCTGATGGCATCTCCCATAGAGTCTGATTCAGAATCCTCTGTTGGAGGTTCTTCTTCAGGGACTTTTTCTATAGCATAGACTTTCTTCTTTGCTTTTGGACAGTTGTTGGCATAGTGGTCTGTTGAACCACAATTGTGACAAGAATTCTTCTTCTTTGCCACTTCTATCACTCTTTCTCTGGGTTTGTCTTTAAACTCTACCATGAAAGGTTGTTTCTCTTTGAAACTATTGCTTCTATATGGGGTGAATTTCCCTATATTAGTCCTTTTCCTTATGTCTTGTAAGGTATTGGCTATATCATCTAGAGTGCAATTTTGGTTGCATCTGCACTTTACTGCATGCTCTAGTTCTCCTGGCAGTTGTGTCAGAAGTTTATGATTCCTCATTTGAATGTTCATTTGAGGATCAATGGCTTTAAGTCTTTTAGACTGTCTAAGACACCACTCATATGGATCTTTGTCCACAGAGTATTTGTCATTTTCAAATGACATGGTCTTTTGCCATATCCAAGTTCCATTACTGTACTTTTGGATTATTTGACTCTTCCACCATGGCCAATTTCTTCTGCCATGGATTTCTTTCATTTCTGTGTACCATATACTTGCATGACCTTTAAATGCAGTATTCAGTCTAGCAGTAATCCAGTAGTCTGGTATGCTGGGTACATCAATGAAGAGTCCATCAATATAATCTATGAGTTCCATATGATCATATTCTCCTGATCCAGAGAATTTGGGCCAGTTTGAGGCCTCAGGAAGCTGTTTCAAGGCTTCCTTCTCTGAATAAGACATGCCATCCCCATCCTGGTATTGTGATGGAGATCTTGCTATATTCAACAACATGGCATCTGGTTTGATGTCATCTGGTTGATATGGATTCTCCATAGCTTGGCCTTGTGGTTGGGGCTTTAAGCTATGGTAGGCATCAAACAATTTGTTGATGTCTTGGTTCAGACACTCCCTGTCCCCGCTGCTATGGTGTTGTTCTTCAGAGACTTGATTCATTCTCTTGTTGGTTTCTTCAGTGGCTTTGCTCAGTTGAGCATATCCTTCCTGAAGGTTTTTAACTATCTGCTCCAATGAGGCTTGAGTTTTTCTCATCCTCTCTTGGGCAGATGCAAATTCTGCAGCCTGCTTTGCAGATTGCTCAGCATATTGGGACATTTGCAACCACAGTGTGTCACTGCTGATGTTGCTCTCAGATGTGATAATGTTATTTTCAGTCTGAGTGGGGGTAATGTTTCTATTACTAGGACTACTGATTCTAGAGTGGTTTACAACTACTTCTGGTTCTTGTGTACTTCTTTTACCAAATCTAACAGCTTCTGGATCATGGGGTCTGACTCTTTCCTTCTCTGGTTGAAGGAGGCTTTGTTCTTGCCCTTGTTGCCTTGTCTTCTCCTGGAAACTTCCTGGAATTGTGAAGAATGGTGACTCTTGGCCACTGATCTGCTGGTTTCTGAATGGTGTGAAGCCACTGGAGAGCTGATTTGGCTTGCTCCTTGTGAACCTGAAGGAATCTGAGTAGGCCCTGTCTGGGTTAACTGTTCTTCTATAGCTTGGATAGTGGCTTGATTCTCCCTTATCCTCTGTGCCCTTGCCTCCAGGAGTCTGTGCTGCCTGGTAGGGTTCCAACCCTTGGTGATTACCATAAGGTCCTTGAAGTCTATCTCTTTGAGACAGATCTTCTGGCAACTTGATCCCAGTTCTGCCCAGTGAGTTGCTAGGTTGAACCTCTTGTTGTCCATGCTCCATTGAAACAAATCTTTGAGGAGTTGGTGGATTTGAAGAACTTGATCCATATCCTTCCAGTCCTCTGGTTTGAGGTTTCTGTTGAATTGGAGTGTGAATGGCAAGGTTGATATTATCTCCCTCATTGTTTTTCCATCCACCACTGTGTCCAATGTGTCTTCTTTCAGGTCTTCTGGTTCTAGACATTCCTGCTCTATCCTCTGGCTGGTTCCTTTGGAAGCCAAGGTCTCTGAGGTATGCAGGGGACATATCAGTGTTTGCAAGCAGTCAAAAACTTTATGTTCTTAGGGTATTTACCTTTGACTGTGCCTTGTACAAATTTGTTATCTGCTGATTTGGGCAGTTTGCCTTTGGAGGTTACAACTGGGTTAATAATTGTAATCTTCCCTGTACAAGTGGTTAAGGTTGGTTTACCTTGTATTGAAGCAGAGTTTCGTGGTTTTCTACTCCTCTGAGTGGCTATTGGTGTCCACTTCTTGGCTATAATGAGGCCTTCACTAAGCCTTTTTCCTTTACCCTTGCTGCCCTCTGGTTCTGAGGGTGTCACTGGTGTGTTGGCCTGTGACTGGGTTTCAAGTGGGATGTAGTTTTCTTCCACTGAATCAAAACAGGAAAAAGAGGGCTTATGTCAGTTAAGACTTCTTAAAAGGCTGGTTTTGCACGTCTAAGAATGGCCTCTGGGCTTGTATATTATTACAGTATGCCCTTGTATAATGACAGTGTAATTGAATTAACAATTTCACATCAAAAATACAGCTTATGGTGTCCTGTCACACTGTTTGTGTGTCAGTATCCCTCAGATACACTTGTGGTTTTCAAGTGTATTCTGTACAAGTGGTTCTGTATAAGTGTTATTGAGTTAACAATAAACTTAATCCACGCCTCAACTGATGGTTTTTCAGTCAGAGGTGTCCTTATTCAGTCAAGAATACAGGACTTTATTGATGGCTTATGTGTTTTTATATACAAAACACGCCAAAAATAATTAAATTCAGTGGGTATTAGCCACGTGAATAATACTCTTATAATATGATTATGTATATAAAAAGGATAAATATATATAATATATATATTTAAATAAAGAAATTACGCCTAAAAAAGGATAAAACAATGGTTAATAAGTCATAAAACAGAGAAAAGACTTACTTGTAAGGTCCAAAAAAAAGTCAAAAACACGGCCAGGCCCCCAAAATGTCAGGATGAGTCTATGTTGAAGTGGAAATAAAGCTATTTACAACTAAAACTATGACTGTGACACGTGGAAAATAGTTTAAAATAGTTTTATAAGGGTTAGGGATGGATTAATTTAATAATAAAGGGGCTTTGCTATAAGAAATATAGTGGTGGTGAGCGCTGTTGAAAGCCCTGGGTGCAGCTTTACCTGTTGGGTTACAATAATAAAGACTACAATACTTTAAATTAAGAGTATACCTGTTTATTACTCAAGAGTAAAACTGTTTTTGACAGTTTACTACATAGGGTATTCAAGAGCAGGATGAGGAAAGGCTTTTGGCTGTGAAAAGCCCTCCTTTTATCCTAAAATTGAGGTGGAAAGGCTGCTAGACCTTTCCACGTAGAGGAAGTGAAGATTTTTCACTCTCTATGACAGGCTTGTGGTTTGCAAACAGCCTGTATACCCTGTATTGGGCTCAGATGTGGTTTTGAAACCACATCTGGGCAGTTTTCACCAATACAGGGTGAAAATTTTCATCTGGGGACCTCACAGCCTGATTCTGACGTGTATGACGCGTAGAATGCTGTACAGAAACTGTATGGGACCCCAGTATTGACTGAAATATGAGGTATTGAAGTAAAAACATGCTTCTTCGTCTATTTGACACCTCATATTCATGGTTAAGGGATATTATCCCATGGTAAGGCTGTATCTGACAGCAGGTGGGATTTTGACCTTAAAATGGTCATACCTCTGTCAGTTTTTGAGATATCAAGCTCAAAGTTGGTTCATTCAATAGCTCTGTATGGGCTCTACACAATGGTACCCAACTTGACATGGTTATCATTAAATATGACAAAGTTATCCCATGTACAAGTATTTTTGTACATTGGCGTGGTCTGGTCAAAAGCTGTATTAAGCTTGTTTGGCCAATAACTTCTGTTGTAGTTGAGTTATGAGGAAATGGATGGCACCATCAGATAGCCCTGATTGTGCTCTTTCCAAAAAGACCCCACTTCAGGTATCTCACACTAAAACTGTAAAAGTTAGATGAGAGGTGAATGTTTTGTTCACCCTTATTTGGTCTGAATTTGACCATAACTCAAGTAATACTGGTGCTAGCTCAGTTTTGCTGGTACCATTGGATAGCCCTGGCTTAGAGCTTCATTTTGAGTACCCATTTGATGGGGTTAAGCCTCTCCTTCTAGATTTTAGATGAGAGGTGAAAATTAAGGTTTATGCTCAGCAATAACTTTGAGCAGGAATAACTTTGTTATTTCTTGTCCTATGGTGATGGGACTTATATTTTCAGGAAGAGGTGAGTTTCCTCTTTCTTTTGATACATTTTGAGCTAATTTGGCTCAGCTCCATGTTTTGGTGGTATTTTGGCTATACCATTGGTTTATGGTATTTTGGCTGTCATGCTTGTGCTCTGGTTTTGAGTCACAGGCTGACAAAAGCTTGGATCCATGGCTTATATTTGCTGAATCAGTATACTAAAACCTTTTGGGAACTTGGTTACCAAGTCAAAACATCATTATATCATAAGAAAATAGCAAATAAGCTGCTATTTTGACGTCGCAAGGAGGTAAAGAGCGATTTAGACTCCTGTAGCCATGTCAATTATTAATTATTTTCCATGGACAAACCCTAAAAGAGTGATTGAAACCCTTTTTGGACTAGTATCCATGAATTTACCTCATAGCAACCAGCCATATAGTGCTATTTGCAATTCTACATGGAGATGAGGTGAAAAATTCAAAAATTCATTAAAAATACAATTATTAATGAATATTTTTGACACTTTCAGGACCAATTAAAACCTCTAAATTTCATATAAAAACCCAAAATAATTAAACTTTTATAATTAAAATTGGAAGTTTTACTTCCAGTCCATTTTTGATGATTCCACGTGAAACACTGAATATTTAAAAATTCACAGAAAATACACTCTGTGATTAAATTTCCAATAAAATTGAGAAATTAGGGAAATAAATGATTATTTTGAAAGAAAAGAATATTCACAATTGTTACTCCTTATATTCTCAACCAAAAATGGGTTGGTAGTCACACAGAAGTATCAATTAAGTAATTATGATAATCTTACATGACAACAGATGATGCAATCAAGAATCCTAAAAGGTTTATTGCTTTCTCACTCACTTGGTTTTCAGTTTGCTCCATGGAATGCCTCTGTGAGTTGTCTTAGACTTAAAAGATGCCTCCTCTTCCTGTTTTTTCCAAATAATCACATTATTCAATTATACCTTTATTACCAACAAGTATTAGTTAAAGCTTTTTCTTAAGTCTTTTATTGTTTCAGAATAAATCAGAAGGATGTTCAATCATAGAAATCAACTATATATTGTTTTAATACTGTTATAAATCCATTTTGATCCTTTAAATCAACAATTATCTGTCAAATTTCTCTACTTTTTATCTTCAATAAATTCTTTAGAGTATTAGTGAGTGATTCATCTTAATTCTTGAAGTTTTTTCTAGTAATTGTTTTCTTCAAGAATTATATTTATGATTATTCTTGCAAAAGATAACTATATATTGAAATAATTTTATTTTTTTAATAAAGAAGTTTTATTATTGAATACTTCTTGTAATTGATTTTAGTAGACAATTAATTCTTACTGTTATAATCACTAGTTAATTTTGGTTATAATAATTTGAATTATTGTATTTAATAAGAACAGTCATGGTACTGTTGATTAATAGTAATATTATCAACAGGCTGGCCATGTTTCTTGAACCTTGTACCCTTAATTAATATATTTTTAAGTTCTCAAATATATTAATTTAATTATATTTTTTTCTTTCAATTTGAAGTTAAAATTATTCTCATTTTTGAAACTGTCTTAAAATATTTTTCATTGGGGGACTTGGTTTAATTTCATACTGTTTTTACATGTATCGTTTTCACATCCAAAAACTTATAAAAGTATTCTTTGAGTTTGTGAGCCTTTGAGATATGACCACATACCCAATAAGGTCACAAGAAAGACTCAGAATAATTATACCTTTAAGATAATTATACTAAAATTACTTAGAATAATTATACATTAAAAATAATTACTTTAAAAATACAAAAATACCATAAATTGATACAAAAATTGGTTTAACTTAAAAACCAATGAATCAACATGTGAAATAAATTATACCATTGGATTCCCCATGGTAAAATACACATATACCATTTTTATGGCATATCTGTAAAGTCAATATTTAATGAGTTATAAGGAATAATACCTTATAAAAACCATAAATCCTTATTTATTTCAAGAACCAATGAAACAACATGTGAAATAAACTGTACCATTGGATTCCCCAAGAATATTAACACATAAAACAATTAATGAGCTAATTTCCAAAGTTAATACTTAAGGAATTAACCTGAATATATGCACTTTTTTGGTCAATGCATATATTCAAGGATCATAGCTAATATCTCTTAAAGTATACAAGATAGAGTGATGAACCAAAAATAAAGTTACCACGTAATTACTGTAAGAACACAGATATAAACTTTATTTTACAAATTACAATCAAGGTTAAAACCTATGATGAAATATTGATAAAAATTAACAGAGCTGTTGACCACTTTGTTGTGAAAGTGGTCCAAACTTAAAAAAAAGTACACAGTTGAATTCTACTAGCTCATTAGTGAAGAATGATGTAATTTGTATTATTAAATTCAGGGTACAACCCTCTGAAATTGTGAGCCTTTGAGATATGACCACATACCCAATAAGGTCACAAAAAAGACTCAGAATAATTATATCTTTAATATAATTATATTAAAATTAATTAGAATAATTATACATTAAAAATAATTACTCAAATATACAAAAAATACCATAAATTGGTACTAAAATTGGTTTAACTTAAAAACCAATGAATCAACATGTAAAACAAATTATACCATTGGATTCCCCATGGAAAAATACACATATACCATTTTTATGGCATATCTGTAAAGTCAATATTTAAGGAATTATAAGGTATAATACCTTATAAAAACCATAAAACCTTATTTATCTCAGAAACTAATGTAACAACATGTGAAATAAATTGTACCAGTGGATTCCCCACAAAAGTCCACATATAAAACAATTAATAAGCTAATTCCCAAAATCAATACTTGAGGAATTATCCTGAATATATGCACTTTTTTGGTCAACGCATATATTCAGGGATCATAGCTAATATCTTCTAAACTATACATGCTAGAATGATGAACCAAAAATAAAGTTACCACGTAATTACTGTAAGAACACAGATATGAACTTTATTTTGCAAATTATAAACAAGGTTAAGACTTATGAGGAAATATTGATAAAAATCAACAGAGCTGTTGACCACTTTGTTGTGAAAGTAGTCCAAACTTAAAAAAAAGTATACAGTTGGATTCTCCTAGTTCATTCGTGAAGATTGATGTAATTTTTATTATTAAATTCAGGGTATAACCCCCTGAAATCAAGGTTTGAAGTTTAAAATATTGAATTTCGACAGAAAAGATGAGTTACAAGAAAAATCATCAAAATTAGAGTTTTGATGATGTAATGAAAAGCTCTTGGCAGCATAATAAGGTTATGTCAGGCTATCAGAATTCACTCTCTGAATTGCTGTAGCGTGAAAACCTTAAAAGGTATTGAGGATCAAAGTTTGAGCTTAAATTGAGCTGTTATGATCACATACTGTAACCTTAAATTAAGTTTAACAGTCTTAATAGTGATAAAATTGGTGAATACTATTAGTTTATGATTAAAAATAATAAAATCCACGAAATTTGGGGTTCTGCCAAGCCTCTGATGTCATCAAACTTAGAGTTATAGTGATAACTCTAAATAATGGTGTAATAATGATGTAATATGGTTTGATCATGATGTAATCACCCTCAAACCTTAAAATATTGATCAATTCCAGTGGATATGATCAGTACACGTCTACTAGAAGCCTGTTGGACTCTAGGAGGGAGGTATTTACTATAAATAGAGCTCTTTTTACTCTATTTTTCCCCTCAGACGCATCAAAAACAATAAATCAATTAAATAAAAGGTAATTTCTTTATTCTTTATATATAAAACTCTTATATTATTAAAGACCAAAGATCATCTTAATATTAATCACTATTTTTACCTGATTAAATCAATTCTTTAATTGTTTTTGTTATAAATCTCTCTATAAACTCATTTCCACGTAAAATCAAGAAATTTAGTAAATTTCTTTATTTTTTATTGTAAATACAATTTGAAAAAGTTGTATTATATTCTTTTGGCGTAAAATATTTCAAAATTATTATTTTAAGTTTTAAAAGTAGGTTATTTCATCTTATTATAATAATTTCTCTCTTATTATTACTCTTAATAATTCTTAATTAATATAAATAGTATTTATATTAATATATAACTTTAATATTAGTAATATTATTGTTATTAATTGTTTTTTATTTATAAAAAACAATATTTTACGCCTTTATTATTTGTTGGTAACAATAATAAAGAGCTTTATAATATATTAATTATTTTATATTAATATATTATTTATAATATTTCATATAATATTAATTATATTATTATATTTATTTAATAATATAATATTTTTACGCCGATAATAATAATATTTCTTTATTATTATTATTATTTTAATCTTATTTATTTCAATTATAAGGACATTCAGAGTACAATAAGTAATAAATTAGTAATTTTTACTTATTGTTTCATAGTCAAACCTTACAGAAATCATGGCTTGAAGTTTGAATATTGAATTTTGACAAAAAAGATGAGTTACAAGAAAAATCATCAAAATTAGAGTTTTGATGATGTAATAAAAGGCTCTTGGAAGAATAATAAGGTTATGTCAGGCTATCAGAATTCACTCTCTGAATTACTGTAGCGTGTAAAACTTAAAAGTTATTAAAGATCAATGTTTGAGCTTAAATTGAGCAGTTATGATCACCTACTGTAACCTTAAATTAAGTTTAACAGTCATATGAATGATACAATTGGTGAATACTATCAGTTTATGATTGAAACTAATAAAATCCACGAAATTTGGGGTTCTGCCAAGCCTCTGATGTCATCAAACTTAGAGTTATAGGGATAACTTTTAAATAATGGGTGTAGTAATGATGTAATATGGTTTGATCATGATGTAATCATCCTCAAACCTTAAAATATTGATCAATTCCAGTGGATATGATCAGTAAACGTCTACTAGAAGCCTGTTGGACTCTAGGAGGGAAGTATTTACTATAAATAGAGCTCTTTTTACTCTGTTTTCCCCTCAGACGCATCAAAAACATTAAATAAATACAAACAAAAAGGTAATATCTTTATTCTTTATATATAAAACTTTTATATTATTAAGACCAAAGTTCATCTTTATTATAATCATCAATTTTGACGTGATTAAATCATTTTTTTAACTGTTTTTGTTAAAAATCTCTCTAAAACTCATTTCCACGTAAAAAATCAAGAATATTTGTAATTTCTCTATTTTTTATTGTAAATACAATTTGTATAAGTTGTATTTATATTATTTGGCATAAAATATCTCAAAATTATTATATTAAGTGTTTAAAAGTAGGTTATTTTCTCTTATATTAATAATTTTCTCTATATCATTCTTTAATAAATCTTTAATTAATATGAATAGTAATTTATATTAATTTATAACTTTAATATTAGTAATATTATTGTTATTAATTGTTTTTTTATTAATAAAAAACAATTTTTTACGCCTTTATTATTTGGTTTGTAACAATAATAAAGTGCTTTTAAATATATTATTATTTCATATTAATATATTTATTTTATTATATTATATTTTATAATATAAATTTATATATTATATTTCTATTAATAATATAATCATTTTTACGCCATAATTATAATAATTATTTTTATCTTATTTATTTCATTCATAAGGACATTCATAGTACAATAAGTAGAATATTAGTAATTTTTACTTATTGTTTCATAGTCAAACCTTACATTTGGGGGCCTGGCCATGATATTTACTTTCAAGAACTTTTAAAAAGATTCTAATTGGGCTTATCCAATAATAAATTATATTTATAATCATAAAATTATATAATAATTTTATATATTATTGATTTTAAAAGCTATTGAGGCATTTGGAAAGTAATTGTACTGTCTTACACGTGGTTTTTCACATCCTTAGACTTGCAAGAACTTTCTTTGAGTGACTCTAGTGCTTAAAAAAGATATTTTATAGTTTGAAAATAATTTTTTATAATTTAATTTTATAAAGAATCATATTCATTTTTTTAATTTATTCTTTAAAAATGAAAATATAAAAAATATTAAAAAATATTAAAAACCAATAAAAAAAGTTATTTTTATTCATTTTTTTTTATTTCTTTATTCATTTCAATTTTTTAAAGATATAAAAGCAATTTCTACGTGGAAAATTGCCATATCTTGCTAAAAAAAAATAACACTTCTTATAAAAAGACTTATATTTATTTGTCTTTTTTAGTGTTTGAAGATAACCCAACAGAAGACAACCAAACTACTGTTGAGAGATTGGTTGAAGAAACTTGTCAAAGTTCTCCAACACCAGTTATCACTAAAAGAAAGAAAACTAAGAAATTAGACTTTCCAGGACCCACCATTCAAGACTCTGAAGGTGAGCACCTCTTTTAGAATTGCCATAAAACAATTTTTATTCTAAAATACTTTTATTTTTCTTATTCCTTAAACTATGACTACCAGAAGAGGTTCCCAATACTCCATCCAATCAGATGGAGCTGGACTCAGAGGTAGAACTGATCCCTCAAAAGGGAAAAGAAAGGGCAATATCCCAAGTGGAACAGGATCCACACAAGGAAGTGCCTTATCCCAAAGGCAAGTCCAAGAAATGCCCATGATATCTGAACCTGAATTGGAACTAAGTATTAGTAACTCAAATAGGTACAAATCACATTCAGAGGGCTCAAATAGACATCTACATGAGCCAGTACAAGCAGTATTACACAGTGTATAAGGAAAAAGATTGGGAAATGCTGCCCCAAATACACCAAGGAGTAATGAACTCCTGGCACATCCTGAAAAATTTCCTCAAAGAGGAGGAGATAGTGAAATACTCCAATGGATGGAATCCACTGTCATCCAAACCTCAAATCAAAAAGATCAAGGATTACCATGCCAAAAAGAGGGAGGCAACCAAGGAAGAAGCCCCAGTAGCTTCTACCAGCAAGCCCCAAGCCAACCCACTTCCCCAAGAAGGGAAGAAGAACAAGAAAAAGAATTGGAGGAAACCATATTCCCCAAGCTACAGGATTCCCAAAATCCAAAAAGATGCCATGGACAATGTCTTCAATATGGCCAGAACTTTGATGGAATTCAAAGACAAAGAGGAACAAAGAATGATACAACCACATTTCCCAAAGAAATAACATTTTCTCCTGATGTTGTAAATACTTTAACAGAAATTAAAAATAGTATTTTACCTCTCAAAGAAATTAAAATTAGTTTATTATCATTACAAGAAATAAATAATAATTTATCTTCTTGAACAAAAATTGTTGTACAAAACAAGAAAGAGATTGACAACATAAAATTTATGATTGAAAATAATAAACCAAAAGTATTAATTGACAATACTCAGAAATTAATACAAGGACAACAAGAATTGTACAAATATATAAGTGATATTAAAGAGAAAACTTTGACAATCAATTATGATGTGAGTATTTACAATCTTACAGAAAAATTAAACAAATTAAGTATTTCTGTAGAAAAATTTGAATAAAAGACTTCATCACACCAAGAATTACTTTTGGACCATGTGGAAAAAAGTGATGAAGCAAGAATGCATATAAAAGATGATATTCAAAGTGAAATAAGGCTTATTACTGAAAAAATGGATAAAATGAATGAGGCTAATTTAAATATGCCAAAGTTATCAACTCCATTTTCCCATATAAGAAGCCCGGTTAAAACAAAAGAGGAATTGACAAATCCTTTCATAACAGACTTGAGTCACCAAGAAAACAACCAAGTCTTAATGAAGGAAGCACCTCAGCTGAAAGAATGGCCAACATTCACAGGAGAAGGTGAATATGACCACATGTCATTTATTAAAACAATTGACATGTTACAAGAAGACTATGCCATACCAGATGAATTAATCACTGCAAGATTACATTCATTGGTTGAAAAATCTGCAAAAAGATGGTATTATGGCATAAGACAAACAAATGGCAAATATACCTGGTCTTGGTGGAAACAAGAAATAATCACTAAGTGGGCAAATGATGCCTGGAGGTACAAAATAGAAAATGCATTTGAAAATTCTTTCTTTGACCCAGACAAAGATAAACCTTTAACCTGGTTCTTAAAACAAGCTGAAAGACTTAATGCATTGTACCCAGAAATGTCACAAAAAATGGTGCATATGAAAATACTCAAGAAATGTGGAGGAGAGCTAGAACATGCCCTAAGAAGCAGTTGTATAGAACCATGCTCCACAGAAGAGTACATTAATTCACTGGAAGACATAGTGACAAGAACAAAAATTGGCAGGACTTGGAAGAAATTGGACATTAAAAGCCCAAATAAACCATTTATCAAAAAAGATAAATTAAAAGAATCCTTAAAGCCCAGTACATCCAATAATAATGAGCAAAGAAAATGCCATAAATGTGGAGGTATTGGACACTTAGCCAATAATTGCCTAAAAAAGGCAAAAATCAATGAAATTGTGGAAACAGAAAACCACAATGACAAAGAGGAGGAATCTGACTCTGAAAAAGAGACAGAAGAATCAGAAACTTCTGAAAGTGATGAAATCAATATAATTAATGCAGAAATTAATAATATTGATATAATTTATAAAGTACTAGATGTCAACTCAAACTTACCACAAGTTGGAACATCTGACACAAACCTGACAAATGTGAAAGAAGCCAAACTGTACAAAACCAAACCTGCAAGAGGAATGGGGTATACAGCTGGAAAATCAAGTAAAAGTATTTTCATGGTTGATAACCAAGAAGCAAAGGTGAACTTGGATACAGGAGCATATTGCACCTGTGTTGGTAAAAGTTATTTAAGTACAATTGTTCCAGACAGGCAAGAAAAACTTATACCAATCCAAGGTGTCAAATTTAGTAGTGCAAGTGAAAGCATGATGCCCCTTGGAATAATTGACTTAACACTTATTTTCCCTCACCCTTCACAATGTGTCAGAATTAAAGTGGAATTTGTGGTAATGGACAACTGTACCAGTAATCACTTTATCCTGGGAAATGACTACTTATCAATCTATGGTATAGGTATCTCTAACCAGAAGGATAGATATTTTACTATAGGAGACAATAAGAGACAAACGTTTGGCTTCTTAAATAACAAAAAACAAATTACAGTTATTAAGAAGGAAGAAAAGATTCCAGAAAAGGAACTTTTTATATCTGAACAACTTAAAGAGGCAGAATTTAATCAAGAATTAACAGAAAAAATGAAAGAAAAATTGATTAACCTCTTATTTAAGTACAAAGATGCCTTTGCAACTGACAAAGAGCCACTAGGTGCTATAATTGGGCATGAAGTAGATCTAATTCTTAATGTGGAAAAGCCTTACCCACCCTTACTGAGAATACCAGCTTACCCAGCTAGTCCAAGGGCTAGAGAAGCCTTAGAGGTACACATTAATGAATTAATGGACCTTGGAGTATTAAGAAAGGTTGGACATAATGAACAGGTAGAAGTTACTACTCCTGTCATTATAACTTGCCATAATGGAAAATCAAGGATGGTAGGAGGCTTCAGAGCCCTGAACACCTATACCATTCCAGATATATATCCAATACCTAGAATCCATGAGACATTGACACAATTGTCACAAGCTAAGCTCATTACAGCTATGGATGCCTTAAAGGGTTTTCATCAAAATGTCTTAACAGAAAATGCCAAAAAACTACTGAGGATGATAGTTCACTGTGGAATTTTTGAATACTTAAGAATGCCATTTGGGATAAAAAATGCACCTTCCCATTACCAAAGAATGATGAATACCATATTTCCTGAAGAATTATCAGAAGAATGGCTAATTATCTATATTGATGATATCATAGTTTGCTCAGAAACTTGGGAAAATCACCTTACAAGACTAGAAAGGGTACTACAGAAAATAGTCCAAGTGAATATGACAATTTCCTTGAAAAAGTGTCATTTTGCATATAGTGAATTAAAAGCACTAGGCCATGTTGTATCTGGACTTAGTCTAGGCATAGACAAAAATAAAGTAGCAGCAGTACTACTTAAAGCAATGCCTCAAACCAAAAAAAATGCAATCATTTTTAGGATTTTCTGGTTACTATAGACAGCATATAAAGGACTTTGCGAAAAATTGCCAAATCCTTATATAAATTATGTGACCAACAAACAGTTTATGAAATGACTGAAGAAAGGGTCAAGGCATATGAAGAATTGAAAAATTCACTAACAAATGCCCCATTTCTTCTAATTCCAGATTGGAAACTACCCTTCAAACTATACATTGATGCTTGTGGAGAAGGACTAGGTGCTGCACTTCACCAAACACAAATTATCAATGATAAACCAGTGGAAGGACCAATTTGTTTCATTTCAAGGCAGATAAAGCCAACAGAAGCAAGGTATGGAGCCAGCCGAATGGAATGCTTATGCTTAGTGTGGGCTTTAGAAAAAACTGCATTATTATTTGGATGGCACAGTATTTGATGTAATCACAGACTGTAATGCTGTGAAATCACTATTAAATATGAAGACTCTAAATAGACATATGCTGAGATGGCAAATTGCTATCCAGGAATACAGAGGAAATATGACTATTGTTCATAAATCTGTTAATATCCATAAAAATGCAGATGGTCTTAGCAGATGGGCTCTAGCAAATACCCCTGACAATCTAGCATGGGTGCCACAAGAAGAACACCATATAGAAGGAATATGTGTTACAGATATTGGCACAGAATTCTTTAACCAGGTTAAAGAAAGCTATAAGATAGACAAAAATTGCCATATCTTAAGCCAACTTCTAATGAAAGACTGCAAAGACCCATCACTTTAATCAAAACTAGATGAAACATGGAAAAAGGCATATGATGAAGGAAGATTCCACCTCCTTGATGGAATCCTTTACCATAGAACAAAACACACATGTGTTATGGCCTTAACAGATAGAACCCTGATAAACACTATTTTACATGAATGTCATGAAAGTGTTGCAGCTGGACACCTTTCAGAAGATAGAACACTAGAGAGGGTGAAAACCTGCTCTTGGTGGCCAAATTGGAAGAAAGATGTTTCAGAATACTGCCAAACCTGTGACAGATGTCAAAAAGCCAACAGAGCCACATGAAAGAAATTTGGAATGATGATCCAAATCCAAGAAACAAAATCCCCATGGGAAATAGTTCATATGGATTGGGTAACAGCTTTACTTCCAGGAGGAGAAAGGAGTTATAATGCATGCCTAGTGTTAGTTGACAGATACAGTAAAACTCCCATGTTCTTACCATGTCATAAAGATGACACAGCTACGGACACAGCCATAATGATATGGAATAAAGTTATCAGCCATACAGGCTTATTCCAGAATATTATAAGTGACAGAGACCCAAAGTTCACTTCAGCATTATGGACAAATCTCCATAACTTGTTTGGGACAAAATTATCATTCTCAACAGCTTATCATCCTCAAACTGATGGTCTAGCAGAAAGAATGATACAGACCTTAGAGGACATGATCAGAAGATTCTGTGCTGATGGGCTATAATTCAAAGATTCTGATGGTTTTACCCATGATTGGTGTACACTAATACCAGCTCTTGAACTAGCATATAAGACATCAATCCATTCATCTACTGGCAAAACACCAGCAATGCTAGAAAAAGGTTGGAATCCAAGACTTCCTTATGACACCCTCAAAAAGGACTTAGTGGATATACATCCAACAGCAAGCAGCTTTAAAATAATGCTTGACAAGGCAAGACACCATGCAAACAGATGTATGCAAGATTCTTCCAAATATGCAAAAGAAAGATGGGATAAAAGTCATAAGCCACCTGATTTCAAAATAGGAGACTTGGTTCTAGTATCAACCCTTAATTTCAATAACATAAAAGGCCCAAAGAAATTGAAAGATTCCTTTGCAGGACCATTTATGATAAAAGCACTTCATGGACCCAATGCTGTGCAATTGGAACTCACAGGTGAACTAATGAACAAACACCCAACTTTCCCTGTCAGTCTGATAAAACCTTACAGTTCAAGTGACAAGGAGTTATTTCCACTAAGAAAGAAACCCCACTTGAAATTCCCCCCTTGGAAGAAGGAGAAGAAAAGAAAATAGTAAAAGTCCTTAAAGAAAGAAGGACAAGAAACAAAAAAGAAAGGGAATATCTTGTAAGGTATAGAAATTCAACTCAAGAAGATGAATGGCTACTTGAGAAAGATATAACAAATGCTGATAAACTACTAAGAAGGTTCAGACATGAAAGAAAGCCTGAAAAATAGAAAAGTTAAGCGTGATTGAGCTTCAAGACTAACAAAGTCTATGGAAGAGGTAGGACAGTGGATGATACCCTAATTACACATATCAGATTGTGGTACAATCTTTTTTGGTGGTAGGAAATGTGAGCCTTTGAGATATGACCACATACCCAATAAGGTCACAAGAAATACTCAGAATAATTATACCTTTAAGATAATTATACTAAAATTACTTAGAATAATTATACATCAAAAATAATTACTTTAAAAATACAAAAATACCATAAATTAATACAAAAATTGGTTTAACTTAAAAACCAATGAATCAACATGTGAAATAAATTATACCATTGGATTCCCCATGGTAAAATACACATATACCATTTTTATGGCATATCTGTAAAGTCAATATTTAATGAGTTATAAGGAATAATACCTTATTAAAACCATAAATCCTTATTTATTTCAAGAAACAATGAAACATAGATTCCCCATGAAAATTCACACATAAAACAATTAATGAGCTAATTTCCAAAGTTAATACTTAAGGAATGAACCTGAATATATGCACTTTTTTGGTCAACGCATATATTCAAGGATCATAGCTAATATCTCTTAAGCTATACAAGATAGAGTGATGAACCAAAAATAAAGTTACCACGTAATTACTGTAAGAACACATATATAAAATGTATTTTACAGATTATAATCAAGGTTAAAACCTATGATGAAATATTGATAAAAATCAACAGAGCTGTTGACCACTTTGTTGTGAAAGTGGTCCAAACTTAAAAAAAAGTACACAGTTGGATTCTACTAGTTCATTCGTGAAGAATGATGTAATTTTTATTATTAAATTCAGGGTACAACCCTCTGAAATCATGGTTTGAAGTTTGAAATATTGAATTTCGACAGAAAAGATGAGTTACAAGGAAAATCATCAAAGTTAGAGTTTTGATGATGTAATGAAAGGCTCTTGGCAGAATAATAAGGTTATGTCAGGCTATCAGAATTCACTATCTGAATTACTTTAGCGTGTAAAACTTAAAAGTTATTAAAGATCAATGTTTGAGCTTAAATTGAGCAGTTAAGATCACCTACTGTAACCTTAAATTAAGTTTAACAGTCATATTGTGGTATTCCATACCATTTTTTCACCAGGCTCAAGCTCATAGTACCCAATAACAGCAGTAAATCCAGCCTACAGGCAGACTTACACTCAAAATTTACACCCAAAAGGTCAATTTTACAGCAAGAAGCTGGATTTAACTCATAAAACCATTGCACAGGCACCAAAGGGCAGTGTATGTGTTTAAATAAATTATTCAATTTCATTATGCATATGTAAAAATCAAGTTAAATATAGTAAACTAGTTACAACAAACAAGGTACCACCCTTTAAATTACACCCCCTTACAGCCACAGAACTCATGCAGCAAGAAAATTACACATGCATTAGCTACACAGCCAGCTTGCATTCAAAATCACATGATGCAAAGCTCAACTCCATGGAATTCCTGCAAGTCATTTATAACACAGCCACAGGAGTACCTTATCTTATATCCTCAGTAACCCCACTTAAAACCTTAAAACAGAATCATAATTATTTACACCACTCATCACCTCATGCAAACCAAAGTTAGTTACAACAGGCTGCATGCAGTACACAATTCTAATTAAATCTCAACCATATTACTATGCACAGCATGTGTCAAACTCAAAAATCACATCATCTCATACATCACAGTAAATTCATCAGTGCAAGAAATTATCACCTGACCTCATTTTAAAGTTCAAAAAGAAGAAAAACAACCATGACACCTGCATAAATTACACAGCCACTTCTACCAAAACTAAAATAGGACATATGCAAAGGAATTACAAGGTAATCATTTGATACTGAATCTACCAACAGAATATCATGTGACAGAAAAAAGGCTGTGCACAAGAAAACTCCTCAGCCAAAATTGAATCACCTCATGTATGCAAGCAAAATTCAAGAAT
Organism: Austropuccinia psidii; assembly: GCA_023105745.1. Taxonomy (NCBI): domain Eukaryota; kingdom Fungi; phylum Basidiomycota; class Pucciniomycetes; order Pucciniales; family Sphaerophragmiaceae; genus Austropuccinia; species Austropuccinia psidii. Next base: position 29,498,351 of record JALGQZ010000007.1, on the reverse strand, counting down.
ATCACATCATAATTAGTTCACCAAAAGACAATCATGTGATAAATGGAGGCTGTGCAGAAGAAAATTATCACCAAACCTTAAATCACCTGACCCATGCAAGAAAGGTCCTCACCAAAAATGGAGTCACATGATGAAATCAAGAGGAATTAAAGTGGAAAAAGACAGCTCCCATGGAGGGCCCCCTGGGCTCCCAAAAGGTATAAATAGAGGGGCTCTCTCCCCCAAAATTTCAAAATCCCCCCATGAAAATTATATCCTATGCAAGTTATATCCCATGCAAATTATATCCACTGCACAGTAGGAGCATAGGAATAATTCATCCCTCACCTGGGAGGTAGTCCAGCAAATTATAGTGAATTTACTTGCCCAGTAGCTAAAAGCTCAGTGGAAGTATAGTGTTAAAGATTGCCCAGTAGCTAAGCTCAGTGGAATCTTAGTATTAAAAAAAATTATTATTATTAAAAAATTACCCAGTACCCAAGATTAGGGTTACTACTTTATTAAAATATTTTATCCAGTAAAATCAACACCATTTATCAAGACTTAAAAATAACTTACCCCTTTAAAAAATACAATATTAAAGAATCTTACCTCCCAAACTTAACAAATACTATTTTAAATTATTATTTAACCCTCTTAAAAAAATAACAAACCTTTAAAAAATTATTTACTCTATTATAACTATACCTTAACAAAATTACCTTTATCAACACCAATCAAATTTTCCAGAAAACCTTAAATAACCCATCCTACCAAGGATTTATCACCAATAAGAAACCACTCACCCCAATTTCATTTAACCACCAAAAAGATTAAAATTAAAACAGACAAGTATTTATCTAAATCTAAAAATTAACCAAATTACTGACATTATTTTTCATATTATTTATTGAATAGGTCTGATCTGAGACTGCTGAGTTTTGTCTTCTGCAGTTGTAAAGCCACTTACTAATTTTATTTTGGTTTGTGAGCTCCAAGGAAGATTTTGTTCAGTATTTCAGGAGGGGCAGGCAATACACCCTTGCCACCCTTGGTTACAGGAGTTATTAGCAATTCAAAACTAGTTACCTGTGATTTCCCCCTCCAGGTACTGCCTCATTTTAATCCCACACAAGAGGAGTTCCCACATCTGGTGTCCCAACAGTGGCCAGATAACTTCAACTTCAATAAAAAAAATCAATTAAATTAAAATCACAAAAATTAAAAAAAAAAAAATTCTTAACAACTCCAAGAGTACTATTTTTATAACAAAAACTGGAGTCAAATAATCAAAATAAGCCCAAACCATCATCTCAAGAATCTGAATCATCAACTCACTCTGATCATTACTATTATCCACCAAAACAAGAAACAGAATTAGGAGAGGAATTAAATAAATATTCCAATTTCCCAATTGCAACACCAAGAACCAATAAAAGGGACTTGAAGGTTGTGGAGAAATTTTTCCTTGATCTCCTTGAAAGGAATAAAATCAATAACTCAATACCAGAATCAAAGGAAGAAATAAATCAAAAATGGATAAACCTTCATCATCAAAATTACCTGCCAGTATTGAAGAAATCCAGGAAGAAAACCTTAATGAAGAAACTGTGGAAGGACAGGAAGAAATGTCTTCAACAGAGAGACTTCAGCAGAAGATGCTAGAAATGCAAGCAGAATTACTAGCACTCATCAAAAAGGAAGGGAAAAATAAATCATCAAGTTATACTCCACAGAATAGTCCTCTTGAGGAACAGACCACCCTTCCAAGATCATTCAGGCAACATGGATCACCTTCACCTTACCCAAGACCCATGGCCACATCAACACCTTATACAGAACAAAGACCAAGTACCTTACCAAGAAGAGTCAACATTTCTTCCCAAATACCAACCCCATTACATCAAGAAATTCCAAGAAATACTACTCCAATAGTGAAAATCAGAGCCAAAGACTATAACTTATGGTTTGATGGAAAGGATGTTGAAAGATTCATCAAGAAAGTTGAAAATATTGCAGAAATTGAAGGAGCAAGTGGAAGAGACATTGCAAGACAAATAGCAGTTTGGACAAAAGATGAAGAAATCATTTATCATATTGAAGGAATGCCAGGATATGAAACAGCTGATTGGGATCAATTAAAAGTGGATATGAAAAGAAGATGGGGAACAGTCTCACCTGAAAGAAGATACAGATTATCCTCAATCACTGATTTATTCACAAAAACTCAACAAGAAGGTGGAATAAGAAACATGACTCAAAACAGAAAATTCATTGGGGAATATGAAGCAATCATCACTTACCTCAAAAGATACCAATATATCCAAGGTGATATCAATCATAACCAGGAAATATTGGCCAGCCTTTCCACTAGTGTTCAAGAATAAATTTACAAAGAAATGATTAAAGACAGAGCTATGGTTCAAGCCTTGGGTGGAGGTTACATCATTCCAAGATTGGATATTTTGAAATTATACATTGAACAGGACTTGGAGGCCAAGGTACTGATTCAACAAAAGGAATTTTCTAAACCAAAACCCCCAGAAAAGAAAACAAGATTTGAGGATGAAAGCTGGGATGAAGTTTTAAAACAAGTAAAAGAGCTCACCCAAAAGATCAAAAATCCTCCACAACCAGAGTCTCAACCAAGAAATGAAGGAAAAGAATCTGTCAAAGAAGTTTTAAATCAACTTAAAAGCCTTTCAGAGGCAGTGAATCCACCAAGAAGGAACTGGAACAACAATCAAGAGCAAAGATTCCCTCAAAATAACCAGCCATATAGGCCAAGGAATACTTTACCACCACTTTCATCCAGTTACCAACCTTACATACCAGCTCAGATGGCTCCAAGACCACCAATAAAATGTGCTTACTGCAAGGAAGAAGGACATTCAGCAACTATATGCACTCACCTTGCTGAAGATTTGGACAGAAGAATTGTCAGAACCCAAGGAGCATCTTACCTCTTCCCCAACTATCAGAGAGTACCTATGGAAGGTAATGACAGTGTCAAAAACATAGTCAGGGCTTTTGCAAAAGAACAAGCAGAACTCAACAAGAAATTTATGGAAAAACCTATTGTCAAAGAAAAACCAGAAGAAGAGGTTAAGACCACTGAAAAGAAATCAGAAGATAAATCAACCTCAATTGTACATGTTGAAGATTGGTCAAATTGGAAACCACCTACCATTTCCTCAGCCAATGACCCTTTTGAATCACATATTGGATTAAGGCAGACCAAGCAAAGAATGGAAAGACAATCCCAAAGTCAAGATCCAAAGAAAAAAGCAGAAATTCCAGGAACTTACATTGAAGAAGAAAAGGAAGAAGAAAAAGTCATAATTCCTACCAAATTCCAAGATTCAAATATTCCAAAACCAGACCAACCTGAGGAGGAAATTGAAAATATTGCCAATAAGAATGAAGATGAAGAAATTCCCAAAGAAGAAAAGAAGCTCAGAAGACCTCCAAAGAAACCAGTTGAAACCAAATTGGAAATTTACAAAATCATCAAGAAAATTATGCAACAAAAGATCAACCTCACCATTGAAGAAATATTGAGGATGTCACCCAATTTTGTCCATAAAGTACAAGAATTATCAGAAAAAGACAAGGAAAAAATTAAATCACTCAACTCAATGGATCTTCAAGAAAGACTATTAACATTTGGCTTCAAAGAAATACCCAAGCCCAAGATTCATTATGCTTGTCCTTTGGGATTTATGGAAATCTTCATTGGAAAGGAAGAATATCCTATCAGAGCATTAGTGGATACTGGGGCAGAACTCAACATCATACCAGAAGAAATAGCAATCAAAGCTTCACTCACAACAAGAAATCTTAACATGAACCTCAGGGGAATTGGAGGCCATACTACTTCATTGGTTGCACTATCAGAATTCACTCCAATAATTTTGGCTTCAGGTGAAGAAACTCAAATTCAGTTCTTCATTGCAAAAGGATCTGTCCATACAGTACTTGGAAGACCTTTCTTGGCAGACAACAGTATCAGACTAGAATTCTCCCATAAACAAGGAGAGATACTCAGTTATCAAGAACCTGATGGGAGAAGATTATGCATGCCAATATGCAAACCTCAAGCACTTGGATGGCAAACTGGTCCACCTAGAGGAATGGATTTATGTAATATGGCAAAATTAGTCAGAAATAACCCAGGAAAGAAGGATAAAAATGCAAAAAGAGACAATACCATAATCAATTTGACCCAGAAGACCAAAGAGTTATCCATATCTCCAAAAAGTGATGAATTTGGTCTAGATTTACAAAATAACCAATGGCCAAACAACATGAAAAGACAACTTGAAGACTCAACCTCTGAGGATGAATTACCCAATATAAGTTACAAGCCAATTAACAAGAATAATAAAGAAACATTCCAAATTTTGGTGGATGGAAATGAGAAAATACATGGAAACCCTTTCAAACCTAAACCCAAAAGAAAGAAAGTCAGACTTAGTGAACATCATGAGCTCTCAGATGAAGAAATTATAAATGACATTGAAAAAAACCTCAAAATTATGGAAGAAAGAGAGAAAAATTCAAAAGACATATACCATATCAACTTCTTGGACAGACCATTGAACAACCAAGAAGAGCCTTATGAATGGAAACTGGAAAACCCTGAATTCATCCAGCAACCTCCCAATGAAGATGAAGAAATAGAGTCCATCTTAGAAAATGAATACAACTACATTTACTTGCCATATATCACTTTTGAAGATATTTATGGAGATGAAGCTCAAGAAAGTTTCTGTGAAGATAAATACTTATGTCACCTTCCAGGAGCAAACTTGAACAATGTTCAATTACTAGAATTATTAACTGAAGAGGGAATCAAAGGTAACCTTGAAAACAAATTTTGGGATGAAATGTTTGAAATGGCCACACTACCAAGAAGAGGACTTTACTTCAATCAAATTTGGGCCCAGTGGTACCTTGGATTGAATGGATCAACATACCAAACTGGAAGACTGAAATGTGTTGGAGATGGATATATATTCATTGATGAAAACCTATGGTGGTCAGAATTTCCATCAGAAAAAGAAATTGAGGAAAGAAATTCCTTTTTGGAAGCCCTCAAAGATCTTATCTTGGCCAGATTACTCAACAGACACTTACCTTTCCCCCTTGGGGGAGCTCAACTTTAAATAAACCAACAAAATCAAGATTTATTTTCTCTAAAATGTATCAGTATCACCCATAAAATGTATCATTAGTTTTTTTTATTTAATTTTTTCTCTATAGGGCAGTGACTTCCTGCCTTAACAAAGAATAAATTAATCAAAAAATTATTCCTTAAAAATTAAAAAAAAAAAATCCTTACAAAAAATATATCAATCACCTCCACCATGGCCAATTCACCAATTTTTGGATCCTATGGTGAAGAATTAATAAAAGAAGACCAAATTATCAATGAAGAACTTCATTGGTCACCAGAAGATGAAGATTACAATAAAGAAAACCTTTGGCACTTCAAGAATACTTCATCAATATCAAGAAACCAAGAAATTGAAGAAATTAAGGAATTGCTGAAATTTTTGGAGGTTTCTGACAAAACCAATGATCAAATTACTCAAGAATTAATGGAACAATTAAATTTCAAACCATCAAGTCCCATCTTGAAGACACATAACAGCTCTATAAATCAAAAATCAAAGAAAAAAGTCAGATTCAAATTTAATTAATCACTAGGCAGTGACCTCCTGCCTTATCAAAGAGGAAAATCATTCTTAGCAACCAAAATCACCATTTCACTCACCCAAATCAAAAATCACTAGGCAGTGACCTCCTGCCTTATCAAAGAGGAATATCCAGATTCTTACCCAAAATTACCATCCAAAAACCCATTAAACCTACTCTTAAACTATTTTTATAAATAAAATTGATAAAATTTTCAAATCTTATTACCTTTTGACACTTTCAGACCCACCAAATCCTACAAAATGCAATAATGGCCATCAACTGAAGAAAATGCCTGGTCAATGGACACAGATATCAACTGGATAGAAGACAAAGAAGCTTGGGCCAATTACATTAATCAACAAGAAATGGAGGAAAATCCTGACTGGTTCTTGAAAATAAAACCAGAACCCTGTCCTGATATTTCCACCATTGTCCTTCCATATATTGAGTTTGAGGACATCTTTGAACAAGAAAAATCACTATCAGAAACTTTCATTTGTCATCCATGGAAAGAATTACCTGGATTCAACCTCACAAAGTATGAATTCTTGGATTTACTGACCTGGGATGGAGTTGAAGGAAACCTTGGAAACCCATACTGGAATGAAATATTCAACATGGATGGACACCTTAGGAAATCATTATTTTGGAGAACCTGGGAATGTCAAGATTGGTTCAACCTCCAAGATTTTGAAATTAAAAATGGACAAATTAGCAAAATCTCAGGAAGTTATATTGTAAAAAAGGCCAAATGGGAATACCACTGGGAAGAAACACTTATACCAACAATCTTCAGCCTTAAAAAGGGTGCAACTAAATTTAATACAGAAGATTGGAACTTCTTCTGTCAAGAATATCTCTTCAAAAATTTTAAAAGAGAAGAATGAAGGGGAGGAAATTTTATCAAACAAGAATTAGTAAGAAAGATTCTGGGGCAAAGGACTTCATTTCAAGAAATAGCACCTGCTAAGTCCTCAATTCCTTGATTAATCATCCATCCTATTTTCATTGATATTATCATTATTTATCTCTTCAATTTTTCATATTTCACAAATTTATGTTTCCTCTTTACAATTCAAATTTTCTTTCATATTAAATTAAAAAAAATAAGCTTAAATTCATGTAAGATTTGAAGAAGAAAAGGGACAAAGACAGAAGCAGTCTCCCCTTAAATTATACTTATAAATGAAAACTATATGACAACTTGCATTAACTTTGAATATTTCATTTTTTTTTACAAAACAGGAGATATTTTTTATGAAGTCAATTGCAGACTATCATTTTATCTTTATTATTGATTCATATTATTATTTTATCCTCTTATTTCTTTTTATACCTTTTTCTTATTTATTATTACCTTTTTATAATAATAAATAAATAAATAAATAATAATAAATAAAAAAAAAAAAAAGAGAGAAATTAATTGTCTTTGTTTTTGAATTTAACTTACATAATCAACTTCTCCTCTCAACTACCATCTCAAGGATGTTCTTTTTGGGTCTCAAATTACAGAAACGGAGTATTTGGCTATGAAGAAACTTGGGCTGTATTGCTGCAGAGCCCGGAACGAGTACCTTGGCTCTTGTATCCATGGAATATTGGAAATGTCCAATACGTTAACATCACAAATAGAATCATCATTAATAAGCAAGTGATTGCAGACAACTAAGCAACTACAGCTACAGTATACAAAGTGGTAGCTCAAATGGTTGATGCCGCTAAGACGACCAAGCTGCCTAGTAACTACAACGGTAATGGATGAGGACGCAATTAAAACTAAAGGTGGCGTTCGCTAGAATCCACCTTGTGCGTAGTGGTCGACACACCTCGCTTCACTAAAAAGATTTTAACGCCAAATTATTATTAGAAAAAAAAAACAAATTGTTGGCTTACTTATTATTTAAAATGGGAGGTTATTGCACGACCATCTGGACCACGCGGTCGCAATTCATACGTATAGGGAGCGGGGTTCTTGGACCCTGGAGAGTTGGAAGCCGGTCCGATTGAAAAAAAGGTCTCGGGATCCTCGACGAAAAGCTTGGGGAGGTAATCGCTGTTTATGAAGGTATGAAAGGCCAAAGCCGCCGATGGAGGCTCCTCCTCAGGTGATGAGAATCGGGTAGAGCTGAAGGAGGGATTAGCGAGAGCTGGTGTCGAAGGGGGAGTTATCGAGGTGACCCATTCCCACATGGATCGCTTGATAGGCGTTGCCGGAGTACCAAAAACCAGTTCCTCGAACTCTCCAATCATAAAAGGCTCGATTGCCTTTAAGAAAGTAGACGAGTATACGGGGTTATCAAAGCTCATTTTGAAACAGGATGGGAGACTGCAAAAGAGGAGTTCTCCGAGCTCAGTGAGGGCTACTCTACACAGTGGGATTAAATTAAGCTAGAACAAGGACATACCTCAAGTGTCAAGTTAACGCAACAATCCAATAAATAAAAAAATCGACTGGTGGATTAGTGGGAATGGGGAAAATAGGAAGATCGGAGTCCTATTTATACTCTTTTTTTTGAATAATCCAAACTAGCGTGGTATGGAAGGTACTCTTGAGACAGCATCAACCAATAACCCTGGTATCTCTTCTACTGCACTCTGACAATACCAGGGTTCACCTTATTAAAAGCCCTCAAAATCCTACATCAGATGATACCTATAATAAAAAAGTAAATAAATAAATAAATAAATAAAAAATAATAATATATCAAAGCATTAGTAGATAAAGCTGCAGGAAGTTCAATGGCAACCGACTTTAGCTAGCGTGGAATCCATCAAACATTTCGCTTATCGGGTGCAGTCAGAAGCCGTGCCACTACCTTGCAGAACGGCCGATGGTACCCGTCACATAAAATACGGATCCAATGACCAAGATATACTGAAGAGGAGTAAGGCTACATGACTTACCAACCGCCATAATACGACAGGAGAAATGGTTGGGAAATTAGTCGTCTAATAAAATAAAATAAAAAATACCACTTCGGGTCCGAGGAGGGCGTTAAGGCACAAAAGCAGTAAATAAACTACGAGATTTTTGAAGAATTACAACAGCAGTGGGCGTTGGAAGCAGACGCACCTATAGGGGAATATAGGACAAACAAAGGCATAAAAAATGGGTGGTGTTAGTTAGGGTGGATTTAGCTTGCGCAGCTCGGAAGGATAAGATCACTGGGTTTCCGTACTATCATTGGGAACAAGCCACACTCCAAGAGCGGAAATAACCAGGGAAACGACTTACGCTGCTTGTCACGAACTGGCCTGGCTCGCTAACCACTTCCTGAAGTATGTTGAGGGGGGAATATTACACCGGTGAGTGGTGTTTAAGGTTCATAATGCAAAAAAAATAAAAATAATAATAATAATAAAAAGGTAAAAAAAAAATATATAAAGAAACTAGAAGAAAAAAAATGCGGGAGGCAGGAGTTGCAGCAAGGTTATAGGGAGCTGACCTTGTACAGCCAGTACCGGGCTGTACGACCCGATTAGCTAAATAGGACTAATTAATAAGTCCCGTGTAAAAAAAAAATAAAAAATAAATAAATACAAAAAAATAAAAAAATAAAAAAATAAAAATAATAACAAACAATAAAAAAGCCCTCATCAAGGCTTTAAACTGATGATTTTTTTTAATTATTAAACATTATTTTATTTTTTATAACTAAATTAATTTAAAATTTCTGATCATTTATTTCTACAGGAAATTTAATTAAACAATCAAAAAAAAAGCCCTCAGCATGGCTTTAAACTGCTCAATTTTATATTATTTTATAATTTTATTGACTTAATTATTTTATTGACAATTTTATTTTATTTTTTTACAGATTTTATCAATCAATATATATGAAATAACAGAAGAAAGCTCAATATATATAACAGAATGAGGGATTAAAAAACGAAAAAGCCCTCAGGATACAAATGCTACAAATAACAATACATGCCCTCAGCATGGCTTAAAACTGCTTAATTCATTTATGAATTGTAGTTTTGATGATTTAAGTGGCTAATTGATTTTTCATTTTTTTATTTTTTTGATATCCTACAGGGCTATAAAAAAAAAGCCCTCAGCATGGCTTTAAACTGCTGGTTTTTTCTTATTTATTTGACTTCATTTATTTTTTATTTATTTTTTATTTATTTTTTATTTATTTTTTATGCTACAGGGCTACAAATGGAAAAGCCCTAAGACTTATAAAGGAAATGCCCTTATCAAGGCTTAAAACTGATGTTTTGTCTTTATTCTTTCTTATAAATTATGAATTTATCTGAAATTTCTTATCTTGGATTGCTACAGGTCTGAGAAAGAAAAACAACAAAGATTACAAAAGGACTATGAAATAGGCTATAAAGAACAATAAAATGTCCTCAGCAAGACATTAAACTGCTGGAATGTTTTCATTTTCTTTTTAATATTGAATTAAACTGACATATTTAAATTTGGATATGGCTACAGGGCTATAAAGGACAATGCAAAGCCCTAAGAAAGGCTTTAAACTGGCATTTTTTATGCTTTTTATTATATTTGATAAAATATTATACTGACATATTTTATTTTGAATGCTACAGGTGTTCATCATGAAAATATTTCTCTGACTTTATAACATTGAAAGTGCTTTTAAAGTGAAAAGTAGTCCTTAACAAGACTATAAACTGTTGAATTCAATTTACAACTTGGCTTTGAAGATAAATCAAATGTCATGAAAACCAAAAGTATCAAACAGAAGTGCCTGGAAACAAGATATGGTCCTTGGAGAGACCATAAACTGCCCCTTCAAGGATCAAGAAATTCCTCAGGATATCATCAAGAATATCAACAAAAAGAAATAACCAATGGTCCTTGGCAAGACCATAAACTGCCCACCATATGAATTCTCAACAAGGACTCAAAAAAATGAAAGAAAAATCAACCAATGGTCCTTGGCAAGACCATAAACTGCATATTTAAAATATTCAAAAAGATTGAACAAGGACTATCAAAGGAGGATAAGTCCTAGGCAAGACTATAAACTACCTGAGGTTTTATTTTACTTTATAATTTTATGTCATTATAAAAAAAAGAATTGGAAAGATATACTGACTTAAGCTTTTGAACATATTTTTTTTATTTTATTTTTATCTTATTTTTTATCCCAAAATTCAACTATTTATTTATATTACCTGACAATGAGGGGCATATCCCAGTCAAGTTCTCAAAAAATATTATTTTTTATCTTCATCCTATTTTTTCTTCTAGTATTACTTTAAGAGCCATTAAGTTGGCTCAATATTTTTTCCACTCAAAAAAAAAAATAAAATAAAAATAATTAATTAAAAAAAAAAAAAAAGATCAATTTATTTGAAATATTTCTTCAATTACAAGAAAGTGATTGGAACTTGTTTGAAAAGAAGAAGTATTTGTGCCATGAAGGCATTAATTGAACTCTAATGGAGCTATTTATATTAAAAAACTCATAAATTGATGACATAATTTGGGGAATTTACATATTAACAACACCTCAATGTGCTATTTATTCAAAAAAGAATTTAAAAGCCCCCCAAAAAGCAAACAAGAGTTTTTTAACTGTACAAATTTTTAATTTCACTGTTTATATTTTTTTAACAACTCAAATGCATTTATGGGTAACAGAAAATCTAAACCATAAAGGGGATGGACTTGAAATAAAGTCTGAGTCACAATGATGATTCCAAAAGGAAGAGTTGTGGCATCATAAGGGTCATTATATGAATAAAGGACTCAAATTATGATCATTCAAATATGTAATATTAATCATAAATACTCTCAAGAGCACCAATTTTTACTGATTGGCACAAATTACCACCTTTAACCAAAAAGTTCCATGATCTTAATTGCGATTGAGGTTTATTTCTTTTAAATTGTGATTTTTACTCTGATATCTCATTTAATGACTATTTTATACTTACAGTAAAAAAAAACAAAAAAAAAAACTTATTATTGAATCATCCTCAAAATAAAACAATGTAAATTTTATGTAGCATTATTTATTCTTATCAAAATCACTATAGAAAATAAGGGGTGGGTAAACTTATTTCTTACACTATCCCTTATAGTGGAAGTTTTGGGGGAATGAGAACATATCCTCTTCAAAATTTGAAAACCAACTCAAGATTTTTAAATGGAGAGGGGGGCCCTTATCCAAACAAATATTATTAAAAAATATCAATAAATTAATATTAAAATCAATTTTAAATCACCTTATTATTACAATTTTTTTATTTTTCATTTCTTTATAACAGGAATAATTCAGGAATAAAAAAAAAAAAAAGAAAGGACATAAATTATTTTTAAGAAATATCAAGAGAATTGGGAAGCAACTTATCATAGGACAATTATTCAGAATTGTCAGGCTGAGTCTATGATAAAGGTGTATATGAGTATTTACAAGCTTTAACTACGACTGTGACACGGTAAAAATGGTTTTAAAAGATGATAAGATTGATAATAAATGATTTAATTTAAAATTTAAAGGGCTTTACTATAGAGACATAGTGGTGGTGAGCGCTGTTGAAAGCCCTGGGTGCAGCTTTACCTGTTGGATTACAATAATAAAGACTACAATACTTTAAATTAAGAGTATACCTGATTATTTAACCAAGAGTAAAACTGTTTTTGACAGTTTACTACGTAAGTTATTCAAGAGCAGGATGAGGAAAGGTTTTTGGCTGTGAAAAGCCCTCCTTTTATCCTGAAATTGAGGTGGAAAGACTGCTAGACCTTTCCACGTAGAGGAAGTGAAGATTTTTCACTCTCCTGGACAGGCTTGTGGTTTGCAAACAGCCTGTATACCCTGTATTGGGCTCAGATGTGGTTTTGAAACCACATATGGGCAGTTTTCACCAATACAGGGTGAAAATTTTCATCTGGGGACCTCACAGCCTGATTCTGACGTGTATGACGCGTAGAATGCTGTACAGAAACTGTATGGGACCCCAGTATTGACTGACATATGAGGTATTGAAGTAAAAACATGCTTCTTCATCTATTTGACACCTCATATTCATGGTTATGGGATATTATCCCATGGTAAGGCTGTATCTGACAGCAGGTGGGATTTTGACCTTAAAATGGTCATAACTCTGTCAGTTTTTGAGATATCAAGCTCATAGTTGGTTCATTGAATAGCCCTGTATGAGCTCTACACAATGGTACCCAACTTGACATGGTTATCATTAAATATGACAAAGTTATCCCATGTACAAGTATTTTTGTACATTGGCGTGGTCTGGTCAAAAGCTGTATTAAGCTTGTTTGGCCAATAACTTCTGTTGTAGTTGAGTTATGAGGAAATGGATGGCACCATCAGATAGCCCTGATTGTTCTCTTTCCAAAAAGACCCCACTTTAGGTATCTCACACTAAAACTGTAAAAGTTAGATGAGAGGTGAATGTTTTGTTCACCCTTATTTGGTCTGAATTTGACCATAACTCAAGTAATACTGGTGCTAGCTCAGTTTGGCTGGTACCATTGGATAGCCCTGGCTTAGAGCTTCATTTTGAATACCCATTTGATGGGGTTAAGCCTCTCCTTCTAGATTTTAGATGAGAGGTGAAAATTAAGGTTTATGCTCAGCAATAACTTTGAGCAGGAATAACTTTGTTGTTTCTTGTCCTATGGTGATGGGACTTATATTTTCAGAAAGAGGTAAGTTTACTCTTTCTTCTGATACCTTTTGAGCAAATTTGGCTCAGTTCCTTGTTTTGGTGGTATTTTGGCTATACCATTGGTTTATGGTATTTTGGCTGTCATGCTTGTGCTCTGGTTTTGAGTCACAGGCTGACATACCCTCCCTCTAAAAAAGGCTCATCATTGATGAGACTGTTCAGTCCTCCTAGAGGCTCTGAATCTCCTTAAATGGAGGTTCCCATCTGGTATGGCATCCTCTGCCAACCATTTGTCTTTGTCAGCTGTCTGGCTCTTGAATCTGATTAGATATTGTCTCTGATCCTTCCCATTGAGTCTGATTTTTCTGGCCCTGATGATTTTACTCACAGGTCCAGGAGAGTCTTCTACTTCCACTATTTCTGGTAGAGTGATGTTTTTCTTCCTGGAGGGGAATTTATCCTCTCCTGTTTGGAAGTATGGTTTGACCAGGCTTACTGGAAAGACTGGGTGTTTCCTAGAAAACTCCTCAGTGAGCTTGACCTCTACTGCATTCTTCCCTATCAACTTAATGATAGTGAAGGGCCCTACAAATGAGTCTCTCATTTTCTTGGGTCCTTTGAGATTGTTAAAGTTTAGTGTAGACACTAACACCTGGTCCCCTTCCTTGAAGTCAGGTTCCATATGTGATTTGTCCCACCTCTGCTTATAATACTCTTTGGCCTCAGCTATGCATTTGGCAGCAGTATCACAGGCTTTCTTCCACATATCATGGAAGTCTTTGGCTGTGGGGTGGATGGTCAGAAGATTTTTCTTCAAGTGATCCACAGGTAAAAGGGGATTCCACCCTTTCTCTACCAGTGCAGGTGTTTTTCCTGTGGTAGAGTGCTGGCTTGTATTATAAGCCAGTTGGACTGCTGGTAAGAGGGTGACCCAATCATGGGTATATCCCTCATGGTCCTTGTATTCCATGCCATAGGCACAGAACCTCCTGAGGATGTCCTCCATTGTTTGGATCATCCTCTCAGCTAGGCCATCTGTTTGTGGATGGTAAGCTGTGGAAAAAGCAAGCTTGGTGCCTAGCATGTCATATAAATTGGTCCAAAATTCAGATGTGAATTTTGGGTCCCTGTCACTAATTATAATCTTAGGGACTCCACAGCTGGATATGATGTTATTCCAAAATAACAGAGCAGTGTCCATGGCTGTGTCCTCTTTATGGCATGGTAGACATCTCATGCTTTTGCTGAACCTATCTACTATGATTAGGCAGGCATTGTAGTTTTCTTTGCCTCCTGGGACAAGTCCTGTGACCCAGTCCATGTTGATGGTTTCCCATGGGTGTTTGGGTTCTTCTATGTGTTGAAGCAACCCATATTTTTTCCCATGTTTTCTATTTGCCTTTTGGCATCTTTCAAAAGTGTTGATGTATTCACTCAACTCTTGCTCCCACTTGGGCCACCAAGCTGTGCTTGCTATCCTCTCTTTAGTCCTGTCCTCACTCATGTGTCCCATGTAGGGGCAGTCATGGCATTCCTGCAGGATTAAGGAGATGTGGTCTCTGTCTATCACTGTGAGTGCACTGGTGTTCTTTTCTCTGTGATAAATCAGGCCATCTATAAGGAAGAATTTATTGTCCTTATAGGCCCTCAACCAGGGTTCCTCCAGCTGGGTTTCCAGTTCTGGGCTCCTGTATTTTTTTTGAAGGAGTTGGAGTAGTATGCTACACTGTTTGTGTTTAGCATAGGATTTCAGTACTGCATTGAAAAATTCATTGTGCAATTCTGAGGAACTTATTCCCAGTATGGGGGTTTCTGTCCCTTCTGAATCAATGTTTCCACTGTCAAGGGTACCACTCCCTGGTGCCCATTCAGAGAATCTGAAGTTCTTTTTCCTATTTATTTCCATAAAATGGATAGGAATTCTTGCAGCAGCTTCAGGGTCATAAGCTGGATTGCTTTTGACATTGTCCAGTGGCCATCTGCTAAGGCCATCTGCATTGGTATGGCTTTTACCTTCCTTGTATATGATGGTCATGTTCCCTCTATACTCCTGGATGGCTATTTGCCATCTCAGCATGTGTCTATTAGTAGTCTTCATGTTTAGTAAAGACTTCAAGGCTGTGCAGTCTGTGTAGACTTCAAAGACTGCACCCTCCAAATAATAATGGAGTTTCTCTAGAGCCCAGACTAGACATAGACATTCTGTCTGGGTGGCCCCATACCTGGCTTCTGAATCTTTCAGCTGCCTAGAGATGTAACATATTACACCTTCTCTTGGTTCACCATCCACAATTTGTCTTTGGTGAAGGGCTGCTCCCAAGCCTTGGCTGCATGCTGCATCTATATATAACTTGAATGGCAGTTCAAATTCAGGCAAGATGAGCACAGGTGCATTTGTGAGTTCATATTTGATCCTCTCATATGCATCCCTCCTTTCCTTGGTTATTTCAAAAACTCCATCCTTTGAGCATAACTTGTATAAACTACTAGTTATGTGAGCAAAGTTTTTGATGTGGTTTCTATAGTAGCTATCAAATCCAAGGAAAGATTGCATCTCTTTGATGTTCTTTGGTACTGGCTTTTGCAGTACTGCTGCTACTTTGTTCTGGTCAATTGCCAGACTAAGGCCTGAGACTTTGTGTCCTAGAGCTAGTAGCTCTTGTTGGCCAAAATTACACTTTTTAAGTGAAATTTTCAGATTGATGGGTGTAAATTTACTTAGCACTCTGTCTATGTATTGTACATGGTCTTCTCATGTCTCTGAGTATATAATGATATCATCAATATACACTACCATCCAGCCTTCCATTATTTCTTCTTGAAATATGGTGTCCATCATCCTTTGGAAGTGGGCTGGTGCATTCTTGATGCCAAATGGCATCCTGGTGTACTCATATATGCCCATATGGCATATTATTCTGAGCAACTTCATGGAATTTGGTTTAACTCCATTTTGGTGGAAGCCTTTCATACAATCCATCTTGGTTATGTATTTGGCTTTGGCTAGCTTATCCAAGGCATGAGGTATCCTTGTTATAGGGTACCTGTCTGCTTTTGTGTAGTTATTCAGGGCTCTGAAATCTCCACACAATCTAGACTTGCCATCATGCCAGGTGATTAGGACAGGAGTGGTGATTTCCACTATTTCATTATGTCCAATCTTCCTAATGACATACATGTCCAGGAGTTCATTGATATGTTTCTCAATCTCTTTCCTGGTCTCCAGACTTGCTGGGTAAGGAGGTCTCCTTAACATGGGTGGATAAGGCCTTTCCACATCCAGATATAGTTCTATATCATGGCCTTTGATCTTGCCTAATGGTTCTTCACCAATGGCAAATGCTGGTCCATTCTTCCCCAGCATCTTCAGTAAACTTAACTTTTGTTTACTGGTGAGGGTAGTGCTAAACTGTCCCTCTCTGAATTCTTTCAGAAGTTTTTCCAGTGGGTCCTGAGAAGATATCTGGTATATATCAAGAGAAAGTTTCTTTTCCTTGTTAGTACCAATGGTAATATGCCTATTTTTACTATTGTAAATATCTATGCCATACATCCTCTGGTAATCTGTTCCCAGTAAAAACTCTTGGATGTGGGCATCTTCAAGCACTACAAACTCTGGGTTGAGTCTGATATTACCTTTTCTGTGGGGTATAATCATCTCTTTGATAATTGTCCCAATAGAGGTCATCTTTCCAGATGCACTCTTAAGGTTCTTTGCCCTGGTGGGCAAGAGTTCTTTTTCCCAGTTTGGGAAGTGGTTATCCAGATAATTTCTGGCCACTATGGAGCAGTGTGCTCCACTGTCAATTATCAGTGGATGCTGAGCATTGTCAATACATACAGTCATTTTTGTGGCTGTTCCATGTATGTATGCCATTCCTTTGGTTGGTGTAACCAGGAATGTTTGTGCATCTTGTGTATGTTTACACAAATTCTTGTTGGCAGTGTCTTGTGGCATGCCTGCTTCCAACTGTATATCCTGGATTTCTAGTGGGGTTTCCTCTTGGTATTCCACTAGAAATTCTTCTCTTGGGTCTTGATCCTCATCAGATGGTTCTCTAATGGCATCACCCATAGAGTCTGATTCAGAATCCTCTGTTGGAGGTTCTTCTTCAGGGACTTTTGCTATAGCATAGACTTTCTTCTTTGCTTTTGGACAGTTGTTGGCATAGTGGTCTGTTGAACCACAATTGTGACAAGAATTCTTCTTCTTTTCCACTTCTGCCACTCTTTCTCTGGGTTTGTCTTTAAACTCCACCCTGAAAGGTTGTTTCTCTTTGAAACTACTGCTTCTATATGGGGTGAATTTCCCTATATTAGTCCTTTTCCTTATGTCTTGTAAGGTATTGGCTATATCATCTAGAGTGCAATTTTGGTTACATCTGCACTTTACTGCATGCTCTAGTTCTTCTGGCAGTTGTGTCAGAAGTCTATGATTCCTCATTTGAATGTTCATTTGGGGATCAATGGCTTTAAGTCTTTTAGACTGTCTAAGACACCACTCATATGGATCTTTGTCCACAGAGTATTTGTCATTTTCAAATGACATGGTCTTTTGCCATATCCAAGTTCCATTACTGTACTTTTGGATTATTTGACTCTTCCACCATGGCCAATTTCTTCTGCCATGGATTTCTTTCATTTCAGTGTACCATATACTTGCATGACCTTTAAATGCAGTATTCAGTCTAGCAGTAATCCAGTAATCTGGTATTCTTGGTACATCAATGAAGAGTCCATCAATATAATCTATGAGTTCCATATGATCATATTCTCCTGATCCAGAGAATTTGGGCCAGTTTGAGGCCTCAGGAAGCTGTTTCAAGGCTTCCTTCTCTGAATAAGACATGCCATCTCCATCCTGGTATTGTGATGGAGATCTTGCCTTATTCAACAACATGGCATCTGGTTTGATGTCATCTGGTTGATATGGATTCTCCATAGCTTGGCCTTGTGGTTGGGGCTTTAAGCTATGGTAGGCATCAAACAATTTGTTGATGTCTTGGTTCAGACACTCCCTGTCCCTGCTACTATGGGGTTGTTCTTCAGAGACTTGATTCAGTCTCTTGTTGGTTTCTTCAGAGGCTTTGCTCAGTTGAGCATATCCTTCCTGAAGGTTTTTAACTATCTGCTCCAATGAGGCTTGAGTTTTCCTCATCCTCTCTTGGGCAGCTGCAAATTATGTAGCCTGCTTTGCAGATTGCTCAGCATATTGGGACATTTGTAACCACAGTGTGTCACTGTTGATGTTACTCTCAGATGTGATAATGTTATTTTCAGTCTGAGTGGGGGTATTGTTTCTATTACTAGGACTACTGATTCTAGAGTGGTTTACAACTACTTCTGGTTCTTGTGTACTTCTTTTACCAAATCTAACAGCTTCTGGAGCCTGGGGTCTGACTCTTTCCTCCTCTGGTTGAAGGAGGCTTTGTTCTTGCCCTTGTTGCCTTGTCTTCTCCTGGAAACTTTCTGGAATTGTGAAGAATGGTGACTCTTGGCCGCTGATCTGCTGGTTTCTGAATGGTGTGAAGCCACTGGAGAGCTGATTTGGCTTGCTCCTTGTGAACCTGAAGGAATCTGAGTAGGCCTTGTCTGGGTTAACTGTTCTTCTATAGCTTGGATAGTGGCTTGGTTCTCCCTTATCCTCTGTGCCCTTGCCTCCAGGAGTCTGTGCTGCCTGGTAGGATTCCAACCCTTGGTGATTACCATAAGGTCCTTGAAGTCTATCTCTTTGAGACAGATCTTCTGGCAACTTGATCCCAGTTCTGCCCAGTGAGTTGCTAGGTTGAACCTCTTGTTGTTCATGCTCCATTGAAAAAAATCTTTGAGGAGTTGGTGGATTTGAAGAACTTGATCCATATCCTTCCAGTCCTCTGGTTTGAGGTTTCTGTTGAATTGGAGTGTGAATGGCAAGGTTGATATTATCTCCCTCATTGTTTTGCCATCCACCACTGTGTCCAATGTGTCTTCTTTCAGGTCTTCTGGTTCTAGACATTCCTGCTCTATCCTCTGGCTGTTTCCTTTGGAAGCCAAGGTCTCTGAGGTATGCAGGGGACATATCAGTGTTTGCAAGCAGTCAAAAACTTTATGTTCTTAGGGTATTTACCTTTGACTGTGCCTTGTACAAATTTGTTATCTGCTGATTTGGGCAGTTTGCCTTTGGAGGTTACAACTGGGTTAATAATTGTAATCTTCCCTGTACAAGTGGTTAAGTTTGGTTTACCTTGTATTGAAGCAGAGTTTCGTGGTTTTCTACTCCTCTGAGTGGCTATTGGTGTCCACTTTTTGGCTGTAATGCGGCCTTCACTAAGCCTTTTTCCTTTACCCTTGCTGCCCTCTGGTTCTGAGGGTGTCACTGGTGTGTTGGCCTGTGACTGGGTTTCAAGTGGGATGTAGTTTTCTTCCACTGAATCAAGACAGGAAAAAGAGGGCTTATGTCAGTTAAGACTTCTTAAAAGGATGGTTTTGCACGTCTAAGAATGGCCTCTGGGCTTGTATATTATTACAATATGCCCTTGTATAATGACAGTGTAATTGAATTAACAATTTCACGTCAAAAATACAGCTTATGGTGCCCTGTCACACTGTTTGTGTGCCAGTATCCCACAGATACACTTGTGGTTTTCAAGTGTATTCTGTACAAGTGGTTTTGTATAAGTGTTATTGAGTCAACAATACACTTAATCCACGCCTCAACTGATGGTTTTTCAGTCAGAGGTGTCCTTATTCAGTCAATAATACAGGACTTATTGATGGCTGATGTGTTTTTTTATACAAAGCACGCCAAAAGTAATCATTTTCAGTGGGTATTAGCCACGTGAAAAATACTCTTTTATAATATGAGTATATGAAAAAAGATAAAAATATATAAAATATATATATTTAAATGGAAATTACGCCTAAAAAAAGATAAAACAATGTGTTAATAAGTCATAAAAAATAGAAAAGACTTACTTGTAAGGTCCAAAAAGTTAAAAAAAACACAGCCAGGCCCCCAAAATGTCAGGCTGAGTCTATGATAAAGGTGTATATGAGTATTTACAAGCTTTAACTATGACTGTGACATGGTAAAAATGGTTTTAAAAGATGATAAGATTGATAATAAATGATTTAATTTAAGATTTAAAGGGCTTTACTATAGAGATATAGTGGTGGTGAGCGCTGTTGAAAGCCCTGGGTGCAGCTTTACCTGTTGGATTACAATAATAAAGACTACAATACTTTAAATTAAGAGTATACCTGATTATTTAACCAAGAGTAAAACTGTTTTTGACAGTTTACTACGTAGGTTATTCAAGAGCAGGATGAGGAAAGGTTTTTGGCTGTGAAAAGCCCTCCTTTTATCCTGAAATTGAGGTGGAAAGACTGCTAGACCTTTCCACGTAGAGGAAGTGAAGATTTTTCACTCTCCTGGACAGGCTTGTGGTTTGCAAACAGCCTGTATACCCTGTATTGGGCTCAGATGTGGTTTTGAAACCACATATGGGCAGTTTTCACCAATACAGGGTGAAAATTTTCATCTGGGGACCTCACAGCCTGATTCTGACGTGTATGACGCGTAGAATGCTGTACAGAAACTGTATGGGACCCCAGTATTGACTGACATATGAGGTATTGAAGTAAAAACATGCTTCTTCATCTATTTGACACCTCATATTCATGGTTATGGGATATTATCCCATGGTAAGGCTGTATCTGACAGCAGGTGGGATTTTGACCTTAAAATGGTCATAACTCTGTCAGTTTTTGAGATATCAAGCTCAAAGTTGGTTTATTGAATAGCCCTGTATGAGCTCTACACAATCGTACCCAACTTGACATGGTTATCATTAAATATGACAAATTATCCCATGTACAAGTATTTTTGTACATTGGCGTGGTCTGGTCAAAAGCTGTATTAAGCTTGTTTGGCCAATAACTTCTGTTGTAGTTGAGTTATGAGGAAATGTATGGCACCATCAGATAGCCCTGATTGTTCTCTTTCCAAAAAGACCCCACTTTAGGTATCTCACACTAAAACTGTAAAAGTTAGATGAGAGGTGAATGTTTTGTTCACCCTTATTTGGTCTGAATTTGACCATAACTCAAGTAATACTGGTGCTAGCTCAGTTTGGCTGGTACCATTGGATAGCCCTGGCTTAGAGCTTCATTTTGAATACCCATTTGATGGGGTTAAGCCTCTCCTTCTAGATTTTAGATGAGAGGTGAAAATTAAGGTTTATGCTCAGCAATAACTTTGAGCAGGAATAACTTTGTTGTTTCTTGTCCTATGGTGATGGGACTTATATTTTCAGAAAGAGGTAAGTTTCCTCTTTCTTCTGATACCTTTTGAGCTAATTTGGCTCAGCTCCATGTTTTGGTGGTATTTTGGCTATACCATTGGTTTATGGTATTTTGGCTGTCATGCTTGTGCTCTGGTTTTGAGTCACAGGCTGACACAGAATATAGGTCCTTTCAAAGGCCTAAAGTCCATTATATGAGCTTGGTGAAGTGCAGAACATAGCCAATGTCTTTGTGAATCAAGAAAGCGCTTGAAGGTAGCTTTAAATCTGGAATTATAACTGGTGGGTAAATGGTTCAAGCTTCTCTCAAGAATTGAAAAGATTTTATCTCATAAGAAGTCATTTTAAGAACTGTATATTTCTAACCATAAGGTTTTTCTATGAAGATTATAATAATAATTCTTATTATTGAGGGTACTATTACTTTCCTCAAATGGAAATTCAAACTCATTGAATATTTTGGCTAAAAATATAAGTAGAAATATTATCAATATTAATAACTTGAATAATAATAAATAAAATTAATATTATTAAGACTTTTAACAAAAAACATTATAATGATTATATATACAAATTACATCATTATTCTATTATTATTAGAAGTCACTGAGAGCTGTAACAATAGCAATATGGAATTTTCTTAATAGAATATTATGTTTGGGTTATTGATTGTAGTTATTGATGGGAAAAAAACAGTAATAAAATGGCTCTTTTTTAACCTAAGACACCTCCTCTGTGATCAAGGATAATGTCAGAGGGAATGCACTCATTAAAAAGGATGAAAAAATAATGAAAAATGAAATTTTAACTTGAAAATGTTTATTTCTTTAACAAAAAATTACAAATTGAGCTACAGGTGTTATTACTAACTCAAATTAGCTTGAAGCTTTAATGTAAACATAATTTATCTATTTGAAATTTCATAATATGACAAACTTAAAAGTCAAATTCCAAGCAAAAATCCTTTACCTAAAATTTTTTAATTAATTTAAGAGAAATCTCAATTCATTTTAAGAATGATAAGGAGAGGTATTTTTGACTGTAAATGTTAAAGGAATACAAATATAAAAGATAGTTAACATTTGAGCTTTACAGAAAAAAATTAACCCGTAATCTTTGTGAAAATTTCAAGTGAATCCATTGAGAAATGAGCTTTCTTTTAATTTTTGAATTTGTTGCTTTTTTTAATGTAATAATAAAACAATACACCAAAAATTAACTTCTGATATGTTCTTGATGTGGTTAATTTTAGTTTTAAGCATATACAAGCTCATCTAAGCCTTATTAATATTTCACAGCTCATACATTCTTCACCAGCTGGAATATAGGGATTTACTGTTTTGCATCTTGTAAATCCTTTCTCTAAGGAGGATTAACACTTTTAAAAGTTATTATTAAGTAATATTCAAATCTCAAAGCTCAAATAAGGTTTAAGATAATCAAATTAAGGAGGAAAACCTTATTTGGGCTCTTTCAAATCCCAAAGGGTGGGTACCTTGTCATCTCTTGGTATTTTCCGCTTTGGCCCACATCTTTGTGTGGATGTTGTCAAGTTATTTCTTTAAATCCATATCATGGATTTAAACCCACTTCAATTGAACTCTCAAGTTATTTTCATCCTTTAAGATAAGATCTTAGCAAATTCAGTAGCTAAGCACAACCCCTTAGTTTTAGCATAATTTTTGTAAGTTTCCCTAAAGGTTATGTAACTCAAGATTGAAGTTAATACTAACAATTCTACAACATTCTTCAATATTCCAATTCCAGCAAAAACCACTAATTTTGTGTCTACCCTAAGTTATTTTGGTGTAGAATCCAAAAATGAAAATGATAATTATAAGTTTTTTTACACAAAAAAATGTATAGTCATTTCTCAATCTTCTTTATTTTAACATTATTTGACAAGTAATTTTCTCACCAAACAAAATGTATAAAATACTATTTGTGGCCTTATGGGTATATCATGCATACCCCACAGGCTCACAGTAGCTTTCAGGATGAGTCTCTCATAAACCTATAGATAGCATTCAAAAGCCTTAACTCAGACTGTGACATGTATATCAAGTTATTAATTAAAGATAATGTGACTTTAATATAGAGCTATAGTGGTGGTGTCCATTTCTGCAAGCCCAGCATGAAGTGATTATGAATTATTTAATTATAATAATGACTGAAATGACTAACAATTTACTCATAACTTCTTATTTTTCAAGAGTATTATTATCTGTAAATAATTTTACTAAATAGCAATGTGAGCTCAGCATGATGGATCTTTCTTTGGGGAGGAAAAAAACTCCTTTTAACTTGATCAGGGGTGGTGGAAGGCTGTTTACCTCTTCACACAACCCAAGAAGAAAGGTTTTAACTACTGTGGGCCAGCTTGTGGTCCCACCAACTCCATATAGACTGTTGTTTGGTTGAAATGGGGCTTTAGAACCACAAGTTGTCATTTTTACCCAATAAAGGTTGAAACCTTTCACCATTACAGTCTACAGGTGTATTTGAGTGGTGTTTAGCAATCAGAAACGGTAAAGGATGTGTCTCTAGGTCTTCTATTAGTCAGATTACGAATAATTCAGGACTAAAGAGTGTCCAATTTATGTTATTCGATGTTAATTCAGCTATATGGAATTCTGTCCCACAGTATGATCCCATACATTGTGGGATTATAGTCTTAAGTCCTGGACGACCTTTCCAGTTTTGAATATAGAGAGCTCCAAAATGATTTATTTTGTAGCCCTTGATGAGCCCTACACAATAGTTAAAAATTTGGTATAGCTAGAATTAATTATGACAAGGATATACCAGCTTTCAATTCCATTGTAAGAATATGGATTTTATAAGAATCCTTTATTCAGCTACTTCTGTTAATAAAGTTTGTTATATGTGAGACAAA
Organism: Austropuccinia psidii; assembly: GCA_023105745.1. Taxonomy (NCBI): domain Eukaryota; kingdom Fungi; phylum Basidiomycota; class Pucciniomycetes; order Pucciniales; family Sphaerophragmiaceae; genus Austropuccinia; species Austropuccinia psidii. The sequence goes on along the minus strand of JALGQZ010000007.1, from coordinate 29,473,877 downwards.
GGGTTATTCAGGATATGATCAGAAATCTCTTTTTATGCTCCTTCCAAAAAAACACAACTTGAGGCATCCTAAACTAGAACAGTGGAATTAAGATGAGAGGTGAATATTCAATTCACCACTATCTGTCCTATGGTTTGATTTAGCTTCTGTAATTTTGATGCTACCCCACTTTGGGTAGTACCATTAAATATCTCAAATTACATTCTTTCATTTGAAAACCCATTCAAGCAGGTTCTACCTCCTTCCTTGTACTTTAGAGGAGAAATCAAATTCAATTTTTATGCTCACTTCTGGTTTTTGACTAGAAGAACTTTGTTTTTTCTTACCCTATTGGTATAATAATGATTTATTATCAAACTTGAGAGCCTCCCCTTTCAGATTGAGAACATTATCAACCTTTTTGCACATTTTATCATTCTATAAGTATCCTATTTTGATATAATTATATATACTATTGAGGTTTCATGTTTGTGCTATGGGGTTGAGTCACAGGCTGAAAGTCACACAGCTTATAAGAAGGTATTGAAATATATTCAAAATCTGCCATATCCTGTCTGTAATAGCCAGGAAATCTCTGAAATAATTGGATTTTTTTCTTGTTATGAGGAATAGGCTCCAACAAGACTTCTGAATGTTTTTTTGTCTATTCCATGGTAAAGACCCAACATTTCCAATGGGTTTTATTTTTTTGAAGCCAAAGTGAAATTTCTTGAAAGAACTCTTAATAATTACTGATTGTATTTTTTCCAAAAGTCTGGATACTCTAATCATTTGTTTTTCCCAATCTTCAGAACAAACAGTGTGGTATTCCATGCCTTGTTCGTCCAGTTTCAAGTGGAATTTGATTTATAGGACTATAACTTGAATACTTAAGAAAGAAAAATTAATAATCAATAATTTAAAATAGGGGAAATTAGTAGTCAAATCGATTGAAACTCATATATAGGTATAATTCCATAAGGAAAATCATTGAAGGATAGTTTATTTGATTACAATAATAATAATAAAATAAGGAAAATAAAAGGAAAACATAACAAAAATGTTCAAGTTACCAGTGAAAGGGGTAGTATAACACTCAAGCTACCCTAGCTCTGCTCAACGTTTGGATTACTCAGCAATGTAGTTATTAAACTGAGGCCAATTCAAAAGTAATAAATCAAAAATGTATTAATCAACAGTCAAAAGACAGTAATTAATTTATGCAAGGAAAATCCCTCAAAAACCTTAAATTACACAGCATATCTGTGGGAATACAAGCACAGCCACCTGATAAACCAGTAAATATAAATTAAAAACAGAATTAAGTTAGATAAAGAAAAATTAAATCTAATACAGGATAAACAGAATCCCCACAATACACAGCATTCTCAACCTACATTTCAAACAGTGCACAGACGTATGGTGCAATAACTGTACAAAATCATCTCATACCACCAAAAATGGTGCAACAAACAAAACAAATGGTGAAATACCTCCAAGGAATGACACCATCTCAAAATTCCTCACCAGCAAAAACATCCCAGATTACATAATCATACATAAAAATGGTGCAATCAACCAAACAAATGGTATCTCACCACTATACAAAAACTATTCCAGCCAAAAGAAGTGAAAAATTCTAAGTCCCTTGTTTTTGAGTGCCTCTATGGAGATACCAAAGAATATAAATAGAGGTCCTCTCTCCCTCATTCTCTTCTCTTCTCCCCATGCAATTAGTTATATACCAAGAAGGAGAATAATTATTCATCCCTCACTAGTAGGTCAATCTAGTATTATTATTTAAATGGGAATTATATACAAAGAAGGAGAATAATTCATCCATTGCTCACTAGTAGGATAATATAGTTATTTTATTAAAATTATTAAAGACTTATAGGTTTAATTCATAGTGACTTCTAATTAATAGTAGCTAACAGAAGGTCTACTTTATATTGTTAATCCACCCTATGTTTAAATTATTAGTCTTATAATTATAATACTATCAATAATACTCAAAATATTGAGTTTATCCCCATAACTTTTAAATTAAAAAGGAAAAATTTTCTTATTATATCTTCATATTAAAAAAACAACTTTACAAATAAATATTATTATATAAAAAAATTACACCTATATTATATTATATCATTCATATATTTAGCAAATATACATTCTATATTAAACAATATCTTACAAATATATTATTAAAGGTCTTATTGCTATATAATATTAATAATTACCCTCCCAAACCATCAAGTATTATAAAAGATATAAAATTAAATTAACTTACCCCTTAAAGTATATATTAGTACTATTATTTTAAATCAAACACTTATTCTAACATGGGTTTACCCTTGAACCCATCTTATATTATTGTTTGAACATTATATTTTCTACTTTTTTTTAGCTTAGGAGTTACTTATCTGATTATTGAAGAGGTCTGATAGAGACTGCTGAAAGGTCTTCTCTAGTTGTAAAGCCACAATCTTAAATATTGATTTGTGAGCTCTGTAGGGAGAGTTTTTAGTATATTCAGAGGGGCAGCTAAAACACCATTAGCACCCTTGTTTACAGGATTATTTCATCAATTCAAAACTTTGAACATGTGATTTCCACCTCAAGGACTGCCTTATCCAATCCTACACTAAAAGGAGTCTCACATCTGGTGTCCCAACAGTGGCCATTTCAATTTCATCATTAAATAATCAGTCAATAATAAAGAAAGGATATAATTAAATCAACTTACCTCAAATAATCTTTCTATTTGTAAATTATTAACCATCAATAAACTCATAAAATCTGGAATCTGGCAACAAATCCCATTCCAAATCATCATCACCATCACAATCCTCAAATCAATCATACCATCTTTATTATCCAGTAAAAGAAGGAACTCCAGAAAATCAAACACCCAAGGATATTGATTTACTCATTGCAACACCAAGAACAGAACAGCAGGAAAAGTAAGAATTAATGAGATTTTTCTTCAAGTTAATTCAAGAAGCAAGGACAAACAAGAGAATTAAAAAATAATTTAAAGGATCAGTTTGTCAAGTAGAAATGAAGCAACAATCAACATCTGACTTACCACCATTACCTGAAGATACTGTAGAAGGAAAGTATGCAGAAGAAAGTGAATAGGGAGATCAAACAGTGCAAATACAAAGTCTTATGAAACAAATGAAAGAATTATTATTAACAAAAAGCAAAAAGAAAGGGAAAAAAAGGGAACAATCATCTTATACACCTTGAGCTAGTCCAAGTGAACCCACATTACCAAGGCATGTTAGGGCTGAAGATTCACCAATATCACCTACACCTGGCCCTAGAGCAACACCTATGCCCAAAACAGAACAGAGATCACAGAGTATCCCAAAGAAAGTATTTTTATCCACATCAAACCATCAAATTTCATTACAAAAGGATATTCCTAAGGTAACCTCTCCTATTGTTAAGATAAGGGCTAAAGATTATAATCTTGTTTTTGATGGTAATGAAGTAGAAAAATTTATCAAGAGAGTGGAAGCAGCGGCTGAAATTGAAGGAGCTAGTGGAGAGGATATAGCAAGACAAGTTATTTTTATCTCAGCATCTGAAGAAGTTAAGGAGAAAGTTGAAGCAATGCAAGGTTATGAAGAGAAGAACTGGACAAAACTCAAAGAAGAACTTACTACAGAATGGGGAAGAGTAGAGCCAGACAGAAGATATAGACCAGAATCTTTGGAGAAGACTTTCAATAATACAAAAAGAGAAGGAGGAATAAGAAACTCAGCTGAATACAAGAGATTTATTGGAGAATATGAAAAGATCACAAATTATCTGTATAAATATGGATATATTGGAAGAGAATTTGAGAATAATGAAGAGATCTATGCAAGTCTTTCACCAGAAATTTGGACTTCCATAATTAAGGAGATTAGAAGAGATAAGGTCATGATCCAAGCTAGGGATGGTGGATATATTGTACCAGAAATGAAATTATTGCAGATCTATATAGAGCAAGAGCTAGAAACTTTGATCATATCAAGGGACAGAGTTGAAGATACCAGTTCCCATTATGAATCCAATTATCCACATCTAGATATGACAAAAGGAAATAAAGTTCAATCTGAAGATGAAACAATGGAAAATGCCTTGAATCAATTGAAGGATCTTAATAAGGAAATTACAGAGAAACAAGGACCCAGAATCCAGGATCAAGAAGAAAAAAAGAAAAAGAAGGACTTCATTCAGAAAATTAAGGAATTAACAGAAGAATTACTACCTAAAAGTAGAAAAAGGCAAAGTATTCAAGCAGGAAAATCAAACAAGGTACCCAAAAGATAGCTCACCACCCTTTTCACAAAGGCATATTCCCTACTTACCAGCCCAAAATGCACCAAAACCATATCTCAAATGATATTATTTTTTGGAGGAAGGACACCCATTAAATAGGTTTAATTATCTCATTGAAGATCACAATGAAAGGTTTTTCAGAAGACAAGGAGGTGGATTTTTATTTCCCAATTGACAAAGAGTTCCAACAGTTGGAAAAATCTCTCCAAAGAAGTTAGTTGAAGAATTTGCAAAAGAGAAAGAAGAACTTACAAAGAAAATGAAAGAAGATGAATCTAAAGAGTCATTACCCAAACCTAAAGAAATGAGCATAATACAATTAAAGAAAGATGATAGTGCAACTGCTATAGCTAAAGTTGAAAAGTGGGGAAATTGGCAACCACCAACTATATCATCAGCTAATGAGCCATTTTTAAATAATTATGGATTGAGAAATACTAAGAAAAGAACCTCAAGAACAGAAATTACCAACCAGGATGCTTCGAGATCACAACCAAAAGGGGAAAAACTTATGAAGAAAAGACCAAATATACCCGGAGCTTATACTGAAGATGAGCAAAAGGAAGAAGAGAAAACAATTATTCAAATAAAATACAAGAAACCTCAACAGGTGCAAAAAGAGAAGGAAATACCTCCACAGGAACCTAAAGATGATCACACTGAAAATACTCAAGACCAATCAATAAAGTCAATGAAAGGAAAGGTTTTAAGGAAGAAAAATGAGATATTCAAGAAATTATGGCACAAATTATCAAGAAGGTATTGGAACAGAAAATAAATCTTACCTTGGAAAAAACTTTAGTTATGTAACCAAAGTTTTTTAATTAATTAAGGAACCTGTCAGAAGAAGAGAAAAAATCTATTAACTCATTTGATATAAAGGAAACTCAAACCTAACTCATAAATCACCATCTGGGTAATTATGAACAACCAAAATTACATTGTGCCTGTCCATTGGGATTTATGCAGGTATATTTAGGAGAAGAAGGACATGAAATAATGGCATTAGTTTACACAGTATCAGAATTAAATGTAATACCAGAAGATTCAGCCATAAAAGCAGGACTTATCACAAGATGTCTTAACATGAATTTAAGAGGAATTGGTGGTCATTGTACCGCAATAGTGGGATTAGTAGAATTTACCCCAATCACTTTAGTTACTGGGGAAGAAAGAAATATACACCTTTGTGTAGCAAGAGGAGCAGTTCACACAGTATTGGGGAGACCCTTCCTTCCAGATAACAACATAAGATTCAACGTTTCTCAACAAAAAGGGGAAGTATTCAGTTACATGGAGCCAGATGGAAGAAGACTCTGCTTACCAATTTGTTCACCACAGAAAGTAGGATGGAGAGAAGAGCCACCAGCAGGAATGGAAACATCTTCAGCTTCTAAATTGGAATATTGGAAAGAATTACAAAAAGAGAATGAATCAAGCCCCAAAAATCAAGAAAGTTTAGAGGAAAATTCCCATCAAGTACTTAGTAGTAAAGAAGTGGAGGATTCCAAATACAAAGTGAAAATTCATGAAGTATTAGCTCCAATTAATACAAAAAATTTCAATTTAAAGCTTAAAGAAGAAGGCTCTCCAGGAATTTTGGCCTCAAGAAAAGAAAACGGAAATACTTGTAGCCAAATATCCCAAGCCATCAAAGGTTATAACCTCAAGAATCCTGAAGAAATTAAAAGAAAAACAATAACAAATATTATCTCACCTATTAAAACTTTGAAGTCCCTTTCAAAGGGAATATGGAAGAATAATTGGAAATCAAGTATCAAGCCAGTTGTAACAACAGTTAGTGTCACCTCAGAATCTAAAGGTTTAAGTTCTCAAATTGATAAATCAGCACTAAAATCATTAAAAGAAGTTTCCCTCAAATATAAAATTTCCAGAAAGAAGGACATTATTACTCAAAACCACCTTATAGTTCAGGAGGAAAGTATTGATATAATTTCAAAATCTGGAGAATCTGAAAGTTTAAATGGAATTTTGAATAATACTATTTAAAACTCACACTACAATAACAATACTTATTCCCAAGAAAGTTCAACATAAAATGAAAGTTTCAGTAAGATTGATAAGAAACCTAATTTTCATCAAGATGAATCAGTTCTACCTCAAGAGCTAATGATCCATCACTCATATTAAATCAAGTGCCTTTGAAAGGAGCTACACACAAAAATAAATATAATCATTTTGAGAAGTCACAAACTTCTTTTCCCTCAAATTTTGAACATATTGATCCTAGAATTCTGATGGAAGGAATTAGTGGAGAAAAGAGATCATGCCCTAATATGGAAAATATTGATCCAAGAATTATCAGAGAAGAATTAGACTTAGAAAAAACAATTGAAACCCCAAAGGAGGAAATGAACAAAAGCAAGTAAAAAATATGCTTTTATGTCCAGAAGAAGAACCTACAAAAATGGATGTACATGGTTACACCTTAAGGAAAGAAGATATGGAATACAGCATAGATGAAAATATGCAAGTCAGAACCTTTAAGAATGACTTTAAAGAAGGAATAAAGTTATTTGGACAAATTGACATACAACAGGAATGAAATAAACCAAATCCCTCACACACTGAAGACAGATCCTCTGCAAAATCTTCTAATAACTTTAATATTGAAAAAGAAATTAATTCAAAATTCAAAAAACCTAAATCCATCAGGAATAATTCCACAAATGAATTCATGAAAAATACAATACACTCACCAATTATCTTAGAAAGACATCTTTCTGAATCAGAATATGCAAATGAAGCAGGATTATTTTGTCAAATGGAAATACAAGAAGAAGCTGAAGGTAAAAAGAAATTTATACTTACCAAAGAAGAATACCCTTGGGAAGGCTATACAAATTGGCAATCTCTTAAAAATTCCAACCCTGTGGATCACAATAAAAATAATTCTAGGAACAAATATAAATGTGAAAGCCATAATCTTAAGTGGTTGGAGGATGTTAGTACACCAAAGCATAATAAATTAGAGAGAATCAAAGATAAAAGTAGTAAAAAGAAGAAGAAGATTAAGGAAGAAAAGGTATATTTTTGGATTACTAATAATAAAAAGCTATCCCCAAGCTTGCAAGCCCATTTGGCAAGGAAATATCAAATTTCAACACAACAAGAGGATTGGAAAGAAAATAATGATAGAAATGAAAATTTTATCTAGGAGTACTCTAATGAGACTGAAGATCTTCAAGATCAATATTGTAATGAAGAAAGAAGAAATCAGCTTACAGCTACGAAGGCCAAATTCAAAAATGGTCTTGACAGCGAATTCTCACATTATGAATGATTTTTTTCATTATAATAAGAAAGCTTCCTTTAATTATCTCATCAATTTTAGTCCTATTTTAGTCTCAAATATCAATATAAATATAAAAAATGTAAAAATATAAAAAAATCTCAAAATGTAAAAAAAAATATCAAATATCAAAATATATAAAAAAAAGAGTTTCAAGTGTATCAGCTTCATAATTCTATGTTCTTTTATGTATTATAAACAAAACCTCAACTAAAAAAATGAGGGTGGGTGTCTATTTCTTAAATAAATCCTTTATGCTTTAAGTTTTTTGGATGAAATTCTGGGTAATTTAGATTTTCTTCTATCATTTTATCCTCATCTATATTTAATATCATAATTAATAACATCATTACACTCAAGAATTCAAGTCAAGGTGAAGAATCACAAAAACAACTCAAGTATATATCTGAAAGATTTGAAGAAGCCTTATAATAGAAAAGTGATTCAAAAGAAGATACAGATATGGCCAGACAAAACACACAGCCTCACAACACACATAGTAAGAGGGGTGACCAGTTTTGTTTATGGTTATTTTTTAGTCAAATTATTTTTTTTTATTATTGGTTCATTTTTTTTAGAAATTACTAGTCACCCCCCCTTTCTTACAAGAACAATTTTTACAAATAAATCAAGATAATCAAGCAAGAATATATAACAATAACAATAACAGTCTATAGAAAAAGGCATTAAAAGATTAAAACCATCCAAAAAGAAATCAATAAGATATGTTGAGAAATCTTATTGGTGTAGATTTCTTTAAGAAATAATTATATCATAATAATAAAAGAAAGAATGTATAATCAAAGGTATAACTGGCCAGGTTAAACCTCAATTAAAATATTTTCTTTATAAAGTTAATTTATACTTTTCAATTTCTTTTAAATATTAAAAGAAATCATATATAAACGAAAAAAAGACACAAGGATTATTGTTTTTTTGTGGATAAGGGAGAGAACACCTCCTTCTATATTAAAGATGGAGCAAGTTTCTTCCATGCACAGTTTAGCCCTCAAGAATTGAATATACTGAAAGCTACGCAAACTCTAAATATAAAGCTTATAAACCCTTTAACTACATTGAAAATTTAATTCATAAAGAATGAATTGCATAGATTAAATCAACTACATATTGATGAATTTTCAAGATTAAATTAAACTTCAATTCAATTTCAAAACAAAAAAAATACGAATTAATTCAATCTTATATTATTTGAATAAATTAATTCTTAATTCAATCAACCAAACAAAAAAACTACATTAGAATCAGTTGAACTTTCATTTCATTTTAAAATGTTAATTAATTTAATCTCACTTTATTTGGTCAGATTAATGTTTAAGTAAACTAAATTAAAAAAAACATGAAATGAAGATAAAGCTGCTTGGTATTGATCATGCTTATTTTTTGTTTTACATATCAATACTCCAGCTGATAAATATTAAATTTAATTATTGAAAAAAAAAACAAAAAAAAACAATAAAAATTATAATTAATATTATTATCAAAAAAAGACAATAATTTATTCTTTTTTATGAAAAAAAAGGAAGCATCAGAATGATGCAAAACAAAATCAAAAAAATTAAAACAAAAAAAAGAAAACTTTATTGCAGTCATATAAAAAAAATACAGTACTAATGTGTACTGTACTTTGCAATAAAAAAAATATTAATTCATTACTCTTTTTTATTGTTATTTTTTTTAATAAATATGTTTTTAAAAATAAAAAAAAATATAAATTACTTTTTTTATTTTTCTTAAAAAAAATTGAAAGAAAAAAAGAATTATTAAAAAAAACATCAATTGAAACTAAAAAGGAGGAGTAAAGTGCCCTGCCGATTGTATGAAAACACAAAGCTCATACAGGCAAGGCCCCTGTACACCAAAAGATTTTGTAGCAATTTTTTTTGGGGGGTACTTTGTCTCTCATTGGGGTCTTAAGAAAAAAATCACATGCAATTGATTGCAATTCAGAGCAGAGGTAACAACAGGAAACACAGTAGACAAACAACATAGAGAGTAAAAAAAACACTCAAAAACCTTGGTGGTCCTAATATGAGATTGGACCACCACATTGATCAATGACCATCTGCATCCTCCTTGGAATTGATTGGAGGTAGTCATTGAGTATTCCAGGGTGAATTTCACTGCAGGAGGACCAAATAGCATGCTTGAGTTCATCCAAATTTTGAGGTTGGTAAAGCTTTGATATTTGGCTTTTCATCGACTTCCAGATGTTTTTGATTGGATTGAGGTCTGGTGAATGTGCTGGCCACTCCATCTTGACTATGCCATTTTGTTTGCAACATTGATTGCTGAAACCCGCTGTATGAATTGGCACATTGTATTCCGTTAGGAGAAGTCAATGTCATCCTCTGGTCCAGGGGGCTTGCTCCATTTGCTCGACAAAGGGGTGAAGGGCTGGGCGGTAGACCTGTCAGACCATCACTTGGAAACTCATCTGACCATCCAAGAATACAATGCTGCTATGGTGAGCAGGGAAAAATCCCCCCCATATCATAACTGATTGATGGCCAGATCAATGGTTGATAGCTAGGTTTTCAAGCAACCACTTCTTGTTTGCAGTGTGCCAGACTTGGATTTGATCAACTTGTTTTCCCAGCTCAAAAGCCAATTAATCAGTCAAGATCACTTTGGCCCATTCATTAATTGTCCAGTGCCTATGAGCCTGGGAAAAAGCAAGCCAATGTTGAAAATCTTGAGGTCGTAAATATGGCTTCTTAGGGGCTATTTGTGAGTGTTTCCCTAACTTGCGAATTTCGCGTTGAATTGTGCGAGGTCATTAAGGATGTAACTTGAGCAACGGTAAGTTGTTGACATCAAGTAATAATACAGCTGAGTTGTCGCCGGGCATGCTCAGTGGGTTTTGTTGATTGGCTGCTTTTTTGTTGAGTTGTAACAGTGCCGATTTGTTTGTATTTTTGAGACATATTGTAAACAGTCATCAGAGGGAGATTATTCCACTCTGCAATAGCTCTAAACCACAGTCCAGCCTGATGCATACCCACCAATCGGCCTTGGGTTTCAACATCCAAATATGGCATATATGGTGGGTAAGGTTGTATTAGCAAGGGTAAATATTTTACAGAAAAGAAAAAGAGGAACTCACTGATGGTATAGAATTGCTAATTTCACAGTCTAGAGAGAGATGGTGGATTACTAGTAAAGTGAGTAAATAGGTAGCAATATGAGAAAGGGATAGTGGCGTATGACATTTGTTGGAGACAAGGATGGGGGTCCTATTTAATGTTGGTGCGTGGATCGTCTTCATACATGGAACTGCTGATTTCGTGAATAGAGCAGTGGTCAATCTTGCAAAGTAACAATTAGAGAAACAAATAAAAAAGCAAAATGACAATAAGTCAAGAGAAAAAAAAAGAAGTTGCATTTTGCCGGCCTGCGGGAACAGACTGACCAATGAGAGTGGTCCATTGGTCAACATGCTGCACACGCGGGTGCATGTTGATACAGGGACCTGCCTGTATGAGCTGTGTGTTTGCATACAATTGGCAGGGCACTGCAAAGTATCATACTACAGTATTATACTGTACTGTAAACACTTGCAAAAAAAAGCATAAATTAAATTCAAAAAATACAAAAGAAAAAAGAGAAGAATGGTAGTGTTGTATACTGTACAGTGTAGACATTACATAAACACAAAAAAAATTAAGGTTTTTTTTTTATTTTTTTAATGAATTTTATTTTATTTAAATTGGAGGGGGAAAGAGGGTTGAATTAAAGTTGGAAGACACTCCATCACCCGCAGAAAGATAAGAAGTACAGCTGTTTAATTTTCAAGTATTCATACTGGGAAATTCAAAAGAAAAAAAAAGAAAAAAAATCAAAATCAAAAACAAAAACAAATTAATATATATATAAATGTATACTTTTGAATGAAGATGCATTATATTATCAAAGAAGGATACTTGAATTATTGATTAAAAGATAAAAAAATAAAAAATAAAACAAAATAAAATAAAAGAAGAAAATAAAAAAATTATTATATATTTATATTAAATGAAATTTATTATTATAAAAAATTCAAATTAGGGTAAAATTATTAAATGGAGAGGGGGTGTCAACCCTCAATAACCATATAAAAGGCCACCCACAATTAATAATAATCAATATAATAAAAAAAAGTGATACAAAAGTTTTAGCATGAGCTTAAATTAGTTTTATTCTCAGAAGTAGTTTAATGATATTCCTTTTTATTGTTAATTTATTATCTATATCAATGAATATTGTTTTAGAAATAATTCATACTACTCTACTATTATTTCATTGAAATTTTTTATATTATTTTACATTGATTTTTATAAAACACATGTTATTCTTTTATGTTAATTGCTACTAATTCATATTATTACTCTTAGAAATTTTCTTTACAGCCATCATATTCATACTATATTAAAAAAAAGTGATAAAGAAATTAGAAAATGTGGTAAAATTATTAAATGGAAAAGGCTTGGCCCTACCATTCAACGTTAATTCAAGCAAAAGCAAAAACAAAAAGAAAGAACAACCCAATCAGAAAAACAAAATAAAAAAGAAGAGAGGTCCTAGATAAGACCTTAAACTGTCCAAATATTTTATTTTTTTAAATTTTTCAAATAAAATTACTTCAAGAATATGTCCTTGACAAGACCTTAAACTGTCTCAATAATTTCTTTCTTTTGTTTATCATATTATTACCTTGAATGACTCAAAGTGTGGTCCCTAGTATGACCTCAAACTGAATTATTATTCATCAAGATAAAATTAATTTCTGATTATGAAAATACTCTTTAACAAATAACCAAACAAAAAAAAACAGAAAATGAAAATCAACCAATAAATCAAAATCAAATATCTCAATATTAACATGATCAAAATAGTCATACTACAAAAAAAACAAGAACAAAAACAAGACAAAACAAAATAAGAAACAATGGAGATTCAAAATCAATATAAAAAGCTACAAACAGGAAATATCAAGTTAATATTTGAGAATATACATTTAAAAAAAGAAATGTTTTATGTATGAACCCAGAATATTCCTATCACTTCCTGCATTATTCCATCACCAAGGTCCATGTGATGTCACATCACAAAGTTTTGGTTCATTTTAAATCACATGTCTGTGTTTATCTAATCCCCATGTGATTTTTGATCAGCCTATATAGATGTGATGGAATAATTTCTATTACATAAACAGTGGAATGGTTCATTTTACATGAACCTCAGGTTGTTGATGTAAAATCAACCATAGGTTGATGTAAAATCAACCATAGGTTGATGTAAAATCAACCATAGGTTGATGTAAAATCAACCATAGGTTGATGTAAAATCAACCATAGGTTGATGTAAAATCAACCATAGGTTGATGTAAAATCAACCATAGGTTGATGTGAAATCAACAATAGGTTGATGTCAAATCAACCATAGGTTGATGTCAAATCAACCATAGGTTGATGTAATATCCACCAAAGTTTGATGTATTAACAATCAAAGTTTGAATTGGTAGATCAGTTTCTCATCATCAGGGATCAATTTTCAATTTTGGGCTATCGATTCCCCACCATGGGTTATCAACTGAGAATAATGTGGAATGAATTCCACATCATGTGGAATAAATTCATAATAATGTGGAATCAATTACTCATCATTTGAAATCAATTAATCATCATTTGAAATCAATTCCTCATCATGTGGAATAAATTCCTCATCATGTGGAATCAATTCCCCATCATGTGAAATCAATTTCCCATCATGTGGAACGAATTCCCATCATGTGAAATCAATTTCCCATCATGTGAAATCAATTTTCCATCATGAGAAATCAATTCTCTATGATGTGAGATCAATTGCTCATCATGTGAAATCAATTCCTCATTATATGGAATCCATTTGCCATAATGTGAAATCAATTACTCATAATGTGGAATCTGTGCTTCATTATGTGGAATCAATTTTGCATCAGGGGTATCAATTCTTTGTTATGGGAAACAAACTGGTCACCATTTTGAATCAATTTTCCATCTATTGCAATCAAATTGTCATCATGGGTAATAAGTCCCACAACACGGAGACTCAGTGCTTTATTGTTCAGAATGGAAAAAAAATAACTGTAATCTGGATGAACATAACCAATGGTTTATGTAAAGCCATTTTAGACAATGTTCAAATAGGTTTGAAAACTTTCTAAATAGGTTTAAACACTGTTCATATAGGTTTGAAAACTGTTCAAATAGGTTTGAGCACTGTTTGAATAGGTTTGAACACTGTTCAAATGGGTTTGAACACTGTTCAAATAGGTTTGAACACTGTTCAAATAGGTTTGAACACTGTTCAAATAGGTTTGAACACTGTTCAAATAGGTTTGAACACTGTTCAAATAGGTTTGAACACTTTACACTGTTCAAATAGGTTTGAACACTGTTCAAATAGGTTTGAACACTGTTCAAATAGGTTTGAACACTGTTAAAATAGGTTTGAACACTGTTCAAATAGGTTTGAACACTGTTAAAATAGGTTTGAACACTGTTCAAATAGGTTTGAACACTGTTAAAATAGGTTTGAACACTGTTCAAATAGGCTTGAACACTGTTAAAATAGGTTTGAACACTGTTCAAATAGGTTTGAACACTGTTCAAATAGGTTTGAACACTGTTCAAATAGGTTTGAACACTGTTCAAATAGGTTTGAACACTGTTCAAATAGGTTTGAACACTGTTTAAATAGGTTTAAACACTGTTCAAATAGGTTTGAACACTGTTCAAATAGGTTTGAACACTGTTCAAATAGGTTTGAACACTGTTCAAATAGGTTTGAACACTGTTCAAATAGGTTTGAACACTGTTCAAATAGGTTTGAACACTGTTCAAATAGGTTTGAACACTGTTCAAATAGGTTTGAACACTGTTCAAATAGGTTTGAACACTGTTCAAATAGGTTTGAACACTGTTCAAATAGGTTTGAACACTGTTCAAATAGGTTTGAACACTGTTCAAATAGGTTTGAACACTGTTCAAATAGGTTTGAACACTGTTCAAATAGGTTTGAACACTGTTCAAATAGGTTTGAACACTGTTCAAATAGGTTTGAACACTGTTCAAATAGGTTTGAACACTGTTCAAATAGGTTTGAACACTATTTAAATAGGTTTGAACACTGTTCAAATAGGTTTGAACACTGTCCAAATAGGTTTGAACACTGTTCAAATAGGTTTGAACACTGTTCAAATAGGTTTGAACACTTTTAAAATAGGTTTGAACACTGTTAAAATAGGTTTGAACAATGTTTAAATAGGTTTGAAAACGGTTCACAAAAGGCATCCTGAAGTTTTAATATCCCCAAAATGAATAATAACTCTGCAATATTTTCCTTCTTTGGGTGTTACTAAATTTTCGTGAAATCCTTTAAAGGAATCTATGGCAGTGATCTACACATTTTGAGATATTTGGAGAAGGGTAAGCGGTATTTACACTATGGGGTAACTTTCTGAAAGACTGAAGGTATTAGAAGCTCTAAAATCTTGTACCATTCTTAATTCTCCATGATTCCATGCCACAATTAAATGTGTAGGGACTTCAAACTCATCATTTTGGAAAATGCTTCCTATCCAATTCATAGCTTTTGGAAAATTTGTCAAATTTTAAGGGTAATAAAATATTTACTATAAAGGTTTCAGCTTGACCAAATATTCAGAATTGAATTTGAGCTACCTTTGCATATTTTAAATAGAATCTTGGAATTTTCCAATATGCAAACCAGAGTTTTGAATTCAGTTTTTGGGACTCATGAAAGAAATCATTATATGAACCATGGAATTTATAGATAATTTAAGTAAATTGTTTCTCATATATTGATTCCAAATTATTTCATGGCTTTGGTCAAAAAACATAATCCCTTGACTATTTTTTCCATGAATTAATAAATACACATGAGAAATTCTATGGGCCCCTTGTTGATGCAATAAATGGAATTCTTATTCCATGAATGGTACTGTCAGGGCCATTTGTGATATTGTTACTTCCATTCATGCCATAAATTACATTTCTAAGGCCATTAATTTTATTAATGAGTTTTTTGATTCCACCAATGTCATTTATGTCATTGTTGATTCAATTAATGTTACTTATGGAATTTTTGATGCCATTCATGTCATTTATGCAATTTTGGATGTAATTCATGTGATTTGTCAAATTTTTAAAATCTTTCCACCCAAGAAGTTTTCCAAAAATATGGGCTTCTTGTTTTTGATTCTCAAGATTCAATGCTTCATTTTTTAGAAATAACAAGTAAATCCATAAGTGAAAAGTTTTTTTAAGGATATTGTGAGACTTAGAGGTATTTTATAATACCCAAAAGACCACAAATGATAAGTTAAGATACAGATATAAATAAGATAAATTTATTCATATTATAAAAAAAATTGAAATATAAATACAAATTTATAATCAAAAATCAAAATTTAATTATAATTTAAAAATAAAATTACAACAAAATTAAAAATTATGAAAATACATTTTTACTTGTAAAAATGAAGTAAAAATGAGTTTTTAATAAAAATTATGAAATTAAAATATTTTTGGTAAAACATTATATAAAATATACTATAACTTTTTGTCCAATAAGTAAACATACAGAAATTATCACACCATTGGATTAATCATAAAAAATAAAGTGGGGTCAGCTCTGGATGAAATTTCTATAACTCAACTGTAAATATGCTTAAATTAAGTTTTTAGTATTTTTTGTACAAAAGTATGAAAATCATCCAGACCTTACCTTAATCCACACTACATGTGGTGTTAACCATCAATTTTTGTGTGAAAATTGAGGTGTTGTGTTTAGTTTAGAAGTTATGAGGAATTGAAGTATTTTCAATTGAAATGTCAAAATGTGCGCATGTATTACATAAGTGAACTTTAATTTACATATGAGGTATAAATTATTAAAGATGTGTAATTAAAAAACTCAATTGAATTACATATGTAAATTATAATTGTATTACATGATGAGGAACTAAAAGAAAAAATAAACTGGAAGGATTAAATTCTGGGGGGAAAAGACATTCTAGCTGTAAGGGGGAGCTAGACCCCCAAAGTCCTTGCTGACAGGTGTGGAATGTCAAAATCCACGCAAAAGCTCATTAATTTTGGCCTGGAGTTGAGTCACAGGGTCTGTGACTCAATTGATGATGAGGTTTTGATACCAAGCAGAGTAGTTTTAACTGCTGCCAAGAGGGTAAAACTACCCTTAAGCTAAGACAATGTTAGTAAAAACAGCTTTAAATGGTTTCTACGCCTCTTAAACACATTTTGACATGTTTTGAAGGCTCTAGACCAGGTATTGCTATAGTAATGGCTGATTTAAGGGTCTGAAATGGCTAAAAAAAAGCAAAAAATGGCTTAAACCAGCGCTTTTTTCATCTGAACCAGGGTTCAATGATGCCATAATTGGTTTTTCTGTTGTCGGACTGTTTTTCACGACTGAAAAGAGTAAATTTCGCTTTTGAAGTAAGAAAATTGATGGCTATAAAAGAATGTCTCCTTTGCCCCACTTTTCTCTTCATGTTAGAATCTTTTCCTTTTATAATTAGTTTGAACACTGTTAAAACCAATCAATAAAAGATTATAACCACCATTTTTTAAACATCTTGAACCTTTTAACCATGTGAAAAAATCATTATAATCATTGTTTGTAACTCTTATAATCATTTTTACCCCTGAACCACCCCAAAAGTGAATCAAAGCATCTTTCATCACTGTTAACTTTGTCACTTTCTTTCCAAATTCACTCCGGTCATTTTTGGGTGTTTTTTCTCTTTAAATATCTTTTTAAAGACTTTTTTCTTCAATTAATTTCTTGCAGTTCTTTGCTCAATTAATCCAAATTGAAATTGCTCTTGAAGAAATTTCTTTTGTAGCGTTAAATATCTCTTGTAGAGTATTTTTGGGTAAATCTTTATTGTTGGTAAAACAATAAATTTTTATTATATTATTGTATTATACTTACAAAGCTAAAAGAAATAAAATTGGTGTTTTTTCTCTTTAAAAAGACTATTTCTTACTATTTTTAAATAATTTTACCTTATACGAATTGGAGGACAGGAAAAGTACTTGATATTTTATCAAAGTTTCATATCCAAACCTTACATTTGGAAGACCAGCTGTGATATTTTACCTGTGGAATAATTTTTTATTTTTTTTAATATTTCTTCCTATATTGAAAAACTTAAAAATATATATATAAAATACTTATAATTCAAAAAAATTGTTAAAAAATAATTTCTTTTTATAATGATAAATGAGGCTTTATTTTTTATGTTGAAAAACGTTTTTTACTTAATTAATTGGCTTTTTTTCATTAATTTCAGTGTCTGAAAACCTGGTAAGACAAGAAAATATTGAAACAGCCTCCACAGTTACAAGCATTGTGATTTCTGATCATAATAGCACTGTTATTATAACTCAGAATAACCAACAAGAGCCAATTTCTTCTAAATTGATCAACTTGGATATCAGTAATACTCTTCAGAAAGCTAAACATTGGGCAAATAGTAAGTTTTTGACGTAAAATTACTATTTTAAACATTTTTAATCGTAAAATATGCCTTCAACAAGATCAGGAGCAAGCTATAAGCCCGCAGGCAGCTCCCAAAAAGGTCATAGATGTGATTATGGCAGAAGCCAATCAGATTCAGAAGGACAAGGGTCAGAAAAAGACTTTCACAACAATACACTGTCCAATTCTGAAGCTGATGACACTATTTTACCTTCAAAAAGAACTGACACCACCACAAGAAGCCTCAGTGGACATTTAAAAAGCCAGCCAGAAGGCTTACAGCAATGCACTGCAGCACAAAGAGTACCAGATCCTTGCAGATCTGTGGAAAAATTGCATAAATTCTTACCTGACTGTGAGAAAATTCCTGGGCCATCCCAACACTTGCAAGTTACTCAATGGATGGCATCCATTGATGGAAAAGACAAACATGATGCTTTTAATAGCCGAATGGAGGAAAAAAAACCCACCACCACCAAAGCGAGTGCCAAGACCACCACCAGTGGCCAGCAGTAGCAATTCCAACATGGAAAAGCAACCCCCAGCTCCAAACAATGGCAAAGGGAAGGCACCAGCCCCAAAGCGTTACAGCCAGGGATACAGGATTCCAAAGATTCAGCAGGATTCCATGGAAAATGTATTTCAGATGGCCAGAACCATGATGGAATTACAGAAGAAGGAGGAAGCCAGATTAAGATTCCAGAAATGATTTCTGATATATTTGATTCCATCCCAGAGCTGTATGAAGCTATAAATGACATGAAAAAATATTTTTCTGATAAAAATGAAACCATTTGTAACAAAATTAAAACAAATGACTTGAGTCTGTGCCAAATTAATGAAACACTTATGTGTTTTGAAAATTTTTTAAGAACAATTAAAACTTTCAATAATGATAATTCTTTTGGCAATAAAGTAAATGAAAAATCTGCCTCCATGGAGAAAATTCTGTTGAATTAGAGTTATCTGAAGAACTTAGCAATAAGAATCCTACATTTCCAGGGAGCTTGATAAAGTCATATAAATCTAGTGATGCTGAAAGTGTAAGGTTTGTCTATGAAACTCTTGATAATAGTATCAAAATCAAGAGTACTATGACTGTCCTCAATAGAAATATATAATATACCAAAATATTATAACCACAAATTTAAATATAATTAGGGTGTTGGTAAAAACACATAAGAGCTTACGTGTAGTTACTAAAAACTTACGTGTTTTGGCCATAATTTGGTAAAAACACGTAAGGGTGCCCTGGGCCCATTTTTAATTAAAAATGAAACACCATTGGGCCTGTATTGGGCCAAAACATGCCCAAAAGAGGTTTTTCCCCCACAAAACCTCTCTAACTCCAAATTGTTTCAGATTTTTTTGCCCAGCCCCCCCCAAAAAACAAACAAGCTCAAACACCCTAATAATCCACATTATCCCCACCCCAAAACATTGTTTTTTTTTGGAAAAAAAAGCATTACCAAAGCCATTTTGCAAAGCTTTTCACCCTTTTTTTTCTTTTTTTCTCCCAAAGACTGCATTTTCCACCACAACAAACTGCTTTCAAGCCTCTCAATTTTCAATTTTTTACCTTCCCTCATCTATTAATCCCACATTCAAACCACTTTCTGTCACTCTTAACCACTTCTGTTCATTTTTCACACCTTTTTTCACCTCTTTTTCACATTTCAAAAGGTTCTTACCCCATTCCAAATCCCCCAATTCCCCCTTTTTTTACTTGTATAAATAATTTTCATTAAAAAAATGCTTCAACCCCCCACTGAAGGTGAATTTCAGACCCTTGAGCTTCTTTGGCAACATGTGCATAATGTTGCCAGGGCTCAGGGGTATGCTGTGTCCACCTTGAGGTCCAATATGACCCACAACCAAATTGAAATATGTTGTGACAGGTCTGGCACCCAAAATCCCAAAAAAAGCCTCTCCAAAAAAGTCACCTCAAGAAAGCTTGACTGTCCTTTTAGACTTTATGCCAGGAAATATGCCAAGAGTACCACTTGGACTCTTAAAGTCAAAAATCCTGAACATAGCCATGATGCCACTGAAAATATCATGGAACATCCTGCTTTCAGGAAATTAAATGAGCAAGAAACATCCCAAATTGCTCAAATGTCTGAATCACTGCTCATGCAAAGGAAAATTCAGGCCCAATTATCCAGCCAGAGGGAGTCTGACAGGCCTGTAATCCTTAAAGACATTTATAGCCAAGTCAAGAAAATCAAGAAAGACAAACTGCAAGGAAGAAGGTCCATTGATGCTCTTATTGACACTCTCAAAGAATAAAATTTTGTTTGGTCCTCTGCAAGGGATTCTGAGGGACACATTACCTCCTTGTTTTTTACTCACCTCCTGGCCATAAAGCTTCTTCATGGCTTTCCTCATGTCATTCTTATGGATTGTACTTATAAAACCAATAAGTAAAAAATGCCCCTTTTTCATATTGTTGGATTCAGCTCAGCAAATAAGACCTTTTCTGGGGCTTTTTGTTTGATGAAGAATGAAAATGAAACTTCATATACTTGGGCATTAAATCAATACATTGAAAAGTTCCTCAACAACACCAATCTTGTTCCCCCTCCAGTTATTGTTATTGACAGGGATCTGGACTTGAAAAACTCTATTAAGAAGCTCTTCCCAGACTCCAAAGTCATGCTATGCATTTGGCACATCAACAAGGATGTATCTGCTCATTGCATGAAGAAAATTGGTCATGGAACTGATTTTGAAAATTTTATGGGCCTTTGGAGTCAAGTAATATACTTCTTCACTTTCTTTCATTTTATTTCACTTTTTTTCTTATTAATGTCTTTATTAATGACTTTGGCATTCTTTTCTCAGCTTATGTATTCACCCACTGAAAAGTCTTTCAAAGACAACTGGAAGAAGCTTCAAAAGCAAGTTAAAAATGCTGAGGTCTTGCAGTATTTGGAAAATACCTGGCTTCCTCTAAAGGAGTACTATGTGCCAGCCTGGACCAACCACCATTGCCACCTGGGTGTGGGATCCACCTCCAGAGTTGAAAGTGCCCATGCCATGGTTAAACTTTGGCTCCAAACATCCACTGGTACTCTCCTGGAGGTACTCAGGGCACTCCACATGGCATTCAGAAAACAATTTATTGAAATTATCAACAGAATCTCCAAAGAAATGATTGTCCATGTCAAGAATTTTCCTCCATACATCTGTGCCCTCAATGGCAAGGTGTCTCATTATGCTCTTCAGATTGCCTTTGAAAATTTCAAAACAAAATTTCCTCCAAATGAAAAATGCACCAACAAATACAACAATGATAAAGTCATTCCTTGCAAGCATAAGACCCAAAAGGCATTTGCCAAGTGCCAAAGGCTTGAATTATCAGACTTCCATCCTCAATGGCATTTGAATTTGCCTGTGAGGGTTTTTTAATTTCTTCTTATTATTTTTTTTCTTATTAACTGATTTTATTTGTCATATTCTTCTCAGACTGGTTTTCAAGGTGATGATCAAAGTGTTGAAAAAGAAAGAAAGAATGAAGCCAAGAAAATATTTGAAGACATTGGGGAAGACCTGTTTCAAAGACCAATGGCAGAAATCACTCCAATACTCCAACATTTTCAAGATGTTTTGACTGGAAAAGTCCCATTTGATCAAATTCCCAAGAGTCAAGAGGATGATAAATATTTTGAAGACCCTCTAGAGTGCAAGAATATCCGTGGAAGACCCCAAGGAGCCAAGAATAAAAACAAAAGAGAACCTTCAAGATTTGAAATTATTGAAAGTCAATCCAAGAGAAGAGGAAGACCCCCATCAAAAGTGACCAGCACAACAACTTCAAGATCCCAGTCAAATGTCCCCTCTCCAATTATGGAAGTGGACTCATCTGAAGATTCTGAAGATTCTGAGGACTCATTATCTAAATCCATCAGTTCATCAGATTCACTACCCTCAGCAACTGAATTAAATAAATCAGAAGTAACCCTTAGAAGGTCCAGAGGATTGGCAATTGGAAGCAAAACATCACAAAGAAAATCACACAAGCCTGCCACCAGTTTGAATATCTATGATGCAATTGACTTGACCTGTGAGCATTGTCAAAGCAATTATCACACAAGTGATGAATGCTCCAAGCTGTTTGTGAGTTTCTGATTCTTTTTAATGTAATTTTATGTTGTTTATTTTGATATTTATTCATTTTTTGAACTTATTTTATCAGATAACTGGCTCAGAAGACTTGCCCAAATTTATATTGAAATACACCTTCAAGGCCATCAATGTCTAGGGTGATGGAAACTGTGGCTACAGAACAGTATCACACTTCATTTACAAAACTCAAGATCAATGGGCTGATGTCAGAGGTGACTTGGCTGAAGAAATTCACCAAAATCAAGACCTTCATGAAGCCATGAACACCTTAATTCCCTCAGTATCTTGTTATTTGGAAAGAATTGAATGGTATGAAGATGTTGGCCAGGCTCCAAAAATCAAGTGGATGTCCATGCCTGATATGGGGGATCCAATTGCAAATAAGTATAAAAGACCAGTTTTCTTTCATTCCACAGCCCAATATTTTTCTTTTTTCCCTTATTTCTGTCCTCCAAATGATAATCCCCCCATTTTCATCTGCTTCTTGAATAGTTGTGCTCATTTTGTTCCTTCGGACATCATTATTTCTAAAGTTTATCCAGTCCCCCCCATTACTGTGAACTGGGAGATTCATGCCCAAAAACAAGCTCTGGGGTGGGCTGATAAATTTAAGAAACACAGAATGTTGTATTTTTCCAATCTTCCTCCCCCCTCTCAGAAAAAACCTACTATTTTGGAGGTTGATTCTGATTGAATGATTTTTGTATATACAATTTATGCCAATTATCCCCCTCCTCAGTCATATTTATTGCTTAAATCCCACCTCAGTCTCATTTTTTATCAAACATGTGGAGCTTTTGTACTTGAAAATAGTCATATTACACACAAGAGAAAAAACAGTTAAAAAAACACTCATTGCACCTTCACTTGTTGTCCCACCCAAAAGATTTTCCCAATTCATGAGCTTCTGGTTCTTTATTGTCCAGATTGAACCCTTTAATTTCAAAAAAATGAAGGAAATTCATAAGTGGGAAGTTATTCAATTCACTTTTTAAAAATAGGCATATTACAATGACGGGAAAAAACATTTGAAAAAAAACCGTTTTTGGGCCTTCACTTGTCCCACCCAAAAAAATTCCCAAGATTATGGGATTCTGGTGCTTTATTCTTCAAATTGAACCCTTTATTTTAAAAAAAAATTAAGGAAACTCATAAGTGGGAAGATTTTAAATGAATTTTTGAAACAAATATGCCATTTTAGCATATTGGCCAAATTGGTGAAATTTGGCAAAAAAATTTTTTGAAAGAATTTGTGCTTATTGACATGCCAAGTCGGGAAAAATATGGCAAAAAAAATTAAAAAAATCCTCAAAACTGAGCCTGAGGAATTTTTTTTGAAAATTAAGGTCACTTACGTGTTTTTTACCATAAATTGGTAAAAAAACATAAGGGCTTACGTGTTTTTACTAAAAGCTTACGTGTGTTTACCAACACCCTATAATTATCAAAAATAGTTATATAAAAAAAATAAATTACATTATTATTATAAAAATATAATAATAAAAAATAATTATAATAATTATAATAAATTATAATTATTCTATTATTGTTATAGTCACTGACAGTTATAACAATAAGAATTGTAAAGCTCTTAATGAGAAAATTACACGTGGAAATATGAATATTAACCACTTATAAATAATATAAATATTATCTATGAAAGAATTATAACACACACTGTGGTATTCCATACCATTTTTTTTCACCAGGCTCAAGCTCATAGTACCCTATAACAGCAGGAAATCCAGCCTACAGGCAGACTTACACTCAAATTTTACACCAAAAGGTCAATTTTACAGCAAGAAGCTGGATTTAACTCATAAAACCATGGCACAGGCACCAAAGGGAAGTGTATGTGTTTAAATAACTTATTCAATTTCACTATGCATATGTAAAAAATCAATTTACATATAGCAAACTAGTTACAACAAATGAGGTACCACCCTTTAAGTTACACACCCCACCCAGCTTTACACCCCCTTACAGCCACAGGACTCATGCAGCAAGAAAATTACACATGCATTAGTTATACAGCCAACTTGCATTCAAAGTCACATGATGCAAAGCTCAACACCATGGAATTCCTGAAATTCATTTACAACACAGCCCCAGGAGTACCTTATCTTATATCCACAGTATCCCCACTTAAAACCTTAAAACATAATTAGTTACACTACTCATCACCTCACGCAAACCAAAGCTAGTTACAACAGGCTGCATGCAGTACACAATTCCAATTAAATCTCAACCACATGACTATGCACAGCATGTGTCAAAATCAACAATCACATCATCTCATAAAAACAGTAAATTCACCAATGCAAGAAGTTATCACCTGACTTCATTTTAAAGTTCAAAAAGAAGAAAAACAAACATTACACCTGCATAAATTACACAGCCATTTCTACCCAACCTAAAATAGGACATATGCAAAGGAATTACAAAGTCATCATGTGATACTGCATCCACCAACAGAATATCATGTGACAGAAGAAAGGCTGTACACAAGAAAACTCCTCAGCCAAAATTGAATCACCTCATGTAAGCAAGGAAAATTCAAGAATATCACATCATAATTATTTCACCAAAAGACAATCATGTGATAAATGGAGGCTGTGCAGAAAGAAAATTATCACCAAACCTTAAATCACCTGACCCATGCAAGAAAGGTCCTCACCAAAAATGGAGTCACATGATGAAATCAAGAGGAATTAAAGTGGAAAAAGACAGCTCCCATGGAGGGCCCCCTGGGCTCCCAAAAGGTATAAATAGAGGGGCTCTCTCCACCCAAATTTCAAAAATCCCCCCCATGCAAATTATATCCCATGAAAAATATATCCCCTGCACAAGTAGAGGCATAGGAATAATTCATCCCTCACCTGGGAGGTAGTCCTGAAAATTATAGTGAATTTTACTTGCCCAGTAGCTAAGCTCAGTGGAAGTATAGTGTTAAAGATTGCCCAGTAGCTAAGCTCAGTGGAATCTTATTATTATTAAAATAAAAATAAAAATTATCCAGTACCCAAAATTAGGGTTACTACTCTATTAAAATATTTCATCCAGTAAAATCAACACCATTTATCAAGATTTAAAATTAACTTACCCCTTTAAAAAATCCAATAACAAAGAATCTTACCTCTTAAATTTAACAAATACAATATTATTTTATTATTAACCACTCTTAAAAAAATAACAAACCTTTCAAAAAATTATTTTACTCTATTATAACTATACCTTGACAAAATTACCTTTATCAACACCAATCAAATTTTCCAGAAAACCTTAAATAACCCATCCTACCAAGGAATTATCACCAAGAAGAAACAACTCACCTCAATTTCACTAAAAAAAAAAGAAAGATATTAAAATTAAACAGACAAGTATTTCATTAAAATCTCAAATTTAACCAAAATAACTGACATTATTTTTTATATTATTTATTGAATAGGTCTGATCTGAGACTGCTGAATTTTGTCTTCTGCAGTTGTAAAGCCACTTACTAATTTTATTTTGGTTTGTGAGCTCCAAGGAAGATTTTGTTCAGTATTTTAAGAGGGGCAGGCAATACACCCTTGCCACCCTTGGTTACAGGAGTTATTAGCAATTCAAAACTAGTTACCTGTGATTTCCCCCTCCAGGTACTGCCTCATTTTAATCCCACACAAGAGGAGTTCCCACAACACTGTGCAGAAATAATTCTTATAGAATAAAATTCTATATAAAAAAACTAATACTAGATAAAAAAGATATAGAACTTTAGAGAAAACTTACTTATAATATTTATTTAATACAACAAGTCAGACAACAACAGTTATTATATTAAATAATGATTATAAGTTAAAAACACGCCTAAAATCAATAACTTCAAAGATAAAACAACTTTTTATAATAAAATTTAAGATTAAAGAGTTTTTAAGAGGAATTTGTGGATTTTAAAAGATATTTAAGATGATAATTTTATAATATAAAATATATTATTGATGATTACAACAATCATCTGAATTCTATGACTTCAATTCTTTAATTTACAATTAATAAAGAATAAAATAACTTAAGAATCACTGTAATAATAAGATATTATAAATAATAAAACTTTACCTGTTTAAATTTCTAATATGATTGGATTGATGATGAATGATGGACAAAAACAGTGATGAAAAGACTATTTTTATGTCTTCAGAGCAGCTCTCATGATTCATAATGAATATAGCGGGCGTGCTCAGGTCAAAACTGAAAAACCATACTTAAAAACAAAGTTCTTAACTGAAGGCAACTTGTTTTTAATTCCAGTTTAAAGTTACCAGTGTTTTGCTTAACTCCATGTAACTTTAATCCTCATTTAAACTAATTATTTTTAAGTTTTCAATATAAATAAACTTATTTATATTAAAGTTCATCACATGAAAAACTTAAAAATAGAATTTCAAGCAGAAATCTCTTAAACTCAATTTTTAATTAATTTTTAAAGAAATCATAATTTTTTTTGAGCTTAATTAAAAGAGTCAACTTCCAGGCTGATTACCCAGGAAAATTATTTATAAAAGATACTTAAAATTTAATTTATATATAGATAATATTAAATTCTAAGCTGTGTGAAAATTTCAAGCAAATCCATTAAGATTTGGATTTTGAATGAATTTTTGAAGTTATTGCTATTTTTCCACGTAAAATAGCAATACACACCAAACCTCAGCTTTTGATAAGGTTTTGATGCTTGTAACTTTAAAGTTTTGAGCTTATTTAAGATTTTTAAGCTTGATTAAGCTTTGACAGTTCTTAAAACCTTGATTTCAAGCCTACATATTGGGATGTACCCTTTGGCAGCTTGAAATTCCTGTCCAAATTGGGATAAAACCAGTTTAAACCTTAAGGTTGGATCAAAGTCTAATCTTAAAGTTTAAATAAGGTTGAAAATCCTCCAATACAGGTGGACAACCTTAATTGAATCATTGCAGATCCAAAAAGTTGGGTACCCCAGCTCTATTTGGTCTTTTTCCTTTGTCCCAGTTTTTGCGTGGATTTTGCCCTTTTATTTATTTAAAGCCATACCATGGCTTTAAACCCTTTTAAATTGAGCTCACGCAGGATTTACATTCTGTATGGCAAATCCTTAGCCAATTCAGTAAATATACACCACACCTCAATTTTAACTAAAATTTTGGTAAGTTTGCATTAACCTTATGCAACTTTAAATTCAAGCTTATTTAAGCTTAAATTTAACAATTTTAAAAAAATGTTAAAAAAGTTACATTAGTACTGTGAGATTCTTAAATCTTCTAATAACACAAGAAATAAGTGTTTTTGGGTATAACACCTTATGGATGTACCCTAGGTCATTTTTGGTGTAGAATCCAAAAATGACATAATATTTATAACTTTGTTTATCCAAAAAAAATTTATACTTATTTTTTGTTATTTTTTATTTTAATTTCAACTAAAAAGTTTGTTTAAGACAAAATTAACTGTTTATAAGATCATTTGTGGCCTTATGGGTATGTTATACATACCTCACAGGCTCACAGAAAGATTTCCCTTGAGCAATAAAGTTCCCCAAGTTATACCTCCTATTGAGTCATCTGGTAGTAAGAAAATTACCAAAGTTCTCAAAGAAAGAAAATTGAGAACCAACAAAGTAAAGGAATACCTTCTAAGGTACAGTGACCCAACTTTTGAAGATGAATGGTTGCCAGAAAAAGACATACCTGAAGCTACTAAGCTTTTCAGAAGGTTCAGAAAAACTAGAAATAACAATATTGCAAAGTAATATTCTGTTTTGAGGGGGAGGGAATGTGAGCCTTAGAGGTATTTTCATATACCCAAAAG
Source organism: Austropuccinia psidii (assembly GCA_023105745.1). Taxonomy (NCBI): domain Eukaryota; kingdom Fungi; phylum Basidiomycota; class Pucciniomycetes; order Pucciniales; family Sphaerophragmiaceae; genus Austropuccinia; species Austropuccinia psidii. The sequence goes on along the minus strand of JALGQZ010000007.1, from coordinate 29,445,733 downwards.
ACCATAAATGATAAATTAAGATACAAAAATGAATAAAATAAATTCATTTATATTATAAAGATAAAAAATTCAAATATAAATACAAATTTATGTTTAAAAAGCATAATTTAATTATGGTTTTAAAATAAAATTACCATAAAATTTAAAATTATGAAAATACATTTTTACTTGTAAAAATTAAGTAAAAATGAATGTTTGATAAAAATTATTAAATTAAAATATTTTTGGTAAAACATTATATAAAATATATTATAAATTTTTATTCAATAAATATATAAAGAAATTATCACACCATTGGATTCCTCTAAGTAAGCTTAAATTAAGTTTTTAGTATTTTTTGTACAAAAGGTTGAAAATCCTCAAAAACTTAATTCAATCCACACCACATGTGGTTTTGACCATCAATTTTTGTGTTAAAATTGAGGTGTTGTGTTTCGCTTAGAGGTTATGAGGAATTGAAGTATTTTCAATTGAAATGTCAAAATGTGCGCATGTATTACATTAGTGAACTTTAATTTACATATGAGGTATCAATCATTACAGATGTGTAATTAAAAAACTCAATTGAATTACATATGTAAATCATGATTGTAATACATGATGAGGAATTAAAAGAAAAAATAAATAGGAAAGATTAAATTATGGGGGGAAAAGACACTCTAGCTCTAAGGGGGAGCTAGACCCCCAAAATCCTTTCTGACTGGTGTGGGATGTCAAAATTCACGCAAACGTTCATTACTTTTGGCCTGGAGTTGAGTCACAGGGTCTGTGACTCAATTGATGATGAGGTTTTGATACCAAACAGGGTAGTTTTAACCGCTGCCAAGAGGGTAAAACTACCCTTAAGTTAAAACAATGTTAGTAAAGACAGTTTTAAATCATCTCTACATCTCTTAAGCTCATTATGACGTGTTTTGAAGGTGCTAGACCAGGTATTGCTGTAGTAATGGCTTATTTAACGGTCTAAAATGGCTAAAAAAAGCAAAAAATGGCTTAAACCAGCCCTCTTTTGGTCTGAACCAGGTTTCAATGATGCCATAATTGGCTTTTCTGTTGTCAAACTGTTTTTCATGACTGACAAGAGTAAATTTTACTTTTGGAGTAAGAAAATTGATTTCTATAAAAGAATGTGTTCCTTGCCCCACTTTTCTCTTCATGTTAGAATCTTTTCCTTTTCTAATTAGGTTTAACACTGTTAAAACCAATCAACAAAAGATTACAACCACCCTTTTTTAAAAAAATTGAACCTTTTAACCATGTGAAAAAATCATTATAATCATTTTTTGTAGCTCTTATAATCATTTTTACCCCTCAACCACCCCAAAAGTGAATTAAAGCATCTTTCATCGCTGTTTACTTTGTCACTTTATTTCCAAATTCACTCCGGTCATTTTTGGGTGTTTTTTCTCTTTCAATATCTTTTTAAAGACTTTGTTCTTCAATTAATTTCTTGCAGTTCTTTGCTCAATTAATCCCAATTCAAATTGCTCTTGAAGAAATTTCTTTTGTAGCCTTCAATATCACTTGTAGAGTATTTTTGGATAAATCTTTATTGTTTGTAAAACAACAAATTTTTATTATATTTTTTTTTATACTTACAAATTTAAAAAAAAATAAAATTGGTGTTTTTTCTCTTTAGAAATACTATTTCTTACTATTTTGAAATAATTTCACCTTATACAAATTTGATGACAGGAAAAGGATTTGATATTTTATCAAAGTTTCATATCCACACCTTGCAGAAATGGTCAGAAAGACTTTCCAAAACATATTAAAAAACACAATGGAATAAATATTGCTAAAACAATTCAATGATTCCCCAAAAAAATTTATTTCCTGAGGATTTTTTTTGAAAAAAGATGTCACTTACATGTTTTGACCAAGAAAATTAGCAAATTTTTAGTATCATCATTCAATGATATTATGTTACACTAGATTAGGGTATGGTGATTTCCATGAAAAATTCAAAATGAAAACTTTGGCAATATGAAATTTCTAAGAATTACCACTAACAAAAATCGAGGTTACTACTATGAAAACCAAACTAAATAAAAACAAATATTCCTCACTATCATAATCTTGAAAAAAGGGTAATTAAGTTGAAATATCTGTGTTATTGGTTTCATAAATAGAATTTGAATAGAAATTTTCATTCATTTCAGAAATCAAATTGTGACCTTTTGACAAAAAAAAATTACATTACTTGAACTGTAATAAAAACATTTTTTAAAGAATAAAATTCGAATTGATATAATTAATCTAAAATGGCGAATGCAATAAGAAAAAGTATTTTACTTCTTGTAATTTTTGGATTAATAAATTTTTTTGCATTATTATTTCAAGAGAAAACAATTTATCAGGAAAGAATAAAAAATGGACTTATCAAAGAGTATCATACCAAGCATGCATAATTTCATAAATTGTATTATCTAAGCAGGATTATAAACACATATTTACCCCCCATAGGAGCACATGAAAATGATGTGTTTTTGTTAATAATCAAGTTCCCAGTTTTTGAAATATAAATTCACTAGGTACTGAGGTTTGAGGTATTCCAAGGCAATACCTTGGAATTTTGGATAATATTGGAAACATCCTTTTGTGGCTCTTCCACCATTAAAGAATTGATATTGAATAATGTGGTGAATAAGTTTGCAAATATTCAAGAATTTTGTTATTTTGGACATTCTTTCTTCAAAAGGATTCAATTGCTTTAAATTTGTCAATGGTTTTCAAAAACTTGAGGATCTTGTGAAAAGTTCATTTAATATTCAGAAGGGTATTCAGCATATACTTCTCTGACATGGTTTAGTGCTGCATAATTATATTTCATTGGTTTGGTATCACTGTTTCTCTCATATTATTGCAGAAAATCATTCTGAGTAAACCATTTAAGCGTTAATTGTGGGTCAATAATAGAGCACATAGCACAGGAATTTGATATAATTTTGCAATACTTTCAGGCTTTGAATGTGCTTGATCAGCTGAACTGAATAGTTGGGATTCTCTTGGGACTTTATTCCTTGTTTTTGCGCATGTTTCAACAAGATGTTTGTACCAAGGCATTGCTAGCCCAAGTGAACAATGAGAATCACCTTAAAATTCATTGCTTTCAGTGGCAAAGACCGTAAGAAATTCAGATATTTTTTGGAAAAAGGTCTAGTCATCTTCCAAAATTACACCCTGGATAGTTATAAGTTGTGAGCATATGAGGTATGTGTGACATAACCATAAGGCCACAAATAACATTATAAACAGTTGATTCAGTCTTAAACAGACTTGTAAACTGAATATAAAACAAAAAATAAGTATAGCTTTTTTTTGGATAAACAAAGTTATAATTATTATGTCATTTTTAAATTCTACTCCAAAAATAACCTATGGTAGACCCATAGGGTGTTATACCCAAAAATGAATATTTCTTAAGTTATGAGAAGACTTAAGAATCTCAAGGTAAAATTGCAATTTTTCTTAACTTTTTTGTAAAATTGTTAAATTTAAGCTTAAATGAGCTTAAATTTAAAGTTGCATAAGATTTATGCAAACATACCAAAATTTTAGTTAAAATTAATGTGTTGTGTATATTTACTGAATTGGTTAAGCATTTTCCATGCAGAATGTAGATCCTGTGTGAGCACAATTTAAAGGTTTTTAAGGCCATAGTATGGCCTTAAATAAATAAAATGGCAAAATCCATGCAAAAAGGTGGGATGAAGGAAAAAGACCAAAAAGAGCTGGGGTAGCCAGCTTTTTGGATCTTCAAGGATTAAATTAAGGTTTTAAATCTTTATTGGAGATTTCTCAACCTTATTTAAAACTTAAGATCAGACTTTCATCCAACATTAAAGCTTAAAATGGTTTTATAACAATTTGGACAGGGATTTCAAGCTGCCAAAGGGTAAATCCCAATATGCATGCTTTAAATCAATTTTTTAGTAACTTTCAAATCTTAATTAAGCTTAATAAGATTAAATAAACTTAACATTTTAAAGTTACAAGAATTAAAACCTTATCAAAAGTTAACGTTTTGTGTGTATTGATATTTTAGGTAGATACATAGTAACAAATTCATAAATTAATTAGAAATCCAATTATTAATGTATTTGCTTGTATTTTTCACACAGCTTCCAAATTAAAGTTATATTTTTATAAATTAAATCTTAAGTATATTTTTTAAGCAGGCTTTCTTGGTAATTAGCCAGGGAATTTAATCTTTTAACAATACTTAAAGAAAGTTAAGATTTCTTTAAATATTAATGAAAAATTGAGTTTAAGATAATCTTGCTTTAAATGCTGTTTTTAGGCTGTTCATGTGATGAAATTTAACATAAATAAGCTCAATTTACATTAAAACTTAAAATAATTAATACAAAAGAGGATTAAAGTTTGTGAGCCTTGAGGTACAATTTACATACCCAAATAGGTCACAACTATCTTTAAAATAAATTCTAAACTACGCATAACCCATAATTCATGCATATATTCAGATTTCATCATTTTTGATTTCAGAAAAGATGAATAATTTGTTATTTAGTGAGTAAGTCCATGGATTTAAGGCCAGAGTTGGATTCCACACAAAATCTCACCCAGGGTAACTCCATAGAGTGAATAATCTTAAATAAACTCTTTTAGGTGGTAATATGGAAAATACTCCAATACCACATAAATGAATTGTCAAATTTTTTGTTTTTCTCAAATTCACACAAAAATAATGGGAATGTGAGAAATCCCATGTTACATATACACTAAGAATAGTATTATTCAAGTTTGTGGCACTTAATATTATGGTATTCTTGGATACACCTTTGGAACACCCATAGTGGATATCAGTCTTTAAGACTTAATTTAAATTTTGATGTAAAAAATAGTCAAGGGGGACAAAACGCATCAAAGAGAGCCAGGTTACCCAACTTCTGAGGCCTCTGAGGCGTGGACAGCTCTAAAGCTTGTATACATGGCTGATTCTGGCCCAATTAGTATACTAAAACATTTTGGGAACTTTGTTACAAAGTCAAAACTTCATTATATCATAAGAAAATAGGAAATAAGCTGCTATTTTGATGTGCCAAGGAGATAAAGAGAAACTTAGACTTCTGTAACCATGTCAATTCTTAATGTTTTTCCGTGGATAAAACCTAAAAGAGTAATTGAAACCCTTTTTGGACTAGTATCCATTGATTTACCTCATAGCAACCAGCCACATAGGGCTGTTTGCAATTCTAAGTAGAAATGAGGTAAAAACTTCAACAATTCATTAAAAATACAAGTCTCCATGAATATTTATGAAACTTTCAGGACCAATTACAAACTGTATAATTCATATGTAACCAAAAATAATCATACTCTCATAAGTAAAATTGAGATTTTTACATACAGTCCATTTTTGATGATTCCATGTGAAACACTGAATCTCTAAAAATTCACAGAAAATACACTCTGTTATTAAATTTCCAACAAAATTGAGAACTTTGGAAAAAGAATGATCTTTTCGAAATCAAAGAAGATTTACAATTGTTACTCCTTTTATTCTTAACCAGAAATGGGTTGGTAGTCACATAAAAGAATCAATTATGTAATTATTATCATCTTACATGACCACAGATGATGCAATCAATGATCCTAAGAGTTTTATTGCTTTCTCACTAGCTTGGTTTCAGTTTGCTCTATGGAACGCCTCTGTGAGATGTCTTAGACTTAAAAGAGGCCTCCTCCTGCTGTTCTTTTCCAAATAATCACATTATTTAATTATACCTTTATTACCAACAAGTAAGTATTAGTTAAAACCTTTTCTTAAGTGTTTTATTCCTTCAGAATCAATCAAGATGACGTGAAATTGTAGAAATCAACTATATATTTTTTAATACTGTTATAAATCCATTTTGATCATTTAAATCTACAATTATCCATCAAATTTCTCTACTTTTTATCTTTAATAAGTTATATGGAGTATTAGTGAGTGATTTATCTTAATTCTTGAAGTTTTTCTCTATTAATTGTTTTCTTAAAGAATTATCTATCTCATTATTCTATTTTCATAAAGAAGTTTGATTATTAAATACTTCTTGTAATTGATTCTAGTAGACAATTACTGCTTACTGTTATAATCACTAGTAGTGTATAACAAGTAAAAGAAATAATTAATTAATTAATCATTTAATTGTGTTTATAATAATTTTTATTATTCTATTTCACAAGAGCAGTCATAATACTGTTGATTAATAGTAATATTATCAACAGTTGCATAGACACATCTTACATTTGGGGGCATGGCTGTGTTTTTTGAACCTTGTACCCTTAATTAATATATTTTTAAGTTTTGAGATATATTAATACAATTATATATGTTTTCTTTCAATTTGAAGTTGAAATTATATTTATTTTTGAAATAGTCTTGAAATGTTTTTCATTGAGGAATTTGGTTTAATTTTATACTGTTTTTACATGTGACTTTTTCACATCCAAGAACTTATAAAAGTATTCTTTGTGTTACTCTGAATTAATTTTGATTCAAAATTATAAATTTTAATTTTTTTTCTTCAAAAAGAATAATTTTTTCAATAATAAAAAATAAAAACTTTCAAAAAATCTGCAAAATATCTTTAAAGTATAAAAAATAATTTTTTTTTATCAAATATATTTCTCTAGTGTCTTTAATCAAATATATTGCAGCCGGTAATAAGCTCAGTAAGAGATGTATTACCAGTAGAAAATCGTCAGAAGCAGAATCTGAAGACAGTATTGAAGTGCAAATTGCTAAAAGAGGCACCTTATTTAAAACAGAACAAATCAAACAACCACCAAAAGGCGTGTGTTTTCTGTTTTCAATTCTTATTTTTCTCTTGAATTGACATGAAAAATGGTGCATACCAGAAATGGAAGCAGCTATTCAGTCCAACCAGAAGTACCTGGACAGGGAAAAGGTAAGACCAGAACAAGGTCTGCCAAGTATTCCTCAAGAAATACACATCTGGAGGATGCCAGAACTTCCCCCATTTACCAAGGTCTGTACCAACAAACTTTGATGTGAACTATGGCCTGAACTAATTGAAGGTAATATTTGAATGGCTGAACCACTTACAAGTGGAAACCATCAAAATATATAAGTCCCAATACAAAAATTGGTTCAGAGCAGCAAAAGAAGAGGAGTGGGAAATATGCCCAAGCCTTTGTCAGGGGGCCATGAACTCCTAATTACACATCAAGAGCTTTCTGGGTAAGGAGAATACCATAGAACTCTTAGGAGGGTGGAGCCCATTTTCTTGCAAAGACAAGGTCAAAAAGATAAAGAATTGGTTGACGAACCAAAGTACTTTATCCATAGACCAGAAGAAGGAATTGGGAATGTCAGGTTGAGTCTATGTTGAAGCAGTAATTAGGCTATTTAAAACTAGAACTATGACTGTGACAGGTAGAAAAATGATTTAACATAAGAGTTTTTAATTTAAGATGATGGTTTATAATATAATAAAAGGGTTCTGCTATTGAATAATAGTGGTGGTGAGTGCTATTGAGGACCCAGGGTGCAGTCGTACCAGTTGGATTACTATAATAAGAGCTACAATAATTAAAGTTATAATTATACCTGATTATTACCCAAGAGTAAAACTGTTTTTGACAGTTAACTACATAGGGTATTAAAGAGCATGATGAGGAAACAATTCTGGCTGTGAAAAGCCTCCTTTTTATCCTGAAATGGGGTCCAAAGGGTGCTAGACCTTTGCACGTAGAGGAAGTGAAGATTTTTTCACTCTCTGAGACAGGCTTGTGGTTTGCAAAGACCTGTATTAACCTGTATGGGGCCCAGATGTGGTTTTGAAACCACATCTGGGAAGCTTTCACCAATACAGGGTGAAAACCTTTATCTGGAGACCTCACAGCCTGATTCTGACATGTATGATGCGTAGAATGCTGTACAGAAACTGTATGTGTGAGCCTTTGAGATATGACCACATACCCAATAAGGTCACAAAAAAGACTCAGAATAATTATACCTTTAATATAATTATATTAAAATTACTTAGAATAATTACACATTAAGAATAATTACTTAAATATACAAAAAATACCATAAATTGGCACAAAAATTGGTTTAACTTAAAAACCAATGAATCAACATGTAAAATAAATTATACCATTGGATTCTCCATGGAAAAATACACATATACCATTTTTATGGTATATCTGTAAAGTCAATATTTAAGGAATTATAAGGTATAATACCTTATAAAAACCATAAAACCTTACTTATCTCAAACACTAATGAAACAACATGTGAAGTAAATTGGACCAGTGGATTCCCCATGAAAATCCACACATAAAACAATTAATAAGCTAATTTCCAATGTTAATACTTAAGGAATTATCCTGAATATATGCACTTTTTGGTCAACGCATATATTCAAGGATCATAGCTAATATCTTCTAAACTATACATGATAGAATGATGAACGAAAAATAAAGTTACCACGTAATTACTGTAAGAACACAGATATGAACTTTATTTTACAAATTATAAACAAGGTTAAAACCTATGATGAATTATTGATAAAAATCAACAGAGCTGTTGACCACTTTGTTGTGAAAGTGCTCCAAACTTAAAAAAAAGTACACAGTTGGATTCTCCTAGTTCATTCGTGAAGAATGATGTAATTTTTATTATTAAATTCAGGGTATAACCCCCTGAAATCAAGGTTTGAAGTTTAAAATATTGAATTTCGACAGAAAAGATGAGTTACAAGAAAAATCATCAAAATTAGAGTTTTGATGATGTAATGAAAAGCTCTTGGCAGCATAATAAGGTTATGCCAGGCTATCAGAATTCACTCTCTGAATTGCTGTAGCGTGTAAATCTTAAAAGTTATTGAGGATCAAAGTTTGAGCTTAATTTGAGCAGTTATGATCACATACTGTAACCTTAATTTAAGTTTAACAGTCTTAAGAGTGATAAAATTGGTGAATACTATTAGTTTATGATTAAAACTAATAAAATCCACGAAATTTGGGGCTCTGCCAAGCCTCTGATGTCATCAAACTTAGAGTTACAGTGATAACTCTAAATAATGGTGTAATAATGATGTAATATGGTTTGATCATGATGTAATCACCCTCAAACCTTAAAATATTGATCAATTCCAGTGGATATGATCAGTACACGTCTACTAGAAGCCTGTTGGACTCTAGGAGGGAGGTATTTACTATAAATAGAGCTCTTTTTACTCTATTTACCCCTCAGACGCATCAAAAACATTAAATCAATTAAATAAAAGGTAATTTTCTTTATTATTTATATATAAAACTCTTATATTATTAAAGACCAAAGACCATCTTAATATTAATCACTATTTTTACGTGATTAAATCAATTCTTTAATTGTTTTTGTCATAAATCTCTCTATAAACTCATTTCCACGTAAAATCAAGAAATTTAGTAATTTTCTTTATTTTTTATTGTAAATACAATTTGAAAAAGTTGTATTATATTCTTTTGGCGTAAAATATCTCAAAATTATTATTTTAAGTGTTAAAAGTAGGTTATTTCATCTTATTATAATAATTTCTCTCTTATTATTACTCTTAATAATTCTTAATTAATATAAATAGTATTTATATTAATATATAACTTTAATATTAGTAATATTATTTTTATTAATTGTTTTTTATTTATAAAAAACAGTTTTTTACGCCTTTATTATTTGTTGGTAACAATAATAAAGAGCTTTCTAATATATTAATTATTTTATATTAATATATTATTTATAATATTATAATTTCATATAATATTAATTTATATTATTATATTTATTTAATAATATAATATTTTTACGCCATAATAATAATATTTCTTTATTATTATTATTATTTTAATCTTATTTATTTTAATTATAAGGACATTCAGAGTACAATAAGTAATAAATTAGTAATTTTTACTTATTGTTTCATAGTCAAACCTTACATTTGGGGGCCTGGCCGTGATATTTACTTAAAAGACCTTTAAAAAGATTCTATTTGGGTTTATCCAATAATAAATTATATTCATAATCATAAAATTATATAATAATTTTATATTTTATTGATTTTAAAAGCTATTGAGGCATTTGGAAAGCAATTGTACTGTCTTACACGTGGTTTTTCACATCCTTAGACTTGCAAGAACTTTCTTTGAGTGACTCTAGTGATTAAAAGAGATATTTTATAAATTAAAAATAATTTTTATTATAATTTAATTTTATAAGAATCATATTCATTTTTTATCTTATTATTCAAAAATAAAAAATATATAAAAAATATTAAAAACAAATAAAAAAGTTATTTTTATTCATTTTTATTCATTTCTTTATTTATTTCAATTTTTCAAAGATATAAAAGCAATTTCTACGTGGAAAATTGCCATATCTTGCCAAAAATAACACTTCTTATAAAAAGACTTATATTTATTTGTCTTTTTTAGTGTTTGAAGATAACCCAACAGAAGACAACCAAGCTACTGTTGAGAGATTGGTGGAAGAAACTTGTCAAAGTTCTCCAACACCAGTTATCACCAAAAGAAAGAAAGCTAAGAAATTAGACTTTCCAGGGCCCACCATTCAAGACTCTGAAGGTGAGCACCTCTTTTTAAATTGCCATAAAAGAATTTTATTCTAAAATACTTTTATTTTTTCTTATTCTTTAAATTATGACTACCAGAAGAGGTTCCCAATACTCCATCCAATCAGATGGAGCTGGACTCAGAGGTAGAATTGATCCTTCAAAAGGGAAAAGAAAGGGCAATATCCCCAGTGGAACAGAATCCACACAAGGAAGTGCCTTATCCCAAAGGCAAGTCCCAGAAATGCCCATGATATCTGAGCCTGAATTGGAACTAAGTATGAGTAACTCAAACAGGTACAAATCACATTCAGAGGGCTCAAATAGACATCTACATGAGCCAGTACAAGCAGTATTACACAGTATACAAGGACAAAGACTGGGAAATGCTGCCTCAAATACACCAAGGAGTGATGAACTCCTGGCACATCCTGAAAAAGTTCCTCAAAGAGGAGGAGATAGTGAAATACTCCAATGGATGGAATCCACTGTCATCCAAACCTCAAATCAAAAAAATCAAGGATTATCATGCCAAAAAGAGGGAGGCAACCAAGGAAGAAGCCCCAGTAGCCTCTACCAGCAAGCCTCAAGCCAACCCACTTCCCCAAGAAGGGAAGAAGAACAAGAAAAAGCATTGGAGGAAACCATATTCCCCAAGTTACAGAATCCCAAGAATCCAAAAGGATGCCATGGACAATGTTTTCAACATAGCCAGAACCTTGATGGAATTCAAGGACAAGGAAGAGCAAAGAATGAGACAACCTCAGTTCCCAAAGAAATAACCTTGTCCAAAGATGTTGTAAATACTTTAACAGAAATTAAAAATAGTATATTACCTCTAAAAGAAATTAAAAATAGTTTATTATCACTACAAGAAATAAATAACAATTTATCTTCTTTAACAAAAATTGTTGTGCAAAACAAAAAAGAAATTGACAACATTAAGTTTATTGTTGAAAATAATAAACCAAAGAATTTAATTGACAATACTCAAAAATTAATACAAGGACAACAAGAATTGTATAAATACATAAAAGATATCAAAGACAAGACTTTGACAATCAATTATGATGTGAGTATTGACAATCTTACAGAAAAATTAAATAAATTAAGTATTTCTGTAGAAAAATTTGAAGAAAAGACTTCATCACACCAAAAATTACTTTTGGACCATGTGGAAAAAAGTGATGAAGCAAGAATGCATCTGAAAGATGATATTCAAAGTGAAATAAGGCTTATTACAGAAAAAATGGATAACATTAATGAGGCTAATTTAAATATGCCAAAGTTATCAACACCATTTTCTCATATAAGAAGCCCTGTTAAAACAAAAGAGGAATTGTCAAATCCTTTCATAACAGACTTGAGTCACCAAGACAATAACCAAGTCTTAATGAAAGAAGCACCTCAATTGAAGGAATGGCCAACATTCACAGGAGAAGGTGAATATGACCACATGTCATTTATTAAAACAATTGACATGTTACAAGAAGACTATGCCATACCAGATGAATTAATCACTGCAAGGTTACATTCATTATTTGAGAAATCTGCAAAAAGATGGTATTATGGCATAAGACAGACAAATGGTAAAAATACCTGGTCTTTGTTGAAACAAGAAATAATCACCAAGTGGGCAAATGATGCCTGGAGGTATAAGATAGAAAATGCATTTGAAAACTCTTTCTTTGACCCAGAGAAAGATAAACCTTTAACTTGGTTCTTAAAACAAGTTGGAAGGCTTAATGCACTGTACCCAGAAATGTCACAGAAGATGGTGCATATGAAAATACTTAAAAAATGTGGAGGGGAACTAGAACATGCCCTAAGAAGCAGGTGCATAGAACCATGCTCCACAGAAGAGTATATAAATGCACTAGAAGATATAGTGACAAGAACAAAAATTGGCAGGACTTGGAAAAAATTGGACATTAAAAGCCCAAATAAACCATTTATCAAAAAAGATAAATCAAAAGAATCCTTTAAGCCCAATACATCCAACAATAATGAGCAAAGAAAATGCCATAAATGTGGAGGTATTGGACACTTAGCCAATAATTGCCTTAAAAAAGCAAAGATTAATGAAATTGTGGAAACAGAAAACCACAATGACAAAGAAGAGGAATCAGACTCTGAAAAAGAGACAGAAGAGTCAGAAAGCTCTGAAAGTGATGAAATCAATATAATTAATGCACAAATTAATAATATTGATATAATTTATGAAGTACTGGATGTTAACTCAAACTTGCCACAAGTTGGAACATCTGACACAAATCTGACAAACATACAAGATGCCAAAATGTATAGAACCAAACCTGCAAGAGGAATGGGATATACAGCTGGAAAATCAAGTATTAGTATTGTTATGGTTGATAACCAAGAAGGAAAGGTTAACTTGGATACAGGAGCATATTGCACTTGTGTTGGCAAAAGTTATTTAAAAACCATTGTCCCAGACTGGCAAGAAAAACTTATGCCAATACAAGGTGTCAAATTTAGTAGTGCAAGTGAGAGCATGAAGCCCCTTGGAATAATTGATTTAACACTAATTTTTCCTCATCCCTCACAATGTGTCAGAATTAAAGTAGAGTTTGTAGTAATGGAAAACTGTACTAGTAATCATTTCATACTTGGGAATGACTACTTATCAATCTATGGTATAGATATCTCCAACCAAAAGGATAGATATTTTACCATAGGAGATAACAAAAGCCAAAAGTTTGGATTCTTAAATAACAAAAAACAAATCACAGTTATTAATAATGAAGAAAAAATTCCAGAAAAGGAACTTTTTATATCTGAACAACTCATAGAGGCAGAATTCAATCAAGAATTAACAGAAAAAATGAAAGAAAAATTGATTTATCTCTTATTTAAGTATAAAAATGCCTTTGCAACTGACAAAGAGCCACTAGGTGCCATAATTGGACATGAAGTGGATATAATTCTTAATGTAGAAAAACCTTACCCACCTTTATTAAGAAGACCTGCTTATCCAGCCAGTCCAAGAGCTAGAGAAGCCTTAGAAGTGCACATTAAAGAATTAATGGACCTTGGAGTATTAAGAAAGGTTGGACATAATGAACAAGTAGAAGTTACTACACCTGTCATTATAACTTGGCATAATGGAAAATCAAGGATGGTAGGAGACTTCAGAGCCCTGAATACCTATACCATTTCAGACAGATATCCAATACCCAGAATCCATGAGACATTAACCCAATTGTCACAAGCTAAGTTCATCACAGCTATGGATGCTCTGAAGGGTTTTCATCAAAATGTCTTAACAGACAATGCCAAGACATTACTAAGAATAATAGTCCATTGTGGAATTTTTGAATACTTAAGAATGCCATTTGGAATAAAAAATGCACCTTCCCATTATCAAAGAATGATGAATACAATATTCCCTGAAGAATTATCAGAAGGATGGTTGATTATCTATATTGATGATATCATAGTTTGCTCAGAAACTTGGGAAAATCACCTTACAAGACTAGAAAGGGTATTACAGAAAATAGTCCAAGTAAATATGAAAATTTCCTTGAAAAAATGTCATTTTGCATACAGTGAATTAAAGGCACTAGGACATGTAGTATCTGGCCTTAGTCTAGGCATAGACAAAAATAAAGTAGCAGCAGTACTACTTAAGCCAATGCCTCAAACCAAAAAAGAAATGCAATCATTTCTAGGACTTGCTGGTTACTATAGACAGCATATAAAGGACTTTGCAAAGATGGCTAAATCCTTGTATAAGCTATGTGACCAACAAACAGTCTATGAGATGACAGAAGAAAGAGTCAAGGCATATGAAGAATTGAAAAATTCCTTAACAAATGCCCCATTTCTTCTGATGCCAGATTGGAAACTACCCTTCAAACTGTACATTGATGCTTGTGGAGAAGGACTAGGTGCTGCACTTCACCAAACACAAATTATCAATGACAAACCAGTGGAAGGACCAATTTGTTTCATTTCAAGGCAGATAAAGCCAACAGAAGCAAGGTATGGAGCAAGCCAAATGGAATGCTTATGCCTAGTATGGGCTTTAGAAAAACTGCATTATTATTTGGATGGCACAGTATTTGATGTAATCACAGACTGTAATGCTGTGAAATCACTATTAAATATGAAGACTCCAAATAGACATATGCTGAGATGGCAAATTGCTATCCAAGAATATAGAGGAAATATGACTATTGTTCATAAATCTGGGAATATTCATAAAAATGCAGATGGTCTTAGTAGATGGGCTCTAGCAAATGTCCCTGACAATCCAGCATGGGTACCACAAGAGGAGCACCATATAGAAGGAATATGTGTTACAGACATTGGCACAGAATTCTTTAACCAAGTTAAAGAAAGCTATAAGACAGACAAAAATTGCCATATCTTAAGCCAACTTCCAATGAAAGACTGCAAAGATCCATCACTTTCATCAAAACTAGATGAAATATGGAAAAAGGCATATGATGAAGGAAGATTTCACCTCCTTGATGGAATCCTTTACCATAGAACAAAACACACATGTGTTATGGCCTTAACAGATAGAACACTAATAAACACTATTTTACATGAGTGTCATGATAGTGTTGCATCTGGACATCTCTCAGAAGATAGGACACTAGAGAGGGTGAAAACCTGCTCTTGGTGGCCAAATTGGAAGAAAGATGTTGCAGAGTACTGCCAAACCTGTGACAGATGTCAAAAAGCCAACAGAGCCACAGGAAAGAAATTTGGAATGATGATCCAAATCCAAGAACCAAAATCCCCATGGGAAATAGTTCATATGGATTGGGTAACAGCCTTACCTCCAGGAGGAGACAGGAGTTATAATGCATGCCTAGTGTTAGTTGACAGGTACAGTAAAACTCCCATGTTCTTACCATGTCATAAAGATGACACAGCTATGGATACAGCCATAATGATATGGAATAAAGTCATTAGCCACACAGGCTTATTCCAAAATATTATAAGTGACAGAGACCCAAAGTTCACTTCAGCATTATGGACAAATCTCCATAACTTGTTTGGGACAAAATTATCATTCTCAACAGCTTATCATCCTCAAACTGATGGTCTAGCAGAAAGAATGATACAGACCCTAGAGGATATGATCAGAAGATTCTGTGCTTATGGGCTAGAATTCAAAGATTCTGATGGTTTTACCCATGATTGGTATACACTAATACCAGCACTTGAACTGGCATATAAAACATCAATCCATTCTTCTACTGGCAAAACACCAGCAATGCTAGAGAAAGGTTGGAATCCAAGACTTCCTTATGACACCCTCAAAAAGGACTTAGTGGATATACATCCAACAGCAAGCAGTTTCAAGATAATGCTTGACAAAGCAAGACACCATGCAAACAGATGCATGCAAGATTCTTTTAAATATGCAAAAGAAAGATGGGATAAAAGTCATAAACCACCTGATTTAAAAATAGGAGACTTGGTTTTAGTATCAACCCTTAATTTCAATAACATAAAAGGCCCAAAGAAATTGAAAGATTCCTTTGCAGGACCATTTATGATAAAAGCACTCCATGGACCCAATGCTGTGCAATTAGAACTCACAGGTGAACTAATGAACAGACACCCAACTTTCCCTGTAAGTCTGATAAAACCTTACAGTTCAAGTGACAAGGAGTTATTTCCACTAAGAAAGAAACCCCCACTTGAGATTCCCTCCTTAGAGGAAGGAGAGGAAAAGAAAATAGTAAAAGTCCTTAAAGAAAGAAGGACAAGAAACAAAAAAGAAAGGGAATACCTTGTAAGGTATAGAAATTCAACTCAGGAAGATGAATGGCTACTTGAGAAAGATATAACAAATGCTGACAAATTACTAAGAAGGTTCAGACATGAAAGAAAGCCTGAAAAATAGAAAAGTTAAGCATTATTGAGCTTCAAGACTAACAAATTCTATTGAAGAGGTAGGACAGTGGATGATACCCTAATCACACATATCAGATTGTGGTACAATCTTTTTTGGTGGTAGGGAATGTGAGCCTTTGAGATATGACCACATACCCAATAAGGTCACAAAAAAGACTCAGAATAGTTATACCTTTAATATAATTATATTAAAATTACTTAGAATAATTACACATTGAGAATAATTACTTAAATATACAAAAAATACCATAAATTGGTACAAAAATTGGTTTAACTTAAAAAACAATGAATCAACATGTAAAATAAATTATACCATTGGATTCCCAATGGAAAAATACACATATACCATTTTTATGGTATATCTGTAAAGTCAATATTTAAGGAATTATAAGGTATAATACATTATAAAAACCATAAAACCTTACTTATCTCAAAAACTAATGAAACAACATGTGTAGTAAATTGGGCCAGTAGATTCCCCATGAAAATCCACACATAAAACAATTAATAAGCTAATTTCCAATGTTAATACTTAAGGAATTATCCTGAATATATGCACTTTTTGGTCAACGCATACATTCAAGGATCATAGCTAATATCTTCTAAACTATACATGATAGAATGATGAACCAAAAATAAAGTTACCACGTAATTACTGTAAGAACACAGATATGAACTTTGTTTTACAAATTATAAACAAGGTTAAAACCTATGATGAATTATTGATAAAAATCAACAGAGCTGTTGACCACTTTGTTGTGAAAGTGCTCCAAACTTAAAAAAAAGTACCCAGTTGGATTCTCCTAGTTCATTCGTGAAGATTGATGTAATTTTTATTATTAAATTCAGGGTATAACCCCCTGAAATCAAGGTTTGAAGTTTAAAATATTGAATTTCGACAGAAAAGATGAGTTACAAGAAAAAGCATCAAAATTAGAGTTTTGATGATGTAATGAATAGCTCTTGGCAGCATAATGAGGTTATTCCAGGCTATCAGAATTCACTCCCTGAATTTCTGTAGCGTGTAAATCTTAAAATTTATTGAGGATCAAAGTTTGAGCTTAATTTGAGCAGTTATGATCACATACTGTAACCTTAATTTAAGTTTAACAGTCTTAAGAGTGATAAAATTGGTGAATACTCTTAGTTTATGATTAAAACTAATAAAATCCACGAAATTTGGGGTTCTGCCAAGCCTCTGATGTCATCAAACTTAGAGTTACAGTGATAACTCTAAATAATGGTGTAATAATGATGTAATATGGTTTGATCATGATGTAATCACCCTCAAACCTTAAAATATTGATCAATTCCAGTGGATATGATCAGTACACGTCTACTAGAAGCCTGTTGGACTGTAGGAGGGAGGTATTTACTATAAATAGAGCTCTTTTTACTCTATTTACCCCTCAGTCGCATCAAAAACATTAAATCAATTAAATAAAAGGTAATTTTCTTTATTCTTTATATATAAAACTCTTATATTATTAAAGACCAAAGACCATCTTAATATTAATCACTATTTTTACATGATTAAATCAATTCTTTAATTGTTTTTGTCATAAATCTCTCTATAAACTCATTTCCACGTAAAATCAAGAAATTTAGTAATTTTCTTTATTTTTTATTGTAAATACAATTTGAAAAAGTTGTATTATATTCTTTTGGCGTAAAATATCTCAAAATTATTATTTTAAGTGTTAAAAGTAGGTTATTTCATCTTATTATAATAATTTCTCTCTTATTATTACTCTTAATAATTCTTAATTAATATAAATAGTATTTATATTAATATATAACTTTAATATTAGTAATATTATTGTTATTAATTGTTTTTTATTTATAAGAAACAGTTTTTTACGCCTTTATTATTTGTTGGTAACAATAATAAAGAGCTTTATAATATATTAATTATTTTATATTAATATATTATTTATAATATTATAATTTCATATAATATTAATTTATATTATTATATTTATTTAATAATATAATATTTTTACGCCATAATAATAATATTTCTTTATTATTATTATTATTTTAATCTTATTTATTTTAATTATAAGGACATTCAGAGTACAATAAGTAATAAATTAGTAATTTTTACTTATTGTTTCATAGTCAAACCTTACAGTATGGGACCCCAGTATTGACTGACATATGACATATTGAAGTAAAAACAAGCTTCTTTGTTTATTTGACACCTCATATTCATGATTATGGGACATTATCCCATCGTAAAGCTGTATGGGTCATAATGTGGGATTCTGACGTTAAAATAGCTGTAACTTTGTCAGTTCTTGAGATATCAACCTCAAAGCTGAATCAGTGTGTAGCCCTGTATGTGCTCTACACAATGCTACCCTATTTGATATGGTTATCATAAAATATGGCAAATTTATGCCATGTGCAAGATTTTTTTACATATGCATGGTTTAGGCAAAAAGATGTATTGGGCTTGTTTGCCCCATAACTTCTGCTATAGTTGGGATATGAGGAGATGGATGAAACCATCAGATAGCCCTGATTCTGCTCTTTTCAAAGACCCCACATTAGGTATCTCACACTAAAACTGCAGAAGCTAGATGAGAGGTGAATGTTTTGTTCACCCTTATTTGGCCTGAATTTGGCCATAACTCAAGTAATACTGGTGCTAGCTCAGTTTGGCTAGTACCATTGGATATCCCTGGCTTAGAGCTTCATTTTTAGTACACATTTGATTGGGTTAGGCCTCTCCTTCTGGATTTTAGATGAGAGGTGAAAATTAAGATTTATGCTCAGCAACAACTTTGAGCAGGAATAACTTTGTTATTTCTTGTCCTATGGTGATTGGACTTATATATTGAGAAAGGGGTGAATTTCCTCTTTCTTTTGATACCTTTTGAGCTAATTTGGCTCAGATCCATGTTTTGGTGGTATCCTGGCTATACTATTGGTTTATAATATTTGCCTGTCATGCTTGTGCTCTGGTTTGGAGTCATAGGCTGACAGGGAATGACTCCAGCCTTGAAAGAAGGACCAGTGGCATCTACCAGCTCCAAACCAGCTCCAGGAAAATTCAAAGAGAAGCCCAAAGGACCTCAGAAGAAGAAGAAGAAAGGTCCCAAGAACCATCAGGGCAAGGGCAAAGGCAAAGCAAATTTTCACACAGCTTACCCACAACGGTACAGGATCCCCAAATTAGAGCCTTCAGCCGTGGACAGTGTCTTAAATATGGCCAGGACTCTTATGGAATTCACAGCCAAAGAGCAGGAAAGGATGAACAGGACCTTTCCACGCAAATAATAAGAGAAATACAATTTGTTAAATATATTATTGATGTAGAAGTTGGTAAATTTGATGCAAAGTTAAATAAAATGACATCAGATATAAGTTAATTAAAAAGAAATGACTAAAACTATACTGAATGGTATAAGTTGACACATGTCAAACTTGATTCAATTACCAATACGTGTGGCAGAATTGAAAGTAAATGTCAAGTCCAAAATGATAAAATGGAATATCTTTCCATTATAAACATTATTGATCAAGTTAGAATTTTAAAAGATCATGTTTTGGAAATAATTAATAATACCACTCAGTTTGCCACACACTTGGAAAGAAGTGACAGTGAGAGGAAGAAATTAAAGAATGAAATAATTGCCAATGTAGAGAAAATTCATAAGAATTATGAACCACATATACCAAGACATTCTACACCTTTGACTGAAGAGAAACATTCTCTAAGAGGAATTTTGACCCCATTTTTAGGAAAAATTCCTATCTGTGAAAAGGATATTCTGAAACTGGAAGAATGGCTAGCATTCTCTGATAAAGTAGAATACAATCTATTGAGTTCATCAGAACAATTGATATGTTGAAAGAGGATTTTCAAATACCAGATGACATGATAGTGGGCAAGCTACACTCTTTGTTTACCAGAACTGCAAAAAAATGGTATTACAAAATGAGACTCAATCATGGTAAACATTATTGGCCTTGGGGGAAATCTGAAATAATCACCAAATGGGCTAACATTTCTTGGATATTTGAAAGTGTAATTTTTAACTCAGAGGAGGATAACCCACTTACTTGGTTCCTCAAACAGAAATACAGATTATCTGCCTTACACCCAGATATGTCTGACTCTATTATTCATATGAAAGTATTAACAAAATGTGGAAGAGAACTAGAGCATGCTATCAAGTGTAGATGTTTATGAACCTGTTCAACAGAAGACTACATCAATGCCATGGAAGATATCATTACTAGGACAAGAATTGGTAAAACCTGGGTTAGAGTCCCTATGGAATCCAGAATGGTCTCTAAAACTTCCAGAGAAGATAAGAGGCCTGAAAGACCTTTCTTGAAGTGTCATCAATGTAGAAGCACTTCAAATTTAGCCAACACTTGCACCAAGAAGACAAAGATTAATGATGTTCAAGTCATTGAAGAAGTTCAGTGTACTGAAGAGAAAGAAGAATCAGAGCTAGATTCTGCAATCTCTGAGAATACACCAGTAGAGGACTATCCCATTGAAAACATTAGAGCTTTTTTTGAGGTCACAGAAGTCCATACTCACTTGCCACAGTCAAGTGAGGATTGCCATAACCTAATCAATATCCAGGAAGCTAGAATGTTTAAAACCAAACCTGCTAGAGGTAAAGGATAGACTTATGGAGCAACTTGTATCACATCAATCCTGTTAAATGATACTGAAGCCAGAGTTAATTTGGATACAGGGTCATTTTGTACTTGTGTAGGCAAAGATTATCTTCAAGCCATACTCCCTGGATGCAAGGACCATCTATTCCCAAAGAGGGTGTACAATTTAGTAGTTCCAGTAATAATATGTACCCTTTGAGCATATTGGACACTAATCTTGTATTTCCACATCCAGCAGAAAGTGTAAGAATGAAAACTGAAATAGAAGTGATGGAAAATTGCACATCTCAAAAAATCATTATTGAAAATGATTACTTGCATCTTTATGGTATTAACATCAAAACCATAAAGACAGATATTTTGAAATTGGAGAAAATAAAAGACAAAAATTTGCTTTTTTAAATATGCCAAAACAAATATCTATGATATCTTCTGTTACAGATACTTATAAGGATGGAGTTGTGGATAATCAATTGTTGAAGCACAAATTAACCCATCATTATCACCCAAAATGAGGCATGATCTTATTGATGTATTATACACATATAAGAATGCCTTTTCTTCTGATAATGAACCATTAGGCGCTATTAAAGGGCATGAAGTTGATATTACTCTTAATATTGGCAGACCATACCCTCCAGTACTTAGGAGAACATCTTATCCAGAAAGTCCCAGAGCTAGAGAAGCCTTGGAAAAACATATCCAATAGTTGATCCAACTTGGTGTACTAAGGAAAGTAAGCCATCATCAAGATTTTAAGTGACAAAACCTTTATTATTGCTTGGCACAATGATAAATCTAGGATGGCTGGGGATTTTAGAGAATTGAATACCTAAACAGTTCCAGATAGGTATCCAATTCCTAGATTTCAAGAAACCTTGACCCAATTGTCTAAAGCCAAGTATATAACATCCATGGATTCATTGAAAGGCTTTTATCAAAATGGTTTGACTCCCAAAACTAAGCAACTACTTACAATTATCACTCACTGTGGTATTTCTGAGTATCTTAGAATGCAATTTCATATGAAAAATGCACCATCTCATTATCAAAGAATTATGAATGCCATTTTTCCCACAGAATTATCTGAAGGATGGCTTATCATTTATATTGATGATATTATCATATTTTCTGACTCATGGTCTTTGCACCTTGAAAGACTTGCAAAAGGATTTGACAAAGCTAAAGGAGTGAATATGAAGATTTCACTCAAGAAATGTAACTTTGGATTTGAATAACTTAAAGCTTTAGGACATATTGTTTCTGGTTTAAGGTTGGGTATTGACAAAAATGAAGTGGAAGCAGTGTTACTTGAGCCAATACCACAGAATAAGAAAGAAATGATGTCTTTTCTTGGCTTTGCCAGTTATTACAGGAAACACCTGAAAGACTTTGCAATTATAGCCAAGTACCTCTATAGGATCTGTGATCAACAGACAGTATTTGAGATGACAAAGGAAAGAATTGAAGCTCATGAGAAGATAAGGAAATCTCTTACAGAAGCACCTGTACTCCTCATGCCTGCCTGGCATATACCTTCTAAATTGTACATTGATGCATGTGGAGATGGGTTATGAAAAGCCCTACATCAGGTCCAAATTATTTATTAAAAACCTACAGAGGGACCAGTTTTTTACATCTCAAGAAAAATCAAATCAACAGAAGCCAGATATGGTTCAAGCTAGATGGAGTCCTTATGTTTGGTATTGGCACTTGAGAAATTACACTATTATCTTGATGGAAGTGTTTTTGAATTGATTATGGACTGAAATTCTGTGAAATCACTTCTTAACATGAAAACTCCCAACAGACATATGTTGGGATGGCAAATAGCCATTCAAGAATATAGAGGTAGCATGACTATAGTCCATAAGGCAGGAAACATTCACAAGAATTCTGATGGACTTAGACTGTGGGCATTAGCCAATACTACTGATAACCCAGCTTATGTACCTTTGGAAGCAGAACCACAGATTCTAATTGAAGGAATTAACATAGCTTATATTAGGACTGAATTCTTTGAAGAGGTCAGGGAATATTATGAGCAAGACAAGAATTTCCATATCTTGACTTCTATATTAGATAAAGACTGCAAAGATACATCTTCAGTCAATGCACCAGATGAAGTTTGGAAGAATTCCTATTCTGAAGGAATATTTCACTTGTTTGATGGGATAATTTATCACAGAACCCAACATTCTTGTGCAATGACATTGTGTATCAGATTGCTTATCAACACCATTATACATGAATTCCATGATAGAATATACTCTGGAAACCTTTCAGAAAACAGAACACTTGAAAAACTGAAGAACTGTACATTGTGGCCATCTTGGAGAAAGGAAACCATCAAATATTGCCATACCTGTGATAGATGCCAAAACGCAAACAGGAGTACAGGAAAACAATTTGGACTGATGATTCATATTAAAGAACTGAAATCTCCTTGAAAGGTTTTTCACATTTATTGGGTGACAGCACTTCATCCAAGTGGTGACAAACGTTCTAATGCTTGTTTAGTCATTGTAAACAAATATAGCAAAAACCCCATATTCTTACCATGTCATAAAGATGAAACTGCTATGGATACAGCTCTTCTTCTATGGAGTAGAGTTATTTCTCATACAGGGTTATTTAAAAATATTATAAGTGACAGAGATCCCAAGTTCACATCTACACTTTGGACCAATCTTTGCAGACTGTTTGGGACTAAGTTATCATTCTCAATAGCATATCACCCTCAAACAGATGGACTAGCAGAGACAATGATTAAAACTTGAGAGGACATGATTAGGATATTCTGTGCTTATGGGTTATAATTCAAAGACTCAGATGGCTTGACCCATGACTGGTGCACTCTAATCCCTGCATTGGAACTGGCATATAAGAAATCAGTCCATTCTTCTACAGGCCAAAATCCTGCTATGTTAGAAAACGGATGGAATCCAAGACTCCCAGAAGAAACATTGAGGAAAGACTTGATTGAAATTCATCCTACAGCTTCCAGATTACAGATAATGCTTGATAAAGTGAAACATCATGCAACACAGAGTATGAATGATGCTTTTGACTATGCAAAACAGAAGTGGGACAAGAGTCACAAAGTACCAGACTTCAAAGTTGGGGACCTAGTTCTAATTTCAATCTTGAATTTTAAAATATCAAAAGCCCAGAGAAGCTTAAATATTCTTATGTAGGACCTTTTGTTATTGTTTCCTTACATGAAACCAATGCAGTTCAAGTGGGATTGAGTGGTGAATTAGAGAATAAACACCCTACCTTTCCAGTAAGCGTGATAAAACCTTATCAACCAGCTGACAATTAATTGTTTCCTTTAAGAAACCCAACTCCTTTAATTATTCCGCCAGTGGAACAGAATGAAGATAAAAAGATAAAAGAACTCATTAAAGAAAGGAGACTTAGGGGCAAAAATCAAAGAGAATATCTTTTCGCATATAGAAATACAGTACATGAAGATTAATGGCTGGCAGAATCAGATATACCTGACTCAGATAAACTCTTAAGAAGATTTAGACATGAAAGAAGGCCACTAGCCTGAATATGTCTATGAATGTGCTTTACGTTACTTGATCTGAGTAATGTAAAGAGGTTGGAAAGTGGACATTAACCCCCTTTGAGGCCTTTTTCTTCTTGGTACCATTAATACAATTGTACTATAATTTTATGTTTTTGGTGGGAGGGAATGCAAGCCTTGAGGTATATTTTACATACACAAATAGGCCACAATTATCTTTAAAATGAATTCTGAACTATGCATAACCCATAAGTCAGGCATATATTCCAAATTCACTATTTTTGATTTCAGAAAAGGTGAATCACTTTTTATTGAGTAAGTTAATCCATGCATTGAAGGCCAGAGTTGGATTCCACTCAAAAGCTCACCCAGGGTAGCTCCATAGAGTGAATAATCTTAAATAAACTCTTTGAGGTGGTAATATGGAAAATACTTCAATACCACGTCCTCAATACCACATAAATGAATTGTCAAATTTTTTTTCTCAAATTCACACAAAAATCATGGGAATATGAGAAATCCCATGTTACACATACACTAAGAATAGTATTATTCAAGTTTGTGGCACTTAATATTATGGTATTTTTGGATAAACGTTTGATACACTCATAATGGATATCAGTCTTTAAGCCTGAATTTCTATTTTGATGTAAAAAATAGTCAAAGGGCGCAAAAGACATCAACAAGAGCCAGGTTACCCAACTTCTGGGGCCTTTGAGGCATTAACAGCTCTAAATATTGGATACATGGCTGATCCTGGCCCAATTAGTATACCAAAAACTTTTGGGAACTTGGTTACCAAGTCAAGACTTCATCATATCATTAGAAAATAGCAAATAAGCTGCTATTTTGACATTCCAAGGAGGTAAAGAGCAGATTATACTCCTTTGACCATGTCAATTCTTATTGATTATACATGTATAAGCCCTAAAAGAGTAATGAGAGAACTGTTTGTACTAGTATAAATTGATTTACCTCATAGCAACCAGACATATAGTGCTATTTGAAATTCTATGTAAAAATGAGGTAAAAAATTCAAAAATTCATTAAAAATAGAATTCTTAATTAATATTTCTGAACCTTTCAGGACCAATTAAAAGCTTTATAATTTATATAAAAACCAAAAAATATACTTTTATAAGTAAAATTAAAAGTTTTACTTACAGTCCATTTTTGATGATTCGGCATGAAACACTGAATCTTTGAAATTTCACAGAAAACACACTCTGTGGTAAAAAATACAATAAAATTGATAAATTTGGGACATAAATGATTACTTTTAAATAAAAGAATATTTACAATTGTTACTCCTTTTGGGCTTAATCATTAATGGGTTGGTAGTCACATAAAAGCATCAATTAAGTAATTATGATAATCTTATGTGACAACAGGTGATGAAATCAATAATCCTAAAAGTTTTATTGCTTTCTAACTCACTAATCTTTCAGTTTGCTCCATTACATGCATCTGAGAGCTGTCTTAGACTTAAAAGAGCCCTCCTCTTTCTGTTTTTTCCAAATAATCACATTATTCAATTATACCTTTATTACCAACAAGTAAGTATTAGTTAAAACGTTTATTCAGTGTTTTATTCTTTCAGAATCAATCAGAAAGATGTTAAATCATAGAAATAAATATATATTGTTGTAATACTTTTATAAATCTATTTTTATCCTTTAAATCTACAATTTTCCATCAAATTTCTCCAACTTTTATCCTTAATAAGTTCTTTGGAGTATTAGTGAGTGATTTATCTTAATTATTAAAGTTTCTCTCTAGTAATTGTTTTCTTTAAGAATTATATTTTTATGTTTATTCTTGCAAAAGATAATTATATATTAACTTAATTTTATTATTTTAATAAAGAAGTTTTATTGTTAAATACTTCTTTTAATTGATTTTAGTAGACAATTACTCCTTACTGTTATAATCACTAGTAGTGCATCACAAGTTAAAGAAATAATTAATTAATTAATTAATTGTGGTTATAATGATTTTTATTATTTTATCTCATAATAAAAGTCATAGTACTGTTGATTAATAGTAATATTATCAACAGTTTCATTCAAAAAGCTACTTGGAGTTAATAATAAAACTGGTAACTTTAAATTGGAATTCAATATAAGTGACCTTAATTAATAACCTTACTTTTAAGTATGATTTGGCATTTTTGACCTGAGAACGCCCTATATATCCTTTATGAATCATGAGAGCTGCTCTGCAGACATAAAAAGAGTCATTTCACCACTGTTTTTGTCCATCACTCATCATAATTCCCATCATCTTGGAAATTTAAAGAGGTAAAGTTCTATTAAATATAAAATATCATTATTCAAGGAATTCTTAAGCTATTCTATTTCTTATTAATTTCAAATTAGAGAATTGAAATCAGATAATTCATATTATTGTTTTAATCACCAATAATATATTTTCTTATATAAAATTATTCTCTTAAGTGTCTTTTAAAATCCACAAATTCCTCTTCAAAACTCTTTAATCATATTTTTCAACTAATTATATCTTTCAAAATATTTATTTTTGGCGTTTTTTTAACTTATAATCATTATTTATTATGATAAATTTTGTTTTTTTACTTGTTGTATTAAATAAATATCATAAGTAAGTTTTTTTAAAGTTCTAAATTTTTTTATCTAATATGAGCTTTTTTTATAATATAGAATTTTTCTATAAAAACTATCTCTACACAGTGTGTGTGATAATTTATTTTGTAAATAATATTCTTATATTAGTTATAAGTGGAAAAATATTAATATTTTCCATGCGTAATTGTCTCATTAAGCGCTTTACGCTTCTTATCATTATGACTGTCAGTGACTATAAAAATAATAGAATAATTATTAATAATCCTTTTATTATAAAATTATTTAATAATAATTCAATTTTTCTTTTTATATATAAGAATTTTAAAGATTAAATAAATTTGTGGTTATAATATTTAATTAATTTATATTTTCTACTGAGGACAGTCATAGTACTCTTGATATTTGTTACTATTATCAAGCGTTTCATAGAAGAACCTTACATTTGGGGTACTGGCCGTGATTTTAACCAGTTTTTGCAACATAACTCATATTCTAGACCTCATTTTACTGTTTTTTGGCATAAAATTGCTATATTTACTTTGATATTGGATTTTTTGTGACTTATCCCTTAAAAATAATCTTTATAATATTAAGAAAATTATTTCTTTCTTAAGAATCTTGTTTGAAACAATGTACTATTGAGTGATTTGTAATAAATTTCTATTGTCTAACTAGTGGCTTTTTCAAATCACAGACTTGAACTTTATTCTTTGAGTTATTCTAGTATAAATTGAATAATAATACAATTTTGATTAATAAATTACCAATTGCATCATTATTATTTCTTTAAATAAAATAAGAAATCAAATCAAAAATCTTTGCTAAAAGATATTTTTCTTTATTTTTCACATAATTTTCCATAAGTTACATTAAAACAACTTTATTCAGTAAGTTGAGTTAATAAGTTATTCTTTTATTTATTAATGAAATAACTTATATTTTGTGGTTCATCTAGTGTCATCCATCAGAGAAAGCTCATCTGACTCTAGTATCTCACAGTCAAGTATTGAAATTCAAACAAGCCCAGCACCAAGGGGTTTAATTACAAAAGGACCCTTCCAAGGCCTAGAAGGTGAATTCAATCCATTTCTTAGTCCAATTTTTTGAAAATTGACATGAAATAACTCCTACTAGAAGTGGAAGCAACTACTCCATAAAATCAAATTGATCTGGACCAGGACATTCAGGTCATAAATCCAAAAGACAAGAATGTCAGCCCAGAGGAGAGGCATTAATGGAAGATTCCAGAACTTCCACCAGTTCCCAAATGTTAGGCAGAAGCTTTGACACTCTTATTGAGAGTCCGGAAGCTGAAATAACTGCTATTCCTATTTTCAGACCTGAACAATTTACAACAGGAAACAATAGAGATATACCAGTCTCAGTACAAAAACTGGTTTATGGCAGAAAAGCAGTGGGAGTGGAAACTTCTGCCAGGTCTTTGGATAGGAGCAATGAGCTCATATCTTCCAGTGAGAAGTTCATGGGCCCAAAAAAGACAACGGTCCTTCTGAGGGGTTGGACACCCATGTCTTGCAAAGGACAAGTCCATCAGATAAAAGCCTGGTTGAAAAACCAAAGCATTTTGTCAGAGGACAAGAAGAAGAAGTTGGCCCAAGGAAAGGAAAACAGCACTGTGGAAGCTCCTCAAGCCTCAACAAGGTCCAAACAAGGACAAGACATCCCCAAACAGCAATCAGATGAGCAAGAAAAAGGCAAAGGGAAAGGAAAAAGCCAAGTGGAACGGGCCTTAGTCACAGAATTACATAATTACAAAAAAAGAGAAGACAGCCATGGACATTGTGTTCAATATAGCCAGAGCTCTGATGGAATTAAAAAACAAGGAGGAGGAAAGGATGAAAAAATATTTTCCAAAGAAATAGACCTGGTCAAACTTTAAACTCATTTTGAAACTTGTAATAAAGAAATTTTAGAAAAGTTTAACAATTTTGAGTATATCCAACAAAAGTTGGGTAGAGATATTTTACAAGAAAAAGAGTCATAAAAGACCATCATTGGTCTAGAAAGTGTGAATAAAGACAAAATTTTGTCTTTGAAGCATATTTGTGAGAGAATTGAGTCCAAAGTAACTTTACTCAATCAACCAGATTATAATTTTATATCTTTTATGAATCAAAAACTAAAAGGCTTAAGAATACAAGTGCAAAACTTGGAAAATTAAACTGGTAACAATTCAACTCTTTTCCAAGAACAATTGGCAAAAAGGTATAAAGAAAGACTTGAATTGAAAGAAGATATTCAATCAAGTATTAATAATATATCACTAAAAAATGAATTTCTAAGGAAATCCACACCAATCCTTGATAGAAATGTGTTGAGCTTGAATAATGACTTACATCATACAATTTCAAGCAGTGCAGAGGTGGAGGATTCCTAAAATTTTAAGGATATTCCCAGATTAGAGGAATGGACAACCTGCAGTGGTGAAGGAGAATATAATCACAAGTAATTTATGAAAAAAATTTATATGTTAAAAGAAGACTTTAACATACCAGATGAATAGATAAGTGCCATATTACAATCATTATTTACCAAATCAGAAAAGAAATGGTATTCAACAATGAGACAAGACTATGGTAAACCCTCTTGGCCTTGGTGGGAAGAACAAATTTTTGCCAAATGGGAAAATGATTCCTGGAAATTCAGAATGGAAAATTCTTACAAAGAAGCCATTTTTGATATTGAGAGGGATAGGCCCATGTTCTGGTTTCTTAAAAAAAAGGACATATTAACCGCCCTTCATCCTGAAATGTCTGAAACAATTGTACATAGAAGGATACTAAGGAATTGTGGTGGTTACCTTGATCATGCCATCAGAAGCAGATTTATTGAGGCTTGCTCTACAGAAGATTATATCAATTCCATGGAAGACATCACTACCAGAACAAAAATTGGTAGAAATTGGTATAAACCCCCAATAGACAATAAAACTAGTGGAAAACCAATTTCAAAACCAAAAGCCACATCACAGTCCCCCTTTGAAATGTCATAAATGTGGGAGTACATCTCATTTGGCCAATAATTGTCCAAAAAAGACAAGAATCAATGAGATAGAAATTGAAAAAGATGATGACGCAAAAAAAAACAAATAATTTGCTTTTACAGGAAAGTGACCCTGAGCCTTCTGAAGAAGAAGAACTAACAGATAAATTTAGTATAGAAAACATCAATTTTCCTTTGAAGTAATAGAAGTTCATACTCACTTACAACAGTGCAGTGATGAATGTATGGACCTCATACATGTGCAAGATGCTGAAATTCAAAGAACAAAACCTGCAAGAGGTAAAGGTTATACAGCTGGATCATCTTATCACTAATATTGTGATAAGCAACAAAGAAGCCAAGATACATCTTGACTCAGGAGCTTTCTGCACTTGTGTTGGGAAGAATTATCTTAACAAAATTTATACAAATTGGCAAGATCAATTACTTCCAATTGAAGGTATAAAGTTCAGCAATGCTAGCCAAAATATGCACCCCTTGGGAATTCTTGAGGCACAAATGAAATTGCCTCTTCCTGCAGGAAGTATCAGACTGAAAGTGGAATTTGTTGTTATGAATAACTGAACTCCACAACATTTTATACCTGGAAATGATTATCTTAATATTTGTGAGCCTTTGAGATATGACCACATACCCAATAAGGTCACAAAAAAAGACTCAGAATAATTATACCTTTAATATAATTATATTAAAATTACTTAGAATAATTACACATTAAGAATAATTACTTAAATATACAAAAAATACCATAAATTGGTACAAAAATTGGTTTAAATTAAAAACCAATGAATCAACATGTAAAATAAACTATACCATTGGATTCCCAATGGAAAAATACACATATACCATTTTTATGGTATATCTGTAAAGTCAATATTTAAGGAATTATAAGGTATAAGACCTTATAAAAAAACCATAAAACCTTATTTATCTCAAAACCTAATGAAACAACATGTAACGTAAATTGTACCAGTGGATTCCCCATGAAAATACACACATAAAACAATTAATAAGCTAATTTCCAATGTTAATACTTAAGGAATTATCCTGAATATATGCACTTTTTTGGTCAACGCATATATTCAAGGATCATAGCTAATATCTTCTAAACTATACATGATAGAATGATGAACCAAAAATAAAGTTACCACGTACTTACTGTAAGAACACAGATATGAACTTTATTTTACAAATTATAAACAAGGTTAAAACCTATGATGAATTATTGATAAAAATCAACAGAGCTGTTGACCACTTTGTTGTGAAAGTGCTCCAAACTTAAAAAAAAAAGTACACAGTTGGATTCTCCTAGTTCATTCGTGAAGAATGATGTAATTTTTATTATTAAATTCAGGGTATAACCCCCTGAAATCAAGGTTTGAAGTTTAAAATATTGAATTTCGACAGAAAAGATGAGTTACAAGAAAAATCATCAAAATTAGAGTTTTGATGATGTAATGAAAAGCTCTTGGCAGCATAATGAGGTTATGCCAGGCTATCAGAATTCACTCTCTGAATTGCTGTAGCGTGTAAATCTTAAAAGTTATTTAGGATCAAAGTTTGAGCTTAATTTGAGCAGTTATGATCACATACTGTAACCTTAATTTAAGTTTAACAGTCTTAAGAGTGATAAAATTGGTGAATACTATTAGTTTATGATTAAAACTAATAAAATCCACGAAATTTGGGGCTCTGCCAAGCCTCTGATGTCATCAAACTTAGAGTTACAGTGATAACTCTAAATAATGGTGTAATAATGATGTAATATGGTTTGATCATGATGTAATCACCCTCAAACCTTAAAATATTGATCAATTCCAGTGGATATGATCAGTACACGTCTACTAGAAGCCTGTTGGACTCTAGGAGGGAGGTATTTACTATAAATAGAGCTCTTTTTACTCTATTTACCCCTCAGACGCATCAAAAACATTAAATCAATTAAATAAAAGGTAATTTTCTTTATTCTTTATATATAAAACTCTTATATTATTAAAGACCAAAGACCATCTTAATATTAATCACTATTTTTACGTGATTAAATCAATTCTTTAATTGTTTTTGTCATAAATCTCTCTATAAACTCATTTCCACGTAAAATCAAGAAATTTAGTAATTTTCTTTATTTTTTATTGTAAATACAATTTGAGAAGTTGTATTATATTCTTTTGGCGTAAAATATCTCAAAATTATTATTTTAAGTGTTAAAAGTAGGTTATTTCATCTTATTATAATAATTTCTCTCTTATTATTACTCTTAATAATTCTTAATTAATATAAATAGTATTTATATTAATATATAACTTTAATATTAGTAATATTATTGTTATTAATTGTTTTTTATTTATAAAAAACAGTTTTCTACGCCTTTATTATTTGTTGGTAACAATAATAAAGAGCTTTATAATATATTAATTATTTTATATTAATATATTATTTATAATATTATAATTTCATACAATATTGATTTATATTATGATATTTATTTAATAATATAATATTTTTACGCCATAATAATAATATTTATTTATTATTATTATTATTTTAATCTTATTTATTTTAATTATAAGGACATCCAGAGTACAATTAGTAATAAATTAGTAATTTTTACTTA
Organism: Austropuccinia psidii; assembly: GCA_023105745.1. Taxonomy (NCBI): domain Eukaryota; kingdom Fungi; phylum Basidiomycota; class Pucciniomycetes; order Pucciniales; family Sphaerophragmiaceae; genus Austropuccinia; species Austropuccinia psidii. The sequence continues at coordinate 29,412,832 of JALGQZ010000007.1, read as the reverse complement.
TTGTTTCATAGTCAAACCTTACAATATTTATGGTATTGATATTAATAATCATAAAGACAGATATTTCCCTATAGGAAAAAATAAAAGGCAAAAACTTTCTTTTCCCCTGGTAAAGTGAGAAATAAATGTCATCAGACAAGTACAAAAAATATAATAACAAAAGATTTGTGTCAGATCAATTGATTGAAGCACAAATTAACCCTACATTAACATTGGAGATGAAGGAAGAACTTCTTGAAGTTTTATTTTAATACAGGGAGGCCTTTGCTTCTGATAGTGAACCACTTGGAGCTATCAAAGGCCAAGAAGTGGCCATTATTCTCAATGTGGAAAGACTTCACCCTCCACTATTTAGAATACCAGCCTACCCAGCTAGCCCCAGGGCTAGAGAAGACTTAGAATCTCATATCAATAAGCTGATGAGACTAGGATATCTGAGGAAGGTTGGACACAATGAGGAAGTAGAAGTCACAAACCCTGTAATCATTCCTTGGAATAATGATAAATCAAGGATGGTTGGTGATTTTAGAGCATTGAATACCTATATTATTCCAGATAGGTACTGTCAGGCTGAGTCTATGATGAAGCTTATTAAAAACTATTTAAAAGCCTTGATTGTGACTGTGACATGGTGAAAAATAGTAATAAAAGGCTCATTGATGATTCTAAAGGTTTAATAAAGAGTATTACAGGCTTTACTATTGAGTAATACTGGTGGGGAGCACTGTTGAAGGCCCTGGGTGCAGCTTTACCTGTTGGATTACAATAATAAAGACCACAATACTTGCAATTTGAATTATATCTGATTATTTTCCAAGAGTATAACTGTTTTTGACAGTTTTCTGGTGGAGAAAAGCTCCTTTTTTATCCCAAAATTGGGTGAAAAGGCTTGTAGTCCTTTCCACATAGAGGAAGTGAAGATTTTTCACTTCCAAGTACCAGCTTGTGGATTTCACAAGGCCTGTATAGCCTGTATTGGGCTCATGTGTGGTTTTGAAACCACATCTGGGCAGTTTTGACCAATACAGGGTGAAAATTCTCACCTGGGGACCACATAGCCCTCTTCTGACGTGTACGATGTGTAGAATGCTGTCAAGAACCTGTATGAGACCCCCGTATTGAATTAATTATGAGGTAATGAAGTAAAAACATGCTTCTTTGTCTATTTGACACCTCATAATCATACTTATGCAATAATATCCCACAGTAAGGCTGTATTGGTCTAACTGTGTGATTTTGAGCTTAAAACTGCCATAGCTTTGTCAGTTTTTGAGATATCAATCTCAAAGTTGGTTTGTTGTGTATCCCTCTATTTGTTCCACACAATGGTACCTCATCTGAAATGGTTATCATTAAATATGGCAAATTTATGCCATGTACAAGTTTTTTTGTAAATATGTATGATTTTCTTAAACTCTGTATGGAGCTTGTTTGCCCCATAACTTTTGTTCTAGATGAGATATGGGGAAAGGGATAAAACCATCAGATATTGCTGATTGTGCTCTTTCCAAAAAGACACACCTTCAGGTATCTCACACTAAAACTGTAGAAGCTAGATGAGAGGTGAATATTTTACTTACCCTTATTTGACCTTATTTTGGTCATAACTTCTGTAATTCTGGTGCTAGCTCTATTTGATTAGTACCATTGGGCAGCCCTGAATTAGAGCTTCATTTTGAATACCCATCTGATGGGGTTAAGCCTCTTCCTTTGGATTTCAGATGAGAGGTGAAAAATAAGATTTATGCTCAGCAGCAACTTTGAGCAGTAATAAATTTGTTATTTTTTGTCCTATGATGATGGGACTTGTATATTTGGAAAGGGGTGAGTTTCCTCTTTCTTTTGATACCTTTTGAGCTGGTTTGGCTCATCTCGATGTTCTGGTGGTATCTTGGCTCTACCATTGGTTTATGGTATTTGGCTGTCATGCTTGTGCTCTGGTTTCAAGTCATAGGCTGACAGTTGCCCAATTCCTAGAATCAAGGAGACTTAAAGTCAATTATCCCAAGAAAGATTCAACACTTCTATGGATGCCCTTGAAAGTTTCCACCAGAATGGTTTTAAACCTCCTTCTAGGAAAGTATTGAGAATTATTGCCAATAGAGGAATTTATGAATACTTGAGGATACCTTTTTGTTTTAAACATGCACCCCCTCATTATCAAAGAATGATGCATACCATTTTCCCACATAAATTATCAGAGAGGTGGTTAATCATTTATATGGATCACACAATCATTTTTTCAGAAGCATGGAAATTGCATATAGAGAGACTTTCATTAGTGCATAAGAAGATTATCCAAGTGAACATGAAAATATCACTCAAAAAATGCAATTTTGGATGTCATGAATTAAAAGCTCTGGGACATGTAGTGTAGTATTCCATACCTTTTTTACCAGTTTCAAGAATTTTTTTGAAAATTAGCAGTTGGAAAAGCAAGATTAAAATGACTAATTCAGGAAATCACTACTCAAAGGACATGATTAAAAATAACAAACACCCAGGAACAACATCAATAGTAGGGAGGAATGGAAGAATTTAGCATTTAGAATAGAAATAACCAACATATTTCTACAATTAAATAAATAATAGGGGAATCCAATCTTATGGAATTATACAATAAAACCTACATATAAGCCTTACAGAAACAACAATAGGCTTAACACATACAGAAACTCAAAATTACATAATAAAAGTAACATTGTAACATTATACCCACTCTAAATCCATCAGGAAGATTATGTCACTAAGAATCCAATACATCAAAAATAAATAAAAAATACAGCTCATATGACACAAGGATCATATGACATTATCCAATTCAACTCAATACATGGGAAATCCACTAAAAACCTGAAATTAATAACAATACAGGCACTTAAAGAAGGTTTATGCAATCCACATGCATCACATCTGTACATTAAACAGCCTGAAGATCATCAAATACAACTAAATTCAACTTCAACTAGCTGCATCCAAGGGGAATACACTAAACTGTAAACCACACAGCAATTACAGTAATCAAGAATTAAAAATCAGGAAGATATCCCCACATTGCACAGCATTATTGCCTAAAACTAAATAAATCTTACAAACAAAATTATACAAGGGCTTATTCACATAACACTACCTTCATCCTTTTAATCAGCAGCATTAATTCCTCAAGGCTATGCAAGCTGACTAAAGCAGTGCAAAAGAGAAGTCACCTGATATTTTTATCAAAAACCCCACCAAGAAAAACACCTCAACCTTCATTTTGACTGTCAGCCTGTGACTCAAAACCAGAGCACAAGCATGACAGCCAAAATACCATAAACCAATGGTATAGCCAAAATACCACCAAAACATGGAGCTGAGCCAAATTAGCTCAAAAGGTATCAAAAGAAAGAGGAAACTCACCTCTTCCTGAAAATATAAGTCCCATCACCATAGGACAAGAAATAACAAAGTTATTCCTGCTCAAAGTTATTGCTGAGCATAAACCTTAATTTTCACCTCTCATCTAAAATCTAGAAGGAGAGGCTTAACCCCATCAAATGGGTATTCAAAATGAAGCTCTAAGCCAGGGCTATCCAATGGTACCAGCCAAACTGAGCTAGCACCAGTATTACTTGAGTTATGGTCAAATTCAGACCAAATAAGGGTGAACAAAACATTCACCTCTCATCTAACTTTTACAGTTTTAGTGTGAGATACCTAAATTGGGGTCTTTTTGGAAAGAGAACAATCAGGGCTATCTGATGGTGCCATCCATTTCCTCATAACTCAACTACAACAGAACGTATTGGCCAAACAAGCTTAATACAGCTTTTGACCAGACCACGCCAATGTACAAAAATACTTGTACATGGGATAACTTTGTCATATTTAATGATTACCATGTCAAGTTGGGTACCATTGTGTAGAGCTCATACAGAGCTATTCAATGAACCAACTTTGAGCTTTGTATCTCAAAAACTGACAGAGGTATGACCATTTTAAGGTCAAAATCCCACCTGCTGTCAGATACAGCTTTACCATGGGATAATATCCCATAACCATGAATATGAGGTGTCGAATAGACGAGGAAGAATGTTTTTACTTCAATACCTCATATGTCAGTCAATACTGGGGTCCCATACAGTTTCTGTACAGCATTCTACCCGTCATACACGTCAGAATCAGGCTGTGAGGTCCCCAGATGAAAATTTTTACCCTGTATTGGTGAAAACTGCCCAGATGTGGTTTCAAAACCACATCTGAGCCCAATACAGGGTATACAGGCTGTTTGCAAACCACAAGCCTGTCATAAAGAGTGAAAAATCCTCACTTCCTCTACGTGGAAAGGTCTAGCAGCCTTTCCACCTCAATTTTAGGATAAAAGGAGGGCTTTTTACAGCCAAAAGCTTTTCCTCATCCTGCTCTTGAATAACCTACGTAGTAAACTGTCAAAAACAGTTTTACTCTTGGTTAAATAATCAGGTATGATTATAATATTTAATTATTGTAGACTTTATTATTGTAATCCAACAGATAAAGCCTGCACCCAGGGTTCTCAATAGCGCTCACCACCACTATTTCTCAATAGTAGAACCCTTTTATCTTATTATAAAACCCTTATAAATCTTTTTAAATCATTTTCTGCCGTGTCACATACACAGTTAAAGTTGTAATTAGCCTAGTTATACCTTTATCATAGTATCATCCTGACATTGACCAAACAAATGGTGAAAATATCTCAGTCATATGATACCATTCCCAATTTTGCACACTTGCATTAATCTCTCAAGGCTGTGCAAGATTACTCATGCAGTATAACAGATAGGTCATCTGAGTTTTGATTCAAAAATCTACACCAGAAAAATTATCTCAAGGGCAAGAATAACGCTTTACATGGAGAGCCCATGGGTACTTCTCACAACATAAAAGGAGGCCTCTCTTTTTAATTTTCTCCTCTTTCCTCATGCAAATAGTTATATACCAAGAAGGAGAATAATCATTCATCCCTTACTAGTAGTTTAATCTAGGAATTATTATTAAATTCCACTAAATAGTGGTTTATAAATAGCTGTAGTTAAAAGTAGGTCTGCCTATATTATAAATTCATCTCTTAGTCAAATCCTCATATTCAAAAAAATTAAAAGAAATATTATTATACTATTCTCACTAGAAGACAAGTCATTATTACTATTATTTATCCAATTAAATAATAACAAACAAAGTTACAAATTAGTAGTTTCATTAAGCTTACTATTAACAGCTCTTATTATCTATTATCATCTCTTGTATCATCAATTATTACTATCATAAGTAGTAATCAATCTATAAACCTTCACCAGTATTCTTTTTTTAGAAAAAAAAACATAAAGTGGTGTTATTATCTATAATATTTATTAGCTATACAATTATTATTATCACATATATATTGAGCATATTATCAAAATCATTTATGAATTACTCTTATTTAAAATATTAAACAATATTATTATATATCATCACTTATAATAATACTCTCATATTCAACTCTTATCCATTAAACAAAATACCATTAACCAAGAAAACCACTTAAATAACCACCCAGTACTATTATATCTACTATATTCTTTAACCTTTTATTACTTTATTATCCTAAAATCACCTACAAATTTATCTTTTGAAATTATTTTATCTAAATTGGTATTATTATTTTATCATTAGGCTAATTATTGAATAGGTCTGATTGGGACTTGCTAAAAGGTCTTCTCTAGTTGTAAAGCCACAATCTTGAATATTGATTTGTGAGCTCTGTAGGGAGATTGTTTAGTATATTAAGAGGGGCAGCTAAAACACCATTAGCACCCTTGGTTACAGCATTATTTCAGCAATTAAAAACTGTTTACCTGTCATTTCCCCCTCAAGGACTGCCTTATCAAATCCCACACCAAAAGGAGTTCCACAGTAGTATCAGAACTAGGCCTTGGTGTTGATAAAAAGAAAGTGGCTGAAGTATTACTGAAACCAATAACCCAGAGGAAGAAAGATATGATGTCTTTTTTAGTGTTTGCCAGTTATTATAGGCAACACCTCAAAGATTTTGCAATCCATGCTGGATCATTGTACAGAATTTGTGACCAACAAACTGTCTTTGAAATGAAACAAGAAAGGATTCAAGAGTATGATAAAATCAAGTATGCCTTGACCAACGCACTGTTGTTATTGATTCCAGACTGGAAACTTCCTTTCAAGCTGTATATTGATGCATGTGGTTTTATTTCAAGACAAATTAAACCTACCGAGGCCAGGTATGGAGCAAGCCAAATGGAGTGGATTTTCGTTGTTTGGGATTTGGAAAAACTACATTATTATCTTGATGGCAGTGTGTTTGAAGTAATTATTGATTGTAATTCTGTGAAATAACTTCCTAACATGAAAATACCAAACAAACACATTTTAAGATGGAAGATTTCTATACAGGAGTATAGAGGCAATATGACCATAGTACATAAAGCTGAAAATATTCACAAGAATGCTTATGTCTTGAGTAGATGGGAATTAACCAATAAACCTTATAATCAGGCATATGTTCCTGCAAATGCAGAACCTCAAGTTCCAATTGAAGGACTCAACATCACAGATGTGAGAACAGAATTCTTTGAAGAAGTTAGAGAAAGCTATAAGCAATATAAGAATTGTCATTTTCTTACTGCTCTAATTGACAACGATTGCAAATATGCAGCTTTGGTCAATTCTCTGGATGATGTTTGGAAGACATCTTATGACAATGGAAGTTTCAATTCATTTTATGGTATCTTATATCATAGATCTAAACAAACATGTGTCATGGTCTTATGTAGTAGAATGTTGATCAACACAATTCTTTTAGAATTCCATGATACCATTTATTCTGGACCTCTTTCTGAGGACAGAAAAATGGAAATAATCAAGACATGTGCCTGGTGGCCATCTTGGAGAAAGATGTCATTGAGTACTGTAATAGTTGTGATAAATGCCAGAAAGCCAATAAAGCTACTGGTAAAAGATTTGGTTTAATGATTCATATCCAAGAACCAAGTACCCCATGGAAAGTTGTTCATACCGATTGGGTAACTGCGTTACCTCCTGGTGGTGAAAAAAGCTACAATGCATGCCTTGTTATTGTAGACAGGTACAGCAAAACTTTAATCTTTCTACCATGTCATAAAGTTGAAACAGCTATGGATACTGCCTTTTGAGTTTGGAATAGGGTAATATCTCATACTGGTCTCTTTAAAAATATCATTAGTGATAGAGATCCAAAATTTACATCAGCTGTATAGACAAATTTACATAAGCTTTTGGGTACAAAAGCATCCTTCTCAAAAGCTTCCCATCCACAGAATGATGGATTAGCAGAAACAATGATTCAGACCCTTGAGGACATGATCAAAAGATTTTGTGCTTATGGCCTGGAGCTTAAAGATTCTGATGGCTTTACTCATGACTGGTTTACACTTATACCAGAATTGGAATTAGGCTACAAGACTTCTATCCATGCTTCAACAGGCAAGACTCCTGCGATGTTGGAAAAACAATGGAACCCTAAACTTCCAGTTTATACTTTGAAGAAAGATTTAGTTGATATTAATCCAAATGCTTCAAGATTTAAGTTATTTCTTGATAAAGGCAGGCATCATGCAAATCAAAGCAAGAATGATGCCTTTGAATATGATAAACTAAAGCAGGATAAAAGTCATAAAGCCCCAGAATTCAAAGTAGGGGAATCAATACTAGCTTCAACCTTGAGCTTTAATAATATCAAAGGCACAAATCAATTGAAACATTCTTTTGAAGGACCATTTATTATTAAAGCCCTTCATGGGACAAATGCATTACAAGTAGAGCTTTCAGAAGAATTGGAAAACAAAAATACAGCTTTCCCTGTGAGTCTTGTGAAGCATTATACTTCAGGTGATAAGGAATTATTTCCTTTGAGAAATGAAAACCCCTTACAAGTACCACCACTTGATCAAAGTGAAAAGAAAAAGGTACTAAAAGTATTCAAAGAGTGGAGCTTTAGGGGAAAAATGAAAGAGAATACTTAGTCAGGTACAGAAACCCACAACATGAAGATCAAACCAAGGTTGAGACTCAGGTTAAACCTGCTCAACTTGCCAGTGGGTATAGGCTTTTGCTTCATGGTTAATAAAATCAAATTATTCTCCATAAAAAAATCTTTAGTAAATTAATCTTTAATTATGCATGGATTTGTTGACCAATGATGGTTGAATATTCACTATACCTATTTATAGGGTATTTATATTCAGTGTTTGTAAATAGTTTTTCTTCCATAGAATAATAGAAATGTCCAAAATATAAAGGAGCATTTCTTGTAAAATAAATCACAATTTCTACGAATCACACCAATTTTAGGCTTTGACGTTAATATCAAAATCAATTTTTGCAGGTATGGGAATAAAGTATCATGTAGAGCATGGAAAGACATAGCTAAAAATGGATCAATTTTACATTATACTTAAATGAGTCTCAGAAAGGAAATCTGGATGTCCCCGAATACCCAAAAAATTCCAAACTTTTGGGCAAAAAGAACTCACCAGGGAAAATCTAGCATCAATTGCCGGCAATTGACTTCACATCACACCACTGTCAATATAAAATGTTGCTTCAGTTACCTTAGTGTCACATTGAAGAAACTGGATCTAGTGGGTTGCATCATGTCTGCTTCAAGAAAATTTCAATTGTCAAATATGTAAAATGAGTATGTCACTCAAAGAAAACCCATATGAACACTATTTGCAATCTTTGGGTAATTACACCTCATGGTTCAAGGAAGCAGTTTGGAATGCTCATGCTCATGCATGAGATGACTTCCACCCCACTAGCTAATTATCTCTCCTCTTCAACATTCCTACTCTCACACATGAATTGGCTTCCAAACCACCTGTGTCAACCTGTGACTCGAAACCAGAGCACAAGCATGACAGCAAAATACCATAAACCAAAGGTAAAGCTAAGATACCACCAAAACATGAGGCTGAGCCAAACCAGGTCAAAAGTTATTGACAGAAAGGGAAAGCTCAACTCTTTACAAATACACAAGTCCCATCATCATAGGACAAAGAATAACAAAGTTATTCCTGCTCAAAGTTGTTGCTGAGCATAAACCTTAATTTTCACCTCCCATCTAAAATCTAGAGGAAGAGGCTTAACCCCGGCAAATAGGTATTCAAATTGAACCTCTAGGTAAGGGCTATTCAATGGTACTAGTCAAATTGAGCTAACACCAAAATTACAGAGGTTGTGGCCGAACTAAGTTCAAATAAGGGTGAATGAAATATTCACCTCCCATCTAAATTCTACAGTCTTAGTGTGAGATATTTAAAGTGGGGAATTTTTGGGAAAGATCAGAATCAGGGCTATCTGATGGTTCCATTTATTTACCATATATCATCTATAACAAACATAATGGATAAAAAAAGGTCCATAGAGATATTGAGAAAATCATATATCTGAATAACAAAACTTTTACATGGCCTAACTTTGCCATATTTAATGTTACCCATATAAATGAGGTACCATTGTGTTGATCCCATCCAGGGCTACATAATGAATCAACTCTGAGCTCAATATCTCAAAAAATGACAAATGTATAGCAGTTTCAAGGTTCAAATCCTACAATTGGCCCAATAAAATTTTTATGTGGGATAATATCCCATAACCGTGTTTATGAGGTTTCAAACAAACAAAGAAGCTTTTTTATACTTCAATACCCCACATTTCATTAGATATTTGTGTCACATAAAGGTTCCTTTCAGAATTCTATGTTTCATACACCTCAGAGGAGGGCTTTGTGGTCCCCAAATGAAAGGTTTCACCATGTATTGGTGCAAACTGCCCAGGTGTGGTTTCAAAACAACATATGAGCCCAATATAGTTAATACAGGCCTTGTGAAAACCACAAGCCAGTACTCTGAAGTGAAAAACCCTCACTCCATCCATGTGAAATGGTCTAGAGGACCTTTTCACCCATTTTCAGGATAGATAGGGACCGCTCTCTGCCCAAAAGAGGAATCCCCATCATTATTTTGAATTCCTACATAGTAAAACTTTCCCAAACATTTATACTCTTGCAAATAGCCAGGTATAGTTCTCAATTCAATTATTGTAGTTTTTATTATAATAATCCAATTCATAAAGCTGCACCCAGGGCTTTCAACATCGCTCACCATAACTAAAATCCTTTTAATAAAGCCCTTATATCCTAACTAAAACCTTTTTTATCATTATTATCCATGTCACAGTCATATTTTAGGTTGTAAATACTATTATTATCACCTCTTCATAGACTCAGCCTGAAAGCCTGCTAATCATCTTTGCCAGCTTCCAATCCTTACCCATTTGCAAAGATATGATTCCACCCACCCTCCACATCTCCACCATCACCCACCCTTATTCTTCGGCACCCCAGAAGCTTACCATTCTTGGGCTCCCACACACCATCCTTATGCTCATGCAATTATTGGCTTCTGCACCAATGCGTGATCATTTTCCCAATTAACCATCCTTACACTCAGGCACAGATATGCTTATGCAACACCACCTCTGCATCTCTGCTTTACACTGACCTTATACTGCATGTAAGGTTTTACCATGAAACAATAAGTAAAAATTGCTAATTTTTCCTTATTGTACTCTTAATGTCCTTATGAATAAAATAAATAAGATAAAAATAATCATAATAATAAAGCATCATTATAATTATAGTTCAAAAAATAATTATATTATTAAGTAAATCTAATAACATAATTTATATTATGAAAGATTCATATAATAAATAAATATATTAATATTTGATAATTAATATATTTCAAAGCACTTTATTATTGTTAGCAACAAATAATAAAGGCATAAAAAATTGTTTTTCACTAATAAAAAAAATTAATAACTATAATATTACTAATATTAACATTCTATATTAATATAAAAACTATTTATATTAATTGAAGGGTTATTAATAGTAATAATAGGGGGTGTCAAAGTCACCAAATCCGGCCTTAAAATGACACACGATTTGGAACCCAAATCCCATGGTATTTCAACTGAGTCCCCTGGTATTTTGACCAAATCCCATGCATCTGGGATTTCAGCTTGAAACCTAACCAAAATGAGTACTCACAATTCATACCTGTACAACATATTCTTCTACACTCCATTTTGGACAATCTGACCAAACAGCTTACAGTCCATTTATACTTCATCATCCATAGAATAATGACTCAATCCAAAGAAAGACAAATCAAGACAGATATGAAGATCACCTCTGGCCTGCCATGTCCATCAGGTTACTTAATACGTACAGATTATCAACCATAATGAATTGGCTTTCAGTCAAATCCAATTTTGAGTCATGTTTTGGTACTAGCGGTTCAACATCTATTGGAAGACCTCCTTCCTCAAAGCAGCATGGGTTTCAGCTTATGTCCATTGAGGTCAACAAAAAGTCACGAAATCGCAAAAACCTTAGTTCAAGCAGCATCTGAGATTGATGGCAGAGATATAAAAAGAAATATATGGCAGCAAAAAAAATTGAAAATTCAACTGGGGCTGGAATAACGGAAGAAGATGATTAAAGGAATCAAATCAATGAGTGAAAAGCAGGAAAGTATGTGTCCTTGATATGTGGAAATGGATGTGCTCTTTGGCCACAAGCCCAATGTCACTCCCATTGAAAGCTATGATTTGCAAGAAAAAGATAGTTTCAATGGTCATGATGATGATGCTTTTCTTGATAAGTTAATTTATCGTCTCTTCCTTTTTTTACCTCAGATAATTCAAGCTCATTTGCTTTTCAAAGGAGAATAATTGCTTGGACTCACCTCACAATCTGGATCCTTTGCTTAATAGTGATGATAACTTGGTTCCAGTGGAAAACCTTCAAGATGATTTGGTAAGTGCATTTGAGAGTGATATTTATTCACACCAATATTGATTATATCTGCTTTGATCAGCAAAGTAAATCCATAACGCATTCAACACAAAAGCGTAATCAAGCCATGACAACCAACTTGAATGACAAGAGTGGTTCTAGGAAAAGGTCTCTGGATATGTTTGCACCTACTTATGCAAATTTACTTGAATCATGGAACAAAGGTATGACTTGCAATTATGGTTACTATGATGAATCCTACCGACAAAACTCATGCTTATTAGCCTGTGAAATAAGTGATAATGTGCATTTGGAGTGGGACAGGGAGAGGTGGAATGAAGAGAAAGTGTGCAACATGGAAAAACAACGGTTTGAAGAAGTCAAGTTACAAAAACAAATGGAGTTTGATGAGAATCAACATGTGAAGAAATATGAATTTGAAAAAGAAGAGTGGAATTGGGAATGTGAAATTAAGAAAAGCAATGTCAGATGGATCTCACTATAGCGGCATTGTCATCAAGAAGGCCAATTGCGGTGCTTGAACAAATTCTGACATTGATCAATAAAAATAACATATTACATATATGTCATGTGATCATTTGATACATGTTGATTTGTCATATACAATTTATTTTCATTTGGAAATGATCTTATGTTTTGAAATTGGATTGCAATTTATTACACAATTGAACATTTGTGCAAGTTTAGAATCATGATGTTATGTGCCAAAGTTTAATGTCCACAATTGAACCAATTGAATTTGAAGGTGCCGTCAAAATTTGAATTTTTTGGTGAATTTTTGCCACTTAAGAGTGGATGGTGCCTTTTTTTCCTTTATTTGTCTCATTTTCTTTTTATTTAAATTAATTCAACTTCCCTTTACCTTCCTTTTTCTTCAATTTTTGATAATTTTGGTATGTCATATTTTATTTTTTGGAACTTTTCCTTATTTTGTTTTTTTTAATATATGGTTATTTTCAATTGTGTTTATCTTTTTTATTTTGATTTTTCTTTTTTTTTGATGTGATTTTGTTTCATGTGTTTTCAAATTTTTGATTTTGTTTTTGGGTTTTAAGTTTTGTTGGAATTGTCTCAAATTATTATTGCTTATTCTTATTTCTTTGGGATTTTCTCGTTTTTTTTGGGTGGGTTTTTTTTGAATTTTGCAAATTTTATTTTCTTCTTAGTTGAAGAAGCATTCTTTTTAAATTTTTTTTCATTGGATTAATGAAAGTTTTTTAGCTTCTATGGTTTCTTTTCAACAGGATTCAACGCGATTTATCTTGAATGTACGATCTTTTTAGTTGGTTCAACATCATTTTTAATATTTGTTGGGTTTTGATTGCTGTCAGAATTTTAAAATCTGTGTTTTATTGAAACATATTTTGTAAAAAAAAATATTGGATTTTTTGCACAGGTTTATATGTAACTCATTTTTAAACAACTTCTTTTTAAAAACTATTTTTTTGGACGCAGTGAGTCTTTTACCTCATTATTGTTTCAAAAGAATGTGATGCAACTTATTGTTGAATTAATTGGCTTTCTAGTTGTTATATCATACCTGCGTAGTTTGGTTTTTCGGACTGAGGTGGTTCTTGTTACTTATAGTTGTTTGTTCAACTGTAACCCATCCAACTAATCTTTGCATGAAATTTGTTTGTAGATCTTTACTTATTGTTTCGAACTATTTATAATTGGCATGAGGTGAGTTTTTAAATTGTTTTCTCTTGCATCAACAGGTATCTCTTTGTCCATGAGCAGGCGTCGCACAGCTTCAGGCTCTCTCGCTACCCGTACTCGCCGTACTGCCACCGCCATTGCAAATACACAGCAACAAATAAATTTGGCTGGTTCAACAGCTGTGGCGTTGGATTATTTTCATTATGCTATCAACTGTGTCTTGTACCAGCGTGAAATCTATGATCAAGCTGTCTTCAAGATGGTCAAAACTTTTGGATCGCAAATGATGATTGTTGAGGATGAGGCCATTTCAGAGGCTCTCCAAAAGATTGTTGATCAAGTCCGCGGTCAGTAATTGTTCTTTGTCCTGCTCTAGCGTGTTATTTGCTTCAGCTAAACATTCTCTTAATGAGGTTTTAAATTATGTTCCACATCCCTCATCATCTTCATCTTGGGTTCTTAACAAGGCTGCAAAACAAGGGCATATTGACTGTAATCAAAAAAAGGCCAAAATGGACAGGAAAACAAAGAGGGCGGAAAAGGTAAAAGGCACTTTGAAGAACAAAGCTAAAGAATCTGGAGACGGATGGCAAAGTGATGAAGAGGATTGTGCTGCTAAAAGAATGTGTTGGGAAGAAATGAACAGTAAAAGCCAAGACCTTGATAAACCTGAGTCTCCAGAAAAAGAGGCTGGGAGACTAGAAAAAGAACGGCACAGGCATTCAAAGGAGAGGGATGAATTTGCGGCGAGGCTTAAGGCAAAAGTTTGTTATAAAACCAAAAAAATTGTGGACAATAGACCTTCCAAACTCACTCCTGATCAAATTGGACTGGGAAATTTAGACAATGATGAACAGGCCTGCAAAACTGATGAAGCTCACGAGCGCACATCAAGTGCTGTTAGCTTGCTGGTCCTCACTGAGGATAACGTACTGCCCGTTTCAATAACGACTCTGCCCACGCAGACAATTCATCATGTACCAAAAGGATGTCCCCACCTAAAACTTTGGATGAGAGTTCTAACAAGCCATCCATCCATCAATAAGCTTTCAAAGCGAGAATCATTGATGATTAATAATCCTTACTGACAAGATCATCAAGCTGATGAGCAAGGTCTTCAGCATTAATCTCCTGAACAGAGATGAATTGGCCATTTGCAAACTCTTTGATCTCCACCTTCAAAGAAGTAAACTCCATCTACCATTCATCTTCTCCATCAGAAAATTTAAAAGTCAATTTTGATTATTACTGCTTGTCATCAAAATCAATCTTGCCTGCTCTGAAACCCATACCTTCATTATTCTTGGATACATGTCAACACAAACACCACCAAGTTGATCGAGTTTGGTTCGATTTGGCTAATCAGGTAAAAAGTTAAAAGACTTCAGGTATTCATACAGCACAATATTTATCATCCTTTTTCTAATCTTTGGCTTGAATTGTTTCAGTGTTGAGTTAGATTGCTCTAATGAATAGTTGGATGATCAGGTCGCTCAGTCAATCCAAAAATCTGAAAATCTTGGCTGAGATACTTTTGATCATCCAATCTGCTCTCATCCGTTCAACCCAAGATTGACTTATCAAACACCTGATCCAATCGAAGAATCTTTGCCTGTTTGGCAAGCAATTATCCATTCTCTTAAATTATCATCACTAGTTAATTTTGTTCAGTGACTCTTAATGTCCCCATGAGTATGCAAATGTCTACATTCTTACCTCCATCACCAAAAATCCCAACCAGGCCACAGTAGCACTACTGACATGTGTTCTTTTCTTTTTGGTTTTGTTCTGTTGGTTTGACCTTTTGATCATTATCTTGATGATGATCAATTATCTTTTTCTTTGGTGAAGATCATCACTGATCTTTTTCTATTTTTTCAAATTCAAACATGATTAAGGCTGATCATCTTTTTTTCTTTTTTTGGATTGTTTTTTTAAATCATCATGCTGACTCACTTATGTGTTTTTTTATTAAACTCATATGCAATTAATTTGAATCAATGATCATGGTGATCATTATTTAAATTGTTTTGTACTGGTTTTTATCATTTCTTAATATTCTAAGTTTATTTTTTTCAATGTCATTCCCATTCCGCCCCCTCCATCATCATTAAAATTCAAAAAAAGTGCTCCGCCTCCCTCTCACTCTTCAAATTATTCTGATGATGTTATGGTTGGGACTAAACCAGTGTCAGTACATCATCAGAATAATTTGAATGATGATGAAACTATTGTTCCTCCTATTGATGTCATGGTTAGGACTAAATGAGAGATAGAAAATCATGAATTGAATAATAACCAAACCAATCATAAAAGAAAATTCACCCAATGCCAAAGGCAACATATTCATTATTCAAAACAAATCATGTCTCAGCTTGGACATTCAAAGACAGCATATAAGAACCTTTCCACCATTTTGATTTACAAGAAAGCAGCCAATGCCTCATGGTTAAAACTCCCATCAATCAATACTTTACCCCACCCTTATGTACTCATTAATAAAACACACAAGCCCTTTTTACCTGTCTGCATTTATGAAATCAGCCCTTTTGATGTTTGCTCAGACCACTCTCAAATACTAAAAGACCTTATCATAACATTGATTTCCTTATCTCAAAATCACCAAGAAATTAAAACAACTAAACAACTCCTAGGTGGCATTATGAAATGTATTGGCTTTCGTCCTGGATCTGATGCTGGTAAATCTGCAGGTGTGTCATGTGTTTAATTTATAACTCAAATAATTACAAATTATCAAAAAATTCTTTAGGTGTTTAATCCAGAAAGGCTGGTTTATCTCCTCATCAAATTGAATTGGATAATATGCAATGGACCAAACTTCAAAAGTATGACATATTCATTTACTCCAGAATCTCTCATTTTTCACAATTAGCCGCACAAGAAAATCAGTCATCAATTGAGGCAGCCCAATTACCAAATTTCAGTCAACTTGAATGGATTTCTGCCAATCCAAAGTATGAATTCAAATCTTTTTCCAATGTCATTGTCACTCAAGATGGCTTTTTCAATAAGCCACACCAAGATTTAAATGACCTCAATGCCTGGAGTTATGGTATTTTTACTTTTGATTCTAAAAAATATTTCCATCAACTTCCAACTGTCTTCACCCCCTCTGGACATGGCTTGCACTTCTCTGAATTGAAAATGGAGATTGATTTTTCAAAAAAACCTGGCATCATGGAAATTTGTTGGAAGACATCAACAATGGTTCATCATACAACAAAACCTCCTCCAGAAATGATCAATCATGAAGAAATAACTCATTTTGGATGTTCTTTTCAAATAAACCATAAATTATTTAATGTATGTGACGAATTCTTGAAAATGACCACCACTGAAATTAATTCCAGAGTCAATGGGTACTTTGAAATGAATATGCAGGATCAAAAAAGAACCAAAAAATACCAATTGTAAATAGTTTTATTTTTTGAATAACACCTCCACTCCATTGTATGCCATTAAATTAAATACATAAATCAATGGTCCTGATGAAATTCACAATTGACTATTTTTCCATTCCAAAGTGATTGGTTTAATTTTTTCACACATATTTACCACATCTTCCCCAATGTCATTGTTGGCCAGATTTTCTGCATGTGGTGGATCATCATCTTCATATAAATCAAACCCTTCATCACCAATTTGTGCTAACATATTATGTAAAATCGTGCAAGAAACAACCCAACTAGCAAAATACTCAATTTCATGAGCATCCCTCATTTGATTTCACATTTCCCTTAGAGAAAACCACCGCCCCTTCAAAATTCAAATTGCATGCTTGATTCTGACCCTTGATTTTGCTAGACAGTAATTGAAAGAACGGTTGTCTTCATTCTGTGCTACAACTCCCTTATATGCTGGAACAACCCAAGGAGAGCTTGCATATGCCGAATCTGCAAGTAAGTACTGATCCTTTTCATAGAACTCTTGAGGTGTTTGTGCTATTCTCATATGTTCATAGATATTTGAATTGTGAAGTGACCCAGTACAACTGTGAGCCTTGTAGGTAATTTTATATACCCAAAAGACCACAAATACAAAAATAACATATTAATATAAATAAAACAAATTTATTTATATTATTAAAATAAGAATCAAAATATAAATATAAAATTATATTAAAAATAAAAAAATTAATTACAATTTAAAAATAAAAATACATTAAATTTTGTAAGTGTAAAATTACATTTATACTTGAAAAAATTAAGTAAAAATGAAATTTTAACAAACTTGTGAAAAAATAAATAAATTTGGAAAAAAGTTAAATAAGAATTATTATAACTTTTTATCCAATAAATAAACATATAAAAATTATTTCACCATTGGATTCCTCATAAAAAATCAGGTGGGGTCACCTTTGAGTAAAATTCTTGTAACTCAACTCTAAATAAGCTTAAATTAAGTTTTTAGTATTTTCAATTCAAAAGTTGAAAATCCTCAAAAATTTAATCTAATTCACACCACATGTGGTGTTAACTATCAATTTTTGTGTTAAAATTGAGGTGTTGTGTTTAGTTTAGAAGTTATGAGGAATTGAAGTATTTTCAATTGAATTCAATTGAAATGTCAAAATGGGCGCGTGTATTACATAAGTGAACTTTGATTTACATATGAGGTGTCAATTATTACTGTATTGTAATGTACAACTGAATTGAATTACATATGTAAATTATAAGTATTATACATGATGAGGAATTAAAGGAAAAATAAATTGTAAAGATTAAATTTGGGGGGGAAAAGGAACTCCAGCTCTAAGGGGGAGCTAGACCCCCAAAATCCTTTCTGACAGGCTGGGGATGTCAAAATTCACGCAAAAGTTCATCACTTTTGGCCTGGAATTGAGTTACAGGGTCTGTGGACTCAATTGATGATGAGGTTTTGATACCAACTGGCATAGTTTTAGCTGTTGCCAAGAGGGTAAAACTACCCTTAAGATAAAACAATCATAGTAAAGACGATTTTAACTGGTTTCTAAGCCTCTGACACACATCCTGACTTGCTTTGAAGGCTCTTGGCCTGGTATTTCTATAGTAATGGCTGATTTAAGGGTCTAAAATGGCTAAAAATGGCTTAAACCAGCCTTTTTTGGTCTAAACCAGGGTTCAATGATGCCATAATTGGCTTTTCTGTTGTCAGACTGTTTTTCACGACTAACAAGAGTAACTTTTACCTTTGGAGTAAGAGAATTGATGGCTATAAAAGAAAGTCTTCTTTGCCCCACTTTTCTCTTCATGTTAGAATCTTTTCCTTTTATAATTAGTTTAAAAATTGTTAAACCAATCAATAAGAGATTACAACCACCTTTCTTAAATCATTCTTAAACCTTTTGACCACGTGAAAAAATCATTATAATCTTTGTTTGTAACTTTTATAATCATTTTTACCCCTGAACCACCCCAAAAGTGAATTAAAGCATCTTTCATCACTGTAAACTTTGTCACTTTGTTTCCAAATTCACTCTGGTCACTTTTGGGCATGTTTTCTCTTTAATATTATTTTTAAAGAATTTTTTCTTTAATTGATTGCTTGCAGTTCTTTGCTCAATTAATTCCAATTGAAATTGCTCTTGAAGAAATTTCTTTTGTAGCCTTAAATATCTCTTGTAGAGTATTTTTTGGATAAATTTTTATTGTTGGTAAAACAATAAATCTTAATAATATTATCGTTTTATACTAATAAAGTTATAAACAATGAAATTGGCGTATTTTCTCTTAAAAATAATATTCTTTACTATTTTTAATTGATTTTTAACTTATACAAATTTTGAGGACAGGAAAAGTACTTGATTTTTGATCAAAGTTTCATATCCACACCTTACACTTGGGGGCCCAGCCATGATATTTTACCTGTGACATATTTTTTTACTCTTTTTAAATCTTTCTTCTTATATTGAAAAATTTAAAAACATATAAAAAATACTTATAATTCAAAAAAACTCATAAAAAATAATTTTTTACATATTATAAGTGAGGCTTATATTTTTATTTCTTTTTTGAAATATCCTTTTTTTACTTAAATAATTGGTTTTTTCTCTAATTTTAGTGTCTGACAACGTGGTAAGACAAGAAAACATTGAAACAGCCTCAACAGTCACCAGCATTATTCCTGCTAGTATTATTAATGCAGAACATAATAGTACTGTTATTGTGACTCATAATAACCAGACTGAACCAATATCTTCTGAATTGATTAACTTGGACATAGGTAATACTCTTCAAAAAGCCAAAGATTTGGCCAATAGTAAGTTTTTTGACGCAAAAATACTATTTTAAGCCTTGTTAACCATAATTAGGCCTTCATCCAGATCAGGAGCCAGCTATAACCCCTCAAGCAGCTTCCAAAAAGGTAATAGACATGATTATAGCAGAGGCCAATCAGGTACAGAAGGAAAAGGGTCAGTTGATGACTTCCAAACAACTAAATTGAGTCATTCTGAAGCTGATAATACTATTTTACCTTCTAAAAGAGCTGACACCCCCACAACAAGCCTCTGTACACATATACAAAGCCAGCCACAGTGCATACAACAATGCACTTCAATCCAAAGAGTACCAGATCCTTGCAGACTTTTGAAAGAATTGCATGAGTTCTTACCTGACAGTAAGGAAATTCCTGGGCCATCCCAACACTTGCAAATTGCTCAATGGATGGCATCCATTGATGGAGAAGAAAACATGATGCTGTTGACACTAGAATGGATGAAAAACAACCCTCCACCACCCAAACCAGTGCCAAAAACAGCCCCAGTGGCCAGCAGCAGCAATTCCAACGTGAAAAAGCAGCCACAAACTCCAAACAAGGGCAAAGGGAAGGCACCAGCCCCAAAACCTTACAGCCAGGGCTACAGAATCCCAAAGATTCAGCAGGATGCCATGGAAAATGTATTTCAGATGGCCAGAACCATGATGGAATTACAGAAGAAGGAGGAAGCCAGATTAAGGTTCCAGAAATGATTTCTGACATATTTGATTCCATCCCAGAGTTGTATAATGCTATAAATGACGTGAAAAAACATCTTTCTGATAAAAATGAAACCATTTGTAACAACATTAAAACAAACAACCTGAATCTGTGCCAAATTAATGAAACACTTATGTGTTTTGAAAAAGTTTTAAGAACAATTAAAAATTCCAATAATGATAATTCTTCTAACAATAAAATAAATGAACAATCTGCCATTATTAAAGAATTAACAGATAAATATTCTAAATTCAATATTGATGATATAATTGAAACAAGAATTAAACAAGCCATAAATTTATCAAAACAGATAACAAGAAAGTCCTTGATGACATTCCAAATTCATTTACTGAAGTAAAGACATATACCATTGCCTTGAAGAAGTGTTTTGATGCTTCACAAGAAGAAGTATCAGAATTATCAATGAAACTGAATCAAGTCACTGCTGATAACACAAGACAGACAGAGTTATCACAAGAACTGACACATAAGGAAGACATGTATAAAATTGAAGTAATAAATTTAATACAAAGCTTATAACATGAATACAGGAATTCCCAAAGGTGTAGCAACAGTAAAATGAATGACATTGAACAAATACTGAACACCTTACCAAGAATGTCTACACCTCTAAATCAAAATGAGGGCACAAGAATTTCAAATCCACAAGTATTGGATCCTGATAATTCACAATTAAAAAATGAATTATCCACTTATTTTCATAACTTGGAACCATCAATGGGCCAAGCACTCTTGAAAGAAGTTCCAAAACTTAAAGAATGGCCTCACTTCAGTGGTGAAGGAGAGTATGACCATATGGAATTCATTAGAGGAATTGACATGATCAAAGAGGATTTTGAATTACCAGACAGATTGGTAACAGCCAGATTTAACACCTTGTTTACCAGATCAGCTCACAGATGGTACATCAAAATAAGACAAGCACATGGACACCAGAGTTGAACTTGGTGGAAACCCCAAATCATCAACAAATGGGAAAATGATGCTTGGAGGTTTAAAGTTGAAACAGCCTTTGAATCTTCCAAATTTAATGCTGATAAAGACAAAGCTTTACCATGGTTTTGCCAACAAAAGGACAGATTAACAGCATTATATCCTGACATGTCAGAATTTATGATCCATAGAAAAATTCTGAGACAATGTGGAGGTGACTTAGAGCATGCTATCAAAAGCAGGACTACTGAACAATCTTCAGCAGAGGATATTATCAATATACTAGAAGAAGTAACCACTAGAACCAAAATTGGTTCTAGTAGGGTGAATCTCAAAACAAGGTTTAATACACCTTGGAAAGATTCTGTGGACAAAAACACGGAAGAAAATTCTAATAATATTAAGTATAAATCTGCAGATAAAGTCAGAAAGTGCCATATTTCCCAAAGAACCACCCATTTAGCCAATACATGTCCAAAGAAGGGAAAAATCAATGAAATTGATATTGAAAAGGGACCAGATGTTGAAAAAGAAGACATAATTGAAGACAATTCAGATGATAAGTCATCTATATTTTCTGAATCTTCTAAAGATATAGAAAATATCAATGCCACTTTTGACATCATGGAATCTTATTCCCACTTACCACAATTGAGCAATGGTCAAGTTGATTTATCAAAAGTTCAAGATGCACAACTTATGAAGACAAAACCAAACAGAGGAAAAGTTATACAGCTGGTAATTCCTGTATAACAGAAGTGGTGATTGACAACAAGCCCACCAAACTTTTGCTTGAGTGTTTTGATGCTTCACAAGAAGAAGTATCAGAATTATCAATGAAACTGAATCAAGTCACTGCTGATAACACAAGACAGACAGAGTTATGGCAAGAACTAACACATAAGGAAGACATGTATAAAATTGAAGTAATAAATTTAATACAAAGCTTCCAACATGAATACAGAAATTCCCAAAGGTGTAGCAACAGTAAAATAAATGACATTGAACAAATACTGGTGACCTTACCAAAAATGTCTACACCTCTAAATCAAAATGAGGGAACAAGAATTCCAAATACACAACTATTGGATCCTGATAATTAACAATTAAAAAATGAATTATCCACTTCTTTTCATAACTTGGAACCATCAATGGGCCAAGCACTCTTGAAAGAAGTTCCAAAACTTAAAGAATGGCCTCACTTCAGTGGTGAAGGAGAGTATGACCATATGGAATTCATTAGAGGTATTGACATGATCAAAGAGGATTTTGAATTACCAGACAGATTGGTAACAGCCAGGTTTAACACCTTGTTTACCAGATCAGCTCACAGATGGTACATCAAAATAAGACAAGCACATGGACACCAGAGTTGGACTTGGTGGAAACCCCAAATCATCAACAAATGGGCAAATGATGCTTGGAGGTTTAAAGTTGAAACAGCCTTTGAATCTGCCAAATTTAATGCTGATAAAGACAAAGCTTTACCATGGTTTTGCCAACAAAAGGACAGATTAACAGCATTATATCCTGACATGTCAGAATTTATGATCCATAGAAAAATTCTGAGACAATGTGGAGGTGACTTAGAGCATGCTGTCAAAAGCAGGACTACTGAAAAATCTTCAGCAGAGGACATTATCAATATACTAGAAGAAGTAACCACCAGAACCAAAATTGGTTCTGGTAGGGTGAATCTCAAAACAAGGTTTAATACACCTTGGAAAGATTCTGTGGACAAAAACCCCAAAGAAAATTCTAGTAATATTAAATATAAATCTGCAGATACAGTCAGAAAATGCCATATTTGCCAAAGCACCACTCATTTAGCCAATACATGTCCAATAAAGGGGAAAATCAATGAAATTAACATTGAAAAGGGACCAGATGTTGAAAAAGAAGACATAATTGAAGACAATTCAGATGATAAGTCATCTATATTTTCTGAATCTTCTAAAGATATAGAAAAAATCAATGCCACTTTTGACATCATGGAATCTTATTCCCACTTACCACAATTGAGCAATGGTCAAGTTGATTTATCAAAAGTTCAAGATGCACAACTTATGAAGACAAAACCAAACAGAGGAAAAGTTATACAGCTGGTAATTCCTGTATAACAGAAGTGGTGATTGACAACAAGCCCACCAAACTTTTGCTTGAACCAGGAGCCTTCTGCTCTTGTGTTGGAAAATCTTTTCTTAAGACTTGTGTACCAAATTAAGAAGACCAATTGTTACCAATTGATGGTATAAAATTCAACAGTGCAAGTAACCCAATGAAAGCATTAGGAATCTTTGACACCAATGTCATATTCCCACACATAAATGGGAATTTAAGGATCACAGTTAAATTTGTTGTTATGGAAAATTGCTCTAGTACCCATTTTATATTGGGAAATGACTATTTAATCATGTATGGGATAGATTTACATAATAACAAAGACAGATACTTTACTATTGGAGACAATAAGCGCCAAAAATTTGCCTTTTTACCATTTAAAAGACAAATTACAGTAAACAAAGTATCACCAGTCAACTTAGAGTTATGGAAATTCACGTCTGAACAGTTAAATGAGGCTGAAATAAGCCTTCATCTGACTGATAAACAAGAAAATGAACTTTCTTCCCTTTTGTATGACCACAGGGGAGCATTTGCTACAGACAAAGAACCTCTAGGAGCAATTTTTGGTCATGAAGTTGACATCATTCTTAACATTGAGAGACCTTCTCCACCACTCTTAAGAAGACCTGCGTATCCAGCAAGTCCAAAATCAAGAGAAGCTCTAGAAATTAATATCAAAGAACTTCTGGACCTTGGTGTATGAGAAAATTAGGCCACAATGAAGAGGTATAAATAACTACACCAGTCATAGTGGCATGGCATAATGGAAAATCCAGAATGGTTGGGGACTTTAGAGCTCTGAACACTTACACAGTTCCAGACAGATACCCAATACCAAAAATCCAAATTGCCTTACTCAAATATCTCAAGCAGTGTATATAACCACTATGGATGCCCTTAAAGGATTCCATCAAAATGTGGTGACACCAAGAGCAAGAAAATACTTGAGAATTATTGTTCATTGTGGAGTGTATGAATACTTGAGGATGCCCTTTGGTATCAAAAATGAACCTTCACACTTCCAAAGAATGATGAATGAAATCTTCCCTGAAGAACTCTCAGAGGGATGGCAATCATTTACATTGATGACATTATTGTCTGTTCCAAGACTTGGGAGGAGCACATGTACAGATTATCCAGAGTGTTGACAAAACTTCAATCAGTAAACATGAAAATCTCCTTGAAAAAATGTCATTTTGGATTTAAAGAACTTAAAGCACTAGGACATGTTGTATCTGGTTTGTCCCTTTGAATTGACAAAAACAAAGTTGCAGCAGTATTGCTAAAGCCCATGCCTCAGAAAAATAAGGAAATTCAGTAATTCGTAGGTTTTGCAGGATATTACAGGCAACACATTAAAGATTTTGCATCCATATCAAGACCACTTTATAAATTGTGTGACAAAGACACAGTATTTGAAATGACTGTTGACAGAGTCAAAGCTTTTGAATCTCTAAGAGAAGCCTTGACCACTTCCCCACTCTTACTGATGCCAGACTTGAAATTGCCTTTCAAACTGTATATTGATGCATCAGGGGATGGGCTAGGTGCTGCACTTCACCAAGTTCAGATCATAAATGATAAACCTGTAGAAGGACCCATATGTTTCATATCCAGGAAAATCAAACTAACTGAAGCCAGATATGGAGCAAGTCAGATGGAATGTCTATGCCTTGTCTGGGCCTTGGAAAAGTTGAACAACTTCTTAGAGGGATGTGTTTTTGAGGTGATAACAGATTGTACAGCTGTCAAATCACTTTTGAACATGAAAACACCCAACAGACATATGCTCAGATGGCAAATAGCCATACAAGAATACAGAGGCAATATGACTATTGTTCATAAGGATGGGAATATTCAGAATAATGCAGATGGACTAAGGAGATGGCCATTACCAAATAATATTGATAATCCTGCTTATGTGCCAGAAGAAGCTTCACCACAAATTCCAATAGAAGGAATAAGTGTTACAGACTTGAACACCACCTTCTTTGAAGAAGTCAGAAGTAGCTACACTCAAGATAACAATTGCAGCATTCTATGACAATTACTTAACAAAGACTGTAAAGACAACTCTCTAATACATGCCTTGGATGAAGTATGGAGAAAAGCTTATGATGAAGGAAGATTTCACCTACTGGATGGTATAATTTACCACAGAACCAAGCACACATGTGTCATGACAGTTGTAGACAGGTCATTAATCAATCTTGTACTGAAAGAATGCCATTATAGTCCCTTTTCAGGACATCTGTCTGAAGACAGAACAAGAGAGAAAGTAAAGACCTGCATATGGTGGCCAATGTGGCAGAACAATGTTGCAGAGTATTGCAAAACCTGTGACAGATGCCAAAAAGCAAATAAATTCACTAGCAAGAGACTTGGAAATATGATAAAAATCCAAGAACCAAGCAGACCTTGGGAAATTGTCCATATGGATTGTGTAACTGGCCTACCACCAGGAGGTGACAGAAGCTATAATGCTTGCCTAGTAATTGTGGACAGATTTAGTAAAACTCCAATCTTTTTACCATGTCACAAAGATGATACAGCCATGGATACAGCTCTTCTGATATGGAATAGAGTAGTGTCATGGACTGGGATATTTACAAATATCATTAGTGATAGGGATACTAAATTCACTTCAGCACTATGGACAAATCTTCACCAATCATTTCGCACTAAACTGTCTTTCTCTACAGCCTACCACCCACAAACTGATGGCCTGGCTGAAAGTATGATCCAAACCTTAGAGGACATGGTGAGAAGAATTTGTGCATATGGCCTTGAATTCCAAGATTGTGACGGATTTACCCATGATTGGTGTACTCTGTTGGCAGAACTGGAATTAGAATATAAAATATCAATCCATTGCAGTACCAATCAGACTCCTGCTGTTCTAGAAAAAGGATGGAACCCCAAGTTACCCCAAGATTCCTTGAGGAAAGTCTTAATTCAAATACATCCCACAGCTGCTAGATTCAAAGAAATGCTAGACAAAGCTAGAAAGCATGCAGTAAAGCTCATGGAGGACACTTTTGCATATGCTAAAGACAAATGGGATAAATCACATGCAACTCCAGATTTCAAAGTGGGGGACCTAGTACTTGTATCCACCACTAACTTCAATAAAATCAAAGGATGTAAAAAGTTGAAAGACTCCTTTTAAGGACCTTTTGTGATTAAGGCCCTCCATGGAGAAAATGCTGTTGAAGTATAGTTATCTGAAGAACTTAGGAATAAGCATCCTACATTTCCAGTAAGCTTGATAAAGCCATATAAATCTAGTGATGATGAGAAATTTCCCGTGAGGAATAAGATTCCCCAAGTTATACCTCCTATTGAGACATCTGGTACTAAGAAAATTACCAAAGTTCTTAAAGAAAGGAAATTAAGAACCAAGAAAGTAAGGGAATACCTTGTTAGGTACAGTGACCCAACTTGTGAAGATGAATGGCCAGAAGAAAAAGATATACCAGAAGCTACCAAACTCCTCAGAAGATTCAGACACACTAGAAATATCAATATTACAAAGTAATATTCTTTTTTAGGGGGAGGGAGTGTGAGCCTTAGAGGTAATTTCATATACCCAAAAGACCACAAATACAAAAATAACATATTAATATAAATAAAATAAATTTATTTATATTATTAAAATAAAAATCAAACTATAAATAACAAATTATATTAAAAATAAAAAAATTAATTACAATTTAAAAATAAAAATACATTAAATTTTGTCAGTGTAAAATTACATTTATACTCGAAAAAATTAAGTCAAATTGAAATTTTAACAAACTTGTGAAAAATTAAATAAATTTGGAAAAAAGTTAAATAAAAATTATAATAACTTTTTATCCAATAAATAAACATATAAAAGTTTTTTCACCATTGGATTCCTCATAAAAAATCAGGTGGGGTCACCTCTGAGTGAAATTCTTGTAACTCAACTCTAAATAAGCTTAAATTAAGTTTTTAGTATTTTCAATACAAAAGTTGAAAATCCTGAAAACTTTAATTTAATTCACACCACATGTGGTGTTAACCATCAATTTTTGTGTTAAAATTAAGGTGTTGTGTTTAGTTTAGAAGTTATGAGGAATTGAAGTATTTTCAATTGAATTCAATTGAAATGTCAAAATGTGTGCGTGTATTACATAAGTGAAATTTGATTTACATATGAGGTGTCAATTATTACTGTATTGTACTGTACAATTGAATTGAATTACATATGTAAATTATAAGTATTATACATGATGAGGAATTAAAGGAAAAATAAATTGGAAAGATTAAATTTGGGGGGGAAAAGGAACTCCAGCTCTAAGGGGGAGCTAGACCCCCAAAATCCTTTCTGACAGGCTGGGGATGTCAAAATTCACACAAAAGTTCATCACTTTTGGCCTGGAATTGAGTTACAGGGTGTGTGGACTCAATTGATGATGAGGGTTTGATACCAACTGGCATAGTTTTAGCTGTTGCCAAGAGGGTAAAACTACCCTTAAGATAAAACAATTATAGTAAAAACGATTTTAACTGGTTTCTAAGCCTCTGACACACATCTTGACGTGCTTTGAAGGCTCTAGGCCTGGTATTTCTATAGTAATGGCTGATTTAAGGGTCTAAAATGGCTAAAAATGGCTTAAACCAGCCTTTTTTGGTCTAAACCAGCGTTAAATGATGCCATAATTGGCTTTTCTGTTGTCAGACTGTTTTTCACGACTGACAAGAGTAAATTTTTCTTTTGGAGTAAGAGAATTGATGGCTATAAAAGAATGTCTTCTTTGCCCCACTTTTCTCTTCATGTTAGAATCTTTTCCTTTTATAATTAGTTTAAACATTGTTAAACCAATCAATAGGAGATTCCAACCACCTTTATTAAATCATTTTTAAACCTCTCACCCACGTGAAAAAATCATTATAACATTGTTTGTAACTTTTATAATCATTTTTACCCCTGAACCACCCCAAAAGTGAATTAAAGCATCTTTCATCAATGTCAACTTTGTCACTTTGTTTTCAAATTCACTCTGGTCACTTTTGGGCATGTTTTCTCTTTAATATTCTTTTTAAACACTTTGTTCTTTAATTAATTGCTTGCAGTTCTTTGCTCAATTCATTCCAATTGAAATTGCTCGTGAAGAAATTTCTTTTGTAGCCTTAAAATATCTCTTGTAGAGTATTTTTTGGATAAATTTTTATTGTTGGTAAAACAATAAATCTTTATAATATTATTTTTTCATACTAATAAAGTTATAAACAAGAAAATTGGCGTATTTTCTCTTAAAAATAATATTCTTTACTATTTTTAATTGATTTTTACCTTATACAAATTTTGAGGACAGGAAAAGTACTTGACTTTTAATCAAAGTTTCATATCCACACCTTACAACAATCAACATGTATAGCAGTGAACTGTTTGTTGATATTGCAAACCAGCTGTATTGGCATAGCATACCTTATATGTAAGCCATCAGTAGGATTGAAATAAAGAATAATGATTCAACAGCTTACCTTTTTTTCCAATAAAAATATTCTTCACCATCATTGGGAGGAAGTTGTGATAATAGTATGAGACTCCCATGAATAAACCCAATGCACCCAGGGAAGCCTTCTGCTTGCATTACTTGAGACATCTCTCTCCGTTGTTCTATTGTTGGCCACACAATCACTTTGCGCTTTAACTTCATTAATATCTGGATGACTCTTTGAGTGTACAACACAATAGCCCCATGGCTAATTCCAAACATCATTCCAATCTTTCCCAAAGCGGCCCCATTGCCATTTGATCCTAGCCTTGATAATGCCACAGCCAATTGGATGGCAGGATTGCATTTTTTCTTTTGTGATGAGTTTTGAAAGGTTTTATCAGCTTGAATTTGTGCAACCAATTTTTCAAATGATTTATGTGTGGTCCTACATAGCTGTTGAAACTTTTCAGATGATAATGTTTGTAAATCATTCATTGTATACATGTAATGTGATGCATATCTTCTATGAGGATTGATGTATCTTTGGGAGGTGATCATATCTAATGAGATTATATCTTCCTCGATATCAGAATAACTATCAGAGTTGAGTGCATCAATGAGCTGTAGTTAGTTTAACGTCTGAAGTAAAGGTAACCTCTTTGATGCTTTGGGCATGTTAAATGAAGAAAAGGCCTGTATTAAATGTAATTTAGAATCCAATCCTTTATTAAGTGATCAGTGTATTCAGATTTTATGCAAGAGAAGTAAAGCTATATGCAATTCAACATGCCCTTACTGAGTTGTGTGTCTTAAACATGTGCATTTATGGGCAGCTAAAGGTGGGATTTTATTATCACAACATGGGATTTGGTACCAAAAAACCTGGGTTTTTGTACCTTAAAATACCACACTTCTTGAGGTGTGGGATTTCTGAAATCCCAAAAAATTAATGCAGCATTTTGGCAAAAAAAACCCAGGATTTTGAGTGTGGGATTTGGTAACTTTGACACCTCCCAATAAAGAGAAATTATTATAATAAGAGAGAATAGCCTACTTTTGATGCTTAATATAATGATTTTGGAAGAATTTATGCCAAATAAAGTAAATACAACTTATTTAAATTTTATTTACAAATAAAAATAAAAGAAATTACAAATTTCCTTGATTTTACGTGGAAATGAGATTTTTAAGAGAATTATAACAAAACAACTGAAAAATTGAAGAAATCACATCAAAAATGATGATTATAATAAGGATTACCTTTGTTATTTGTTCATATAAAAGATTTTATATATAAAGAATAAAGATTTTACCTTTTGATTTTATTGTTTTATTGTTTTGATGTCTCTGAGGGGAAAATAGAGTGAAAAGAGCTATATTTATAGTGAATACCGCCCTTCTAGAGTCCAGTGGGATTCTAATATACGTGTACAAATGGTATCCACTGGAAATGATCAGTATTTAAAAGCTTAGTGATGATTACGTCATGATCAAACCATCTTATCGCATTATTATGCTGTTATTTAGAGAGATTACTATAACACTAAGTTTGATGACATCATAGCCTTGGAAGAAGCCTAATATTTGTTGATTTCTTATTATTAATCATAATATAACAGTATTAACCAGTTTTATCACTTATATAACTGTTAAACTTAAAATAAGATTACAGTCAGTGATCATAAATGATCAATTTTAAGCTTAAAATTTGATCATTGATAACTTTGAAGTTATACACGCTAAAGATATTCTGAGAGTGAATTCTAATAGCTTGGAATGCCACTTGTAAACTTCCAAGAGCAATTTATTGCATAATCAAAACCCTCTTGTTGATGATTTTTCTTGTATCTCATCTTTTCTGTCGAAATTCAATATTTTAAGCTTCAAAGCTTTATTTCAAGGGGTTATAGCTTGAATATTAGGATAAAAACTATATCAAAATTCACGTATGAGCTAGTAGAGTCTGTATATCTACTTTTGTAAGTTTGGACCACTTTCACAACAAAGTGGTCAACAGCTCAAGTAATTTTGTTCAATAAACCCTTACAAGTTATAACCTCATTTATAACTTTTCAAATGAAGGTCATATATGTGCTATTACAGTGATTAGGCTGTGACTTTATTGTTGGATTAACTCTCTATCATCTATATCTCAAGAGATATTAGCTAAAAACCATGAATGTATGCATTGACCAAAAAGTGGATATATTCAGCTTATTTGCTCAAGTAATGACTTTAAAGAATTATTATATTATTGTTTTATGTGTAATTATTCATGGGGAATCCAATGGCACAATTTATTTAACCCATTGTTACATTGGTTTCTGAGTTAAATAAGATTTTGTGTTGTTTTTAGGGTATTATTACTTATTATTCAGTAATTATTGACTTTACAGATATGCCATAAAGATGATATATGTGTATTTTACCATGGGGAATCTAATGGTGTAATCTATTTTACATTTTTACTAATTATATTCTAATTTAATTCAGAGTTTATACCTATTTATGGCATTTTCACTAGCTTTAAGATAATAATTATGAGTATAATTATTATAAAGTTTTTCTTGTGACTTTTTTGGATATGTCATCATATCACAAAGTCTCACAGTGAAGCATCCCAACCTCATCTCATGCACACATATTTTTCTGCATCTCCACTGTATACTCAACATAAATATTTATGGCCTGCCTAATCAGCTCAGCAGCTTACCATGCTTACGCTGCTTCACTGCCCTCTCATGTTCTAAATTTTCTATCCTATTCTCACACTATCTGCTAATAAAAAATTTCAGCTGACCATTTTTATGTGTACCCAAAATGCTGGCTTGCACAAGACCGCCTACAAACCTCATCTGTATGCCATCCTGACGCATCCACACCCCCACCTCATCATCTCTGCAGCTTACCATGCTTATGCTCCTGCACTGCCTTAATTTTTTTAATTTCCCATCCTTAGGCTCATGCAATTAATTGCTTCTGCACTGAGGGCTGTTCATTTCCCCAATTGAACATTCATACACCCATGGAAAAATTTTCTTATGCATCATTTCCATTTTCAGCCACCTCCTGTTACACCAAATAATCCCCAATTCCCAATCACCAATGCTATCCCTCAATTTGATATGAGTGAAATTCCATCATAGTAAGTGTTTATATACAAAGAGTAAAGTGGATTGTTGGAATAAATGATGAACCAAATCACAGACATATGCTGAGTGACCTTCTCTTGCAACATCTTCTGGGGGAATTGGAGGAATATTCACAATGTTGTGGCTATGGTTGAAATCATGAGACTTGCAAAATCAAAATGATAAGTGGACTATTTAAAACTCAAATTTTGTCTTCTGTTTGTACAACAAAACCATTTTATTTCATATCATTAAAATGGAACACTTTGCTTATTGCTAACCTCATGGGGGTTGAATAGTTCAAAAATTTCCTTTAGTATTTTTCTCACTACGAAATTTTATTCAATTTCTCACAGGGAAGTGATTTCCTTTTAATGAGAGGAAATAATTTGCAACCCATCAAATCTTTTAATTTCCTAACAGATCATATTTTTCAAATCCATTACAAGCTCAATATATATTTATCAAAGGTTCCAAGCCTGTTTATCAAATCATTTCTTTTGGTGAGCTTGTGGTTCTAAAATATTTTTTTCTATAAAACTCACTAACTATTGAGCTTATTTCAATTTATATTCAACTTCTTTCAAACTTTTTCAGATTCTCCATTATTTCATTACCTAAAAAATAATCAATGAAGAAGATCTTGAATTTAATTTACTTCCACCACTCCCATAAGTCCTGCCTTTTTTCATAAATTTTGATCTTTTCATTCTACAATTTTCAATAAAGTTATCAATCAACTTTTCACTATCTATTTGCTCAACAAACTACCTTGGCTATGCCCCAAACCATGGGAAATTCAAAATAATTCAATGAACTATGAACTTCAGCCCCAGAGAGTCAAAGTGAAATCTTTGATATGATCATTAGTAATTAATTATGAATTGAAGTAGAGATCCTGGAACATGAAAATAATCAAGTTGCACCAGCTCTTCCAGAATGTGAGTGTGTGCTTTGAGGTATATTTTACATACCCAAATAGGCCACAATTATCTTGAACAGAAATTTTGAATTATGCATAACTCATAAGTCATGCATATATCCAAAATTAATCATTTTTGATTTCAGAAAATATGAATAAATTTTTATTTAGTAAGTAAATCCATGGATTTAAGGTCAGATCTGGATTCTACACAAAACTTCACCTAGGATAGCTCCATAGAGTGAATAAGCTCAAATTAACTCTTTGAGGTGGTAAAATGGAAAATACTTCAATACCACATCATCAATACCACATAAAAGATCCATAAAAAATTTTGTTTTTCTTAATTTCACGCCAAAATAATGGGAAAGTGAGAAATCCCATGTTACATATACACTAAGAATAGTGTTATTCATGTTTAGAGCACTTAATATCATGGTATTCTTACATGGACGTTTGGTACACCGATAGTGGATATCTCACTTTAAGCTTAAATTTCTATTTTGACGTAAAAAATAAGCAAGGGGGACAAAAGACATCAAAGAGAGCCAGGGTACCCAACTTCTGAGGGCTCAGAGACCTGGATAGCTCCAAAGCTTGTATCCATGGCTGATCTTGGCCTAATTGGTAAACTAGAACCTTTTGGGAACTTGCTTACCATGTCACAACTACTGTAAATCTTAAGAAAAAAGCAAATAACCTGCTATTTTGACGTGCCAAGGAGGTGAAAAGCTACTTAGACTCCTGTAACCATGTCAGTTCTTAATGATTCTCCATGGATAAGCCCCAAAAGAGTAATTAAAACCCTTTTTGGACTTGTATCAATTGCATTACCTCCTAGCAACCAGTGAAACTCTGATATTTGCAATTCTACGTAGAAATGAGGTAAAAACTTCAAAAATTCATTAAAAATACAGTTCTTGATGAATATTTCTGAATACTTCAGGACCAATGGAGAACTGTATTATCTATGGTAAAACCAAAAGGAATCACAGTTTTAGTAGTAAAATTCAACGTTTTACTTACCGTCCATTTTTGATTATTCTATGTGAAGCACTGAATCTTCAAAAATTTACAGTAATTACAACCTGTGATAAAATTGGCAATAACATTGATAACTTTGAGAAATCAATGATTCTTTTGGAATAAAAGAAGATTTACAGATGTTACACCTTTTATTCTTAACCATATTGGGGTTGGTAGTCACGTAAAAGCATCAATTAAGTAATTATGATAATCTTACGTGACAACAGATGATGCAATCAATAATAAAAAAGGGTTTATTGTTTTCTCACTCACTGGATTTTCAGTTTTCTCTATGGAATGCCTCTGTGAGCTGTTGTTGACTTAAAAGAGGCCTCTTCTTGCTGTTTTTTCCACATTATCATCTTATTATCAATTTAATTCATTATTACCAACAAGTAAGTATTAGGTATAGCTATTCTTAAGTGTTTTGAATCTTTCAAGATCAATCAGAAAGGCGTGAAATCATAGAATACAACTATATATTGTTGTAATACTGTTATAAATCCATTTTGATCCTTAAAGTCCACAATTCTACGTCAAATCTCTGCATCTTATCTTTCAAAAAGTTCTTTGGAATATTAGTGAGTGATTTATTTTTAATTGTTAAAGTTTTCTCTAAAATTAGTTTTCTTCAAGAATTACTATTATAATTGTTCTCGCAAAAGATAATTATATATTCAAATAATTTTATTATTTTAATGAAAGAATTTTTATTATTAAAATCTTCTTGTAATTGATTCTTATAGACAACTACTTGCTCACTGTTAAAATCACTAGTAGTGTTTAACACGTGAAAGAAATAATTCTTTAATTATTTAATTGTGGTTATAATA
This sequence comes from Austropuccinia psidii, assembly GCA_023105745.1. Classification (NCBI taxonomy): domain Eukaryota; kingdom Fungi; phylum Basidiomycota; class Pucciniomycetes; order Pucciniales; family Sphaerophragmiaceae; genus Austropuccinia; species Austropuccinia psidii. The sequence goes on along the minus strand of JALGQZ010000007.1, from coordinate 29,377,832 downwards.
AAGATTTTTTATTCTATTTCATAATAAAAGTCATAGTATTGTTGATTAATAGTAATATTATCATCAGTTTCATAGACACATCTTACATTTGGGGGCCTGGATGTGTTTTTTGAACCTTGTACCCTTAATTAATATATTTTTGAGTTCTAAAATATATTAATTAAATAATTTTTTTCTTTCATTTTAAAGTTGAAATAATTCTTATTTTTGAAATTGTTTTTGAAATCTTTTTCATTGAGGAATTTGGTTTAATTTTATACTGTTTTTACACATGGCTTTTTCACATCCAAAAACTTATACAATTATTCTTTGAGTTACTCTGAATTAATTTTCATTCAAAAATCTTAAATTTTAATTTTTTTTCTTTAAAAAGAATAGTTTTTTTAATATTAAAAAATATAAAACTTATAAAAAATCTTTAAAAATATTTTAAAAAGTATAAAAAATAATTTTTTCTCTTTTATAATCAATTTTAGTGTCTTTAATCAAATACTGTGCAGCTGGCAACAGACTCAGTAAGAGATATATCACTAGTCCAGAATCTTCAGAAGCAGAATCTGAAGACAGTATTGAGGTGCAAATTGCTAAAAGAGGCACCTTATTTAAATCAGAAAAAGCTAAATTACCACCAAAAGGTGTGTATTTTATCTTATATTTCACCTTTTATCTTTAAATTGACGTGAAAATGGTGCATACCAGAAATGGAAGCAACTATTCAGTCCAACCAGATGGATGTGGACAAGGAAGAGGCAATACCAAATCCAGAAGTGCCAAGCCTTCCACAAGAAAGACATATTTGGAGGATGCCAGAGTTGCCCCCCATTCCCCAAGGTCTGTACCAACAGATTTTGATGTGAATTCTGAGCCTGAACTCATTTGTAAGATGTGACTATGAAACTGGTGATAATATTACTATTAATCAACAGTACTATGTCTGTTCTTATGAAATATAATAATAAAATATTATTATAACCACAATTAAATAATTAAAAAAAAATTATTTCTTTCACGTGTTAAGCACTACTAGTGATTTTAACAGTGAGCAAGTAATTGTCTACAAGAATGAATTACAAGAAGATTTTAATAATAAAAACTTCTTTATTAAAATAATAAAATTATTTTAATATATAATTATCTTTTGCAAGAATAATTATAAGGATAATTCTTGAAGAAAACTATTACTAGAGAAAAACTTTAAGAATTAAGAATAAATGACTCACTAATACTCCAAAGAACTTATTGAAAGGTAAGAGTAGAGAAATTTGACGTGGAATTGTGGATTTAAGGGATCAAAAGGATTTATAATAGTATTACAACAGAATATAGTTGGATTCTATGATTTCACGTCTTTCTGGATGATTTTGAAAGATTTAAAAACACTTAAGAATAGCTTTAACTAATACTTACTTGTTGGTAATAATGATTTAATAAATTAATAAGATGATCATGAGGAAAAAACAGCAAGAAGAGGCTTCTTTTAAGTCAACAACAGCTCACAGAGGCGTGCCATGGAGCAAACTGAAAAACCAATGAGTGAGAAAACAATAATCCTTTTTGGATTAATGATTGCATCATCTGTTGTCACGTAAGATTATCATAATTACTTAATTGATGCTTTTACATGACTACCAACCCCAATATGGTGAAGAATAAAAGGAGTAACATCTGTAAATCTTCTTTTATTCTAAAATAATCATTGATTTCTCAAAGTTATCAATGTTATTGCCAATTTCATCACAGGTTGTAATTACTGTGAATTTTTGAAGATTCAGTGTTTCACGTAGAATGGTCAAAAATGGACTGTAAGTAAAACTTTTAATTTTACTAGTAAAACCATGATTCTTTTTTGTTGTACCATAGATAATACAGTTCTTCATTGGTCCTGAAAGTTTCAGGAAGATTCATTAAGAATTGTATTTTTAATGAATTTTTGAAGTTTTTACCTCATTTCTACGTATAATTGCAAATAGCAGTATTTTGCTGGTTGCTATGAGGTAAATCAATGAATATGGATCCCAAAAGGGTTTAATTACTCTTTTAGGGTCTAGTCATGGAAAGTCATCAAGAATTGACGTGGTTACAGGAGCCTAAGTAGCTTATTACCTCCTTGGCACGTCAAAATAGCAGGTTATTTGCTATTTTTCTTATAATTACAGTAGGTGTAACTTGGTAACCAAGTTCCCAAAGAGTTTTAGTTTACTAATTGGGCCAAGATGAGCCATGGATCCATGCTCTGGAGCTATCCACGCCTCTGAGGCCTCAGAAGTTGGGTACCCTGGCTCTCTTTGATGTCTTTTGTCCCCCTTGCCTAATTTTTGCGTCAAAATAGTAATTTAAGCTTAGTGAGATATCCACTATGGGTGTACCAAAAGTCCATGTAAGAATACCATAAAATTAAGTGCTCAAAACATGCATAAAACTATTCTTAGTGTATATATAACATGGGATTTCTCACTTTCCCATTATTTTGGCTAAAAATCAAGAAAAACAAAAATTTTCACGGATCTTTTATGTGGTATTAATGACATGGTATTGAAGTATTTTCCATTTTACCACCTCAAATACTTAAATTGAGCTTATTCACTCTATGGAGCTACCCTAGGTGAATTTTTGTGTAGAATCCAAATCTGGTCTTAAATCCATGGATTTACTTACTCAATAAAAAGTTATTCATCTTTTCTGAAATTGAAAATGATGAATTTTGGATATATGCATGACTTATGAGTTTTGCATAATTCAAAATTTCTTTTTAAGATAATTGTGGCCTATTTGGGTATGTAAAATATACCTCAAGGCTCACATTCTGTAACAACCATCCATCAGGGGTAAGGGTATTCATTCATACACCCACTCAAACACCTCAAATCAGCAAATCCAGTATCTGCATCAGCAGTCAGTTTCAGCAATCTTCATTCTGAAACATGCATACAGTTTGGTACATCAATACAGCCTGTCAATACTTGTACAGGATGGATTCACCCAATACAGTTTCAATACACCAGTATGAAACTGTATGATCACTCAAATACACCACACCTCTTGTACAGGTCCTGTACAGCTGTACAGGACCTGTATTGGCCAGACTCAAGTCAACAATCAATTATTCTCATGAAAATTCTTCTCTGGATGAGGGCTGGTGATTCTCACATATACCAGCCCCTCTTTCTCCCCCCTGGGGACTTTTCCCCAGTTAATTAATTTAGTTGATTTATTATTAACTGAATATTCTTATCCTTATATTTTGGGTATTATATTTATTTAATCTTAAGTTAGTCTTTGCCTCTTTTCTTTCTTCGCCTGTACAGTATGAGTTGGGTGGCCATATCCTTATTAACCCTTCTCTTTCCATTCTGACAGGTTGAAACAGTGGACTTGGGCTTGTTTGTGGTTGGCTCTTCTATTTTCTTCTTCTTATTTCTTTTGTTGCTGCTTTTCTTATATTCATCCTTTTAGTAATTCATCTTTAACACTCTTAAGTGTATCTCATCTTATCCTATCCTTGAGCCCTCCATAAGTGAGTCCCAGTTTACTGAGTGCCAGGCCCTCTTCACTTCGAAGAGCCCCTGTGACATTAAATTAATTAACTCATATTTGATTCTTTCTTTTCATTCATTTATATTCATTTCCTCTCATTCATCAATTATGACCTTTTCATGATTTTATGATTTTTATGATTTTTTATGAATTTCCATTCTCTTATCAATTTTCATCTCATTCTTTTCATCCTCATGAAAATTGATTCTTTTCCTTTCTTAATCATTGCTGACCATTTCATCACTTCATTTTATTTTTATCAAATCAAATTTTCTCTGTGTTTTTATTCAGGTCTTATTCAGGAGTAATTGATTGGTCATTTGATTGGTTTATTCATTGGGATTCATTGGTTGATTGGTTATTGATTCAGGATTTCATTTGGATTATTGACTGACTTTTGAACTCTCAAGATATTGATTGATCCTCAAGAATTGATTTTGATTATTGATTTGATTTAACTCATCAAGATATTGAATTGATTTCTGAAGATTTTGAACTGAATGATTGATTCCTCAAGACTTGATTTCATATTGAAGACACTTATTGATTGATATTTGATTTGAATTGATTGTTGATTGATTGAATTGATTTGATTGTTGATTGAATTTGATTCCTCAAGATTTGAATTGATTCCTCAAGATTCATCAAGATTTTATCGTGATTGATTTGGCCAAATCTGATTATTCTTCTTAATACCATCAAGTTACTTTAATTCTTTTCATAATGCCAGTTCAGCATAGCCCCCCAGCCAAGAATACTAGATCCCAGAAAATTCCAGCTGTTCTCACTCCTACAGCAAGGGCTCCTCTTGACCGCACACCATCAGTTCATCAACTGAGTGCAAATTTGGACAGAGGACCACCAATGGAAGGAGCAGCACCCTCAAGAAGAGGTGGAATGAAATCTAGAAGATCAAGATCCTTTTCTGGACTTTTGGGTGGCTACCCTGGCATGTCTGAAGGTGCAAGAGCAAGATTAGGGGAAGTTGAAGATGAAGAGGGGGAAGAGTCTGTGGAAGAGGATGATTCTGGGGAAACTGAAGTGGCAGATGCCTTGGCAAATGCTCCAGTGGTGCCTCAGGGTTCTAATCTAGCCCTTTCTAGTCAACCTCTTGTCTCTCAAACTGACCCAAGTCTCCTCAAGATGATGGAGCAGATGACTCAATTCATGGGACAACTCACTCAAGCAGTTGCCCCCAGGGACAATTCCAAAGCCCCTGCTTTCAAGACTCCATCCATGAAGGCACCTGATTCTTTTGATGGTACTCAAGCTCATAAGTTGAGAGGATTTATCCAATCCTGTCAACTAATTTTCCATAATGATCCAGCAAACTTCTTCTCTGACAGGAAGAAGGTTTTGTACTCAACTTCTTTTCTTACTGGTAGAGCTGGCAAATGGATTGAACCTTACCTCTCAAATATTTCCAATGAAGACCCTTCCTACCTCCTCAATAATTGGCCCTTGTTTGAATCTCAGTTATTCACTCTGTTTGGTGACCCCAATGAAGTCAGGAAAGCTGAACAAGAGTTGGACAATTTGAGGATGAAGGAAAGTGGTCATGTTTCCTTGTACATAGCAGATTTCAGAAGCTTAATGTCAAGAATTGGAGATTGGTGGGAAAGAGCTTATATCCATGTTTACAGAAGAGGATTGGCATCAAGATTATTGGATCAGTTGGCTTCTCACCCTGGAACTTTTGATACTCTTCAAGAACTTATGGATGTCACTCTAGAATTAGACACAAGATATCATGAGAGGCAGAAGGAAAAGGGTGGCAATCAAGAAAAGAAGCCTCCAGTCATTGGATCCAATCAATCTAGGCCTCCTCAAAACTCATCTTCAAAGAGGCCTCACCAGAAGAAGAACAAGAAGGGCAAGCAATTCCAATCTTCAAAGGACAAGCCCCATGCTGCTCTCCTCAATAAGGACAATAAACTAATCGGTTCTGAAAAGGAGAGGAGGATTAAAGAGGGGTTGTGTACTTATTGTGGTGGAAAGCACCCAATTGAAAAATGCTTCAAGAGACCTCAGAACAAGCCTGGGTCATCATCAAGAGGCTTCCCTAGCAAGCAGGGAAAAGCCTGAGTGGGAATCATGATGTGTTCAATGGTTCTCACTTATTTCCTTCAAGAGCACAATTGTGCACTCTGAATACTAGTGTCAAGAAATCTTTAAAGTTTCTTATTTTCTCTTCTGTCTCTGATATTTTTTATAGTATTCTCATTGATTCTGGTGCTACAAACTCTTTTATTGCAAAGAATTTTGTTCTCAAGTACTCATTGACTCTGTCAGAGCTCCCTGAAAAGATTCCTCTTTTCATTTTGGATTCTAATGAATCCCCTGCCTTGTTCATCACCCATTATACCAAGTGGGTAGTTGACTTGCCTTCCTTCCCAAGCTTTGAATGGGATTTCTTTATCATAGATTCACCCAAAGGAGAAGACCTGATATTGGGCTATGATTTCCTTTACCATTTCAATCCCATTATTGATTGGAAAAATGGATTGATCACCTATGATTCTAATCATAAGGATTCTAGTGGTATTATTCCTTCTACTAGTAATGACTTAGCCACTGCTGTCAACAGTGTTGCTCTGGCTGGTGAACTTAAGACACCTTCCATCCCTTCTTCTGTCCATATCCCTTCCATAATTCCCTCTCAGTCATTACTTCCATCAAGAGATGAAGTCTTCAAAGAGATAAAGGATGTTGGAGAAGATGTTGCCATATCTTCACTTCATCTCTTCCAAGGGGATATGGACCTTCCTCCCTTATCTTTTCATGCATCCCTGGAGGAGCAGTGGGATGAGGAGGAAGAGCCAGAAGAAATTGAAACTGTGTTGAAGGTTGTTCCTCCCGCTTATCACCAATATTTGGATGTATTCTCCAAGGTGAAAGCAGAGAAACTTCCTCCACACCGCGCCTGTGATCACCATATCGAATTGGAGGGTCTTCTACCTCCAATTGGTGTTATCTACTCATTATCAAATCAAGAGTCAGAAACACTGCGGGCCTACATTTCAGAGAATGTAGAGAAAGGTTTCATCAGACCAAGCTCCTCTTCAACAGGAGCACCTGTCCTTTTTGTCAAGAAAAAGGATGGAGGTCTTTGTTTGTGTGTTGACTACCGCAAACTCAATGCTGTCACTAGGAAGAACAGATACCCTGTTCCTCCTATGAACCAGCTTCTTACCGTATTCAACGGTTCCACTATCTTCTCCAAGATAGATTTGCGTGGTGCATATAACCTTCTGAGAATCAAAGAGGGGGATGAGCACTTAACTGCCTTTAGAACCAAATATGGTAGTTATGAGTATTTGGTCATGCCATTTGGTTTGACCAATGCTCCTGCTTCTTTCCAGAATCTGGTAAACGATATATTTGCAGATTTCTTGGATGTGTTTGTTGTGGTTTATTTAGATGATATTATGGTCTTTTCCAGTTCTGAGGAGGAACATGTCAAACATGTGGCCTCTGTCCTCCAAAGACTGAGGGACAATAATTTGTTTGCCAAAGCCTCCAAGTGTGTATTCCATGCCTCAAGTGTGGAATACTTGGGCTATGTTGTTTCAAGTGATGGCCTTAAGATGGACTCTTCAAAAGTTCAGCAAATACTCAATTGGCCTCAGCCCAAAAACATCAAGGCTCTTCAATCTTTTCTTGGCTTTGCCAATTTTTATCGTCGCTTCATTAAAAATTATTCCAAAAAAATCACTTCTCTCACTTCCCTCCTTAAAAAAGATTCTCCCTTCATCTTCAATGAGGAAGCTCTTAGTCAGTTTCAAGCACTCAAAGAAGCTTTCACCTCTGCTCCTATCTTATCTCACTTTAATCCTTCTCTACCTACTATAGTAGAGACTGATGCTTCTGATTATGCATTGGGCGCCGTACTGAGTCAGGTGAATGACTCTGGAAAGCATCCCATTGCATTTGATAGTCGCAAGCTCTTACCAGCTGAACTCAACTATGAAATTCATGACAAGGAACTCCTTGGCATAGTTTGGGCTCTCAAGCGCTGGAGAGCATTTCTTCTTTCTCTTTCCAATTCTTTTGAGGTCTTGACAGACCACTCTTCCTTGCAGTATTTCATGTCTTCCAAAGTTCTTACTCGTCGTCAGGCCCGTTGGGCTGAGTTCCTCTCTGAGTTTCATTTCACTATCACTTACCGCCCAGGCAGGCTGGCCACTTTACCAGATGCCTTGTCACGTCGGGACGACGTGTACCCAGAGAGGGGGGTGGACTTCATCATCAAGAATCCTCAAAATCTTCATCAAGTTCTTAAGCAAGATGGAATTCAAGAGTCAAGATTCTTCTCAATCAAAGTGGAAATTTTCTCAGATTTAGTTGACAAGATTCAAGAAGAAGTATGGCAAGACAAAGACTATGAAGAAATACTCAAGCAACTAGCAAGAGGTGAATCAGTTCCAGATTATTCTCTTGAACCTCAAGCCAAGTTATTATTATTCAAAGATAGAGTGGTAATCCCAAGCAATGAAGAACTTCAACTCAATATTCTTCAAAAGCGTCATGACTCACCATTGGCTGGCCATCCTGGCCAGGAGAAGACCCTCAAGCTCATCAAGAGGGATTTTTATTGGGCTGGCATGAATCAATTTATCAAGGACTATGTGTCCTCATGTCAGCAATGTTCAAGAAACAAGAACATCCATCACAAGAAGTTTGGATTACTCAAACCTCTTTCAATTCCATCTGGTCCTTGGAATTCATTATCAATGGACTTTATCACTCAATTGCCACTGTCCAACAACTTTGATTCAATTTTAGTAGTTGTGGACAGATTCTCAAAAATGGCAATCTTCATTCCAACTTATGGCACAATCACTGCTCTGGATTTAGCTCAAATATTCATTAGCCATGTATTTTCCAAGCATGGGCTCCCAGTCAGTATTGTCAGTGATAGAGGATCCTTATTTGTTTCATCATTCTGGACTCAATTGTGTCAGCAGCTCAAGATATCAAGAGATCTTTCAACTGCTTTTCACCCTGAAACAGATGGACAGACAGAGAGGGTAAATCAGATACTAGAACAGTACCTCCGGATGTATGTCAGCTATCATCAAGATGACTGGTACACCTGGCTCCCTCTGGCTGAATTTGCCTATAATAATGCAGAACATTCATCAACCAAGCAATCACCTTTTTTCACCATTTATGGAAGAAATCCCAGCTTTGACTCAATCCATATTTCTCAAGACTCACCTGCTGGAAAGTTATCAACAAAACTCCAATCAGTACAGCAAGTTGTCAAAGAAGAATTAGAGTCAGCAATAAGGAGATTCAAGAAGTATGTAGATAGAAATAGGGCAATTCCACCTGATTTCCAACCTGGGGACAAAGTATGGCTAGCTTCCAAGAACATCAAGACCACAAGACCAACCAAGAAGTTATCAGAAAGATGGTTGGGACCTCTTGAAGTTCTGAAGAAGATTGGAAGTCATGCATATCACCTCAAGTTGCCTCAGCAATGGAAGACAGTTCACCCTGTATTCCATGTGTCCTTATTAGAACCAGTCAAGCATTCAACTATCCCAAATCGTCATCAATTGCCGCCACCACCAGTTTTAGTGGAAGAGCAAGAAGAATGGGAAGTGGCTCAGGTTCTGGACTCAAAACTCAAAAGAGGTAAATTATGGTATCTTGTAGAGTGGAAAGGATTCAGTGAAGACCCAGAAAGAACCACTTGGGAACCAGCTTCAAAACTTACCAACTCACCAGACCTTGTCAAGGATTTCCATTCACTGTATCCAGACAAGCCTGGTCCAAACACCTCAAGAGTTTGATTTTATGGTGCTTGGTGGGGAGAAGAAGTTATGAAAGTAAGTTCCTCTCCTGGCATGCACCTTTAAGGGGGTATTCTACCCATATGTTGTTGTAAGCATCACCTTGGCCACTTTGTGAGCACTTGTCAATTCTTTGGACAGGTTCAGGAAGCATACAACATCAATACCCTCCGATTTGGACCTTATCAAGATATGGCCCAATGTTTCTTTCTTTATTATCTTTTCATTTTATGCCAATCATCATAATTCAAGACATTCATTACTTCAAGTCATTTATGGCAATTCATATCAGAAGTCATTTATGGCAATTCATTTCAGAAGTCATTTATGGCAATTCTTTTCAGTTTTATGGTGCTTGGTGGGGAGTGGAAGTTATGAAAGTAAGTTCCATCTCCTGGTATGCATCCCTGAGGGTTCTACTTCTTGTAAAACATCACCTTGGCCACTCTGTGAGCATCAAATGCTTGGTTTTCATTTTTCAGACACTCCTTGGCCAGAATCAAGCAACTCACCACAAGAAGGACCAGCCATCAGGAATCTTTCTTTAGTTCTTTCTTTACTCTCATTTTCTCTTATTATTCTCTCTCTTTCTTTACTTGTATATTTTCTTCCTTTTATTTCTTTAAAGCAGCAGCATCCCCTCCCCAAATCATGTATTGGGAGGTTCCATTATCTTTTTTATTTTTTATTTTTTATTTTTTAGTAGTTATAAGAGTGGGGATAGAAGTCAAACCAAACACAAACAAGGAAAAGGAAACTAGTTATCTCTACCCAAGTCATCAAAAGTTCTCTGGAAATCATTTATCAACTCATCTTCATACCAGGCAAATTTTGCAGCCATTTCTTCAGAAGCAGTACCTGGAATTGTCCTGTCATTGGCATACATAATCACCTCTCTGCTATTTCTGTCAACTCTCCTGAACAATCTGGCCACAGCATCTTGATTTTCACTAGCCGCGTTGGGATCTTCTCTGGTAACCCGGATAGGCCAACGTTCTCTTCTTTGGAATACTTGAGCGGCAGGAAACGGCAAAGGGGACATCCCATCTCTTCTTCTGCTGGAGCTGGCCACAGGTTGGAGTTGACGGGAGGTGTTTATGGGTGAGTTTCTGGGCTGTTGAACTGGAGATGGTCTTACTGCTGGATTCAAGGCAGGCCTGGTGGTGTGGGAAGTAGTTGGTGATGGAGGAGGAAGGGTTGTAGGAATTGAAGCAAGCATTGGTTGGAAGGTTCTTGGAGTGCTGGGAACCACTTGGCTTTGGAATCTGGGGTTGGCAAGAGGTTGAGAAGAGGAATTGCTGGATGGATGGCCACTTGAATGAGGAATAACTTGAACTTCTTCACCATCCAACTCATCACTTCCTTCAGCATCTGGATCTGATGGGGAATCAACAATTCTTCTTAGCTTCTTCACTACTTTCACCACTCCATCAGCATTGGTCCTTGAAATGGGAATTTCTGAGCTGTAGTGGATGGGCCTACCACCAATCGGAATGGGCCCTCCAACATTAGTCCACCTGGCCACATCCCTCTGCCTGGAACCAGTCACTACATCAAAATATCAGCATCAATTCAACCAAGAAATGCAAATCACTCACATTGAGAAAATCCAGAAGTGGCATCAGGGGTAGGTTCCTCAAGAATGGGGAATTCCTGCCCATAAGGCCCATCCTTCCTACTCCACAAGTGTCTCTTGACCCGGGACAAAGTTGATCCGGTACGGCGGCATGGCTTCTTCCCAATGAAGCAGAAATGGCACTTTGACGATCGAGGATTGTAATGTTGAAAGCAATCCTTCCCCCTGGCCAAACACTCAGTACAGGCAGGATCAAGAACTTCAACTGCTCTGAACCCATCATATGTTTGGGAGGGGTCAAAATGGCCAGAAGACGCCATGGAGGGAGAAGACAATCGACTGAAGACGCCAGAACCATGAAGAACAGACGGTGGCGGTGCAGAAGGGGAAGATTCAGTGAGTTCAGTCAGTTTGGAACTCATAACTGAAGAAAGTGCAAGCAGAAGATTCAAGACGTCAGAATCAATCCACTCCACATCAAGAAAAAGAAATTTGACTCAAGGAACTGGGGCCATAACTCAATTATGCCCCACCTCAAAGCCTCTAAGGTGAAGGTTCATACCCCTTTGGGGCTGAACTCATCACCCAGGGCCTCCCCTGCAACTTTGGGGAGGCCAAGATCTTGATGGTCCTGGACCCCTTCAATGGATCCAGGCCATATATGGTGAATTTTGGAATTGGGCCAATTTTGGGCCCCTTGGTCACCCTGGGTCCCCAGCAAATTTGGGCCCAGGGGCTTCATTTTGGTCCTGGGGGCCTCCAATAGCCCCCACGGACCGCGGACCGCGGCGTACGGCCCACGGACCGCGGCGTACGGTCCACGGACCGCGAACCACGGACCGCGGCGTACGGTCCACGGACCGCAAACCACGGCCCACGGACCACGGACCGCGGACCGTAGGATCCCAAAAAACATCAAAAGGCCTATTATGGCCAAAAAACCCAAAAAATCAAAAAAATTGCCCTAATCACCAAAACACCCAGCAAGGCCAAAAAGGCCATAAAAAGCAAAATACATCAAGATCACTCAAGATGGGGGCCACAGTCCAAACCCACTGGGAGGGCTGCCTGAGGCCAATTCCTTGGATCATGGGGACAAGACCCCTTGGAGGTTCATTGAATGGATTAAGTCTGGGCCAATGAGTACAAGTCATATACTCATTGGGCACCAATTTTTGAGCACAAGTGCTCAATGGCCTTTATTCTGGGATATATCCCAAGGCCACATCCCAAGACATGACTGATTGAATCAAAAGAAAGAATTGCATACTCTGGAAGGGATACTCACTCAAATTTGAAAAGAAAGGGGGGAATCAATTGAATTTGGCAGGGAAGAAGTAATAAAGGATTTTCAGGATAATGGTCAAGAGGAAAGAAATTTAAAAGAAAATTTTTTGAAAAAAATGTGGGGATATTGAGATGCCACTCAACAGTGGCAGGGTATTATGGTGTTCAGGAGCCCACCAGTTTCAAGAGGGGGATACTGTAACAACCATCCATCAGGGGTAAGGGTATTCATTCATACACCCACTCAAACACCTCAAATCAGCAAATCCAGTATCTGCATCAGCAGTCAGTTTCAGCAATCTTCATTCTGAAACATGCATACAGTTTGGTACATCAATACAGCCTGTCAATACTTGTACAGGATGGATTCACCCAATACAGTTTCAATACACCAGTATGAAACTGTATGATCACTCAAATACACCACACCTCTTGTACAGGTCCTGTACAGCTGTACAGGACCTGTATTGGCCAGACTCAAGTCAACAATCAATTATTCTCATGAAAATTCTTCTCTGGATGAGGGCTGGTGATTCTCACATATACCAGCCCCTCTTTCTCCCCCCTGGGGACTTTTCCCCAGTTAATTAATTTAGTTGATTTATTATTAACTGAATATTCTTATCCTTATATTTTGGGTATTATATTTATTTAATCTTAAGTTAGTCTTTGCCTCTTTTCTTTCTTCGCCTGTACAGTATGAGTTGGGTGGCCATATCCTTATTAACCCTTCTCTTTCCATTCTGACAGGTTGAAACAGTGGACTTGGGCTTGTTTGTGGTTGGCTCTTCTATTTTCTTCTTCTTATTTCTTTTGTTGCTGCTTTTCTTATATTCATCCTTTTAGTAATTCATCTTTAACACTCTTAAGTGTATCTCATCTTATCCTATCCTTGAGCCCTCCATAAGTGAGTCCCAGTTTACTGAGTGCCAGGCCCTCTTCACTTCGAAGAGCCCCTGTGACACATTCCCTCCCACCAAAAAATCAAATTGTACTACAATTTTATTAGTGATAAAAGAATAAGGCCCCAAAGGGGGGTAATGTCCACTGTCCAACCTCTTCACATTACTCAGATCAGGTAATTTAAAGCACATTTATAGATATATTCAGGCTTGTGGCCTTCTTTCATGTCTAAATCTTCTTAAGAGTTTATCTGAGTCAGGTATTTCTGATTCTGCCATCCATTCATCTTCATGTACTGGACTTCTTTATCTGACAAGATATTCTCTTTGATTTTTACCCCTAAGTCTCCTTTCTTTAATGACTTTCTTTATCTTTTTGTCTTCATGCTGTTCCACAGGTGGTACAGTTAAAGGAGTTGGGTTTCTTAAAGGAAACAATTCTTTATCAGCTGGTTGATAAGGTTTTATCAAGCTGACTGGAAATGTGGGGTGTTTATTTTCCAATTCACCACTCAATTCCACTTGAACTGCATTGGTTCCATGTAAAGCAACAATAAAAAAAGGTCCTACATAAGAATCTTTAAGTTTCTTTGGGCCTTTGATATTATTAAAATTCAAGGTTGAAACTAGAACTAAGTCCCCTACTTTGAAGTCTGGTACTTTATGACTCTTGTCCCACTTCTGTTTTGCATAATCAAAAGCATCATCCATACTCTGTTTTGCATGGTGTTTTACTTTATCTAGCATTAATTTGAAGCTGGAAGCTGTAGGATGAATGTCTATCAAGTCTTTCCTCAGTGTGTCTGCTGGGAGTCTTGGATTCCATCCTTTTTCTAACATAGCAGGAGTTTGTCCTGTGGAAGAGTGGACTGATGTCTTGTATGCCAATTCTAATGCAGGTATCAGAGTGCACCAGTCATGGGTAAAGCCATCTGAGTCTTTGAATTCTAATCCATAAGCACAAAATCTCCTGATCATGTCTTCTAAAGTTTGAATCATCCTCTCTGCTAGCCCATCTGTTTGAGGGTGATATGCTGTAGAGAATGATAACTTAGTCCCAAACAATCTATTAAGATTGGTCCAAAGTGCAGATGTGAATTTGGGATCTCTGTCACTTATGATATTCTTAAATAACCCTGTATGAGAAATAACTCTACTCCATAAAAGAAGAGCTGTATCCATAGCAGTGTCATCTTTATGACATGGTAAGAATATGGGAGTTTTGCTATATCTGTCTACAATGACTAAACAAGCATTATAACTTTTGTCACCACTTGGAGGAAGTGCTGTGACCCAATCCATGTGAACAACTTCCCAAGGGGATTTTGGTTCTTGAATATGGATCATCAATCCAAATTTCTTGCCTGTACTCCTGTTTGCTTTTTGGCATCTATCACAGGTATGGCAATACTCAATGGTTTCTTTTCTCCAAGATGGCCACCATGCACAGTTTTTTACTTTTTCAAGTGTTCTGTCTTCTGATAGGTGTCCAGAGTAAATGCTATCATGGCATTCATGAAGAATGGTATTGATAAGCAATCTACTACACAGTGTCATCACACAAGAATGTTTTGTTCTATAGTAAATAATCCCATCAAACAAGTGAAATCTTCCTTCAGAATAGGAATTTTTCCAAACTTCATCTAGTGCATTAACCAAAGATGTGTCTTTGCAGTCTTTATCCAATAAAGAAGTCAAGATATGGCAATTCTTGTCTTGTTTATAAGACTCTCTGACCTCTTCAAAGAATTCAGTCCCAATATCAGTTATGTTAATTCCTTCAATTGGAATCTGTGGTTCAGCTTCCAAAGGTACATAAGCTGGGTTATCAGGAGTGTTGGCTAAAGCCCATCTACTAAGTCCATCAGCATTTTTGTGGATGTTTCCTGCTTTATGAACTATAGTCATGTTTCCTCTATATTCTTGAATGGCTATTTGCCATCTCAACATATGTCTGTTGGGAGTTTTCATGTTAAGAAGTGATTTTACGGCATTACAGTCAGTTATCACTTCAAAAACACTGCCATCAAGGTAATAGTGTAATTTCTCAAGTGCCCATACCAAACATAAGCACTCCATTTGGCTTGCACCATATCTGGCTTCTGTTGGTTTGATTTGCCTTGAGATATAACAAACTGGTCCTTCTGTAGGTTTGTCATCAATAATCTGGACTTGATGTAGGGCTGCCCCTAGTCCATCTCCACATGCATCAATGTACAATTTAAAAGGAATATTCCAGTCAGGCATGAGGAGTAAAGGTGCTTCTGTAAGGGCTTTCTTTATCTTCTCATAAGCTTTAATTCTTTCCTGTGTCATCTCAAATACAGTCTGTTGATCACAGATTCTATAGAGTGACTTGGCTAGAATTGCAAAATCTTTCAAGTGTTGCCTATAGTAACTAGCAAATCCAAGGAAAGACATCATTTCTTTTTTATTCTGGGGTATTGGCTTAAGTAACACTGCTGCTACTTTATTCTTGTCAATACCCAAGCTCAAACCAGAAACAACATGTCCTAATGCTTTGAGTTCTTCAAAACCAAAATTGCATTTCTTAAGTGAAATTTTCATGTTCACTTCTGCAACTTTATGAAGTACTCTTGCAAGTCTTTCAAGGTGCAGAGACCATGAGTCAGAAAATATAATAATATCATCAATATAAATGATAAGCCATCCTTCAGACAACTCTGTGGGGAAGATGGTATTCATCATTCTTTGATAATGAGATGGAGCATTTTTAATGCCAAATTGCATTCTAAGATACTCAAAAATGCCACAGTGGGTGATAATTCTAAGTAATTTCTTAGCTTTAGGCGTCAAAACATTTTGATGAAAACCTTTCAATGCATCCATTGATGTTATATACTTGGCTTTAGACAATTGAGTCAAGGTTTCTTGAATTCTAGGGATTGGATACCTATCTGGAACTGTGTAGGTATTCAAAGCTCTAAAATCTCCAACCATTCTTGACTTATCATTATGCCATGCAATAATAACAGGTGTTGTCACTTCAACTTCCTCATTATGGCCTACTTTCCTTAGCACACCAAGTTGGATCAACTCTTGGATATGTTTTTCCAAGGCCTCTCTAGCTCTGGGACTGGCTGGATAAGCTGGTCTTCTAAGTACTGGAGGATATGATCTGTCAATATTAAGAGTAATATCAACTTCATGTCCTCTTATAGGGCCTAATGGTTCATTATCAGAGGCAAATGCATTTTTATATGTGTATAACACAATAATAAGCTCATTCCTCATCTTTGGTGACAATGATTGATTAATTTTTGCTTGAACAAGTTGATTAGTCACAAATTCATCTTTGTAAGTATCTTTGACAGAAGATACTACAGATATCTGTTTTGGCATATTGGAGAAAGCAAATTTTTGTCTCTTGTTATCTCCAATTGTGAAATATCTGTCTTTATGGTTATTTATATCAATACCATAAATATTTAAGTAATCATTTCCAAGAATGATGTGCTGAGATGTGCAATTATCCATTACTACAATCTCAGTTTTCATTCTTACACTTCCTGCTGGATGTGGGAATACAATATTAGTGTCCAATATGCCCAAGGGGTACATATTGTTACTGGCACTACTGAATTGTACACCTTCTATTGGTAATAGATGGTTTTTCCATTCAGGAAGTATAATTTGGAGATAATCTTTGCCAACACAAGTGCAAAATGCCCCTGTATCCAAATTTACTTTGGCTTCAATATCACTCATCAGAACTGATGTGATACAGGATGCTCCAGCAGTATAACCCTTTCCTCTAGCAGGTTTTGTCTTACACATTCTGGCATCTTGGATATTAATCAGGTTGCAGCAATCTTCACTGTACTGTGGCAAGTGGGTATGGACTTCTGTGACCTCAAAGAAAGCTGAAATGTTTTCAATGGGATAGTCCTCCACTGGTGTATCTTCAGAGACTGCAGAATCTTGATCAGACTCCTCTTTCGCTTCAGTACACTGAATTTCTTCAATGACTTGAACTTCATTGATTTTTGTCTTTTTAGGACAAGTGTTGGCTAAGTGTGAAGTACTTCCACATTTATGACACTTCAAGACAGGTCTTTCTGGTCTTCTTTCCTCTCTAGGAATCTTTGAGACTATTTTGGACTCTATTGGGTTTTTAATCCAAGTCTTACCAATTCTTGTCCTGGTAATGATATCTTCCATAGCATTAATGTAGTCCTCTGTTGAACAAGGTTCCACACATCTGCTTTTGATAGCATGTTCCAGTTCTCCTCCACACTTTCTTAATATTTTCATATTAATCATAGTGTCAGACATATCTGGGTGTAAAGCAGATAATCTGTCTTTTTGTTTGAAGAACCAAGTAAGTGGTTTGTCTTTTTCTGAGTTAAAAATGGCACTTTCAAAAGCATTCTCCATTTTAAACCTCCAAGAATTATTGGCCCATTTGGTAATCACTTCAGATTTCCACCAAGACCAGTCATGTTTACCATGATCAATCCTCATTTTGTGATACCATTTCTTTGCAGTTCTGGTAAACAAACAGTGTAATTTTCCCACTATGATTTCATCAGGTATATTAAAGTCTTCTTGCAACATATCAATAGTTCTGATGAATTCAATATGGTTATATTCTCCTTCACCAGAGAATGTTGGCCATTCTTCTATTTTGGGAATATCTCTTGCAGAGTAGGCATTTTCTCCTAAGAATGGAGTCAAACTTTCTTTGACAGAAAGTTTTTCTTCAGTCAAAGGTGTAGAATGTCTTGGCATATGTGGTTCATGATTCTTATGAATTTGCTCCACACTTGCAATTATATCATTCTTCAATATTAAAAAATTATTCTTTTTAAAGAAAAAAATCAAAATTTAAGATTTTGAATGAAAATTAATTCAGAGTAACTCAAAGAATAATTTTATAAGTTTTTGGATGTGAAAAAGCCACGTGTAAAACAGTATAAAATTAAACCAAATTCCTCAATGAAAAAGATTTCCAAAACAATTTCAAAAATAAGAATTATTTTGACTTTAAAATGAAAGAAAAAAAATATTCAATTAATATATTTTAGAGCTTAAAAATATATTAATTAAGGGTACAAGGTTCAAAAAACACGGCCAGGCCCCCAAATGTAAGATGTGGTAGGTATGGTGGTTTTTTAGAACACAATAATGAAGTCTAGAATATGATTAAAGCCAAGTCTATGGATAAAATCACGGCCAGGCCCCCAAATGTAAGATGTGACTATGAAACTGGTGATAATATTACTATTAATCAACAGTACTATGTCTGTTCTTATGAAATATAATAATAAAATATTATTATAACCACAATTAAATAATTAAAAAAAAATTATTTCTTTCATGTGTTAAGCACTACTAGTGATTTTAACAGTGAGCAAGTAATTGTCTACAAGAATCAATTACAAGAAGATTTTAATAATAAAAACTTCTTTATTAAAATAATAAAATTATTTTAATATATAATTATCTTTTGCAAGAATAATTATAAGGATAATTCTTGAAGAAAACTATTACTAGAGAAAAACTTTAAGAATTAAGAATAAATGACTCACTAATACTCCAAAGAACTTATTGAAAGGTAAGAGTAGAGAAATTTGACGTGGAATTGTGGATTTAAGGGATCAAAAGGATTTATAATAGTATTACAACAGAATATAGTTGGATTCTATGATTTCAAGTCTTTCTGGATGATTTTGAAAGATTTAAAAACACTTAAGAATAGCTTTAACTAATACTTACTTGTTGGTAATAATGATTTAATAAATTGATAAGATGATCATGAGGAAAAAACAGCAAGAAGAGGCTTCTTTTAAGTCAACAACAGCTCACAGAGGCGTGCCATGGAGCAAACTGAAAAACCAATGAGTGAGAAAACAATAATCCTTTTTGGATTAATGATTGCATCATCTGTTGTCACGTAAGATTATCATAATTACTTAATTGATGCTTTTACGTGACTACCAACCCCAATATGGTTAAGAATAAAAGGAGTAACATCTGTAAATCTTCTTTTATTCTAAAATAATCATTTATTTCTCAAAGTTATCAATGTTATTGCCAATTTCATCACAGGTTGTAATTACTGTGAATTTTTGAAGATTCAGTGTTTCACGTAGAATGGTCAAAAATGGACTGTAAGTAAAACTTTTAATTTTACTAGTAAAACCATAATTCTTTTTGGTTGTACCATAGATAATACAGTTCTTCATTGGTCCTGAAATTTTCAGGAAGATTCATTAAGAATTGTATTTTTAATGAATTTTTGAAGTTTTTACCTCATTGATTATGCAAAATAGAAGTGGGACGAGTTTCATAAAGTACCAGACTGCAAAGTAGGGGACTTAGTTCTAGTTTCAACCTTGAATTTTAATAATATCAAAGGCCCAAAGAAGCTCAAAGATTCTTATGTAGGACCTTTTTTTATTGTTTCTTTACATGGAACCAATGCAGTTCAAGTGGAATTGAGAGGTGAATTGGAAAATAAACACCCCACCTTTCCAGTCAGCTTGATAAAACCTTATCAACCAGCTGATAAAGAATTGTTTCCATTAAGGAACCCAACTCCTTTAATTATTCCACCAGTGGAACAGAATGAAGATAAAAAGATAAAAAAATAACTAAAGAAAGGAGACTTAGGGGTAAAAATCAAAGAGAATATCTTGTCAGATATAGAAACCCAGTACATGAATATGAATGGCTGGCAGAATCAGAAATAACTAACTCAGATAATCTCTGGAGAAGATTTAGAGATGAAAGAAGGCCACAAGCCTGAATATGTCTATCAATGTGCTTTAATTACTTGATCTGAGTAATGTAAAGAGGTTGGACAGTGGACATTAATGCCCCTTTTGGGGCCGTTTTCTTCCTTATACCATTGATAAAATTGTAGTACAATTTTATTTTTTGGTGGGAGGTAATGTGAGCCTTAAGGTATATTTTACATACCCAAATAGGCCAAAATTATCTTAAAAAGAAATTTTGAATTATGCATAACTCATAAGTCATGCATATATCCAAAATTCAAAATTTTTGATTTCAGAAAAGATGAATAACTTTTTATTGAGTAAGTAAAACCATGGATTTAACATCAGATTTGGATTCTACACAAAAACTCACCTAGGGAAGCTCCATAGAGTGAATGAGCTCAAATTAACTCTTTGAGATGGTAAAATGGAAAATACTTCAATACCACATCATCAATACCACATAAAAGATCCGTGAAAATTTTTGTTTTTCTTAATTTCATGCCAAAATAATGGGAAAGTGAGAAATCTCATGTTACATATACACTAAGAATAGTGTTATGCATGTTTAGAGCACTTGATATCATGGTATTCTTACATGGACTTTTGGTACACCCATAGTGGATATCTCACTTTAAGCTTAAATTTCTATTTTGACGTAAAAAATAAGCAAGGGGGACAAAAGACACCAAAGAGAGCCAGGGTACCCAACTTCTGAGGCCTCAGAGGCATGGACAGCTCCAAAACTTGGATCCATGGCTTATCTTGGCCTAATTGGTAAATTAGAACCTTTTGGGAACTGGGTTACCATGTCACAACTACTGTAAATCTTAAGAAAATAGCAAATAACCTGCTATTTTGACGTGCCAAGGAGATGAAAAGCTACTTAGACTCCTGTAACCATTTAAATTCTTAATGATTTTCCATGGACAAACCCCAAAAGAGTAATTAAAACCCTTTTTGGACTTGTATCCATTGCATTACCTCATAGCAACCAGTGAAACTCTGATATTTGCAATTCTACGTAGAAATGAGGTAAAAACTTCAAAAATTCATTAAAAATACAATTCTTAATGAATACTCCTGAAGCCTTCAGGACCAATGGAGAACTGTATTATCTATGGTACAACCAAAAGGAATCACAGTTTTAGTAGTAAAATTCAAAGTTTTACTTACAGTCCATTTTTGACTATTCTATGTGAAGCACTGAATCTTCAAAAATTTACAGTAATTGCAACCTGTGATAAAATTGGCAACAACATTGATAACTTTGAGAAATCAATGATTCTTTTGGAATAAAAGAAGATTTACAGACTTTAAACCTTTTATTCTTAACCATATTGGGGTTGGTAGTCACGTAAAAGCATCAATTAAGTAATTATGATAATCTTACGTGACAACAGATGATGCAATCATTAATCCAAAAAGGATTATTGTTTTCTCACTCACTGGTTTTTCAGTTTGCTCCATGGAACGCCTCTGTGAGCTGTTGTTGACTTAAAAGAGGCCTCTTCTTGCTGTTTTTTCCACATCATCATCTTATTATCAATTTAATTCATTATTACCAACAAGTAAGTATTAGTTATAGCTATTCTTAAGTGTTTTGAATCTTTCATGATCAATCAGAAAGGCGTGAAACCATAGAATCCAACTATATATTGTTGTAATACTGTTATAAATCCATTTTGATCCTTAAAATCCACAATTCTACGCCAAATCTCTCCATCTTATCTTTCAATAAGTTCTTTGGAATATTAGTGAGTAATTTATTTTTAATTCTTGAAGTTTTTCTCTAAAATTCTTTTTCTTCAAGAATTACTATTATAATTATTCTTGCAAAAGATAATTATATATTCAAATAATTTTATTATTTTAATAAAAGAATTTTTCTTATTAAAATCTGGTTGTAATTGATTCTTGTAGACAATTACTTGCTCACTGTTAAAATCACTAGTAGTGTTTAAAACGTGAAAGAAATAATTTTTTAATTCTTTAATTGTGGTTATAATAACATTTTGTTATTATATTTCATAAGAACAGTCATAGTACTGTTGATTAATAGTAATATTATCATCAGTTTCATAGACACATATTACAGTGAGCATTAATTCCCCTTGAATATTTGTAATATCTCAAAGCCTGATAGTTTTTTCATAGCCTTTGTTTCAGCTCAGCCTCCAAACTCTCAACAACAAAATTTGAAAACATATGAGAAGGAAAAGTGCGTTAAACCTTGTGTACCAACAGAAGTGTGAACCTTTGAGATATGACCACATACCCAAAAAGGTCACAAGAAATTATTAAAATAATTATACATTAAAAATACTTACCTTAAAACTACAAAAATGCCATAAATTGGCATAAAGCTTGGTTTAAATTAAAACCCAATAATAAAAATGTGAAATGAATTATACCATTGGATTCCCCATGGTAAAATACATATATACCATTTTTATGGCATATCTGTAAAGTCAATATTTAATAAGTTATAAGTAATAATACCTTATAAGAAACATGAATCCTTAATTATTTCAAATACCAATGAAACAACATTTGAAATAAATGATACCATTGGATTCTCCATAAGGACTCACACATAAAACAATTTAGAAGCTAATCTTGAAAGTCAATACTTGAGGAGTTAAGCTGAATATATGCACTTTTTTGGTCAACGCATATATTCAAGGATTTTAGCTAATATCCTTTGAAATATGCATGATAGAGTAATGAACCAAAAAATAAATTCATGACGTAATTACTGTAGGAATACAGAAATGAACTTTATTTCACAAGTTCTAAACAAGGTTAAAACCTGTAAGGGATTATTGATTAAAATCAATAGAGCTGTTGACCACTTTGTTGAGAAAGTGGTCCAAACTTAAAAAGAAGTAGACAGTTGAGTTCTACTAGTTCATTCGTGAAGAATGATGTATTTTTTATTATAATATTCAAGGTATAACCCCTTGAAATCATGGTTTGAAGTTTAAAATATTAAATTTCAACAGAAAAGATGAGTTACAAGGAAAATCATCAAAAGAAGAGTTTTGATTATGTAATGAAATGCTCTGGAAAAATAATACATTTATGCCAAGCTATTAGAATTCACTCTCTGAATTGCTGCAGCGTTTAAAACTTAAAAGTGATTAAGGATGAAAGTTTGAGCTTAATCTGATCATTTATGATCACTCACTGTAAACTTAAACTACGTTTAACAGTCATATGAGTGATAAAATTGGAGAATAATGGTAGTTCATCATTAAAAATAATAAAATCCACAAATTTTGGGGTTCTGCCAAGCCTTGATGTCATCAAACGTAGAGTTATAGTGATAACTCTAAATAATGGCATAATGATGCAATAATATGATTTGATCATGATGTAATCTTCACCAAACCTTAAAATATTGATCAATTCCAGTGGATATGATCAGTACACGTCTATTAGAAGCCTGTTGGACTCTAGGAGGAAGGAATTTAATATAAATAGAGCTCTTTTTACTCTATTTCCCCCTCAGATGCTTACAAAACATTAAATCATTAAATAAAAAGGTGATTTCTTTATTCTTTATATATAAAACTTCTATATTATTAAGGATCAAAGATAATCTTATAATAATCTTCATATTTGACATGATTATAGCAATTTTGCAATTGTTTTGTTTAAATTTCTCTTAAAAACCTCAATTCCACATAAAACCAAGAAAATTTGGAATTTCTCTTAACTTTTATTGTAACTACAATTTAAATAAGTTGTATTTACATTTTTAGGCTCAAACCTATTCAAAATTATTATATTAAGCATTAAAAGTAGGTTGTTTCTCTTATTATAATAATTTTTCTCTATTATTACTTTTAATAATTCTATAATTGATATAAATAGTATTGATATTACTTTATAGTCTTAATATTGGTAATATTATTGTTATTAATTGTTTTTTATTAATAATAAAACAATTTTTTATGCATTTATTATTTGTTGGTAACAATAATAATGTAAGGTGTGGATATGAAACTTTGATTAAAAATGAAGTACTTTTCCTGTCCTCAAAATTTGTATAAGGTAAAAATCAATTAAAAATAGTAAGAAATATTATTTTTAATAAAAAACACGCCAAATTTATTGTTTATAACTTTATTAGTATAAAACAATAATGTTATAAAGATTTATTGTTTTACCAACAATAAAAATTTATCCAAAAATAGTCTACAAGAGATATTTAAGGCTACAAAAGAAATTTCTTCAAGAGAAATTTCAATTGGAATTAATTGAGCAAAGAACTGCAAGAAATTAATTAAAGAACAAAGTCTTTAAGAAGAATATGAAAGAGAAAAAATGCCCAAAACTGGCCAGAGTGAATTTGGAAACAAAGTGACAAAGCTTACTGTGATGAAAGATGCTTTAATTCACTTTTGGGGTGGTTCAGGGGTAAAAATGATTATAATGATTTTTCACATGCTTGAAAGGATTAAAATGATTCAAAAATGGTGGTTGGAATCTTTTATTGTTTGGTTTAACAGTGTTTAAACTAATTAATAAAAGGAAAAGACTCTAACATGAAGAGAAAAGTGGGGCAAAGAAGACATTCTTTTATAGCCATCAATTCTCTTACTCCAAAAGTAAAATTTACCCTTGTCAGTCGTGAAAAACAGTCTGACAACAGAAAAGCCAATTATGGCATCATTGAACCCTAGTTTAGACCAAAAAGGGCTGGTTTAAGCCATTTTTAGCCATTTTAGACCCTTAAATCAGCCATTACTATAGCAATACCAGGCCTAGAGCCTTCAAAACACGTCAGAATGTGTGTCAGAGGCCTAGAAACCAGTTAAAGCTGTTTTTTCTATTATTGTTTTATTTTAAGGGTAGTTTTACCCTCTTGGCAACAACTAAAACTACGCCAGTTGGTATCAAAACCTCATCATCAATTGAGTCCACAGACCCTGTAACTCAATTCCAGGCCAAAAGTGATGAACTTTTGCATGAATTTTGACACCACACGCCTGTCAGCAAGGATTTTGGGGGTCTAGCTCCCCCTTAGAGCTGGAGTTCCTTTTCCCCCCCAAATTTAATCTTTCCAATTTATTTTTCCTTCAATTCCTCATCATGTATTATACTTATAATTTACATATGTAAATCAATTGAATTGTACAGTACAATAGAGTAATAATTGATACCTCATATGTAAATCAAAGTTCACTTATGTAATACATGCACACATTTTGACATTTCAATTGAATTCAATTGAAAATACTTCAATTCCTCATAACTTCTAAACTAAACACAACACCTCAATTTTAACACAAAAATTGATGGTTAACACCTCATGTGTTGTGAATTAAATTAAAGTTTTGAGGATTTTCAACTTTTGTATTGAAAATATTAAAAACTTAATTTAAGCTTATTTAGAGTAGAGTTACAAGAATTTCACTCAGAGGTGACCCCACCTGATTTTTTATGAGGAATCCAATGGTGAAATAATTTTTATATGCTTATTTATTGGATAAAAATTTATAATAATTTTTATTCAACTTTTTTCCAAATTTATTTATTTTTCACAATTTTGTTAAAATTTCATTTTTACTTAATTTTTTCAAGTATAAATATAATTTTATAATTCCAAAATTTAATTTAATTTTCTTTTTAAATTTTGATTAATTTTTTTTATTTTGAATATAATTTTAGATTTATATTTTGATTTTTATTTTAATAATATAAATAAATTTATTTTATTTATATTTATATGTTAATTTTGTGTTTGTGGTCTTTTGGGTATATGAGATTATGTGAACCTTTGAGATATGACCACATACCCAAAAAGGTCACAAGAAATATTTAATATAATTATACATTAAAAATAAGTACCTTAAAACTACAGAAATACCATAAATTGGTATAAAGCTTGGTTTAACTTAAAACCCAATGAACAAAAATGTGAAATAAACTACACCATTGGATTTTCCATGGTGAAATACACATATACCATTTTTATGGCATATCTGTAAAGTCAATATTGAATAAGTTATAAGTAGTAATAACTTATAAAAGACACAAATCCTTATTTATTTCAAAGACCAATGAAACAACATGTGAATTGAATAGTACCATTTGATGCTCCATAAAGGTCCACACATAAAACACTTAATAAGCTAAGCTTCAAAACCCATACTTAGGGAATTAACCTGAATATATGCACTTTTTTGGTCAACGCATATATTCAAGGATTTTAGCTAATATCTCTTGAATTATGCATGATAGAGTAATGAACCAAAAAATAAATTCATCACGTAATTACTGTAGGAATACAGAAATGAAGTTTATTTCACAAGTTATAAACAAGGTTAAAATCTGTAAGGAATTATTGATTAAAATCAACAGAGTGTTGACCACTTTAATGTGAAAGTGGTGCAAACGTAAAAATAAGTAGACAGTTGGATTCTACTAGCTCATTCGTGAAGAATGATGTATTTTTCATTATAATATTCAAGGTATAACCCCTTCAAATCATGGTTTGGAGTTTAAAATATTAAATTTTGACAGAAAAGATGAGTTACAAGAAAAATCATCAAAAATAGAGTTTTGATGATGTAATGCAATGCTCTTGGAAGAATAATGAGGTTATGCCAAGCTATCAGAATTCACCCTCTGAATTGCTTTAGCATGTAAATCTTCAAAGGTATTAAGGATCAAAGTTTGAGCTTAATTTGATCATTTATGATCACTCACTGTAACCTTAAATTAAGTTTAACAGTCATATAAGTGATACAATTGGTGAAAACTATTAGTTTATTATTAAAACTAATAAAATCCACGAAATTTGGGGTTCTTCCAAGCCTTTGACATCATCAAACCTAGAGTTATAGTGATAACTCTAAATAATGGTGTAATAATGATGTAATGAGGTTTGATCATGATGTAATCATCACCAAACCTTAAAATATTGATCAATTCCAGTGGATATGATCAGTAAACGTCTACTAGAAGCCTGTTGGACTCTAGGAGGGAGGTATTTACTATAAATAGAGTTCTTTCTGCTCTGTTTTCCCCTCAGACACATCAAAAACATTAAATCAATACAATTAAAAAGGTAATTTCTTTATTCTTTATATATAATACTTTTATATTGCTAAAGACCAAAGATCATCTTATTCTAATCATCAATTTTGATGTGATTAAATCATTTATTTAATTGTTTTTGTTAAAAATCTCTCTAAAACTCATTTCCACGTAAAAATCAAGAATATTTGTAATTTCTCTAGTTTTTTTATTGTAAATACAATTTGGGTAAGTTGTATTTACATTATTTGGGGTTAAATATCTCAAAATTATTATATTAAGTGTTAAAAGTAGGTTATTTTCTCTTATATTAATAATTTTCTCTATATTATTCTTTTAATAATTCTTTAATTAATATAAATAGTATTTATATTAATTTATAACTTTAATATTGGTAATATTATTGTTATTAATTGTTTTTTATTAATAAAAAAAAATTCTTTACAACTTTATTATTTGTTTGTAACAGTAATAAAGTGCTATCAAATATATTAATTATTTTATATTAATATATTTATTTTATTATATTATATTTTATAATATAAATTATATTATCATATTTTATTGATAATATACTTATTTTTACGCCTTAATTATAATAATTCTTTATTATTATAATTATTTTTATCTTATTTATTTCATTTATAAGGACATTCATAGTACAATAGGTAAAATATTAGTAATTTTAAGTTATTGTTTCACAGTCAAACCTTACATTTGGGGGCCTGGCCATGATATTTACTCTAAAAGACCTTTAAAAAAGATTCTAATTGGGCTTATTCAATAATAAATTCTACTTATAATCATAAAATTATATAATAATTTTATATTTATTGATTTTAAAAGCTATTGAGGCATTTGGAAAGCAATTGTACTGTCTTACACGTGGTTTTTCACATCCTTAGACTTGCAAAAACCTTCTTTGAGTGACTCTAGTGATTAAAAAAGATATTTTATATTTTAAATTAATTTTATAAAAAGAATCATATTCATTTTGATTTTATTCTTTAATAATAAAAACATAAAAAATATTCAAAATATTCAAAACCAATGAAAAAGTTATTTTATTCTTTTTAATTTCATTATTTTCATTTTTTTTTCTATAAAAAATAATATAAAAGCAATTTCTACGTGGAAAAGTTCCATATCTTACCAAAAAAAATAACACTTTTATATAAAAGACTTATATTTATTTGTCTTTTTTAGTGCTTGAAGACAACCCAACAGAGGATAACCAAACCACTGTTGAAATGTTTGTGGAAGAAACTTGTCAAAGTTCTCCAACACCAATAATTACCAAAAGAAAGAAAGCCAAGAAATTGGACTTTCCAGGACCCACTATTCAGGACTCTGAAGGTGAGTACCTCATTTATAAATTTCCATAAGAAAATTCCTGCTCTGAAATCCTCTTATTTCTTATTTTTCTTATAATATGACTACCAGAAGAGGCTCCCAATACTCCATCCAATCAGATGGAGCTGGACTCAGACGTAGAATTGATTCCTCAAAAGGGAAAAGGAAGGGCAATATCCCCAGTGGAACAGAATCCACACAAGGAAGTACCTTATCCCAAAGGCAAGTCCCAGAAATGCCCATGATATCTGAAACTGAATTGGAACTAAGTATGAGTAACTCAAACAGGTACAAATCACATTCAAGGGCTCAAATAGACATTTACTTGAGCCAGTACAAACAGTACTACACAGTGTACAAGGAAAAAGATTGGGAAATGTTGCCACAAATACACCAAGGAGTGATGAACTCCTGGCACATCCAGAAAAAGTTCCTCAAAGAGGAGGAAATAGTGAGATACTCCAATGGATGGAATCCACCATCATCCAAACCTCAAATCAAGAAGATCAAGGATTATCATGCCAAAAAGAAGGAGGCAACCAAGAAGAAGCCCCAGTAGCTTCTACCAGCAAGCCTCAAGTCAACCCACTTCCCCAAGAAGGGAAGAAGAACAAGAAAAAGAATTGGAGAAAACCATATTCCCCAAGCTACAGGATCCCCCAGATCCAAAAAGATGCCATGGACAATGTCTTCAACATGGTCAGAACTTTGATGGAACTCAAAGACAAAGAGGAACAAAGAATGATACAACCCCATTTCCCAAAGAAATAACCTTGTCTCCTCATGTTGTAAATACTTGAACAGAGCTTAAAAATAGTATCTTACCTCTTAAAGACATTAAAAATAGTTTATTATCTATCCAAGAAATAAATAACAGTTTATTATCTTTAACAAAACTTGTTGTACAAAATAAGAAAGAAATTGATAACATAAAATTTATGATTGAAAATAATAAACCAAAAGTATTAATTGACAATACTTAGAAATTAATGCAACGACAACAAGAGTTGTATAAATACATAAGTGATATCAAAGAAAAACTTTGACAATCAATTATGATGTGAGTATTGACAATCTTACAGAAAAATTAAACAAATTAAGTATTTCTGTAGAAAAATTTGAATAAAAGACTTCATCACACCAAAAATTACTTTTGGACCATGTGGAAAAGAGTGATGAAGCAAGAATGCATCTGAAAGATGACATTCAAAGTGAAATAAGGCTTATTACTGAAGAAATGGATAAAATTAATGAGGTTAATTTAAATATGCCAAAGTTATCAACACCATTTTCTCACATAAGAAGCCCTGTCAAACCAAAAGAGGAATTAACAAATCCATTCATAACAGACTTGAGTCACCAAGAAAATAACCAAATCTTAATGAAGGAAGCACCTCAATTGAAAGAATGGCCAACATTCACAGGAGAAGGTGAATATGACCACATGTCATTTAACAAAACAATTGACATGCTACAAGAATATTATGCCATACCAGATGAATTAATCACTGCAAGATTACATTCATTGTTTGAAAAATCTGCAAAAAGATGGTATCATGGCATAAGGCAAACAAATGGCAAAAATACCTGGTCTTGGTGGAAACAAGAAATAATCACCAAGTGGGCTAATGATGCCTGGAGGTACAAAATAGAAAATCCATTTGAAAATTCTTTCTTTGACCCAGACAAAGACAAACCTTTAACTTGGTTCTTGAAACAAGTTGAAAGACTTAATGCATTGTACCCAGAAATGTCACAAAAAATGGTGCATATGAAAATACGCAAGAAATGTGGAGGAGAGCTAGAACATGCCCTAAGAAGCAGGTGTATAGAACCATGCTCCACAGAAGAGTATATTAATGCACTAGAAGACATAGTGACAAGAACAAAAATTGGCAGGACTTGGAAGAAATTGGACATTAAAAGCCCAAATAAACCATTTATCAAAAAAGATAAATCAAAAGAACCCTTCAAGCCCAATACATCCAACAATAATGAGCAAAGAAAATGCCATAAGTGTGAAGGTATTGGACACTTAGCCAATCATTGCCTTAAAAAGGAAAAGATTAATGACATTGTGGAAATAGAAAACCACAATGACAAAGAAGAGGAATCTGACTCTTAAAAAGAGACAGAAGAGTCAGAAAGCTCTGAAAGTGATGAAATCAATATAATTAGTGCACAAATTAGTAATATTGATATAATTTATGAAGTACTGGATGTTAACTCAAACTTACCACAAGTTGGGACTTCTGATACAAACCTGACAAACATACAAGATTCCAAAATGTATAGGACCAAACCTGCAAGAGGAATGGGATATACAGCTGGAAAATCAAGTATAAGTATTGTTATGGTTGATAACCAAGAAGGAAAAGTTAACTTAGACACAGGAGAATATTGCACCTGTGTTGGTAAAAGTTATTTAAAAACCATTGTCCCAGACTGGCGAGAAAAACTTATTCCAATACAAGGTGTCAAATTTAGTAGTGCAAGTGAGAGCATGAAGCCCCTTACAATAATTGATTTAACACTAATTTTTCCTCATCCCTCACAATGTGTCAGAATCAAAGTAGAGTTTGTAGTAATGGACAACTGTACTAGTAATCACTTCATACTTGTGAATGATTACTTATCAACTTATGGTATAGATATCTCCAACCAAAAGGATAGATATTTTACCATAGGAGACAACAAAAGACAAAAGTTTGGCTTCTTAAATAACAAAAAACAAATCACAGTTATTAATAATGAAGAAAAAATTCCAGAAAAGGCACTTTTTATATCTGAACAACTTAAAGAGGCAGAATTCAATCAAGAATTAACAGAAAAAATGAAAGAAAAATTGATTGACCTCTTATTTAAGTATAAGAATGCCTTTGCAACTGACAAAGAACCACTAGGTGCCATAATTGGACATGAAGTGGATAGAATTCTTAATGTGGAAAAACCTTACCCACCTCTACTAAGGAGACCTGCTTACCCAGCTAGTCCAAGGGCTAGAGAAGCCTTAGAGATACACATTAAAGAATTAATAGACCTTGGAGTATTAAGAAAGGTATGACATAATGAACAGGTAGAAGTCACTACACCTGTCATTATAGCTTGGCATAATGGAAAATCAAGGATGGTAGGAGACTTCAGAGCCCTGAACACCTATACCATTCCAGAAAGGTATCTAATACCCAGGATCCATGAGACATTGACACAACTGTCACAAGCTAAGTTCATCACAGCCATGGATGCGTTGAAGGGTTTTCATCAAAATGTCTTAACAGACAATGCCAAAAAACTACTGAGGATAATAGTCCACTGTGGAATTTTTGAGTACTTAAGAATGCCATTTGGCATAAAGAATTCACCTTCCCATTATCAAAGAATGATGAATACCATATTTCCTGAAGAATTATCAGAAGGATGGTTAATTATCTATATTGATTATATCATAGTTTGCTCAGAAACTTGGGAAAATCCCCTTACAAGACTAGAAAGGGTACTACAGAAAATAGTCCAAGTGAATATGAAAATTTCCTTGAAAAAGTGTCATTTTTCATACAGTGAATTAAACGCAGTAGGACATGTTGTATCTGGACTTAGTCTAGGCATGTATAAAAATAAAGTAGCAGCAGTACTACTTAAGCCAATGCCTCAAACCAAAAATGAAATGCAATCATTTCTAGGATTTGCTGGTTACTATAGACAGCATATAAAGGACTTTGCAAAAATTGCTAAATCCTTGTATAAGCTATGTGATCAACAAACAGTCTATGAAATTACAGAAGAAAGAGTCAAGGCATATGAAGAATTGAAAAATTCCTTAACAAATGCCCCATTTCTTCTAATGACAGATTGGAAACTACCCTTCAAGCTTTACATTGATGCTTGTGGAGAAGGACTGGGTGCTGCACTACACCAGACACAAATTATCAATGATAAACCAGTGGAAAGACCAATTTGTTTTATTTCAAGACAGATAAAGCCAACAGAAGCAAGATATAGAGCAAGCCAAATGGAATGCCTCTGCTTAGTGTGGGCTTTAGAAAAATTACATAACTATTTGGATGGAACAGTATTTGATGTGATTACAGACTGTAATGCTGTAAAATCTCTATTAAATATGAAAACTCCAAATAGACATATGCTGAGATGGCAGATTGCTATCCAAGAATATAGAGGAAATATGACTATTGTTCATAAAACTGGTAATATTCACAAAAATGCAGATGGTCTTAGCAGATACGCTCTAGCAAATACCCCTGACAATCCAGCATGGGTACCAGAAGAAGAGCACCATATAGAAGGAATATGTGTTACAGACATTGGCACAGAATTCTTTAACCAAGTTAAAGAAAGCTATAAGATAGACAAAAATTGCCATATCTTAAGCCAACTTCTAATGAAAGACTGCAAAGACCCATCACTTTCATCAAAACTAGATGAAATATGGAAAAGGGCATATGATGAAGGAAGATTCCACCTCCTTGATGGAATCCTTTACCATAGAACAAAACACACATGTGTTATGGCCTTAACAGATAGAACCCTGATAAACACTATTTTACATGAGTGTCATGATAGTGTTGCAGCTGGACACCTTTCAGAAGACAGAACACTAGAGAGGGTGAAAACCTTGGTGGCCAAATTGGAAGAAAGATGTTATAGAATACTGCCAAACCTGTGACAGATGTAAAAAGGCCAACAGAGCCACAGGAAAGACATTTGGAATGATGATCCAAATCCAAGAACCAAAATCCCCTTGGGAAATAGTTCATATGTATTGGGTAACAGCATTACCTCCAGGAGGAGACAGAAGCTATAATGCATGCCTAGTATTGGTTGACAGGTATAGCAAAACTCCCATGTTCCTATGATGTCATAAAGATGACACAGCTATGGACACAGCCATAATGATATGGAATAAAGTTATTAGCCATACAGGCTTATTCCAGAATATTACAAGTGACAAAGACCCAAAGTTCACTTCAGCATTATGGAAAAATCTCCATAACTTGCTTGGGATAAAGTTATCATTCTCAACAGCTTACCATCCTCAAACTGATGGTTTAGCAGAAAGAATTATACAGACCCTAGAGGACATGATCAGAAGATTCTGTGCTTATGGGCTAGAATTCAAAGATTCTGATGGTCTTACCCATGATTGGTTTACACTGATACCAGCTCTTGAACTGGCATATAAGACATCAATCCATTCTTCTACTGGCAAAACACCAGCAATGCTAGAAAAAGGTTGGAATCCAAGACTTCCTTATGACACCCTCAAAAAGGACTTAGTGGATATACATCCAACAGAAAGCAGCTTTAAAATAATGATTGACAAAGCAAGACACCATGCAAACAGATGTATGCAAGACTCTTTCAAATATGCAAAAGAAAGATGGGATAAAAGTCATAAGCCACCTTACTTCAAAATAGGAGACTTGGTCCTAGTATCAACCCTTAATTTCAATAACATAAAAGGTCCATAGAAATTGAAAGATTACTTTGCAGGACCATTTATGATAAAAGCACTTCATGGACCTAATGCTGTGCAATTGGAACTCACAGGTGAAGTAATGAACAAACACCCAAATTGCCCTGTAAGTCTGATAAAACCTTATAGTTCAAGTGACAAGGAGTTATTTCCACTAAGAAAGAAACCCCCCTTGAAATTCCCCCCTTGGAAGAAGGAGAGGAAAAGAAAATAGTAAAAGTCCTTAAAGAAAGAAGGACAAGAAACAAAAAAGAAAGGGAATACCTTGTAAGGTATAGAAATTCAACTCAAGAAGATGAATGGCTATTTGAGAAAGATATAACAAATGCTGATAAACTACTAAGAAGGTTCAGACATGAAAGAAAGCCTGCAAAATGGAAAAGTTAAGCATTATTGAGCTTCAAGACTAACAAAGTCTATTGAAGAGGTAGGACAGTGGATGATACCCTGATTACACATATCATATTGTGGTACAATCTTTTTTGGTGGTAGGGAATGTGAAACTTTGAGATATGACCACATACCCAAAAAGGTCACAGGAAATATTTAATATAATTATACATTAAAAATAAGTACCTTAAAGCTACAAAAAGACCATAAATTGGTATAAAACTTGGTTTAACTCAAAAGCCAATGAATACACATGTGAAAAGAATTACCCCATTAGATTCCCCATGGTGAAATACACATATACCATTATTATGGCATATCTGTAAAGTCAATGTTTGATAAGTTATAAGTAGTAATACCTTATAAAAGACACAAATCCTTCTTTATTTCAAAAACCAATGAAACAACATGTGAAATGTATGGTACCATTTGATGGTCCATAAAGTTCCACACATAAAGCAATTAATAAGCCAAGCTTCAAAACCAATACTTAAGGAATCAACCTGAATATATGCACTTTTTTGGTCAACACATATATTCAAGGATTTTAGCTAATATCTCTTGAATTATGCATGATAGAGTGATGAACCAAAAAAAAATTCATCACGTAATTACTGTAGGAATACAGAAGTGAAGTTTATTTCACACGTTATAAACAAGTTTAAAATCTGTAAGGAATTATTGATTAAAATCAACAGAGCTGTTGACCACTTTGTTGTGAAAGTGGTCCAAACTCAAAATAAAGTAGAGAGTTGGCTTCTACTAGCTTCTTCGTGAAGAATGATGTATTTTTTATTATAATATTCAAGGTATAACCCCTTGAAATCATGGTTTGAAGTTTAAAATATTAAATTTCAACAGAAAAGATGAGTTACAAGAAAAATCATCAAAAATAGAGTTTTGATGATGTAATGAAATGCTCTTGGAATGATAATATAGTTATTCCAAGCTACCAGAATTCACTCTCTGAATTTCTGTAGCGTGTAAATATTAAAAGTTATTAAGGATCAAAGTTTGAGCTTAATTTGATCATTTATGATCACTCACTGTAACCTTAAATTAAGTTTAACAGTCATATAAGTGATAAAATTGGTGAAAACTATTAGTTTATGATTAAAACTAATAAAATTCACGAAATTTGGGGTTCTTCCAAGCCTTTGACATCATCAAACTTAGACATATAGTGATAACTCTAAATAATGGCGTAATAATGATGTAATGAGGTTTGATCAAGATGTAATCATCACCAAACCTTAAAATATTGATCAATTCCAGTGGATATGATCAGTACACGTCTACTAGAAGCCTGTTGGACTCTAGGAGGGAGGTATTTACTATAAATAGAGTTCTTTCTGCTCTGTTTTCCCCTCAGACACATCAAAAACATTAAATCAATACAATTAAAAAGGTAATTTCTTTATTCTTTATATATAATACTTTTATATTATTAAAAACCAAAGATCATCTCATTATAATCATCAATTTTGACGTCATTGTATCATTTATTTAATTTTTTTTGTTAAAAATCTCTCTAAAACTCATTTCCACAGAAAATCAAGAATATTTGTAATTTCTCTATTTGTTTTATTGTAAATACAATTTGGATAAGTTGTATTTACATCATTTGGCATAAAATATCTCAAAGTTATTATATTAAGTGTTAAAAGTAGGTTACTTTCTCTTATATTAATAATTTTCTCTATATTATTCTTTTAATAATTCTTTAATTAATATAAATAGTATTTATATTAATTTATAGCTTTAATATTGGTAATATTATTGTTATTGATTGTTTTTTATTAATAAAAAACAATTTTTTACGCCTTTATTATTTCTTTAACAATAATAAAGTGCTATTAAATACATTAATTATTTTATATTAATATATTTATTTTATTATATTATATTTTATAATATAAATTATATTATCACATTTTATTGATAATATACTTATTTTTACGCTAAAATTATAATAATTCTTTATTATTATAATTATTTTTATCTTATTTATTTCATTTATAAGGACATTCATAGTACAATAAGTAAAATATTAGTAATTTTTACTTGTTGTTTCATAGTCAAACCTTACAAATTACCTCTAAGGCTCACATTCCCTCCCCCTAAAAAAGAATATTACTTTGTAATATTGGTGTTTCTAGTGTGTCTGAATCTCCTGAGGAGTTTGGTAGCTTCTGGTATATCTTTTTCTTCTAACCATTCATCTTCACAAGCTGGGTCACTGTACCTAACAAGGAATTCCCTTACTTTCTTGGTTCTTAATTTCCTTTTTCTAAGAACTTTGGTAATTTTCTTAGCACCAGATGATTCAATAGGAGGTATAACTTGGGGAATCTTATTCCTCAAGGGAAATTTCTCAGCATCACTAGATTTATATGACTTTATCAAGCTCACTGGAAATGTAGGATGCTTATTGCTAAGTTCTTCAGATAAATCTACTTCAACAGCATTTTCTCCATGGAGGGCCTTAATCACAAAGGGTTCTGCAAAGGAGTCTTTCAACTTTTTACATCCTTTAATGTTATTGAAGTTAGTGGTGGATACAAGAACTAGGTCACCCACTTTTAAATCTGGAGTTGCATGTGATTTATCCCATTTGTCTTTTAGCATATGCAAAAGAGTCCTCCATGCACCTTACTGCATGCTTTCTAGCTTTGTCTATCATTCCTTTGAAGCTAGCAGCTGTGGGATGTATTTCAATTAAATCTTTCCTCAAGGAATCTTGGGGTAACTTGGGGTTCCATCCTTTTTGTAGAATAGCAGGAGTCTGATTAGTACTGGCATGGATTGATGTTCTATATTTTAATTCCAGTGCTTGCAACAGAGTACACCAATCATGGGTAAATCCATCACAATATTTGAATTCAAGGCCATATGCACAAAGTATTCTCATCATGTCCTCCAAGGTTTGGATCATCCTTCCAGCCAGGCCATCAGTTTGTGGGTGGTAGGCTGTAGAGAAAGACATTTTAGTGCCAAATAATTGGTGAAGATTTGTCCATAGTGCTGAAGTGAATTGAGGATCCCTATCACTAATGATATTTGTAAATATCCCAGTCCATGACACTACTCTATTCCATATCAGAAGAGCTGTATCCATGGCTGTATCATCTTTGTGACATGGTAAAAAGATTGGAGTTTTACTGAATCTGTCCACAATTACTAGGAAAGCATTATAGCTTCTGTCACCTCCTGGTGGTAGGCCAGTTACCCAATCCATATGAACAATTTTCCAAGGTCTGCTTGGTTCTTGGATTTTTATCATATTTACAAGTCTCTTGCCAGTGGATTTATTCGCCTTTTGGCATCTTTCACAGGTCTTGCAATACTCTGCAACATCTTTCTGCCACATTGGCCACCATATGCAGGTCTTTACTTTCTCTCTTGTTCTGTCTTCAGACAGATGTCCTGAAAAGGGGCTATCATGGCATTATTTCAGTACAAGATTGATTAAGGACCAGTCTACAACTGTCATGACACATGTGTGCTTGTTCCTGTGGTAAGTTATACCATCCAGTAGGTGAAATCTTCCTTAATCATAAGATTTTTTCCATACTTCATCCAAGGCATGTATTAAAGAGTTGTCTTTACAGTCTTTGGTAAGTAATTGGCATAAGATGCTACAATTCTTATCTTGAGTGTAACTACTTCTGACTTCTTCAAAGAAGGTGGTGTTCAAGTCTGTAACACTTATTCCTCCTATTGTAATTTGTGGTGAAGCTTCTTCTGGCACATAAGCAGGATTATCAATATTATTTGGTAATTGCCATCTGCTTATTCCATGTGCATTCTTATGAATATTCCCATCCTTATGAACAATAGTCATATTGCCTCTGTATTCTTGTATGGCTATTTGCCATCTGAGAATATGTCTGTTGGGTTTTTTCATGTTTAAAAGTGATTTGATAGCTGTACAATCTGTTATCACCTCAAAAACACATCCTCCAAGAAGTAGTTTAATTTTTCCAAGGCCCAGAAAAGACATAGACATTCCATTTGACTTGCTCCATATCTGGCTTCAGTTGGTTTGATTTGCCTGGATATGAAACATATGGGTCCTTCTACAGGTTTATCATTTATGATCTGAACTTGGTGAAGTGCAGCACCTAGTCCATCCCCTGATGCATCAATATACAGTTTGAAAGGTAATTTAAAGTCTGGCATCAGTAAGAGGGGAGCAGTGGTCAATCACTAATGATATTTGTAAATATCCCAGTCCATGACACTACTCTATTCCATATCAGAAGAGCTGTATCCATGGCTGTATCATCTTTGTGACATGGTAAAAAGATTGGAGTTTTACTGAATCTGTCCACAATTACTAGGAAAGCATTATAGCTTCTGTCACCTCCTGGTGGTAGGCCAGTTACCCAATCCATATGAACAATTTTCCAAGGTCTGCTTGGTTCTTGGATTTTTATCATATTTACAAGTCTCTTGCCAGTGGATTTATTCGCCTTTTGGCATCTTTCACAGGTCTTGCAATACTCTGCAACATCTTTCTGCCACATTGGCCACCATATGCAGGTCTTTACTTTCTCTCTTGTTCTGTCTTCAGACAGATGTCCTGAAAAGGGGCTATCATGGCATTATTTCAGTACAAGATTGATTAAGGACCAGTCTACAACTGTCATGACACATGTGTGCTTGTTCCTGTGGTAAGTTATACCATCCAGTAGGTGAAATCTTCCTTAATCATAAGATTTTCTCCATACTTCATCCAAGGCATGTATTAGAGAGTTGTCTTTACAGTCTTTGTTAAGTAATTGGCATAAGATGCTACAATTCTTATCTTGGGTGTAACTACTTCTGACTTCTTCAAAGAAGGTGGTGTTCAATTCTGTAACACTTATTCCTTCTATTGGAATTTGTGGTGAAGCTTCTTCTGGCACATAAGCAGGATTATCAATATTATTTGGTAATGGCCATCTGCTTAGTCCATCTTCATTCTTATTAATATTCCCATCCTTATGAACAATAGTCATATTGCCTCTGTATTCTTGTATGGCTATTTGCCATCTGAGCATGTGTCTTTTGGGTGTTTTCATGTTCAAAAGTGATTTGACAGCTGTACAATCTGTTATCACTTCAAAAACACATCCCTCTAAAAAGTAGTTTAATTTTTCCAAGGCCCAGACAAGGCATAGACATTCCATCTGACTTGCTTCATATTTGGCTTCAGTTGGTTTGATTTGCCTGGATATGAAACATATGGGTCCTTCTACAGGCTTATCATTTATGATCTGAACTTGGTGAAGTGCAGCACCCAGTCCATCCCCTGATGCATCAATATACAGTTTGAAAGGTAATTTAAAGTCTGGCATCAGTAAGAGGGGAGCAGTGGTCAATGCTTCTCTTAGAGACTCAAAAGCTTTGACTCTGTCAACAGTCATTTCAGATACTGTGTCTTTGTCACACAATTTATGAAGTGCTCTTGCTATGGATGAAAAATCTTTAATGTGTTGCCTGTAATATCCTGAAAAACCTAAGAATGACTGAATTTGTAAGGTGTGGATATGAAACTTTGATTAAAAATCAAGTACTTTTCCTGTCCTCAAAATTTGTATAAGGTAAAATTCAGTTAAAAATAGTATGGAATATTATTTTTAAGAGAAAACACGACAATTTTACTGTTTATAACTTTATTAGTATAAAACAAAAATATTATAAAAATTTATTGTTTTACCACCAATAAAAATTTATCCAAAAAATACTCTACAAGAGATAATTTAAGGCTACAAAAGAAATTTCTTCAAGAGCAATTTCAATTGGAATTTATTGAGGAAAGAACTGCAAGCAATTAATTAAAGAACAAAGTCTTTTAAAAAGATTATTAAAGACAAAACACGCCCAAAAGTGACCAGAGTGAATTTGGAAACAAAGTGACAAAGTTTACAGTGATGAAAGATGCTTTAATTCACTTTTGGGGTGGTTCAGGGGTAAAAAATGATTATAAGAGTTACAAACAATGATTATAATGATTTTTTCACATGGTTAACAGGATTAAAATGATTTAAAAATGGTGGTTGGAATCTTTGATTGATTGGTTTAACAGTGTTTAAACTAATTAATAAAAGGAAAAGATTCTAACATGAAGAGAAAAGTGGGGCAAAGAAGACATTCTTTTATAACCATCAAGTCTTCTACTCCAAAAGTAAAATTTACTCTTGTCAGTCGTGAAAAACAGTTTGACAACAGAAAAGCCAATTTTGGCATCATTGGACCCTTGTTTAGACCAAAAAGGGCTGGTTTAAGCCATTTTCAGCCATTTTTAGCCATTTTAGACCCTTAAATCAGCCATTACTATAGCAATACCAGGCCTAGAGCCTTCAAAACACGTCAGAATGTGTGTCAGAGGCGTAGAAACCAGTTAAAACTGTTTTTACTATGATTGTTTTATCTTAAGGGTGGTTTTACCCTCTTGGCAACAGCTAAAACTACCCCAGTTGGTATCAAAACCTCATCATCAATTGAGTCCACAGACCCTGTAACTCAATTCCAGGCCAAAAGTGATGAACCTTTGCATGAATTTTGACATCCTACTCCTGTCAGCAAGGATTTTGGGGGTCTAGCTCCCCCTTAGAGCTGGAGTTCCTTTTTCCCCCCAAATTTAATCTTTCCAATTTAATTTTCCTTTAATTCCTCATCATGTTTTATACTTATAATTTACATATGTAATTCAATTCAATTGTTCAGTACAATACAGTAATAATTGACACCTCATATGTAAATCAAAGTTCACTTATGTAATACACGCGCACATTTTGACATTTCAATTGAATTCAATTGAAAATACTTCAATTCCTCATAACTTCTAAACTAAACACAACACCTCAATTTTAACACAAAAACTGATGGTTAACACCACCTGTGGTGTGAATTAAATTAAGGTTTTGATGATTTTCAACTTTTGTATTGAAAATACTAAAAACTTAATTTAAGCTTATTTAGAGTTGAGTCACAAAGATTTCACTCAGAGGTGACCCCACATGATTTTTTATGAGGAATCCAATGGTGAAATAATTTTTATGTGTTTATTTATTGAATAAAAAGCTATAATAATTTTTATTTAACTTTTTTCCAAATTTCTTTATTTTTTCACAATTTTGTTAAAATTTCATTTTTACTTAATTTTTTCAAGTATAAATGTAATTTTATACTTACAAAATTTAATGTATTTTTATTTTTTAAATTGTAATTAATGTTTTATTTTTAATATGATTTTATATTTATATTTTGATTTTTATTTTAATAATATAAATTAATTTATATTTTTTTTTATATTATCATGTTATTTTTATATTTGTGGTCTTTTGGGTATATGGAATTACCTCTAAGGCTCACATTCCCTCCCCCTAAAAAAGAATATTACTTTGTAATATTGGTGTTTCTAGTGTGTCTGAATCTCCTGAGGAGTTTGGTAGCTTCTGGTATATCTTTTTCTTCTAACCATTCATCTTCACAAGTTGGGTCACTGTACCTAACAAGGTATTCCCTTACTTTTTTGGTTCTTAATTTCCTTTCTTTAAGAACTTTGGTAATTTTCTAAGTACCAGATGTCTCAATAGGAGGTATACCTTGGGGAGTCTTATTCCTCAAGGGAAATTTCTCAGCATCACTAGATTTGTATGGCTTTATCAAGCTTACTGGAAATTTAGGGTGCTTATTGCTAAGATCTTCAGATAATTCTACTTCAACAGCATTTTCTCCATGGAGGGCCTTAATCACAAAAGGTCCTGCAAAGGAGTCTTTCAACTTTTTACATCCTTTGATGTTATTGAAGTTAGTGGTGGATACAAGAACTAGGTCCCCTACTTTGAAATCTGGAGTTGCATGTGATTTATCCCATTTGTCTTTAGCATATGCAAAAGAGTCCTCAATGCATCTTACTGCATGCTTTCTAGCTTTGTCTAGCATTACTTTGAAGCTAGCAGCTGTGGGATGTATTTCAATTAAGTATTTCCTCAAAGAGTCTTGGGGTAACTTGGGGTTCCATGATTTTTCAGGAATAGCAGGAGTCTGATTGGTACTGGCATGGATTTATGTTTTATATGCTAATTCCAGTGCTGGCAACAGAGTACACCAATCATGGGTAAATCCATCAAAATCTTTGAATTCAAGGCCATATGCACAAAATCTTCTTACCATGTCCTCTAAGGTTTGGATCATCCTTTCAGCCAGGCCATCAGTTTGTGGGTGGTAGGCTGTAGAGAAAGACAGTTTAGTGCCAAATAATTTGTGAGGATTTGTCCATAGTGCTGAAGTGAATTTGGGATCTCTATCACTGATGATATTTGTAAATATCCCAGTCCATGACACTACTCTATTCCATATCAGAAGAGCTGTATCCATGGCTGTATCATCTTTGTGACATGGTAAAAAGATTGGAGTTTTACTGAATCTGTCCACAATTACTAGGCAACCATTATAGCTCCTGTCACCTCCTGGTGGTAGGCCAGTTACCCAATCCATATGGACAATTTCCCAAGGTCTGTTTGGTTCTTGGATTTTTATCATATTTCCAAGTATTTTGCCTGTGGATTTATTTGCCTTCTGGCATCTGTCACAGGTTTTGCAATACTCTGCAACATCTTTCTGCCACATTGGCCACCATATGCAGGTTTTTACTTTTTATCTTGGTCTGTCTTCAGACAGATGTCCTGAAAAGGGACTATCATGGCATTCTTTCAGTACAAGATTGATTAATGACCTGTCTACAACTGTCATGACACACGTGTGCTTGGGTCTGTGGTAAATTATACCATCCAGTAGGTGAAATCTTCCTTCATCATAAGATTTTCTCCATACTTCATCCAAGGCATGTATTAGAGAGTTGTCTTTACAGTCTTTGTTAAGTAATTGGCATAAGATGCTACAATTCTTATCTTGGGTGTAACTACTTCTGACTTCTTCAAAGAAGGTGGTGTTCAATTCTGTAACACTTATTCCTTCTATTGGAATTTGTGGTGAAGCTTCTTCTGGCACATAAGCAGGATTATCAATATTATTTGGTAATGGCCATCTGCTTAGTCCATCTTCATTCTTATTAATATTCCCATCCTTATGAACAATAGTCATATTGCCTCTGTATTCTTGTATGGCTATTTGCCATCTGAGCATGTGTCTTTTGGGTGTTTTCATGTTCAAAAGTGATTTGACAGCTGTACAATCTGTTATCACTTCAAAAACACATCCCTCTAAAAAGTAGTTTAATTTTTCCAAGGCCCAGACAAGGCATAGACATTCCATCTGACTTGCTTCATATTTGGCTTCAGTTGGTTTGATTTGCCTGGATATGAAACATATGGGTCCTTCTACAGGCTTATCATTTATGATCTGAACTTGGTGAAGTGCAGCACCCAATCCATCCCCTGATGCATCAATATACAGTTTGAAAGGTAATTTAAAGTCTGGCATCAGTAAGAGGGGAGCAGTGGTCAATGCTTCTCTTAGAGACTCAAAAGCTTTGACTCTGTCAACAGTCATCTCAAACACTGTGTCTTTGTCACACAGCTTATAAAGTGGTCTTGCTATGGATGCAAAATCTTTAATGTGTTGCCTGTAATATCCTGCAAAACCTAAGAATGACTGAATTTCCTTCTTATTCTGAGGCATGGGTTTTAACAATACTGCTGCAACTTTGTTTTTGTCAATTACAAGGGACAAACCAT
The DNA here is from genome assembly GCA_023105745.1 of Austropuccinia psidii. NCBI lineage: Eukaryota > Fungi > Basidiomycota > Pucciniomycetes > Pucciniales > Sphaerophragmiaceae > Austropuccinia > Austropuccinia psidii. The sequence continues at coordinate 29,334,016 of JALGQZ010000007.1, read as the reverse complement.
ATACAACATGTCCTAGTGCTTTAAGTTCTTCAAATCCAAAACGACATTTCTTCAAGGAGATTTTCATGTTTACTGATTGGATTTTTGTCAAAGCTCTTGATAATCTGTACATGTGCTCCTCCCAAGTTTTTGAACAGATAATAATGTCATCAATGTAAATGATTAACCATCCCTCTGAGAGTTCTTCAGGGAAGATTTCATTAATCATTCTTTGGAAGTGTGAAGGTGCATTTTTGATACCAAAGGGCATCCTTAAGTATTCATACACTCCACAACACCAGGGCGAATCTCGCGTCAATCGTCGGCGATTGACTTCACGTCGCACCGCGGTCAGTATAAAATCTTGCTTCAGTCGCGTTAGTGTCACTTTATAGTCACTGGATTTAGTGGGTCACGTCACGTCAGCGTCAAGACAACGTCAATCGTCACATGTGTCACATGAGAATGTCACTCAAAGCCCAAACCCATTTCAACACTATGCGCAACGTTCGTGTAATTTCACCTCATTGGCTTCCGCCTCCCCGACGCTTAGCATGCTTACGCACCCGCACCGCCCTCCATCCGGATGAGACTCCGACACTGCCCGCCCCTCTCCGTCCTCACCACTCGCTACGCTTTCACACCCCCGCCCCTACCATCCTCACGCTTGTGTAGTACCCTCCCGACATGCCTCCAACAACGCTTACCATCCTTACGCTCATGTAGTGCCCTCCCGACATGCCTCCGACACCACTGATGACCCTTACGCTTGTGTAGTGCCCTCCCGACATGCCTCCGACACAGCTTACCATCCTTACGCTCATGTAGTGCCCTCCCAACATGCCTCCGACAACAGTTACCCTCCCTCCCGACACTGCTTACCATCCTTATGCTCATGTAGTGCCCTCCCGACATGCCTCCGACAACAGTTACCCTCCCTCCCGACATTCTCCCGACACAGCTTACCATCCTTACGCTCATGTAGTGCCCTCCCGACATGCCTCCGACAACAGTTACCCTCCCTCCCGACATTCTCCCGACACTGCTTACTATCCTTACGCTCATGTAGTGCCCTCCCGACATGCCTCCGACAACAGTTACCCTCCTCACGCTTCCGTATTACATCCATAGTGTACATTACGGTGGCTTGTTGGCGTACACGATGAACGCAATTGCCAAAATATGCTGAGTGGCCTTCTCTGCCAACAGGACCTAAGGGTATATTGGTCAGTATATTCACCATGTTGTGGCTAGGGTTTAAATCATGAGACTCACAAATTAAAACCTAATAAGTGGACTATTTAAGACAAGAATTGTGTCTCCTGTTTCGCCAACAAAACCATTTTATTTCATATCAATCAAATGAACACTTTGCTTAGTCCTTACCTCATGAGCATTGAATAGTTCAAAAGTTGACTTTAGTAGGTTTCTCACTAGTCAACTTTATTCAATGTCTCACAGGGAAGTGATTTCATTTGCATGTTATGAAATAATTTGCAAAACATTGCCTCCTTCAATTTCCCGACAAATTGCATTTTGCAAATGCGATTATTTTACTTGCACCTTTTTTCTTGAATTTGGATCTTTTATCAAAAAATTTTCAAACAAGTTATCAATCAACTCGTCACCATCTATTTGCTTAATAAACTACCTCCGCTATGGCCCGAACCCCGGGAAATTCAACAGAATTCAATGAACGACCAACTTCAGCCCCAGAGTGTGGAAGTGAAATCTCTGATATCGCCAGTAGTCGTGAATTAGGCATTGAAGTAGAGAGCCAGTCACATGAAGATAATCAAGATCCACCAGTTCTTCCAGAAGGTGAGTATGCATCCATCTTGAATATTTCAAATCTCTCAAAACCTGATATTGTGTCATAGCCTTTATTTCAGGGCAGCCTCCAAGCTCTCAGAAACCAAATTTTAAAAGTTATGAGAAGGAAAAGACTGTTGAACCTTGTGCACCAACAGAAGATGATGGGCAAGATGATGTAATTTTCAGTGGGGAGGTGGAAATTATATCCAAGGAACAATTTGTCTCCAACATTGCTCAAACAATCCCAAGGCTCGAAAAAATCCAAAATGATAGTAAAATTCCTGATTATGTGCGTCAAAAGATTGCTGAAGCCATGAGCCTGCTCAAAATCGATTTGAACCGTAAGTCCATTACTAATTCAAAACAAAATTGATAAAAATAGCTGCTTACAATATATGGGCAGGTGTGGAGGTGGGAGAATCTCTACCTGAAGGATCTCGAGTCGTAATTGGATTTCCAGGCAAAGGATTAGGAAAAAGACCAAATATACATGCGACCAAAAAAACAAACAAAAAACGCCGTACCTTTGAAGCCACAAACAATTCTCGCGATCAAGGTGATGAAATTATCAATGTTGAAGGGGACCATATTGATAATGAACCTCCGCATACTGAACCCTCCCCAATACTCAATGAAACAATCCATGATGAAGCTCCACATACAGAAAGTCCCCCGATACCCAATGAAACAATGCATGATGCAACCCCTCCCGCCTCTCCTCGGAATATTAAAGCCTTTCAAGAAAGGGAAACAATTAAACATGATACAATGGGACGAGATATGACTGATATAATTCCCGACGCTGAGCCCGAAGTGTCATCCGCTGCGAATTTTCAAGGAATATTTTTATCCCGCATGGAAGAGTTTGCAGGCGTTTTGAATTATCATTCCAATATTACTCAACAATCATGGAAAAGGGGGCTTGATAATATCAATAGGATTTACAAAAATAGATGGGACAATTTACCAACAAAGGATGCTCATACATTCCTGCCCGTTGGTATTAAGGTGATCAGTAACCGAGATCTTAAAATGTCGGCTTGGCTGCAGGACCTTGAGATGGCAGGTGAGTTTTTTTTATCTTTGTGCATGATACTTGATTATTGGCTGTTGACTGGTGATATAAATTGCAATATACAGGGTTAGATTTTTTTAAGCCAACCGAAACAGAAGCGTTTTTTGATCACAACATTTGGAATCTCAAATTGATGAAGGAATCAGCTAAACCTCCAGATAATCTCGCAAAATCTGAACACTCCTTCTTCAAAATGGTTCAGAGCCTTCTTTACCCCGCCAATCCAGTTAAACATTTTTGGGCAAATGTTATGTTTGAATCCATTAGTTTAGTCTCATACGATGTGATTGCACCCAAACCATATGTTGCACCAACATCAAATTCAACCGATCATCTTGGACTCAAACGGGGAGCAGTTGAATACCTTGCCTCCTGCTTGAGTAAATCGAAGAAACGTGCAACCCAACTCAGCATTGAAGGTGGCGGGGCTGACAATGAGATATCCACAAAGCCGCACAAGAACCTGGAGGATCTAATGGATACAGTTATCCATTTGATGATTGCATACAACATGGTACGTGCACATACAAAGGTCGAAGTTAATGGCATCAAAGGCAAACTCACGAACTCAAAAAAAAATGAGGCCATCAAAGATCTTTTGGCGTGTCACAAGAATCTTGGAATCAATCGAATTTGCTATGGTATATTAGCGGCATTCTGTGTGGCGGGGGTTCATGGTTTGATGGTATGCTCAGATGACTGGAGAACAAGCTCAGTTAAAGGGGCTTTAGCACTAATTGACATTTCCGCAAAACTTTCAGAGGGTAAAAATCTAGTGGAGCCAGTGTGGCTACATACTAATAAGTATATATGTAATTTACTGAATAAAAGTTTCTTCTCATCAGAGTCTTTTAACCCCACTGTACCTCTTAGATTTGATTTTGCACGATGCTTAGTATTAGACTTTGGTGATGCCTGGGTGGCGAATCGCGGGCTTGGTTCAAGTGATGAGGTCACCTTGACGGTACCCAGGTCAGCTAAACTCACAACCAGGATTGACCCGTTTTAGATTAGCTTTGTACTAGATAGATTGTAATTGAATTTTGCAAAGTTATTTATGAGTTTAATAATCATGACTTCCTATCCTACTACTTCCCGGATGCCACAGTCTGAGTACCAATAGTAATTGTACGGCGGCATGCCTCCGTACATCATTGCAAAGACTCCGACAAGACGCAAGCTGAGTCAGGCGATGTGCCCGCGAGTAGCACACCCGGGTGCATTGCGGGAAGTCGCGTTTATCACTTCCTGCCAGCCCATAATAGGCCAAATGTTCCTGTGTCTTTCAAGAGGACTAGGATAGCTAGGGATCCGCAGCAGGATGCATATTGCATTTGCGTGTGCTTGCAATATTCCAAATGGTTGGATTGGAAAGTGATTGCATGGGAACATCAATGTGGAAAATTGAATAATGCACTATCCACTGCAATTTTCAGGTTCAGGTATTTGAGATCGTGAATTTGCCAAGGTCAGGCGTGAGCTTTCTTTTTAGCCGCAATTAAAAAAGATTCATCCACCGCAATCCAATTTAGGTGATATTAAGAAATCAGTAATCATTCGGTTTCATTTCATTTTCTGCTGAAAGCATGCCATTCACGAAAAAAGGAAAAGAGCGTAAAAGGGAACTCGCGAGAAAGCGTCGGGCTGAGGAAGGAAAGTGTGAGTTACTCGCTTAATCTCAGTGTATATATATAGATATATATATATGCTTCCACATTTATGTGGCACCCTCATTGGGCCCCACTGAAGAACATGGGCTTTAGTCAGTTCAGATTGTGCCAATGTCATGTGGGCTCCAACAGGGAAGTCAAAGGATGTGTGCCAAAGAAAGCTCCTTGGCAGTATCTGATATCTTGTGTGCTTCAACACGTAGTGATCCCTCAACCACTCGGGAATAGTAGCAGATCCCAAAAGACAAATGAGCGCAAAACGACCCGAATGAATAGGTTGTTTTCCTCCTCTCGCCCAACAGCACAAATATCAATGCCAGTATCAGCAAATATCACCCCAAGTGAAATTCGGAGGCTTGTGGATGTCAATCAGATGAAACGCATTCACTTTGGGCGTGTGGCAATTTTCTCTTCAACCGGATTACTCATTGCCCTTGTCGAATTCTGACCATTCACAACAATGAGTGAAGTCGAGGTCAATCAATGGGATGAATTATCACAATTCCTATTTCGCGAAAAGAGTTTCACCGACCCTATTGCAACAAATGGAGCATTACTGGAGGGATTTATGTTCGCGATTGGGTGGCGCAAATGCACCACGAAGAATGAACAATTTGGTCTGTATGGTAGTGCTGGCAAAATTGAAAATGCAAAAGATGAATGGCGGGACCGAGGTGCCAATCTTAGCTCGGTGGGTCGCATTCTAGGTCAATCCTTACGATATGTTGGGGATAATTTATTTCAGAAGATTCAAAATTGCTACAACTCATTGGGGGTTCCGTCTTTTGATCAAGTCAACTATGAAGGCAATATTCCGGCAAATCAGGGTGCATTCGAGTTCGCTTCCGCACTCACTTTCACCATGAATGGATTCAAAAACGCACCTCATGTTGATAAGGATGCATCGCTGTATGCTTCGGGATGGTGGTTTCAAGCTGATAAGCGGACCGGCCAAATTCAAAGAGATGCGTCAAAGCGGTGTACAGGGGGAAAATTGATTTTCCCAAATGAGCATTTTTGGATTGATCTATCCGCATGTCATGGGCTCATTCAGGTAGTGTGGGCCAGTAGTACATTTGTTCATTATACTGATCCAGCACAGGACAATGAAAGCACGACACTAGTGGGTATGTCCGCACAATGCTCAAGCAGGTTATCAAAAACAATGCGGCAAAAAAGCAATGGCTATTATGAGATTGGCAAGAGAGCGGGCTATCAAATCAGGGATGGTAATACAATCTCATGCCGATTCAAAGAATGAGGAGATTTGCAAGTGGGTTGGGTAAGTAATGGTGAGGTAAGGCAGAGGACAATATACACCAGGATTGGATGGATTCGAGTGCGGGAGATGGGGTGTCTCACATGAAAAAGGGGTGAAGTGGATTATGTACGGTGGCATGCCATCGTACATCTGTCCTGGTTTGTTGCTATTGTCCAGGATGCCAATGCTTCACACGCGAATCCTCATGCTTGTGCAGGTTCTGACAATGCTGAAAGTTCCTTATGCCTATGCGGGGTGCCAACGCTACACACGCCAATCCTTGGGCCTGTGCAGGCTCCCGAAAATTTACACGCCAATCCTTACGCCTTTACAGGCTTTCAACGATTCACACGCCAATTCTTACGCTTGTGAAGCTTCCCCACAATGCTGAAATTTTCTTTAGCCTGTGCAGGATCCCAAGAATTCACACGCCAATTCTTACGCCTGTGCAGGCTCCCAACAATTCACACGCCCATCCTTATGCTTGGGGAGGGTCCCAAAAGTGCTAAAATTCCTTACGCCTGTACAGGCTTCCGACAATTCACACGCCAATCCTTACGCTTGGGAAGGTTGCCAACAATGCTGACAAATTCTTACGCCTGTGCAGGCTCCCAACAATTCACACGCCAATCCTTATGCCTGTGCAGGCTCCCAACAATTCACACGCCAATCCTTATGCCTGTGCAGGCTCCCAACAATTCACACGCCAATCCTTACGCCTGTGCAGCCTCCCGACAAGTCACATGCCAATCCTTACGCTTGTGAAGGTTCTAGACAATTTAAACAATTCAATACATGAGTAAGACTAATAGCGTGTGACCATAGGAAAGGCCATGTTTCACGAATCTGGACTCGATTGCTCACATATGGGAACCTCCCGCTTTTTTACAGTTAGGAATGGGTATGGCTCTAAACCATGGAAGAAGAAAATATACGAGAGGATAACGGCAACTATTGGCGCATTTTGAGAAAAAGAGGTTCATGAAAACAAATACTCACTCAAACTCTTGGTGGGGCACTTACAAAAATAATTCTCACGCAATCAGGGTTTTTCTCTAAGGAGGAAATAAGTAATTTTTACGTGAACAAAGAATGTAATAGAATTTGAACATAACAATAATTGAAGACAAATATTTTATTCAAAAGAAAGTATTACAAAAAATAAAAAGAGGAAATAATGGGATTTTTTTTTTTAATTTTTTATTTTTCGAGGAATTTGGAGACTATCCCGGTTATGTCCTCCTTTGGATAAGCCTCCAGTGCCTGGGCAAGGAGGCGGTTTAGTTCGTCCCGGAAGTCCCGGTGCATCTCATTTCGATGAGTTGCATCCACGAAAGGAATCATGTGGAGCAAGCGACGATGCTCCAACAAGATTCGGTTGATTGAATTGTGGACGATTGCTCGAGGAATCATGAGGGTCGGTCGCAGGTCGTTGAATTCCTGGCAAGCGTCATCGTGGGAATGAGACGAGCTTGGCACCGGGGGGGAGGAGGCGTTGGGGTTCTCGGGGGCACTGGAAGGGATCTCTGGGGAGGGAACCGGGGTTGGAGTGGAGGGGGGGGAATGGAAGGGGAAGGTGGGCGAGTTGGGTAAGAAGAAGGGGGATGGGGAACTGGGGATCCCACGGGCGTATCGTCGATGATGATTATCGAGCGAGGAGTGGCGGGACGATCTGGAGACGGTTGAAAAAATGGTGAGGAAAAGTTGAGAAGAGTGAAGAAGGAGAAGTGGTGACTTACCAAAAGGTTCCTCCGTGGATTGCGTAGGAGCCACCTCAGGTTCTGGCTCACGAGTCGTATCGTCCTCAGGTGGTTGGGACGATGGACTTGGGCCAGGAATAGGTGGCTCTTCGGTTTGGGAGGGTTCTAAAAAAGGAGTAAGTATCAGTTCACTTGACTCGAAAGTGAAAGTGAAAATGAAATGAAACTTTGGCTGCTTACCACGGAATAATTCCTCAGACCATCGGGTGCCACTCGGGCCTGGAGTGGGTTGCCGGGGGGTTTGCTCGCGAGGCAAACTGGGAACGGGAGAGTCGTGTCGGGGGGGATTCGGGGGGTTTGGTTCTATGAGTAATGGAAAAAAGTCAGTATTATTGCGTGAAGAGAAATGAGATAAAGAGGAGAAATAAAACTTACTTTGGCGTTTGAATCCCATCGGTGATAAGACATGGTGACGATCAGCCCAAGCTCGAATGTCCTCTCGCCATCGCCATCCTTCATCGGCCGGATAATCACTTCGCTCCGGTCAAGGAGTGAAGTGACCATCGGATGGTGGCCTAGGAGGGGGAGTGGACAAATCGATACTGGAGGGGACAGGGCTAATTGTCCGGAATCGTTCCCGTTGGCCTGTTTGGGGGCCCGGCGTCCATTCACGCTCGGAAATGGTTTCATCATCGTCGACCACAAAGGAGTCCTCGCGAGGGCGTCTTGGGCGAGAACTCGTCTGGCCTCGTGGTCGGAAGGGGCGGACAACGAACGAACATTTCTTGTGTGCTTGTCGGCAAGCATCACAAGCGTCGTTTGTCGTCGAGGAACGAATGCAGGGGATACCCCGCTTGGTGCATAACGTGCACGACATCTAAAAACAAAACAAAACAGGTTAGTAACTGAATAGAAAGTAAGCAATCAAGAAAGAAAAGGAAGACATACGATGATTTATATAAATATAAAACGGAATCAAATTAAAGACGCTCTAGTCGGAAGTTTTTAAAAGTCTGGAAGGAAGTCGTGAAGAAAGAAAAATATTAATATCGGTACATAATGTTGACTAAAGTTTAATTGGAGAAAACGTACAAAGTAGATAGAAGTGGGGTTCTGAAAGTATTAGCAGGAAAAACAAAAAGCGAGCAGGAAGGGGAGTGGGGTTAGTCAAGTGCAAAAGAAAAGACTGGAAAGGCAGGAAGACGAGGGGGAATACGCACAAGAAGGACAAACGCGGGTGAGGTTGAATGAAGTGGAGCGGGTGAGAAACAAAGTGAAGTGCGTGTCGTGTGAAGATGGTCTTTTATACCAAGGTGAAGCTGAGACGATGTCAGCAGTTGCAGCACCCGCAAAAGTCTCAGCTTCAAGGCATGTGGGCAAAATTGAAGCTGAGTCTCAGCGAATGCTGCAACTGAGAGGTGAAATGCTCGCGTGAGGCAGAAGAACAATGGGGGTCTGGCTGAGTATTGCAATTTATTGAATTGTCAAGCTGAGTATTGCAATTTATTGAATTGTCATGCTGAGTCAAATCCCCTTTGTTTCCTTAAATTGCCACCCGATCACCCAGGAGGGTGGTCGTGAGGCCCTTATTGATTGTGCATTGTGGGTGCAATGCACAAGTGACCGCGGCAAGATCACCGGCCTTATGGCCTGGTGATAGTCTTTGAACAAAGGGGGGGCTGTAAGACAAGTGAATACAGCGTGAGCTTGCCTCGACCCATTGCTCAGGTTTGCTTTCGGGTCATAATTGAAATGCTCAGTGGCTGAACATTTGAATTGCACAGTAATTGAACAATTGATATAGCAATATCAAATGCACCGCTGAGTATGGCAATTTATTGAATTGTAAAGCTCAGTCACATCCCCTTTGTTTCCTTAAATAGTCACCCGATCACCCAGGAGGGTGGTTGTGAGGCCCATGTTGAATGTGCATTGGGGGTGCAATGCACAAGTGACCCATGCAGAAAAGCACCCGGTGCATTTGGTCACAAGTGACCGCGGCAAGATTACCGGCCGTATGGCCTGGTAATAGTATGTGAACAAAGGGGGGGGCTGTAAGACAAGTGAATACAGCGTAATCTTGGCTCGACCCATTGCTCAGGTTTGCTTTCGGGTCATAATTGAAATGCTCAGTGGCTGAACATTGGAATTGCACAGTGATTGAGCTATAGATATAACAATATCAAATGCACCATGCTGAGCCATTGCTCAGTTGTTTTTGTATGCGCGCACTCTGAGCATTTGGCACAGCATCGGATGACATTTCAGCAAGGTGCAGCATTTCACACGCTTTGGTGAAGTGCTCCAAACTGAGCCTTCCAGTGAGCTATTGCAGAATTAGTTCATTCCATGGCTTTACTGAGCACTTTCACACGGTGCTTTTGACCATGACATGCTCAGCTTGCGTGTGCAAATCGGGTGAAACGCAATGCTGAGCATGTGGCACATGAGCTACGTAAATGCAAACGATCGGAAGGTGCATGCACATTGGCTATATGCATGCAGGCTCAAGTAGTACTAAAACTTCCTGATCTGTACAGTACAGTCGACACTGTAGTACGCAGTACACCTTTGTAAATGTGTACTGCGGGGCAGAGCAAAAAGCTGTTCAACAATGTAACATGCAATCACGTCAAGCCATCGAGTCATATCTCTCACCTGCATCCCTTTGATGCACCTTGTTGGACAGCTCTGCCTAACTACGGCACAGATGCGCATGTAATCCAAGTTAATGTAAGTGGGTCATAATGGGATGACTTAATATTTGGGTCATACACAAAGAGTTGATTCACTCCGGTGCCATGGTTGGGGCAAACAATGACTAGCCTGCTTGTTCATTGTCGGGCAGCCACACGCTTTCATACGCACCCCCGATGGGTCATACGCAGGCAACTTTCACACGCCTGGAACAAATTTTACTGCCAGTCTTCCAGCTGCGTATTTTCTTGCTCGGGTTGTCAGCTTGACCGCAGACGCTCACCCGCTTGCGCGTGTAAACCTGAGGCCAATCAGTGTGGATTTGCTTCAGCCTCATCCACATTAGATTAACAATCCCAGCCTATGATTGCTGAGGCTGGTCATGTTGGCGTGGTTATCTCCCACCGCGGGTCATTTTCTTTACGTTCTCACACGCCCCGCGCAAGTTGTGGCACCTGGCTTGCAGCCAAAAAATCCCTTGGGCGTGTGGCCTCTTTCTCCCGAGTTCTGTACGCGCGTGAGGCAAAGACCCGGATGCCAATCTCGGTGGATTAGTACTCGCCTCAAACGCCATAGGGGTGAATGTATATGTGGATCACGGCTCACGGCTGGCGCCCCCTTTGATCATCCCACACATTCCCCCTGAAAGCCCAGTATGCATCAGTCAGCAAAAAACTTCAGGCCAAACCAAAGTCATGTTCGGTGGCATGCCACCAAACATATCTCACCCGCCCACACACAAACATCCCCACAGTGAGATTGCCCTTTGAAACTGCCAACATTTCCCAGTACGTCCCTTTGAATAATTAACCTGGGGAGGATACGCTCATTGTTCGCTGTCACACCAGCGAACATGACCGCATGCCTCTAATATGCCCTCCACAATAAGCTGCTACAACCCACCCAATTTCGGATGTGCTAATGTCAGCCTTGTTCCACCAAATGTTTCGTAACTCGCTGCAGATCCAGCAGTCATAATGGTGCACCCACATTTTGGCCACCTTGCCTTGATATATGCCCCAAATCGGATATGAAAATTATGAGCCCAAGAGGCCCACCTCCATCAAGACCATGCACGTAACCACAGGCCATCCCCCTTTTGGCCTGTTGCTGCCACTCATATAAGTTCCCCACCTGCGCTTATTCCTATTCATTCCCTTTAGCTAACCCTTCCCGATCATATAATTCCCAACTGTGCCCAAATAATTTAAAATAGCCATCATGTCAACCCCTTCACAACCACTTTGCATTGGGATGATTAATATTCGTATTCAAATAAATAGTGATATAACCTTAAAGCCTGAGAATTCCCACTTAGGTTCTTGGATTATCCTATGGCACAATCAACACAACATATTCGTATATCTCCCCAATCACCAGCATGCTATTGGCTCTCTCCCGGGAACCCTTTCCCAAACGTTCATACCATTCCTTGGGGCACCCAAAACGTTCATGCACTGTGGTCCTGGTGGGGCATGGATTGAAAATTGCCAATCCAATCCTACTCAAATATTATTCGTTGAGGGAGTATTTATGACTGATGCCAATGATCCCTCCTCATCTCAGAAACCCAATCTAGCATTGATGTTCTTCACATGGTATCCAAACATTCTATTCATAATGGAAAGCTTTTGAACACAAGATTTCAAGCTTAAAATGCCCAAAGAATATGACTGTACTACTCATTGTCAATGTCAACTCTTTACTCCGACATTTCCCGCTTCAAACTCGACGCCTGCTTCATATCCTGCTGTTTCATCATTGATTTCCAAGCAAAAACTGATACAATTACCCAGTGGATCAGACCTCCCCATGATGACCCCGCCCCATTCCATTATTCAAACCCCCCTCCTCCCTCAGCAAAAGACCGGACTAGCTTTTCTCTGGGATCGAGAAATCCCCAATGGCCAATCAGCCCGTAACCTTTGGGCAACCTCACCCCCAGGATCCACTTTTAATGCCAGGCACATCATTACAAACAAGGTCGTTAGCTCATTTGAATCCCTTTCGACCAATACCCCTCTTGGAGGACTGCTTGCGGATGATATGGGATTAGGTAAAACCATTCAGGCCATTGCTCTAATTGGTACCTCCAAGGAGCGGATGATTGCAAACCCCCATCGCTCCACGCCCACCATGATCATCTGCCCCCCTCGCTTAATTACCAACTGGCAATCAGAAATATCCAAGCATGCTCAGGCTGGAGCACTGCATGCCAAAATCTACCATGGTCCCACTCGTCACTCATTATCCCAAGCCGACATCTTAAAATATGATATCATCATCACTTCTTACAATACTATCACCCAAGAATTTAAGCAAACCAATCCCTCTACATCATTCATTTTTCAAATCAATTGGCATCGTATAATCTTGGATGAAGCACAGTGAGTGGCTGAGCTTAAATGATTCAAATTACCTTTTATATCCAATAACCCTTGCCCCCTCTTATAGCTGTATTCGCTCTCAATACACTGCCACTCACCGTGCCATTAATAGCCTCCTTTCATCCCGTCGAATATGTTTAACGGGCACACCTATTCACAACACCATTTATGACCTTTTGGGCATAATATCCTTCATCACTCAACCCCAGAGCGCCGATCAAGATAATTGGTCACCATTCATCCTGAGTAGTCTTTCAAAAGGTTGCAATGATATTTTGCATCTGGCATTGCGGCATTTAAGTTTGCGCCGCACCAAAACCACACATCTCGAATCTCTCCCCACTATTAGCCATCATTATGAGCTGCTCCCACTCAACCCGACCATGCAGCAAGAATATTCCACATTATATGAAGAATTCCTATCATCCAAAAGCAAGGGACCAGGAGAGTTTTTCAGAAATATTAATAAGCTGCGAATATGTTGTAACCATCACATCATGCTTAACACAATTGCGGAGGCGGAGCTGGAAGACCCCGAGGGCAGGAGCACTCAGGATAACTCCCCAAGAATCACACGAACTATTGTGGATGTGGAAACATGCATGATGAGTAGTAAAATTGCACACCTCCTACAAAGCTTAATGAAGAACAAACAAACAAGGTGTGGTCCAACGAAATCGGTGGTTTATACCCAATGGACCCAATTTCTAGATTTGTGCGTTAATTCTAATATGCATCCATTACCAATTGACTCCATCTGACTTTTTTATATTGTAGAATTGGTATTGCTCTTGCCCATCACTCTATCCTTTCAGCACAAATTGATGGAACAATTACACCACGAGCGCAGGACAAGGCGCTTGAGAATTTCTTCAATAATCCTGAATGTGAAGTACTGATTGCATCCATTGCCGCGGCTGGAACTGGCCTCAATATAACTTGTGCTAATATAGTCTATTTAATGGTGAGGGGCCCCCCAAAATTCTCCCCTGATTTTCGGACCCTGACATCCACATTTCCAGGAGCCTAATTGGAGCCCAGCCATTGAGGCTCAGGCTGTTGATCGTCTACATCGTATTGGCCAACAAAGACCTGTACAGGTCATCCACTATATCACTCCTCATTCAGTTGAGGTCAACATGCGGAAGGTACCTTTCAACCTCATCTTTCACTTGATTGTATTACTATTCTGAAATCCTTCCTTATGGGAATGCCATATTCCAATCACCAATAGGTCCAAGAAAAGAAAAAATCATTAACTGCGTGAGCCTTACTGATATTATATAATTTGTGATTGACAAAGTTGATAACTCCTGTTGACTCTGGCACAGGTCCACAATTATGAACACCATGAGCTGGATCGAACTTCTTCAATATTTCCTCAATGAAAATGAGCAATAGAGTATTATTGCAAGGGAGACAGTGATACATTTCAATTCATATTGTCTATATTCTAACATATTTAGCAAGTTGTTGCATCCTTAAGAGATAATAATCAGATTTTATTACACCTGCACAAATAATTCACAAAATTTTAATTTGTCACAGTGCTATACCGTGACAAATTACTAAGTTATTGCAGAGCATCACCATTAGGCCTAATAACTGGCATGTCAAGTATCTTGAGGGCGCTAGTCTGCATCTTACTACAGCCTTTGAGCCAATCTTGATCAAATACCTGAAATGATAGGCCTTCCGGAATATCACCATCATCTGTCGATCGTAATTCTGGCAATCTATCAATAGTTTTTTTACCCTTTTTTTTAATCCGATTACAAAACTCTATGTCTCTATCCATTTTCAATACCAAATCATTAAATAACTGGGAGCGCCAGCGTAATCCCACTTTGCGGTAAACTTGACGGCCATTTTCCAGTACCTCCTCAGTATCTGAGCATACTCGAGGGTCATTGAATTGTGATGCTAGAATGGGAAATTTAGCCGTATCACACCATTCACGACGGCGCTCACAGGTCTGCACATAATCAAGTAGATCATCATCAGACTTGGTCCACAATGAAGGAGAGATACAGTAACTAACTCTTTGACGAATCTTTGCGAGCTTTTGATTCTCCTTCTTTTTTACCAAATACTCCGCATCCTTTTGAATAGACTTCCATTCTCTTTTCAAATAAGTGAAATATTGCTCCATTAAAGCCGCCACGACCCCATAGTTGTTATGATCCTTGTTCCAACAGTAGTGATGATACTCAGTGCTGACAAGTGCGAGACGGAATGTACGGTAAAACACCATAGACATCAGCTCGTTGAACGGATGTTGCCATGAGCTCTCCCAGTCCCAAGTGAATCGCTTTAGTCCTAGCTTGTGCAGCTCATTTTCGCAGTAGCTTTGGAAACCCTGAGACTGAACCTGTGTTGATGGCTCATTGAACACATCCTTGGGTACATATCCGAGATGACAAGCCACTTGAATTGCAATTTCACGCTCTTCTGTGCTGGGTGGTGCTGGTATTGAGGAAGAATCCTTATCCCTAACTTTGAGTAGGAACAGGCAATGTGCGTGTACTGCTGATCTCATTCCATGGACATTCTCTGGAAGTTCTGCCTTCAGCCATTTTTGTTGCTCCTTCTGGCTTGCACGTTTCGCCACATTGTGAGCTTTGCGGGCCTGATTCCTTTGCTGTCTGACCTCGGATTGTTCAAGCATACTCTGGGCGAGGCCCAGCTGAGGATGGGTGAACTCACTATTTGATTGAGTGCCTTGCTCATGGGCTGTGAAATTGTCCCTCCTTGGTTCATCATTTCTTTCACTTTGAGTCGGAGACATGTTCTCATCCTCATCATCCACCATTGTTGCTCTTGATGTACTGGCATGACCCGTTCTTGGTTTGGAGGCATATGGATGATGACGTCCAGTGACTTTCTCTTTATGGACCAGAGGTGAAGACGCATAAAGTTCATCCCCTGCTATGCAAATCATCAGTTAACACATCAAAACATTAATGAAGACTGGTCATCCTCACGATCTTCAATTGGCTCCTGAGATCGGACTGACTTGCCTTTAGGTGCCATATCTAACCCATGAAACAAACATATCAAATTGTGAATAAGTTTCTACTCCAAAATTCAAATGACTTACTTTGATGAAGCGTCAATACTGGATTTCCCTCCGACAGACCGCTCCAAGATACATTTTCCAAAGGTCTTTTTCGTCGCCCCCCATCCACGTGCCTTTCATCACCCACATGAACCTGCGATCCTGATGGAATATTGAGGGTTGGCTGTTTACTTTGGCCAAAGGGATCCTGGGATGCGACTGGATTCTGACCGGGATGAAGGAGGAACTCACGTGGAAATTTTGATTGGGGATTAGCGTGTGAGGAGATTTGAGGTGTGCCTTCTGGCCCCTGAGACACATGAATTTGTGTATTAGTGGGATTCGGGGGAATTGGAGTGACGGAAATATTTGGGATCGACCAAGTGCTTGAAGTTGGAGCCTTTGGATTGCCCACATCAATGTTAAGACCTGATACATTCATTGAGGATGCGATAGGGGTTGTGAGAGGAATGTTGGGACTCAATGGTGACTGTGTTTGAACATATTCTATGCTAGATTCACTATTTGAGTCATGAACAGAACCTGAACGGGATTTATGTGACTTGAAAGATGACATAAGGGCCGAAAAAGTACACTAATATTTTTAACTAGATAAAACACCTCAGTATTATGATAAAATAGAGTGATATGAGATGAAATCTTTTCAAATTTAAAATAGAGAAATTCTATGAATAGTTGGAACTAAGTGTTGTGTGGAAGTCAGATAAGACTCTTTTGAGGAGAATCCTCCCTGCCTCCTCTTGAGCTCCTCCGCTTTTGTCGGAAACCACCCTGCACGGCCTACCAGCATATAATGTGATATTTCCTTGATCTCAAAGGGGACCCATCATTCATAAGTAATCATATTCAGTACCATTTATGCCTCCCCACTGTCACATTTTGTGAATTATCCAAACTGCCCATATATGCATTGAAATTCCACAACATTGTACATCTGTAAAGGGGTATATTCATGAAGGATTTACCCACAAAAGAGACATTACCTTTTCCCGAAAGGCAAGACAATCCAAATCACATTCCAACTGATTCAAAGCCCGCTGCACTCACCAGGGCGAATCTCGCGTCAATCGTCGGCGATTGACTTCACGTCGCACCGCGGTCAGTATAAAATCTTGCTTCAGTCGCGTTAGTGTCACTTTATAGTCACTGGATTTAGTGGGTCACGTCACGTCAGCGTCAAGACAACGTCAATCATCACATGTGTCACATGAGAATGTCACTCAAAGCCCAAACCCATTTCAACACTATGCGCAACGTTTGTGTAATTTCACCTCATTGGCTTCCGCCTCCCCGACGCTTAGCATGCTTACGCACCCGCACCGCCCTCCATCCGGATGAGACTCCGACACTGCCCCCCCTCTCCGTCCTCACCACTCCTTACGCTTTCACACCCCCGCCCCTACCATCCTCACGCTTGTGTAATACCCTCCCGACATGCCTCCGACAACGCTTACCATCCTTACGCTCATGTAGTGCCCTCCCGACATGCCTCCGACACCACTGATGACCCTTACGCTTGTGTAGTGCCCTCCCGACATGCCTCCGACACAGCTTACCATCCTTACGCTCATGTAGTGCCCTCCCGACATGCCTCCGACAACAGTTACCCTCCCTCCCGACATTCTCCCGACACTGCTTACCATCCTTACGCTCATGTAGTGCCCTCCCGACATGCCTCCGACAACAGTTACCCTCCCTCCCGACATTCTCCCGACACTGCTTACCATCCTTACGCTCATGTAGTGCCCTCCCAACATGCCTCCGACAACAGTTACCCTCCCTCCCGACATTCTCCCGACACTGCTTACCATCCTTACGCTCATGTAGTGCCCTCCCGACATGCCTCCGACAACAGTTACCCTCCCTCCCGACATTCTCCCGACACTGCTTACCATCCTTACGCTCATGTAGTGCCCTCCCGACATGCCTCCGACAACGCTTACCCTCCCTCCCGACATTCTCCCGACACTGCTTACCATCCTTACGCTCATGTAGTTCCCTCCCGACATGCCTCCGACAACAGTTACCATCCTTAAGCTTCCGTACTACATCCATAGTGTGTACGGTGGCTTGTTGGCGTACACAATGGACGCCATCGCCGAAATATGCTGAGTGGCCTTCTCTGCCAACAGGACCTCAGGGGAAATTGGTCAGTATATTCACAATGTTGTGGCTAGGGTTTAAATCATGAGACTCACAAATTAAAACCTAATAAGTGGACTATTTAAGACAAGAATTGTGTCTCCTGTTTCGCCAACAAAACCATTTTATTTCATATCAATCAAATGAACACTTTGCTTAGTCCTTACCTCATGAGCATTGAATAGTTCAAAAGTTGACTTTAGTAGGTTTCTCACTAGTCAACTTTATTCAATGTCTCACAGGGAAGTGATTTCATTTGCATGATATGAAATAATTTGCAAAACATCGCCTCCTTCAATTTCCCGACAAATCGCATTTGCACCTTTTTTCTTGAATTTGGATCTTTTATCAAAAAATTTTCAAACAAGTTAGCAATCAACTCGTCACCATCTATTTGCTTAATAAACTACCTCCGCTATGGCCCGAACCCCGGGAAATTCAACAGAATTCAATGAACGACCAACTTCAGCCCCAGAGAGTGGAAGTGAAATCTCTGATATCGCCAGTAGTCGTGAATTAGGCATTGAAGTAGAGAGCCAGTCACATGAAGATAATCAAGATCCACCATTTCTTCCGGAATGTGAGTATGCATCCATCTTTAATATTTCAAATCTCTCAAAACCTGATGTTGTGTCATAGCCTTTATTTCAGGGCAGCCTCCAAGCTCTCAGAAACTGAATTTTAAAAGTTATGAGAAGGAAAAGACTGTTGAACCTTGTGCACCGACAGAAGATGATGGGCAAGATGATGTAATTTTCAGTGGGGAGGTGGAAATTATATCCAAGGAACAATTTGTCTCCAACATTGCTCAAACAATCCCAAGGCTCGAAAAAATCCAAAATGATAGTAAAATTCCTGATTATGTGCGTCAAAAGATTGCTGAAGCCATGAGCCTGCTCAAAATGGATTTGAACCGTAAGTCCATTACTAATTCAAAACAAAATTGATAAAAATAGCTGCTTACAATATATGGGCAGGTGTGGAGGTGGGAGAATCTCTACCTGAAGGATCTCGAGTCGTAATTGGATTTCCAGGCAAAGGATTAGGAAAAAGACCAAATATACATGCGACCAAAAAAACAAACAAAAAACACCGTACCTTTGAAGCCGCAAACGATTCTCGCGATCAAGGTGATGAAATTATCAATGTTGAAGGGGACCATATTGATAATGAACCTCCGCATACTGAACCCCCCCCAATACTCAATGAAACAATCCATGATGAAGCTCCACATACTGAAAGTCCCCCGATACCCAGTGAAACAATGCATGATGCAACCCCTCCCGCCTCTCCTCGGAATATTCAAGCCTTTCAAGAAAGGGAAACAATTAAACATGATACAATGGGACGAGATATGACTGATATAATTCCCGACGCTGAGCCCGAAGTGTCATCCGCTGCGAATTTTCAAGGAATATTTTTATCCCGCATGGAAGAGTTTGCAGGCGTTTTGAATTATCATTCCAATATTACTCAACAATCATGGAAAAGGGGGCTTGATAATATCAATAGGATTTACAAAAATAGATGGGACAATTTACCAACAAAGGATGCTCATACATTCCTGCCCGTTGGTATTAAGGTGATCAGTAACCGAGATCTTAAAATGTCGGCTTGGCTGCAGGACCTTGAGATGGCAGGTGAGTTTTTTTTTATCTTTGTGCATGATACTTGATTATTGGCTGTTGACTGGTGATATAAATTGCAATATACAGGGTTAGATTTTTTTAAGCCAACCGAAACAGAAGCGTTTTTTGATCACAACATTTGGAATCTCAAATTGATGAAGGAATCAGCTAAACCTCCAGATAATCTCGCAAAATCTGAACACTCCTTCTTCAAAATGGTTCAGAGCCTTCTTTACCCCGCCAATCCAGTTAAACATTTTTGGGCAAATGTTATGTTTGAATCCATTAGTTTAGTCTCATACGATGTGATTGCACCCAAACCATATGTTGCACCAACATCAAATTCAACCGATCCTCTTGGACTCGAACGGGGAGCAGTTGAATACCTTGCCTCCTGCTTGAGTAAATCGAAGCAACGTGCAACCCAACTCAGCATTGAAGGTGGCGGGGCTGACAATGAGATATCCACAAAGCCGCACAAGAACCTGGAGGATCTAATGGATACAGTTATCCATTTGATGATTGCATACAACATGGTACGTGCACATACAAAGGTCGAAGTTAATGGCATCAAAGGCAAACTCACAAACTCAAAAAAAAATGAGGCCATCAAATATCTTTTGGCGTGTCACAAGAATCTTGGAATCAATCGAATTTGCTATGGTATATTAGCGGCATTCTGTGCGGCGGGGGTTCGTGGTTTGATGGTATGCTCAGATGACTGGAGAACAAGCTCAGTTAAAGGGGCTTTAGCACTAATTGACATTTCCGCAAAACTTTCAGAGGGTAAAAATCTAGTGGAGCCAGTGTGGCTACGTACTAATAAGTATATATGTAATTTACTGAATAAAAGTTTCTTCTCATCAGAGTCTTTTAACCCCACTGTACCTCTTAGATTTGATTTTGCACGATGCTTAGTATTAGACTTTGGTGATGCCTGGGTGGCGAATCGCGGGCTTGGTTCAAGTGATGAGGTCACCTTGACGGTACCCAGGTCAGCTAAACTCACAACCAGGATTGACCCGTTTTAGATTAGCTTTGTACTAGATAGATTGTAATTTAATTTTGCAAAGTTATTTATGAATTTAATAATCATGACTTCCTATCCTACTACTGCCCGGATGCCACAGTCTGAGTACCAATAGTAATTGTACGGCGGCATGCCTCCGTACATCATTGCGAAGACTCCGACAAGACGCAAGCTGAGTCAGGCGTTGTGCCCGCGAGTAGCACACGCGGGGGCATTGCGGGAGGTCGCGTGTATCACTTCACGCCAGCCCATAATAGGCAAAAGGTTCCTGTGTCTTTCAAGAGGAGTGGGATAACTAGGGATCCGCAGCAGGATGCATATTGCATTTGCGTGTGCTTGCAATATTCCAAATTGCTGGATTGGAAAGTGATTGCATGGGAACATCAATGTGTAAAATTGAATAATGCACTATCCACTGCAATTTTCAGGTTCAGGTATTTGAGATCGTGAATTTGCCAAGGTCAGGCGTGAGCTTTCTTTTTAGCCGCAATTAAAAAAGATTCATCCACCGCAATCCAATTTAGGTGATATTAAGAAATCAGTAATCATTCGGTTTCATTTCATTTTCTGCTGAAAGCATGCCATTCACGAAAAAAGGGAACTCGCGAGAAAGCGTCGGGCTGAGGAAGGAAAGTGTGAGTTACTCGCTTAATCTCAGTGTATATATATAGATATATATATATGCTTCCACATTTATGTGGCACCCTCATTGGGCCCCACTGAAGAACATGGGCTTTAGTCGGTTCAGATTGTGCCAATGTCATGTGGGCTCCAACAGGGAAGTCAAAGGATGTGTGCCGAAGAAAGCTCCTTGGTAGTATCTGATATCTTGTGTGCTTCAACACATAGTGATCCCGCAACCACTCGGGAATAGTAGCAGATCCCAAAAGACAAATGAGCGCAAAACGACCCGAATGAATAGGTTTTTTTCCTCCTCTCGCCCAACAGCACAAATATCAATTCCAGTATCAGCAAATATCACCCCAAGTGAAATTCGGAGGGTGGTGGATGTCAATCAGATCAAACGCATTCACTTTGGCCGTGTGGCAATTTTCTCTTCAACCGGATTACTCATTGCCCTTGTTGAATTCCGACCATTCACAACAATGAGTGAAGTCGAGGTCAATCAATGGGATGAATTATCACAATTCTTATTTCGCGAAAAGAGGTTCACTGACCCTATTGCAACAAATGGAGCATTACTGGAGGGATTTATGTTCGCGATTGGGTGGCGCAAATGCACCACGAAGAATGAACAATTTGGTCTGTATGGTAGTGCTGGCAAAATTGAAAATGCAAAAGATGAATGGCGGGACCGAGGTGCCAATCTTAGCTCGGTGGGTCGCATTCTAGGTGAATCCTTACGATATGTTGGGGATAATTTATTTCAGAAGATTCAAAATTGCTACAACTCATTGGGGGTTCCGTCTTTTGATCAAGTCAACTATGAAGGCGATATTCCGGCAAATCAGGGTGCATTCAAGTTCGCTTCCGCACTCACTTTCACCATTAATGGATTCAAAAACGCACCTCATGTTGATAAGGATGCATCGCTGTATGCTTCGGGATGGTGGTTTCAAGCTGATAAGCGGACCGGCCAAATTCAAAGAGATGCGTCAAAGCGGTGTACAGGGGGAAAATTGATTTTCCCAAATGAGCATTTTTGGATTGATCTATCCACATGTCATGGGCTCATTCAGGTAGTGTGGGCCAGTAGTACATTTGTTCATTATACTGATCCAGCACAGGACAACGAAAGCACGACACTAGTGGGTATGTCCGCACAATGCTCAAGCAGGTTAGCAAAAACAATGCGGCAAAAAAGCAATGGCTATTATGAGATTGGCAAGAGAGCGGGCTATCAAATCAGGGATGGTAATACAATCTCATGCCAATTCAAAGAATGAGGAGATTTGCAAGTGGGTTGGGTAAGTAATGGTGAGGTAAGGCAGAGGACAATATACACCAGGATTGGATGGATTCGAGTGCGGGAGATGGGGTGTCTCACATGAAAAAGGGGTGAAGTGGATTATGTACGGTGGCATGCCATCGTACATCGGTCCTGGTTTGTTGCTATTGTCCAGGATGCCAATGCTTCACACGCGAATCCTCATGCTTGTGCAGGTTCTGACAATGCTAAAAGTTCCTTACGCCTATGCGGGGGGCCATCGCTACACACGCCAATCCTTATGCCTGTGCAGGCTCCCGAAAGTTTACACGCCAATCCTTACGCCTTTACAGGCTTTCGACGATTCACACGCCAATTCTTACGCTTGTGAAGCTTCCCCACAATGCTGAAATTTTCTTTAGCCTGTGCAGGATCCCAAGAATTCACACGCCAATTCTTACGCCTGTGCAGGCTCCCAACAATTCACACGCTAATCCTTATGCTTGGGGAGGGTCCCAAAAGTGCTAAAATTCCTTACGCCTGTACAGGCTTCCGACGATTCACACGCCAATCCTTACGCATGGGAGGGTTGCCAACAATGCTGACAAATTCTTACGCCTGTGCAGGCTCCCAACAATTCACACGCCAATCCTTATGCCTGTGCAGGCTCCCAACAATTCACACGCCAATCCTTACGCCTGTGCAGCCTCCCGACAAGTCACACACCAATCCTTACGCTTGTGAAGGTTCTAGCCAATTTAAACAATTCAATACATGAGTAAGACTAATAGCGTGTGACCATAGGAAAGGCCATGTTTCACGAATCTGGACTCGATTGCTCACATACGGGAACCTCCCGCTTTTTTACAGTTAAGAATGGGTATGGCTCTAAACCATGGGAGAAGAAAATATAGGAGAGGATAACGGCAACTATTGGCGCATTTTGAGAAAAAGAGGTTCACGAAAACAAATACTCACTCAAACTCTTGGTGGGGCACTTACAAAAATAATTCTCATGCAATCAGGGTTTTTCTCTAAGGAGGAAATAAGTAATTTTTACGTGAACAAAGAATGTAATAGAATTTGAACATAAAAATAATTTAAGACAAATATTTTATTCAAAAGAAAGTATTACAAAAAATAAAAAGAGGAAATAATGACATTTTTTTTAAATTTTTATTTTTCGAGGAATTTGGAGACCATCCCGGTTATGTCCTCCTTTGGATAAGCCTCCAGTGCCTGGGCAAGGAGGGAGTTTAGTTCCTCCCGGAATTCCTGGTGCATCTCATTTCGATGAGTTGCATCCACGAAAGGAATCATGTGGAGCAAGCGACGATGCTCCAACAAGATTCGGTTGATCGAATCGTGGACGATGGCTCGAGGAATCATTAGGGTCGGTCGCAGGTCGGTGAATTCCTGGCGAGCGTCATGGTGAGAATGAGACGAGCTTGGCACCGGGGGGGAGGAGGCGTTGGGGTTCTCGGGGGCACTGCAAGGGATCTCTGGGGAGGGAACCGGGGTTGGAGTGGAAGGGGAAGATAGTGGAGTCGGTGAAGAAGAAGGGGGAGGGGGATGGGGTGATCCCACGGGCGTATCGTCGATGATGATGATCAAGCGAGGAGTGGCGGGACGATCTGGAGACGGTCGAAGAAAAAATGAGGAAAGGTGAATATGGATCGAAGAGAAAGAAGGGGTGACTTACCATAAGGTTCCTCCGTGGATTGCGTAGGAGCCACCTCAGGTTCTGGCTCACGAGTCGTATCGTCCTCAGGTGGTTGGGACGATGGACTCGGGCCAGGAATAGGTGGCTCTTTGGTTCGGGAGGGTTCTAAAAAAGGAGTAAGAGTCAGTTCACTCGACTCGAAAGTGAAAGTGAAAATGAAATGAAACTTTGGCTGCTTACCACGGAATAATTCCTCAGACCATCGGGTGCCACTCGGGCCTGGAGTGGGTTGCCGGGGGGTTTGCTCGCGAGGCAAACTGGGAACGGGAGAGTCGTGTCGGGGGGGATTCGGGGGGTTTGGTTCTATGAGTAATGGAAAAAAGTCAGTATTATTGCGTGAAGAGAAATGAGATAAAGAGGAGAAATAAAACTTACTTTGGCGTTTGAATCCCATCGGTGACAAGACATGGTGACGAGCAGCCCAAGCTTGAATGTCCTCTCGCCATCGCCATCCTTCATCGGCCGGATAATCACTTTGCTCCGGTCAAGGAGTGAAGTGACCATCGGATGGTGGCCTAGGAGGGGGAGTGGACAAATCGATACTGGAGGGGACAGGGCTAATCGTCCGGAATCGTTCCCGTTGGCCTGTTTGGGGGCCCGGCGTCCATTCACGCTCGGAAATGGTTTCATCATCGTCGACCACAAAGGAGTCCTCGCGAGGGCGTCTTGGGCGAGAACTCGTCTGGCCTCGTGGTCGGAAGGGGCGGACAACGAACGAACATTTCTTGTGTGCTTGTCGGCAAGCATCACAAGCGTCGTTCGTCGTCGAGGAGCGAATGCAGGGGATACCCTGCTTGGTGCATAACGTGCACGACATCTAAAAACAAAACAAAACAGGTTAGTAACTGAATAGAAAGTAAGCAATCAAGAAAGAAAAGGAAGACATATGATGATTTATATAAATTTAAAACGGAATCAATATAAAAACGCTCTAGTCGGAAGTCGTGAAGAAAGAAAAATATTAATATCGGTACATAATGTTGACGAAAGTTTAATTGGAGAAAACGTACAAAGTAGATAGAAGTGGGGTTCTGAAAGTATTAGCAGGAAAAACAAAAAGCGAGCAGGAAGGGGAGTGGGGTTAGTCGAGTGCGAAAGAAAAGACTGGAAAGGCAGGAATACAAGGGGGAATACGCACAAGAAGGACAAACGCGGGTGAGGTTGAGCGAAGTGGAGCGGGTGAGAAAGAAAGTGAAGTGCGTGTCGTGTGAAGATGGTCTTTTATACCAAGGTGAAGCTGAGACGATCTCAGCAGTTGCAGCACCCGCAAAAGTCTCAGCTTCAAGGCGTGTGGGCAAAATTGAAGCTGAGTCTCAGCGAATGCTGCAACTGAGAAGTGAAATGCTCGCGTGAGGCAGAAGAACAATGGGGGTCTGGCTGAGTATTTCAATTTATTGAATTGTCAAGCTGAGTATTGCAATTTATTGAATTGTCATGCTGAGTCAAATCCCCTTTGTTTCCTTAAATTGCCACCCGATCACCCAGGAGGGTGGTCGTGAGGCCCTTATTGATTGTGCATTGTGGGTGCAATGCACAAGTGACCGCGGCAAGATCACCGGCCTTATGGCCTGGTGATAGTCTTTGAACAAAGGGGGGGGCTGTAAGACAAGTGAATACAGCGTGAGCTTGCCTCGACCCATTGCTCAGGTTTGCTTTCGGGTCATAATTGAAATGCTCAGTGGCTGAACATTTTAATTGCACAGTAATTGAACAATTGATATAACAATATCAAATGCACCGCTGAGTATTGCAATTTATTGAATTGTCAAGCTGAGTCAAATCCCCTTTGTTTCCTTAAATAGCCACCCGATCACCCAGGAGGGTGGTCGTGAGGCCCATGTTGAATGTGCATTGTGGGTGCAATCCACAAGTGACCCATGCAGAAAAGCACCCGGTGCATTTGGTCACAAGTGACCGCGGCGAGATTACCGGCCATATGGCCTGGTAATAGTATGTGAACAAAGGGGGGGGCTGCAAGACATGTGAATACAGCGTGAGCTTGCCTCGACCCATTGCTCAGGTTTGCTTTCGGGTCATAATTGAAATGCTCAGTGGCTGAAAATTGGAATTGCACAGTGATTGAACTATAGATATAACAATATCAAATGCACCATGCTGAGCCATTGCTCAGTCGTTTTTGTATGCGCGCACTCTGAGCATTTGGCACAGCATCGGATGACATTTCAGCCAGGTGCAGCATTTCACACGCTTTGGTGAAGTGCTCCAAACTGAGCCTTCCAATGAACTATTGCAAAAAAGTTCATTCCATGGCTTTACTGAGCACTTTCTCACGGTGCTTTTGACCATGACATGCTCAGCTTGCGTGTGCAAATCGGGTGAAACGCAATGCTGAGCATGTGGCACATGAGCTAGGTAAATGCAAACGATCGGAAGGTGCATGCACATTTGCTAGATGGATGCAGGCTCAAGTAGTATTACACCTTCCTGATCTGTACAGTACAGTCGACACTGTAGTACGCAGTACACCTTTGTAAATGTACTGCAGGGCAGAGCAAAAAGCTGTTCAACAATGTAACATGCAATAACGTCAAGCCATCGAGTCATATCTCTCACCTGCATCCCTTTGAAGCACCTTGTTGGACAGCTCTGCCTAACTACGGCACAGATGCGCATGTAATCCAAATTAATGTAAGTGGGTCTTAATGGGATGACTTAATATTTGGGTCTAACACAAAGAGTTGATTCACTCCGGTGCCATTGTTGGGGCAAACAATGACTGGCCCGCTTGTTCATTGTCGGGCAGCCACACGCTTTCATACGCACCCCCGATGGGTCATACACAGGCAACTTTCACACGCCTGGAAGACATTTTACTGCCAGTCTTCCAGCTGCCTATTTTCTTGGTCGGGTTGTCAGCTTGACTGCAGACGCTCACCCGCTTGCGCGTGGAAACCTGAGGCCAATCAGTGTGGATTCGCTTCAGCCTCATCCACATTAGAATAACAATCCCAGCCTATGATTGTTGAGGCTGGTCATGTTCGCGTGGGTATCTCCCACCGCGGGTCATTTTCTTCACGTTCTCACACGCCCCGCGCAAGTTGTGGCACCTGGCTTGCAGCCAAAAAATTCCTCGGGCGTGTGGCCTCTTTCTCCGGAGTTCTGTACGCGCGTGAGGCAAAGAGGCCAATGCCAATCTCGGTGGATTAGTACTTGCCTCAAACGCCATAGGGGTGAATGTATATGTGGATCACGGCTCACGGCTGGCGCCCCCTTTGATCATCCCAGACATTCCCCCCTGAAAGCCCAGTATGCATCAGTCAGCAAAAAACTTCAGGCCAAACCAAAGTCATGTTCGGTGGCATGCCACCGAACATATCTCACCCGCCCACACACAAACATCCCCACAGTGAGATTGCCCTTTGAAACTGCCAACATTGCCCAGTAGGTCCCTGTGAACAATTAACCTGGGGAGGATACGCTCATTGTTCGCTGTCACACCAGCGAACATGACTGCATGCCTCTAATATGCCCTCCACAATAAGCTGCTACAACCCACCCAATTTCGGATGTGCTAATGTCAGCCTTGTTCCACCAAAGGTTTCGTAACTCGCTGCAGATCCAGCAGTCAAATGGTGCACCCACATTTTGGCCACCTTGCCTTGATATATGCCCCAAATCGGATATGAAAATTATGAGCCCAAGAGGCCCACCCCCATCAAGACCATGCACGTAACCACAGGCCATCCCCCCTTGACCCCATTGCTGCCTCTCATATAAGTTCCCCACCTGCGCTTGTTTGTCTTCATTCCGTTTAGCTACCCCCTCCCGATCATATAATTTCCAACTGTCCCCAAATAGTTCAAAATAGCCATCATGTCAACCCCTTCACAACCACTTTGCATTGGGATGATTAATATTCGTATTCAAATAAATAGTGATATAGCCTTAAATCCTGAGAATTCCCACTTAGCTTTTTGGATTATCCTATGGCACAATCAACACAACATATTCGTATATCTCCCCAATCACCAGCATGCTATTGGCTCTCTCCCGGGAACCCTTTCCCAAACGTTGATACCATTCCTTGGGGCACCCAAAACGTTCATGCACTGTGGTCCTGGTGGGGCATGGATTGAAAATTTCCAATCCAATCCTACTCAAATATTATTCGTTGAGGGAGTATTTATGACTGATGCCAATGATCCCTCCTCATCTCAGAAACCCAATCTAGCATTGATGTTCTTCACATGGTATCCAAACGTTCTATTCATAATGGAAAGCTTTCGAACACAAGATTTCAAGCTTAAAATGCCCAAAGAATATGACTGTACTACTCATTGTCAATGTCAACTCTTTACTCCGACATTTCCCGCTTCAAACTCGACGCCTGCTTCATATCCTGCTGTTTCATCATTGATTTCCAAGCAAAAACTGATACAATTACCCAGTGGATCAGACCTCCCCATGATGACCCCGCCCCATGCCATTATTCAAACCCCCCTCCTCCCTCATCAAAAGACCGGACTAGCTTTTCTCTGGGATCGAGAAATCCCCAATGGCCAATCAGCCCGTAACCTTTGGGCAACCTCACCCCCAGGATCCACTTTTAATGCCAGGCACATCATTACAAACAAGGTCGTTAGCTCATTTGAATCCCTTTCGACCAATACCCCTCTTGGAGGACTGCTTGCGGATGATATGGGATTAGGTAAAACCATTCAGGCCATTGCTCTAATTGGTACCTCCAAGGAGCGGATGATTGCAAACCCCCATCGCTCCACGCCCACCATGATCATCTGCCCCCCTCGCTTAATTACCAACTGGCAATCAGAAATATCCAAGCATGCTCAGGCTGGAGCACTGCATGCCAAAATCTACCATGGTCCCACTCGTCACTCATTATCCCAAGCCAAAATCTTAAAATATGATATCATCATCACTTCTTACAATACTATCACCCAAGAATTTAAGCAAACCAATCCCTCTACATCATTCATTTTTCAAATCAATTGGCATCGTATAATCTTGGATGAAGCACAGTGAGTGGCTGAGCTTAAATGATTCAAATTACCTTTTATATCCAATAACCCTTGCCCCCTCTTATAGCTATATTCGCTCTCAATACACTGCCACTCACCGTGCCATTAATAGCCTCCTTTCATCCCGTCGAATATGTTTAACGGGCACACCTATTCACAACACCATTTATGACCTTTTGGGCATAATATCCTTCATCACTCAACCCCAGAGCGCCGATCAAGATAACTGGTCACCATTCATCCTGAGTAGTCTTTCAAAAGGTTGCAATGATATTTTGCATTTGGCATTGCGGCATTTAAGTTTGCGCCGCACCAAAACAACACATCTCGAATCTCTCCCCACTATTAGCCATCATTATGAGCTGCTCCCACTCAACCCAACCATGCAGCAAGAATATTCCACATTATATGAAGAATTCCTATCATCCAAAAGCAAAGGACCAGGAGAGTTTTTCAGAAATATTAATAAGCTGCGAATATGTTGTAACCATCACATCATGCTTAACACAATTGCGGAGGCGGAGCTGGAAGACCCCGAGGGCAGGAGCACTCAGGATAACTCCCCAAGAATCACACGAACTATTGTGGATGTGGAAACATGCATGATGAGTAGTAAAATTGCACACCTCCTACAAAGCTTAATGAAGAACAAACAAACAAGGTGTGGTCCAACGAAATTGGTGGTTTATACCCAATGGACCCAATTTCTAGATTTGTGCGTTAATTCTAATATGCATCCATTACCAATTGACTCCATCTGACTTTTTTATATTGTAGAATTGGTATTGCTCTTGCCCATCACTCTATCCTTTCAGCACGAATTGATGGAACAATTACACCACGAGCGCAGGACAAGGCGCTTGAGAATTTCTTCAATAATCCTGAATGTGAAGTACTCATTGCATCCATTGCCGCGGCTGGAACTGGCCTCAATATAACTTGTGCTAATGTAGTCTATTTAATGGTGAGGGGCCCCCCAAAATTCTCCCCTGATTTTCGGACCCTGACATCCACATTTCCAGGAGCCCAATTGGAACCCAGCCATTGAGGCTCAGGCTGTTGATTGTCTACATCGTATTGGCCAACAACGACCTGTACAGGTCATCCACTAAATCACTCCTCATTCAGTTGAGGTCAACATGCGGAAGGTACCTTTCAAGCTCATCTTTCACTTGATTGTATTACTATTCTGAAATCATTCCTTATGGGAATGCCATATTCCAATTACCAATAGGTCCAAGAAAAGAAAAAATCATTAACTGCGTGAGCCTTACTGATATTATATAATTTGTGATTGACAAAGTTGATAACTCCTGTTGACTCTGGCACAGGTCCACAATTATGAACACCATGAGCTGGATCAAACTTCTTCAATATTTCCTCAATGAAAATGAGCAATAGAGTATTATTGCAAGGGAGACGGTGATACATTTCAATTCATATTGTCTATATTCTAACATATTTAGCAAGTTGTTGCATCCTTAAGAGATAATAATCAGATTTTATTACACCTGCACAAATAATTCACAAAATTTTAATTTGTCACAGTGCTATACCGTGACCAATTACTAAGTTATTGCAGAGCATCACCATTAGGCCTAATAACTGGCATGTCAAGTATCTTGAGGGCACTAGTCTGCATCTTACTACAGCCTTTGAGCCAATCTTGATCAAATACCTGAAATGATAGGCCTTCCAGAATATCACCATCATCTGTCGATCGTAATTCTGGCAATCTATCAATAGTTTTTTTACCCTTTTTTTTAATCCGTTACAAAACTCTATGTCTCTATCCATTTTCAATACCAAATCATTAAATAACTGGGAGCGCCAGCGTAATCCCACTTTGCGGTAAACTTGACGGCCATTTTCCAGTACCTCCTCAGTATCTGAGCATACTCAAGGGTCATTGAATTGTGATGCTAGGATGGGAAACTTAGCCGTATCACACCATTCACGACGGCGCTCACAGGTCTGCACATAATCAAGTAGATCATCATCAGACTTGGTCCACAATGAAGAAGAGATACAGTAACTAACTCTTTGACGAATCTTTGCGAGCTTTTGATTCTCTTTCTTTTTTACCAAATACTCGGCATCCTTTTGAATAGACTTCCATTCTCTTTTCAAATAAGTGAAATATCGCTCCATTAAAGCCGCCACGACCCCATAGTTGTTATGATCCTTGTTCCAACAGTAGTGATGATACTCAGTGCTGACAAGTGCGAGACGGAATGTACGGTAAAACACCATAGACATCAGCTCGTTGAACGGATGTTGCCATGAGCTCTCCCAGTCCCAAGTGAATCGCTTTAGTCCTAGCTTGTGGAGCTCATTTTCGCAGTAGCTTTGGAAACCCTGAGACTGAACCTGTGTTGATGGATCATTGAACACATCCTCGGGGACATAACCGAGATGACCAGCCACTTGAATTGCAATTTCACGCTCTTCTGTGCTGGGTGGTGTTGGTAGTGAGGAAAAATCCTTATCCCTAACTTTGAGTAGGAACAGGCAATGTGCGTGTACTGCTGATCTCATTCCATGGACATTCTCTGGAAGTTCTGCCTTCAGCCATTTTTGTTGCTCCTTCTGGCTTGCACGTTTCGCCACATTGTGAGCTTTGCGGGCCTGGTTCCTTTGCTGTCTGACCTCGGATTGTTCAAGCATACTCTGGGCGAGGCCCAGCTGAGGATGGGTGAACTCACTATTTGATTGAGTGCCTTGCTCATGCGCTGTGAAATTGTCCCTCCTTGGTTCATCATTTCTTTCACTTTGAGTCGGAGACATGTTCTCATCCTCATCATCCACCATTGTTTCTCTTGATGTACTGGCATGACCCGTTCTTGGTTTGGAGGCATATGGATGATGACGTCCACTGACTTTCTCTTTATGGACCAGAGGTGAAGACGCATAAAGTTCATCCCCTGCTATTCAAATCATCAGTTAACACATTAAAACATTAATGAAGACTGGTCATCCTCACGATCTTCAATTGGCTCCTGAGATCGGACTGACTTGCCTTTAGGTGCCATATCTAACCCATGAAACAAACATATCAAATCATGAATAAGTTTCTACTCCAAAATTCAAATGACTTACTTTGATGAAGCGTCAATACTGGATTTCCCTCCGACAGACCGCTCCAAGTTACATTTTCCAAAGGTCTTTTTCGTCGCCCCCCATCCATGCGCCTTTCATCACCCACATGAACCTGCGATCCTGATGGAATATTGAGGGTTGGCTGTTTACTTTGGCCAAAGGGATCCTGGGATGCGACTGGACTCCGACCGGGATTAAGGAGGAACTCACGTGGAAATTTTGATTGGGGATTAGCGTGTGAGGAGATTTGAGGTGTGCCTTCTGGCCCCTGAGACACATGAATTTGTGTATTAGTGGGATTCGGGGGAATGGGAGTGACGGAAATATTTGGGATCGACCAAGTGCTTGAAGTTGGAGCCTTTGGATTGCCCACATCAATGTTAAGACCTGATACATTCATTGAGGATGCGATAGGGGTTGTGAGAGGAATGTTGGGACTCAATGGTGACTGTGTTTGAACATATTCTATGCTAGATTCACTATTTGAGTCATGAACAGAACCTGAACGGGATTTATGTGACTTGAAAGATGACATAAGGGCCGAAAAAGTACAGTAATATTTTTAACTAGATAAAACACCTCAGTATTATGATAAAATAGAGTGATATGAGATGAAATCTTTTCAAATTTAGAATAGAGAAATTCTATGAATAGTTGGAACTAAGTGTTGTGTGGAAGTCGGATAAGACTCTTTTGAGGAGAATCCTCCCTGCCTCCTCTTGAGCTCCTCCGCTTTTGTCGGAAACCACCCTGCACGGCCTACCAGCATATAATGTGATATTTCCTTGATCTGAAAGGGGACCCATCATCCATAGGTAATCATATTTGGTAACATTTCCGCCTCCCCATTGTCACATTTTGTGAATTATCCAAACTGCCAATATATGCATTGAAATTCCCCAACATTGTATATCTGTAAAGGGGTATATTCATGAAGGATTTACCCACAAAAGAGACATCACCTTTTCACGAAAGGCAAGACAATCCAAATCACATTCCAACTGATTCAAAGCCCGCCGTACTCAAACCAAATACCAAGACTTTAGCTGCACTCCAACCCCTTATGTAATAGAGTTATATAGTTATGTCTGTAATAAGGTTTAAACCATGTACAATGGCGTGCCAGCGTACATGGATTAAATGTTAATCCCCTCAATTCAATGGTAACACTTCACTAATGGAACCCCCTCAATGGTCAAACCCGCACTATCACAATGTGTAAATAAACTAGAATATGTATGAGCATTGAGCAGCATGGCATTTTACCCAATTAAACGCCTAACCAATTCCGCCATCCAGATGAGACATGTTAAACTTTATCCACTGCAGCTCATGCTCCATTACAAATGGGATAAAATCCTCAGCTGGCTCAAATCATCTCCCCCTTCATAAATAATCACTGAATTTTATTTCCAATTAATAACACTCCTAAACACTTTCACATCAACCATAGATATTTATACACAAACCAACCGTACTCCCAATTACTGCAACAATGACAACCCGGCCATATTCCTCAATGCGTATATGCATGTGTCAACACTGCTCAACTCAAACACATTCTTCCCCTGAGGGTGATAGGCAAGGAGTTGCCTTCACACCTTTCCAATATAAACAGCACATTAAAAAGCTCAAATCAACCATTGCACCCAAATCTCTTCCAAACATCCCTACTTCTGCATCAGGATCTGGGTGCCCACAAATTCTATTGGATCAAATCTTCCCAGCTGATTATTCACGTTTGACCCAAAGCACTTTCCCAACTCCAGCGGGTCTCAATTCAACTGCACAGAAACCATATAGTGGCAGTCAAACCCTTCCCCCACAAGACCTAGGAATGATAATATCTGCCATTCTATCATTAAGGTATAATTTACCCCGCAGGGCTTCACGCATACTCAACCCCGCCCTGAACCTGCTGATCAAGTCCAGTATCTCAAGCTCAGCTGGTCCCCCCGCTCCTGCATTCCATATACCTCAAGATCTGAGTACCATATTTGAACATCTCCAATTGGAGCCAGTGATTCAAAACTATATATGTTGTCCTCAATGTTTCTCTCTTAATGGCCTTACTGAATCAGTCACAACTGACCAACCCCACTGTCAACGCCATAATGACCCAAATGATCATGATCCCCCTTGCACACAATCATTAGGCAAATTCATCTATTCATCTGAACCCCACACCCAAAACACAACCAACATGAAGCAAAAATTTATACCAACAAAACATTTCATTTATCAACCATTCAAAAATTGGCTTGCCAGATTCCTCCAGCGGGCTGGAATTATGGACATTCTGCATCAACATCAACAATCCCAAACTCCCGAAGATTCCCCAAAACGTGACGTCTGGGATGGATTGGTCTGGAGACGCTTCACTGGCACTAGAAATATCCATGACCCCCCATTCATGTCCATTCCTGGTGCATTGGCCTTCTCCATATATGTGGACTGGTTTAATGCACATGGAAAGTCAACCCGGTTGGCTAGCATTGGACCTATCATGCTTATTTGTCTTAATCTCCCCCCAAGTGAAAGATTGAAGCCCGAGAATGTCTATGTTGCAGGAATCATCCCTGGTCCGAAGGAGCCAACTGCGCTTCAATTGAATTATCTATTAATGCCACTCATCAACGAGCTCAAAGAGCTATGGCAAGGTTACCATTTTGCACCCACCTCAACAGGTCCATCAGGATCCTTTATCCGTGTTGCCATCCTCACAGCCTTTGCGGATGTGGTTGCCATGCGCAAGCTTACTGGATTTATTTCCCATTCAGGAAACCACTTTTGTAATTTTTGCACCATTCACAAAGCTCAAATTGAAGAAATTGGTCCTCAATTTCACTACACGCGCTCATACCAAAGTCATAAATCAACCATTGCCAAATGGCTTCGGGCAACCCCACAACAAAGACAAGCAATTTTCTCTGAGTATGGAGTGCGATATTCAATTTTGGAAGACCTTCCGTATTGGGATGCAACCAGAATGGTTAATCTTGACATAATGCATAATTTAATACTTGGAATTTTGAAGGATCATGCAACTTTCAAATTCTGCATTCC
The DNA here is from genome assembly GCA_023105745.1 of Austropuccinia psidii. Lineage (NCBI taxonomy): Eukaryota > Fungi > Basidiomycota > Pucciniomycetes > Pucciniales > Sphaerophragmiaceae > Austropuccinia > Austropuccinia psidii. The sequence continues at coordinate 29,298,777 of JALGQZ010000007.1, read as the reverse complement.
AGAGGCGAAATCAAAAATTTACTTCAGGTCCCGCAGGAAATCCAATGACACCAACAGTTCAGACTCAGATTCCATGACCTCCAACAGCTCTCTTGATAAAATCACATTGAGAGAGGCCCGCTCCCTGAGAAGAGACGCAGCAAAAATAATAAATGAGCCACTCCCCACTACTTCCACCCAAAAAAACTACTTCCCAATGCCCACCCCTAACACAGAACATCCATCTAGTGGTTCTGCGGAGATTCCTTCATTTGATGCCGATTACATCCCCACTTCTGAAATACCCTCTGAATTGGATATCACTGCACTGAGTGATCACCAGATCAAGGGTGAGGCTCTTGAGCATCTCCGAAAAATCATATCTGAGACCATAATTCCCTCATCATGGACAAGAGTTCCCCGCAAAATGGGTTCCCCCTCTCATGGTAGCTTAAAAGCCGCTGAATGGGCTCTCTTATATAAGGTCTATATTCCATTTCTAATGCTCAGTCAACAGATGTCATTAGATGCACACCAATCTGCCAACACTCAAAGAAAAATGGGTCAGTCAGAAGAACTTGCAAATGAACTAGCCAAGAATACATTCCATTTGATTAGTGCTATCAACATTGCCACAAGCTGGACTGTTTCAATAGATGATGCGACTGCATTTGCTGAACATTGGAAAAAATTCCGCCTTTCCAATCAACACCTGTTCCCAAAACAGAAAAGTAAACCAAATCATCATTTTGCTGATCATATTCCCGAACTCTTCCAACGTTGGGGCCCAGCACAAGCCTCAGCCACATGGGGTTATGAGCGCTTGATTGGAGTATTTGCAAAGATGCCAACAAATAACAAGATATGTAAGTCAATTAATAAGATCAATATATTCACATTGATTAAACACCTGAACTGAATAAGACTAACTTTTTGCAACTCTGAATAGATGATATAGATAAAACCTTACTTCAACATATCTGTCGATGTTCCAACCTTTCCGTTCTCCTGAAATCCCCATCTGTGCCATGTGAAATAAAACAGCTTTTCGAATCACAGCCACCTGCCGTGTTCAATCACCATAAATATAACAAGCCATCCCGCCATGACCAACAAAATTATGATTGCCTGGTTGAGTACTTACAGACTTTTCATGCAACAAGGGAAATAGTTGATTGGATCAGCTTAGACACTACCGTGCAATCCACAAGTCCTCCCACTTCAAGGATTGTCTCACCTTGGTATTTTCCAGTTTCAAACATTAATATTGGGAACAATATATTTTCAACTGAATCCAAAAATATCAGCAACAGTGTGATATGTTTTCTGAGGGGCAACTCACGACAATTTGGTATTATTGATAGCATTTTCAAAGTCTCTGAGCCATCTAGCATACTGAACAATAACTTTCTGATTTTAAAACCTTTGAAGATTGATGTGAATTTCCTACCAGATTGGCCGCATCTGAATATTTATAAAGCTGTTGGTTTTGATGATGGACACTTGATTATATCTGAAGAAGAAATAGAAGGTAACTGTGGATTGTATGATAACAAAGCTCTGTCATGTGGACTGCTTGTAATGATAAAGCCGTTATTTCATGATATTTAGTCTACTAAAATGCAAATCTCTCAGATTCATTAGCAATTTTGCTAGTGAAATAATTGCCTCAAAATTTAGTGACAGAGACATTCCATTGTGACAAGCAAAGCCCATTATTTCACATTGCCACAAAGAAGTTACTATTTTGACATTGGGTACAGTGTGAATAAGCCAAGTCCAATGATCAAATGACCCACACACTCACCTTTCACAGCATCCAAAATTTCTAACTGCGCCATCATCATGTTGGAAGCGGAATCGGCTTTTGCGTACCCACACCCGCATGTGCACCCGCACGCGCACACCCACCGGCACGCGCCAATGCACACGCCCACGCACCCGCACACGCACACCCACCCGCACATGCTCCCGCACACGCCAATGCACACGCAAACCCACCCGCACACGCCAATGCACCCGCCCCCAGGCATGCACACGCACACTTCATGGATGACCTGGTGAAGTCAAACCCCCCGCCTACATCAAGACTGGCTGAAGGACATCTTTGATGTGTGTGTGTGCAAACAGGCGGGTCTGGTGTAATTTTTACCAATCATCGGATGGTTGTGGGATGATCAGGCGGTGAGGAATCTGAGTTGAAGGCACAGGGGAACCAATATTATTGGATGTCACAGGATTTGGTGTAAGACCAGAGTGTGACGTGTGCTCGACGTTCGCTTGATTTTCGCTTGACGTGAGCTCGACTTTTATCCTGCTTGACGTTTGCTTGACGTGAAGTCAATCGCCGACGATTGACACGAGATTCGCCCCGGTGACTCAAACCAAATACCAAGACTTTAGCTGCACTCCAACCCCTTATGTAATAGAGTTATATAGTTATGTCTGTAATAAGGTTTAAACCATGTACGATGGCGTGCCAGCGTACATGGATTAAATGTTAATCCCCTCAATTCAATGGTAACACTTCACTAATGGAACCCCCTCAATGGTCAAACCCGCACTATCACAATGTGTAAATAAACTAGAATATGTATGAGCATTGAGCAGCATGGAATTTTACCCAATTAAACGCCTAACCAATTCCGCCATCCAGATGAGACATGTTAAACTTTATCCACTGCAGCTCATGCTCCATTACAAATGGGATAAAATCCTCAGCTGGCTCAAATCATCTCCCCCTTCATAAATAATCACTGAATTTTATTTCCAATTAATAACACTCCTAAAAACTTTCACATCAACCATAGATATTTATACACAAACCAACCGTACTCCCAATTCCTGCAACAATGACAACCCGGCCATATTCCTCAATGCGTATATGCATGTGTCAACACTGCTCAACTCAAACACACTCTTCCCCTGAGGGTGATAGGCAAGGAGTTGCTTTCACACCTTTCCAATATAAACAGCACATTAAAAAGCTCAAATCAACCATTGCACCCAAATGTCTTCCAAACATCCCTACTTCTGCATCAGGATCTGGGTGCCCACAAATTCTATTGGATCAAATCTTCCCAGCTGATTATTCATGTTTGACCCAAAGCACTTTCCCAACTCCAGCGGGTCTCAATTCAACTGCACAGAAACCATATAGTGGCAGTCAAACCCTTCCCCCACAAGACCTAGGAATGATAATATCTGCCATTCTATCATTAAGGTATAATTTACCCCGCAGGGCTTCACGCATACTCAACCCCGCCCTGAACCTGCTGATCAAGTCCAGTATCTCAAGCTCAGCTGGTCCCCCGCTCCTGCATTCCATATACCTCAAGATCTGAGTACCATATTTGAACATCTCCAATTGGAGCCAGTGATTCAAAACTATATATGTTGTCCTCAATGTTTCTCTCTTAATGGCCTTACTGAATCAGTCACAACTGACCAACCCCACTGTCAACGCCATAATGACCCAAATGATCATGATCCCCCTTGCACACAATCATTAGGCAAATTCATCTATTCATCTGAACCCCACACCCAAAACACAACCAACATGAAGCAAAAATTTATACCAACAAAACATTTCATTTATCAACCATTCAAAAATTGGCTTGCCAGATTTCTCCAGCAGGCTGGAATTATGGACATTCTGCATCAACATCAACAATCCCAAACTCCCGAAGATTCCCCAAAACGTGACGTCTGGGATGGATTGGTCTGGAGACGCTTCACTGGCACTAGAAATATCCATGACCCCCCATTCATGTCCATTCCTGGTGCATTGGCCTTCTCCATATATGTGGACTGGTTTAATGCACATGGAAAGTCAACCCGGTTGGCTAGCATTGGACCTATCATGCTTATTTGTCTTAATCTCCCCCCAAGTGAAAGATTGAAGCCCGAGAATGTCTATGTTGCAGGAATCATCCCTGCTCCGAAGGAGCCAACTGCGCTTCAATTGAATTATCTATTAATGCCACTCATCAACGAGCTCAAAGACCTATGGCAAGGTTACCATTTTGCACCCACCTCAACAGGTCCATCAGGATCCTTTATCTGTGTTGCCATCCTCACAGCCATTGCGGATGTGGTTGCCATGCGCAAGCTTACTGGATTTATTTCCCATTCAGGAAACCACTTTTGTAATTTTTGCACCATTCACAAAGCTCAAATTGAAGAAATTGGTCCTCAATTTCACTACACGCGCTCATACCAAAGTCATAAATCAACCATTGCCAAATGGCTTCGGGCAACCCCACAACAAAGACAAGCAATTTTCTCTGAGTATGGAGTGCGATATTCAATTTTGGAAGACCTTCCGTATTGGGATGCAACCAGAATGGTTAATCTTGACATAATGCATAATTTAATACTTGGAATTTTGAAGGATCATGCAACTTTCAAATTGTGCATTCCAGAGGCGAAATCAAAAATTTACTTCAGGTCCCGCAGGAAATCCAATGACACCAACAGTTCAGACTCAGATTCCAAGACCTCCAACAGCTCTCTTGATAAAATCACATTGAGAGAGGCCCGTTCCCTGAGAAGAGACGCAGCAAAAATAATAAATGAGCCACTCCCCACTACTTCCACCCAAAAAAACTACTTCCCAATGCCCACCCCTAACACAGAACATCCATCTAGTGGTTCTGCGGAGATTCCTTCATTTGATGCCGATTACATCCCCACTTCTGAAATACCCTCTGAATTGGATATCACTGCACTGAGTGATCACCAGATCAAGGGTGAGGCTCTTGAGCATCTCCGACAAATCATATCTGAGACCATAATTCCCTCATCTTGGACAAGAGTTCCCTGCAAAATGGGTTCCCCCTCTCATGGTAGCTTAAAAGCCACTGAATGGGCTCTCTTATATAAGGTCTATATTCCATTTCTAATGCTCAGTCAACAGATGTCATTAGATGCACACCAATCTGCCAACACTCAAAGAAAAATGGGTCAGTCAGAAGAACTTGCAAATGAACTAGCCAAGAATACATTCCATTTGATTAGTGCTATCAACATTGCCACAAGCTGGACTGTTTCAATAGATGATGCGACTGCATTTGCTGAACATTGGAAAAAATTCCGCCTTTCCAATCAACACCTGTTCCCAAAACAGAAAAGTAAACCAAATCATCATTTTGCTGATCATATTCCCGAACTCTTCCAACGTTGGGGCCCAGCACAAGCCTCAGCCACATGGGGTTATGAGCGCTTGATTGGAGTATTTGCAAAGATGCCAACAAATAACAAGATATGTACGTCAATTAATAAGATCAATATATTCACATTGATTAAACACCTGAACTGAATAAGACTAACTTTTTGCAACTCTGAATAGATGATATAGATAAAACCTTACTTCAACATATCTGTCGATGTTCCAACCTTTCCGTTCTGCTGAAATCCCCATCTGTGCCATGTGAAATAAAACAGCTTTTCGAATCACAGCCACCTGCCGTGTTCAATCACCATAAATATAACAAGCCATCCCGCCATGACCAACCAAATTATGATTGCCTGGTTGAGTACTTACAGACTTTTCATGCAACAAGGGAAATAGTTGATTGGATCAGCTTAGACACTACGGTGCAATCCACAAGTCCTCCCACTTCAAGGATTGTCTCACCTTGGTATTTTCCAGTTTCAAACATTAATATTGGGAACAATATATTTTCAACTGAATCCAAAAATATCAGCAACAGTGTGATATGTTTTCTGAGGGGCAACTCACAACAATTTGGTATTATTGATAGCATTTTCAAAGTCTCTGTGCCATCTAGCATACTGAACAATAACTTTCTGATTTTAAAAACTTTAAAGATTGATGTGAATTTCCTACCAGATTGGCCGTATCTCAATATTTATAAAGCTGTTGGTTTTGATGATGGACACTTGATTATATCAGAAGAAGAAATAGAAGGTAACTGTGGATTGTATGATAACAAAGCTCTGTCATGTGGACTGCTTGTAATGATAAAGCCGTTATTTCATGATATTTAGTCTACAAAAATGCAAATCTCTCAGATTCATTAGCAATTTTGCTAGTGAAATAATTGCCTCAAAATTTAGTGACAGAGACATGCCATTGTGACAAGCAAAGCCCATTATTTCACATTGCCACAAAGAACTTACTATTTTGACATTGGGTACAGTGTGAATAAGCCAAGTCCAATGATCAAATGACCCACACACTCACCCTTCACAGCATCCAAAATTTCTAACTGCGCCATCATCATGTTGGAAGCGGAATCGGCTTTTGCGTACCCACACCCGCATGTGCACCCGCACGCGCCAATGCACACGCACACGCCAATGCACACGCACACCCACCCGCACGCGCCAATGCACAAGCCCACGCACCCGCACACGCAAACGCACCCGCCCCCACGCATGCACACGCACACTTCATGGATGACCTGGTGAAGTCAAACCCCCCGCCTACATCAAGACTGGCTGAAGGACATCTTTGATGTGTGTGTGCAAACAGGCGGGTCTGGTGTAATTTTTACCAATCATCGGACGGTTGTGGGATGATCAGGCGGTGAGGAATCTGAGTTGAAGGCACAGGGGAACCAATATTATTGGATGTCACAGGATTTGGTGTAAGACCAGAGTGTGACGTGTGCTCGACGTTCGCTTGATTTTCGCTTGACGTGAGCTCAACTTTTATCCTGCTTGACGTTTGCTTGACGTGAAGTCAATCGCCGACGATTGACACGAGATTCGCCCCGGTGCAATGAAAAATAATTCTCAAGTATTTTATTTCTCTTGGTGTTACCACATTTTGATGGAATCCTTTAAGGGAATCCATAGTGGTTATATACACTGCTTGAGATATTTGAGTAAGGGCAAGTTGGATTTTTGGTATTGGGTATCTGTCTGGGACAGTGTAAGTGTTCAGAGCTCTAAAGTCCCCAACCATTCTGGATTTTCCATTAAGCCACGCCACTATGACTGGTGTAGTTATTTCTACTTCCTCATTGTGGCCTACTTTTCTTATTACACCAACTCAGCATTGAAGGTGGCGGGGCTGACAATGAGATATCCACAAAGCCGCACAAGAACCTGGAGGATCTAATGGATACAGTTATCCATTTGATGATTGCATACAACATGGTACGTGCACATACAAAGGTCGAAGTTAATGGCATCAAAGGCAAACTCACAAACTCAAAAAAAAATGAGGCCATCAAATATCTTTTGGCGTGTCACAAGAATCTTGGAATCAATCGAATTTGCTATGGTATATTAGCGGCATTCTGTGCGGCGGGGGTTCGTGGTTTGATGGTATGCTCAGATGACTGGAGAACAAGCTCAGTTAAAGGGGCTTTAGCACTAATTGACATTTCCGCAAAACTTTCAGAGGGTAAAAATCTAGTGGAGCCAGTGTGGCTACGTACTAATAAGTATATATGTAATTTACTGAATAAAAGTTTCTTCTCATCAGAGTCTTTTAACCCCACTGTACCTCTTAGATTTGATTTTGCACGATGCTTAGTATTAGACTTTGGTGATGCCTGGGTGGCGAATCGCGGGCTTGGTTCAAGTGATGAGGTCACCTTGACGGTACCCAGGTCAGCTAAACTCACAACCAGGATTGACCCGTTTTAGATTAGCTTTGTACTAGATAGATTGTAATTTAATTTTGCAAAGTTATTTATGAATTTAATAATCATGACTTCCTATCCTACTACTGCCCGGATGCCACAGTCTGAGTACCAATAGTAATTGTACGGCGGCATGCCTCCGTACATCATTGCGAAGACTCCGACAAGACGCAAGCTGAGTCAGGCGTTGTGCCCGCGAGTAGCACACGCGGGGGCATTGCGGGAGGTCGCGTGTATCACTTCACGCCAGCCCATAATAGGCAAAAGGTTCCTGTGTCTTTCAAGAGGAGTGGGATAACTAGGGATCCGCAGCAGGATGCATATTGCATTTGCGTGTGCTTGCAATATTCCAAATTGCTGGATTGGAAAGTGATTGCATGGGAACATCAATGTGTAAAATTGAATAATGCACTATCCACTGCAATTTTCAGGTTCAGGTATTTGAGATCGTGAATTTGCCAAGGTCAGGCGTGAGCTTTCTTTTTAGCCGCAATTAAAAAAGATTCATCCACCGCAATCCAATTTAGGTGATATTAAGAAATCAGTAATCATTCGGTTTCATTTCATTTTCTGCTGAAAGCATGCCATTCACGAAAAAAGGAAAAGAGCGTAAAAGGGAACTCGCGAGAAAGCGTCGGGCTGAGGAAGGAAAGTGTGAGTTACTCGCTTAATCTCAGTGTATATATATAGATATATATATATGCTTCCACATTTATGTGGCACCCTCATTGGGCCCCACTGAAGAACATGGGCTTTAGTCGGTTCAGATTGTGCCAATGTCATGTGGGCTCCAACAGGGAAGTCAAAGGATGTGTGCCGAAGAAAGCTCCTTGGCAGTATCTGATATCTTGTGTGCTTCAACACATAGTGATCCCGCAACCACTCGGGAATAGTAGCAGATCCCAAAAGACAAATGAGCGCAAAACGACCCGAATGAATAGGTTTTTTTCCTCCTCTCGCCCAACAGCACAAATATCAATGCCAGTATCAGCAAATATCACCCCAAGTGAAATTCGGAGGGTGGTGGATGTCAATCAGATCAAACGCATTCACTTTGGCCGTGTGGCAATTTTCTCTTCAACCGGATTACTCATTGCCCTTGTTGAATTCCGACCATTCACAACAATGAGTGAAGTCGAGGTCAATCAATGGGATGAATTATCACAATTCTTATTTCGCGAAAAGAGGTTCACTGACCCTATTGCAACAAATGGAGCATTACTGGAGGGATTTATGTTCGCGATTGGGTGGCGCAAATGCACCACGAAGAATGAACAATTTGGTCTGTATGGTAGTGCTGGCAAAATTGAAAATGCAAAAGATGAATGGCGGGACCGAGGTGCCAATCTTAGCTCGGTGGGTCGCATTCTAGGTGAATCCTTACGATATGTTGGGGATAATTTATTTCAGAAGATTCAAAATTGCTACAACTCATTGGGGGTTCCGTCTTTTGATCAAGTCAACTATGAAGGCGATATTCCGGCAAATCAGGGTGCATTCGAGTTCGCTTCCGCACTCACTTTCACCATGAATGGATTCAAAAACGCACCTCATGTTGATAAGGATGCATCGCTGTATGCTTCGGGATGGTGGTTTCAAGCTGATAAGCGGACCGGCCAAATTCAAAGAGATGCGTCAAAGCGGTGTACAGGGGGAAAATTGATTTTCCCAAATGAGCATTTTTGGATTGATCTATCCACATGTCATGGGCTCATTCAGGTAGTGTGGGCCAGTAGTACATTTGTTCATTATACTGATCCAGCACAGGACAACGAAAGCACGACACTAGTGGGTATGTCCGCACAATGCTCAAGCAGGTTAGCAAAAACAATGCGGCAAAAAATCAATGGCTATTATGAGATTGGCGAGAGAGCGGGCTATCAAATCAGGGATGGTAATACAATCTCATGCCAATTCAAAGAATGAGGAGATTTGCAAGTGGGTTGGGTAAGTAATGGTGAGGTAAGGCAGAGGACAATATACACCAGGATTGGATGGATTCGAGTGCGGGAGATGGGGTGTCTCACATGAAAAAGGGGTGAAGTGGATTATGTACGGTGGCATGCCATCGTACATCGGTCCTGGTTTGTTGCTATTGTCCAGGATGCCAATGCTTCACACGCGAATCCTCATGCTTGTGCAGGTTCTGACAATGCTAAAAGTTCCTTACGCCTATGCGGGGGGCCATCGCTACACATGCCAATCCTTATGCCTGTGCAGGCTCCCGAAAGTTTACACGCCAATCCTTACGCCTTTACAGGCTTTCGACGATTCACACACCAATTCTTACGCTTGTGAAGCTTCCCCACAATGCTGAAATTTTCTTTAGCCTGTGCAGGATCCCAAGAATTCACACGCCAATTCTTACGCCTGTGCAGGCTCCCAACAATTCACACGCTAATCCTTATGCTTGGGGAGGGTCCCAAAAGTGCTAAAATTCCTTACGCCTGTACAGGCTTCCGACGATTCACACGCCAATCCTTACGCATGGGAGGGTTGCCAACAATGCTGACAAATTCTTACGCCTGTGCAGGCTCCCAACAATTCACACGCCAATCCTTATGCCTGTGCAGGCTCCCAACAATTCACACGCCAATCCTTACGCCTGTGCAGCCTCCCGACAAGTCACACGCCAATCCTTACGCTTGTGAAGGTTCTAGCCAATTTAAACAATTCAATACATGAGTAAGACTAATAGCGTGTGACCATAGGAAAGGCCATGTTTCACGAATCTGGACTCGATTGCTCACATACGGGAACCTCCCGCTTTTTTACAGTTAAGAATGGGTATGGCTCTAAACCATGGGAGAAGAAAATATAGGAGAGGATAACGGCAACTATTGGCGCATTTTGAGAAAAAGAGGTTCACGAAAACAAATACTCACTCAAACTCTTGGTGGGGCACTTACAAAAATAATTCTCATGCAATCAGGGTTTTTCTCTAAGGAGGAAATAAGTAATTTTTACGTGAACAAAGAATGTAATAGAATTTGAACATAACAATAATTTAAGACAAATATTTTATTCAAAAGAAAGTATTACAAAAAATAAAAAGAGGAAATAATGACATTTTTTTTAAATTTTTATTTTTCGAGGAATTTGGAGACCATCCCGGTTATGTCCTCCTTTGGATAAGCCTCCAGTGCCTGGGCAAGGAGGGAGTTTAGTTCCTCCCGGAATTCCCGGTGCATCTCATTTCGATGAGTTGCATCCACGAAAGGAATCATGTGGAGCAAGCGACGATGCTCCAACAAGATTCGGTTGATCGAATCGTGGACGATGGCTCGAGGAATCATTAGGGTCGGTCGCAGGTCGGTGAATTCCTGGCGAGCGTCATGGTGAGAATGAGACGAGCTTGGCACCGGGGGGGAGGAGGCGTTGGGGTTCTCGGGGGCACTGCAAGGGATCTCTGGGGAGGGAACCGGGGTTGGAGTGGAAGGGGAAGATGGTGGAGTCGGTGAAGAAGAAGGGGGAGGGGGAGGGGGAGGGGGATGGGGTGATCCCACGGGCGTATCGTCGATGACGATGATCAAGCGAGGAGTGGCGGGACGATCTGGAGACGGTCGAAGAAAAAATGAGGAAAGGTGAATATGGATCGAAGAGAAAGAAGGGGTGACTTACCATAAGGTTCCTCCGTGGATTGCGTAGGAGCCACCTCAGGTTCTGGCTCACGAGTCGTATCGTCCTCAGGTGGTTGGGACGATGGACTCGGGCCAGGAATAGGTGGCTCTTCGGTTCGGGAGGGTTCTAAAAAAGGAGTAAGAGTCAGTTCACTCGACTCGAAAGTGAAAGTGAAAATGAAATGAAACTTTGGCTGCTTACCACGGAATAATTCCTCAGACCATCGGGTGCCACTCGGGCCTGGAGTGGGTTGCCGGGGGGTTTGCTCGCGAGGCAAACTGGGAACGGGAGAGTCGTGTCGGGGGGGATTCGGGGGGTTTGGTTCTATGAGTAATGGAAAAAAGTCAGTATTATTGCGTGAAGAGAAATGAGATAAAGAGGAGAAATAAAACTTACTTTGGCGTTTGAATCCCATCGGTGACAAGACATGGTGACGATCAGCCCAAGCTTGAATGTCCTCTCGCCATCGCCATCCTTCATCGGCCGGATAATCACTTCGCTCCGGTCGAGGAGTGAAGTGACCATCGGATGGTGGCCTAGGAGGGGGAGTGGACAAATCGATACTGGAGGGGACAGGGCTAATCGTCCGGAATCGTTCCCGTTGGCCTGTTTGGGGGCCCGGCGTCCATTCACGCTCGGAAATGGTTTCATCATCGTCGACCACAAAGGAGTCCTCGCGAGGGCGTCTTGGGCGAGAACTCGTCTGGCCTCGTGGTCGGAAGGGGCGGACAACAAACGAACATTTCTTGTGTGCTTGTCGGCAAGCATCACAAGCGTCGTTCATCGTCGAGGAGCGAATGCAGGGGATACCCCGCTTGGTGCATAACGTGCACGACATCTAAAAACAAAACAAAACAGGTTAGTAACTGAATAGAAAGTAAGCAATCAAGAAAGAAAAGGAAGACATATGATGATTTATATAAATTTAAAACGGAATCAATATAAAAACGCTCTAGTCGGAAGTTTTTAAAAGTCTGGAAGGAAGTCGTGAAGAAAGAAAAATATTAATATCGGTACATAATGTTGACGAAAGTTTAATTGGAGAAAACGTACAAAGTAGATAGAAGTGGGGTTCTGAAAGTATTAGCAGGAAAAACAAAAAGCGAGCAGGAAGGGGAGTGGGGTTAGTCGAGTGCGAAAGAAAAGACTGGAAAGGCAGGAAGACGAGGGGGAATACGCACAAGAAGGACAAACGCGGGTGAGGTTGAGCGAAGTGGAGCGGGTGAGAAAGAAAGTGAAGTGCGTGTCGTGTGAAGATGGTCTTTTATACCAAGGTGAAGCTGAGACGATCTCAGCAGTTGCAGCACCCGCAAAAGTCTCAGCTTCAAGGCGTGTGGGCAAAATTGAAGCTGAGTCTCAGCGAATGCTGCAACTGAGAAGTGAAATGCTCGCGTGAGGCAGAAGAACAATGGGGGTCTGGCTGAGTATTTCAATTTATTGAATTGTCAAGCTGAGTATTGCAATTTATTGAATTGTCATGCTGAGTCAAATCCCCTTTGTTTCCTTAAATTGCCACCCGATCACCCAGGAGGGTGGTCGTGAGGCCCTTATTGATTGTGCATTGTGGGTGCAATGCACAAGTGACCGCGGCAAGATCACCGGCCTTATGGCCTGGTGATAGTCTTTGAACAAAGGGGGGGGCTGTAAGACAAGTGAATACAGCGTGAGCTTGCCTCGACCCATTGCTCAGGTTTGCTTTCGGGTCATAATTGAAATGCTCAGTGGCTGAACATTTTAATTGCACAGTAATTGAACAATTGATATAACAATATCAAATGCACCGCTGAGTATTGCAATTTATTGAATTGTCAAGCTGAGTCAAATCCCCTTTGTTTCCTTAAATAGCCACCCAATCACCCAGGAGGGTGGTCGTGAGGCCCATGTTGAATGTGCATTGTGGGTGCAATCCACAAGTGACCCATGCAGAAAAGCACCCGGTGCATTTGGTCACAAGTGACCGCGGCGAGATTACCGGCCATATGGCCTGGTAATAGTATGTGAACAAAGGGGGGGGCTGCAAGACAAGTGAATACAGCGTGAGCTTGCCTCGACCCATTGCTCAGGTTTGCTTTCGGGTCATAATTGAAATGCTCAGTGGCTGAACATTGGAATTGCACAGTGATTGAACTATAGATATAACAATATCAAATGCACCATGCTGAGCCATTGCTCAGTCGTTTTTGTATGCGCGCACTCTGAGCATTTGGCACAGCATCGGATGACATTTCAGCCAGGTGCAGCATTTCACACGCTTTGGTGAAGTGCTCCAAACTGAGCCTTCCAATGAACTATTGCAAAAAAGTTCATTCCATGGCTTTACTGAGCACTTTCTCACGGTGCTTTTGACCATGACATGCTCAGCTTGCGTGTGCAAATCGGGTGAAACGCAATGCTGAGCATGTGGCACATGAGCTACGTAAATGCAAACGATCGGAAGGTGCATGCACATTTGCTAGATGGATGCAGGCTCAAGTAGTATTACACCTTCCTGATCTGTACAGTACAGTCGACACTGTAGTACGCAGTACACCTTTGTAAATGTACTGCGGGGCAGAGCAAAAAGCTGTTCAACAATGTAACATGCAATAACGTCAAGCCATCGAGTCATATCTCTCACCTGCATCCCTTTGAAGCACCTTGTTGGACAGCTCTGCCTAACTACGGCACAGATGCGCATGTAATCCAAATTAATGTAAGTGGGTCTTAATGGGATGACTTAATATTTGGGTCTAACACAAAGAGTTGATTCACTCCGGTGCCATTGTTGGGGCAAACAATGACTGGCCCGCTTGTTCATTGTCGGGCAGCCACACGCTTTCATACGCACCCCCGATGGGTCATACACAGGCAACCTTCACACGCCTGGAAGACATTTTACTGCCAGTCTTCCAGATGCCTATTTTCTTGGTCGGGTTGTCAGCTTGACTGCAGACGCTCACCCGCTTGCGCGTGGAAACCTGAGGCCAATCAGTGTGGATTCGCTTCAGCCTCATCCACATTAGAATAACAATCCCAGCCTATGATTGCTGAGGCTGGTCATGTTCGCGTGGGTATCTCCCACCGCGGGTCATTTTCTTCACGTTCTCACACGCCCCGCGCAAGTTGTGGCACCTGGCTTGCAGCCAAAAAATTCCTCGGGCGTGTGGCCTCTTTCTCCGGAGTTCTGTACGCGCGTGAGGCAAAGAGGCCAATTCCAATCTTGGTGGATTAGTACTTGCCTCAAACGCCATAGGGGTGAATGTATATGTGGATCACGGCTCACGGCTGGCGCCCCCTTTGATCATCCCAGACATTCCCCCCTGAAAGCCCAGTATGCATCAGTCAGCAAAAAACTTCAGGCCAAACCAAAGTCATGTTCGGTGGCATGCCACCGAACATATCTCACCCGCCCACACACAAACATCCCCACAGTGAGATTGCCCTTTGAAACTGCCAACATTGCCCAGTAGGTCCCTGTGAACAATTAACCTGGGGAGGATACGCTCATTGTTCGCTGTCACACCAGCGAACATGACTGCATGCCTCTAATATGCCCTCCACAATAAGCTGCTACAACCCACCCAACTTCGGATGTGCTAATGTCAGCCTTGTTCCACCAAAGGTTTCGTAACTCGCTGCAGATCCAGCAGTCAAATGGTGCACCCACATTTTGGCCACCTTGCCTTGATATATGCCCCAAATCGGATATGAAAATTATGAGCCCAAGAGGCCCACCCCCATCAAGACCATGCACGTAACCACAGGCCATCCCCCCTTGACCCCATTGCTGCCTCTCATATAAGTTCCCCACCTGCGCTTGTTTGTCTTCATTCCGTTTAGCTACCCCCTCCCGATCATATAATTTCCAACTGTCCCCAAATAGTTCAAAATAGCCATCATGTCAACCCCTTCACAACCACTTTGCATTGGGATGATTAATATTCGTATTCAAATAAATAGTGATATAGCCTTAAATCCTGAGAATTCCCACTTAGCTTTTTGGATTATCCTATGGCACAATCAACACAACATATTTGTATATCTCCCCAATCACCAGCATGCTATTGGCTCTCTCCCGGGAACCCTTTCCCAAACGTTGATACCATTCCTTGGGGCACCCAAAATGTTCATGCACTGTGGTCCTGGTGGGGCATGGATTGAAAATTGCCAATCCAATCCTACTCAAATATTATTCGTTGAGGGAGTATTTATGACTGATGCCAATGATCACTCCTCATCTCAGAAACCCAATCTAGCATTGATGTTCTTCACATGGTATCCAAACGTTCTATTCATAATGGAAAGCTTTCGAACACAAGATTTCAAGCTTAAAATGCCCAAAGAATATGACTGTACTACTCATTGTCAATGTCAACTCTTTACTCCGACATTTCCCGCTTCAAACTCGACGCCTGCTTCATATCCTGCTGTTTCATCATTGATTTCCAAGCAAAAACTGATACAATTACCCAGTGGATCAGACCTCCCCATGATGACCCCGCCCCATGCCATTATTCAAACCCCCCTCCTCCCTCATCAAAAGACCGGACTAGCTTTTCTCTGGGATCGAGAAATCCCCAATGGCCAATCAGCCCGTAACCTTTGGGCAACCTCACCCCCAGGATCCACTTTTAATGCCAGGCACATCATTACAAACAAGGTCGTTAGCTCATTTGAATCCCTTTCGACCAATACCCCTCTTGGAGGACTGCTTGCGGATGATATGGGATTAGGTAAAACCATTCAGGCCATTGCTCTAATTGGTACCTCCAAGGAGCGGATGATTGCAAACCCCCATCGCTCCACGCCCACCATGATCATCTGCCCCCCTCGCTTAATTACCAACTGGCAATCAGAAATATCCAAGCATGCTCAGGCTGGAGCACTGCATGCCAAAATCTACCATGGTCCCACTCGTCACTCATTATCCCAAGCCAACATCTTAAAATATGATATCATCATCACTTCTTACAATACTATCACCCAAGAATTTAAGCAAACCAATCCCTCTACATCATTCATTTTTCAAATCAATTGGCATTGTATAATCTTGGATGAAGCACAGTGAGTGGCTGAGCTTAAATGATTCAAATTACCTTTTATATCCAATAACCCTTGCCCCCTCTTATAGCTATATTCGCTCTCAATACACTGCCACTCACCGTGCCATTAATAGCCTCCTTTCATCCCGTCGAATATGTTTAACGGGCACACCTATTCACAACACCATTTATGACCTTTTGGGCATAATATCCTTCATCACTCAACCCCAGAGCGCCGATCAAGATAACTGGTCACCATTCATCCTGAGTAGTCTTTCAAAAGGTTGCAATGATATTTTGCATTTGGCATTGCGGCATTTAAGTTTGCGCCGCACCAAAACCACACATCTCGAATCTCTCCCCACTATTAGCCATCATTATGAGCTGCTCCCACTCAACCCGACCATGCAGCAAGAATATTCCACATTATATGAAGAATTCCTATCATCCAAAAGCAAAGGACCAGGAGAGTTTTTCAGAAATATTAATAAGCTGCGAATATGTTGTAACCATCACATCATGCTTAACACAATTGCGGAGGCGGAGCTGGAAGACCCCGAGGGCAGGAGCACTCAGGATAACTCCCCAAGAATCACACGAACTATTGTGGATGTGGAAACATGCATGATGAGTAGTAAAATTGCACACCTCCTACAAAGCTTAATGAAGAACAAACAAACAAGGTGTGGTCCAACGAAATCGGTGGTTTATACCCAATGGACCCAATTTCTAGATTTGTGCGTTAATTCTAATATGCATCCATTACCAATTGACTCCATCTGACTTTTTTATATTGTAGAATTGGTATTGCTCTTGCCCATCACTCTATCCTTTCAGCACGAATTGATGGAACAATTACACCACGAGCGCAGGACAAGGCGCTTGAGAATTTCTTCAATAATCCTGAATGTGAAGTACTCATTGCATCCATTGCCGCGGCTGGAACTGGCCTCAATATAACTTGTGCTAATGTAGTCTATTTAATGGTGAGGGGCCCCCCAAAATTCTCCCCTGATTTTCGGACCCTGACATCCACATTTCCAGGAGCCCAATTGGAACCCAGCCATTGAGGCTCAGGCTGTTGATTGTCTACATCGTATTGGCCAACAACGACCTGTACAGGTCATCCACTATATCACTCCTCATTCAGTTGAGGTCAACATGCGGAAGGTACCTTTCAAGCTCATCTTTCACTTGATTGTATTACTATTCTGAAATCATTCCTTATGGGAATGCCATATTCCAATTACCAATAGGTCCAAGAAAAGAAAAAATCATTAACTGCGTGAGCCTTACTGATATTATATAATTTGTGATTGACAAAGTTGATAACTCCTGTTGACTCTGGCACAGGTCCACAATTATGAACACCATGAGCTGGATCGAACTTCTTCAATATTTCCTCAATGAAAATGAGCAATAGAGTATTATTGCAAGGGAGACGGTGATACATTTCAATTCATATTGTCTATATTCTAACATATTTAGCAAGTTGTTGCATCCTTAAGAGATAATAATCAGATTTTATTACACCTGCACAAATAATTCACAAAATTTTAATTTGTCACAGTGCTATACCGTGACCAATTACTAAGTTATTGCAGAGCATCACCATTAGGCCTAATAACTGGCAT
Source organism: Austropuccinia psidii (assembly GCA_023105745.1). NCBI lineage: Eukaryota > Fungi > Basidiomycota > Pucciniomycetes > Pucciniales > Sphaerophragmiaceae > Austropuccinia > Austropuccinia psidii. Next base: position 29,280,903 of record JALGQZ010000007.1, on the reverse strand, counting down.
GTCAAGTATCTTGAGGGCGCTAGTCTGCATCTTACTACAGCCTTTGAGCCAATCTTGATCAAATACCTGAAATGATAGGCCTTCCGGAATATCACCATCATCTGTCGATCGTAATTCTGGCAATCTATCAATAGTTTTTTTACCCTTTTTTTTAATCCGATTACAAAACTCTATGTCTCTATCCATTTTCAATACCAAATCATTAAATAACTGGGAGCGCCAGCGTAATCCCACTTTGCGGTAAACTTGACGGCCATTTTCCAGTACCTCCTCAGTATCTGAGCATACTCGAGGGTCATTGAATTGTGATGCTAGGATGGGAAATTTAGCCGTATCACACCATTCACGACGGCGCTCACAGGTCTGCACATAATCAAGTAGATCATCATCAGACTTGGTCCACAATGAAGAAGAGATACAGTAACTAACTCTTTGACGAATCTTTGCGAGCTTTTGATTCTCTTTCTTTTTTACCAAATACTCGGCATCCTTTTGAATAGACTTCCATTCTCTTTTCAAATAAGTGAAATATCGCTCCATTAAAGCCGCCACGACCCCATAGTTGTTATGATCCTTGTTCCAACAGTAGTGATGATACTCAGTGCTGACAAGTGCGAGACGGAATGTACGGTAAAACACCATAGACATCAGCTCGTTGAACGGATGTTGCCATGAGCTCTCCCAGTCCCAAGTGAATCGCTTTAGTCCTAGCTTGTGGAGCTCATTTTCGCAGTAGCTTTGGAAACCCTGAGACTGAACCTGTGTTGATGGATCATTGAACACATCCTCGGGGACATAACCGAGATGACCAGCCACTTGAATTGCAATTTCACGCTCTTCTGTGCTGGGTGGTGTTGGTAGTGAGGAAAAATCCTTATCCCTAACTTTGAGTAGGAACAGGCAATGTGCGTGTACTGCTGATCTCATTCCATGGACATTCTCTGGAAGTTCTGCCTTCAGCCATTTTTGTTGCTCCTTCTGGCTTGCACGTTTCGCCACATTGTGAGCTTTGCGGGCCTGGTTCCTTTGCTGTCTGACCTCGGATTGTTCAAGCATACTCTGGGCGAGGCCCAGCTGAGGATGGGTGAACTCACTATTTGATTGAGTGCCTTGCTCATGCGCTGTGAAATTGTCCCTCCTTGGTTCATCATTTCTTTCACTTTGAGTCGGAGACATGTTCTCATCCTCATCATCCACCATTGTTTCTCTTGATGTACTGGCATGACCCGTTCTTGGTTTGGAGGCATATGGATGATGACGTCCACTGACTTTCTCTTTATGGACCAGAGGTGAAGACGCATAAAGTTCATCCCCTGCTATGCAAATCATCAGTTAACACATTAAAACATTAATGAAGACTGGTCATCCTCACGATCTTCAATTGGCTCCTGAGATCGGACTGACTTGCCTTTAGGTGCCATATCTAACCCATGAAACAAACATATCAAATCATGAATAAGTTTCTACTCCAAAATTCAAATGACTTACTTTGATGAAGCGTCAATACTGGATTTCCCTCCGACAGACCGCTCCAAGTTACATTTTCCAAAGGTCTTTTTCGTCGCCCCCCATCCACGCGCCTTTCATCACCCACATGAACCTGCGATCCTGATGGAATATTGAGGGTTGGCTGTTTACTTTGGCCAAAGGGATCCTGGGATGCGACTGGACTCCGACCGGGATTAAGGAGGAACTCACGTGGAAATTTTGATTGGGGATTAGCGTGTGAGGAGATTTGAGGTGTGCCTTCTGGCCCCTGAGACACATGAATTTGTGTATTAGTGGGATTCGGAGGAATTGGAGTGACGGAAATATTTGGGATCGACCAAGTGCTTGAAGTTGGAGCCTTTGGATTGCCCACATCAATGTTAAGACCTGATACATTCATTGAGGATGCGATAGGGGTTGTGAGAGGAATGTTGGGACTCAATGGTGACTGTGTTTGAACATATTCTATGCTAGATTCACTATTTGAGTCATGAACAGAACCTGAACGGGATTTATGTGACTTGAAAGATGACATAAGGGCCGAAAAAGTACAGTAATATTTTTAACTAGATAAAACACCTCAGTATTATGATAAAATAGAGTGATATGAGATGAAATCTTTTCAAATTTAGAATAGAGAAATTCTATGAATAGTTGGAACTAAGTGTTGTGTGGAAGTCGGATAAGACTCTTTTGAGGAGAATCCTCCCTGCCTCCTCTTGAGCTCCTCCGCTTTTGTCGGAAACCACCCTGCACGGCCTACCAGCATATAATGTGATATTTCCTTGATCTGAAAGGGGACCCATCATCCATAGGTAATCATATTTGGTAACATTTCCGCCTCCCCATTGTCACATTTTGTGAATTATCCAAACTGCCAATATATGCATTGAAATTCCCCAACATTGTACATCTGTAAAGGGGTATATTCATGAAGGATTTACCCACAAAAGAGACATCACCTTTTCACGAAAGGCAAGACAATCCAAATCACATTCCAACTGATTCAAAGCCCGCCGTACTCAAACCAAATACCAAGACTTTAGCTGCACTCCAACCCCTTATGTAATAGAGTTATATAGTTATGTCTGTAATAAGGTTTAAACCATGTACGATGGCGTGCCAGCGTACATGGATTAAATGTTAATCCCCTCAATTCAATGGTAACACTTCACTAATGGAACCCCCTCAATGGTCAAACCCGCACTATCACAATGTGTAAATAAACTAGAATATGTATGAGCATTGAGCAGCATGGCATTTTACCCAATTAAACGCCTAACCAATTCCGCCATCCAGATGAGACATGTTAAACTTTATCCACTGCAGCTCATGCTCCATTACAAATGGGATAAAATCCTCAGCTGGCTCAAATCATCTCCCCCTTCATAAATAATCACTGAATTTTATTTCCAATTAATAACACTCCTAAACACTTTCACATCAACCATAGATATTTATACACAAACCAACCGTACTCCCAATTCCTGCAACAATGACAACCCGGCCATATTCCTCAATGCGTATATGCATGTGTCAACACTGCTCAACTCAAACACATTCTTCCCCTGAGGGTGATAGGCAAGGAGTTGCCTTCACACCTTTCCAATATAAACAGCACATTAAAAAGCTCAAATCAACCATTGCACCCAAATCTCTTCCAAACATCCCTACTTCTGCATCAGGATCTGGGTGCCCACAAGTTCTATTGGATCAAATCTTCCCAGCTGATTATTCACGTTTGACCCAAAGCACTTTCCCAACTCCAGCGGGTCTCAATTCAACTGCACAGAAACCATATAGTGGCAGTCAAACCCTTCCCCCACAAGACCTAGGAATGATAATATCTGCCATTCTATCGTTAAGGTATAATTTACCCCGCAGGGCTTCACGCATACTCAACCCCGCCCTGAACCTGCTGATCAAGTCCAGTATCTCAAGCTCAGCTGGTCCCCCCGCTCCTGCATTCCATATACCTCAAGATCTGAGTACCATATTTGAACATCTCCAATTGGAGCCAGTGATTCAAAACTATATATGTTGTCCTCAATGTTTCTCTCTTAATGGCCTTACTGAATCAGTCACAACTGACCAACCCCACTGTCAACGCCATAATGACCCAAATGATCATGATCCCCCTTGCACACAATCATTAGGCAAATTCATCTATTCATCTGAACCCCACACCCAAAACACAACCAACATGAAGCAAAAATTTATACCAACAAAACATTTCATTTATCAACCATTCAAAAATTGGCTTGCCAGATTTCTCCAGCAGGCTGGAATTATGGACATTCTGCATCAACATCAACAATCCCAAACTCCCGAAGATTCCCCAAAACGTGACGTCTGGGATGGATTGGTCTGGAGACGCTTCACTGGCACTAGAAATATCCATGACCCCCCATTCATGTCCATTCCTGGTGCATTGGCCTTCTCCATATATGTGGACTGGTTTAATGCACATGGAAAGTCAACCCGGTTGGCTAGCATTGGACCTATCATGCTTATTTGTCTTAATCTCCCCCCAAGTGAAAGATTGAAGCCCGAGAATGTCTATGTTGCAGGAATCATCCCTGGTCCGAAGGAGCCAACTGCGCTTCAATTGAATTATCTATTAATGCCACTCATCAACGAGCTCAAAGAGCTATGGCAAGGTTACCATTTTGCACCCACCTCAACAGGTCCATCAGGATCCTTTATCCGTGTTGCCATCCTCACAGCCATTGCGGATGTGGTTGCCATGCGCAAGCTTACTGGATTTATTTCCCATTCAGGAAACCACTTTTGTAATTTTTGCACCATTCACAAGCTCAAATTGAAGAAATTGGTCCTCAATTTCACTACACGCGCTCATACCAAAGTCATAAATCAACCATTGCCAAATGGCTTCGGGCAACCCCACAACAAAGACAAGCAATTTTCTCTGAGTATGGAGTGCGATATTCAATTTTGGAAGACCTTCCGTATTGGGATGCAACCAGAATGGTTAATCTTGACATAATGCATAATTTAATACTTGGAATTTTGAAGGATCATGCAACTTTCAAATTGTGCATTCCAGAGGCGAAATCAAAAATTTACTTCAGGTCCCGCAGGAAATCCAATGACACCAACAGTTCAGACTCAGATTCCATGACCTCCAACAGCTCTCTTGATAAAATCACATTGAGAGAGGCCCGCTCCCTGAGAAGAGACGCAGCAAAAATAATAAATGAGCCACTCCCCACTACTTCCACCCGAAAAAACTACTTCCCAATGCCCACCCCTAACACAGAACATCCATCTAGTGGTTCTGCGGAGATTCCTTCATTTGATGCCGATTACATCCCCACTTCTGAAATACCCTCTGAATTGGATATCACTGCACTGAGTGATCACCAGATCAAGGGTGAGGCTCTTGAGCATCTCCGACAAATCATATCTGAGACCATAATTCCCTCATCATGGACAAGAGTTCCCCGCAAAATGGGTTCCCCCTCTCATGGTAGCTTAAAAGCCGCTGAATGGGCTCTCTTATATAAGGTCTATATTCCATTTCTAATGCTCAGTCAACAGATGTCATTAGATGCACACCAATCTGCCAACACTCAAAGAAAAATGGGTCAGTCAGAAGAACTTGCAAATGAACTAGCCAAGAATACATTCCATTTGATTAGTGCTATCAACATTGCCACAAGCTGGACTGTTTCAATAGATGATGCGACTGCATTTGCTGAACATTGGAAAAAATTCCGCCTTTCCAATCAACACCTGTTCCCAAAACAGAAAAGTAAACCAAATCATCATTTTGCTGATCATATTCCCGAACTCTTCCAACGTTGGGGCCCAGCACAAGCCTCAGCCACATGGGGTTATGAGCGCTTGATTGGAGTATTTGCAAAGATGCCAACAAATAACAAGATATGTAAGTCAATTAATAAGATCAATATATTCACATTGATTAAACACCTGAACAGAATAAGACTAACTTTTTGCAACTCTGAATAGATGATATAGATAAAACCTTACTTCAACATATCTCTCGATGTTCCAACCTTTCCGTTCTCCTGAAATCCCCATCTGTGCCATGTGAAATAAAACAGCTTTTCAAATCACAGCCACCTGCCGTGTTCAATCACCATAAATATAACAAGCCATCCCGCCATGACCAACAAAATTATGATTGCCTGGTTGAGTACTTACAGACTTTTCATGCAACAAGGGAAATAGTTGATTGGATCAGCTTAGACACTACCGTGCAATCCACAAGTCCTCCCACTTCAAGGATTGTCTCACCTTGGTATTTTCCAGTTTCAAACATTAATATTGGGAACAATATATTTTCAACTGAATCCAAAAATATCAGCAACAGTGTGATATGTTTTCTGAGGGGCAACTCACGACAATTTGGTATTATTGATAGCATTTTCAAAGTCTCTGAGCCATCTAGCATACTGAACAATAACTTTCTGATTGTAAAACCTTTGAAGATTGATGTGAATTTCCTACCAGATTGGCCGCATCTGAATATTTATAAAGCTGTTGGTTTTGATGATGGACACTTGATTATATCTGAAGAAGAAATAGAAGGTAACTGTGGATTGTATGATAACAAAGCTCTGTCATGTGGACTGCTTGTAATGATAAAGCGGTTATTTCATGATATTTAGTCTACTAAAATGCAAATCTCTCAGATTCATTAGCAATTTTGCTAGTGAAATAATTGCCTCAAAATTTAGTGACAGAGACATTCCATTGTGACAAGCAAAGCCCATTATTTCACATTGCCACAAAGAAGTTACTATTTTGACATTGGGTACAGTGTGAATAAGCCAAGTCCAATGATCAAATGACCCACACACTCACCTTTCACAGCATCCAAAATTTCTAACTGCGCCATCATCATGTTGGAAGCGGAATCGGCTTTTGCGTACCCACTCCCGCATGTGCACCCGCACGCGCCAATGCACACGCACACGCACCGGCACGCGCCAATGCACATGCCCACGCACCCGCACATGCTCCCGCACACGCCAATGCACACGCAAACGCACCCGCCCCCACGCATGCACACGCACACTTCATGGATGACCTGGTGAAGTCAAACCCCCCGCCTACATCAAGACTGGCTGAAGGACATCTTTGATGTGTGTGTGTGCAAACAGGCGGGTCTGGTGTAATTTTTACCAATCATTGGACGGTTGTGGGATGATCAGGCGGTGAGGAATCTGAGTTGAAGGCACAGGGGAACCAATATTATTGGATGTCACAGGATTTGGTGTAAGACCAGAGTGTGACGTGTGCTCGACGTTCGCTTGATTTTCGCTTGACGTGAGCTCGACTTTTATCCTGCTTGACGTTTGCTTGACGTGAAGTCAATCGCCGACGATTGACACGAGATTCGCCCCGGTGACTCAAACCAAATACCAAGACTTTAGCTGCACTCCAACCCCTTATGTAATAGAGTTATATAGTTATGTCTGTAATAAGGTTTAAACCATGTACGATGGCGTGCCAGCATACATGGATTAAATGTTAATCCCCTCAATTCAATGGTAACACTTCACTAATGGAACCCCCTCAATGGTCAAACCCGCACTATCACAATGTGTAAATAAACTAGAATATGTATGAGCATTGAGCAGCATGGCATTTTACCCAATTAAACGCCTAACCAATGCCGCCATCCAGATGAGACATGTTAAACTTTATCCACTGCAGCTCATGCTCCATTACAAATGGGATAAAATCCTCAGCTGGCTCAAATCATCTCCCCCTTCATAAATAATCACTGAATTTTATTTCCAATTAATAACACTCCTAAAAACTTTCACATCAACCATAGATATTTATACACAAACCAACCTTACTCCCAATTCCTGCAACAATGACAACCCGGCCATATTCCTCAATGCGTATATGCATGTGTCAACACTGCTCAACTCAAACACACTCTTCCCCTGAGGGTGATAGGCAAGGAGTTGCTTTCACACCTTTCCAATATAAACAGCACATTAAAAAGCTCAAATCAACCATTGCACCCAAATGTCTTCCAAACATCCCTACTTCTGCATCAGGATCTGGGTGCCCACAAATTCTATTGGATCAAATCTTCCCAGCTGATTATTCATGTTTGACCCAAAGCACTTTCCCAACTCCAGCGGGTCTCAATTCAACTGCACAGAAACCATATAGTGGCAGTCAAACCCTTCCCCCACAAGACCTAGGAATGATAATATCTGCCATTCTATCATTAAGGTATAATTTACCCCGCAGGGCTTCACGCATACTCAACCCCGCCCTGAACCTGCTGATCAAGTCCAGTATCTCAAGCTCAGCTGGTCCCCCCGCTCCTGCATTCCATATACCTCAAGATCTGAGTACCATATTTGAACATCTCCAATTGGAGCCAGTGATTCAAAACTATATATGTTGTCCTCAATGTTTCTCTCTTAATGGCCTTACTGAATCAGTCACAACTGACCAACCCCACTGTCAACGCCATAATGACCCAAATGATCATGATCCCCCTTGCACACAATCATTAGGCAAATTCATCTATTCATCTGAACCCCACACCCAAAACACAACCAACATGAAGCAAAAATTTATACCAACAAAACATTTCATTTATCAACCATTCAAAAATTGGCTTGCCAGATTTCTCCAGCAGGCTGGAATTATGGACATTCTGCATCAACATCAACAATCCCAAACTCCCGAAGATTCCCCAAAACGTGACGTCTGGGATGGATTGGTCTGGAGACGCTTCACTGGCACTAGAAATATCCATGACCCCCCATTCATGTCCATTCCTGGTGCATTGGCCTTCTCCATATATGTGGACTGGTTTAATGCACATGGAAAGTCAACCCGGTTGGCTAGCATTGGACCTATCATGCTTATTTGTCTTAATCTCCCCCCAAGTGAAAGATTGAAGCCCGAAAATGTCTATGTTGCAGGAATCATCCCTGGTCCGAAGGAGCCAACTGCGCTTCAATTGAATTATCTATTAATGCCACTCATCAACGAGCTCAAAGAGCTATGGCAAGGTTACCATTTTGCACCCACCTCAACAGGTCCATCAGGATCCTTTATCCGTGTTGCCATCCTCACAGCCATTGCGGATGTGGTTGCCATGCGCAAGCTTACTGGATTTATTTCCCATTCAGGAAACCACTTTTGTAATTTTTGCACCATTCACAAAGCTCAAATTGAAGAAATTGGTCCTCAATTTCACTACACGCGCTCATACCAAAGTCATAAATCAACCATTGCCAAATGGCTTCGGGCAACCCCACAACAAAGACAAGCAATTTTCTCTGAGTATGGAGTGCGATATTCAATTTTGGAAGACCTTCCGTATTGGGATGCAACCAGAATGGTTAATCTTGACATAATGCATAATTTAATACTTGGAATTTTGAAGGATCATGCAACTTTCAAATTGTGCATTCCAGAGGCGAAATCAAAAATTTACTTCAGGTCCCGCAGGAAATCCAATGACACCAACAGTTCAGACTCAGATTCCAAGACCTCCAACAGCTCTCTTGATAAAATCACATTGAGAGAGGCCCGTTCCCTGAGAAGAGACGCAGCAAAAATAATAAATGAGCCACTCCCCACTACTTCCACCCAAAAAAACTACTTCCCAATGCCCACCCCTAACACAGAACATCCATCTAGTGGTTCTGCGGAGATTCCTTCATTTGATGCCGATTACATCCCCACTTCTGAAATACCCTCTGAATTGGATATCACTGCACTGAGTGATCACCAGATCAAGGGTGAGGCTCTTGAGCATCTCCGACAAATCATATCTGAGACCATAATTCCCTCATCTTGGACAAGAGTTCCCTGCAAAATGGGTTCCCCCTCTCATGGTAGCTTAAAAGCCGCTGAATGGGCTCTCTTATATAAGGTCTATATTCCATTTCTAATGCTCAGTCAACAGATGTCATTAGATGCACACCAATCTGCCAACACTCAAAGAAAAATGGGTCAGTCAGAAGAACTTGCAAATGAACTAGCCAAGAATACATTCCATTTGATTAGTGCTATCAACATTGCCACAAGCTGGACTGTTTCAATAGATGATGCGACTGCATTTGCTGAACATTGGAAAAAATTCCGCCTTTCCAATCAACACCTGTTCCCAAAACAGAAAAGTAAACCAAATCATCATTTTGCTGATCATATTCCCGAACTCTTCCAACGTTGGGGCCCAGCACAAGCCTCAGCCACATGGGGTTATGAGCGCTTGATTGGAGTATTTGCAAAGATGCCAACAAATAACAAGATATGTACGTCAATTAATAAGATCAATATATTCACATTGATTAAACACCTGAACTGAATAAGACTAACTTTTTGCAACTCTGAATAGATGATATAGATAAAACCTTACTTCAACATATCTGTCGATGTTCCAACCTTTCCGTTCTGCTGAAATCCCCATCTGTGCCATGTGAAATAAAACAGCTTTTCGAATCACAGCCACCTGCCGTGTTCAATCACCATAAATATAACAAGCCATCCCGCCATGACCAACCAAATTATGATTGCCTGGTTGAGTACTTACAGACTTTTCATGCAACAAGGGAAATAGTTGATTGGATCAGCTTAGACACTACGGTGCAATCCACAAGTCCTCCCACTTCAAGGATTGTCTCACCTTGGTATTTTCCAGTTTCAAACATTAATATTGGGAACAATATATTTTCAACTGAATCCAAAAATATCAGCAACAGTGTGATATGTTTTCTGAGGGGCAACTCACGACAATTTGGTATTATTGATAGCATTTTCAAAGTCTCTGTGCCATCTAGCATACTGAACAATAACTTTCTGATTTTAAAAACTTTAAAGATTGATGTGAATTTCCTACCAGATTGGCCGTATCTCAATATTTATAAAGCTGTTGGTTTTGATGATGGACACTTGATTATATCAGAAGAAGAAATAGAAGGTAACTGTGGATTGTATGATAACAAAGCTCTGTCATGTGGACTGCTTGTAATGATGAAGCCGTTATTTCATGATATTTAGTCTACAAAAATGCAAATCTCTCAGATTCATTAGCAATTTTGCTAGTGAAATAATTGCCTCAAAATTTAGTGACAGAGACATGCCATTGTGACAAGCAAAGCCCATTATTTCACATTGCCACAAAGAACTTACTATTTTGACATTGGGTACAGTGTGAATAAGCCAAGTCCAATGATCAAATGACCCACACACTCACCCTTCACAGCATCCAAAATTTCTAACTGCGCCATCATCATGTTGGAAGCGGAATCGGCTTTTGCGTACCCACACCCGCATGTGCACCCGCACGCGCCAAGGCACAGGCACACGCACCCGCACACGCCAATGCACACGCACACCCACCCGCACGCGCCAATGCACACGCCCACGCACCCGCACACGCAAACGCACTCGCCCCCACGCATGCACACGCACACTTCATGGATGACCTGGTGAAGTCAAACCCCCCACCTACATCAAGACTGGCTGAAGGACATCTTTGATGTGTGTGTGTGCAAACAGGCGGGTCTGGTGTAATTTTTACCAATCATCGGACGGTTGTGGGATGATCAGGTGGTGAGGAATCTTAGTTGAAGGCACAGGGGAAGCAATATTATTGGATGTCACAGGATTTGGTGTAAGACCAGAGTGTGACGTGTGCTCGACGTTTGCTTGATTTTCGCTTGACGTGAGCTCGACTTTTATCCTGCTTGACGTTTGCTTGACGTGAAGTCAATCGCCGACGATTGACACGAGATTCGCCCCGGTGCAATGAAAAATAATTCTCAAGTATTTTATTTCTCTTGGTGTTACCACATTTTGATGGAATCCTTTAAGGGAATCCATAGTGGTTATATACACTGCTTGAGATATTTGAGTAAGGGCAATTTGGATTTTTGGTATTGGGTATCTGTCTGGGACAGTGTAAGTGTTCAGAGCTCTAAAGTCCCCAACCATTCTGGATTTTCCATTATGCCACGCCACTATAACTGGTGTAGTTATTTCTACTTCCTCATTGTGGCCTACTTTTCTTATTACATCAAGGTCCAGAAGTTCTTTGGTATGAATTTCTAGAGCTTCTCTTGATTTTGGACTTGCTGGATAAGCAGGTCTTCTTAAGAGTGGTGGATAACGTCTCTCAATGTTAAGAATGATGTCAAATTCATGACCAACAATGGCTCCCAGGGTTTCTTTGTCTGTAGCAAATGCTCCTCTGTGGTCATACAAAAGGGAAGAAAGTTCATTTTCTTGTTTATCAGTCATGCAGCCTCATTTGACTGTTCAGACTTGAATATCTCTAACTCTAAGTTGACTGGTGATACTTTGTTTACTGTAATTTGTCTTTTAAAAGGTAAAAAGGCAAATTTCTGGCGCTTATTGTCCCCAATTGTAAAGTATCTGTCTTTGTTATTATGTAAATCTATTCCATACATGATTAAATAGTCATTTCCCCATATAAAATGGGTACTAGAGCAATTTTCCATAACAACAAATTCAACTGTGATTCTTAAATTCCCATTCATGTGTGGGAATATGACATTGGTCTTAAAGATTCCTAATGCTTTCATTGGGTTACTTGCACTGTTGAATTTTATACCATCAATTGGTAACAATTGGTCTTCAAAATTTGGTACACAAGTCTTAAGAAAAGATTTTCCAAGACAAGAGCAGAAGGCTCCTGGGTCAAGCAAAAGTTTGGTGGGCTTTTTGTCAATCACCACTTCTGTTATCCAGGAATTACCAGCTGTATAGCCTTTTCCTCTGTTTAGTTTTGTCTTCATAAGTTGTGCATCTTGAACTTTTGATAAATCAACTTGACCATTTCTCAATTGTGGTAAGTGGGAATAAGATTCCATGATGTCAAAAGTGGGATTGATATTTTCTATATCTTTTGAAGATTCAGAAAATATAGATGACTTATCATCTGAATTGTCTTCAATTATGTCTTCTTTTTCAACATCTGGTCCCTTTTCAATATCAATTTCATTGATTTTTCCCTTCTTTGGACATGTATTGGCTAAATGGGTGGTGCTTTGGGAAATATGGCACTTTCTGACTTTATCTGCAGATTTATACTTAATATTATTAGAATTTTCTTCCGTGTTTTTGTCCACAGAATCTTTCCAAGGTGTATTAAACCTTGTTTTGAGATTCACCCTACTAGAACCAATTTTGGTTCTAGTGGTTACTTCATCTAGTATATTGATAATATCATCTGCTGAAGATTGTTCAGTAGTCCTGCTTTTGATAGCATGCTCTAAGTCACCTCCACATTGTCTCAGAATTTTTCTATGGATCGTAAATTCTGATATGTCAGGATATAATGCTGTTAATCTGTCCTTTTGTTGGCAAAACCATGGTAAAGCTTTGTCTTTATCAGCATTAAATTTTGCAGATTCAAAGGCTGTTTCAACTTTAAACCTCCAAGCATCATTTGCCCATTTGTTGATGATTTGGGTTTTCCACCAAGTTCAACTCTGGTGTCCATGTGCTTGTCTTATTTTGATGTACCATCTGTGAGCTGATCTGGTAAACAAGGTGTTAAACCTGGCTTTTACCAATCTTTCTGGTAATTCAAAATCCTCTTTGATCATGTCAATACCTCTAATGAATTCCATATGGTCATACTCTCCTTCACCACTGAAGTGAGGCCATTCTTTAAGTTTTGGAACTTCTTTCAAGAGTGCTTGGCCCATTGATGGTTCCAAGTTATTAAAATAAGTGGATAATTCATTTTTTAATTGTGAATTATCAGGATCCAATACTTGTGGATTTGAAATTCTTGTGCCCTCATTTTGATTTAGAGGTGTAGACATTCTTGGTAAGGTGTTCAGTATTTGTTCAATGTCATTCATTTTACTGTTGCTACACCTTTGGGAATTCCTGTATTCATTTTATAAGCTTTGTATTAAATTTATTACTTCAATTTTATACATGTCTTCCTTATGTGTCAGTTCTTGCGATAACTCTGTCTGTCATGTGTTATCAGCAGTGACTTGATTCAATTTCATTGATAATTCTGATACTTCTTCTTGTGAAGCATCTAAACACTTCTTCAAGGCAATGGTATATGTCTTTACTTCAGTAAATGAATTTGGAATGTCATCAAGGACTTTCTTGTTATCTGTTTTGATAATATTTATGGCTTGTTTAATTCTTGTTTCAATTATATCATCAATATTGAATTCAGAATATTTATCTGTTAATTCTTTAATAATGGCAGATTGTTCATTTCTTTTATTGTTAGAAGAATTATCATTATTGGAATTTTGAATTGTTCTTAAAACTTTTTCAAAACACATAAGTGTTTCATTAATTTGGCACAGATTCAGGTTTTTTGTTTTAATGTTGTTACAAATGGTTTCATTTTTATCAGAAAGATGTTTTTTCACGTCATTTATAGCATTATACAATTCTGGGATGGAATCAAATATGTCAGAAATCATTTCTGGAACCTTAATCTGGCTTCCTCCTTCTTCTGTAATTCCATCATGGTTCTGGCCATCTGAAATACATTTTCCATGGCATCCTGCTGAATTTTTGGGATTCTGTAGCCCTGGCTGTAAGGTTTTGGGGCTGGTGGCTGCCCTTTGCCCTTGTTTGGAGTTTGTGGCTGCTTTTTCACGTTGGAATTGCTGGTGCTGGCCACTGGGGCTGTCTTTGGAACTGGTTTGGGTGGTGGAGGGTTGTTTTTCATCCATTCCAGTGTCAAAAGCATCATGTTTTTCTTCTCCATCAATGGATGCCATCCATTGAGCAATTTGCAAGTGTTGGGATGGCCCAAGAATTTTCTTACTGTCAGGTAAGAATTCATGCAATTCTTCCACAGGTCTGCAAGGATCTGGTACTCCTTGAATTGAAGTGCATTGTTGTATGCACTGTGGCTGGCTTTGTATATGTCCACAGAGGCTTGTTGTGGCGGTGTCAGCTCTTTTTGAAGGTAAAGTAGTATTATCAGCTTGAGAATGACCTAATTTAGGTGTTTGGAAGTCATCAACTGACCCTTTTCCTTCTGTACCTGATTGGCCTCTGCCATAATCATGTCCATTACCTGTTTGGGAGCTGCTTGAGGGGTTGTAGCTGGCTCCTGACCTGGTTGAAGGCATAATTATGGTTTAAAAAGGCTTAAAATAGTATTTTTACGTCAAAAACTTACTATTGGCCAAATGTTTAGCTTTCTGAAGGGTATTACTTATGTCCAAGTTAATCAATTCAGAAGATATAGGTTCAGGTTGGTTATTTCAAGTCACAATAACAGTACTATTATGATCAGAATTAACAGTACTGGCAAGGATAATGCTGGATACTGTTGAGGCTGTTTCAATGTTTTCTTGTCTTACCACGCTGTCAGACACTAAAATTAATGAAAAAAGCCAATTAATTAAGTAAAAAAAAGGTTATTTCAAAAAAAGAAATGAAATATAAGCCTCACTTATAATATGAAAAAAATTATTTTTTAAGGATTTTTTGGATCATAAGTATTTTTTATATTTTTTTAAGTTTTTCAATATAAGAAAAAAGATTTAAAAAGAGTAAAAAAAATATGTCACAGGTAAAATATCATGGCTGGGCCCCCAAATGTAAGGTGTGGATATGAAACTTTGATTAAAAATAAAGTACTTTTCCTGTCCTCACAATTTGTATAAGGTAAAATTCAGTTAAAAATAGTATGAAATATTATTTTTAAGAGAAAACAATCCAATTTTATTGTTTGGAACTTTATTAGTATAAAACAATAATATTATAAAAATTTATTGTTTTACCAACAATAAAAATTTATCCAAAAAATACTCTACAAGAGATATTTTAAGGCTAAAAAAGAAATTTCTTCAAGAGCAATTTCAATTGGAATTAATTGAGCAAAGAACTGCAAGCAATTATTTAAAGAACAAAGTCTTTTAAAAAGAATATTAAAGAGAAAAGTTTATCTTAAGGGTAGTTTTACCCTCTTGGCAACAACTAAAACTATGCCAGTTGGTATCAAAACCTCATCATCAATTGAGTCCACAGACCCTGTAACTCAATTCCAGGCCAAAAGTGATGAACTTTTGCGTGAATTTTGACATCCCCAGCCTGTCAGAAAGGATTTTGGGGGTCTAGCTCCCCCTTAGAGCTGGAGTTCCTTTTCCCCCCCAAATTTAATCTTTCCAATTTATTTTTCCTTTAATTCCTCATCATGTATAATACTTATAATTTACATATGTAATTCAATTCAATTGTACAGTACAATACAGTAATAATTGACACCTCATATGTAAATCAAAGTTCACTTATGTAATACACGCACACATTTTGACATTTCAATTGAATTCAATTGAAAATACTTCAATTCCTCATAACTTCTAAACTAAACACAATACCTCAATTTTAACACAAAAATTGATGGTTAACACCACATGTGGTGTGAATTAAATTAGGGTTTTGAGGATTTTCAACTTTTGTATTGAAAATACTAAAAACTTAATTTAAGCTTATTTAGAATTGAGTCACAAAAATTTCACTCAGAGGTGACCCCACCTGATTTTTTATGAGGAATCCAATGGTGAAATAATTTTTATGTGTTTATTTATTGAATAAAAAGCTATAATAATTTTTATTTAACTTTTTTCCAAATTTGTTTATTTTTTCACAATTTTGTTAAAATTTCATTTTTACTTAATTTTTTCAAGTATAAATGTAATTTTATACTTACAAAATTTAATGTATTTTTATTTTTTGAATTGTAATTAATTTTTTATTTTTATAATAATTTTATATTTAGATTTAGATTTTTATTTTAATAATATAAATGAATTTATATTTTTTTTTATATTAATATGTTATTTTTATATTTGTGGTCTTTTGGGTATATGAAATTACCTCTAAGGATCACAGAATTTCCTTCTTGTTCTGTGGCATGGGTTTTAGCAATACTTCTGCAACTTTGTTTTTGTCAATTCCAAGGGATGAACCAGATACAACATGTCCTAGTGCTTTAAGTTCTTTAAATCCAAAATGACATTTCTTCAAGGAGATTTTCATGTTTACTGATTGAATTTTTGTCAAAACTATGGAAAATCTGTACATTTGCTCCTCCCAAGTCTTGGAACAGACAATAATGTCATCAATGGGAATGATTAACCATCCCTGTGAGAGTTCTTCAGGGAAAATTTCATTCATCATTCTTTGGAAGTGTGAAGGTGCATTTTGATACCAAAGGGCATCCTCAAGTATTCATACACTACACAATGAACAATAATTCTCAAGTATTTTCTTGCTCTTGTTGTCACCACATTTTGATGGAATCCTTTAAGGGCATCCATAGTGGTTATATACACTGCTTGAGATATTTGAGTAAGGCAATTTGGATTTTTGGTATTGCGTATCTGTCTGGAACAGTGTAAGTGTTCAGAGCTCTAAAGTCCCCAACCATTCTGGATTTTCCATTATGCCATGCCACTATGACTGGTGTAGTTATTTCTACTTCTTCATTGTGGCCTACTTTTCTTATTACACCAAGGTCCGGAAGTTCTTTGATATGAATTTCTAGAGCTTCTCTTGATTTTGGACTTGCTGGATATGCAGGTCTTCTTAAGATTGGTGGATAAGGTCTCTCAATGTTAAGAAATGTCAACTTCATGACCAGTAATTGCTCCTAGAGGTTCTTTGTCTAAAGCAAATGCTCCTCTGTGGTCATACAAAAGGGAAGAAAGTTCATTTTCTTGTTTATCATTCAGATGAAGGCTTATTTCAGCCTCATTTAACTGTCCAGACTTGAATTTCTCTAAATCTAAGTTGACTTGTGATACTTTGTTTACTGCAATTTGTCTTTTAAATGGTAAAAAGGCAAATTTTTGGCACTTATTGTCTCCAATAGTAAAGTATCTGTCTTTTTTTATTACGTAAATCTATCCCATACATGATTAAATAGTCATTTCCCAATATAAAATGGGTACTAGAGCAATTTTCCATAACAAAAAATTCAACTGTGATTCTTAAATTCCCATTTATGTGTGGGAATATGACATTGGTGTCAAAGATTCCTAATGTTTTCATTGGGTTAGTTTCACTGTTGAATTTTATGCCATCAATTGGTAACAATTGGTCTTCAAAATTTGGTACACAAGTCTTAAGAAAAGGTTTTCCAACACAAGAGCAGAAGGCTCCTGGGTCAAGCAAAAGCTTGATTGGCTTGTTATCAATCACCACTTCTGTTATACAGGAGTTACCAGCTGTATAGCCTTTTCCCCTGTTTGGTTTTGTTTTCATAAGTTGTGCATCTTGAACTTTTGATAAATCAAGTTGACCATTCCTCAATTGTGGCAAGTGGGAATAAGATTCCATGATGTCAAAAGTGAAATTGATATTTTCTATATCTTTTGAAGATTCAGAAAATATTGATGACTTATCATCTGAATTGTCTTCAATTATGTCATCTTTTTCGACATCAGGTTCCTTTTCAATATCAATTTCATTGATTTTTCCCTTCTTTGGACATGTATTGGCTAAATGGGTGGTGCTTTGGGAAATATGGCACTTTCTGACTGTATCTGCAGATTTATACTTAATATTATTAGAATTCTCTTTCGTGTTTTTGTCCACAGAATCCTTCCAAGGTGTATTACACCTTGTTTTAAGCTTCACCCTACTAGAACCAATTTTGGTTCTAGTGGTTACTTCATCTAGTATATTGATAATATCATCTGCTGAAGATTGTTCAGTAGTCCTGCTTTTGATAGCATGCTCTAAGTCACCTCCACATTGTCTCAGAATTTTTCTATGGATCGTAAATTCTGATATGTCAGGATATAATGCTGTTAATCTGTCCTTTTGTTGGCAAAACCATGATAAAGCTTTGTCTTTATCAGCATTAAATTTTGCAGATTCAAAGGCTGTTTCAACTTTAAACCTCCAAGCATCATTTGCCCATTTGTTGATGATTTTTGTTTTCACCAAGTCCAACTCTGGTGTCCATGTGCTTGTCTTATTTTGATGTACCATCTGTGAGCTGATCTGGTAAACAAGGTGTTAAACCTGACTGTTACCAATATGTCTGGTAATTCAAAATCCTCTTTGATCATGTCAATACCTCTAATGAATTCCATATGGTCATACTCTCCTTCACCACTGAAGTGAGGCCATTCTTTAAGTTTTGGAACTTATTTCAAGAGTGCTTGGCCCATTGATGGTTTTAAGGTATGAAAAGAAGTAGAAAATTCATTTTTTAACTATGAATTTTCAATATCCAATCCTTGTGGATTAGGAATTCTTGCATCTTCATTTTGATTCAAAGGTGTAGACATTCTTGGTAAAGTCTTTAGAAGTTGTTCAATATCATTCATTTTATTGTTATTACACCTTTTGAATTTCTTAACTCATGTTGTAAGCTTTGTATAGAGGCTATGACATTCTTTTTATGATCATCCTCTTTATATGTAAGCTCATTCCATAATTCTGTTTGTTTAATATTATCAGATATAAGTTCATTTCACTTTATTGTTAATTTTGATATTTCCTCTCTTGAGGTATCAAAATGCTTTTTCAAGGAAACTGTATTTGTCTTTACTTCTGCAAATGATTTTGAAATATCATGAAGAGCTTTTTTATTATCTTCTTTGATAGTGTTTATGGCTTGTTTTATTCTTGTTTCAATTATGTCCTCAATGTTGAATTTAGAATATTTGTCTGTTAATTCTTTAATAATGGCAGATTGTTCATTTATGTTAATTCCAAAAGAATTATCATTATTGGAAGTTTTGATTGCTCTTAAAACTCTTTCAAACCATTTAAGTGTATCATTTATTTGGCTCAGACTCAAGTTATTTGTCTTAAGATTGTCACAAATTGATGTATTTTTATCAGAAAGATGACTTTTTACATCAGAAATAGCTTTATACACCTCTGGAATACAATTAAAAGTATCAGAAACTATTTTGGATATTTTAATCTGGCTTCCTCCTTCTTTTGTAATTCCATCATGGTTCTGGCCATCTGAAACACATTTTCCATGGCATCCTGTTGAATCTTTGGGATTCTGTAGCCCTGGCTGTAAGGTTTTGGGGCTGGTGCCTTCCCTTTGCCCTTGTTTGGAGTTTGTGGCTGCTTTTTCACATTGGAATTGCTGCTGCTGGCCATTGGGGCTGTTTTTGGCACTGGTTTGGGTGGTGGAGGGTTGTTTTTCCTCCATTCTAGTGTCAAAAGCATCATGTTTTTCTTCTCCATCAATGGATGCCATCCATTGAACAATTTGCAAGTATTGGGATGGCCCAGGAATTTTCTCACTGTCAGGTAAGAATTCATGCAATTCTTCCACAGGTCTGCAAGGATCTGGTACTCCTTGAACTGGAGTGCATTCCTGTATGCACTGTGGCCGGCTTTGTATATGTCCACAAAGTCTTGTTGTGGCGGTGTCAGCTCTTTTTGACGGTAAAATGGTATTATCAGCTTCAGAATGACCCATTTTAGTTGTTTGGAAGTCATCAACTGACCCTTTTCCCTCTGTACCTGATTGGCCTCTGCCATAATCACGTCTATTACCTTTCTGGGAGCTTCTTGAGGGGTTATAGCTGGCTCCTGACCTGGTTGAAGGCATAATTATGGTTAAAAAGGCTTAAAATAGTAATTTTGCGTCAAAAAAACTTACTATTGGCCAATTCTTTGGCTTTATGAAGAGTATTACTTGTTTCCAAGTTGACTAATTCAGAAGAAATTGGCTCTGGGTGAATATTCTGAGTCATAATAATAGTACTATTATGATCAGAATGAACAGTACTGGCAGGAATAATGCTGGTTACTGTTGAGGCTGTTTCAATGTTTTCTTGTCTTACCACATTGTCAGACACTAAAATTAATGAAAAAGCCAATTAATTAAGTAAAAAAAGGTTATTTCAAAAAAGAAATAAAAATATAAGCCTCACTTATAATATGAAAAAAATTATTTTTTATGGATTTTTTGAATTATAAGTATTTTTTATATGTTTTTTAAATTCTTCAATATAAGAAAAAAGATTTGAAAAGAGTAAAAAAAATATGTCACAGGTAAAATATCACAGCTGGGCCCCCAAATGTAAGGTGTGGATATGAAACTTTGATTAAAAATCAAGTACTTTTCCTGTCCTCAAAATTTATATAAGGTAAAAATCAATTAAAAATAGTAAGAAATATTATTTTTAAGAGAAAACACGCCAATTTTATTGTTTATAACTTTATTAGTTTAAAAAAATAATATTATAAAGATTTATTGTTTTACCAACAATAAAACTTTATCCAAAAAATACTCTACAAGAGATATTTTAAGGCTACAAAAGAAATTTCTTCAAGAGCAATTTCAATTGGAATTAATTGAGCAAAGAACTGCAAGCAATTAATTACAGAAAAGAGTATTTAAAAAGAATATTAAAGAGAACGCACCCCCAAAAGTGACCAGAGTAAATTTGGGAACAAAGTGACAAAGTTTACAGTGATGAATGATGCTTTAATTCACTTTTGGGGTGGTTCAGGGGTAAAAATGATTATAAAAGTTTCAAAAAATGATTATAATGATTTCTTCACGTGGTTATAAGGTTTAAAATGATTTAAAAAAAGGTGGTTGGAATCTCTTATTGATTTGTTTGACAATTTTTAAACTAATTATAAGAGGAAAAGATTCTAACATGAAGAGAAAAGTGGGGAAAAGAAGACATTCTTTTATAGCCATCAATTCTCTCACCCCAAAAGTAATATTTACTCCTTTCAGTCGTGAAAAAACGTCCGACAACAGAAAAGCCAATTATGGCATCATTGAACCCTGGTTTAGACCAAAAAGGGCTGGTTTAAGCCATTTTTAGCCATTTTAGACCCTTAAATCAGCCATTACTATAGCAATACCTGGTCTAGAGCATTCAAAACACGTCAGAATGTGTCTAAGAGACGGAGAAACAAGTTAAAACTGTTTTTACTATCATGGTTTTATCTTAAGGGTAGTTTTACCCTCTTGGCAACAGCTAAAACTACCCCAGTTGGTATCAAAACCTCATCATCAATTGAGTCCACAGACCCTGTAACTAAATTCCAGGCCAAGAGTGATTAACTTTTGCATGAAGTTTGACACCACACGCCTGTCAGCAAGGATTTTGAGGGTCTAGCTCCCCCTTAGAGCTGGAGTTCCTTTCCCCCCCAAATTTAATCTTTCCAATTTATTTTTCCTTTAATTCCTCATCATGTATTATACTGATAATTTACATATGTAATTCAATTGAGTTGTACAGTTCAATACAGTAATAATTGATACCTCATATGTAAATCAAAGTTCACTTATGTAATACATGCGCACATTTTGACATTTCACGTGAATTCAATTGAAAATACTTCAATTCCTCATAGCTTCTAAACTAAACACAACACCTCAATTTTAACACAAAATTTGATGGTTAACACCACATGTGGTGTGAATTAAATTAAAGTTTTGAGGATTTTTAACTTTTGTATTGAAAATACTAAAAACTTAATTTAAGCTTATTTAGAGTTGAGTTACAAGAATTTCACTCAGAGGTGACCCCACCTTATTTTTTATGAGGAATCCAATGGTAAAATAATTTTTATATGTTTATTTATTGGATAAAAAGTTATAATAATCCTTATTTAACTTTTTTCCAAATTTATTTATTTTTTTACAATTTTGTTAAAATTTCATTTTTACTTAATTTTTTCAAGTATAAATGTAATTTTATTTTTAAATTGTAATTAATTTTTTTTAATTTTGAATATAATTTTATATTTATATTTTGATTTTATTTTAATAATATAAAAAAATTTATTTTAGTTATATTTATATGTTAATTTTGTGTTTGTGGTCTTTTGGGTATATGAAATTACCTCTAAGGCTCACACACCCAAACTATATGTGGCATCAACAAAAAATTCCACCAATCCTCGTGGACTCAAATGGGAGGTGGCTTAATACCTTGCCTCCTGCTTGATTAAATCAAAGAAACCTGCAACACAACTCACCATTCAAGTTGGCGGAGCTGAAAATGAGATATCAAAAAAACCCACAAGAACTTAGAGGAACCAATGGATACAGTTATTCACTTGATGAGTGCATACAACATGGTATGTGCACATAAAAAGGTTGAAGTCTACAGCATGAAAGGAAAACTCATGAGCTCAAGAAAAATGAGGCCATCAAATACTTTTTGGCATGTCACAAGGATTCTGTAATAAAGCAAATTTGCTATGGTATATTAGCTGAATTCTGTGCGGAAGGGGTTTTTCCTTTGATGGTATTCTAAGATTATTGGACAACAACCTCATTCAAAAGGAATTTATCATTCATTGATATTTCCAAAATACTTTCAGAGGGTAAAAATCTAGTAGAGCCAGTGTGGCTAGGTAGTGATAGGTATATATGTAATTTTCTGAGTAAATGTCTCTCCTCATCAGAGTCTTTCAACCCCACTTTAAATCAGAGATTTTCATTTGAACAATGCTTTGTATCAGACTTGGGTGATTTCTGGGTGGAGAAGAAGGGTTTTGGTTCATATGAAGAGGTCACATTGACTTTACCCAGTTCAGCTAAACTTACAACCAGGATTGTCCCATTTTAGATTAGCTTTGTATTAAATAGATTGTAATTTAATTTTAGAAAGTGATTTATTAATTTAATAATTTTGACTACCTATCCTACTCCGGATGCCTAAGTATTAATGTCAATAATAAAGAACTTTGTATGTTGGCATGCCTTTGTACGGCATAGAAAATACCACGACATGACACCAATTCAGTCGGGAAGTTGTGCCCACATTGATTTCATGCAGGGGCAGTTGTGCCCATAATTACCACTGCTTCTTACAAAAGAACGGGCAGGATCAGGAATCTGCAGTGGGGTGCAAAAAGAAATGTCAATGGGGCACATGTTCCACTTGCAATTGTGGTTGCTTGTGATACCGGAGATGGTTTGATTTGAAACTCATTGAATGGGAACAAGAATATATCAAATTGAATAATGCAGTATCTAATTCAGTGGTTTTGGCTCAGGTATTTTATATTGCCAATTTTCAAAAGTCTCATCTGATCTTTTATTGTTAGCGGCCAATAAAAAACATTCACCATCTGAGAAATAATTTAGGTGAAATTCATAATCCACACAAAATTAACTAATATTTTTGTTTCATTTCCTCTTCCCCTGCAAGCATTTCATTGACAAAAGAAGGAAAGGGGCATAAAAGGGAACTTGCAGCAAAACGTAGGAAGGAGGAAGGAAAGTGTGAGTTTGTCAGGTATTTTCAAGGTATATATGAATATATCAATGGGCTGGAATTCATGTAGCACCCTTATTGGGCCCCATGGATGCACATTCTGTTCAGTTAATTTAGATCAATCCAGTGCCCTGTGGGTTCCAACAGGGAAGTCATGGATGTGTGCCAAAGAAAGCTCATTGGGTATGGGGCATTATTTGGGATTCAAAAGGGCTTGTTTCAAATTGTATTCAGCAGTATCTCATATCTTTTCCGCCTCAACACCAAGTGATCCCTCAACCACTTGTGAATAGTGGCACAGAGGATTGGGGATTTTACTCAGGTCAAATGCATTCACTTTGGATGTGTAGAAGTTTCCTCTTTGACTGGATTACTCATTTCCCTTGTCCAATCCAGACCATTCAAAAAATGAGTGAGGTTGAGATCAATCAATGGGATGAATTATCACAATTATTATTTTGCAAAAGGAAGCTCACAGACCATATTTCAACAAATTAGGCATTACTGGAGAGATTTATGTTTTCTATTGGGTGGTGCAGATGCAGCACAAAGAGCAAACCATTCAGCATTTACAGAAGTCTTGTTAAAATTGAAGACACAAAAGAAGAATGGTGGCACTGGGGTGAAATTCTTAGCTCAGTGGGTTGCATTCTAGGTAAAACCTTATGACATGTTGGGGATAAATTACTTCAAAAGAGTCAAAATTAGTACAAGTCATTAGGGGTGCCCTTCTTTGATCAAGTCAACTATGAAGCCAATATTTGGCCAAATCAGGGGGAGTTTGAGTTTTCTTTCAAACTCAATTTCATAATGAATGGATTCAAAAATTAACCTCATGTTGATAAGGATGCATTGTTTCATTTTTTGAAATGGTGGTTCCAAGCTAGTAAGTGGACAGGCCCAAATCAAAAAGATGTGTCAAAGCATTGCACTGGGGGAAAATTAATTTTCCCAAATGAGAATTTTCAGATTGATCTATCTGAATTTCATGGGTTCATTCACATAGTGTGTGAAAGTAGTACATTCTTTTCTTATACTCATCCATCACAGGACAAAGAAAGCATGACCCTAGTGGAGATGTCCGCAAAATTCTCAAGGAGGTTAAAAATCACACTATGGAAGAAAAGCCACAGCTATTTTGGTACTTCCAAGTACAATATGCAACAAGATTGGATGGTTTGGAATTGGAGATATAGGGCAGCTCAAATGAAAAAGGGTGGTAATGGCTCATTTACAGTGGCATTCCACCTCTAATGGTAACATACTGACGTTATAGTCACAATTCTAACTTGTTTTCAATAATGGG
Source organism: Austropuccinia psidii (assembly GCA_023105745.1). NCBI lineage: Eukaryota > Fungi > Basidiomycota > Pucciniomycetes > Pucciniales > Sphaerophragmiaceae > Austropuccinia > Austropuccinia psidii. Next base: position 29,255,883 of record JALGQZ010000007.1, on the reverse strand, counting down.
ACCAGCTGGTCATCCCTGAAAATGGTAACTACCTCCTATTATGTTTGTATGCCTCATTGTCACACAAAAGGGCGTGGAAGTCCTGCAGGGGTTTGGGGCATGTGGATGTACTGTATCCCTGAGCTGCACAGGCATATACAAGAAGTCTTCACTTCACACACCAATTGTCCCCTGTTCTTCACACACCAATTCTCCCTCTTTTCCAGGAACCCTGCACTTCACATACAAATTCTCCCGCTTTTCCAGTATACCTGCCTGTCATACGCAAATCCTCCTGCATTTCTAGTGTACCAGCACTTAACACACAACTCCTTAACCATTTCCAAGAGTGTGTTGCTTCACATGCAAATCCCTATGTGTTTTAAGGGTTCTGGCCATTCACACACAAATCCTTATGCATTTTGAGGAGTCCAGCCATTTGCATGCACCAGTTTATGGCCATTCACACATAAATTCTAATTCATCTCTAGTATACCTGCGCATCAAACAAAAATCCTTACAGTTGTCCAGGATATCGGCCCTTCACATGCAAATGCATACACATGTCTAGTATACCTGTGTGTAACATTCAAATCCTTACGCTTTAGCAGGATCCTGGCCCTTCACATGCAAATACTTATGCATTTAAGCTGAGGTGTGTGTTACCTTAGGAATGGAAATGACTCATGCATCTCAGGTGCATCACTCACATGCGGGGAGACCCAGTGTCACAGGGGCTCTTTGGGAAAAAAAGAGTGGCCTGGCACTCAAGGATTTGAAAACTCACTTGGAGGGCTGAAAAGGATAAATCAAATAAAGATAATATATTTCTTTAAAGTAAAATAAGAGCAAGTACAAGATATTCCAAAAGATATGAATGAAGCCAAAGGCCAAGGATAATAAAGAAAATCCAAAGGCCAAAGAGATAACCAAATGAATTCTCAATTCACTGTTTCAACCTGCCTGAAAGAACAATGGAATTAGTAAGGAAGATTACCACCAATATCCACTGACAGGCAAAGAGAAAGGTGCAAATGACTTACTTAAGAGTATAAGTATTTACTTCCAATAATGAAAATTAAATAGTACTAAAAATAAACTCAATAAATTAATTAAATGGGAAAAATGTCCCCAGGGATGGAAAGGTGGCCAGTATATGTGAAAGTTTGAATACTTATCCTGGATGGTTGATCACCCAGTTGTATTGACTGTTTTTGGGTCAATACAGATCTGGCCATCTTGATAATTGAACTGTGTGTCTTGAATTCCCATAGTGGCATATGAATTGGCCTAGATGCGCCAATGACATACAGTTTGCCTGAATACCGCCTGAATGAACCAATTGAGTTGTCCAAGAAGTTCTGGAGTGCTTGATGCCTTGAAAGCTGATTTGATGATTAAAAACCCTTAAAATTGACCCTGGAAAATCCTGGGACAATACTGTTAAAATGAAATACCCAAAGCCTGAAGGGCCAGGTGATTGGTGTACTCAAATGGTCTTCTGGTAGCCACCATGGATTGAAAGACTGAATTACTGAAGTCTCCCTTGGAAATGGGGTGATGGAATTGGGGCCTTGCACTGAAATGACATAATGGAGTCCTGAAACCATCACCATTGGATTTGTGAGGAAAAATGGTGCATAATGGTATATAATACCATATATGCACGAGTCCTTGTTCCTATAGAGTGACCTCCATTGAGCTGGGTCAGAGTTTTCCCTGATCTTGAGGGGAAACCCTTTTTGAAGGTGACTGGTGGCCTCTGGTTGTTTGCAGAGGCCATGACTTGAATATTGAGGTCAAAGGCCAGTTACGGCCATTTTGAGTCCCTTGGGTTTTCTGGTCCTGAAGGATTGATGGGCCAGATTATGAACCAGGGCAAACACCATTTCATGAAAAACCTGGTTGTTTCAAAGCACCGAGGAGCTAGCTACCTTGGTGCTTCAAAGCAACTGGGTTGTCAATAACTCGTTATTGAAGCAACTTTGGGGACTTGAGGTATATCCCCCTTGGCCTCATTGAATTTAGGCCAAAAGGGGCCTAAACGGTCCCATGGTCTGTATGGACCCCTGACCTTTGCGGGCATAGGGGGCCTAAATGGCCCAAACCCCCCTAATCAAAGGGGGTGGAGAAGATGCCCTGGACCTGAATAGGAGGCCAAAAGTCCCTGGATGGCAAAGCGACCCCCAGGCCCACAATCAGAGGTATTGGTTTGGGGGTTGGTGAGGTGGAGAATTGGCCAAAAAGGCCAATGGGGAAGGATATGGCCAGGCAAAGTGGGTGTGGCTAAAAGGCCATTAAAACACCATAAGAAGCCAATTGGCCAAGAACTAATAATATGGCCAATTGGATATATATTGTATGAGGCTTGACTTGCGGTAAACACAAATGGGGACAGGTCTTTTCCATGGTTGTGACAGTACCCCCCACATTGAATGGTAAGCTCCTGTGAGCCTTAGAGGTATTTTCATATACCCAAAAGACCACAAATGGAAAATCAACATACAAATATAAATAAAATAAATTTATTTATATTATAAAAATGAAAATTGGGATATAAATACAAATTTATATTTAAAAATCAAAATTTAATTATAATTTAAAAATAAAATTACAAAAAAATTCAACATTATGAAAATACATTTTTACTTGTAAGAATTAAGTAAAAATTAATTCTTGATAAAATTTATGAAATAAAAATATTTTTAGTAAAAAGTTATATAAATTATATTTTAACTTTTTCTCCAATAAATAAAAATAAAGAAACTATCACACCATTGGATTCCTCATAAAAAATAAAGAGGGTCACCTCTGGATGAAATTTCTGTAACTCAACTCTAAGTAAGCTTAAATTAAGTTTTTAGTATTTTTTGTACAAAAGTATGAAAATTCTCCAAACCTTAAATTAATTCACACCACGTGTGGTGTTAACCATCAATTTTTGTGTTAAAATTGAGGTTTTGTGTTTAGTTTAGAAGTTATGAGGAATTGAAGTATTTTCAATTGAAATGTCAAAATGTGCGCGTGTATTACATAATTGAACTTTAACTTACATATGAGGTATCAATTATTACAGATGTGTAATTAAAAACTCAATTTAATTACATATGTAAATTATAATTGTATCACATGATGACAAATTAAAGAAAAAATAAATTGGAAAGATTAATTCTTCAGGGGAAAAGACACTCTAGCTCCAAAGGGGAGCTAGACCACCAAATTCCTTGCTTACTGGTGTGGGATGTCAAAATCCACGCAAAACTTCATTACTTTTGGCCTGGAATTGAGTCACAGGGTCTGTGACTCAATTGATGATGAGGTTTTGATACCAACAAGGGTAGTTTTAACTTCTGCCAAGAGGGTAAAACTACCCTTAACTTAAAACAATGTTAGTATAATTGATTTTAAGTGGTTTCTATGCTTCTTACACACATTCTGACGTGTTTTGAAGGCTCTAGACAAGGTATTTCCATAGTAATGGCTGAGGTTTAAAATGGCTTAAACCAGCCCGCTTTTGGTCTAAACCAGGGTTTAATGATGCCATAATTGGCTTTTCTGTGGTAAGACTGTTTTTCACGACTTACCAGAGTTAAATTTACTTTTGGAGTAAGAAAATTGATGGCTATAAAAGAATTTCTTCTTTGCCCCACTTTTCTCTTCATGTTAGAATCTTTTTCTTTTATAATTAGTTTAAACACTGTTAAACCAATCAATAAAAGATTCCAACCACACTTTTTAAATCATTTTAAGCCTTTTTACCACGTGAAAAAATCATTATAATGATTGTTTGAAACTCTTATAATCATTTTACCCCTTGAACCACCGCAAAAGTGAATAAAAGCATCTTTCATCACTGTTAACTTTGTCATTTCGTTTCCAAATTAACTCTGGTCACTTTTGGGCGTGTTTTCTCTTTGCATATCTTTTTAAAGACTTTGTTCTTTAATTAATTGCTTGCAGTTCTTTGCTCAATTAATTCCAATTGAAATTTCTCTTGAAGAAATTTCTTTTGTAGGCTTAAAAATCTCTTGTACAGTTTTTTTGGATAAATTTTTATTATATTATTGTTTTATACTTATAAATTTAAGAAAAATAAAATTGGTGTGTTTTCTTCTTAAAAATACTATTTCTTACTATTTTTAAATAATTCTACCTTATACAAATTTTGAGGACAGGAAAAGTACTTGATATTTTATCAAATTTTCATATCCACACCTTACAGCTCCTGAGCACCAATACACATTAAAATCCTGCTGAGGCTTCTGAGATGGATTGGAAATAGGGATTCCAGAGGTGTTGACTCTTGAAAAAAGAATTTGATAACTAATGAGATGTTGGAAGAAGACATGAGGATAATTAGGTCTTCTTTTGACATTAGGCTTTGGGTTAGAAGAATTAAGTTTATGTAGGAGTTTTGGAATTAGGATTATAAAGAAAGGATTTTTTTGAAAAATTAGAATGAAATGAAATGAAAGAAATAAAGGAAACAAAGCTCTGAGGAGGTTCCAATCTTGATCATACAAATTGAGAAATAAATTGGATTGACCAAGGACCTGGAAAATAAGATTGATGTTAGAGACTCACAGAGTGGTCAAGGTAATGATTTGACAGATTTTAGAACCCTCAGGGAAGTGCACACCAGGAGAGGAACTTACTTTTAGAGTTTAACAATCCCATGAGTACCATAAAAAGAAACTAACTTTTCTGAAAGAATGAATTTGAATTGAAAAGGCTTGGAAATTGTATTGCAAAATGAATGGTGCATTTTCCCAAGTGAAAATGGCCATGGAGGCTTGGACAGATATCTGTACCCACAAAACTGACAAGTGCTCACAGAGTGGCCATGGTGATTCTTACAACAAAAAGGGTAGAATACATCTGAAGGTGCATACCAGAAGTGGGACTTACATTTGGTAATTCCTCTCCCCACCAAAAACCATGAAAATAAAGCTCCTGAATAATTGCGTCCCAGATTTTCAGGATACAAAGTATGGAAATCCTTGACCAGTTAAATTTAATTATTGAGGTTTTCAGTTGGTTCCCAAGTGGATCTTTCTTTGTCTTGACTGAAACCTTTCCATTCCAATAGCTACCATACTTTTCCTTTCTTTATCTTTGAATCCAGTACTTGAGAGACTTCCCATTCCTCTTCTTCTTCAATAAGGATTGGAGGAGGAGGATCTTGATTCTTATTTGGGATTATTGATGTCTTGACTTGTTCAAGGAGGGAAATATGGAATACTGGGTGGATGTATTTCTATTGAGATGGAAGCTTGAGGTGGTAGCCATTAGTACTGTCTTTCTTCCATATTGGAAAAGGACCCAACCATCCTTATGACAGTTTTTTGGTGGGTATTTTTTATTTGATGTTCTTAGAAGAAAGGCATACCATGTCACCAGGATTGAAAGCAGGTGGATGTTCCCTACTTTTATCTGCATACCTCTTAATCCTGTTTATTCCAACTGCAAGTTCTCTCTTAACATCTTGCTGTACTTATTGAATTATTGTTCAAATCTTTGCAGCAGGAGCATCTTGAGTAATGTTAACTGAGTCAAATTGAGGATCTATTCCATAAACAGTAAAAATAGGGATTTATTTGTTGAAAAGTGGTCAGAATTATTGTAGGCAAAGTCAGCCAGAGGGTGCCAGGTGTGCCAATGATCTTGATGATAACTGAGATACATACAAAGGTACTGTTCTAGTATCTTATTTACCCTCTCTGTCTTTCCATCAGTTTCAGGGTGGTAATAAGTTGGTATATCTCTTGAAAACTTGAGCTGCTGACATAAATTGGTCCAGAAAGAAGAAACAAAGGGGATCACTTTCACAAACAATGCTTGAAGGAAGACCATACTTTGAAAAGATATTCTTGATGAATAAATGGGCCAGATCCAGTGAAGTAATTGAAGAAATTGTTGGAATAAATACTTCCATTTTTGAGAATCTTTCCACTATGACCAGAATTGAACCAAAGGAATTGGACAGTGGCAGTTGAGTAATAAACTCCATTGAAAGAGAAATCCAAGGAAAATTTGGAATTGGAAGAGGTTTGAGGAGTCCAAAATTCTTCAAATTAATATTCTTGTTTCTTGAACACTGTTGACAGGATGAAAAATAATCCTTGATGAATTGAGTCATGCCAGACCAGTGGAAACCCCGCTTGAAAAGCTTGAGAGTTTTTCTTGTCCAGGATGGCCAGATAAAAGAGTCATGGCAATTGTGAAGTATGCTGAGTTGAATTTTGGGATCATTTGAAACCACCACCTGATATTTGAAGAGCAGAAGCTGGGAAGAAGGATCAATAGAATCATCTGAAAATTATTTACCTTTTTCCAAATCTTTCAGGGCACTTCTATATTGAGGATCTTGCCATAATTACTTTTGAATTGAGTCAATAAAATCTGAAAAAGATTACACCTTGACTTCAAAGAAACATGAGGGTTGGAATTCATCTTGCTTAATGAGTTGCTGAAAATTGATTGAATTCTTCCTGATGAAATCCTCCCCCCCTCTCTGGGTAAACGTCTTCCCAATGTGACAATGCAACCAGAAGATTAGCCAGGCAGCTAGAGAGGTAAGTGATTTAGAAATTAAATTGAGAGAGGAATTCAGCTCAGAAAGCTTGAAGGCAAGTGATGACCTTGGAGGTCATGAAATATTGAAGTGAGGAGTGATCGGTGAGAACTTCAAAAGGAAAATATGGGGAAAGAAGAAACACCCTCTAGCTCTTGAGAGCCCATACTATGCCAAGGAGTTCCTTGTAATTAATATCATAGATGAGCTCTTCTGGAATATGCTTGCAGCTATCAAATTCAATGGGATGTTTTTCTGAGTCAGTAACCTGACTCAATACAGCACCCAAGGCATAATCAGATGCATCGTTCTATAAAATGGTGGGTAGAGAAGGATTGGAAATGTGGTTAAAGCCTCCCTGAGTTGGTGAAACTTAATTTGGGCTTCCTCATTGAGGGGAAAAGCTGAATCTTTCTTGAGGAAATTGGTGAGTGAACTGATTGTCTTAGAATAATTCTTGATGAAACAGCGGTAAAAGTTGGCAAAGCCAAGGAATTATTTGAGAGCCTTGAGGTTTCTTGGAGGAGGCCAATTATGAATTTGCTGTACTTTTTCTTAGTGCACCTTGAGGCCTTCAGGAGAAACCACATGTGAGAAATGTAAAAGGAACTTGGACACCTTTGCAAAAAAAAGAACAGTGGACATATGAGTGACATGTTCTTCTTCAGACTTGGAAAAAACCATAATATAATCTAAATAAGCAACTACATAAACATTGAGAATATCAGAGAAAATATTATTGAAAAGATTTTCAAAATAGTAGGAGCATTGGTAAGCACAAATGGCATAACCAAGTACTCATAACTGCAATATTGAGTTATAAATGCTGTCAAATGGTCATACCCTTCCCTGATTCTCAGCAGGTTATATGAACCACAAAAATCAATCTTGGAGAAGATACAAGAAGAATTAAAGACAGTAAGAAGCTGACTCATAGAAGGAACAGGATATTCATTCTTCCTAGTAACAAAATTGAGTTTGTGGTAATTAACACAAAAATGGAGGCCCCAATCTTTCTTTTTGACAAAGAGGACAGGTGTGCCTGTTGAAGAGAAGCTTGACTTAATGAAACCTTTCTCCATATTCTCTGAGATGTAGTCCCTCATTGTATCTGACTCTTGTTTTGATAAAGAGTAGATCACCCCAGCTGCAGGTAGAGACACCTCCAGCTTGATATGATCATCACAGATTGATTAAGGCTCTTTCCACAACTGTCATTACACATGTGTGTTTAGTCCTATGGTAAATTTTTGCATTAAGTAATTTAAATCTTCATTCATAAAATGATTTGTTCCATATCTCATCTAAGGAAAATATCAAGGAGTTATCTTTAGATTCTTTAGTAAGTGATTGGCATAGGGTGCTACAATTCTTATCCTGAGTATAAGTGTTTCTTACTACCTCAAAAAAGATAGTTTTCAGGTCTTTAACATGGATTTCTTCTATTGGGATGTGTGAAGAAGCTTCTTCTGGCACATAAGCATTATTGTAAATGTCATTGAGTAATGGCTATCTTCTTAGTTCATATGCATTTTTGTGAATATTTCCAGCTTTGTGTATTATTGTTGTATTGCCCCATATTCTTGTATGGCTATTTTCCATCTGAGCATATGTCTTTTGGGTATTTTAACCTTTGGAAGTGATTTAAAAGAAGTGCAATTGGTTATAGCTTCAAACCCACACCCTTCAAGGAAGTAATTAAGTCAATCGAAGGCCCAGACAATGAATAAACATTCCATTTGACTTGAGCCATATTGGTATTCTGTATGTTTTATTTGCCTAGATACAAAACATATGGGTACTTATATAGGTTTGTCATAGATAATATGGACTTCATTAAGTGCAGCTCCTAGTTCATATCCTTATGCTTCAATACAAAGCTTGAGGGGAAGCTTAAAATCTGGCATCAGTAAGAGTGGAGGAGTGGTTAAGGCTTGTCTAAGGGATTCAAAGGCTTTGACTCTATAAACAGTCATTTCAAATACTGTATCTTTGTCACACAACTTACAAAGATGGCTTTTTGTGGATGAAAAGTCTTTAATTTGCTGCCTGTATTATCCTGAAAATCCCAAAAATGACTGAATTTCCTTCTTGTTCTGAGGCAGAGGCTTCAGTATTACTGCTGCAAGTGTTTTTTCTCAATTCCAAAGGCTAGACCAGATAATACATTTCCTAGGGCTTTGCATTCTGTAAATCCAAAATAACATTTCTTCAAGTAAGTTTTCATGTTTACAGATTTGATTTTTTTTCAAAACTCTGGATAATCTGTACATATTTTCCTCCCAATTCTTAGAACAGAAAGTCATTTCATCAATGTAAAAGATTCACCATCCTTCTGAAAGCTTCTCAAGGAAAATTTAATTCATCATCCTTTGGAAGTGTGGAGGTGCATTTTCAATAAAAAAAGGTGTCCATAAATATTCATACACTCCACAATGAACAAAAATTATCAAATATTTTCCTGCCCTTGGTGAAATTTTGATGGATTCCTTTGGAGGCATCCATAGTGGTTATATACGCTGCTTGAGATATTTGAGTTAGGGAAATTTGGATCTTTGGTATGGGATATCTGTCTGGGACAGTGTAAGTTTTTGGAGCTCTTAACTTCCCAACCATTCTGGATCTTCCATTATGCCATGCCACTAAGACTGGTGTATTTAGTTTGACCTCTTAATTGTAGTCAACCTTTCTTATTACCCCCAGGTCCAGGAGTTCCTTAATGTGAAGCTTGAGGGCTTCTCTTGATTTTGGGATTTCTGGGTATGAAGGCCTTCTCATGAGTGGTGGATAAGATCTCTCATTGTTCAAAATAGTTTCAGCTTTATTACCAATAATTGCCAATAGTGGTTCTCTATCTGATTCAAAGGCTTTTTTCTGGTCATATAAAAGGGTATAGAGTTCATTTTCCCGTATATCAATTAGATGAAGACTTACTTCAGCTTCATTGAACTGTTCTAACTCTAAGTTGACCAGTTATACTTTATTTACTGTGTTTTTTCTTTTAAAAGGTAAAAAGCCAAATTCTTCAATTTTATTGTCCCCAAAAGTAAAGTATCTGTCTTTATTGTTATGTAAATATATGCCATACATTATTAAATGATCATTTCCCAATATGAACTGAGTACTAGAATAGTTTGACATAGCAACAAATTCAAAAGTAACTCTTAAATTACCATTTCAATTTGAAAATATTACAGCAGTTTCAAATATTCCCAATGATTTCATTGGATTACTTGTGCTATTGAATTTTATGCCATCAATTGGTAATGATTTATCTTTAAAATTTGGTACACACTTATTAAGAAAAGATTTTCCAACACAAGAGCAGAAGGCTCCTGGATCAAGCAAAAGCTTAGTTGGCTTTTTATAAATGACAACTTCTGTTATACAGGAATTAGCAGCTGTATGACCCTTTTCCCTGTTTGGTTGGATTTTCATTCACTATTTCTCAATTGTGGCAAGTGGAAATAAAACTCCATGATTTCAAATATGACATTTATATTTTGTATATATTTTGAAGATTAAAAAAATATTGATAATTTATCACCTGAATTCTTTTCATTTACATCATCTTTTTCAACATCAGGTTCCTTCTCAATGTCAATTTCATTGAGTTTTCCCTTTTTTGGACATGTATAATCTAAATTTTTGGTTCTTTGGAAAATATGGCACTTTCTGATTTCATATGCAGGTTTATATTTCATATCATTAGATTTTTCTCTGGGATTTCTGTCCACAGAATTTTTCCAAGGTGTATTAAACCTTGTTTTCATATTCACCGTACTAGAACCAATTCCGGTCCTGGTGGTTACTTCTTCTAGTATATTTATGATATCTTCTGCTGAATATTGTTCAGTAGTGCTTCTTTAGACAGAATTATATAATTCACCTCCACATTGTCTCAAAATTTTTCTGTCAATCATAAATTCTGACATGTCAGGATATAATTCTGTTGATCTGGCTTTCTGTTGGAAAAACTATGGTAAAGAATTGAATTTTTCAGCATTAAATTTATCAGATTGAAAGGCTGTTTCCACCTTTAATCTTCAAGCATAATTTTCCCACTTCATAATAATTTGGGTTTTCCACCAAGTCCAACTTTGGTTCTCATGTGCTTGTTTTAATTATATATACCATCTATCATGTGACTTGGTAAACAGGGTGTTAAAACTTGCTTTTACCAATCTGTCTGTCAATTCAAATTCTTCTTTTTTCATGTCAATAACCTTTATTAATTACATATGGTCATATTTTACTTCACCACTGAAGTGAGGCCATTCTTTAGTTTTTGATACTTCTTTCAAAAGTGCATGGCCCATTGATGGTTCCAGGTTATGGAAATAAGTGGAAAATTTATTTTTCAATTGTGAATTTTCTACATCCAACACTTTTGGGTTGGAATTTCTTGTACTCTCAGTTTATTGAAGTGGTGTAGAAATCCTTGGTAAGGTGTGCAATAATTGTTTAATAACATTCATTTTGCTGGTGCTACACCTTTGAGAATTTCTGAATTCATATTCAAAAACTTGTATTAAATCTATTAACTGAATTTTATACATGTCTTCATTAATTGGCATTTCTTGGCATAATTCAGTTGTTCTAGTATAATCACAAAATTACTTGATTCAATTTCATTGTTAATTTCAACAATTCCCCCAGTGAGGTGTCAAAACACTTTTTCAAGGAAAGTTGTAGGTCTTTACTTCAGCGAATGAGTTTGAAATATCATCAAGGACTTTCTTATTATCTGTTTTGATAATATTTATATACTGTTTTATTCTTGTTTCAATTATTTCATCAATATTGAATTTAGAATATTTATGTGTTAATTGTTTTATAATGGCATATTGTTCATTTATCATATTTCCAAGTGAACTGTCATTATTTGACATTTCAATTCTTCTTAAAACGCTTTAAAAACACATAATTGTTTCATTCATTTGGCCCAAAATTAACTTATTTTTTTAGAGATTGTTACAAATTGATGAATTTTTACCAGAAATATGACTTTTTACATCATATATAGCTATATAAAAGTTTTGATTGCATACAGAATTTCAGAAATAATTTCTGATATTTTAATCTGGCTTCCTTCTTTTTCTGTAACTTCATCATGGGTCTGGACACTTGAAACAAATTTTCCATGTTATCCTGTTGAATCTTTGGGATTCTAAAGCCCTTTCTGTATGGCTTTGTGGCTGGTGCCTTGCCTTTTCCCTTGTTCTGAGGCTGTGGCTGCTTTTTCACATTGGAATTGCTGCTGCTGGCTATTGGGGCTGGTTTTGGCACTTTTTTGGGTGGCAGAGGGTTTTTTTTCCTCCATTGTCCCATTGGATGCATCATTTTTTTCTTTTCCATCAATGGATGCCATCCATTAAGTAACTTGCAAGTGTTGGGATTTCCGAAGGACTTTCTCACAGTCAGATGAGAATACGTGCAGTTTTTCCACAGATCTGAAAGGATCTGGTACTCTTTGTGCTGCAAAGCATTGTTGTAAGCCTTCTGGATAGCTTTGTAGACATCCACTGAGGCTTCTTTTGGCAATTTCAGATCTTTTTGAAGGTAAAACAGTGCTATCAGCTTCACAATGGCACAGCTTGTCAGTTTGGGCTTCTTTAACTGATTGGCTTCTGCCATAATCACATATATAACCTTTTTGAGAGCTTTGTGAAGGTTTATAGCTTTCCCCTGATCTGGTTGAAGGCATAATTATGATTAAAAAAGCTTAAATTTGTATTGTGACTTCAGAAAGCTTACTATTGTCCTAATTCTTAGCTTTTTGAAAGGTATTGCTTATGTCCAAATTTATTAATTCTGAATAAATTGACTCTGGTTGATTATTCTGATTTATAATAGTGGTGCTATCATGGTTGGAATTAACAGGACTGGAAGGGATAGTACTAGTAGCTGTTGATGCTGTTTCAATGTTTTCTTGTCTTACCATGTTGTCAGACACCAAAATTAAATAACAAAGAAATTAAAAAAGAAAAAAAAAATCAAGAGATAAATGAAAAAATAAATCCTCACTTATTTCATGAAATTTTTAAATTTTTCAATATAGAAAAAAGATTCAAAAATGTAAAAATATATCACAAGCAAAACATCACTTCTAGGAACCCCAATTGAAGGTGTGGAAATGAAACTTTGAAGCTTAAAGTTGTATTGTGACTTCAGAAAGCTTACTATTGTCCTAATTCTTAGCTTTTTGGAAGGTATTGCTTATGTCCTAATTTATTAATTCTGAATAAATTGACTCTGGTTTATTATTCTGATTTATAATAGTAGTGCTATCATGGTCGGAATTAACAGGACTGGAAGGGATAGTACTAGTAGCTGTTGATGTTGTTTCAATGTTTTGTTGTCTTACCATGTTGTCAGACACCAAAATTAAATAACAAAGAAATTGAAAAAGTAAAGAAAAAAATCAAGAGATAAATGAAAAAATAAATCCTCACTTATTTCATGAAATTTTTAAATTTTTCAATATAGAAAAAAGATTCAAAAATGTAAAAATATATCACAAGCAAAACATCACTTCTAGGAACCCCAATTGGAGGTGTGGAAATGAAACTTTGAAGCTTAAAGTCGTATTTTGACTTCAGAAAACTTACTATTGTCCCAATTCTTAGCTTTTAGGAAGGTATTGCTTATGTCCAAATTTATTAATTCTGAATAAATTGACTCTGGTTGATTATTCGGATTTAAAATAGTAGTGCTATCATGGTCGGAATTAACAGGACTGGAAGGGATAGTACTAGTAGCTGTTGATGTTGTTTCAATTTTTTCTTGTCTTACCATGTTGTCAGACACCAAAATTAAATAACAAAGAAATTAAAAAAGTAAAAAAAAAATCAAGAGATAAATGAAAAAATAAATCCTCACTTATTTCATGAAATTTTTAAATTTTTCAATATAGAAAAATGATTCAAAAATGTAAAAATATATCACAAGCAAAACATCACTTCTAGGAACCCCAATTGAAGGTGTGGAAATGAAACTTTAATTGAAAAACAAGTCCTTTTCCTGTCCTCAAAATTTGTATAAGGAAAGATATAATCAAAAATAGTAATATCTGATATTTTTGAGAGAAATAACATCAAATTTATAGCTTTTAACCTTATAGGTATGAAACAATAATATTATAAATCTTTATTGTTTTACCAAAAATAAAAATTTATGCAAAAATACTCTACAAAAGTAGTTTCTCCAAGGGCAATTTCAATTTCCATCAATTGAACAAATAACTGCACAAAATAAATATAAGAACAAAGTCTTCAAGATATTATTAAAGATAAAACATTTTCAAAAGTTACAATAGTTAATTTGGAAAGAAAATGACAAAGCTAACAGTGATTCAAGATGCTTTAGCTCACTTAGGGGTGGTTCAAGAGTAAAAATGAGTATTAGAGTTACAAAAAATGATTATACTTATTTTTCACATGTTTAGAAGGCTTAAAATGATTAGAGAAAGGGGTTTGGAATCTTTTATTGATTGTCTTTAACAGTTTTTGAACTAATTATGAAACAAAAAGATTATCACATGAAGGGAAACCTGGGGAAAAGGACACATTCTTTAATAGGGACCAATTTTCTTCCTCCAAAGGTATAATTTCCTCTTTTCAGTAGTGAGAAACACTCTGAAAACAGAAAAGGCAATTATGGAATCATTGAACCCTTGTTTGGACCAAAGAAGGTCTGGATTCATCCATTTCTATTGTATTTCCTGGTTTCAAGCCTTCAAAACACGTAAGAATGTGTCTAAGAGACATCAAAACTAGTGTAAACTGTTTTTTCTAATATTGTCTTAACTTAGGGGTAGTTTTGTCTTCTTGGAAGCATTTAAAACTGCCCTGGTTGGTATGAAAACCTTATCATCAATTGAGTCACAGACCCTGTGACTCAATTCCAGGCCAATATTAATGAACTTTTGCTTGAATTTGGACATACCATGATTTTTGGCAAGGAATTTTGGGGAGGATGGCACCCGTGGACCCTAGATTAATTTTCCATACCAGAATTAATCTTTCGAATTTATTTTTTCTTTAATTCCTCATCATTTATTATACTTGTAATTTAACTATCTAATTCAATTGATTTTTTGCAGTGCACAAATGTAATAATTGATACATCATATGTAAATAAAAGTTGACTTTTGTAATACATGCGCACATTTTGACATTTCAATTGAAAATCCATCAGTTCCTCAAAACTGCTACATTACACACCACACCTCAATTTTTACACGAAAATTGATGGTTAACACCACATGTAGGGAAAATTAAATTAAGTTTTTGAGGATTTTCAATTTTTATACAGAAAATACTAAAAACTTCATTTAAGATTATTTAGAGTTGAGCTACAGGAATTTCACCCAGGGGTCACCCACCTTATTTTTTATGAGGAATCCAATTGTGAAATAATTTTCATAAGCTTATTTATTGGATAAGAAGCTATAATAACTTCTATTTGACTTTTTTCAAGAGATATTTTTGTGGAAAATTTATTTTTACTTAATTTTTTCAAGTAAAAATGTGTTTTCACAACTTTAAACTTCAATGTTATTTGTATTTTGATTTTTTATATAAGGTATATATTTATATTTCAATTTTTATTTTTATAATAGAAGGAAATTTATCTATTTATATTTGAACATAGTTTCTTATTTGTGGTCTTTTGGGTATAAGAAATACCTCTAATGCTCACAAAGCCTTCAAAAAATTTGAGATCTTCCTATTTTTCCTTGAATTTCAAGGAGATTATGTACAGAAAACTAAAAAAGTGATACAGATTTTAAGCCCCCAATTATTATTTTGATCAAACCCTATCATAAGACTCATATCTTATAAGCTGACTAATATTTATCTATTGGAAGTATAATAGCCAAGAATAAAGGCTCCATAAAATATAAAACCCCTCCATCTTTACCATAATTTTTGAAAAACTCACAGTTATTATTGAGAAATTGGTATCATATTGATACCCTTGATCATGATTCACTAGAGTCTTAATATGATCCCAGATTATCAACATATTTAGGATAAAGGGTATTTTATCTTCTATCCTGACTATGCTTAAGGAATTTAAACATAAATCCATCACTTCTTCTGTCTAGAAATGGAGGGCAAGGAAGACTTTTAGTAATGAATCAAGGGATAATAAACTCTAAAACATTATATTCCCATTTTCTATATTTCTCCAAATATTTCTGAGAAAGAATCTGTGCAATATTTCCAAGGAAAAAATAGGTGTTCAAATATTTTAACAGTTTGTACACTACTTATCTTTGATTTGAAGTTTCATAAAGCATCAAAAATATTAATAGAGATGTGTTATTTCTTGTATGGAGATACATTAGTGTTTGCAAGAGCATGTATGGAGCCTATTGTGTGTTCTCTATCCCTGTAAACATAGAAACCTGAGATTGTTAGCTTTTTGTAAGCTTACTGAACATGTTTCTGACTCATTTGAAATATGCATTGTGTTTGGAAAAAATCATGGATTAATTTTTTTCTACATTTAACAAAAAAAGTTTTTTTTTAAATACATATTTTTTTCCAATTCTCATTTTAGAATTTAGACACAATAAATGTGAAAGCAAAATACAAATATGATCATAGGTTTCTTTAAAGATAAATTCAATTATGATTATTGATTAGCTAATCATTCCTTTAGAATTTTCTTTATTGAATTTTTTCTTCAAGTTTAGATTTTTTCATTAAGTTTCATTTGAGAAAAATCTATCAATAGAGAAAGTTGCTTTTTAGTATTGGATTTTGACAAATTAACTTCAATCTGTAAAGTGAAATTATTGAAAAAAATCTTTTGCTAGGAATGAATTCAATTTGATTATTTGAACTTTTGAGCATCTTTCACAGAACTATAAATAAATAAATTGATATTATTTGGATGTTAAGATCTTCTTTAGGAGTTAATTTAATAAGAAATAGTCATAAGCCATGCATTCAATAATAATTTCTCTTGATATTGCATTTTTGTTAAGGTTTTATGTTATTAAAAATCAATTTTATAATTTAATTGGTGTATTGATAGCCTTCTCATTAACAAGCCTTTTCAAAGCTAGTTCTTTCATTAAAAATTGTAAGGTTCTTTATTTCCTCATGGACTTCTGAATCATTCATATTTATATTTTTGTTCAAATTACAAATTTGGAAGGGTCTCCCAAGGTATAATTATGGAGGATTTCCATTAAACCAAATTGTTCCAAAAAATCTGTTTAATTTTAATATGAGATTTCTCACTTCATTTTACGAAATTTGAAGCAAAAAATTCATAAAAAATCCAATTTTTTCGTGAGATTAAATATTTTAGGTTAGCTTTCACATTTTATACCTTTCAAAAATTCAAAAATAAAATAAAATAAAAATTACTACAACTGAATATATTCTATTTTGGTTTCTATATAAAAAAGCAAAATAAGATACTTTACAGTATTTCCTAGCTCAACCTTAGATTCAACATCCTAAAGAGATAAAATCATAATCAATAGGAAGATATTTCACTTTGATACTAATAAAAAAACAGCTTATCAAGATTGGAAATAGGATCTCAAAATTACTAAAATAACAGTCTATTGAAGTTTTATTTTTATCCAATTCAACAATATCTCACAATAATATCAAAGTCAATTTCCAAATATGAAAAAGGAATATTCATTATCTTAAATATAAAGTATTTTCAATTTATTTCAAGCAGAAGTCACAAATACTTGGGTTCTGAGTGTTCAGCTTCAATAATCTCATTTACAAAAAGAAATACAAGGATGGAGGCCTTTTTTTGATATGTTTATCCTAATTGAAAAACACAACTATTACTATATAGTTTTCTTCCAAAAATGTTCAAGGTATAAAATCTTGAAAAAAATTTCATTTTTAATTCATTTTCCTAAGCAAAACACTATTTATCTCAATTTTGCTTGATTTTTGTAAAATATAAATTTGGTATTATATTATTAGTAATTTCATGAAGTTGATAATAAATAATTTTAATTTGCTTTGTTTAACATTTTTTGTTTTTGTGTGTGATATTTGAGTATCTTAACCATATTTAAGGCTCGGAAGTGTAAATGAATTTGGAAGAATTATAAAAGGAATTGAACTATTCCTTAATGATATTGATACCTTGAGGGTATGATTCATTATGTCAGAAAGAAGTCCTGTACCTTCAATAATACTAATATGATCCATAGTTGGAGGCTTTTGAATATATAAAGACCCCCTTCCCCTTTTCTCCTCAACATATATGGTAGCTTTTATAACCCTAACGCTAAGAATGGATTTATGTTCATTAACCAAGATTATCTAATTATTATCATTCAATGTTTTTATAAATTTCCATTTTAATATTCTGACAAGTCACTTGCTGGGACTTGAATACCAATATTTAAGGCCTGAAATTATTTTCACAGATTAAAAAGAAGCTGAATTCAAATTAATAATATAACAAACAAGTATTTCAGAATTCATATAGATATATTTACAGGATGATTGAAGAGCATACTTGTCCTTTCAATAATAAAGCCCCTGAATTTTCTGATTTGTTTCCAAATAATGAAATAATATCTTTCATAAAGAAACCCCATCCGATCTGGAAACCCTTAAAGTTTCTTTAATAACTACACTAATTAATTCTGATATGGTAATTTGATATAATATTGATTATGTTCCAATAGTGATGAAGTAATATATTGCTTAAAATTAATTACAGTTCCCTTCCAAACAACAAGAACTGAAGCAATTCACTCAAAGTAAGAGCCATTCCCATTACTTTCCAATTAGTGAATTTCCATAACTGCTTCTTGTAAGTCAATATCACATAGCTTGATATTTGCTTTGGTTTTTGATATCTCATTGCATCTGATAATGTTTATTAGAGCCCATAAAATGGTCTTTAAATTTTCAAATATGTTTAAAGACTCTGAAGATAGTAAGTTTTCTAATTTCTTCCTTCAGTATATATATGGCACATTCTGAATCTGATAAAGGTTTAGATATTGTTGTTAAGACATGTAATTCAGGAGTAAATTATTTTTCTCATGTTTTTTGCTCAGTCTTTACTTCCATTTTATATGAAGGGATGAATTGAAATAAAAATTAATAAAGATTTATGTATTTTGATCTGTGGGGAGAGTGAAATATGTAAAAGAGATACATTCCATTCTTTGAATCATTAAAAAGTGATATGCATGTTTGTTTCAGTTGAATAGGTGATTTTGTGGCCAATAATTGAATTTATTTTGAAATCAAGATACTCCAGCTTTCAATGTGCACCAATTTAAAAATACGCAAGATTAAAATAGTGTATTTTAGATGCAAAAAAGCTGTGTATTTTGGCTGTGGTTTTGGTCAACTTTTCAAGGGGCTATTATTATCAGGGGAACTCAACCCCATCTTTGAATCAGTTTATTAGGCTTGAGACCTCAGAAGGAAAATTCAAAAAAACAAGTACGAAAACCTGCTCTCAAAACTACAGATTGTCCTGATCAAGGTTAGCTGAGAAAATTCAGTTGTTTAAAACACCAATACATGAAAAAATTTCTATATCCAAAATCTGTCTGGATTCAGTGTGTGCAAACCATCAAAATAAGTGGTGAGGAGGGTCGCTGGAAACCTGTGATAATACTAATTTCCTCATGAGTATTCTTTTTTGAAAGTGTGGAGGAGAAAAAAGTGCTCATCATCACAAGCGTATAAAATTGGGTAGTTTGGGCCCTCCCTGTTATTTTTCAATTTTCAAAATAAGGCCCGGTTTATGTTTGGGTTTTCAAAAAAAATTTGAATTTATTTCCAAATTAATTTTCAAAATTAATTAATTATTTTTATTCAATTTTTATTCAAAATTATTCCCAAATTCATTTCAAAACTCACAAAGTCTATTTCTCAAATTGTTTCAGTTTTATTTTATTTGATTTTGTTTGACCTCATTAATCATCAAGGAATTCAAAAACATGGCCAACCTTACGTCCGATTCTCAATTATCATCATATGAACGCCTTAATCGCCTCCTGAGTGGCAATCACCAAGAAAATGAAGACATTCACTCAGTTGAAGTGAGCCCCAATCTCACCAATGAGAATATGGAGCAACAAAGAAGTGGACCAACTGTTGCACAAAGTAATTTTGAAGGATCACCAAGCCAATCCTCAAGTCAAAGGCGGAAAAGACGTACAAGTGAAGAAGCATGATTGTATCGACAGAAATTAGACCATGAACGCATGCTTAAGAGACAACAATGGGAAAATGAAAGAGTTAATGCTGAAGCACAAAGGCTAAAGCAAGTTGAACATCGTCTGGCACATGAAGAAAATGAAAGAAATTGAAAAAGCCGATTCTTTTGTAATGAAGATAGTACTCGTCAATTTTTGGAGATGATGCGAGAATTATGTATTGATTTTGTCAACATGGATGAAACCACGTCTGGTTTCATCCCATGGACCCGATTTTTCAAGATGAATGAAAATCGCAAACGGGAATTCGCCCTCTTAAAAGAGCTTGGATTTGAGACAATAGAGAGGTAATACAAGGTATGATTTTTGATTCATGATTATTAAAGCTAAGCTGATACACAATCCTCTTTATAATATAAAGGATTCTTGTGATGCCACAGGAGGCAGAGGCTTATACATCCAACTACAGTGGCATCACATGACAATGGAGGTAAGTCCTATTGTCTGATCATAAAATATCGTTACTAAATGTATGGCATATTAGGTGTTTGAGTTGCTTAAAGAGATAAATCGGAAGAATTACAGTACAAATGAGGTGGGCTTTGAGTCAGGAGAATTCCCACCTGCATCGAATAATAATATTGAAGAGGCGATTCATGAGGACTTTGAGGTACCCACGGAACCATCAGGTAATCAAGTGGGGCATTCAGGAAGTGAAAATGGTGAATCAGGACCCAGGGACGGGTTGGATGATTGGCCAGATGATCCGGAGAATATCCCAAGTCAACCCGAAGGAAACCATAGAACTCAACAGCTTTGGGGAACATCTCGTATGGTTTGTGGTAATTCTTCAAGTCAAATGTCAAGTATCAGCAGAGGAACAACACGTCGTGATTGGAACTTCATGAATAATATGAATACCAGTATGCAAAATGTTTTATCGCCTTTGATTCTTATGTTACAGCAAAGACAGGATCGTGCTGAAGAGAGAGATTGAATGCAAAGATCTCAAGACGATGAAAGGCAAATGTTGATGCGTGAACGAGAAGAAGAATGTTGCCTACAAGAAACTCAAATACGGGCTGAAGAACGAAGAAGAAATGATCAGTTGAATATGTATATGATGGCAATGCTGTCAAAAATGACAGGAGTGCCATTGGACGAGCCTCCATCTGGCTTGCATTTGGGCGAATAGAATGGATGTTGATTAAGGTATGTGTTCCATATACAATTTTAATAACAATGGCCAATTAATATTCTGAAAGACTGTGAGTTTATAGCACTGGGTGTGGGGTGATTGTTTGTAGATCTATTTCTTTTGACAAGACACGTGTATACTGATCACCACTTAAAAAATGTAATCTGCGCGCTTGTTTAATCAAAAAGGCTCTTTTGTGTAATAATAGGTCATCTAGTTAACTTGTCGGCCCCAATATAAATATAAGTGCTCTGTTGTATCTGTTACACATTCTCATCTTTATAGCTGGCCAAAAAATTCTAATAAATCTAACTTTCTATTTGTTAGCGTTTAAAAATTAATATTTTAATTCATAAGCAGTGTTAACAAGCGAAAACATTGAAAATTAAGAGTGTTACATCATCAAGTACAAATGGTACCCTTTCTCATACTCAAAACACAATTCTCAGCGAGGAGTATCTCCACAATATTGCTGAAATAGATAAAATGCAAGTGCGCAAGCGGCAAATCCTGCATCAAATCGCTCTCCTTCAGAGGGCAAATGACGGGCATGACACAGAAATTGCCTTACTCCTAGGCGAACTCGATGTGAAAGACAACATTATTCAAGAATTGCAAGCAGAAGTTCTCGAAGAATTGAATGCTATGGAAGCATGCTTACAAAGGTTATTGGATTAAGATACTAGTCTTACGTCACAGTAAGCTTCATTTGGCTCTCTATTTTCACCTTTGTATTATATTGGAACTAAACGTTCTACTCTCAATGGGACATTGTTAAGGGCCTGTAGATCATGCTTGCCAAAGTGTGGAGTTACTCATTTTTTATTCAATTTCATCATAATCACCGTGATTTTTATACCATTGAGTCGTTTAAAAATCATATCCAATCAAATTGTGACCAGACACGAGGTCATATCATTACAACTACTTTACAAAGAGTTTTTGCAAATAGACATTTAAATAAATAAGAATTGTATCCTATCATAACCTATTTTCTTGAATATCGCGTTGATTCCAATGGGCCAAAATGGTCCCTTGATCGCTGTTCAACATGTTGTGCAGTATCATACATGCAATTGTTACTGTTAGCCTGGGGCCTCTAACGTGGCTTCCAGTCTAATTACTAGGAATTTTAATAAACTAAAAAGGTAGTGGAATACTATCAGGTTTAATTGATAGCGACGTCACTATTAAAAAGGTATTCTAATTGGTGGAATGGGCTTCACCAATAAAAAAAATACTAAAAGTAATTCTTAACTACTTATATTTGAGAGATCTAATAACAAGAAATTGTTACAAATTTATTTGTAAAAAATATATTTCTAAGAGCTCTCAGGAATCATTCTCAAGTAGAATGATCCTCTTTAAATGTTTTAGATACAAAATCAAAATGAAACACAAATAGGCTAATACACTTTTTTTATCATAAAGGGTATTGTTATAGTAACAATATATGTAACCAAGCATATGCTGTTGTTATAGAAGCAAAGTTACTATATCAACAAGGTAAAATGTTGTTATAGAAACAATACTTAAGATCTGACTTGGTAACAGGATTATTATAGCAACAGATCTTGAATGAGTGACTTGTAAACAAAAATGGAAGAAAACCAAATTAAAAGTGAATTTAAACAGATGAATTGAAATAATTCAAAGAAAATTTAATGAAAGTGTTTGGAGCTTGTGTAGCATGTAACTCTTTTCATGCTTGCAGGCTCACATTTGGTAACACAAAAAAAAAAGGTAAAAAAAGATCATATTTTGTGAAACTAGTAGTATATACTTTGAAGTTTTGAAATGATGTCTTTTACTTTCAAGTCATTGTAATAGCTTGATTTTTTGTCTTGAATTTTCAAATTGTTGAAGGTTTCTAATATCTTGAATTCTTGTTCAGTTACTAGTTCTCTAAAGGGTCCGCTTTTTTTTAAGATTAAATTTATTCGAGATCCTAGCACATTGAAAGTTTCATCATGTAGTAATTCATATACCTCAATTTCTTGATTCAATCCTTTCAATACTTGGGTTATTTTTCTTGATGTTAATTGTTTTGTTGATATTGATTGATCTTGTAAACATTTTTGAATGTAAATCTGAATTGAATTTGAAATTTTGGAACTGGTAGATGCATCGTTGAGTTTGAAACAATCCTTTTCAATTTTGCTGGTTGTATTTGTTTCTTCGTTAATATTACTATTAATGTTTTTATTGTTTCTTTTTGAAAAATTTGTTGTATTTTTATCAGAAGTTACTAGGTAGGTTCTTTTATAGCAAACGTTGTCAGCAATGTTATTATCGTTATCTTTAGTAACGGTTGTATTTATTGGTTGATTCGTAATTTTGTTGGTATCGGAGCTAGTGTGACTGGAATTAGACTTTAAATTCTGTTTATATTTCTTATATAACTCACTTCTGCTCGCATCAGGCCTATTGGTACTGAAATTTCTATCCTTATGGATAGATTTCGTGTTGATCCCATTACTATTTAAATTACTAATATACTGTTCCTTAGCAGAAACCTTCTTGGTAAGAGCAGGAGTACCAATATTTTTAGGAACAGAGGTAGCTTGTAGGGTTCCAGTATCGTAAAGGGAGTGAGATCGTCTGTTGAATGGAATTCTGTAAGCTGTGTTTGATGGGATGTTAATAGTGGTATTACCACTGCTATCGTCGGAAGCTGTATTAGCTGTTAAAGCTTGTTCTGGGTTCAATGGATAATTGATTTTGCGCTTCATCACTACCATTCTTTGATTCCTACCAATATATTGAGGTGCTGAAGGTTGAGTGGACCTTGATTCACAGTCACTGGTAGCTGTATAAATTCCAGCCTTAATATTTGCAGTAGCCTGCAAGGGTAAGTTGGTATTATTTGAGGTTGTATTGTCTGATTTTGGATAATAAGAGCAATGACGAAGCTTCCATCCTTCTGAACGGGTAGTAGGCTTCCTACGGCAATGACGAAAAGTAGAATGGTTGAAAGAATAGCTAATGGTCATCAATTTGGATAAATGACCAGTAACAATACTAACGTCTTTGACGAATAAAGACGTTCGGTGAAAAGCTTCAAGCACTGTTGGGTCCATGACAGTAATGGCTTTATTTGTCATGTTGGATAGTAGTAGCAATGAATCCAACGAGTTTTAGAGAATTTTGATGATGATTTTAGCGTTTTGGTATCTTGATTCTTCAAAACTTTGAATTAGATTAAAAAAAATATCAGAATGATGTTGATATTTTATTTTGGATGGAAGAGTGGATTGTAGAAGTAAAATTTATTATTAATTAGGTATTCCAACGTCTAATTAGTTTATTAGAATTAATTAATTAATTAATTAGTTCTAATATGAATTTTAAATTTTAATATATTAAATGTTAGCCTGGGGCCTCTAACGTGGCTTCCAGTCTAATTACTAGGAATTTTAATAAACTAAAAAGGTAGTGGAATACTATCAGGTTTAATTGATAGCGACGTCACTATTAAAAAGGTATTCTAATTGGTGGAATGGGCTTCACCAATAAAAAAAATACTAAAAGTAATTCTTAACTACTTATATTTGAGAGATCTAATAACAAGAAATTGTTACAAATTTATTTGTAAAAAATATATTTCTAAGAGCTCTCAGGAATCATTCTCAAGTAGAATGATCCTCTTTAAATGTTTTAGATACAAAATCAAAATGAAACACAAATAGGCTAATACACTTTTTTTATCATAAAGGGTATTGTTATAGTAACAATATATGTAACCAAGCATATGCTGTTGTTATAGAAGCAAAGTTACTATATCAACAAGGTAAAATGTTGTTATAGAAACAATACTTAAGATCTGACTTGGTAACAGGATTATTATAGCAACAGATCTTGAATGAGTGACTTGTAAACAAAAATGGAAGAAAACCAAATTAAAAGTGAATTTAAACAGATGAATTGAAATAATTCAAAGAAAATTTAATGAAAGTGTTTGGAGCTTGTGTAGCATGTAACTCTTTTCATGCTTGCAGGCTCACAGTTACTTTCGCTGTATGTATTGGCACTATGGCGTGTGGTCTCAGGAGACATCAAAATCGATTCTTCAAACGCCCAAATTCCTGCTCCACCACAATTCTGCCATGCAGAATTTCCTATTAGTTTATATAATAATATTACAATTGAAAATCTTACCTGGTTGACGAATGAATATTGTTAAAATGCGCGCCCTCTTCATTTTGTGGATTCCTTTCAGGCACAAGTATTGGAAGTCTTGATGAATAAGCTGAATCGCCAATGAGTAAGCAATTTGGTGGAAATCTGGCCACACCATTAATCAGATCTTGGCTGATCTTTGATTTCCTGAAAACACGGCTATCATGTACTGATCCTGGCAGGCCGCCATACACCTGCATATAGAAGGTCAATCATATAGTAATTAATTATTCAATATAACAAAATCTACTGACATTGCAAAAATTCCCATGACCATCAACAATACATTGAAACACAATAGAATGCCAGCCCTTCCGATTCACATATGAGTTCCATTCATCATTTGCTGGCTGGATTACTGGAATGTGAGTTCCATCAATGGCCCCAATGATATTTCTGAGTCCATGTTGTTGCCTAAACAATTCCATGATTTTTGCCCATTTTTCTATTTCATCTGCCGCTGGAAATCTACATAACCACATTAACTGTTGAGTCAAATGAATTACTAACATGATTGTTGAATCGTGTAATGCCGCCAAAATTGCATGAAACATGGCCTTGGTGACTTGATAAGCCGTAGCTTTCCCCACATTGAACACATGTCCCAAGACCCAATCTATATAAAGTAATGCCTACCTTCTCTTCAATAGTTAGCCCCTGTGTATCTTGTTGAAAGGCGTTGGGAATGTAATTTAATGATAATTGTATTAATCGATAGAAATCCTGACTTCCCATTCAAAAAGCCCAATGAATCAATTTTCATTGTATAAATCCTCTTCAATCCACAGATTGAAACGCTTCCTTGTCTAATTACATGACGCGGTTCATGCCCACTTTCTGCATACCATGTCAGATGAAATGACCATGCAACTACCAAACTCAAAATAATATAGATTATAGGTGAATTATTCATAATATATATGGAAATGACAACAACCCCCAAAAAAAATTGCAGAAAAAAAACGACATTTTGGCCTACTGAGTATAAAAAAGGAACTATAATTTGCCAACGTAGATAGAACATAAACATCAACTCCATTTGAAAGGCAATTTCAATTTTTTTTGAGTTATTTTTCAATTAAAAATTAATTAATTAATTTTGAAAATTAATTTCAAAATAAATTCAAATTTTTTTTGAAAACCTGAACATAAACCGGGCCTAAGTTTTCTATTTTGGTAATTTTTTCTTGAATTATTTATAAAAAGTTTTGATGGTAAACATCATTAGATGTAATAAAAAAAACTGTAATTTTATCTTCTTCTATTTTGTTCAGTAGAGACTTTTTGAGCCTAGTTTAGGCCAAGGCGGAAGTGAGTCGTGCCCTTGAAGTTTAGTACATTCCCAATAAACCTTTCAAATTTTCTCCGTTAGTGAATTTGCAGAATCTCTGTTAGTTAGATGAGGACTTAAACAGGTGACGATGAGTCCATGGTGTGCTTAGGTGTAATCCCAGGAAAAAGGGCTTTAACGAAGGCGATATTCAGAAGCCAGCAATCCTGCGGAGTAAATCAGCTGAACAACTTGAATCTCTTGCTCATCCATTGTGCCAGCCCCAACCATCTCATTCTATATTGCTCCTCCAAGAACTTCATAGCTGTTTTGGTTTTCATTTATCTTCTAGTGTGAAGTACTCTTTTCCCACTGTTACCCCCCAACAGCATTCTGTTCATCTAAGAGTTACTTTTTTTTTCTAATATCATTTGCACAACGTTATATGATCTCAACCTTTTATTCAGCACAATTCCCGCCAAATGCATTTACAACTGTGACTAGAAGAGTTGAGAAATGAGGGACATGTCAAGCGTACTAAGCCAACTGGTTAAACTAATTCAATGCTCACAATACTTTCCAAAATGGCGCAACAATCAGTTGGAAGGACAAAAAACTCAGGTAGAGATATTATGAATAACATGAAGTTAGGGATGACATACACAAAAGACCAATAAAGAAGTAAACATTGCAGATACATCGACCGAATTTAAATTGGCAGGGCGTCATAAGACTACTAAGAACCTTCTCATGAGGATAGTTGGGTGCGAAGTTCTGCGATAACAAAATGAAAAATTCAACGACTAGCAGAAGAGATTGCCCTTCACTTGATCACTCGTTTATAATCAAGACTTATTATCATTTAGATTTTTTTTTGTTTTCTCGAACATTACAGGTGGTTCTCTACATTGGATGAATTGGCAAAAGGAACTGGATCGATGAAAACCCAAGGTATAATTATCGGAACTACATCAAGCTGGGCGTTTTATACAAAAGAACACGTAAAAGCAAAGAAACGTTCTAGTTACATCAACCTAATTTAAAATCTGATGGCGTCTTAAGACTGATGAAACTCTGCCAAGGATGTTTAAGCTTGAAGACATTTGATAACAACAAATAACTTGTAATATTCAACAATCACTAGCAGAAAAGCCGCTCCTCAAATAATCTAACAATTTTCAATCCAGTGCCTCCGTTAATAAGATTAGTTTTTTCCTTCTCAAATGTTACGGGAGCTTGTTGACATTGAAGGAATTAGTACGCAATTTAATCTGCGTCGCGGTCGCCATCGTCGAGTTGAGCTATATCGACTCCAAACATGTTTTTTCAATCCAACGATTTTTAATCCGGTCCCTCCTTATAGGAGATTGGTTTTTTCTTTCTCAACCGTTAGGGGAGCTTGATGACATTGAAGGAATTAGCACGCAATTAAATCTGCGTCGCGGTTGCCATTGTCGAGTTGAGCTATGTCGACTCCAAACATGTTTTTACGATTCAACACTTTTTAATCCAGTGTCTTCATTAATAAGATTGGGTTTTTCTTTCTCAAGCGCTACGAGGGCTTGATGACGTTGAATGAATTAATGCGCCATTCAACCTGCGTTGCGGTCGACATTGGCGAGTTGAGCTATATTGACTCCAAACATGTTTTTACGAAATTAGAATTTGGACGAAAGAAGAGTTAAGCTTTACTTCGTCATGGAATTGTCAATTACTGACCACACAGCCTCACCACCCAATTTTTGCGCTATTGGCTATCTGGGGGAGCCATCACGACATCTGGGTCTTCGTCGATAATCGTGAACAAAGGGGTATCTTGGGAATTTCGGCATGGGTTCGCTATACTTCCAGATGAGTTTTCGGTAAGGGTGAAACTATCAACCATTTCAATGTCGGTATTGTGATCTGTTTATCCAATAAAACAAGATATAAAAACTATAAGCTTTAAGAAATGAAAAGCAAGCTGGGACTCACTTTGAGTAGTTACTGTCGAGGTGATGGCAACCACTGAAAATTTTAGCCATTTTGTTGTGCTACCCAAAAGGAATTGCAATAAACTTGACGACGATTTTGACTTACATGAACCTATATAAAAAGAAATAAATGCCTTCAGAATATTCATAGAAAAAGCTCCATATACAACAATGCGAATGGATATATAAACAGAAAATTATAAATTTAAAGAGGAATACAACTTCAGCTATTAGCCAATATGTTGTATTTTGGCTACCCTAGGCGCCAAAATAGACATTCCACCAGTAGCTTGAAACTACCATACACTCATAAGGCCTTACATCTTCAACATAAGGTCAAAGATATAGCATTTATAGCATCAGTCACTTGAAAGTGGTGAAGATACACATTTCCGACGGGAACCGTCTGGAGAAAATGAGTTGCTCCAAAATGAGAGGAACACTTTGCAAGTAATACAACAGTCGCTTAACTGAAAAAAATGAAGCTATAGTATATATACTACGAAAAAAAGAAAATAGGCGAATAAATAACAAAACTTACCCTCCATAAAGTTCCACGAAAAACCTAAAACGCTTTGGGAAAAGTTCCCAACGTCTTCATTTTGGCTTTCAACTGGTGTCATCTCGACATCATTAGAAGCTACTATAAAAATACAACTCATCACTCTTTTAGTTAAGATAAGCAATTTTTTGAGAGGAAAATCAGCATAATCCAACTTGCCCATTTCTCCAGAAGCCAATAAAATCTGAAATACAGAGCTATTAGTTTGAAATTCCTGAAGAGGAAAAGAAAAGAATCTAGGATGATAGAGAAAGAAATTACAATGATAAAATAAGTAATTTTATTAGCAATGCGAAAACGGGGACTAAAAAATAAAGGAATTGAGAAAAATTTAAAATTGGGGAGTTTTTTTTATTAAATCAAGTGTGAAGTCTGCTAGGGAAGGAAGATAAGAAGCTATTTTTGAAAAGAGTTAATGAGGCAAGGATGGATAACAGGAAAAACTTACAAGGAGACGGGGCAAGAAAAGATAACCTTTTTTAAAGCTAGTAAACTCATTTCGATGGGAATTTAAAGCAGATATAATTCCTTACGACAGTATTGTTTTTTAATTGCGTAAATGGGTGGATGGTGTTCAATCAAAATCTCGTGATGACATCACGCCATGATCAGCAATGAGGACCCTCTTGGATGGGCCCTTCTGTAAAATTGTGTCTGACGATGGACTACTGTAAGGTTTTGGAACCAATGAACCAATTCCTTGCGTTTTTTTCCAAAATGATTCCGAAAAAGCAAAACAAGAGCAGTCTCATCCCGAAGGCTATGCATTCCAGTCGTTGTCTTGTAAAAAGTGGAACCAGGACAGTGTGTCATGGTTGGACCAGAAACCTTCAACCACGATGATTCAAAAAGCTTGAGAAACAGCCTTCATCTCTGTTGGATATCTGGGAGCATTGATATTTATTGCACTTACTGTACGGTACTATCAACCGACCACGTTCTTTATGCCACCAAACATAACGGATATTTGTGCTTGTAGTGTTTGAACCAAAAAGGGGCTTTTTCTATGGGTCATCCAACGTTTTTATGACCTTCTACCCATCGTTTCGGATTATCTGAAATTGTTCTTTTGAATTGCATTATTAACAATGACGGGCTGAGTAAAAATTTAGGGATACGCTAACTTTTGAAAAAGAAACCTGATAGATATTATAATCCCGAAACCATCAATTTATACTATATTTTATCCTTAGTGGTGGGCTAAAGGTCCCAACGCCTCAACACGATTCCAAATTTGAGCTTATTCCAAAAAACAGGGCAACGTTTCTCACCTCATGGCTAATAACAAAATACTTACAAGTAAAGTGAAGACATACATAGGCCTTTTGTCAACTCAGCTTCTGACCGCACAGGCGATGTTGATAAAAGTGTGAGAATAATTTGAAAAGAAAGTAACCAACGGCGTTATTATTAGAAAAAGATCCCCATCGAGGGGTGTTTTTTCGCCTATTTCTAACAGATTCTTTGGAGTTCAAAATTGCAAACGCTGGCAATAATAGCCTTTGTGAAGAATGTCGCGATTTTCCTACAAACCAATTTGGAATGTGTATTTGGTTTTCAAAGGCCTTTTGGGGAGGTCTCATCAAGCTAAATCTGTAAAATCTTTTGGCATTGCCCCCAAACACAAAACCGGAGATTCTCTGGATAGCTTTCGAAATGGAGACTTGGGAAAGCGGGGATGCGGAATCAAGGCTGGATGATTATTTTGTAGATGACGATACCACTTTGAAGTGAAGAAATCGTTGAACTTGACATTCAAGTCTTGACTAAAACTCCCAACCAATATTTACGATGGTTATAAAATTTCGAATTACCTAGGCTGATATGATTGTTAGATCATAAAAACACTCTTGAAACATGAAATCGTTTAGTAATAGATTGAAAGTGAAACTAAATTGCCTATTTCGACTGGTAAAAGAAAATTATGTTAATTTTAAACACCAAACAGGTTGGGTATGTTGCACCAATTTTTATTAATCACCGTTCCCATTAAGAGAAAGAAAAACTTCAAAAGAGCAATTAATGAAAAGAAAACAGTAGTTTTTGGGTGAAAGTTTGTACTAGAAGTCATTTCCGCAAATCAAACTAAAGTTTTGTAAAATTCAAAATGCTGGTTATTAAAAAGTCTTCAGTGTGATGGTTACAGGAAATCAAAGCACAATCTTTATTTTTTATTTGGATTTTAATTCAGACCATGGTTAAAACACAGTTCTTCCATCAACTTAAGAAAGCAAGCCCGTTGTAAAGGTTTCTTTAGATCATGGAGGCAGGATTTCCTGGTGCGATGGCATTATAATTGATGGGAAAACAAACCTAAACTGGAAGAAAAGAATATCAACATGAATTTATAGGCATCAGACCAAATATTTATGTTGGACTTGGCTGTCTTACAATCACCGATAACTCTCCAATGTTACAACTAGCCTTAATCCTTCTCCATGCCGGATATCTCCGAGCTCAGCCTCATGAACACAAATTCTGAGGAATTTATAAAACCCTGAGCTTCATGCTTTTATTTTTTGCTTGAGAAGGAATAATTTGCGCTTGTCCGATCTAAGTAAACCAAATGAAAAGGGATTTTTTCAACAAGTCCCTAGACACAATTGAACACATCTATGACAATATCTTAGACACCTACACAAAGAAAAACTCACTTTTTCAAGTATCCCGTTTCTCTAAGGCAAGAAAAAAATGGTACTGACTTTTGATGATAACAATTCACCAAATACAAGTCTCTAGAGGAATTGATGCTATGTCAAAATACCAAAGCTTGAAAAGGTGTATAAGAAGGTCCAGGTCGAAACCATTAATTATTTTGTTGTTGGCCATATCAGTATTATTAGTTATTTTTATTATGACGATTATTCTTATTATTATTTTGATTATTATTCTTATTATTATTCTTATTATTATTCTTATTATTATTCTTATTATTATTCTTATTACTATTCTTATTATTTGTATTATTATTCTTATTATTCTTATTCTTATTCTTATTCTTATTATTATTATTATCATTCTTATTATTATCATTCTTATTATCATTATTATTGGTGTTATTATTATTATTGGTATTATTATCATTATTATTATTATTATTATTCTTATTGTTTTTATTATTATTATTCTTATTATTTTCTTATTATTATCCTTATTATTCTCATTATTATTTGTGTTATTAACATCATTGGTATTATTATCATTATTATTATTATTGCTATTATTATTGATTTTATCATTGCTATTATTGCTATCATCATTATGATTTCTATTATTCTTATTGTTATTCTTATTATTAAAATTATGATTATTATTAGTGGTTGCTATAAAAATGATATTGATTGTAAGACCATGATGGGTGTTTGAAGCATCTTAATTTTGACTATGAAACACATTGTTGCGAGTGAAAATTGCTTTTTAAGGATCACAATATGATAGATAACTCCAAATTATAGGCTGTCATTTTTTGTCGACTCACTCCATTTGAAGTATAAGTGGTATTATAATTACATCCTATATCATCCAAAAATTCATAAAAACCCACAATAGTTTCTGTGGAAACAAATTCATCATTTGAAATTGAAGAAAACTATAAAAAAATTGTAGGATTTAGGCAATTTTCAAAAGGTTGATCTGATGAGACATCAATTTAAAATTTGAATGATTTAGGGGGTTTAATATATTTTATTTGGAATGTATTTATTTTATAATGAGGAATGAACATCTCATATTGATGGTACTTCCCTTAGAATATGCCATGATCCGAGGTGGGAATCATCAGATAGAACTCAATATCTTGCAAGAGAACCAGATTAGAAATGGTGTTTCATCCTTTGTTGAGAGCCAAGAGTACCTTTATACTAAGTATAAAAGACTAATTGGTATTTCAAGAAAGCTCTTACTGAATGAGGAACCAGAATCTTCTCAAAAATGAGTATTTATTTGATTACTTGAAGTTGATAACAACCACTAAAGCAGAAGTAGAAGTAGAGTTGTTGATTCTTTGAACTAAAATAAGCCATATTACAATTATTTTGAAATTTATTTGGGATCATTTTAATCAAGTTGGGTAAACTTTTTGTGAGTAAGTGAATCCATAGATCTAAGAACAGATTTGGATTATACACAAAAATTCACCTAGGGTAGCTTCTTATATTGAATAAGCTTAAATTAACTTTATGAGGTGGTAATATGGAAAATGCTTCAATACCACATGAAATAATTGTGAAAATTTTTGTTTTTCTCAATTTCATTCCAAAATAATGGGAATGTGAGAGATCCAATATTAAATATAAATTAAGATCAGTGTTACACATGTTTGTGGCACTTACAAATACTATATTCTTACATACAACCCATAGTGGATATCAGTCTTGAAGCCTGAATTACTATTTTTGAAATGAAAATAGCTAAGGGGGACAAAAGACATCAAAGAGAGTCAGGGTAGCCAAATTCTGATACCTCTTAGGTGTGGAAAGCTCTAAAGCTTGGATTAATGGCTGATCATGGCCCAATCAGTATACTAAAGAATTTTAGGAATTTGGTTACCAAGTTAAAGTCCCATTAAATCATAAGAAAATTGCAAATAAGCTTCTATTTTGACATGACAATGAGGTAAAGAGAATCTCTGACTCCTGTAAATATGTAAAGTATTGATAATTTCCTATTAATAAAGGTTAAAATGATATACTGTGCTATTTGCAATTCTATGTAGAAATAAGGTAAAAACTTCAAAAATTTATTGAAAAAATTCTTGATGAATCCTTCTGAAACTTTCAGGAAAAATGCAGAATGATATGATCCATGATCAATGAAGAAACCAAAAAGAATTATGACCTCATAATTAAAATCAAATTTTTTACTTACAGTCCATTTTTGATGATTCCACATGAAACACTGAATCTTCAAAAATTCACAGAAAATACAACCTGCGATGGAATTTCAAATGAACTTGATAGCTTTGGAAAATTAATGTTTTTTTTGAAATATCATAAGATTTAAAGTTGTTACCCCTTCTATTCTGAACCACAAATGGATTGGTAGTCATGTAAAAGCTTTAAGTAGGTAATTATGATGATCTTACATGACAACAAATGATGCAATCAACAATAAAAAAGGGGAAATTGTTTTCTCACTCACTGGTTTTTCACTTTCCTCATGGCATGCCTCTGTGAGCTGTTATTGAGTCAAAAGAGGCCTCCTCTTGCTGTTTTTTCAAAATCATCTTACTATCCAATTATATTTTTAATACAAACAAGTATATATTAGTTAAAATATTTTCTCAAGTGTTTGAAATCTTTCCAAATCAATAATGAATATGTGAGATCATAGAAATATATTATTTCCAATAGTATCTAGCTATTATATTGTTCTATTATTGCTATAAAGCAATTTTGACCCTTTAAATCCACAATTTAGCTGTTAAATCTGTCCACCAATTCTTTTCACGGTCTTATTGGAGTATTAGTTGGTGGTTTATATCAATTAATAAGCATTTTTTTCTAGTAATATTTTTCTTCAAGGATTATCTTGATAATTATTCTTGCAAAAGATAATTATATATTTAAATAATTTTATTATTTTAATAAAGAAGTTTTATTTTCAAATAATTCTTGTAATTTATTCTTGTAGACAATGAATGCCTACTGTTCTAATAAGTATTAGTGGATTACAAGTCAAACAAATAATTAAATAAATCATTATTTAATTGTGGTTATAATAAATTTATTTATTATGATTCTTAAGAACAGTCATAGTACTATTGATTAATAGTAATATTATCAACAGTCCACCAATACATCTTAAAAACTAGGTTTGAATTTCCACATTGGAGTTACCACTTCCTGTTTTTGTGACTAGAATTAGAGTTTCCATTGATACAAACTGTTTTTTTATCAATCAAAGAATTAAAGCCTTCTTTTTTGGAATATTTGAGTATATGTTTTTTTGAGTTAAAAACAGGAATTTTTTAATCATTTTATTTTGAGTATATTCTAAAGATATTGAAAAACTGTATTAATTTAGAATAACCAGAGCAAAATGATGACAGCTAAAAAATTCTAATTTTGGAGCTTCAAAAACTGAAATATATTAACAATATGGCTTGATATAAATATGAATAAAATGTATTTCTACTTTCATCAACAAAGTATAATTGAAATAATAAGATGAAAGTTTCAATTCTTTATTGAAGAAATGTCATATTGGAAGGATAGAATCTCTTGTCTCTGAAGAGAACCATTTCCCTCAGAAATGGTTCAAGGAATATAAGCACTCTTTTCTTTGCTGGATAAATCAGAAGCAGAAATAGTTTTACCTCAATTGTGATCCAGCTTCAAAATTTTAAGAATTTGAATATTTAACCTATCAAAGCTTAAGATATGGTTGGAGGGCTCTGTTTTTGAGTGAATTTGGGAAGTTA
Source organism: Austropuccinia psidii (assembly GCA_023105745.1). NCBI lineage: Eukaryota > Fungi > Basidiomycota > Pucciniomycetes > Pucciniales > Sphaerophragmiaceae > Austropuccinia > Austropuccinia psidii. The sequence goes on along the minus strand of JALGQZ010000007.1, from coordinate 29,220,544 downwards.
TTCAAAACTAAATATGGATTAGTTTTGTTTTGATGTCAAATTCAGACTATAATTCATTATCTTGCAAATCCAATATTGATAATTAGATTAATTGAAAAAATTATTGAGAAAAATATGTGGGATGATTGTATGACCTTATTTCAAGCAATCCAGAGGTAGTGGCTTGTTTGGGATATCAAAGCACATTTGGAACCTAAGAAAGATATATTGTGAGATATAATAATATGTTTCAAATTAGTTTTCCTCATGGCTAATAAGACTTGTCCCCAAGCTTTATTGTAAGGAAATAAAGTTAAAAATAATGAATGAACTATACTGAGACTCTTAACTTGTGTTCACTACTGATTGGATAGCTATTCTAATCTCTGTATTAAATTGAATTTTTCTGCAAAGGCATCAGTTTGTGAAGACTTTGAATCTCAATAAACATATCTCCAGAAGATTATCAATATAAAATAACTGAATACTTTTAATGACTAAATATGTCATAGAAGGTACTTTGTAAGGTTTGAATATGGAAATTTGTTTAAAAATCAAGTACTTCTCCTTTCCTCAAAATTCTTAAAAGGTAAAATTATGTATGGATAGTAAGTTTAGAGTTTTGAAAGAAGAACACATTGAGTTTTTTTTTTTTGGTGTTAAACAATAATCTTCAAAAGATTTATTATCTTAACAAGAAAAAAAATCTATCCAAAAATAGTCTCCAAGAGAAATTTATGGCTGTAAAAGATATTTTTTTGAGAAAAATTCAAATTATAGTCAAGAAATCAATTGAAAACAAATTCCCATAATAAATATCAAAAAAGCATCTCTAAAATTCATATCAAAGAGAAAGCATTCCAAAAGAAACAAGAGTGAATTTTAAAATAGAGTGACAAAGCTCACAATGATAAAAAATTCTTTCATTCACTTTTGTGGCAGTTAAAGGGTAAAAAAGATTATGAAGAGTCACAAAAAATCAGTAAAATTATTTTCTCACATGCTAATAACATTTAAAGTTACTAAAAATTGGTGGGTGGAATAATTTATTTATTGGCATAAACATTCTTAAACTAATTGTAGAAGGAAAAGATTATATCACAAAGAGAAAATATGGGCAAAGAAGTCATTCTTTTATAACTACCAATTTTCCTTCTCAAAGGGTAAAATTTAGTCTGATATTATTTGGGAAACATTCCAACTACATAAAAGACAATTTTGAAATCATTGAACCCTGGTTTGGACCAACAAAGGTCTTGTTTTAGCCATTTCTTGCTATTTTCAGCCATATTGCTCCTGTAAGACAGCCATTGTTATAATTATAGCTAGTTGTAAGACACAAAAGCACATCAGAATGTGTGTAAAAAGCCTTGAAAACAGTTCAAGCTGTATTTTTTAGGTTTTTTTAACTGAAGGGGAGTTTTACCTCTTTGGAAACAATCAAAGCTGACCTATTTGGTACCAAAACCCATAATCCATTGAGTTACACAGCTTGTGATTGATAAACTTTCAAGCAAAGGTTATGGAATTTTGTGTGGATTATGACAAGAAAAACCTTCAAGAAAGGAATTTGGGGGATTCTGGAACCCTTGGAGCCAAGATTCCCCTTCCCCCAAAGGTTTAGTCTTTACAACTTATTTTTTTATTTAATTCCTTGTCAGGAATTATACTTAAAATTATCAAAAATGGAATCAAATTCAAGAATTTCAGTGAAAATGTAATTTTTGGTTCTTTGTTTGTATATTTAAGCTCCCTCATGCAATAAGCACACAAATCTTAAAAATTCCAATGGAAGTTATTCAATTACTCACAGCTACTAAATTACAAACCATACCCCAATCTTTTTCAAAAAAATGGATTGATGAGGCAAAATGTGGTTCAGATACAATCAAGGCTTGAAGGATATCCATATTTTCATACATAAAATACTAGAAACTTAATTTAAGCTCATTTGGAGTTGAGCGACAGAAATTCCACAATGACGCCACCCCACCTGAAATTTCAAGGGGAATTTGATTGCAAAAAAATTTCCATTTGTATATTTATTTAAAAAAAACTTATAATAATTTCTGTCAACTTTTTTCCAAAAATTGTTTTATTTATTTTTAAGTTTGTGGTCTTTTGGGTATATTACAATACCTCTAGGACTCACATTTCCTCACCCTCAGAAAAGAATATTGCTTTGTGATATTTTTTATAGCATTCCTAAGCTTTCTGAAAGTTTTGGTAGCATAAGGAATTTTGTTCCACTCTAAAAATTCATCTCCAAAAGTGGTATTAATATATCTCACAAAGTGTTCTCTCATGTGCTTTGTCCTCAGCTCTATTTCTTTGAGAACGTTGGTAATTCTCTTAATACCACATGTTTCAACAGGAGGTGTATGCTTTGAAGCTTTATTGATCAGGGGAAATGTTTCAGAACCACCAGATTTGAAAGATTTTATCAAGTTTACTGGAAATGTAGGATATTTTTCAGTATGTTTTCAGATAGTTCTTTCTCTACAACATTTTCTCCATGAAGAGCTTTAGTTAAGATTTTCCTGAAGAGTAGTCTTTCAGCTTCTTGAATCTTTTGATATTATTGAAGTTGGCAATGGAAACAAATATTGAGTCAACCAATTTTGCGTCTCAAGCAGTATGTGACTTATCCCATTTGTCTTTGAACCATGAAAATTAAACCTCCATGAATATTACTGCATTTCTCATAGCCTTTTCAATACTTCCATTGAAATTAGAATCTGTGGGACATCTCTAAACCAAATCTTTCCTAAAAAACTCATGTTTTAGTATGGGATTCCATCAGTTTTTTTAATATAAGGAGTATGTTTAGTACTGGGATGAAAAGATCTTTTATATACAGGTTAAATTGCAGGGAGGAGGGTAAACCCATAATTGTTGAATCCATAAAAATATCTGATCTTTAAGAAATATGCACAAAATATCCATACCATGTCCTTTAAGATTTGTATGATTCTTTCTGATTAGCCATTGGATTGTCGGTGGTAAGCTGTTGAGAAGAATAATTTGGTCCCAAATGATTGTTGAAGATTTTTCCATAGTTTTGAAGTGAATTTGGGATCTCTATCCATAATGATTTTGGTAAATACAAAATCCTATGATGCTACTCTCTTGAATATTAAGACAGTTGTACCAATGGATGTATCATCCGTTTGCCATGGTAAAAATATTGGATTCTTACTGTCACATAAATTCTGAAAAACATCAACAAGAATTTGAGCTCTCCACTCATATTCATGTTGGGACAGCTGGTCCCCCCACCACCACGAAAAGAATACCCTAAGATGTTTCATTACCCAATAATCACATCTAAGAAGAAAAGGTTCCAAGATTAAGGTTGAACTTCCTTAACCATTTTCTGCTATTATATGTCACAGTAACCCCTTCTGTGACACTTAATGAATCTGTCGAAAATCACTAGGAAGGTATTATGGCTTCTTTAAGCTCCTTGTGGTAAGCAAGTTACCCAATTATCATGGAAAATCTTGCAAGGTTTACTTGGTTCTTGTATGTTAATTATAGTTCCGAGTATTTTTGCAGTAGATTTATTGGCTTTCTGAAATATTCCACAGGTTTTTCAGTATTCTTAATAATTGTTTTACCACATTGGCCACAATATTCAGGTCTTAATATTTTTTTCTTGTCCTATCTCCATAAAGATGTCTTAAGAAGGCGATATCCTGGCATGCTTTCAAAACAAGGTTCATTAGAGATATATTTACAAATGTCATAACACAGGTGTTCTTTGTCCTATTGTAGCTTGCTCCATAAATTAGGTTAATATTTCTTCATAATAAAAGGTTTTCCATATTTAATCCACAAAATATGTAAAAGAAGTATATTTAGAATATTTAGTATGAATTTGGCATAAAATGATGAAATTCCTTTTCTGAGTATAGATGTTTCTTCCTTTTCCAAAGAAGGTGGTTTTCAGGTCTGTAAAGCCTATACCTTCTATTTTAATTGGTGGAGAGGCATCTTCTGGAAAATATGCAGTATTTTAAATGTTATTTTTTAATGGACATCTGCTCAATCCATATGAGTTTTATTGATATTCCCATCTTTTCATAAAATTTTAACTTTGCCTCTATATTGTTGTATGGCTTTTTCCCATCTATATATATTTATTGTCAGCCTGTAACTCAAGGCCAGAGCACAAACATGACAGCCAAAATACCATAAACTAGTGGTAGAACAAAATACCACCAGAAGATAGAGCTGAGCCAAACAAGCTTGAAATATACCAAAGGAAAGAGGAAAATAACCTCTTTCCAAATATACAAGGACAAAAATCATAGGCCAAAGAATAACAATGTTATTCAAGCTCAAAGCAGTAGCTGCGCATAAACCTTAATTTTCACCTCTAATCTAAATCCAGAGAAACAGGCTGAACCTCCTCAAATGGGTGTTCAAATTAAGGCTCTCAATGAGGGCTATACAATGGCACTATCCAAATTAAGCTAGAAACAAAAAAACAGAAGTTATGGCCAAAATAAAGTCAAATAAGGGTGAATACAATATTCACCTCCCATCTGACTTCACAGTTTTAGTGTGAGATACCTAAAGTGAGGTCTTTTTGTAAAGGGATCAATCAGGGATATCTGATGGTGCCACCCATTTTTCCATAAATCAACTAGAACAAAAGTTATGGAGCCAGCTATTTACATACAGGTCTGTAGAAAAATACATATCTGGATAATAAAAATTGAACATGGTATTACCTCTCAATATTTAATGATACCCATAACAAATCATGAGCCATTGTATACATATCCTCAAGGGATAATTAATGAGCCAACCTTGAGCTAAATGTCTCAACAACTGACAAAGGTATGGCATTTTAAAGTTTCAAATCCCACATTTTGGCCAATACAGCTTTACTGTGGGATACATTCTGATATCTTTGATTATGAGGTGTCAAATATACAAAGTAGCTTTTTTATACTTCAAATCCTCATACATAACTCAATACTGGGGTCCCATACAGGTTCTGTACAGCATTCTATGCATACGAGGATGGCTATGTAGTCCCCAGATGAGACCTTTAAACCTGTATTGCTGTAACCTTCCCAGATGTGATTTTGAAATGGCATATGAGCCCAATACAGAGTATAAAGGCTGTGAGAAAAACACACACCAGTCCTTGGAAGTGAAAATTCTTCACTTCCTCTACCTAAAATGGTCTAGAGGACCTTTTCACCCAATTTCATGATTGAAAGGGACCTTTCTCTGCCCAAAACAGAAATCCCCATCCCTCTCTTGAATTTATACCTAGTAAAACTGTAAAAAACAGTTATAATATTGGAAAATAATCAGGTATAACTATAATTTAAAGTATTGTAGTCTTTATTATAATAACCCAATTGGTAAAGCTGCACCCAGGGTTTTCAATAGTGCTCATCACCACTATTTTTCTATAGTTAAACCCTTAATATTATTTTTTTATGAGCCTTTATATTATAACAAACTGTGTCACAGTCATAGTTTAAGCTTTAAATAGTCATATCACAACTTCTTCATAGACTCATCCTGACATTTTGGGGACCTGGTTCTGTTTTGTTGGTGTTTTCTGACTAATTTGGCTTTAGAACCGAGTTTCTCCTAATTTTTATGTTTTTAATAATTGCTGCTTTTTTTAGGCATACAAAAACCTAAAAAAATAATATATTGAATATCATATATTATTAATTTTTTTGAGTGGTACATAAACATATATCACTGGGTTTTTTCCTATTTCTTTTCTATGTGGTTTGATCATACTTCAATCACCACAGACTATTTTGGGTGTGTTTTTGATATCAAAACATTGAAAGACCCTTAATAAATTCTTCTTGAGAAAGAAACCCTTTTTATTGTAAATAACAGTTTCAGAGGCATGGTTGTACAAATTCATGATTACAATTGTCCATCACAGACCCACTTTTAATATTACACTTGTGAATCACAAGTTAATCTGTGAGATATTGGGATAAAAACTGTACAACATAAATCCGCCATACAGTATTTTTGACATGTGATTGATAATTTCAATTGAAACTCATAATAAAAAGGCAAAATATAGTAATATATTTCTCAGAGGCCATTCTTAGACATGCAAACAGCATTCAAAGAAGTCTCAATTGACATAGATCCTCTACCTTTCTGTTTCACTGGAAGAAAACTTCATACCACTTGAAACAAAGTCACAGGGAAACACACCTGTGACACCCTCAGATATAACAATACAGAAGGGCAAAGGAAAAAAGGCAAAGTGATGGCCTTCTTACCACCAAAGCCTGGACACCAATAACCCCTCAGAGTAGTAGAAAACAAAAAAAACTCTGCATCTATGCAAGATAAACCAATCTTGACAGCTTGTACAGGGAAGATCACAGTAATGAACCCAGTTCTCATTTCTAAAGGCAAATTGCCCAGAGAAGGAGAAAAGAGATTTGTACAGGGGCGATTTAAAGGTGAATACCCTCAGAACACAAAGTTTTTGACTGCTTGAAAACACTAAAATGTCCCCTGTACACCCCAGGAATTAGCCAGAGGACACACCAGGACTGTTCAGAATCTGAAGACCGTGGTATTGACACCAAGGACATCATAATAGATGGCAGGACACTGAGGGAAATCATACCCACACTGCCATTCACCCTCCAATTAAATGGGAACCTCAAACCAGAGGACTGGAAGGATATGTATCAAGCTCTTCAGCTCCACCAAATCCTCAAAGATCTATTCCAATGGAGAATGGACAACAAGAGGTTTAACTGAGCTTCACACTGGGGGGAACTGGGAGCATGTTGCCAGAAGGTATTTCTCAAAGAGATATCCTTAAAATATCTTATGGTAATAACCAAAGGATGGAATCCCAACAGGAAGTTCAAACTACTGGAGGAAAGGGCAGCCAGGATAAGGTAGAATCAAGCAGCTATCCAAGCTATAGAAGAACAACTTAAGAGGAAAGAGAATACTCTTATTCCTTAGGCTCACAAGAAGTAGACCAGCCCAACTCTCCAGTGCCTTCACACAATTCAGGAATCAGAAGATCAGTGGCAAAGAGTCAACATTATTCAAAATCCCAGGTACTTTCCAGGAGAAGAAGACTTCTTTCAACCAAAGGCCGAAAGAGTCAGACCTAATGATACAAAAGCTGTTGGGCTTGGTGAAAGAAGTACAAAAGAGCCAGAAATAGCTTTAAATACTTCTAATAGAATCAGAAGTCTTTCTTCTAGACATATTACCCCCACTCAGAGGGAATATAGTGTTGTCACACTTGAGAGTAACATAAACAGTAATGAGCTGTGGTTACCAATGTCCCAATTTGCAGGGAACACCCAAGAAACATTTGCAAATCTCCAAGAGATCAACTTAAGGTTGGAAGAATTAACAGCCTCACAAAGAGAAATTTTCAAAACTCTTCAAGAAGGCTATGCTAAACTAAGCAAAGCCTCATAAGAAACCAACAAAAGACATAACCAAGTCTTAGAAGAGCAACAGCACTGCAAAAGGGACAAGGAATATCTGGATCAAGAAATTAACAAATTTTTTAATGTCTGCCAAAACATAAAGCCCCAACCACAAGGCAATGTTTTGGATAATCCATGCCACCAGGAGGACATCAAACCAGATGCCTTGTTGGAGTGTAAAGCAAGGTCTCCCTCACAATACCAAGATGGATATAACATTACTTATTTTGAGAAGGAATCACTGAAACTGCTTCCAGAGGCCCAAGATGGCCAAACATTTCTGGTGTAGGAGAATATGATCACATGGAGCTCATTGAACATATTGATAGGCTCTTCATTGATGTCCCAAGCATACCACACTACTGGATCACTGCTAGGCTAAATACAGCATTCAAAGGACATGCTAGTATTTGGTACACAGATATGAAAAAACTCCATGGCAGAAGAAACTGGCCATGGTGGAAGAGTCAAATAATCCAGAATTACAGCAATGATACTTGGATATGGCAAAAGACCATGTCATTTAAGAATGACAAATACTCAGGGTACAAACAACTCCTAATGAGTGGTGTCTTAGAAAGTCTAAAAGACTTAAAGCCATTGATACTCAAATGAACATTAAAATGAGGAATCACAAACTCTTGACACAGATGCCAGGAGAACTAGAGAATGCAATGAAATACAGATACAACCAGACTTGCACTTTAGATGACACTGCCAATACCTTACAAGATGTAAGGAAGAGGACAAATATAGGGAAGAAGTCTCTATACAGAGGCAACATTTTCAAAGAGAAAAAGCCTCACAGGTTTTACAACAAAGACAAACCCAAAGAAAAAATAGCAGATGTGACCAAGAAGAAGAACACTTGTAACAATTGTGGATCAAAAGACAACTATGCCAAAAATTGTCTAAAGGAAAAGAAAAAGAGCTATTCAATTGAGAAAGTCCCAAAGGAAGAAACCCAAGAAGAGAATTCTGAATCTGACTCCATGGATGATTCCATCAGGGAAATCTCTGATTATGCCCAAGACCCAATAGAGGAATTTCTAGTAAAGTACCAAGAAGAAACACAACTAGATTTTCAGGATAGACAGTTGGAAATAGGCCTACCACAAGACACTTCTAATAAGAGCTTGTGCAAACACACACAAGATGAACAAACCTTCTTAGTCACACCAAAAAAGAAGATGGCATATATTCATGGAACGGCCACCAAGATGACTGTATATGTTGAACATTCTCACCAACCAATAATTATAGATAGTGGAGCACACTGCTCCATAGTGGCCAGAGAATATTTGGACAGAAATTTCCCAAATTGTGAAAAACAACTCTTTCCAACCAAGGATAAGAGCTTTAAAAGTGCATCAGGGAAGATGACATCCATTGGGTCCATTATCAAAGAGATAATCATACCCCATTGGAAGGTAACATCAGACTCAACCCAGAGTTTTTGGTGCTTGAAGATGCTCACATCCAGGGATTCTTACTGGGAACAGAGTATCAGAGGATGTACGGCATAGAGATTTACAATAGTAAAAATAGGCACATCCCCATAGGTACAAACAAGGGAAAGAAATTTTCCCTTGATATCTAGCAGTTGTACAACCAAGAACCATGAGAGGAATTACTCAATGAATGCAAAGAAGGGAAGTTTAGTTCAAACCTCACCAGTAAACAAAATTCCAGTTTACTTAAAATTGTGAGAAAGAACAGACCAGCATTTGAATTGGTGAAGAACCCTTGGGAAAACTCAGAGGCCATGATATAGCACTAAATTTAGACGTGGAAAGACCTTATCCACCCATGCTCAGAAGACTTCCATAGCCAGCAAGCCTGGAAACTAGGAAAGAAATCAAAAAACATTTCAATTAACTTCTAGATTTGGATGAAATCAGGAAGAAAGAGCACAATGTAACAGTGGAAGTAACCACACCTGTCCTTATCACTTTGAATTATTGCAAGTCTAAATTGTGTGGAGATTTCTTAGCACTTAATAGCTACACCAAAGCAGATAGGTACCCTATAACAAGGATCCTCCATTCTCTAGACAAATTGGAAAAAGCCAAATAAATAATTAAGATGGATTTAATGAAAGGCTTTCACCAGAATGGAGTTAAGCCAAACTCCATGAAACTTTTCATAATCATATGCCATATGGGTATATATCAGTACACAAGAATTTCTTTTGGCATGAAAAATGCACCAACCCACTTCCAATGCATGATGGACACAATATTTCAAGAAGAAATATTGGAATGCTGGATGGGAGTATATATTGTTGATATAATTTTATACTCAGAGACATTGGAAGACCATTTTCAATACATATACAGAGTACTTAGTAAATGCACACCCATCAATCATAAAATTTCACTCAAGAAGTGCAATTTTTGCCAAAAATAACTATTAGCACTAGGTCATAAAGTCTTGGGCCGTAGCCTGGCCATAGACCAAAACAATGTAGCAGCAATACTTCAGAAACCCCTACTTAGAAACATAAAAGAGATTCAATCCTTTCTTGTATTTGCTAGCTACTACAGAAACCACATCAAAAAACGTTTCTCATATAGCTAGTAGTTTATACAAGCTATTCTCAAAAGATGTAGTTTTTGAAATAACCAAGGAATGGAGAGGTGCATATGAGAGTATCAAACATGAACTAATCAATGCAAAATTCTTGACACTCCTTGACTTTCAATTACCATTAAAGCTGTACATAGATGCAGCTTTCAGTCAAGGATTGGGAGCTGCCCTGCACCAAAGACAAATTGTTGATGGTGAACTAAGGTAAGGGTTAATATGCTACATCTCCAGGAAACTGAAAGACTCAGAGGCTAGGTATGGAGAAGCTCAGACTGGATTATTATTACTGTTCTTAGCCTTATAAAAACTTCACTATTATCTGTAGGGTGCAGTCTTTGAGCTCTACACAGACTGCACAGCACTCAAATATTTACGCAACATGAAAACTACTAATAGACACATGTTGAGATGGCAAATAGCCATTTAAGAGTATAGAGGTAATATGACTATGATATAAAAAGAGGGAAAGAGTCACACTAATTCTGATGGCCTCAGCAGATGCCCATTGGATAATGTCAAAAGCAACCCAGCTTATGACCCAGAAGTAGCTTCCAAAATTCCTATCCGTTTCATGGAAATAGACAGGGGGAAGAAATTCAAATTTTCTGACGGGGCACCAGAATTTGGTACCTCAGACAGTGATAACACTGAACCATAAGGAGCAGAAACTCCCATATTGGGAATAAGCTCCTCAGAACTGCATAATTAATTTTTCAGTTCAGTAAGCAGGATCTCATAGCCTAAAACTTATTTAGAGGGACCCTGTTTCAGGGACTTCAAGGACAACAGGTTTTTGTTATAGATGGACTTCTGTACCACAGAGGGAAGCACACCAGTGCACTCACAGTGATAAACAGAGAACATATTTCACTAGTCCTCAAATAATGCCATGATTGCCCCCACATGGGCCACATGAGTGAAGAAAGGAAAAAAGAGAGGTTAGAAAGCACAGATTGGTGGCCTCAATGGGAACAAGAGTTGAGTGAATATATAAACACTTGTGAAAGATGCCAGAAGGCAAACAGGAAAAATGCAAAGAAATATGGGTTACTTAAACACATAGAAGAACCTAAACACCCACAGGAAACTATTAACATAGACTGGGTAACAGGAATTGTCCCAGGAGGAAAAGAAAACTTAAATTCATGCCCACTCATAGTGGAAAGGTACAGTAAAAGTTTCAGATGCCTACCATGCCACGAAGAGGACACAGCTATGGACACAGCATTGTTATTCTGTAATAAAATCATAGCCACCTGTGGAGTCTCAAAAATCATTATAGTGATACATACCCAATATTCACATCAGAAATTTGGAATAACCTTTATGATATTCTTGGAACAAAACTTGCATTTTCTACAGTCTACTCCCCACTGCCAGATGGTATGGCTGAAAGGATGATACAAACAATGGAGGCATCATTAGAAGATTCTGTGCATATTGTATGGAATACAAAGACCATGAAGGGTACAGCCATGACTGGGTTACACTCCCACCAAAAATGCAGCTGGCTTACAATACCAGCCTACACTCCACCACAGGGAAATCATCCTTACTGGTGGAAAAAGATGGAATCCCTTACTACCTGGGGATCACTTGAAGAAAAATCTTCTCACCATCCACCCCACTGCCAAAGACTTCCATGATATGTGGAAGAAGGCATGTGAAACAGCTGCTAGATGAATAGCTGAGGCAAAGTAATACAACAAGAAGAGATATTACAAGACCCACAAGGAACCAGACTTCAAGGAAGGAGACCAGGTTCTAGTGTCTACTTTCAATTAAAAAAATCAGAAAGGCCCAAAGAAAATGAGAGACTACTTTGTGGGACCATTAACTATCATTTGATTGATAGGAAAAAATGAAGTGCAAGTCCAACTCAGAGAGGAATTTCTCAGGAAAATACCAATGTCCCCAGTGAGTCTAGTGAAACCTTACCACCAAACAGGAGAAGATACTTTCCCCTCTAGAAGAAAGAACCCTACTCCCCAAGGCATAGTGAAAGGAGAAGACTCCCCTGTCCCAGTGGAGAAAATCATTAAGGCCAGGAAGATCAGACTTAATGGAAAGGATCATAGACAATATCTGATCAGATTGCAAAAACAAAAAGTTGATAAAGATCAATGGCTAGCTGAAGATGATATACCAGATGGTGACCTTCACCTGAGAATATTCAGAGCCTCTATGAGGGCTGAACATGTCTAGAGGGTCCAAGGGAGTTAAAAATGGGTATTTTATCCTTTTTCAACTTACCAGGAGTATGCTCAGGACCAAAATGAGGTACCTCCCAAAGGGCTGAATGAGAGGCTACTAGATTGAGGAAAGAGGGGTCCCTAAGGCTTTTTGGGGCCCCCTTTGAAGACTTTAATGGAGTCCACAATGGTTGTTATGACCCAAAATTGATGAATTATGTTGAGAATTCTTGAGCTTTTCCTAACTGCAATTGAATTTTTTCCCACCTTAGATCTATAAAAATAACTCCAAGCTGACTGCATTCCCTGAATTGTCTCCTGCACCACCATCTTCTGTTCTTTATGGTTCTGGTTTCTATAGTCAATTGGACTCACCTTGGTCAATGCCCTCTTCTGGCTGTTTAAATCCAGCTCAAGTCTATTATGTCTTTAATGTTTTTGAAGTGTTGGATCCTTCCAGTATCAAGTCCTTGAAGATGTAAGCCTGTGACTCAAAACCAGAGCACAAGCATGAAAGCCAAAAAACTAGAAACTAATGGTAGAACAAAATACCACCAAAAGATGGAGCTGAGCCAAACCAGAACAAAAGGTATCAAAGGAAAGAGAAAAATAACCTCTTTCCAAGTATACAAAACCAATAATCATAGGACAAATAATAACGAAGTTATTCAATATCAAGGCAGTCACTTAGCATCAAACTTTATTCTCACCTCTATTCCAAGATCCAGAGAAAGAGTCTGAACCCCATCAAATGTGTGTTCAAATTGAAGATATCAATGAGGGTTGTTCAATGGTACTAGTCAAATTGAGCTAGCACCAAAACTACAGAAGGTATGGCCAAAATAAGGTCAAATAGGGGTGAATAAATTATTCACCTCACATCCAACTTCTACATTTTTAGTGTGAGATACCTGAAGTGGGGTCTTTTTGTAAAGAGATCAATTAGGGCTATCTGATGGTTCCACCCATTTACCAATAAATCAACTAGAACAAAAGTTATGGAGCCAGCTAGTTCCATACAGGTCTTGCAAAAATACATACCTGGATAATGAAAATTGAACATGGTATAACTTTTCCATATTTAATACACCCATACCAATGAAGGTAAAATTGTGTAGATATCATTCAGGGCTACTCAAAGAGCCAAAAGTGGACTCAATATCTCAAAAACTGACAAAGGTATTGCAGCTATAAGTTTAAAATCACAGTTTTGCCAATACATGTTTATTGTGGGATACTTTCCCATATCTCTGATTATGAGGTGTCAAATAGACAAATTAGGTTGTTTTTACCTCAAATCCTCATAGCTCATTCAATACTGTGGTCCCATACAGGTTCTGTACTTAATTCTACATGTCAGAAGAGGGCTATGTGGTTCCCAGATGAAACATTTCACCCTGTATTGGTGAAAACTGCCCAGATGTGGTTTTAAAACCACATCTGAGCCCAATACAGAGTATACAGGCTGTGAGAAAAGCACAAGCCTGTCCTTGGAAGTAAAAATTCTTCACTTCCTCTATGTAAAACTTTCTAGAGGACCTTTTCACCCAATTTCATGATAAAAAGGGACCTTTCTCTTCCCAAAAGATAAATTCCCATCCTGATCTTGAATTCCTACATAGTAAAGCTGCCAAAAAAATTCATACTCTTGGAAAATAATCAGGTATACATGTAATTGAAATTATTTTAGTCTTTATTATAATAATCCAATTGGTAGAGTTTCACCCTTGGTTTTCAATAGTGCTCACCACCACTATTTTTCTATGGTAAATGTAACGTTTGTCTATGAAACTATTGATAATAGTAGCAAAATCAAGAGTACTATGACTGTCCTCAATAGAAATATATAATAAAATAAAATATTATAACCACAAATTTAAATAGAATTATTAAAGATAATTATATAAAAAAATAAATTTAATTATTATTATAAAATTAGAATAATAAAAATAATTATAATAATTATAATAATTTATAATTATTCTATTATTGTTATAGTCACTGACAGTTATAACAATAAGACTTGTAAAGCTCTTAATGAGACCATTACACGTGGAAATATGAATATTAACCACTTATAAATAATATAAATATTATTTATAAAAGAATTATAACACACACTGTGTAGAAATAATTCTTATAGAATAAAATTCTATATAAAAAAAACTAATACTAGATAAAAAAAATATAGAACTTCAGAGAAAACTTACTTATAATATCTATTTAATACAACAAGTTAAACAACAACAGTTATTATATTGAATAATGATTATAAGTTAAAAACACGCCTAAAATCAATAATTTTTAAAGATAAAACAACCTTTTATGATAAAATTTAAGATTAAAGAGTTTTTAAGAGGAATTTGTGGATTTTAAAAGATATTTAAGATGATAATTTTTTAATATAAAATATATTATTGATGATTACAATAATAATCTGAATTCTATGACTTCAATTCTTTAATTTACAATTAATAAAGAATAAAATAACTTAAGAATTCCTTTAATAATAAGATTTTATAAATAATAAAACTTTACCTGTTTAAATTTCTAATATGATTGGATTGATGATGAATGATGGACATAAACAGTGATGAAAAGACTCTTTTTATGTCTTCAGAGCAGTTCTCATGATTCATAATGAATATAGAGGGCGTGCTGAGGTCAAAACTGAAAAACCATACTTAAAAACAAAGTTCTTAACTTAAGGGAACTTGTTTTGAATTCCAATTTAAAGTTACCAGTGTTATTCTTAACTCCATGTAACTTTAATCCTCATTTAAACTCATTATTTTAAGTTTTTAATATAAATAAACTTATTTATATTAAATTTCATCACATGAACAACTTAAAAATAGAGTTTCAAGCAGAAATCTCTTAAACTCAATTCTTAATTAATTTTTAAAGAAATCATAATTTTCTTTGAACTTAATTAAAAGAGTAAATTTCCAGGTTAATTACCCAGGAATTATTATTTATAAAAGATACTTAAGATTTGATTTATATATAGATAATATTAAATTCTAAGCTGTGTGAAACTTTCAAGCAAATCAATTAAGATTTGGATTTTTAATGAATTTTTGAAGTTATTACTATTTTTCCATGTAAAATAGCAATACACACCAAACCTTAGCTTTTGATAAGGTTTTTAAGCTTTATTAAGCTTTGAAAGTTCTTAAAACCTTGATTTCAAGCCTGAATATTGGGATTTACCCTTTGGCAGCTTGAAATTCCTGTCCAAATTGGGATAAAACCAGTTTAAACCTTAAGGTTGGATCAAACTCTAATCTTAAAGTTTAAATAAGGTTGAAAATCCTCCAATACAGGTGGACAACCTTCATTGAATCATTGCAGATCCAAAAAGTTGGTTACCCCAGCTCTATTTGGTCTTTTTCCTTTGTCCCGCCTTTTTGCGTGGATTTTGCCCTTTTATTTATTTAAAGCCATACCATGGCTTTAAACCCTTTTAAATTGAGCTCACGCAGGATTTACATTCTGTATGGCAGATACTTAGCCAATTCAGTAAATATACACCACACCTCAATTTTAACTAAAATTTTGGTAAGTTTGCATTAACCTTATGCAACTTTAAATTTAAGCTTATTTAAGCTTAAATTTAACAATTTTAAAAAAATGTTAAAAATGTTACATTAGTACTGTGAGATTCTTAAATCTTCTAATAACACAAGAAATAAGTGTTTTTGGGTATAACACTGTATAGATGTAACCTAGGTTATTTTTGGTGTAGAATCCAAAAATGACATAATATTTATAACTTTGTTTATCCAAAAGAAAGTTATACTTATTTTTTGTTATTTTTTATTTTAATTTCAACTAAAATGTCTGTTAAAGACAAAATTAGCTGTTTATAAAATCATTTGTGGCCTTATGGGTATGTTATACATACCTCACAGGCTCACAGTAAAAGCCTTAATATTATTTCTTATAATCTTTTTCATTATAATAAACCATGTCACAGTCATAGTTTAAGTTGTAAATAGACATATAACAGATTCTTCATAGACTCATCCTGACATTTTGGGGGCCTGGTTGTTTTATTGTGGTTTTTCCACAACTTCTTCAAAGACTCATCCTGAAATTTCTGTTGGTTTATTTGTTTTCAGAGGTTATTTCAGAGCTCTAAAATCTTTTCTGTCCTTAAATAGACCATCCTCCAAGAAAATAATTCAGTTACTCTAAGGCACCAACAAGGAATAGACATCAAATTCACATTGCTGCTTATCTGGCTTTGGCTGGTTTGATATGAGTAGGTATAGAGAATATAAGTCCTTCCAAAGGCCTAAAGCTCATGATATGAGGTTGTTGGAGTGCAGAACCTAGCCAATGTCTTTATGAATCAAGAAATTCTTTGAAGGTAGCTTGAAATCTGGAATTAGAACTGGTAGGGAAGTGGTTCAAGCTTCTCCCAAGAATTGAAGGGATTTTATCTTATCAGAAGTCATTTTAAGAACTTTATATTTCTAACCATAAGGTTTGTCTATGAGGATTATGATAATAATTATTATTATTGAGGGTAAAATTACTTTCCACAAATCCAAATTCAAACTCATTGAATATTTTGGACAAAAATATAAGTATAAATATTATCAATATCAATAGCTTGAATATTAATAAAAAAAATTAATATTATTAAGAATTTCAACAAAAAACATTAAAATAATTATATATACAAATTATATCACTATTCTATTATTATTAGAAGTCACTGAGAACTGTAATAATAGAAATATAAAATTTTCTTAATAGGATATTATGTTTGGGTTATTGATTTTATTGATTGATGGGCAAAAAAACAGTAATGAAATGGCTCTCTTTTAACCTAACACACCTCCTCTGTGATCAAGGACACTGTCAGAGGGAATGCACTCATTAAAATGGATGAATAAATAATGAAAAATGAAATTTTAACTTGAAAATGTTTATTTTTTTAATTAAAAATTACAAATTGAGCTACAGGTGTTATTATTAACTCAAATTAGCTTTAAGCTTTAATGTCAACATAATTTATCTATTTGAAAGTTCATAATATGATAAACTTGAAAATCAAATTTCAAGCAAAAATCCTTTACCTAAGATTTTTTAATTAATTTCAGAGAAATCTCAATTCATTTTAAGAATGATAAAGAAAGGTATTTTTGACTCTAAATGCTTAAGAAATAAAAATATAAAATATATTTAATATTTGAGCTTCACAGAAAAGAAATAACCTGTAATATTTGTGAAAACTTCAAGTGAATCCATTGAGAAATGAGCTTTCTTTGACTTTTTGAATTTGTTGCTTTTTTCATGTAATAATAACAAAATACACCAAAACTTAACTTCTGATATTTTCTTGATGTGGTTAATTTTAATTTTAAAGCTATACAAGCTGATCTAAGCCTTATTAATATTTTACAGCTCTTACATTCTTCACCAGCTGGAATATAGGGATTTACTCTTTTGCAGCTTGTAAATCCTTTTTCTAAGGAGGATGAACACTTTTAAACATTAATATTAAATCAAACTAAAATCTTAAAGCTTAAATAAGGATTGAGATCATCAAATTAAGGAGGAAAACCTTCTTTGGGCTCTTTCAAATCCCAAAGGGTGGGTACCTTGTCATCTCTTGGTATTTTTGCCTTTGGCCCACATCTTTGTGCAGATGTTGTCAATTTATTTCTTGAATTCAATACCATTGCTTTAAGCCCACTTCAGTTGAGCTCTAAAACTTATTTTCAGCCTTTAAGATAAGCTCTTAGCAAATTCAGTAGCTAAGCACAACCCCTTAGTTTTAGCATAATTTTTGTAAGTTTCCCTTAAGCTTATGTAACTCAAAATTGAAATTAAAACTAACAATTATTGTTAAGTTTTGTAAGTGTACTACAACATTATTCAATCTTCCAATACCAGCAAAAACCAACAATTTTGGGTCTACCCTAAGTTGTTTTTGGTGTAGAATCCAAAAATGAAAATGATAAATATATGTTTTTTTTAGACAAAGAAAGGTATAGTCATTCTTCATTATTCCTTATTTTAAAAATATTTGAAAAGTAATTTTCTGACCAAATAAAATGTATAAAGCACTATTTGTGGCCTTATGGGTATATCATACATACTCCACAGGCTCACAGTAGCTTTCAGGATGAGTCTATAATAAATGTAAAGATAGCATTTAAAAGGCTCAACTGAGACTGTGACATGTATATCAAGCTATTGATTAAAAAAAATGTGGCTTTACTATAGAGTTATAGTGGTGGTGTCCATTTCTGCAAGCCCAGGATGAAGTGATTATCAATTAGTTAATTATAATAATGGATGAAATAACTAATAACTTACTCTTAACTTCTTCTTTTTCAAGAGTGTAATTCTCTGTAAGTACTTTTACTAAATAGCGATGTAAGATCAGGATGATGGATTTTTATTTTAGGAGGAAAAAACTCCTTTTATCTTAATCAGGGGTGGTTGAAGGCTGTCTACCTTGTCACACAACCCAAGAATAAGGGTTTTAACTACTTTAGGCCGGGTTGTGGTCCCACACACTCAATATATACTGTTGTTTGGTTTAAATGTGGCTTGGGAACCACAAGTTGTCATTTTTACCCAATAAAGGTTGAAACCTTTCACCAATAGAGTCTACAGGTGTGTTTGAGTGGTTCTTAACAATCAGAAATGGTAAAGGATGTGTCTGTAGGACTTGCTTAGTCAGATTATGAATAATCAAGGATTGAAAAGTGTCCACTTTGATTCATTAGATGTGAATTCAGCTATATGGACTTCTGTCCCACAGTATGATCTCATACATTGTGGGATTATAGTCTTAAGTCCTCGATGACCTTTCCAGTTTTGAAGATAGAGAGCTCAAAAACAATTAATCTTGTAGCCCTTGATGAACCCTACACAATAGTTAAATATATGGTATAGCTAGAATTAATTATGGCAAGGATAAACCAGCTCTCAATTCCATTGTAAGAATATGGATTTTATATGAATCCTGTATTCAGCTACTTCTGTTAATAACTTTTGTTATATTTCAGATAAAGGGTTATTCAGGATATGATCAGAAATATCTTTTTATGCTCTTTCCAAAAAAAAACACAACTTGGGGAATCCTAAACAAGGACAGTGGAATTCAGATGTGAGGTGAATATTCCATTCACCACTATCTGTCCTATGGTTTGATCTTGCTTCTGTAATTTTGATGTTACCCCAATTTGGGTAGTACCATTGAATATCTCAAATTCAAATCTTTTATTTGCACACCCATTCAAGCAGGTTCTACCTCCTCATTTCTACTTTAGAGGAGAAATCAAATTCAATGTTTATGCTAATTTCTGGTTTTTAACTGAAAGAACTTTGTTTTTTCTTACCCTATTGGTATAATAATGATTTCTCATGAAATTTGGGAGCCTCCCCTTTTAGATGGAGAATATTATAAAACATTTGGGACATTTTATCATTCTATGAGTATCCTATTTTGATATAATTATATATACTATTGAGGTTTCATGCTTGTTCTTTGGGGTTGAGTCACAGGCTGAACATCACACAGCTTATAAGAAGCTATTGAAATCTATTCAAAATCTCCCATATTTGGTCTGTAATAGCTAGGAAATCTCTAAAATAATTGGATTTCTTTCTTGTTATGAGGAATAAGCTCCAACAAGACTTCTAAAACTTTTTTTTGTCTATTCCATGGGAAATAACAGACATTTCCAATGGTTTTAATTTATATGAAGCCAAAGGGAAATTTCTTGAAAGAACTCTTAATAATTGCTGATTATATTTTTTCCAAAGGTCTGGATAATCTAATCATATGTTTTTCCCAATCTTCATAACAAGCAGGCATTTTGTCAATGTATATTATAAGCCATCCTTCTGAACATTCTTTTGGGAAAATCTCCCTCAACATTCTCTCAAAATGTAAAAGAGAATTTTTTATATGAAAAGGCATCCTAAAGTTTTCATACCCCCAAAATGAACAATAACTCTCCAATAATTCCTTTCTTTGGGTGTTACTAAATTTCGGTCAAATCCTTTAAAGGCATCTATGGAAATGATTTACACATATTGAGATATCTGAAGAAGGGTAACCTGTATTTACACTATGGGGTAACGTTTTGAAGGAGTGAAGGTATTAAAAGCTCTAAAATCTTAAACCATTCTTAATTCTCCATAATTCCATGCCACAATTAAATGTGTAGGTACTTCTAATTCCTCATTGTGGAAAATGCTTCCTATCCAATGCATAGCTTTTGGAAAATTTGTCAAATTTCAAGGGTAATACAATATTAACTATAAAAGTTTCAGCTTGGCCAAATATACAGAATTGAATTTGAGATACCTTTGAATATTTTAAAGAGAATCTTGGAATTTTCCAATATTCAAAACAGAACTTTGAATTCAGTTTTTGGGACTTATGAAAGAAATCATTATATGAACAATCTCATTTATCTATAATTTAATTAAATTGTTTTAAATATATTGATTCAAAATTATTTTAGGGCTTGGGTAAAAAAGCATAATCCCTTAAATATTTTTGCCATGAATTGATAAATACACATAAGAGATGCTATGGTCCCCTTGTTGATGCAATAAATGGAATTCTTATTCCATAAATGGTACTATCAGGGCAATCTATGATATTGTTACTTCCATTCATGCCATAAATTACATTTCTAATTCTATTAATTTTATTCATGAGATTTTGATTCCACAATTCTATTCATGTCATTTATGGAATTTTGGATGCAATTCATGTGATTTATCGAATTGTTACAATATTTCCACCCAAGATGTTTTCCAAAAATATGTGCTTCTTCTTTTTGATTCTCAATATTCAATCCTTTCTTTTTTAGAAACAAAAAGGAAATTCATAAGTGCAAAGTTTTTTTAAAGAAATGGTCAGAAACGTTTGCCAAAAAAATATGAAACAACACAATGGAATAGATATGGCTAAACAAATTGAACAATTACTTAAAAAAATTTATTTCCTGAGGATTTTATTTTGAAGAAAGATGTCACTTACATGTTTTTACCAAAAAATTAGCAAATTTTTAATATAATCTTTCAATGATATTATGTTACACTAGATTAGGGTATGGTGATTGTCATAAAAAATTCAAAATGAAAACTTTGGCAATATAAAATTGCAAAAAAATACAACTACCAAAAAGATGAGGTTACTACTATGAAAATCAAATTAAATAAAAATAAATATTCCTTACTATCATAATCTAGAAAAAAGGGGTAATTAAGTCAAATATCTGTGTTATTGGTTTCAGAAGTAGAATTTGAATAAAAATTTTCATTCATTTCAAAAATAAAATTGTGAGTTTTTGACAAAAAAAATTATATCACTTGAACTGTAATAAAAACATTTTTTAAAGAATAAAATTCTGATTAATACAATTAATCTAAAATGACAAATGCAATAAGAAAAAGTATTTTGCTTCTTGTAATTTTTGGATTGATAAATTTTTTTGCATTATTATTTCAAGAGAAAACAATTTAAAAAGCAAAAATAAAAAATGGAATTATCAAAGATTATCATACCAAGCATGCATAATTTCATAAATTGTATTATCTAACCAGGATTTGAAACACATATTTGCCCCCATAGAATCACATGAAAATGATGTGTCTTTGTTAATAATCAAGTTCACAGCTTCAGAAAAAATACATTCACTAGGTACTGAGGTTTGAGGTACTACAAGGCATTATCTTGAAATTTTGGATAATATTGGAAACATCCTTTTGTGGCTCTTCCACCATTCAAGAATGGATATTGAATAATGTGGTGAATAAGCTTGCAAATATTCAAGAATTTTGTTAGTTTTATATTTAGGCTGGACATTATTTCTTCAAAAAGATGCAATTGCTTTAAATTTGTCAATGTTTTTTCAAAAACTTGAGGATCTTTTGAAAGGTTCATTTCATATTCAGAAGAATATTCAGCATATACCTCTTTGACATGTTTTAGTGCTGCATCATTATATTTCATTGGTTTGGTATCACTTTTTCTCTCATATTCTTTCAGCAAATCATTCTGAGTAAACCATGTAAGCTTGAATTGTGGCTAAATAATAAAGCACCTAGCACAGGAGTTTGATCTAATGTTGCAATAACTTTCAGGCTTTGAATATGCTTGATAAGCTGAATTGAATAGTTGGGATTCTCTTGATACTTCATTCCTTGTTTTTGAGAATGTTTCAACAAGACATTTGTACCAAGGCAGTACTAACACAAGTGAAGGATGAGAATCACCTCAAAATTCATTGTTTTCAGTGGAAAAGAACTTTAGAAATTCAGATATTTGTTGGAAAAAGGTCTAGTCATCTTTCAAAATTACATCCTGGATAGCTATAAAGTGTGAGGCTGTGAGGTATGTGTGACATACCCATAAGGCCACAAATAACATTATACACAGTTGATTCAGTCTTAAAGAGACTTGTAAACTGAATTTAAAACAAAAAATAAGTATAGCTTTTTTTTGGATAAACAAAGTTATAATTATTATGTCATTTTTGAATTCTACTCCAAAAATAACCTATGGTAGACCCATAGGGTGTTATACCCAAAAATGAATATTTCTTAAGTTATGAGAAGACTTAAGAATCTCAAAGTACAATTGCAATTTGTTTTAACATTTTTTTAAAATTGTTAACCTTAAGCTTAAATGTGCTTAAATTTGAAGTTGTGTAAGGTTTATGCAAACATACCAAAATTTTATTTAAAATTAGAGTGTTGTGTATATTTATTGAATTGGTTAAGGATTTTCCATGCAGAATGAAAATCCTGTGTGAGCTCAATTTAAAGGTGTTTAAGGCCATAGTATGGCTTCAAATAAGTAAAAGGGAAAAATCCATGCAAAAGGGTGGGACAAAGGAAAAATACCAAACACAGCTGGGGTACCCAGCTATTTGGATCTGCAAGGATTCAACTAAGGCTGTACAGCTTTATTGGAGAATTTTCAGCCTTGTTTAAACCTTAAGATTAGAATTTAATACAACATTAAAATTCAACCTGGTTTTATCCCAATTTGGACAGGAATTTCGAGCTGCCAAAGGGTAAATCCCAATATGCAAGCTTGAAATCAAGTTTTTAATAACTTTTGAATCTTAATTAAGCTTAAAATTTTAAAGCCACAAAAATTAAAACCTTATCAAAAGTTAAGGTTTTGTGTGTTTTGATATTTTACATAGAAAGATAGTAATAACTTCAGAAATTCATTAAAAATCCAATTCTTAATGAATTTGCTTGAATTTTTCACACAGCTTACAAATTAAAGTAATCTGTGTATAAATTAAATCTTAAGTATATTTTTTAAGCAGGTTTTTTTGGTAATTAGACAGGAAATTTACTCTTTCAATGATACTTAAAGAAAGTTAAGATTTCTTTAACAATTAATTACAAATTGAGCTTAAGAGATTTTTTCTTGAAACTCTGTTTTTAAGTTTTTCATGTGATGAAATGTAATATAAATAAGCGCAATTCATATTAAAACTTGAAATAATTAATTCAAAAGAGGATTGAAGTTTGTGAGCCTTGAGGTATATTTTACATACCCAAATAGGTCACAATTATCTTTAAAATAAATTCTGAACTATGCATCACTTATGGGTTATGCATAGTTCAGTATTCATCATTTTTGATTTCAGAAAAGATGAATAACCTTTTATTGAGATAGTAAATCCATGGATTTGAGGCCAGATTTGGATTCCACACAAAATTTTAAACTGGGTAGCTCCATAGAGTGAATAAGCTCAAATCAACTCTTTGAGGTGGTAATACGGAAAATACTTGAATACCACATAAAACAATTGTGAAAATTTTTGTTTTTCCTAAATTGAAACTAAAATGATGGTAATGTGAGAAATCCCATGTTACATATACACTAAGAATAGTTTTATGCATGTTTGTGGCACTTAATATTATGGTATTCCTACATGCACCTTTGATACACCCATAGTGGATATCAGTCTGTAATCCTGAATTTCTATTTTGACATAAAAAATAGTCAAGGGAGACAAACCTAACTTCTGAGGCCTCTGAGGCATGGACAGCTTCAAAGCTTGGATCCATGGCTTATATTGGCTGAATCAGTATACTAAAACCTTTTGGGAACTTGGTTACCAAGTCAAAACTTCATTATATCATAAGAAAATAGCAAATAAGCTGTGATTTTGACATGCCAAGGAGGTAAAGAGCAATGTAGACTCCTGTAGCCATGTCGATTATTAATGATTTTCCATGGATAAACCCTAAGAGAGTAATTGAAACCCTTTTTGGACTAGTATCCATGAATTTACCTCATAGCAACCAGCCATATAGTGCTATTTGCAATTCTACATGGAAATGAGGTGAAAACTTCAAAAATTCATTAAAAATACAATTAATAATGAATATTTCTGAAACTTTCAGGACGAATTAAAAACTTTACTTTTCATATAAAAACCCAAAAAAATTAAGCTTTTATAAGTAAAATTGGAAGTTTCACTTACAGTCCATTTTTGATGATTCCATGTGAAACACTGAATATTTAAAACTTCACAGAAAATACACTCTGTGATGAAATTTACAATAACATTGAAAAATTAGGGAAATAAATGATTATTTTGAAAGAAAAGAATATTCACAATTGTTACTCCTTATATTCTCAACCAAAAATGGGTTGGTAGTTACATAAAAGTATCAATTAAGTAATTATGATAATCTTACATGACAACAGATGATGCAATCAAGAATCCTAAAAGGTTTATTGTTTTCTCACTCACTTGGTTTTCAGTTTGCTCCATGGAACGCCTCTGTGAGCTGTCTTAGACTTAAAAGAGGCCTCCTCTTCCTGTTTTTTCCAAATAATCACATTATTCAATTATACCTTTATTACCAACAAGTATTAGTTAAAGCTTTTTCTTAGATCTTTTATTGTTTCAGAATAAATCAGAAAGACGTTCAATCATAGAAATCAACTATATATTGTTGTAATAATGTTATAAATCCATTTTTATCCTTTAAATCAACAATTATCTGGCAAATTTCTCTACTTTTTATCTTTAATAAATTCTTTAGAGTATTACTGAGTGATTTATCTTAATTCTTGAAGTTTTTTCTAGTAATTTTTTTCTTCAAGAATTATATTTATAATCATTCTTGCAAAAGATAACTATATATTGAAATAATTTTATTTTTTTAATAAAGAAGTTTTATTATTAAGTACTTCTTGTAATTGATTTTAGTAGACAATTAATTCTTCCTGTTATAATCACTAGTTAATTTTGGTTATAATAATTTTAATTATTGTATTTAATAAGAACAGTCATAGTACTGTTGATTAATAGTAATATTATCAACAGCCTGACCATGTTTTTTGAACCTTGTACCCTTAATTAATATATTTTTAAGTTCTCCAATATATTAATTTAATTATATCTTTTTCTTTCAATTTGAAGTTAAAAATATTTCTATTTTTGAAACTGTCTTAAAATATTTTTCATTGGGAGATTTGGTTTAATTTTATACTGTTTTTACATGTAGCGTTTTCACATCCAAAAACTTATAAAAGTATTCTTTGAGTTACTCTGAATTAATTTTGATTCAAAATCTTAAATTTTAATTTTTTTTCTTTGAAAAAAAAACTTTCTTAATAATAAAAAATAAAAACTTATAAAAAAACCTTGAAAATATTTTAAAAGTATAAAAAATAATTTCTTTTATCAAATTGTTTTCTCTAGTGTCTTTAATTAAGTATATTGCAGCTGGTAATAAGCTCAGTAAGAGATATATTACCAGTCCAGAATCTTCAGAAGAATAATCTGAAGACAGTATTGAAGTTCAAATTTCTAAAAGAGGCACTTTATTTAAAAAAGAACCAGCCAAACAACCACCAAAACGTGTGTGTTTTCTGTTTTCAATTCTTATTTTTCTCTTGAATTGACATGAAAAATGGTGCATACCAGCAATTGAAGCAGCTATTAAGTCCAACCAGATGGACCCGGACAGGGAAGAGATTAGACCAGAACAAAGTCTGCCAAGTCTTCCTCAAGAAAGACACATCTGGAGGATGCCAGAACTTCCCCCCATTCCCCAAGGTCTGTACCAACAAGCTTTGATGTGAACTCCGAGCCTGAAATAATTGAAGGTAATATTTTAAGGGCTGAACCACTTACAAGTGGAAGCCATAGAAATATATCAGTCCCAATACATATATTGGCTCAGAGCAGCAAAGGAAGAGGAGTGGGAAATATGCTCAAGCCTTTGGAAGGGAGCCATGAACTCCTAATTACACATCAAGAGCTTTCTGGGTCAGGAGAATCCCATAGAAATCTTAGGAGGGTGGAGCCCATTGTCTTGCAAAGACAAGGTCAAAAAGATAAAGAATTGGTTTAAGAACCAAAGTCTTTTATCCATAGACCAGAAGAAGGAACTGGAAATGACTCCAGCTTTGCAGACAGAAGCCCCAGTGGCGTCTACCAGCTCCAAACCAGCTCCAGAAATGTCCAAAGTGAAGCCCAAAGGACCTCAGAAGAAGAAGAAAGGTCCCAAGAACCATCAGGGCAAGGGCAAAGGCAAAGCAAATCTGCACAGACCTTACCCACAAGGGTACAGGATCCCCAAATTGGAGCCTTCAGCTGTGGACAGTGTCTTCAATATGGCCAGGACTCTTATGAAATTCACAGCCAAGAAGAAGGAAAGGATGAACAGGACCTTTCCATTCAAAGAATAAAAGAAATACAACTTGTTAAGTCTAGTATTGACGTAGAACTTGGTAAATTTGATGAAACGTTAAATAAAATAACATCATATATGAGTGAATTAAAAAGAAATGACAAAACTTATACTGAATGGTATAAGTTGACACATGTGAAACTTGATTCAATTACCAATACATGTGACAGAATTGAAAGAAAATGTCAAGCCCAAAATGATGAAATGGAAGATCTTTCCATTTTAAACATTATTGATCATCTTAGAATTCTAAAAGATCATGTTTTGCAAATAATTAATAATAGCAATCAGTTTGCCACAAACCTGGAAAGAAGTAACAGTGAGAGGAAGATATTAAAGAATTAAATAATTGCAAATGTAGAGAAAATTAATAACAATTATGAACCACATATGCCAAGACATTCTACACCCTTGAATGAACAGAGAAATGTTCTCTAAAGGGAAGTTTGACCCCATTTTTAGGAGAAATTCCTATCTGTGCAAAAGATATTCCCAAACTGGAAAAATGGCCAGGATTCTCTGGTGGAGGAGAATACAATCATATTGAGTTCATCAGAAAAATTGATATATTGCAAGAGGATTTTCAAATACCTGATGAAATTATAATGGGCAAGCTACACTCTTTTTTTACCAGAACTGCAAACAAATGGTATTACAAAATGAGACTAGATCATGGTAAACATGATTGGCCTTGGTGGAAATCGGAAATAATCACCAAATGTGCTAACAATTTGTGGAGATTTGAAATGGAAAATACGTTTTAAAGTGCCATTTTTTAACTCAGAAAGGTATAAACCACTTACTTGGTTCCTCAAACAGAAATACAGATTATCTGCCTTACATCCAGATATGTCTGACTCTATCATTAATATGAAAATATTAAGAAAATGTGCAGGAGAACTAGAACATGCTATCAAGTGCAGATGTGTAGAACCCTGTTCAACAGAAGACTACATAAATGCCATGGAAGATATAATTACTAGGACAAGAATTGGTAAAACCTGGATTAGAGTCCCCATGGAATCCAAAATGGTCTCTAAAACTTCCAGAGAAGATAAGAGGCCTGAAAGACCTGTCTTGAAGTGTCATAAATGTGGAAGCACTTCACATTTAGCCAACACTTGCACCAAGAAGACAAATATGAATGAAGTTCAAGTAATTGAGGAAGCTCAGTGTACTGAAAATAAAGAAGAATCTCACCTAGATTCTGCAGTCTCTGAGGATACACCAGTAGAGAACTATCCCATTGAAAACATTACAGCTTTCTTTGAGGTCACAGAAGTCCATACTCACATGCCACAGTACATTGAGGATTGTCATAACCTGATCAATATCCAGGATTCTAGAATCTGTAAAACCCAACCTGCTAGAGGTAAAGGCTAGACTTATGGAGCATCTTGTATGACATAATTCCTGATAAATGATACTGAAGCCAGAGTAAAGTTGGATACAGGGGCATTTTGTGCTTATGTAGGCAAAGATTATATTCAAGCCATACTCCCTGGATGGAAGGGCAATCTATTACCAATAGAGGGTGAACAATTTAGTAGTACCAGTAATAATATGTACCTTTTGGGAATATTGGACACTAATCTTGTATTTCCACATCCATCAGGAAGTGGAATAATGAAAACTGAAATAGTAATTCTGGAAAATTGCACATCTCAGCACATCTTTCTTGAAAATGATGACTTGAATATTTATGGAATTGACATCAATAACCAAAAAGACAGATATTTCACAATTGGAGAAAATATAAGACAAAAATTTGCTTTTTCCAATATGCCAAAGCAAATATCTATGATATCATCTGTTAACAATAGTTATATGGATGATTTAGTGGATAATAAACTTGTTGAAGCAAAAATTAACCCATCATTATCACCCAAAATGAGGCATGATCTTGTTCATGTAGTATACAAATATAAGAATGCCTTTGCTTCTGATAATTGTAAGGTGTGGATATGAAACTTTGATTAAAAATCAAGTACTTTTCCTGTCCTCAAAATGTGTATAAGGTGAAATATAATTAAAAATAGTAAGAAATAGTATTTTTAAGAGAAAACACACCAAATTTAGTGTTTTTAACTATATAAGTATAAAACAATAATGCTATAAAGATTTATTGTTTTACCAACAATAGAAATTTATCCAGAAATACTCTACAAGAGATATTTAAGGCTACAAAAGAAATTTCTTCAAGAGCAATTTCAATTGGAATTAATTGAGCAAAGAACTGCAAGCAATTAATTAAAGAAAAAAGTTCTTGAATAGATATTTAAAGAGAAAACGCACCCAAAAGTGACCAGAGTGAATTTGGAAACAAAGTTACAAAGCTAACAGTGATGAAAGATGCTTTAATTCACTTTTGGGGTGGTTCAAGAGGTAAAAATGATTATAAGAGTTACAAAAAATTATTATAATTATGTTTTCACGTAGTTAAAAGTTTCAAAATGATTTAAAAAGGGTGGTTCAAATATTTTATTGATTGGTTTAACTGTGTTTTAAACTAACTATAAAAGGAAAAGATTCTAACATGAAGAGAAACATGGGGCAAAGAAGACATTCTTTTATAGCCATCAATTTTCTCACTCCAAAAGTAAAATTCACTATTTTCAGTAGTGGAAAACACTCTGACAACAGAAAAGCCAGTTATGGCATCAGTAAACCCTGGTTTAGACCAAAAAAGGGCTGGTTTTAGCCATTTTAGACCCTTAAATCAGCCATTACTATAGTAATACCTGATCTGGAGACTTGAAACCACATTGAAATGTGTGTAAGAGTTGTAGAACCAAGCGAAAACTGTTTTTACTAAGATTGTTTTAGCTGAAGGGTAGCTTTACCCTCTTGGAAACAGTTAAAACTGCCCTGGTTAGTATCAAAACCTCATCATCAATTGAGTCACAGACCCTGTGACTCAATTCCAGGCCAGGAGTGAGGAACCTTTGCGTGGATTTTGACATCCCATGCCTGTCAGCTAGGAGTTTGGGGGTCTGACTAACCCTTGGAGCTAGAGTTCCTTTCCCCCCCAGAATTAATCTTTCAAATTTATTTTTTCTTTCATTCCTCATTATGTAATACACTTGTCATTTACACATACAATTCAATTGAGTTTTTACAGTACAAAACTGTAATAATTGATACCTCATATGTAAATTACAGTTCACTTATGTAATACATGTGCACATTTTGACATTTCAATTGAAATTACTTTAATTCCTCAAAACTTCTAAGTTAAACACAACAAATCAATTTTAACACCAAAATTGATGGTTAACACCACATTTGGTGTGAATTAAATTAAGGTTTTGAGGATTTTCGACTTTTGTACAGAACATACTAAAACTTAATTTAAGCTTATTTAGAGTTGAGTTACAGAAAGTTTAGCCAGAGGTGACCCCACCTTATTTTTTATGAGGAATCCAATGGTTGAATTAATTTTCTCAAGTTTATTTATTGGATTAAAAGCTGTAATATATTTTATGTAACATTTTACAAAAAATATTTCAATTTAATTGATTTTATTAAAAGTTCATTTTTACTTAATTTTTTTAAGTTAAAATGCATTTTCACAATTTCAAAATTTAATCTAATTTTTTACTTTAAATTATAATTACATTTTTATTTGAATATATAAATTTTTACTTACATTTTAATTTTTATTTTGATTATATAAATAAATTTCTTTTATTTATATTTATATCTTATTTTGTTATTTGTGGTCTTTTGGGTATATGAAAATACCTCTAAGGCTCAAAATAATGAGCCCTTAGGTGCCATTAAATGGAATTAAGTTGATACTAATCTTAAAATTGACAGACCATACCCTTCAGTACTTAGAAGACCAGCTTATCCAGCCAGTCCCAGCGCTAGAGAAGCCTTGGAAAAACATATCCAAGAGTTTATCCAACTTGGTGTACTAAGGAAAGTAGGCCATAATGAAGAAGTTTAAGTGACAACACCTGTTATTATTGCTGGGCATAATGTTAAATCAAGGATGGCTGGGGATTTTAGAGCATGGAATACCTAAACAGTTCCAGATAGGTATACAACTCCTGGAATTCAAGAAACGTTGACTCAATTGTCTAGAGCCAAGTATATAACATCCATGGATGCATTGAAAGTCTTTCATCAAAATGGTTTAACACCCAAGACTTAGAAACTGCTTAGAGTTATCACTCACTGTGGTATTTATGAGTATCTTAGAATTCCATTTGGTATTAAAAATTTACCATCTCATTATCAAAAAATTATGAATACCATCTTTCCCACAGAATTATCTGAAGGAAGGCTTATCAGTTATATTGATGATACTATAATATGTTCTGACTAATGGTCTTTGCACCTTGAAAGACTTGCAAAAGTACTTGAAAAATTTAAGGGAGTGAATATGAAGCTTTCACTCAAGAAATGTAGCTTTGGCTTTGAAAAAATTAAAGTTTTAGGACATATTGTTTCTGGTTTGAGGTTGGGTATGGACAAAAATAAAGTGGCAGCAGTGCTACTTAAGCCAATACCCTAGAATAAGAAGGAAATTATGTCTTTTCATGGCTTTTCCAGTTATTACAGGCAAAACCTGAAAGACTTTGAAATTCAAGCCAAGTCACTCTACAGGATCTATGATCAACAGACAGTATTTGAGATGACACAGGATATAATTGAACCTTATGAGAGGATAAGAAAAGCTCTTACAGAAGCACCTTTAATCCTCATGCCTGACTGGAATATACATTTTAAATTTTACATTGATGCATGTGGAGATGGATTAGGGGAAGCCCTACATCAGGTCCAAATTATTGATGACAAACCTACAGAGGGACCAGTTTGTTACAACTCAAGACAAATCAAATCAACAGAAGCCAGATATGGTGCAAGACAGATGGATTGCTTATGTTTGGTATGGGCACTTGAAAAATTACACTATTATCTTGATGGCAGTGGTTTTGAAGTGATTACTGACTTTAATGCCGTGAAATCACTTCTTAACATGAAAACTCCCAACAGACATTTGTTGAGATGGCAAATAGCCATTAAAGAATATAGAGGTAACATGACTATAGTTCGTAAGGCAGGAAAAATTCACAAGAATGCTAATGAACTTAGCAGGTGGGCATCAGCCAATACTCCTGATAACCCAGCTTATGTATCTTTGGAAGAAGAACCACAGATTCCAATTGAAGGAATTAACATAACTGACATTGGGACTGAATTCTTTGAAGAGGTCAGAGAATCTTATAAAAAGTACAAGAATTGCCATATCTTGACTTCCTTATTAGATAAATACTGCAAAGATACATATTTAGTAAATGCACTGGATGAAGTTTGGAAGAATTCCTATTCTGAAGGAAGATTTCACTTGTTTGATGGGATAATTCACCACAGAACCAAAAATTATTGTGTAATGAAATTGTGTAGCAGATTGCTTATAATGAAAACTCTTCATGAATGCCATGATAGCATCTACTCTGGACACCTTTCAGAAGACAGAACACTTGAAAAAGTGAAGAACTATGCATGGTGGCCATCTTGGAGAAAAGAAACCATTGAATATTTCCATACCTAGAATAGATTCCAAAAGCAAACAGGAGTACAGGCAAGAAATTTGGACTGATGATTCATATTAAAGAACCAAAATCCCCTTGTGAAGTTGTTTACATGGATTGGGTGATAGCACTTCATTCAAGTGGTGACAAAAGTTGTAATGCTTTTTTAGTCATTGTAGACACATATAGCAAAACTCCCATATTCTTACCATGTCATAAGGATGACACTGCTATAGGTAAATCTGTTCTTCTATGGATTAGATCTCTTTCTCATACAGGGTTATTTAACAATATTATAAGTGATAGATATCCCAAGTTCACATCTGCAATTTGGACCAATCTTCACAGATTGTTTGGCACTAAGTTATCATTCTCAACAGCATATCACCCTCAAACAGATGGACTAGCAGAGAGAATGATTCAAACTTTAGAGAACATGACCAGGAGATGCTGTGCTTATGGGTTAGAATTCAAAGACTCAGATGGCTTTAACCATGACTGGTTCACTCTAATACCTTCATTGTAACTGTCATATAAGACATCAGTCCATTTGTCTACAGGCCAAACTCCTGCTATCTTGAAAAAGGATGGAATCCAAGTCTCCCAGAAGACACATTGAGGAAAGACTTGATTGACATTCATCCTACAGCTTCCAGCTTCAAGATAATACCAAAAAGCCAATTATGGAATCATTAAACCCTGGTTTAGACCAAAAAGGGCTGGTTTTAGCTATCTTTTGCTATTTTCAGCCATTTTAAACCCTTAAATCAGCCATTGATATAGTAACACTTGGTTTCAAGCCTTGAAAACACATTAGAATTTGTGTAATAGATGTCAAAACCAGCTAAAACTGTTTTTACTAGGATTGCTTTAACTTAAAGGTAGTCTTACCCTCTCGGAAACAGTTAAAACTTCCCTGGATGGTATCAAAACCTCATCATAAATTGAGTCACAGACCCTGTGACTCAACTCCAGGCCAAAAATGATGAAACTATGAGTGAATTTTGACATCCAATTCCTGCCAGCAAGGAATTTGCAGGAGTCTGGCACCCATGGAACAAAAATTCCTTTCCCCCCCAGAATTATCATTTCCAATTTATTTTTTCTCTAATTCCTAATTGTGTACTATACTTGTAGCTTACATATTTAATTCAATTGAGTTTTTACAGTACACAAATGTAATAGTTGATACCTCATATTTAAATTAAAGTTCACTTATGTAATATATGCCCAAATTTTGACACTTCAATTGAAAATACTTCAATTCCTCATAAATTCTAAACTAAACACCACACCTCAATATTAACACCAAAAATTATGGTTAAAATAACATTTGGTCTGAATTGAATCAATGATTTGAGGATTTTTAATTTTCATACGGAAAATACTAAAAAACTTGATTAAACTTATTTAGAGTTGAGTTACAGAAATTCCACTCAGAGGTAACCCTACCTTAGTTTTTATGAGGAATCAAATGGTGGAATATATTTCATATGTTGATTTCTTAAATAAAAATTTAGAATAATTTCTATTTGAAATTTTTCCACAAATATTTTTATTTTAATATTTTTGTTGAAAATTCATTTTTACTTGATTTTCTCAAGTAAAAAGGTTTTTTCACAATTTTGAATTTCAAAGTAATTTTCTTTTCAAGTTATAATGAAAAATTCTATGTTATATATAAGCTGCATATTTAAATCTTAATTTCTGTTTTTCATAATATGAATAAGCTTATCTCATTTATAATTATATCATTTTATTATTATTTGTGGTCTTTTGGGTGTATCAAAATACCTCTAAGGCTCATACTTTGGATAGCTAAGAAGTATGTGATATATTCTTTATATTTCCTGATAAGACTGAAATCAGTTGGTAGATTATTTGTTGAAAGATGCACATATCTCCCAATCAAATCCAAATGATAATGAAAATGATGAAATATATGCTTATGGGTTTGTAGAAGAGGATCAAGACCAATAGAATGCTGTATGTAAGTTCTCTTTTCAATTATTTCTCACATCATTCTAACCTTATTGAAATTAAGATAAATAGAGGAAAGAAGTGTTCTCATTTAGTAACTTCACAGATTTATCCAACTATTCTTATGGATATTACTGATGACAGTTTGAATAAACGTCAAAAAGTGGAGTCATCTGTGAATCCTTTATTTTCTGCTCTATATAAAGGTACTATCAATAATGAATCATTAAAAATTTCAATCCCAAGAGTGGCTCATAAAAAGAATAAAAATCACTCCATGCCATCATCTGCATTTGTATTGAATGCATGTCATGAGGGTGAGTAGTACTAATTTTTATATCTGTAAATAAATGTTATCTTAGAGTTTTTATTCAAAATAGCATGGAATGAAAGTGGGATTACAAGATTTTATTGGGAGAAAATGCAGTGGAACGAGGAGAAGGAGGTTTAAATTAAGCCACTTGAGAAGGCTGAGATTCAGAAAGAAATAGAAATATCATTTGAAAGGGATAAAGAGGAGAATCAATTGAGCTCTGAGGAAACGTAATTGCAAATACAGAGTGATTTTGAAGAGTTCAAGCTGAGTATTCAAGTGAATTCTCCAAATGATCAAATCAAACCTGAGCTTTTCATTGTAAGGTTACAATCTAATTGGTCAGAAACAGAGCTTGAATCCATTTTTAATTTCATTAAAAAGCAGTGATTTTATTGATACAATGGTGCAAAATATTTTGTACTTGAATAACTGTCCAATGGAGCATATGTGAAGTAATTATTTGGTGCTCAAGGATTCAATGCAAATTAAAAACACAAGATGCTTTTTGGAATCCATAAAGTATTTCAATTTAATATTTATGTAAATTTCAATAGTAATGAGTGGTTATTTACTTAGTATATACAGGATTTCATATCTATGAGTGGGGAGTAATATGTCAAATACTAGAATGAAAATGCTAGCTAATCTGACAAACATTATCAAAATTTATATCATGGAAGTACAAGAACCTGCCAATAATTTGAAAACCTGCATATAAAGGCCCAAGAATGTATCAGTACTAGTATCAATAGAGATCTCAGTATAATCAATAAGATCCTTTGAACTCCAAATGATTTGAAATATCCCATGAGTCTGAGAAAAATCAACTTCAAAGTTATTTTCAGGAAATATAAAACACCCATTTGATACTTTCTCAGTTAGATTTTTGTTGATTTATCCATTGATTTTATCAACTTGAATCTACCTTCAAACTGCCACTGTTGAATAATCCAAGTCTTTATGTGGCTTATTGGAAGATTCATTTTCTCTAAGCATAAAAGATGAGGCAAAGTCTTGAGGAGTTTCATCATCATGAAAAGTATTGGAAAAAGATGGAAGACCATTATTTAGAAGCTTTTGTTATGCTTCAAAAAAGAGTCCAGAGGCTTTATGTTGAAATCTTTTTGAAAGGTGAAGTCCTACCCTGGCTAGCATTGGTGCCCAATTATTCCAGTATTGTAAGGTGTGGATATGAAACTTTGATTAAAAATCAAGTACTTTTCCTGTCCTCAAAATTTGTATAAGGTAAAAATCAATTAAAAATAGTAAAGAATATTATTTTTAAGAGAAAACACGCCAATTTTATTGTTTATAGCTTTATTAGTATAAAACAATAATATTATAAAAATTTATTGTTTTACCAACAATAAAAATTTATCCAAAAAATACTCTACAAGAGATATTTTAAGGCTACAAAAGAAATTTCTTCAAGAGCAATTTCAATTGGAATTAATTGAGCAAAGAACTGCAAGCAACTAATTAAAGAACAAAGTCTTTAAAAAGAATATTAAAGAGAAAACACGCCCAAAAGTGACCAGAGTGAATTTGAAAACAAAGTGACAAAGTTTACAGTGATGAAAGATGCTTTAATTCACTTTTGGGGTGGTTCAGGGGTAAAAATGATTATAAGAGTTACAAACAATGATTATAATAATTTTTTCAAGTGGTTAAAAGGTTTAAAATGATTTAAAAAATGTGGTTGTAATCTTTTATTGATTGGTTTAACAATGATTAAAATAGTTATAAAAGGAAATGATTCTAACATGAAGAGAAAAGTGGGGAAAAGAAGACATTCTTTTATAGCCATCAATTCTCTTACTCCAAAAGTAAAATTTACTCTTGTCAGTCGTGAAAAACAGTCTTACAACAGAAAAGCCAATTATGGCATCATTGAACCCTGGTTTAAACCAAAAAGGGCTGGTTTAAGCCATTTTTAGCCATTTTAGACCCTTAAATCAGCCATTACTATAGCAATACCAGGCCTAGAGCCTTCAAAACACGTCAGAATGTGTGTAAGAGGCGTAGCAACCAGTTAAAACTGTTTTTACTATGGTTGTTTTATCTTAAGGGTAGTTTTACCCTCTTGGCAACAGCTAAAACTACCCCAGTTGGTATCAAAACCTCATCATCAATTGAGTCCACAGACCCTGTAACTCAATTCCAGGCCAAAAGTGATGAACCTTTGCATGAATTTTGACATCCCACGCCTGTCAGCAAGGATTTAGGGGGTCTAGCTCCCCCTTAGAGCTGGAGTTCCTTTCCCCCCCAAATTTAATCTTTCCAATTTATTTTTCCTTTAATTCCTCATCATGTATTATACCTATAATTTACATATGTAATTCAATTCAATTGTACAGTACAATACAGTAATAATTGACACCTCATATGTAAATCAAAGTTCACTTATGTAATACACGCGCACATTTTGACATTTCAATTGAATTCAATTGAAAATACTTCAATTCCTCATAACTTCTAAACTAAACACAACACCTCAATTTTAACACAGAAATTGATGGTTAACACCACATGTGGTGTGAATTAAATTAAGGTTTCGAGGATTTTCAACTTTGGTATTGAAAATACTAAAAACTTAATTTAAGCTTATTTAGAGTTGAGTTACAAGAATTTCACTCAGAGGTGACCCCACCTGATTTTTTATGAGGAATCCAATGGTGAAATAATTTTTACATGTTTATTTATTGGATAAAAAGCTATAATAATTTTTATTTAACTTTTTTCCAAATTTATTTATTTTTTCACAATTTTGTTAAAATTTCATTTTTACTTAATTTTTTCAAGTATAAATGTAATTTTATACATACAAAATTTAATGTATTTTTATTTTTAAATTGTAATTAATTTTTATTTTTAATATAATTTTATATTTACATTTTTATTTTTATTTTAATAATATAAATAAATTTATTTTATTTATATTAATATGTTATTTTTTATATTTGTGGTCTTTTGGGTATATGAAATTACCTCTTAGGCTCACATTCCCTCCCCCTAAGAAAGAATATTACTTTGTAATATTGGTGTTTCTAGTGTGTCTGAATCTCCTGAGGAGTTTGGTAGCTTCTGTTATATCCTTTTTTTCTAACCATTCATCTTCACAAGCTGGGTCACTGTACCTAACAAGGTATTCCCTTACTTTCTTGGTTCTTTATTTCCTTTCTTTGAGAACTTTGGTAATTTTCTTAGTAGCAGATGTCTCAATAGGAGGTATAACTTGGGGAATCTTATTCCTCAAGGGAAATTTCTCAGCATCACTAGATTTATATGGCTTTATCAAGCTCACTGGAAATGTAGGGTGCTTATTGCTAAGTTCTTCAGATAACTCTACTTCAACAGCATTTTCTCCATGGAGGGCCTTAATCACAAAAGGTCCTGCAAAGGAGTCTTTCAACTTTTTACATACTTTGATGTTATTGAAGTTAGTGGTGGATACAAGAACTAGGTCCCCCACTTTGAAATCTGGAGTTGCATGTGATTTATCCCCTTTATCTTTACCATATGCAAAAGAGTCCTCCATGCATCTTACTGCATGCTTTCTAGCTTTGTCTAGCATTCCTTTGAAGCTAGCAGCTGTGGGATGTATTTCAATTAAGGCTTTTCTCAAGGAATCGTGGGGTAACTTGGGGTTCCATCCTTTTTCTAGAATAGCAGGAGTCTGATTGGTACTGGCATGGATTGATGTTTTATATGCTAATTCCAGTGCTGGCAACAGAGTACACCAATCATGGGTAAATCCATCACAATCTTTGAATTCAAGGCCATATGCACAAAATCTTCTCACCATGTCCTCTAAGGTTTGGATCATTTTTTCAGCCAGGCCATCAGTTTGTGGGTGGTTGGCTGTAGAGAAAGACAGTTTAGTGCTAAATAATTGGTGAAGATTTGTCCATAGTGCTGAAGTGAATTTGGGATCTCTATCACTGATGATATTTGTAAATATCCCAGTCCATGACACTACTTTATTCCATATCAGAAGAGCTGTATCCATGGCTGTATCATCTTTGTGACATGGTAAAAAGATTGGAGTTTTACTGAATCTGTCCACAATTACTAGGCAAGCATTATAGCTCCTGTCACCTCCTGGTGGTAGGCCAGTTACCCAATCCATATGGACAATTCCCCAAGGTCTGTTTGGTTCTTGGATTTTTATCATACTTCCAAGCCTTTTGCCAGTGGATTTATTTGCCTTTTGGCATCTGTCACAGGTTTTGCAATACTCTGTAACATCTTTCTGCCACATTGGCCACCATATGCAGGTCTTTACTTTCTCTCTTGTTCTGTCTTCAGACAGATGTCCTGAAAAGGGACTATCATGGCATTCTTTCAGTACAAGATTGATTAATGACCTGTCTACAACTGTCATGACACATGTGTGCTTGGTTCTGTGGTAAATTATACCATCCAGTAGGTGAAATTTTCCTTCATCATAAGACTTTCTCCATACTTCATCCAAGGCATGTATTAGCAAGGTGTCTTTACAGTCTTTGTTAAGTAATTGGCATAATATGCTTCAATTCTTATCTTGAGTGTAGCTACTTCTGACTTCTTCAAAGAAGGTGGTGTTCAAGTCTGTAACACTTATTCCTTCTATTGGAATTTGTGGTGAAGCTTCTTCTGGCACATAAGCAGGATTATCAATATTATTTGGTAATGGCCATCTGCTTAGTCCATCTGCATTCTTATGAATATTCCCATCCTTATGAACAATAGTCATATTGCCTCTGTATTCTTGTATGGCTATTTGCCATCTGAGCATGTGTCTGTTGGGTGTTTTCATGTTCAAAAGTGATTTGAAAGCTGTACAATCTGTTATCACTTCAAAAACACATCCCTCTAAAAAGTAGTTCAATTTTTCCAAGGCCCAGACAAGGCATAGACATTCCATCTGACTTGCTCCATATCTGGCTTCAGTTGGTTTGATTTGTCTGGATATGAAACATATGGGTCCTTCTACAGGCTTATCATTTATGATCTGAACTTGGTGAAGTGCAGCACCCAGTCCATCCCCTGATGCATCAATATATAGTTTGAAAGGCAATTTAAAGTCTGGCATCAGTAAGAGTGGAGCAGTGGTCAATGCTTCTCTTAGAGACTCAAAAGCTTTGACTCTGTCAACAGTCATTTCAAACACTGTGTCTTTGTCACACAACTTATAAATTGGTCTTGCTATGGATGCAAAATCTTTAATGTGTTTCCTGTAATATCCTGCAAAACCTAAGAATGACTGAATTTCCTTCTTATTCTGAGGCATGGGTTTTAACAATACTGCAGCAACTTTGTTTTTATCAATTCCAAGGGACAAACCAGATATAACATGTCCCAGTGCTTTAAGTTCTTTAAATCCAAAATGGCATTTCTTCAAGGAGATTTTCTTGTTGACTGATTGAATTTTTGCCAAAAACTCTGGACAATATGTACATGTGCGCTTCCCAAGTCTTGGAACATACAATAATGTCATCAATGTAAATTATTAACCATCCCTCTGAGAGTTCTTCAGGGAAAATTACACTCATCATTCTTTGGAAATTAATGAAAAAGGCAATTAATTAAGTAAAAAAAATGTTATTTCAAAAAAAGAAATAAAATATAAGCCTCACTTATAATATGAAAAAAATTATTTTTTATGGATTTTTTGATTTATAAGTATTTTTATATGTTTTTAAATTTTTCAATATAAGAAAAAAAGATTTAAAAAGAGTAAAAAAATATGTCCTAGGTAAAATATCACGGCCAGGCCCCCAAATGTAAGGTGTGGATATGAAACTTTGATTAAAAATCAAGTACTTTTCCTGTCCTCAAAATTTGTATAAGGTAAAAATCAATTAAAAATAGTAAAGAATATTATTTTTAAGAGAAAACACACCAATTCTATTGTTTATAGCTTTATTAGTATAAAACAATAATATTATAAAAATTTATTGTTTTACCAACAATAAAAATTTGTCCAAAAAATACTCTACAAGAGATATTTTAAGGCTACAAAAGAAATTTCTTCAAGAGCAATTTCAATTGGAATTGATTGAGCAAAGAACTGCAAGCAATTAATTAAAGAAAAAAGTCTTCAAAAAGAATATTAAAGAGAAAACACGCCCAAAAGTGACCAGAGTGAATTTGGAAACAAAGTGACAAAGTTTACAGTGATGAAAGATGCTTTAATTCACTTTTGGGGTGGTTCAGGGGTAAAAATGATTATAAGAGTTACAAACAATGATTATAATGACTACTTCACGTGGTTAAAAGGATTAAAATGATTTAAAAATGGTGGTTGGAATCTTTGATTGATTGGTTTAACAGTGTTTAAACTAATTAATAAAAGGAAAAGATTCTAACATGAAGAGAAAAGTGGGGCAAAGAAGACATTCTTTTATAGCCATCTATTCTCTTACTCCAAAAGTAAAATTTACTCTTTTCAGTCGTGAAAAACAGTCTGTCAACAGAAAAGCCAATTATGGCATCATTGAACCCTGGTTTAAACCAAAAAGGGCTGGTTTAAGCCATTTTTAGCCATTTTTAGCCATTTTAGACCCTTAAATCAGCCATTACTATAGCAATACCAGGCCTAGAGCCTTCAAAACACGTCAGAATGTGTGTAAGAGGCGTAGCAACCAGTTAAAACTGTTTTTACTATGGTTGTTTTATCTTAAGGGTAGTTTTACCCTCTTGGCAACAGCTAAAACTACCCCAGTTGGTATCAAAACCTCATCATCAATTGAGTCCACAGACCCTGTAGCTTAATTCCAGGCCAAAAGTGATGAACCTTTGCATGAATTTTGACATCCCACACCTGTCAGCAAGGATTTCGGGGGTCTAGCTCCCCCTTAGAGCTGGAGTTCCTTTTCCCCCCCAAATTTAATCTTTCCAATTTATTTTTCCTTTAATTCCTCATCATGTGTTATACTTATAATTTACATATGTAATTAAATTCAATTGTACAGTACAATACAGTAATAATTGACACCTCATATGTAAATCAAAGCTCACTTATGTAATACATGCGCACATTTTGACATTTCAATTGAATTCAATTGAAAATACTTCAATTCCTCATAACTTCTAAGCTAAACACAACACCTCAATTTTAACACAAAAATTGATGGTTAACACCACATGTGGTGTGAATTAAATTAAGGTTTTGAGGATTTTCAACTTTTGTATTGAAAATACTAAAAACTTAATTTAAGCTTATTTAGAGTTGAGTTACAAGAATTTCACTCAGAGGTGACCCCACCTGATTTTTTTATGAGGAATCCAATGGTGAAATAATTTTTATTTATTTATTCATTGGATAAAAAGTTATAATAATTTTTATTTAACTTTTTTCCAAATTTATTTATTTTTTCACAATTTTGTTAAAATTTCATTTTTACTTAATTTTTTCAAGTATAAATGTACTTTTATACTTACAAAATTTAATGTATTTTTATTTTTAAATTGTAATTAATTTTTTATTTTTGATATAATTTTATATTTATATTTTTATTTTTATTTTAATAATATAAATAAATTTATTTATTTTATATTAATATGTTATTTTTTATATTTGTGGTCTTTTGGGTATATTAAATTACCTCTAAGGCTCACAAGTATTGAATCACTTTTCTGATGTTACTTGTAAATCCATAACTTACATTTTTTTCATTCTTGGTCATTTATTTCCGCCATCCAAGAGGCCAAATTTCACCTGAGAGTATATTCTTATTGATTTTGCCTTGCTATAAGTATTTTTGCTTTTGAAATAAGGTGTGTGAAAAGTGATTTCATTAAATTTTATCTTCTGGATTAATTTGTGAGAATGGTAAAAAGTCTATCATGGCAATTAAAGTTTTATTTGGGGAAAGGACAAGGGTGGACTTAGAGCAATAGCTTGAATTTGATAATCATCCTTTAAAAATGTAAACTTCCTTGGAATTAAATGATTTGTATATTATTTGATTAATCGATTTCTATTTTGCAAATTTCTTCTTGCTACTTTTGTGAGTGGAAAATAAGATAATTCAGAAGAATCATTAGACTTATCATCTTAATTATGGAAGGCTTTTGAGGTGGATGGTATGAGCTTCTGCTTTTTTTCTAAAAGTTCTTTGATGAAATAAATTAGCTTCATACATTTAAATAAAATTAGAATTAAATGTTGGAAAGGTTTTATTCTATGGTGGGAAACAACTATAAGCTGCAGCTATTCAGTATATGATATGGTCACAGATATTATAAGGCCACTAATAGTTTTATAATATTACTAACATTCAATTATAACTTTATTAAATGAGAATTGTAAAATTATTTCACTTT
This sequence comes from Austropuccinia psidii, assembly GCA_023105745.1. NCBI lineage: Eukaryota > Fungi > Basidiomycota > Pucciniomycetes > Pucciniales > Sphaerophragmiaceae > Austropuccinia > Austropuccinia psidii. The sequence goes on along the minus strand of JALGQZ010000007.1, from coordinate 29,177,439 downwards.
CTTTGAAAATTTCCTTTCCTTTCAATAGCCTCAGAAACTTGTTTTTCATGTTTCTTACTGGGGTAAACCATTCTATTTGTTCAAGGAGGCAATAAAGTACTCAAAAAACCACTTCCTAGAGGTACTAAAAGTGGGAGAAAGCAAACATAATAGAAATAAACTTAAATTTTCTTTGTTTTTTCTAAAGAAAATAAAAAAAGACTTAAAAAAATGATAAATTAAGAACATACTTCCTAGAGGGACTGAGAGGGCAAGTGAGAAAAATGAATTAAAACCTTAACTCACATTTTTTGGTTCTTTTAAAGGAATTAAAAAAATATAAATAAAATAAAAATAAATTAGCTAAAGTAACATTTAGAGGTACTGAGAGTTAGAGCATGTAAGAGATCAAAAAAACTTCCTTTTTTGTTTTTTGAAAGAAATTAAACAAAGCTGAAAAAATGAAAATTCATTAATTAATGAATTATAATACCTCCTAGAGGTACTGAGAGGCAGAGAAAGTAAAACCACAAAAAAAACTTATCTTTTTTTAAAGAAATGAAAAAATCTCAAAAAAAATAAAGAAATAAAAAATAATTAATTAGAGTACCTCCCAGAGGTACTGAGGGCCAAAGCGAGCAAAAGCACAAAAAAACTTCCTTTTTTTCGTTTTTTTTGCAAGAAATTAAAGGAACTAAAAAAATTAATTGATTACAGTACCTCCTAGAGGTACTGAGAGTGAGAGTGAGCAAACAAACAAAAAGAGTTGCCTTTTTTTGTTTTTTTTAAAGAAATTATAAAACTAAAAAATGATGAATTAGAGTGACTCTTAGAGGTACTGAGAGCCAGAGCAAGCAAAAGCACAAAAAAAGAAACCAATTTTTTTGTTCTTTTTGGAAGAAATAAAAAAATACTAAGAAAGATTAATTAATTAAATTACCTCCTAGAAGTACTGAGAGCCAGAGAAAGCAAAAGAACAAAAAAAGAATTACTTTTTTTTTGTTTTTTTTGAAAGAAGTTAAAAAAAACTAAAAATTAATTAATTACAGCACCTCTTGGAGGTTCAAAGTGAGAGCAAGCAAAATAACAAAAAAACTTACTTTTCTTTTGGTTCTTTTTAAATAAATTAAAAAAAAACTCAGAAAAAAATAAAAAATAAAAAATAATTAATTAGAGTAACTCTTAGAGGTACTAAGAGGAAGAGAAAGGAAAAGCACAAAAAAACTTACTTTTTTTGTTTTTCTTTGAAATAAATTAAAAATTAACAATTAATTAATTAAAGCACCTCCTAGAGGTACTGAGTGCCAGAGAAAGCAAAAGAACCAAAAAAATCCTGTTTTCCTTGTTTTTTTTTTGAAACAAATTGAAAGAAATAAAAATTGATTAAATAAAGTATATCCTAGAGGCACTGAGAATGCAAGAAAATGAAATAAGAAATACTTTCTTTTTTTGATTTTTTGAAGAAAATAATAGAAACACTAATAAAAGTACAGAAAGTGAGGGCAAGAAATAAAAGAATTAAAAAGAACAACTTACCATTTTTTCTTTTTTTTCAAACAAAAAAACTGAAAATGAAATAACATAGAAAACCCCAAAGATGGATTTCAAGTTTCAAGGCCTCCCAGAGGTATTGAGAGTGAGAATAAGCCAGAAAAACTCATTTGTTTGGTTTTTTTCCCTAAAAAATTGAAAAAGAAATCAGAAAAAATTGAGCGAAAATTGTTGTGAAGAAATAAAGAAAATGTGATTTTTCTTATACTCCTGTTTCGAACCAATCTAGTTATTCAAAATGGTTTTCTGTTCCTCCTAGGTTGTATCTCTTAACATCAATCTAGACTAGTCAATTACTCTCTTGTTTTAAATATAACTGGTCTATCTGGGGAGAAATAGGATCTCACCATCAAACTGCTCTTCTATAAATAATGATGTTATTATAACTTCTTCATTTCCTCATCGTGTTCAACAGTGTTTATTCTTCTCTTATCCTGAGTCTCCTCAGTTTATGGGGCCAGAGTTTCACTGAAAACAAAAAAGGTTTAAAGTTAACCTTGATCACGTACAAGATCACTTTCTTCATCCACCAAACTGAAAATTATCTCTGCATCAATTGGAAAGCTGAAAATATTGAAAAAATGAGTCATATTAATCCAAATACATCAAATATCGAAGTGGCAAAGGCTCAAAGTACTTCTGGAAAAAGTGGTCACTCAAAATCACCAACTACTACCTATAAGCTCTTGAGACCATATCTTCTGAGGGATCTAACCACTTGGCGCCTATCTGAAGCTCTTTAGAAATGCTCTGTTGATCCTTTAACTTCCAAAAAATATGAAAAATGGAGTATCAAGGTCAAAATGGCTCTCACGATTAGAAAAATTGATCAATTTCTGAAATGAAAATGGGTAAAATTCATGCCAAGGATTCTTCAGATGAAGGAATGGAATTTTTTCAAAATAGTTGTTTCCAAATCTATTTCTGGATTGGAAATTCTGTTGAGCAAGAGAATTTTGACAAATTTTTCAATGCTGATCAAGAGGAATACAATCAATCTTCTTTATGGAAACCTAGCAAGGATCGCTATTCTGCCTCCTCATTAGAAACACCACAGAAAAAGACTGGGGACTTGCATACAGGTCCTTTACAGTATCTTCAGCTTATTTCTGAGTGTATCTCTGGAAGTATCACTAGTTCAACTCACATTTATTGTATTCTGACATTTTTACTCCCCCTTTAATTTTTATTAATATTTTCTTAACCAAATATATACACTGCAAACAAACATAGGTAATGAATATTATTGAATTTTGGGATTGTGAGAACATTGAAATTCCCTCATGATGCTTATAGTTAGTAGAATAATCTTCAAATCTTCTCATCAATTGAGTTCGTTACAATTTACTTCATGAATGCTTGTGGATTTTGAACATTCATCCAGATATATGGGGAGCCTTGAAAAAGAATTCTTTGATACTTGTAGCATTAATTGCTTCTTTGATCTTATTGTCATTCCACTGCCTTGATTCTTGAATTTATTTGATTTTAATTTATCTTTCATGTTGGCTTAAAGAATGAGGATAACTTAAGAATTAAGAAATTCTATTTACCAGAATGCTTGTTTTCAGATGAATCAAAAATTAAGCTTGAATTGATTTCACACAATGATAATAATAAGTAATGATGAATTTGAAAATTATAATGATAATTATTTTGAGGGAATCCTGTCCAAATTCAAATTAAAAATGGGTGTTCCTCCTTAAAATTATGAATATGTTGGATAAATAAGATCCAATAATTTTATAATAAGTAAAATACCTCTCCTTTAGTCATGATTATCATCATAGAAATTGGTGAAAATTATTGGAAAAGATGTTTCCATACAAATTAATCTTAATTTATTATAATAATGTTTCAAAATAAAATATGGATAAATAATAAGCTTGAAGCTCTTCAAATAGTGAGCCAATGGCCTTCAACATGATTTAATGAATACTTTTGAAATTAGATTATTGAGAATTTCTGTGTGGGAAAAATAAACAAAGTATAGGAATAATTTGATGAATTAAAAAAAAGTTGGCAAGGGGTTGCATGGGCCACAAATGAAAAATTTGTCCAGTGCTGGATATATCTTGGAGGGAACTCCACATTCTGAAAGGAACTTGTCTCCTCATAGATAATTTCTTTTAAAATCAAAATCCAAGGGTTTGGCACAACAGTAATAAGAAGTTTAATTGATCAGCATATTAGGGATGAATGTATGTCCATTAATAAACTAAGTTTCAAAATATCATTCATTTTTTACACTATCAAGAAAAATTCAGGGGCTAAATGTTTAGCTTGTCGAAATCACTTACAAAATCCCTGGGGATCTTTCCACTATATAACCAATGCAATCCTATCATTTAGGTTCCATTTGTCCTAAAAAATCATATAACACCAATATATTAAATTTTCATTGTAAACATTTACAGGATGATTTCAATTTTTTTTCTTGGGTTTTTTATTATTCAAATTAAAAAAACACAATATTGAACAACCCTTTCCAACCTCTCTGAGCTCAGTAATATTCAGAAGAGTATTTAATTCTATTCATATACTATTAGAATCTGACTTAAGTCATCTTGGGAGCCTTAATTCTTTCCAGAGTTTCCATCTGGGTCCACTGCTTGATATTTTTGGAGGAGTGGCTGAAGGCTTGAAGCCTGAAGCATATAAAAAATACAAAAGCAATGATAAAGTGGTTTTTATAAATTCTTTCATAAATTTCAAGAATAAAGATAAAAACATCCTATTACATGGATGTGCTTTTGTGGATAAAGGGAATATTTTCCAAACAAGAGAGGCTTTCAAGAATGCAAACATGGCTCTGAGACATATTGGAAACTATAGCTCACCCTTATTTATTGGTATTCCTCAAGATTGTGATCTTTATCAAGCTTCTAACAATACAAGTTTAACTAGTTCTGTTACTTCAATACCTAATTGTCAAACCAATCTTTCATTGCACCAAATCCAGGGTATTTCCTTCCTTTTAATTATTGAAAATAATTTGGAAAAAATTTGTAAAAATCTATGGAAACATCCAGATAGCTTATGGATTAAAAAAGTGTTTTCTAATGCTGTTTAAAATGGGCTGATACCACAAGATATTGTGTGCAAAAGTAGGGGTGGAATATTGGCTGATGATATGGGACTTGGAAAATCATTGACACCTTTATTCTTGATTAAAAAAACACAAATTGAAGCATTAAAGTACTCAGAAATATCTAAGGACCATTTCCCAGCTACTTTGATCATTGTACCACTTTCTACTTTGCATAACTGGGAGAATAAAATAAGACTACATTTTCATGATGGTAGTTTACCATATTCAATATTCCATGGTTCCAATCGTAATTTCATTTCATTCCAAAATTTGAAGCAGAATGCAATTATCATCACCACATATGATGTTTTTGCTGGTTATAATGTTGATGATGTTCATGGGATGAGAATAAATCCTCTTTTGGTGAATTGGTTCAGAATAGTGTTGGATGAAGCACAGTAAGCTTCTCTTTGGGATTCTTAAATAAAAAAGTACTGAAATTTTAACATCAATTAGCTACATAAAGAAACAATCTACTCATAGAGAATTCACAATATTGAATTTAAAATTTGAAAGAAAGTTATGCCTTACAGGAACACCATTACAAAACAATGTTTGGGATCTTCATAGTCTGTTGAGGTTTTTACAAGTAGAACCATGGAATCGCAAGCCTTTATGGGAAAATTGCATAATAAAACAAATATCATCTGGGAATCAAATGGCAATTAAATCATTACAGCTAATAATGCAAACACTCATCTTGAGAAGATTGAAAGCCAACCTACTGGATCTTCCCAAGAAAGTGCAACATTGAGTTGGAACTGAGATCTATGAGCCATGGAAAACACTTTATTTCAAACCGCATGAAGAGTTCAGTGCATTGTATGGAAAACAGAGGTCCAAAGCAGTTCAATGGGATTTATCAGAATTTTTCTCCAGATTATCAGATTTGAGGAAGCTTTGCAATCATCCAGCACTAATAGAAAGGGAAGAAGGGGGAAGGAGATATACCTGGAAAGAAGGATCCAAAGTGGTGCATCTTGTTAGCCATCTCAAGGAGTTTTTTCAGAAGGAGCCAGGCTTAAGATATCCCAAAGCAGTTGTTTTTTCAGAATACAAAAGGTTTCTTGATATGCTTGCTCAAATACTTCTACTACCTGTCATTTGAATGATTTTATTGATCAAATATTGTAAAAAGTATTGAAATTGCACTGGATGAAAGTGGAATATCCAATTTGATGATGCATGGAATGCTCAAAAATGATCAAAGGATACAAATCCTTGAAGAATTCAGAAAAAATCCAAAATCTCAAGTTCTTCTTACAACAAAAGGCACAGGTGGTGTTGGTATTCCTCTAAGATGTGCTCAAAATGTCTACATAATGGTAAGACAGTATTTAATCACACTTGAAGCTTAATCTAATATTATTCCAATTACTTAAATTAGGAACCAGGTTGGAACCCTTCAACTGATGGTCAAGCAGTTGATAGCCTTTATCGGCTTGTTCAAAAGAAAGAAGTTCATGTATTTCATTATATGACTGTTGGTAGTATTGAGATGAATATTCAGAAAGTTAGAAGGAAGAAACAGCAGCTTCAGATGTAAGATAGTTTATACCCAACCAATATTTATCTTTTTTAGTAGCTAAAAATTCTTTATTTCATTTCAGGTTGAGCATTGGACATTTAGGTACTGTGGATCATGAATTGGAAAAATTGATTTTGGAAACAATAGAAAAATAATGAATTGTTTTTTTAGGTTTCAGATAGTTGAAGTAAATGATGAATATCTATACATGGCTTTGATTGTAAAATTAGCTTCTCATCATTAGTAAGCTTGGAGATGTAATCATTTGAATAAATATTTTCTGGAAGTCCAATTGGAGCTTTGGCTTCTTTGTCAAAAATACCACTTTGTACTCTTCTACTTTCCAAGACATTTGGAATTCTATTTAATTTACTTTTTTGAATTTGCTTTTGAATTAATAGAGAATCTAATTGACTTGTTAGCTTTGAGAATAAAGCTGACCTCCAACAGGACTTTAGTTTTATTAATGATCTATTTTAATCTTCAGTATCAGAGCAGAATCATGGCTCATCAAATATGGGAGCTTCATCTTGATAAATGTTCAATGATAGCAATGTCTCTGAGAGATTTGATGATAACTGAATATTAAATAACATTAATTGGTGTAAAAATAAATCACAAATAAAATAAAAACATACTCTTTCATGCCACCTTGATTTCTGCTTCTGACTGGCTTTTTTTGAAAGTGCTTCAGGAACCAATTTATCATTCTTAAGATCCTCTTGTTTCCCTCTGAAACAGCACATTGGTATTAAAGACCTATCATTATGTGTATTATCCTTTGGATTTATCAAGAATATTTTCAATTCTCCTTGTTGGTGTAAATAGTTCCAGTGCTTGAGAACAAATTTTGCAAATATTTGATTCCATTTTGATTCCCAACATTGATTCAAAGAAAAGGTTGACATTGGGAAGCCTGATTTGAAGAGATCCGCTAGAAAAATAGTTTTGTACATTGGTGAAATTAATATTCTTGGGTTTATAGACGGTCTATCCTCTCCTGAGCTGTGATTATGGGGATTGGTAATTGGATTATCAGTGCAAGAAAAGGGTAAGTTCTCAACAATTTTGAGACTTTCTTCTGATGGAAGAGATTTCCAACTATTTATATCAGATGGAGATTGGAAATAGTTGATTTCAATGATCAACCAGCATAATTGATGTATGGATCTTGATATTGCACTGGTAGGTAGTGGGATTATGGGATGTAATATCTTGTTGATAGTCCTGTTTGATTGGGGTATAGAGGTCTCAAAAAAGTAATTTGAAGCTTTAGGCATAGTAAAACAGGTTAATTAAAGTCAGATATCTGGGTATAGGTGGAAGAATCAAGAGAAAGGATCCTATTTATCATGAATGATAGGATTATGGAGCCCTTTAGTTATTTCTTACAGCTTGAATGAGCCTGAAAAAAGCTATCTTGTGTAAAAGGAGATTATTTGGGAAAGTAAGCAATGAGGTATCAGGTGAGGCAAAGTAATCTTAGCAAACTCAAACATGATTTGAATAAAAATCACCCTGTTTTGAAAGAGTAAAATTAAATTACAGAAAAAACTGATCAAATTAATAAGGTTTTTATATTGGCTTTACCAGGGAGATCTAGTACAGGTTGTCCATCTATGGTATTTTTTTCAAGCCATGCCTCACTGAAGTCCAATACTAAAGATTTGGCCACTTCCATTTTTTTTTTGGAGCAGTGGGAACAAATTAATGGGTTTTTGAGAAAAATGCCTTGTTAAAAATATCCAAACTATATGCATTTGTTCTATTCCAAACAGGCTCATAAGGCCTTTCCTTAGCAATAACACTATCAGTAATTTCAATAATCTGAAATGCTCATTTAGCTGACCTTTTTCTCCAATCTCTTGAGCAAACCATTAAGCCTCTTACCCCAGAAGCAAGAAATGAAGCTAGAATATGATAGCAGGGCTTAACTAATCCTATTTTTGATTGTAGCTCTGATAAGGTCTTAAGATGTTTTTTGGAACCTTTATGAGTGAGCACAAATCCGTCAGTAATATTGACTGGAAAATCTTTTGAATGTGCTAGTATCAGGACATATGAAATCATAAGATGTAAAATGGAATAATTGAAAGATATTAAGCTATTCATTCCATAATTGATTGGATGGTTTGCCTCCGTTTCAACAAGGGTATTTTCAATTTGAGCTGAATGGAATGGTCTTGTGCTGAGGCAAGACACTAAAAAGTCCAGGCTGAGTCTTTGAACTAGCAAGGGATCATCTTCTGTTGATTTCATGATTTCAAACTTTTCAGGTTGTATGAGATCTTGTGCAGAAACTGATATTGACTCCAGTATTAAATTGGACCAGAACTGTTTCTTTTGAATATTAGGGACAAAGAGGGATTGTGCCAATTGAAATAGGGGTAATTTATCTCTAATTATATTTCCAAATAAATCTATTACAAAACTCTAAGCTTGGATACAAAAAAGGACTAGGAGATAAACATTATTAAGATTTCATACAATTATGAATACTTTAACCAGCTTCGTTTCCACTGAGAGAAGGTCTTCCTGGCCTCTGTATGATGTGATGTCCCCTTTTTGTCTTGGCCTCAATCTCTAACAAGATATTTTGGAGTCCAATCGGTTCTTTTACCAGTAAGTAGTTTATTCAACTTCTGAAATGTTGTTTAAGTATATTGTGGAATACCAATCTAAAGGTAAGCAATGTGGGACATGAGTTAAATCAGAATTATAGTCTAATTTGTCTCCATCCCTATGAAGCATACATTGAACTCTATTCTTTTCAAGCTGGGTTTTGGCACCAAGGGTCATTGCTAGATCCAATTTCCTTGTACACAAGGTCAAGGCTTCACTACACCAAACTCCAAAAAGTCTTTTTTGGTGCTTTTACCAAGTCAGAATTATCCTGTAAGGTGTGGATATGAAACTTTGATTAAAAATCAAGTACTTTTCCTGTCCTCAAAATTAGTATAGGGTAAAAATCAATTAAAAATAGTAAAAAATATTATTTTTAAGAGAAAACACGCCTATTTTATTGTTTATAGCTTTATTAGTATAAAACAATAATATTATAAAGATTTATTGTTTTACCAACAATAAAAATTTATCCAAAAATACTTTACAAGAGATATTTAAGGCTAGAAAAGAAATTTCTTCAAGAGAAATTTCAATTGGAATTAATTGAGCAAAGAACTGAAAGAAATTAATTAAAGAACAAAGTCTTTAAAAAGAATATTAAAGAGAAAACACACCCAAAAGTGACAAGAGTGAATTTGGAAACAAAGTGACAAAGCTAACAGTGATGAAAGATGCTTTAATTCACTTTTGGGGTGGTTCAGGGGTAAAAGTAATTATTAGAGTTAGAAACAATGATTATAATGATTTTTTCACGTGGTTAAAAGGATTAAAATGCTTTAAGAATGGTGGCTGGAATCTTTTATTGATTGGTTTAAAAGTGTTTAAACTAATTATAAAAGGAAAAGATTCTAACATGAAGAGAAAGGTGGGGCAAAGAAGACATTCTTTTATAGCCATCAATTTTCTTACTCCCAAAGTAAAATTTACTCTTGTCAGTCGTGAAAAACAGTCTGACAACAGAAAAGCCAATTATGGGATTATTAAACCCTGGTTTAGACCAAAAAAGGGCTGGTTTAAGCCATTTTAGATCCTTAAAGCAGCCATTACTATAGCAATACCTGGTCTAGAGGCTTCAAAACACGTCAGAATGTGTTTAAGAGACGTAGAAACAAGTTAAAACAGTTTTTACTATGATTGTTTTATCTTAAGGGTAGTTTTACCCTCTTGGCAACAGCTAAAACTACCCCAGTTAATACCAAAACCTCATCATCAATTGAGTCCACAGACCCTGTAACTCAATTCCAGGCCAAAAGTGATGAACTTTTGCGTGAGTTGTGACATCCCACGCCTGTCAGCAAGAATTTTGGGAGTCTAGCTCCCCCTTAGAGCTAGAGTTCCTTTTCCCTGCCAATTTTAATCTTTCCAATTTATTTTTTCCTTTAATTCCTCATCATGTATTATACTTGTAATTTACATATGTAATTCAATTGAATTTTACAGTACAATATAGTAATAATTGATACCTCATATGTAAATCAAAGTTCACTTATGTAATACACGCGCACATTTTGACATTTCAATTGAATTCAATTGAAAATACTTCAATTCCTCATAACTTCTAAACTAAACACAACACCTCAATTTTAACACAAAAATTGATGGTTAACACCACATGTGGTGTGAATCAAATTAAAGTTTTGAGGATTTTCAATTTTGTATTGAAAATACTAAAAACTTAATTTAACCTTATTTAGAGTTGAGTTACAAAAATTTCACTCAGAGGTGACCCCACCTGATTTTTTATGAGGAATCCAATGGTGAAATAATTTTAATTTTTATTTAACTTTTTTCCAAAATTATTTTCTTTTTTTATAATTTTGCTAAAAATTCATTTTTACTTAATTTTTTTCAAGTATGAATGTAATTTTATCATTTCAAAATTCAATGTAATTTTATTTTTAAATGGTAATTAAATTTTTAATTTTGAATATAATTTTATATTTATATTTTGATTTTCATTATAATAATATAAATAAATTTATTTTATTTATATTTATATGTTAATTCTATAGTTGTGGTCTTTTGGGTATATGAAATTACCTCTAAGGCTCACATATCCTCTACATCTGAAGTTGCTTTTATATTGGTATATATTGCAGAGAAATCGTTGTTTTGAGGGAATAATTGACGTGCTATTTTGAAACAGGAAGCTGTAACCTAAATATAAAAGGCATATTAGAGCTTGGTGTGTGTCTCACAAAAGAATCAGCATGTACATTCTGCCTCCCTCTAGTGTTTTTGGATTTCTTAGCTTTTTGAAATTTAACCTCCTCTGCAGCCTGGCCAAGGTTTGAAAGCTTTTTCATTTCTTTACCCCTTCCATTGACCCAACGTCCAATTAATAGGTTTAGTTGATCAGGATTGTTGATATTTAAGCTGGGTTGAGTCTGGCTTCAATTGAAAAAATGTTTGGAGATAATGTTGCCTATGGCTGCATTCCAAGTGGAGTTATTGAATGAGGTTCCCCATTGGAAGGTAATTCTCTTGAGGCCTACTAGCTGGCATTCCTTTTCACAAGCACGCTTTTCAACTATTGAGACCTTGATCTTGTTATTGAGAACATCACGACTTGGTTTAAATTCAGGTGGCTGCAATCATTGAGATATAGAGGTGATTTCTTGTTTGACCAGAATTTTGCACTCACTAATTGGATGATCTCTCAGTCCATATTAAAAGGTTTCCAAATGGGTCTTTATGTGTTTAGCTAGATTTTTGACCCAATGAATATGAAATTCCTCTTCATTATTGGTAGGATTGGGTGGGAAGTGATCTACAGAAGTTGGCATACCCATTAAGAAGTAGATAAATTTTTGCAAGTGGACTGATTCAGTGGATGCCTGACTTGGAAGATTGTTCTTTGTTACCAATCTTGTAATGCGGTAATTTCTCCCTTGCAAAATTCTCTTATTATTTTTAGCCATCTGCTGGTCCTCTTCTTGTTGAATCCTGAATTCTACTCCAACAACTCAAAACCAAATCAGTTAGTAATTTTCAATCAGCTTTAAGAAAGATACTCACCACCGGATGTTATTTCCTCTTGTCCCTCCTGACTGGCATTCTGTGAACCTGCATCCTCTATTCTAAGTCTTTCCAAATCTTGCAGAAAGATGAGTTTCTGTCCAGTAGAGTCAGTATAGATGCTTTCTTGGTTTTCTTCATCTGAGTCAATTATTGAGTCACCCTTTGTTGGTGGGTTTTGTGATGAGAATCCAGAATTTTCTCTATGGAATGCAGGGGGAGCCACCCATTGCATTGGAAGATATTGCAAGATAAATTTAAAGAAGTGGAGTTAAATTGAGGAAAATGAGGTAATTATATTAATAAAATTTTGAGGATGTTAAGCAGAGTTGGAGTAAGGCTTCAACATATGAGAATGAATTTGGTGGATGGGAAAGCTCATTAAAGCTTAAAGCAGTTTGGTGAAGTGGAAATACAGACATTTTTGGTGGTGAAGAGATAGTTTATATACACATTTTTTCAAATCTGTTCTATCCAGCACCAAAAAACCAAATTATTTCTTGAAAGATCTTTGGGAGGCTTAAATATGGCAGATTGACAATATAAATCTCTTTTAAAAGGGATTTGAGTGAATTATTCTAAAAAAAACTTCATTTAATAGCATATAACAATATCAACAAAGGAAAAAGTATTGTTTTTTCTCCAAGGAAATATTTTGTGAGCATTGATAAGGAAACCTAAGGCTGAAAGGGGTGCGGTGTTTCAATCACCTATCCATTGCTGGCAAGGTTTGAAAGGAAATGGTAAGAAGCTGTTGAAATATATGAGATAATGAGTGGCAGTCCACTGAATCACTTACTGATGTATTTAGAGATACCAATCAGAGTGTAGCCGGATCAATTCCAAAGGTTCCAGGAGGACTCTTGAGGCTTGCAGCATGGCCCAAAACTGATTGGGAGTTGATTATTATGGCATCCTCTGTCTGGTCCAATAGAATAGAACAATTGAGATCTGGAAAAGGATGGAAAGGGTCTTTGTCCATTTCATTATTTTCAAGCTTCTTAAAATGGTTGATTATTAGCCACCATATGCTGGGATCACCTCCAACTAATGAGACAATATTATCAATATGGCCCAGTGATTTGACATTATCAATGCTATACTCTATGATACTGTCTTCAACATGTGATTTTACATTAAAATACCTTTTTTTTTCAAAAATTATTGACTTTTTGCATTCAAAGAGGTTTACAACATCCCTTAAATCTCTTGAAACTAGCAGTATCCATTATTTAAAAATAGCATCATGCAACTGAATTGTATGACTGGCACTGGTATTTTTTGATTGATGCATAGCAATGAGGGGATTGTTCCCACCAACTCTTTGTTGAAGATTAGTCAATTTGGAAATCCATTGATATTGTACTTTAGATATCCATGTTTTCAGTATTGTTTGGGAGATCTCAGCTACAATTGGTTATATGTGGGTAAGTATTGTGTGAGGGTGATTTTTTGACATAAAAATATATAATTCAAACTCAGCATGGATTATTATTCCGTGGTATGTACCCAAATGTATGGTTCATTCTTTTTTATGCCCACACAGCTAAGCTTCTTGGAGGCCCTAGCTCCTTGATAACATTTGGTAAATGTTGTGTTAGGTGTAGATTAGGTTTGGAGTTTATCATGGACCAACCCAAACAAAGTGTTTGACAATAGATATTTGTAGTACTTTCAATCTTATCTAGGTCTTCTTCATGAATGCTTGTTCTGAGCAGCATGTTTGTTAATGTGACTAATGAAATTAGTGATTTGAGTAGAAGATCCTTAAGGAGGTAGTTCCCTGGGCATTTTACCTTTTCCTCCCTGTGAGGTATTTGTGAACTCCATAGTGGTACAAGTTCCAAAGGTCAATACAATGTCATCAACATTTGCCACTCCGCTGCTTTGAGTGTCTGAAAGTTTTTGAAACCAAATTTTCTGGGTAGACAAGAAACCCATGACGGGACTTTTGTTTGATTGATCACTTTTTGAAGTACCTCTCATTCATCTTCTTTTAATCTTGGAGTTTCATCCCCTATTGGATTTAAGTACTGATTATCATCAGAGCATAAATCAGAGGGAACCAATGAATCACTACCATGTGTAAAAGGAAATAACTTGAGTACTGTAGGAGTGGTTGTCTGGCATCTAAGGGAATGCCTGGAGCTTGAAGTTCTGTTGCTTTTTGCAGTTTGATCACTTTTGGTCCTGCAGGCTTCACTAGAGCCTTTGTGCCTTTGGGATGTAGGAGGTCAAATGTGGGCAAGGTTAGCTTTTGTAAGGTTTTGTTTCTTGGGTCTACTTATTTTGTCAGAATCATTGTCATCTTCATTTTTCCTTTTTCTTGGACTCCCCAATAGACAAAAAGGATATTTGGATGGATTTGAGTGTTCCAAAAAACTTTGCTTTTTCCTTTGAAGCTCTAACTTGTGACCAGCCAACCCCACCTTGAGGAATGATATGCAATAGTCTTTGATATCCCCTAAAATCAAACAATTCATAATATCTATGCCACAAAAGTCAATTGGTCTCCAGTAATCTAGTTTATTTAGAATACTCCACCGGACACCATGTGATTTTACAAATTCATCTTGTTCCTTTTTGGTTTGAAGTTGAAGCCATTCATTTTCCTTGGAAATATGATTTTCATGTGTCCTTGTTTCAAATTTTGAAATATCTATTTCATTGATGTCCACCCTTGTAATATTACAAAAGGAGCAAAATTGATTGGCTGAATGAGAGGCAAATCCAGCCACTTTACATAGAGCAGGAAGATCTGCTATCAAAGGTAATAAAGCCACTCTAATAAGTCTACCCTGTGAAGCTTTGTGGGTATTGGAAAACCAAATACGATTCCATAAAATTTGAAGCTCAATCACCAGAGGCTCCAAGATTGAATTCATTTGATCAACAGATGGCTTTTTGGGACCAGGAATTATTGCATACAAAAACATGTCCTCCTGTTTGTGACGTTCACTTGGAGGAAGATTCAAAAAAGTGAGAAGAATTGACCCAATTGAAATGGATTTTGAAGCCCCTTTGTTACTGAATGGATTGAACCAATCTACATATAAGCTTAATATCAAATTACCTGTTCTATTTGTAAATGCTTGTTTACTACATGGGGAAGATTGGGATGTGTGCCAAATTTTGCTATGCCAAATATCAGAAATAACTTCAGGGTCTGTTTGAGAATTATGGGTATTGTGAGCATTTAATAGCTTTTCAAATCCAGGAATCTACATATGGGAGGCCAACCATTTTTGCAAGGATTGGTATGTAAAGGTACAAATTGGTTTTTGAAGTGAAGTATCATTCTTGTCAACAGTTTTAAATAAAAGAGAACCACATTTTTTTCTTGCAAGAGATCCTAATTTGACAATGGAGGAAGGAAAAGGTTGAATAAATTTGGATGTACACTGTTTTTTGATGTGCCCCATTGCAGTCAGATCATACAAGCTGAAGCATTCTGGACAGCAAATCTTTTTTTCAAAGTCCATGGATATGCCCAGCTGAACCAAAATAGTTTCAATTGAAAGTGGAATTTCTTTAGCAAGGGATAATTCATCAAAATTGAATTTGTCTCCAAGGCTAGTTATCTTTTCCCTTTCTGATAGAAGAAATTCTTTGATACTAGCTCTGGACATTCCATTTTTGAGGTATAGGTTGGAAGCTTGAACCAAAACTTTAAGAGCATGAGAGTCAATGAATTTAAACGTCTTGTTTTGATATTTTTTTGTATCAAAAAGTGAATTTCTTTCATTATTCTGATGACATATCTGTTCAATTTGAGAGCATCCAGGGGTTTTCTGTGCTGGCTGCACGAATAGATTGTGGAAAATTAGATTTGAGTAATGATGAATAATTGAAATGAATGAGGGAAAGAGTACTTACATTTTCACTATTTTGGGCTAAAAACATCTTCTCAACCAAAGGCTGGGATCTCCTGAGTTTTAGTAGTTCTGATTCATTTGTCTTCCAAGCTGGGCCAGACATAGGTCTTCCATGCTGAACAATATTGTTCAAATATTCATAATATTGGCTGTAACAGCCAAGCTTGTGACAAGTGCAAATTTTTTTAGGGCGACCCATTTTTTGCACCATGAAAATTTGTGGGTAATGAGCAAAAAGGGCCTAAGGAATTGAAATGGAGTAGTGTGGTTATGAGGAAAGCTTTGGGGGGCAAAGTGGACACAAACATATCTTTATTTATATCTGAGAATCTTTGATATTGCAAAGATAGAAGCCAATTATGCTCCTATATGGTTTGCATGGGGGACAAATTTTATACAGCAGTCATAGTTTGACCACTTTTAAGATTAGAGCACCTGTAAAAAAATACTTTTACAGCCAAGCTGTATGGTGTCTGGGCCTCATTCAGATACAGTTTTTTCTGTATCTGTAAGGTTTGTCTATGAAACTCTTGATAATAGTAACAAAATCAAGAGTACTATGACTGTCCTCAATAGAAATATATAATATAATAAAATATTATAACCACAAATTTAAATATAATTATTAAAAATAATTATATAAAAAAAATAAATTTAATTATTATTATAAAAATATAATAATAATAAAAATATAATAATTATAATAAATTATAATTATTCTATTATTGTTATAGTCCTGACAGTTATAACAATAAGAATTGTAAAGCTCTTAATGAGACAATTGCACGTGGAAATATGAATATTAACCACTTATAAATAATATAAATATTATTTATAAAAGAATTATAACACACACTGTGCAGAAATAATTCTTATAGAATAAAATTCTATATAAAAAACCTAATACTAGATAAAAAAATATAGAACTTTAGAGAAAACTTACTTATAATATTTATTTAATACAACAAGTTAAACAACAACAGTTATTATATTAAATAATAATTATAAGTTGAAACACGTCTAAAATCAATAATTTTAAGGATAAAACAACTTTTTATGATAAAATTTAAGATTAAAGAGTTTTTAAGAGGAATTTGTGTATTTTAAAAGATATTTAAGATGAAAATTTTATAATATAAAATATATTATTGATGATTACAACAATAATCTGAATTCTATGATTTCAATTCATTAATTTACAATTAATAAGGAATAAAATAACTTAAGAATTACTTTAATAATAAGATTTTTTAAATAATAAAACTTTACCTGTTTAAATGTCTAATATGATTGGATTGATAATGATTGATGGACAAAAACAGTGATGAAAAGACTGTTTTTATGTCTTCAGAGCAGCTCTCATGATTCATAATGAATATAGAGGGCGTGCTCAGGTCAAAACTGAAAAACCATACTTAAAAACAAAGTTCTTAACTTAAGGCAACTTGTTTTTAATTCCAATTTAAAGTTACCAGTGTTATTCTTAACTCCATGTAACTTTAATCCTCATTTAAACTAATTATTTTAAGTTTTTAATATAAATAAACTTATTTATATTAAATTTCATCACATGAAAAACTTAAAAAGAGAGTTTCAAGCAGAAATCTCTTAAACTCAATTTTGAATTGTTTTTTAAAGAAATCATAATTTTCTTTGAGCTTAATTAAAAGAGTAAATTTCCAGGCTAATTACCCAGGAGATTTCTCTATAAAAGATACTTAAGATTTGATTTATATAAAGATGATATTAAATTCTAAGCTGTGTGAAATTTTTAAGCAAATCCATTAAGATTTGGATTTTTAATGAATTTTTGAAGTCATTGCTATTTTTCCATGTAAAATAGCAATACACACCAAACCTTAGCTTTTGATAAGGTTTTTATGCTTGTAACTTTAAAGTTTTAAGCTTATTTAAGGTTTTTAAGCTTTATTAAGCTTTGACAGTTCTTAAAACCTTGATTTCAAGCCTGAATATTGGGATTTACCCTTTGGCAGCTTGAAATTCCTGTCCAAATTGGGATCAAACCAGTTTAAACCTTAAGGTTGGATCAAAGTCTAATCTTAAAGCTTAAATAAGGTTGAAAATCCTCCAATACAGGTGGACAACCTTAATTGAATCATTGCAGATCCAAAAAGTTGGGTACCCCAGCTCTATTTGGTCTTTTTCCTTTGTCCCACCTTTTTGCGCGGATTTTGCCCTTTTATTTATTTAAAGCCATACCATGGCTTTAAAACCTTTTAAATTGAGCTCACGCAGGATTTACATTCTGTATGGCAGATCCTTAGCCAATTCAGTAAATATACACCACACCTCAATTTTAACTAAAATTTTGGTAAGTTTGCATTAACCTTATGCAACTTTAAATTTAAGCTTATTTAAGCTTAAATTTAACAATTTTAAAAAAATGTTAAAAAAGTTACATTAGTACTGTGAGATTCTTAAATCTTCTAATAACACAAGAAATAAGTGTTTTTGGGTATGACACCTTATGGATGTACCCTTAGTTATTTTTGGTGTAGAATCCAACAATGACATAATATTTATAACTTTGTTTATCCAAAAATAAATTTATACTTATTTTTTGTTATTTTTTATTTTAATTTCAACTAAAAAGTCTGTTTAAGACAAAATTAGCTGTTTATAAAATCATTTGTGGCCTTATGGATATGTTATACATACCTCACAGGTTCACATTCCCTACCACCAAAAGAAATTGTACCACAATTTTTCTTTTGTAGTTTACCCCCCAGTTTTTTGGGGGGGTATAATCCACTGTCCAACCTCTCTACTTATACTTTTAAGTATGTAAAGCACACAATTCAAACTTTTTATTGAGCAATTGGTCTTCTCTCATGTCTGAATCTTCTGAGAAATGTTTGGGAATCAGGTATTTTTCTTTCTACAATCCACTCATCTTCATGTTGTGGATTTTTATACCTGACTAAGTTTTCTCTTTAATTTTTTCCCCTAAGTCTTCTTTCTTTCAAGACTTTTAGTACCTTTTTCTCCTCACTTAGATCTAGTGGGGGTACTTCTAAGGGTGTTTCATTTCTTAAAGGAAATAATTCCTTGTCACTTGAAGTGTAATGCTTTACTAGACTGACAGGGAATGTTGGATGTTTATTTTCCAGTTCTCCTGACAGTTCTACTTGTACTGCATTTGTCCAATGAAGGGCTTTAATAATAAATGGTCCTGCAAAGGAATCTTTCAATTTCTTTGGGCCTTTAATATTATTAAAGTTCAAGGTTGAAACTAGTATTAAGTCCCCTACTTTGAATTCTGGGGTTTTATGACTTTTATCCCATTTCTGCTTAGCATATTCAAAGGCATCATTCATGCTTTGACTTGCATGATGTCTCACTTTATCAAGCAATAGCTTAAAGCTTGAAGCATTTGGATGAATGTCAACCAGATCTTTCTTCAAAGTATCAATTGGAAGTTTGGGGTTCCATCCTTTCTCCAACATTGCAGGGGTCTTGCCTGTTGAAGCATGGATGGAGGTTTTGTAGGCTAATCCCAATGCTGGTATAAGAGTACACCAATAATGGGTAAAGCCATCAGAATCTTTAAGCTCCAGGCCATAAGCACAAAATCTTCTGATCATGTCCTCAAGGGTTTGAATCATTCTTTCTGCTAACCCATCTGTTTGTGGATGGTATGCTGTTGAGAATGATAATTTTGTGCCCAAAAGCTTATGTAAATTAGTCCATAAGGCTGATGTAAATTTTGGGTCTCTGTCATTAATGATTTTTGTAAAGAGACCAGTATGGGATATTACTCTATTCCAGATCAAAAGAGCTGTATCCATAGCTGTGTCATCTTTGTGACATGGTAAACAGATTGGTGTTTTGCTATATCTGTCTACAATAACAAGACATGCATTGTAACTTCTATCACCTCCAGGTGGTAATGCGGTTACCCAATCCATGTGAACCACTTCCCATGGGGTACTTGGTTCTTGGATATGGATCATCAGACCAAATCTTTTACCAGTAGCTTTATTGGCTTTCTGGCATCTATCACAACTATGACAGTACTCAATGACATCTTTTCTCCAAGATGGCCACCAGGCACATGTCTTAATTCTTTCCATTGTTCTGTCTTCAGACAGATGTCCAGAATAAATGTTATCATGGCATTCTGGTAGTATTGTGTTAATCTACATTCTACTACATAGGACCATGACACATTTGTGTTTAGATCTATGATATAGCATACCATCAAACAAATGTAATCTTCCATTATCATAAGATGTTTTCCAAATATCATCCAGAGAATTAGCCAATGCTGCATCTTTGCAATCTTTGTCAAGTAGAGCAGTAATTATATGGCAATTTTTATCTTGCTTATAGCTTTCTCTAACTTCCTCAAAGAATTCTGTTCCCACATCTGTGATGTTAATTCCTTCAATTGGGATTTGAGGTTCTGCACTTGTAGGAACATAGGCAGTGTGAGCCTTAGAGGTAATTTCATATACCCAAAAGACCACAAATATAAAAAACAACATATCAATATAAATAAAATAAATTTATTTATATTATTAAAAAAAAAATCAAAATATAAATATAAAATTATATTAAAAATAAAAAAATTAATTACAATTTAAAAATAAAAATACATTAAATTTTGTAAGTATAAAATTACATTTATACTTGAAAAAATTAAGTAAAAATGATATTTTAACTAAATTGTGAAAAAATAAATAAATCTGGAAAAAAGTTAAATAAAAATTATTATAACTTTTTATCCAATAAACAAACATATAAAAATTCTTTCACCATTGGATTCCTCATAAAAAATCAGGTGGGGTCACCTCTGAGTGAAATTCTTGTAACTCAACTCTAAATAAGCTTAAATTAAGTTTTTAGTATTTTCCATACAAAAGTTGAAAATCCTCAAAACCTTAATTTAATTCACACCACATGTGGTGTTAACCATCAATTTTTGTGTTAAAATGAGGTGTTGTGTTGGGTTTAGAAGTTATGAGGAATTGAAGTATTTTCAATTGAATTCAATTGAAATGTCAAAATGTGCACGTGTATTACATAAGTGAACTTTGATTTACATATGAGGTGTCAATTATTACTGTATTGTACTGTACAATTGAATTGAATTACATATGTAAATTATAAGTATAATACATGATGAGGAATTAAAGGAAAAATAAATTGGAAAGATTAAATTTGGGGGGGGGGAAAGGAACTCCAGCTCTAAGGGGGAGCTAGACCCCCGAAATCCTTGCTGACAGGCATGGGATGTCAAAATTCACGCAAACGTTCATCACTTTTGGCCTGGAATTGAGTTACAGGGTCTGTGGACTCAATTGATGATGAGGTTTTGATACCAACTGGGGTAGTTTTAGCTGTTGCCAAGAGGGTAAAACTACCCTTAAGATAAAACAACCATAGTAAAAACAGTTTTGACTGATTTCCATGCCTCTTACACACATTCTGACGTGTTTTGAAGGCTCTAGGCGTGGTATTGCTATAGTAATGGCTGATTTAAGGGTCTAAAATGGCTAAAAATGGCTTAAACCAGCCCTTTTTGGTCTTGACTAGGGTTCAATGATGCCATAATTGGCTTTTCTGTTGTCAGACTGTTTTTCACGACTGACAAGAGTAAATTTTACTTTTGGAGTAAGAGAATTGATGGCTATAAAAGAATGTCTTCTTTGCCCCACTTTTCTCTTCATGTTAGAATCTTTTCCTTTTATTAATTAGGTTAAACACTGTTAAACCAATCAATTAAAGATTCCAACCACCATTTTTAAATCATTTTAATCCTTTTAACCACGTGAATAAATCATTATAATCATTGTTTGTAACTCTTATAATCATTTTTACCCCTGAACCACCCCAAAAGTGAATTAAAGCATTTTTCATCACTGTAAACTTTGTCACTTTGTTTCCAAATTCACTCTGGTCACTTTTGGGTGTGTTTTCTCTTTAAATATTCTTTTTAAAGACTTTGTTCTTTAATTAATTTCTTGCAGTTCTTTGCTCAATTAATTCCAATTGAAATTGCTCTTGAAGAAATTTCTTTTGTAGCCTTAAAATATCTCTTGTAGAGTATTTTTTGGATAAATTTTTATTGTTGGTAAAACAATAAATTTTTATAATATTATTGTTTTATACTAATAAAGTTATAAACAATAAATTTGGCGTGTTTTCTCTTAAAAATAATATTTCTTACTATTTTTAATTGAATTTTACCTTATACAAATTTTGAGGACAGGAAAAGTACTTGATTTTTAATCAAAGTTTCATATCCACACCTTACATTTGGGGGCCTGGCCGTGATATTTTACCTGTGACATATTTTTTTTACTCTTTTTAAATCTTTTTTCTTATGTTGAAAAACTTAAAAACATATAAAAAAATACTTATAATTCAAAAAATCCATAAAAAATATTTTTTTTTCATATTATAAGTGAGGCTTATATTTTTATTTCTTTTTTGAAATAACCTTTTTTTTACTTAATTAATTGGCTTTTTCATTAATTTTAGCGTCTGACAACGTGGTAGGACAAGAAAACATTGAAACAGCCTCAACAGTAACCAGCATTATCCCTGCCAGTACTGTTAATTCTGATCATAATAGTACTGTTATTGTGACTCAAAATAACAAGCCTGAACCAATATCTTCTGAATTGATTAACTTGGACATAAGTAATACCCTTCAGAAAGCTAAAAATTTGGCCAATAGTAAGTTTTTGATGTAAAAATACTATTTTAAGCCTTTTTTAACCATAATTATGCCTTCAACCAGGTCAGGAGCCAGCTAAAACCCCTCAAGCAGCTCCGAAAAAGGTAATAGACGTGATTATGGCAGAAGCCAACCAGGTACAGAAGGAAAAGGGTCAGTTGATGACTTCCAAACAACTAAATTGGGTCATTCTGAAGCTGATAATACTATTTTACCTTCAAAAAGAGCTGACACTGCCACAACAAGCCTCTGTGGACATATACAAAGCCAGCCACAGTGCATACAACAATGCACTTCAATTCAAGGAGTACCAGATCCTTGCAGACCTGTGGAAGAATTGCATGAATTCTTACCTGACAGTAAGAAAATTCTTGGGCCATCCCAACACTTGCAAATTGCTCAATGGATGGCATCCATTGATGGAGAAGAAAAACATGATGCTTTTGACACTAGAATGGAGGAAAAACAACCCTCCACCACCCAAACCAGTGCTGAAAACAGCCCCAGTGGCCAGCAGCAGCAATTCCAACGTGAAAAAGCAGCCACAAACTCCAAACAAGGGCAAAGGGAAGGCACCAGCCCCAAAACCTTACAGACAGGGCTACAGAATCCCAAAGATTCAGCAGGATGCCATGGAAAATGTATTTCAGATGGCCAGAACCATGATGGAATTACAAAAGAAGGAGGAAGCCAGATTAAGGTTCCAGAAATGATTTCTGACATATTTGATTCCATCCCAGAGTTGTATAATGCTATAAATGACGTGAAAAAACATCTTTCTGATAAAAATGAAACCATTTGTAACAACATTAAAACAAACAACCTGAGTCTGTGCCAAATTAATGAAACACTTATGTGTTTTGAAAAAGTTTTAAGAACAATTAAAAATTCCAATAATGATAATTCTTCTAACAATAAAATAAATGAACAATCTGCCATGATTAAAGAATTAACAGATAAATATTCTAAATTCAATATTGATGACATAATTGAAACAAGAATTAAACAAGCCATAAGTATTATCAAGACAGATAACAAGAAAGTCCTTGATGACATTTCAAATTCATTTACTGAAGACATATACCATTACCTTGAAAAAGTGTTCCAATGCTTCACAAGAAGAAGTATCAAAATTATCAATGAAATTGAATCAAGTCACTGCTGATAATACAAGACAAACAGAGTTATGGCAAGAACTGACACATAAGGAAGACATGTATAAAATTTAAGTAATAAATTTAATACAAAGCTTCCAACATGAATACAGAAATTCCCAAAGGTTTAGCAACAGTAAAATAAATGACATTGAACAAATACTGAACACCTTACCAAGAATTTCTACACCTCTAAATCAAAATGAGGGCACAAGAATTCCAAATCCACAAGTATTGGATCCTGATAATTCACAATTAAAAAATGAATTATCCACTTCTTTTCATAACTTGGAACCATCAATGGGCCAAGCACTCTTGAATGAAGTTCCAAAACTTAAAGAATGGCCTCACTTCAGTGGTGAAGGAGAGTATGACCATATGGAATTCATTAGAGGTATTGACATGATCAAAGAGGATTTTGAATTACCAGACATATTGGTAACAGACAGGTTTAACACCTAGTTTACCAGATCAGCTCACAGATGGTACATCAAAATAAGACAAGCACATGGACACCAGAGTTGGACTTGGTGGAAAACCCAAATCATCAACAAATGGGCAAATGATGCTTGGAGGTTTAAAGTTGAAACAGCCTTTGAATCTCCCAAATTTAATGCTGAAAAAGACAAAGCTTTACCATGGTTTTGCCAACAAAAGGACAGATTAACAGCATTATATCCTGACATGTCAGAATTTATGATCCATAGAAAAATTCTGAGACAATGTGGAGGTGACTTAGAGCATGCTGTCAAAAGCAGGACTACTGAACAATCTTCAGCAGAGGATATTATCAATATACTAGAAGAAGTAACCACCAGAACCAAAATTGGTTCTAGTAGGGTGAATCTCAAAACAAGGTTTAATACACCTTGGAAAGATTCTGTGGACAAAAACCCCAAAGAAAATTCTAGTAATATTAAATATAAATCTGCAGATACAATCAGAAAATGCCATATTTGCCAAAGCACCACCCATTTAGCCAATACATGTCCAAAAAAGGGGGAAAATCAATGAAATTGACATTGAAAAGGGACCAGATGTTGAAAAAGAAGACATAATTGAAGACAATTCAGATGATAAGTCATCCATATTTTCTGAATCTTCAAAAGATATAGAAAATATCAATGCCACTCTTGACATCATGGAATCTTATTCCCACTTACCACAATTGAGCAATGGTCAAGTTGATTTATCAAAAGTTCAAGACGCACAACTTATGAAGACAAAACCAAACAGAGGAAAAGGTTATACAGCTGGTAACTCCTGTATAACAGAAGTGGTGATTGACAACAAGCCCACCAAACTTTTGCTTGACCCAGGAGCCTTCTGCTCTTGTGTTGGAAAATCTTTTCTTAAGACTTGTGTACCAAATTTTGAAGACCAATTGTTACCAATTGATGGTATATAATTCAACAGTGCAAGTAACCCAATGAAAGCATTAGGAATCTTTGAGACCAATGTCATATTCCCACACATAAATGGGAATTTAAGGATCACAGTTGAATTTGTTGTTATGGAAAATTGCTCTAGTACCCATTTTATATTGGGAAATGACTATTTAATCATGTATGGGATAGATTTACATAATAACAAAGACAGATACTTTACAATTGGGGACAATAAGCGCCAGAAATTTGCCTTTTTACCATTTAAAAGACAAATTACAGTAAACAAAGTATCACCAGTCAACTTAGAGTTAGAAAACTTCAAGTCTGAACAGTTAAATGAGGCTGAGATAAGCCTTCATCTGACTGATAAACAAGAAAATGAACTTTCTTCCCTTTTGTATGACCACAGAGGAGCATTTGCTACAGACAAAGAACCTCTGGGAGCAATTATTGATCATGAAGTTGACATCATTCTTAACATTGAGAGACCTTATCCACCACTCTTAAGAAGACCTGCTTTTCCAGCAAGTCTAAAATCAAGATAAGCTGTAGAAATTCATATCAAAGAACTTCTGGACCTTGGTGTAATAAGAAAAGTAGGCCACAATGAGGAAGTAGAAATAACTACACCAGTTATAGTGGCGTGGCATAATGGAAAATCCAGAATGGTTGGGGACTTTAGAGCTCTGAACACTTACACTGTCCCAGACAGATACCCAATACCAAAAATCCAAATTGCCCTTACTCAAATATCTCAAGCAGTGTATATAACCACTATGGATGCCCTTAAAGGATTCCATCAAAATGTGGTAACACCAAGAGCAAGAAAATACTTGAGAATTATTGTTCATTGTGGAGTGTATGAATACTTAGGGATGCCCTTTGGTATCAAAAATGCACCTTCACACTTCCAAAGAATGATGAATGAAATCTTCCCTGAAGAACTCTCAGAGGGATGGTTAATCATTTACATTGATGACATTATTATCTGTTCAAAGACTTGGGAGGAGCACATGTACAGATTATCAAGAGTTTTGACAAAAATCCAATCAGTAAACATGAAAATCTCCTTGAAGAAATGTCATATTGGATTTAAAGAACTTAAAGCACTAGGACATGTTGTATCTGGTTTGTCTCTTGGAATTGACAAAAACAAAGTTGCAGAAGTATTGTTAAAACCCATGCCTCAGAATAAGAAGGAAATTCAGTCATTCTTAGGTTTTGCAGGATATTACAGGCAACACATTAAAGATTTTGCATCCATAGCAAGACCACTTTATAAGTTGTGTGACAAAGACACAGTCTTTGAGATGACTGTTGACAGAGTCAAAGCTTTTGAGTCTCTAAGAGAAGCATTGACCACTGCTCCACTCTTACTGATGCCAGACTTTAAATTGCCTTTCAAACTGTATATTGATGCATCAGGAGATGGACTGGGTGCTGCACTTCACCAAGTTCAGATCATAAATGATAAGCCTGTAGAAGGACCCATATGTTTCATATCCAGGCAAATCAAACCAACTGAAGCCAGATCTGGAGCAAGTCAAATGGAATGTCTATGCCTTGTCTGGGCCTTGGAGAAATTGAACTAATTCTTAGAGGGATGTGTTTTTGAAGTGATAACAGATTGTACAGCTGTCAAATCACTTTTGAACATGAAAACACCCAACAGACACATGCTCAGATGGCAAATAGCCATACAAGAATACAGAGGCAATATGACTATTGTTCATAAGGATGGGAATATTAATAAGAATGCAGATGGACTAAGCAGATGGCCATTACCAAATAATATTGATAATCCTGCTTATGTTCCAGAAGAAGCTTCACCACAGATCCCAATACAAGGAATAAGTGTTACAGACTTGAACACCACCTTCTTTGAAGAAGTCAGAAGCAGCTACACTCAAGATAAGAATTGTAGCATCTTATGCCAATTACTTAACAAAGACTGTAAAGACAACTCTCTAATACATGCCTTGGATGAAGTATGGAGAAAACCTTATGATGAAGGAAGATTTCACCGACTGGATGGTATAATTTACCACAGAACCAAGCACACATGTGTCATGACAGTTGTAGACAGGTCATTAATCAATCTTGTACTGAAGGAATGCCATGATAGTCCCTTTTCAGGACATCTGTCTGAAGACAGAACAAGAGAGAAAGTAAAGACCTGCATATGGTGGCCAATGTGGCAGAAAGATGTTGCAGAGTATTGCGAAACCTGTGACAGATGCCAAAAGGCAAATAAATCCATTGGCAAAAGACTTGGAAGTATAATAAAAATCCAAGAACCAAACAGACGTTGGGAAATTGTCCATATGGATTGGGTAACTGGCCTACCACCAGGAGGTGACAGGAGCTATAATGCTTGCCTAGTAATTGTGGACAGATTCAGTAAAACTCCAATCTTTTTACCATGTCACAAAGATGATACAGCCATGGATACAGCTCTTCTGATATGGAATAGAGTAGTGTCATGTACTGGGATATTTACAAATATCCTCAGTGATACAGATCCCAAATTCACTTCAGCACTATGGACAAATCTTCACCAATGATTTGGCACTAAACTGTCTTTCTCTACAGCCTACCACCCACAAACTGATGGCCTGGCTGAAAGGATGATCCAAACCTTAGAGGACATGGTGAGAAGATTTTGTGCATATGGCCTTGAATTCAAAGATTGTGATGGATTTACCCATGATTGGTATACTCTGTTGCCAGAACTGCAATTAGCATATAAAACATCAATCCATGCCAGTACCAATCAGACTCCTGCTATTCTAGAAAAAGGATGGAACCCCAAGTTACCCCAAGATTCCTTGAGGAAAGACTTAATTGAAATACATCCCACAGCTGCTAGCTTCAAAGGAATGCTAGACAAAGCTAGAAAGCATGCAGTAAGATGCATGGAGGACTCTTTTGCATATGCTAAAGATAAATGGGATAAATCACATGCAACTCCAGATTTCAAAGTGGGGGACCTAGTTCTTGTATCCACCACTAACTTCAATAACATCAAAGGATGTAAAAAGTTGAAAAACTCCTTTGCAGGACATTTTGTGATTAAGGCCCTCCATGGAGAAAATGCTGTTGAAGTAGAGTTATCTGAAGAACTTAGCAATAAGCACCCTACATTTCCAGTGAGCTTGATAAAGCCATATAAATCTAGTGATGCTGAGAAATTTCCCTTGAGGAATAAGATTCCCAAAGTTATACCTCCTATTGAGACATCTGGTACTAAGAAAATTACCAAAGTTCTTAAAGAAAGGAAATTAAGAACCAAAAAATCAGGGGAATACCTTGTTAGGTACAGTGACCCAACTTGTGAAGATGAATGGTTAGAAGAAAAAGATATACCAGAAGCTACCAAACTCCTCAGAAGATTCAGACACACTAGAAACACCAATATTACAAAGTAATATTCTATTTTAGGGGGAGGGAATGTGAGCCTTAGAAGTAATTTCATATACCCAAAAGACCACAAATATAAAAAATAACATATCAATATAAATAAAATAAATTTATTTATATTATTAAAATAAAAATCAAAATATAAATATAAAATTATATTAAAAATGAAAAAATTAATTACGATTTAAAAATAAAAATACATTAAATTTTGTAAGTATAAAATTACATTTATACTTGAAAAAATTAAGTAAAAATGAAATTTTAACAAAATTGTGAAAAAATAAATAAATCTGGAAAAAAGTTAAATAAAAATTATTATAACTTTTTATCCAATAAACAAACATATAAAAATTATTTCACCATTGGATTCCACATAAAAAATCAGGTGGGGTCACCTCTGAGTGAAATTCTTGTAACTCAACTCTAAATAAGCTTAAATTAAGTTTTTAGTATTTTCAATACAAAAGTTGAAAATCCTCAAAACCTTAATTTAATTCACACCACATGTGGTGTTAACCATCAATTTTTGTGTTAAAAGTGAGGTGTTGTGTTTAGTTTAGAAGTTATGAGGAATTGAAGTATTTTCAATTGAATTCAATTGAAATGTCAAAATGTGCACGTGTATTACATAAGTGAACTTTGATTTACATATGAGGTGTCAATTATTACTGTATTGTACTGTACAATTGCATTGAATTACATATGTAAATTATAAGTATAATACATGATGAGGAATTAAAGGAAAAATAAATTGGAAAGATTAAATTTGGGGGGGAAAAGAACTCCAGCTCTAACGGGGAGCTAGACCACCAAAATCCTTTCTGACAGGCGTGGGATGTCAAAATTCATGCAAAAGTTCATCACTTTTGGCCTGGAATTGAGTTACAGGGTCTGTGGACTCAATTGATGATGAGGTTTTGATACCAACTGGGGTAGTTTTAGCTGTTGCCAAGAGGGTAAAACTACCCTTAAGATAAAACAACCATAGTAAAAACAGTTTTGACTGGTTTCTACGCCTCTTACACACATTCTGACGTGTTTTGAAGGCTCTAGGCCTGGTATTGCTATAGTAATGGCTGATTTAAGGGTCTAAAATGGCTAAAAATGGCTAAAAATGGCTTAAACCAGCCCTTTTTGGTCTAAGCTAGGGTTCAATGATGCCATAATTGGCTTTTCTGTTGTCAGACTGTTTTTCACGACTGACAAGAGTAAATTTTACTTTTGGAGTAAGAGAATTGATGGCTATAAAAGAATGTCTTCTTTGCCCCACTTTTCTCTTCATGTTAGAATCTTTTCCTTTTATTAATTAGTTTAAACACTGTTAAACCAATCAATTTGTGAGCCTTTGAGATATGACCACATACCCAATAAGGTCACAAAAAATACTCAGAATAATTATACCTTTAATATAATTATATTAAAATTAATTAGAATAATTATACACTAAAAATAATTACTCAAATATACAAAAAATACCATAAATTGGTACTAAAATTGGTTTAACTTAAAAGCCAATGAATGAACATGTGAAACAAATTATACCATTGGATTCCCCATGGAAAAATACACATATACCATTTTTATGGCATATCTGTAAAGCCAATATTTAAGGAATTATAAGGTACAATACCTTATAAAAACCATAAAACTTATTTATCTCATAAACTAATGAAACAACATGTGAAATAAATTGTACCAGTGGATTCCCCACAAAAATCCACATATAAAACAATTAATAAGCTAATTTCCAATGTTAATACTTAAGGAATTATCCTGAATATATGCACTTTTTTGGTCAACGCATATATTCAAGGATCATAGCTAATATCTTCTAAACTATACATGATAGAATGATGAACCAAAAATAAAGTTACCACGTAATTACTGTAAGAACACAGATATGAACTTTATTTTACAAATTATAAACAAGGTTAAAACCTATGATGAATTATTGATAAAAATCAACAGAGCTGTTGACCACTTTGTTGTGAAAGTGTTCCAAACTTAGAAAAAAGTACACAGTTAGATTCTCCTAGTTCATTCGTGAGGAATGATGTAATTGTTATTATTAAATTCAGGGTATAACCCCCTGAAATCAAGGTTTGAAGTGTAAAATATTGAGTTTCGACAGAAAAGATGAGTTATAAGAAAAATCATCAAAATTAGAGTTTTGATGATGTAATGAAAAGCTCTTGGCAGCATAATAAGGTTATGTCAGGCTATCAGAATTCACTCTCTGAATTGCTGTAGCGTAAAAACCTTAAAAGTTATTGAGGATCAAAGTTTGAGCTTAAATTGAGCTGTTATGATCACATACTGTAACCTTAAATTAAGTTTAACAGTCTTAATAGTGATAAAATTGGTGAATACTATTAGTTTATGATTAAAACTAATAAAATCCACGAAATTTGGGGTTCTGCCAAGCCTCTGATGTCATCACACTTAGAGTTATAGTGATAACTCTAAATAATGGTGTAATAATGATGTAATATGGTTTGATCATGATGTAATCACCCTCAAACCTTAAAATATTGATCAATTCCAGTGGATATGATCAGTACACGTCTACTAGAAGCCTGTTGGACTCTAGGAGGGAGGTATTTACTATAAATAGAGCTCTTTTTACTCTGTTTTCCCCTCAGACGCATCAAAAACATTAAATCAATTAAATCAAAGGTAATTTCTTTATTCTTTATATATAAAACTGTTATATTATTAAAGACCAAAGACCACCTTGCTATAATCATCTATTTTGACGTGATTAAATCATTTATTTAATTGTTTTTGTTAAAAATCTCTCTAATAACTCATTTCCACGTAAAAATCCAGATTAATTTGTAATTTTCTTTATTTTTATTGTAAATACAATTTGGAAAAGTTGTATTTATATTTTTTGGCGTAAAATACTTCAAAATTATTATATTAAGTGTTAAAAGTAGGTTATTTTCTCTTATTATAATAATTTCTCTATTATTACTCTCTTAATAATTCTTTAATTAATATAAATAGTATTTATATTAATTCATAACTTTAATATTAGTAATATTATAGTTATTAATTGTTTTTTATTAATAAAAAACAATTTTTTACGCCTTTATTATTTGTTGGTAACAATAATAAAGAGCTTTTTAATATATTAATTATTTTATATTAATATATTATTTATAATATTATAATTTCATATAATATTAATTATATTATTATATTTATTTAATAATATAATATTTTTACGCCATAATAATAATATTTCTTTATTATTATTATTATTTTAATCTTATTTATTTCAATTATAAGGACATTCAGAGTGCAATAAGTAATAAATTAGTAATTTTTACTTATTGTTTCATAGTCAAACCTTACATTTGGGGGCCTGGCCGTGATATTTACTTAAAAGACCTTTAAAAAGATTCTAATTGGGTTTATCCAATAAATTATATTTATAATCATAAAATTATATAATAATTTTATATTTTATTGATTTTAAAAGCTATTGAGGCATTTGGAAAGCAATTGTACTGTCTTACACGTGGTTTTTCACATCCTTAGACTTGCAAAAACTTTCTTTGAGTGACTCTAGTGATTAAAAGAGATATTTTATAAATTAAAAATAATTTTTATTATAATTTAATTTTATAAGAATCATATTCATTTTTTATTTTATTCTTTAAAAATAAAAATAAAAATATATATAAAAAATATTAAAAAATATTAAAAACCAATAAAAAAGTTATTTTTATTCATTTCTTTATTTATTTCATTTTTTTTTAAAGATATAAAAGCAATTTCTACGTGGAAAATTGCCATATCTTGCCAAAAATAACACTTCTTATAAAAAGACTTATATTTATTTGTCTTTTTTAGTGTTTGAAGATAACCCAACAGAAGACAACCAAGCTACTGTTGAGAGATTGGTGGAAGAAACTTGTCAAAGTTCTCCAACACCAGTTATCACCAAAAGAAAGAAAGCTAAGAAATTAGACTTTCCAGGGCCCACCATTCAAGACTCTGAAGGTGAGCACCTCTTTTTAAATTGCCATAAAAGAATTCTATTCTAAAAATACTTTTATTTTTTCTTATTCTTTAATTATGACTACCAGAAGAGGTTCCCAATACTCCATCCAATCAGATGGAGCTGGACTCAGAAGTAGAATTGATCCCTCAAAAGGGAAAAGAAAGGGCAATATCCCCAGTGGAACAGAATCCACACAAGGAAGTGCCTTATCCCAAAGGCAAGTCCCAGAAATGCCCATGATATCTGAGCCTGAATTGGAACTAAGTATGAGTAACTCAAACAGGTACAAATCACATTCAGAGGGCTCAAATAGACATCTACATGAGCCAGTACAAGCAGTATTGCACAGTGTACAAGGACAAAGACTGGGAAATGCTGCCTCAAATACACCAAGGAGTGATGAACTCCTGGCACATCCTGAAAAAGTTCCTCAGAGAGGAGGAGATAGTGAAATACTCCAATGGATGGAATCCACTGTCATCCAAACCTCAAATCAAAAAAATCAAGGATTATCATGCCAAAAAGAGGGAGGCAACCAAGGAAGAAGCCCCAGTAGCTTCTACCAGCAAGCCTCAAGCCAACCCACTTCCCCAAGAAGGGAAGAAGAACAAGAAAAAGCATTGGAGGAAACCATATTCCCCAAGCTACAGAATCCCAAGAATCCAAAAGGATGCCATGGACAATGTTTTCAACATGGCCAGAACCTTGATGGAATTCAAGGACAAGGAAGAGCAAAGAATGAGACAACCTCATTTCCCAAAGAAATAACCTTGTCCAAAGATGTTGTAAATACTTTAACAGAAATTAAAAATAGTATATTACCTCTAAAAGAAATTAAAGACAGTTTATTATCACTACAAGAAATAAATAACAATTTATCTTCTTTAACAAAAATTGTTGTGCAAAACAAGAAAGAAATTGACAACATTAAGTTTATTGTTGAAAATAATAAACCAAAGAATTTAATTGACAATACTCAAAAATTAATACAAGGACAACAAGAATTGTATAAATACATAAAAGATATCAAAGACAAGACTTTGACAATCAATTATGATGTGAGTATTGACAATCTTACAGAAAAATTAAATAAATTAAGTATTTCTGTAGAAAAATTTGAAGAAAAGACTTCATCACACCAAAAATTACTTTTAGACCATGTGGAAAAAAGTGATGAAGCAAGAATGCATCTGAAAGATGATATTCAAAATGAAATAAGGCTTATTACAGAAAAAATGGATAAAATTAATGAGGCTAACTTAAATATGCCAAAGTTATCAACACCATTTTCTCATATAAGAAGCCCTGTTAAAACAAAAGAGGAATTGTCAAATCCTTTCATAACAGACTTGAGTCACCAAGACAATAACCAAGTCTTAATGAAGGAAGCACCTCAATTGAAGGAATGGCCAACATTCACAGGAGAAGGTGAATATGACCACATGTCATTTATTAAAACAATTGACATGTTACAAGAAGACTATGCCATACCAGATGAATTAATCACTGCAAGATTACATTCATTGTTTGAGAAATCTGCAAAAAGATGGTATTATGGCATAAGACAAACAAATGGTAAAAATACCTGGTCTTGGTGGAAACAAGAAATAATCACCAAGTGGGCAAATGATGCCTGGAGGTATAAGATAGAAAATGCATTTGAAAACTCTTTCTTTGACCCTGAGAAAGATAAACCTTTAACTTGGTTCTTAAAACAAGTTGAAAGGCTTAATGCACTGTACCCAGAAATGTCACAGAAGATGGTGCATATGAAAATACTTAAAAAATGTGGAGGGGAACTAGAACATGCCCTAAGAAGCAGGTGTATAGAACCATGCTCCACAGAAGAGTATATAAATGCACTAGAAGATATAGTGACAAGAACAAAAATTGGCAGAACTTGGAAAAGATTGGACATTAAAAGCCCAAATAAACCATTTATCAAGAAAGATAAATCAAAAGAATCCTTTAAACCCAATACATCCAACAATAATGAGCAAAGAAAATGCCATAAATGTGGAGGTATTGGACACTTAGCCAATAATTGCCTTAAAAAAGCAAAGATCAATGAAATTGTGGAAACAGAAAACCACAATGACAAAGAAGAGGAATCTGACTCTGAAAAAGAGACAGAAGAGTCAGAGAGCTCTGAAAGTGATGAAATCAATATAATTAATGCACAAATTAATAATATTGATATAATTTATGAAGTACTGGATGTTAATTCAAACTTGCCACAAGTTGGAACATCTGACACAAACCTGACAAACATACAAGATGCCAAAATGTATAGAACCAAACCTGCAAGAGGAATGGGATATACAGCTGGAAAATCAAGTATAAGTATTGTTATGGTTGATAACCAAGAAGGAAAGGTTAACTTGGATACAGGAGCATATTGCACTTGTGTTGGCAAAAGTTATTTAAAAACCATTGTCCCAGACTGGCAAGAAAAACTTATGCCAATACAAGGTGTCAAATTTAGTAGTGCAAGTGAGAGCATGAAGCCCCTTGGAATAATTGATTTAACACTAATTTTTCCTCATTCCTCACAATGTGTCAGAATTAAAGTAGAGTTTGTAGTAATGGACAACTGTACTAGTAATCATTTCATACTTGGGAATGACTACTTATCAATCTATGGTATAGATATCTCCAACCAAAAGGATAGATATTTTACCATAGGAGATAATAAAAGACAAAAGTTTGGATTCTTAAATAACAAAAAACAAATCACAGTTATTAAGAATGAGGAAAAAATTCCAGAAAAAGAACTTTTTATATCTGAACAACTCAAAGAGGCAGAATTCAATCAAGAATTAACAGAAAAAATGAAAGAAAAATTGATTGACCTCTTATTTAAGTATAAAAATGCCTTTGCAACTGACAAAGAGCCACTAGGTGCCATAATTGGACATGAAGCGTATATAATTCTTAATGTAGAAAAACCTTACCCACCTTTATTAAGAAGACCTGCTTATCCAGCCAGTCCAAGAGCTAGAGAAGCCCTAGAGGTGCACATTAAAGAATTAATGGACCTTGGAGTATTAAGAAAGGTTGGACATAATGAACAAGTAGAAGTTACTACACCTGTCATTATAACTTGGCATAATGGAAAATCAAGGATGGTAGGAGACTTCAGAGCCCTGAATACCTATACCATTCCAGACAGATATCCAATACCCAGAATCCATGAGACATTAACCCAATTGTCACAAGCTAAGTTCATCACAGCTATGGATGCTCTTAAGGGTTTTCATCAAAATGTCTTAACAGACAATGCCAAGAAACTACTAAGAATAATAGTCCATTGTGGAATTTTTGAATACTTAAGAATGCCATTTGGTATAAAAAATGCACCTTCCCATTATCAAAGAATGATGAATACCATATTTCCTGAAGAATTATCAGAAGGATGGTTAATAATCTACATTGATGATATCATAGTTTGCTCAGAAACTTGGGAAAATCACCTGACAAGACTAGAAAGGGTACTACAGAAAATAGTCCAAGTAAATATGAAAATTTCATTGAAAAAGTGTCATTTTGCATATAGTGAATTAAAAGCCCTAGGACATGTAGTATCTGGCCTTAGTCTAGGCATAGACAAAAATAAAGTAGCAGCAGTACTACTTAAACCAATGCCTCAAACCAAAAAAGAAATGCAATCATTTCTAGGATTTGCTGGTTACTATAGACAGCATATAAAGGACTTTGCAAAGATTGCTAAATCCTTGTATAAGCTATGTGACCAACAAACAGTCTATGAGATGACAGAAGAAAGAGTCAAGGCATATGAAGAATTGAAAAATTCTTTAACAAATGCCCCATTTCTTCTAATGCCAGATTGGAAACTACCTTTCAAACTGTACATTGATGCTTGTGGAGAAGGACTAGGTGCTGCACTTCACCAAACACAAATTATCAATGATAAACCAGTGGAAGGACCAATTTGTTTCATTTCAAGGCAGATAAAGCCAACAGAAGCAAGGTATGGAGCAAGCCAAATGGAATGCTTATGCCTAGTGTGGGCTTTAGAAAAGCTGCATTATTATTTGGATGGCACAGTATTTGATTTAATCACAGACTGTAATGCTGTGAAATCACTATTAAATATGAAGACTCCAAATAGACATATGCTGAGATGGCAAATTGCTATACAAGAATATAGGGGAAATATGACTATTGTTCATAAATCTGGAAATATTTGCAAAAATGCAGATGGTCTTAGCAGATGGGCTCTAGCAAATACCCCTGACAATCCAGCATGGGTACCACAAGAAGAGCACCATATAGAAGGAATATGTGTTACAGACATTGGCACAGAATTCTTTAACCAAGTTAAAGAAAGCTATAAGACAGACAAAAATTGCCATATCTTAAGCCAACTTCTAATGAAAGACTGCAAAGATCCATCACTTTCATCAAAACTAGATGAAATATGGAAAAAAGCATATGATGAAGGAAGATTCCACCTCCTTGATGGAATCCTTTACCATAGAACAAAACACACATGTGTTATGGCCTTAACAGACAGAACACTAATAAACACTATTTTACATGAGTGTCATGATAGTGTTGCATCTGGACATCTCTCAGAAGATAGGACACTAGAGAGGGTGAAAACCTGCTCTTGGTGGCCAAATTGGAAAAAAGATGTTGCAGAGTACTGCCAAACCTGTGACAGATGCCAAAAAGCCAACAGAGCCACAGGAAAGAAATTTGGAATGATGATCCAAATCCAAGAACCAAAATCCCCATGGGAAATAGTTCATATGGATTGGGTAACAGCTTTACCTCCAGGAGGAGACAGGAGTTATAATGCATGCCTAGTATTAGTTGACAGGTACAGTAAAACTCCCATGTTCTTACCATGTCATAAAGATGACACAGCTATGGATACAGCCATAATGATATGGAATAAAGTCATTAGCCACACAGGCTTATTCCAAAATATTATAAGTGATAGAGACCCAAAGTTCACTTCAGCATTATGGACAAATCTCCATAACTTGTTTGGGACAAAATTATCATTCTCAACAGCTTATCATCCTCAAACTGATGGTCTAGCAGAAAGAATGATACAGACCCTAGAGGATATGATCAGAAGATTCTGTGCTTATGGGCTAGAATTCAAAGATTCCGATGGTTTTACCCATGATTGGTGTACACTAATACCAGCACTTGAACTGGCATATAAGACATCAATCCATTCTTCTACTGGCAAAACACCAGCAATGCTAGAGAAAGGTTGGAATCCAAGACTTCCTTATGATACCCTCAAAAAGGACTTAGTGGATATACATCCAACAGCAAGCAGCTTCAAGATAATGCTTGACAAAGCAAGACACCATTCAAACAGATGCATGCAAGATTCTTTTAAATATGCAAAAGAAAGATGGGATAAAAGTCATAAACCACCTGATTTCAAAATAGGGGACTTGGTTTTAGTATCAACCCTTAATTTCAATAACATAAAAGGCCCAAAGAAATTGAAATATTCCTTTGCAGGACCATTTATGATAAAAGCACTTCATGGACCCAATGCTGTGCAATTAGAACTCACAGGTGAACTAATGAACAAACACCCAACTTTCCCTGTAAGTCTGATAAAACCTTACAGTTCAAGTGACAAGGAATTATTTCCACTAAGAAATAAACCCCCACTTGAAATTCCCCCCTTGGAGGAAGGAGAGGAAAAGAGAATAGTAAAAGTCCTTAAAGAAAGAAGGACAAGAAACAAAAAAGAAAGGGAATACCTTGTAAGGTATAGAAATTCAACTCAAGAAGATGAATGGCTACTTGAGAAAGATATAACAAATGCTGATAAATTACTAAGAAGGTTCAGACATGAAAGAAAACCTGAAAAATAAAAAGTTAAGCATTATTGAGCTTCAAGACTAACAAAAGTCTATTGAAGAGGTAGGACAGTGGATGATACCCTAATCACATATATCAGATTGTGGTACAATCTTTTTTGGTGGTAGGGAATGTGAGCCTTTGAGATATGACCACATACCCAATAAGGTCACAAAAAATACTCAGAATAATTATAACTTTAATATAATTATATTAAAATTAATTAGAATAATTATACACTAAAAATAATTACTCAAATATACAAAAAATACCATAAATTGGTACTAAAATTGGTTTAACTTAAAAACCAATGAATGAACATGTGAAATAAATTATACCATTGGATTCCCCATGGAAAAATACACATATACCATTTTTATGGCATATCTGTAAAGCCAATATTTAAGGAATTATAAGGTACAATACCTTATAAAAACCATAAAACTTATTTATCTCAGAAACTAATGAAACAACATGTGAAATAAATTGTACCAGTGGATTCCCCACAAAAGTCCACATATAAAACAATTAATAAGCTAATTTCCAATGTTAATACTTAAGGAATTATCCTGAATATATGCACTTTTTTGGTCAACGCATATATTCAAGGATCATAGCTAATATCTTCTAAACTATACATGATAGAATGATGAACCAAAAATAAAGTTACCACGTAATTACTGTAAGAACACAGATATGAACTTTATCTTACAAATTATAAACAAGGTTAAAACCTATGATGAATTATTGATAAAAATCAACAGAGCTGTTGAGCACTTTGTTGTGAAAGTGTTCCAAACTTAGAAAAAAGTACACAGTTAGATTCTCCTAGTTCATTCGTGAAGAATGATGTAATTTTTATTATTAAATTCAGGGTATAACCCCCTGAAATCAAGGTTTGAAGTTTAAAATATTGAGTTTCGACAGAAAAGATGAGTTACAAGAAAAATCATCAAAATTAGAGTTTTGATGATGTAATGAAAAGCTCTTGGAAGCATAATAAGGTTATGTCAGGCTATCAGAATTCACTCTCTGAATTGCTGTAGCGTGAAAACCTTAAAAGTTATTGAGGATCAAAGTTTGAGCTTAAATTGAGCTGTTATGATCACATACTGTAACCTTAAATTAAGTTTAACAGTCTTAATAGTGATAAAATTGGTGAATACTATTAGTTTATGATTAAAACTAATAAAATCCACGAAATTTGGGGTTCTGCCAAGCCTCTGATGTCATCACACTTAGAGTTATAGTGATAACTCTAAATAATGGTGTAATAATGATGTAATATGGTTTGATCATGATGTAATCACCCTCAAACCTTAAAATATTGATCAATTCCAGTGGATATGATCAGTACACGTCTACTAGAAGCCTGTTGGACTCTAGGAGGGAGGTATTTACTATAAATAGAGCTCTTTTTACTCTGTTTTCCCCTCAGACGCATCAAAAACATTAAATCAATTAAATCAAAGGTAATTTCTTTATTCTTTATATATAAAACTGTTATATTATTAAATACCAAAGACCACCTTGCTATAATCATCTATTTTGACGTGATTAAATCATTTATTTAATTGTTTTTGTTAAAAATCTCTCTAATAACTCATTTCCACGTAAAAATCCAGATTAATTTGTAATTTTCTTTATTTTTATTGTAAATACAATTTGGAAAAGTTGTATTTATAT
Source organism: Austropuccinia psidii (assembly GCA_023105745.1). Taxonomy (NCBI): domain Eukaryota; kingdom Fungi; phylum Basidiomycota; class Pucciniomycetes; order Pucciniales; family Sphaerophragmiaceae; genus Austropuccinia; species Austropuccinia psidii. Next base: position 29,137,547 of record JALGQZ010000007.1, on the reverse strand, counting down.
TTTTTGGCGTAAAATACTTCAAAATTATTATATTAAGTGTTAAAAGTAGGTTATTTTCTCTTATTATAATAATTTCTCTATTATTACTCTCTTAATAATTCTTTAATTAATATAAATAGTATTTATATTAATTCATAACTTTAATATTAGTAATATTATAGTTATTAATTGTTTTTTATTAATAAAAAACAATTTTTTACGCCTTTATTATTTGTTGGTAACAATAATAAAGAGCTTTTTAATATATTAATTATTTTATATTAATATATTATTTATAATATTATAATTTCATATAATATTAATTATATTATTATATTTATTTAATAATATAATATTTTTACGCCATAATAATAATATTTCTTTATTATTATTATTATTTTAATCTTATTTATTTCAATTATAAGGACATTCAGAGTGCAATAAGTAATAAATTAGTAATTTTTACTTATTGTTCCATAGTCAAACCTTACACAATTAAAGATTCCAACCACCATTTTTAAATCATTTTAATCCTTTTAACCACGTGAAAAAATCATTATAATCATTGTTTGTAACTCTTATAATCATTTTTACCCCTGAACCACCCCAAAAGTGAATTAAAGCATCTTTCATCACTGTAAACTTTGTCACTTTGTTTCCAAATTCACTCTGGTCACTTTTGGGCGTGTTTTCTCTTTAATATTCTTTTTAAAGACTTTGTTCTTTAATTAATTGCTTGCAGTTCTTTGCTCAATTAATTCCAATTGAAATTGCTCTTGAAGAAATTTCTTTTGTAGCCTTATAATATCTCTTGTAGAGTATTTTTTGGATAAATTTTTATTGTTGGTAAAACAATAAATTTTTATAATATTATTGTTTTATACTAATAAAGTTATAAACAATAAATTTGGCGTGTTTTCTCTTAAAAATGTTATATCTTACTATTTTTAATTGAATTTTACCTTATACAAATTTTGAGGACAGGAAAAGTACTTGATTTTTAATCAAAGTTTCATCTCCACACCTTACAGGCAGAATTTTCAAGTGTATTGGGTAATGCCCATCTACTTAAGCCATCAGCATTCCTGTGAATATTTCCAGCTTTATGTACTATGGTCATATTGCCTCTATACTCCTGTATAGCAATCTGCCATCTTAACATGTGTCTGTTTGGAGTTTTCATGTTAAGAAGTGACTTTACTGCGTTACAATCAGTAATTACTTCAAACACATTACCATCAAGATAGTAATGAAGTTTTTCTAGAGCCCAAACAAGGCAAAGGCACTCCATTTGGCTAGCTCCATATCTGGCCTCAGTAGGTTTAATTTGTCTTGAAATAAAACAAATTGGACCTTCATAAGGCTTGTCATTGACAATTTGAACTTGATGAAGAGCAGCTCCTAGACCCTCACCACATGCATCAATATACAGCTTGAAAGGAAGTTTCCAGTCTGGCATCAGTAATAATGGTGCATTGGTCAAGGCATACTTGATTTTATCATATGCTTGAATTATCTCCTGAGTCATTTCAAAAACAGTTTGTTGATCACAAATTCTGTATAATGATCTAGCATGGATTGCAAAATCTTTAAGGTGTTGCCTGTAATAACTGGCAAAACCTAAGAAAGACATCATTTCTTTTTTGTTCTGGGGCATCTGTTTCAGTAAAATTGCAGCCACTTTTTTCTCATCAACACCAAGGCTTAGTCCTGAGACTACATGTCCTAGAGCTTGTAACTCATGAAACCCAAAATTACATTTTTTAAGAGAAATTTTCATCTTCACTTGTAGAATTTTCTTAAGTACTAATGAAAGTCTCTCTAAATGTAATTGCCAGGTTTCTGAACAAATGATAATGTAATCAATATAAATGATTAACCATCCCTCTGATAATTCATGTGGGAAGATAGTATTCATCATTCTTTGGTAATGAGAGGGTGCATTTTTAATACAAAAAGGCATCCTCAAATATTCATAAATACCACAATGAGAAATTATTCTCAATAATTTCCTATCATGAGGTGTCAAAACATTCTGGTGAAAGCCTTTTAGAGCATCCATGGAAGTGATGAATCTTGCTTTGGATAATTAAGTCAAAGTCTCATGAATTCTAGGCATTGGATACCTGTCTGGGATAGTATAGGTATTCAGTGCTCTAAAATCACCAACCATCCTTGACTTATCATAATGCCAAGTAATGATTACTGGGTTTGTGACTTCTACCTCCTCATTTTGTCCAACTTTTCTAAGAACTCCCAGTTTCATTAGTTCATTAATATGATTTTCTAATGCTTCTCTAGCCCTAGGGCTAGCTGGGTAAGCTGGTCTTCTTAATAGTGGCGGATAACGCCTTTCCACATTAATCATAATGTCCACCTCTTGGCCTTTTATAGCCCCAAGTGGTTCATTATCTGAAGCAAAGGCTTCCCTGTATTGAAATAAAATTTCAATAAGCTCTTCCTTCATTTCCAGTGTTAACTCAGGACTAATTTGTGCTTCAATTAATTGATTTGATACAAATTTTTCCTTAGTAACATTTTTTGCTTGTTTAATGACAGAAATTTCTCTTTTTTCTAGAGGAAAAGCAAATTTCTGTCTTTTATTTTCCCCCATAGTGAAATACCTGTCTTTATGATTATTAATATCAATACCATAAATATTTAGATAATCATTCCCAAGTATAAAGTGTTGTGAAGTACAATTATTCATAACAACAATTTCAACTTTCAGTCTTATACTTCCTGCAGGATGAGGAAATATGATTGCTGCTTCAAATATACCCAAGGGGTGCATATTTTGGCTAGCACTGCTGAATGTTATACCTTCAATTGGCATTAATTTGTCTTGCCAATTGGTATAAATTTTGTCAAGATAATCCTTTCCAACACAAGTGCAAAAAGCACCTGAGTCAAGATGTATCCCGGCTTCTGTGTTATTTATCACAATATTAGTGATACAAGATGACCCAGCTGTATAACCTTTACCTCTGGCAGGTTTGGTTTTTTGCATCTTGGCATCTTGCACATGTATGAGATCTATACATTCATCACTATACTGTGGTAAGTGAGTATGTACCTCAGTGACCTCAAAAGAGACATTAATGTTCTCTATACTAAGTTCTTCTGAAGGCTCAGAATCACTTTCATGTAAAGATACATCAGTTTCTTTTGTGTCTTCCACTTTTTCAACATTTATCTCATTGACTCTTGTCTTTTTTGGACAAGTGTTTGGCAAATGAGACATTTCAAAGGAGGTCTGTCATGTGGTTTATTTGGCTTTGAAATTGGTTTCCCACTAGTCTTGTTGTCTATTGGGGTTTTGGACCAATTTCTTCCAATTTTTTTTCTAGTAGTGATGTCCTCCATAGCATTGATATAATCTTCTGTAGAGAAAGGCTCAATACATCTGCTTCTTATAGCATACTCAAGGTCATCACCACATTTTCTTAATATCCTTTTATGTACCATTGTTTCAGACATATCAGGATGAAGGGCAGTTAACCTGTCCTTCTGTTTAAGAAACCAAGTCATGGGCCTGTCCCTCTCAATATTAAAAATGGCTTCTTCAAAAGAATTTTCCATTCTAAAGCTCCAGGAATCATTTTCCCATTTGGAAATAATTTGTTCTTTCCACCAAGGCCAAGAATATTTACCATGGTCTTGTCTCATTTTATAATACCATTTCTTTGCTGATTTGTTAAATAATGAGTGTAATCTGGCACTTATGTATTCATCTGGTATGTTAAAGTCTTCTTTGAACATATCAATTTTTTTCATAAATTCCATATGATTATATTCTCCTTCACCACTGAAGGTTGGCCATTCCTCTAATCTTGGAATGTCCTTAAAATTGCAAGCAGTTTCCACATCATGACTTGAAATTGTATGATTTAAATCATTATTCAAGTTAAGAACATTTCTGTCAAGCAATGGTGTGGATTGCCTTGGCAATTCATTTTTTAGTGATATATTATTAATACTTGATTGAATGTCTTCTTTCAATTCAAGTCTTGCTTTATCACTTTTTTCCAATTGTTCTTGAAAAAGAGCTGCATTGTGACCAGTAGAATTTTCCAAATTTTGAACTTGAATTTTCAATTCTCTTAACTGTCCAGTTATAAAAGAAATTGAGTTCTCATCTGGGTGATTGAGTAAGGTAACTTTAGACTCAAGTCCTTCACAAATTTGCGTCAAAGACACAATATTGTCTTTATTAACATTTTCAAGGCCAATAATAGTCTTTTGTTGTTATTTCACTTTTAATATCTCATTACCCAACTTCAGTTGGACATAATCAAATGCTTCAAATTTTGCCATAATTTCTTTATTACAAGATTCAAAGTGAGTTACAAGTTTTACAAGATCTATTTCTTTGGGAAAGATTGATTCAATCTTTCCTCCTCCTTGTTTTTGAGTTCCATCAAGATTCTTGCAATATTGAACACATTGTCCATGGCTGTCTTTTCCTTCTTTGGGATTCTGTAATTCTGAGGGTAAGGCTTGTTCCACTTGGGCTTTGCCTTTTTCTTGCCCTTCTGGTTGGTTTTTGGGGCTTCCTTGGGCTTTTTTGGCACTTGTTGAGGCGGATTTTTGCTGGTGGATGCTTGAGGAGCTTCCACTGGGCTGGTTTCCTTGCCTTGGGCCAACTTCTTCTTCTGATCCTCTGATAACATGCTTTGGTTTTTCAACCAAGCTTTTATCTGTTGGACTTGTCCTTTGACAGACATGGGTGTCCAACCCATCAGAAGGTCTTCTGTCTTTTCTGGTCCCATGAACTTCTTCACTTGAAGATAAGAGTTCATGGTGCCTATCCAAAGACTTGGGAGAAGTTCCCACTCTTGTTGTTTTGACGCCAAGAACCAGTTCTTCCATTGAGATTGATAAATCTCCGCGGTTGCTTGTTGGAAATGGTTCAGGTCTAACAGCAATAGCAGTTATGTCAGCTTCTGGACTCTCAATAAGAGGTTCAAAGGTGCTGGCTAACCTTTGGGAACTGGTGGATTCTGGCATCCTCCATTTGAGCCTCTCCTCTGGGAAGACATTCTTGCCTTTTGGATTTGTGGCTGGAATGTCCTGGTCCAGATCCATTTGATTGGATGGAGTAGTTGCTTCCACTTCTAGTAGGAGTCATTTCATGTCAATTTTAATAAAAAATAGAGTAAAATTGAATTCAATTCACCTGCAGGACCTTTAAAGGGCTCTTTGGTTATCAAACCCCTTGGTGCTGGACTGGTTTAAATTTCAATACTGGACTCTGAGGTTTCAGAGTCTGAAGAATTTTCTCTGATGGAAGACACTAGAGAAAATTAAAAATATAAGTTATTTTATCAAATAATAAAAATAACTTATAAACTCAACTTATTAAATAAAGTTGTTTTAAGGTAATTTATGGCAAATTACGTCAAAAATAAAGAAAAATGTCTAAGATAAAGAAAAATGTTTTTTAGTAAAGATTTTTTATTTGATTTATTATTTTCTTTAAAGAAATAATAATTATGCAATTAACAAGTTAATTAATCAAAATAGTATTATTATTCACTTTATACTAGAATAACTCAAAGAATAAATTTCAAGTCTGTGATGTGAAAAAGCCACTAGTTAGATGAAAGAAATTTATTCCAAGTCACTCAATAGTATATTGTTTCAAACAATATTCTTAAGAAGAAAATAACTTTATTAATATTATAAAGATTATTTATAAGGGATAAGTCCCAAAAAAAGCCAATATTAGGATAAATATGGCAATTTTACGTCAAAACGCAGTAAAATAAGGTCTAGAATATGATTTATGTCCCAAAAATTGGTTTAAAATCATGGCCAGGCCCCCAAATGTAAGTTTTGTCTATGAGACTCTTCATGAAAGTAACAAAATCAAGAGTACTATGACTGTCCTCAATAGAAATATATAATATAATAAAATATTATAACCACAAATTTAAATATAATTATTAAAAATAATTATATAAAAAAAATAAATTTAATTATTATTATAAAAATATAATAATTATAATAAATTATAATTATTCTATTATTGTTATAGTCACGACAGTTATAACAATAAGAATTGTAAAGCTCTTAATGAGACAATTACATGTGGAAATATGAATATTAACCACTTATAAATAATATAAATATTATTTATAAAAGAATTATAACACACACCGTGCAGAAATAATTCTTATAGAATAAAATTCTATATAAAAAAACTAATACTAGATAAAAAAATATAGAACTTTAGAGAAAACTTACTTATAATATTTATTTAATACAACAAGTTAAACAACAACAGTTATTATATTAAATAATAATTATAAGTTGAAACACGTCTAAAATCAATAATTTTAAGGATAAAACAACTTTTTATGATAAAATTTAAGATTAAAGAGTTTTTAAGAGGAATTTGTGGATTTTAAAAGATATTTAAGATGAAAATTTTATAATATAAAATATATTATTGATGATTACAACAATAATCTGAATTCTATGATTTCAATTCTTTAATTCACAATTAATAAAGAATAAAATAACTTAAGAATTACTTTCATAATAATATTTTATAAATAATAAAACTTTACCTGTTTAAATGTCTAATATGATTGGATTGATAATGATTGATGGACAAAAACAGTGATGAAAAGACTCTTTTTATGTCTTCAGAGCAGCTATCATGATTCATAATGAATATAGAGGGCGTGCTGAGATCAGAACTGAAAAACTTTACTTAAAAACAAAGTTCTTAACTTAAGGAAACTTGTTTTTAATTCCAATTTAAAGTTACCAGTGTTATTCTTAACTCCATGTAACTTTAATCCTCATTTAAACTAATTATTTTAAGTTTTGAATATAAATAAATTTATTTATATTAAAGTTCATCACATGAACAACTTAAATATATAGTTTCAAGCAGATATCTCTTAAACTCAATTTTTAATTAATTTTTAAAGAAATCATAATTTTCTTGCAGCTTAATTAAAAGAGTAAATTTCCAGGCTAATTAGCCAGGAAATTTATTTACAAAAGATAGTTAAAATTTAATTTATATATAGATAACATTAAAATCTAAGCTGTGTGAAATTTTCAAGCAAATCCATTAAGATTTGGACTTTTAATGAATTTTTGAAGTTCTTGCTATTTTTCCACGTAAAATAGCAAAACACACCAAACCTTAGCTTTTGATAAGGTTTTGATGCTTGTAACTTCAAAGTTTTAAGCTTATTTAAGGTTTTTAAGCTTTATTGAGCTTTGACAGTTCTTAGAACCTTGATTTCAAGCCTGCATATTGGGATTTACCCTTTGGCAGCTTGAAATTCCTGTCCAAATTGGGATAAAACCAGTTTAAACCTTAAGGTTGGATCAAAGTCTAATCTTGAAGCTTAAATAAGGTTGAAAATCCTCCAATACAGGTGGACAACCTTAATTGAATCATTGCAGATCCAAAAAGCTGGGTACCCCAGCTCTATTTGGTCTTTTTCCTTTGTCCCACCTTTTTGCGTGGATTTTGCCCTTTTAGTTATTTAAAGCCATACCATGGTTTTAAACCCTTTTAAGTTGAGCTCACACAGGATTTACATTCTGTATGGCAGATGCTTAGCCAATTCAGTAAATATACACCACACCTCAATTTTAACTAAAGTTTTGGTAAGTTTGCATTAACCTTATGCAACTTTAAATTTAAGCTTATTTAAGCTTAAGTTTAAGAATTTTAAAAAAATGTTAGAAAAGTTACATTAGTACTGTGAGATTCTTAAATCTTCTAATAACACAAGAAATAAGTGTTTTTGGGTATAACACCTTATGGATCTACCCTAGGTTATTTTTTGGTGTAGAATCCAAAAATGACATAATGTTTATAACTTTGTTTATCCAAAATAAAGTTATACTTATTTTTTGTTATTTTTTATTTTAATTTCAACTAAAAAGTCTGTTTAAGACAAAATTAGCTGTTTATAAAATCATTTTTGGCCTTATAGGTATGTTATACATATCTCACAGGCTCACAGTATCTGAGTGGGTCTGATTTGATTTCAAGGAGACAAACCAATTACAGCCGTAATTGGTTTGCATATGGTACAAATTATGTCCGGCGGTCATAGTTTGACCACCTGTGGATGATTACAGCCAAAGCTGTATTGTTCCTTGTAAGGTGTGGATATGAAACTTTGATTAAAAATCAAGTACTTTTCCTGTCCTCAAAATTTGTATAAGGTAAAATTCAGTTAAAAATAGTATGAAATATTATTTTTAAGAGAAAACACGCCAATTTTATTGTTTATAACTTTATTAGTATAAAACAATAATATAAAAATTTATTGTTTTACCAACAATAAAGATTTATCCAAAAAAATACTCTACAAGAGATATTTTAAGGCTACAAAAGAAATTTCTTCAAGAGCAATTTCAATTGGAATTAATTGAGCAAAGAACTGCAAGCAATTAATTAAAGAACAAGGTCTTTAAAAAGAATATTAAAGAGAAAACACGCTCAAAAGTGACCAGAGTGAATTTGGAAACAAAGTGACAAAGTTTACAGTGATGAAAGATGCTTTAATTCACTTTTGGGGTGGTTCAGAGTTAAAAATGATTATAAGAGTTACAAACAATGATTATAATGATTTTTTCACGTGGTTAAAAGGTTCAAAATGATTTAAAAAGGGTGGTTAAAATCTTTTATTGATTGGTTTAACAGTTTTAAACTAATTAATAAAAGGAAAAGATTCTAACATGAAGAGAAAAGTGGGGCAAAGAAGACATTCTTTTATAGCCACCAATTCTCTTGCTCCAAAAGTAAATTTTACTCTTGTCAGTCGTGAAAAACAGTCTGACAACAGAAAAGCCAATTATGGCATCATTGAACCCTGGTTTAGACCAAAAAAGGCTGGTTTAGGCCATTTTTAGCCATTTTTAGCCATTTTAGACCCTTAAATCAGCCATTACTATAGCAATACCAGGCCTAGAGCCTTCAAAACACGTCAGAATGTGTGTCAGAGGCGTAGAAACCAGTTAAAACTGTTTTTATTATGATTGTTTTACCTTAAGGGTAGTTTTACCCTCTTGGCAACAGCTAAAACTACCCCAGTTGGTATCAAAACCTCATCATCAATTGAGTCCACAGACCCTGTAACTCAATTCCAGGCCAAAAGTGATGAACCTTTGCGTGAATTTTGACATCCCACGCCTGTCAGCAAAGATTTTGGGGGTCTAGCTCCCCCTTAGAGCTGGAGTTCCTTTTCCCCCCCAAATTTAATCTTTCCAATTTATTTTTCCTTTAATTCCTCATCATGTATTATACTTATAATTTACACATGTAATTCAATTCAATTGTACAGTACAATACAGTAATAATTGACACCTCATATGTAAATCAAAGTTCACTTATGTAATACACGCGCACATTTTGACATTTCAATTGAATTCAATTGAAAATACTTTAATTCCTCATAACTTCTAAACTAAACACAACACCTCAATTTTAACACAAAAATTGATGGTTAACACCACATGTGGTGTGAATTAAATTAAGGTTTTGAGGATTTTCAACTTTTGTATTGAAAATACAAAAAACTTAATTTAAGCTTATTTAGAGTTGAGTTACAAAAATTTAACTCAGAGGTGACCCCACCTGATTTTTTATGAGGAATCCAATGGTGAAATAAAATTTATATGTTTATTTATTGGATAAAAAGTTATAATAAATTTTATTTAACTTTTTTCCAAATTTATTTATTTTTTTCACAATTTTGTTAAAATTTCATTTTTACTTAAATTTTTCAAGTATAAATGTAATTTTATATTTACAAAATTTAAAGTAATTTTATTTTTAAATTATAATTAATTTTTTATTTTTAATATAATTTTATATTTATATTTTTTATTTTTATTTTAATAATATAAATAAATTTATTTTATTAATATGTTATTTTTTATATTTGTGGTCTTTTGGGTATATGAAATTACCTCTAAGGCTCACATTCCCTCCCCCTAAAAAAGAATATTACTTTGTAATATTGGTGTTTCTAGTGTGTCTGAATCTCCTCAGGAGTTTGGTGGCTTCTGGTATATCTTTCTCTTCTAACCATTCATCTTCACAAGTTGGGTCACTGTACCTAACAAGGTATTCCCTTACTTTCTTGGTTCTTAATTTCCTTTCTTTAAGAACTTTGGTTATTTTCTTAGTACCAGATGTCTCAATAGGAGGTATAACTTGGGGAATCTTATTCCTCAAGGGAAATTTCTCAGCATCACTAGATTTGTATGGCTTTATCAAGCTTACTGGAAATGTAGGGTGCTTATTGCTAAGTTCTTCAGATAACTCTACTTCAACAGCATTTTCTCCATGGAGGGCCTTAATCACAAAAGGTCCTGCAAAGGAGTCTTTTAACTTTTTACATCCTTTGATGTTATTGAAGTTAGTGGTGGATACAAGAACTAGGTCCCCCACTTTGAAATCTGGAGTTGCATGAGATTTATCCCATTTGTCTTTAGCATATGCAAAAGAGTCCTCCATGCATCTCACTGCATGCTTTCTAGCTTTGTCTAGCATTCCTTTGAAGCTAGCAGCTGTGGGATGTATTTCAATTAAGTCTTTCCTCAAGGAATCTTGGGGTAACTTGGGGTTCCATCCTTTTTCTAAAATAGCAGGAGTCTGATTGGTACTGGAATGGATTGATGTTTTATATGCTAATTCCAGTGCTGGTAACAGAGTACACCAATCATGGGTAAATCCATCACAATCTTTGAATTCAAGGCCATATGCACAAAATCTTCTCACCATGTCCTCTAAGGTTTGGATCATTCTTTCAGCCAGACCATCAGTTTGTGGGTGGTAGGCTGTAGAGAAAGACAGTTTTGTGCCAAATAATTGGTGAAGATTTGTCCATAGAGCTGAAGTGAATTTGGGATCTCTATCACTGATGATATTTGTAAATATCCCAGTCCATGACACTACTCTATTCCATATCAGAAGAGCTGTATCCATGGCTGTATCATCTTTGTGACATGGTAAAAAGATTGGAGTTTTACTGAATCTGTCCACAATTACTAGGCAAGCATTATAGCTCCTGTCACCTCCTGGTGGTAGGCCAGTTACCCAATCCATATGGACAATTTCCCAAGGTCTGTTTGGTTCTTGGATTTTCATCATATTTCCAAGTCTTTTTCCAGTGGATTTATTTGCCTTTTGGCATCTGTCACAGGTTTTGCAATATTCTGCAACATCTTTTTGCCACATTGGCCACCATATGCAGGTCTTTACTTTCTCTCTTGTTCTGTCCTCAGAAAGATGTCCTGAAAAGGGACTATCATGGCATTCTTTTAGTACAAGATTGATTAATGACCTGTCTACAACTGTCATGACACATGTGTGCTTGGTTCTGTGGTAAATTATACCATCCAGTAGGTGAAATCTCCCTTCATTATAAGATTTTCTCCATACTTCATCCAAGGCATGTATTAGAGAGTTGTCTTTACAGTCTTTGTTAAGTAATTGGCATAAGATGCTACAATTCTTATCTTGAGTGTAACTATTTCTGACTTCTTCAAAGAAGGTGGTGTTTAAGTCTGTAACACTTATTCCTTCTATTGGAATTTGTGGTGAAGCTTCTTCTGGAACATAAGCAGGATTATCAATGTTATTTGGTAATGGCCATCTGCTTAGTCCATCTGCATTCTTATGAATATTCCCATCCTTATGAACAATAGTCATATTGCCTCTGTATTCTTGTATGGCTATTTGCCATCTGAGCATGTGTCTGTTAGGTGTTTTCATGTTCAAAAGTGATTTCACAGCTGTACAATCTGTTATTACTTCAAAAACACATCCCTCTAAGAAATAGTTCAATTTCTCTAAGGCCCAGACAAGGCATAGACATTCCATTTGACTTGCTCCATATCTGGCTTCAGTTGGTTTGATTTGCCTGGATATGAAACATATTGGTCCTTCTACAGGTTTGTCATTTATGATCTGAACTTGGTGAAGTGCAGCACCTAGTCCATCCCCTGATGCATCAATATACAGTTTGAAAGGCAATTTAAAGTCTGGCATCAGTAAGAGTGGAGCAGTGGTCAATGCTTCTCTTAGAGACTCAAAAGCTTTGACTCTGTCAACAGTCATCTCAAATACTGTGTCTTTGTCACACAACTTATAAAGTGGTCTTGCTATGGATGCAAAGTCTTTAATGTGTTGCCTGTAATATCCTGCAAAACCTAAGAATGACTGAATTTCCTTCTTATTCTGAGGCATGGGTTTTAACAATACTGCTGCAACTTTGTTTTTATCAATTCCAAGGGACAAACCAGATACAACATGTCCTAGTGCCTTAAGTTCTTTAAATCCAAAATGACATTTCTTCAAGGAGATTTTCATGTTTACTGATTGGATTTTTGTCAAAACTCTTGATAATCTGTACATGTGCTCCTCCCAAGTCTTTGAACAGATAAAAATGTCATCAATGTAAATGATTAACCATCCCTCTGAGAGTTCTTCAGGGAAGATTTCATTCATCATTCTTTGGAAGTGTGAAGGTGCATTTTTGATACCAAAGGGCATCCTTAAGTATTCATACACTCCACAATGAACAATAATTCTCAAGTATTTTCTTGCTCTTGGTGTTACTACATTTTGATGGGATCCTTTAAGGGCATCCATAGTGGTTATATACACTGCTTGAGATATTTGAGTAAGGGCAATTTGGATTTTTGGTATTGGGTATCTGTCTGGAACAGTGTAAGTGTTCAGAGCTCTAAAGTCCCCAACCATTCTGGATTTTCCATTATGCCACGCCACTATGACTGGTGTAGTTATTTCTACTTCCTCATTGTGGCCTACTTTTCTTATTACACCAAGGTCTAGAAGTTCTTTGATATGAATTTCTAGAGCTTCTCTTGATTTTGGACTTGCTGGATAAGCAGGTCTTCTTAAGAGTGGTGGATAAGGTCTCTCAATGTTAAGAATGATGTCAACTTCATGACCAATAATTGCTCCCAGGGGTTCTTTGTCTGTAGCAAATGCTCCTCTGTGGTCATACAAAAGGGAAGAAAGTTCATTTTCTTGCTTATCAGTCAGATGAAGGCTTATTTCAGCCTCATTTAACTGTTCAGACTTGAATTTCTCTAACTCTAAGTTGACTGGTGATACTTTGTTTACTGTAATTTGTCTTTTAAAGGGTAAAAAGGCAAATTTCTGGCGCTTATTGTCTCCAATTGTAAAGTATCTGTCTTTGTTATTATGTAAATCTATCCCATACATGATTAAATAGTCATTTCCCAATATAAAATGGGTACTAGAGCAATTTTCCATAACAACAAATTCAACTGTGATCCTTAAATTCCCATTTATGTGTGGGAATATGACATTGGTCTCAAAGATTCCTAATGCTTTCATTGGGTTACTTGCACTGTTGAATTTTATACCATCAATTGGTAACAATTGGTCTTCAAAATTTGGTACACAAGTCTTAAGAAAAGATTTTCCAACACAAGAGCAGAAGGCTCCTGGGTCAAGCAAAAGTTTGGTGGGTTTGTTGTCAATCACCACTTCTGTTATACAGGAGTTACCAGCTGTATAACCTTTTCCTCTGTTTGGTTTTGTCTTCATAAGTTGTGCATCTTGAACTTTTGATAAATCAACTTGACCATTGCTCAATTGTGGTAAGTGGGAATAAGATTCCATGATGTCAAAAGTGGCATTGATATTTTCTATATCTTTTGAAGATTCAGAGAATATGGATGACTTATCATCTGAATTGTCTTCAATTATGTCTTCTTTTTCAACATCTGGTTCTTTTTCAATGTCAATTTCATTGATTTTCCCCCTTTTTGGACATGTATTGGCTAAATGGGTGGTGCTTTGGCAAATATGGCATTTTCTGACTGTATCTGCAGATTTATATTTAATATTACTAGAATTTCCTTTGGGGTTTTTGTCCACAGAATCTTTCCAAGGTGTATTAAACCTTGTTTTAAGATTCACCCTACTAGAACCAATTTTGGTTCTGGTGGTTACTTCTTCTAGTATATTGATAATATCCTCTGCTGAAGATTGTTCAGTAGTCCTGCTTTTGACAGCATGCTCTAAGTCACCTCCACATTGTCTCAGAATTTTTCTATGGATCATAAATTCTGACATGTCAGGATATAATGCTGTTAATCTGTCCTTTTGTTGGCAAAACCATGGTAAAGCTTTGTCTTTATCAGCATTAAATTTGGCAGATTCAAAGGCTGTTTCAACTTTAAACCTCCAAGCATCATTTGCCCATTTGTTGATGATTTGGGTTTTCCACCAAGTCCAACTCTGGTGTCCATGTGCTTGTCTTATTTTGATGTACCATCTGTGAGCTGATCTGGTAAACAAGGTGTTAAACCTGGCTGTTACCAATCTGTCTGGTAATTCAAAATCCTCTTTGATCATGTCAATACCTCTAATGAATTCCATATGGTCATACTCTCCTTCACCACTGAAGTGAGGCCATTCTTTAAGTTTTGGAACTTCTTTCAAGAGTGCTTGGCCCATTGATGGTTCCAAGTTATGAAAAGAAGTGGATAATTCATTTTTTAATTGTGAATTATCAGGATCCAATACTTGTGGATTTGAAATTCTTGTGCCCTCATTTTGATTTAGAGGTGTAGACATTCTTGGTAAGGTGTTCAGTAATTGTTCAATGTCATTCATTTTACTGTTGCTACACCTTTGGGAATTTCTGTATTCATGTTGGAAGCTTTGTATTAAATTTATTACTTCAATTTTATACATGTCTTCTTTATGTGTAAGTTCTTGCCATAACTCTGTCTGTCTTGTATTATCAGCAGTGACTTGATTCAATTTCATTGATAATTTTGATACTTCTTCTTGTGAAGCATCAAAACACTTTTTCAAGGCAATGGTATATGTCTTTACTTCAGTAAATGAATTTGAAATGTCATCAAGGACTTTCTTGTTATCTGTCTTGATAATATTTATGGCTTGTTTAATTCTTGTTTCAATTATGTCATCAATATTGAATTTAGAATATTTATCTGTTAATTCTTTAATAATGGCAGATTGTTCATTTATTTTATTGTTAGAAGAATTATCATTATTGGAATTTTTAATTGTTCTCAAAACTTTTTCAAAACACATAAGTGTTTCATTAATTTGGCACAGACTCAGGTTGTTTGTTTTAATGTTGTTACAAATGGTGTCATTTTTATCAGAAAGATGTTTTTTCACGTCATTTATAGCATTATACAACTCTGGGATGGAATCAAGTATGTCAGAAATCATTTCTGGAACCTTAATCTGGCTTCCTCCTTCTTCTGTAATTCCATCATGGTTCTGGCCATCTGAAATACATTTTCCATGGCATCCTGCTGAATCTTTGGGATTCTGTAGCCCTGGCTGTAAGGTTTTGGGGCTGGTGCCTTCCCTTTGCCCTTGTTTGGAGTTTGTGGCTGCTTTTTCACGTTGGAATTGCTGCTGCTGGCCACTGGGGCTGTTTTTGGCACTGGTTTGGCTGGTGGAGGGTTGTTTTTCCTCCATTCTAGTGTCAAAAGCATCATGTTTTTCTTCTCCATCAATGGATGCCATCCATTGAGCAATTTGCAAGTGTTGGGATGGCCCAAGAATTTTCTTACTGTCAGGTAAGAATTCATGCAATTCTTCCACAGGTCTGCAAGGATCTGGTACTCCTTGAATTGGAGTGCATTGTTGTATGCACTGTGGCTGGCTTTGTATAAGTCCACAGAGGCTTGTTGTGGCGGTGTCAGCTCTTTTTGAAGGTAAAATGGTATTATCAGCTTCAGAATGACCCATTTTAGTTGTTTGGAAGTCATCAACTGACCCTTTTCTTTCTGTACCTGGTTGGCCTCTGCCATAATCACGTCTATTACCTTTTTGGGAGCTGCTTGAGGGGTTGTAGCTGGCTCTTGATCTGGTTGAAGGCATAATTATGGTTAAAAAAGGCTTAAAATAGTATTTTTACGTCAAAAAACTTACTATTGGCCAAATTCTTAGCCTTCTGAAGAGTATTACTTATGTCCAAGTTAATTAATTCAGAAGATATTGGTTCAGGCTGGTTATTTTGAGTCACAATAACAGTACTATTATGATCAGAATTAACAGTACTGGCAGGGATAATGCTGGTTACTGTTGAGGCTGTTTCAATGTTTTCTTGTCTTACCACGTTGTCAGACACTAAAATTAATGAAAAAGCCAATTAATTAAGTAAAAAAAGGTTATTTCAAAAAAAGAAATAAAAATATAAGCCTCACTTATAATATGAAAAAAAGTTATTTTTTATGGATTTTTTGAATTATAAGTATTTTTTATATGTTTTTAAATTTTTCAATATAAGAAAAAAGATTCAAAAAGAGTAAAAAAATATGTCACAGGTAAAATATCACGGCTGGGCCCCCAAATGTAAGGTGTGGATATGAAACTTTGATTAAAAATCAAGTACTTTTCCTGTCCTCAAAATTTGTATAAGGTAAAATTCAGTTAAAAATAGTATAAAATATTATTTTTAAGAGAAAACACGCCAATTTTATTGTTTATAACTTTATTAGTATAAAACAATAATATAAAAATTTATTGTTTTACCAAGAATAAAGATTTATCCAAAAAAATACTCTACAAGAGATATTTTAAGGCTACAAAAGAAATTTCTTCAAGAGCAATTTCAATTGAAATTAATTGAGCAAAGAACTGCAAGCAATTAATTAAAGAACAAGGTCTTTAAAAAGAATATTAAAGAGAAAACACGCCCAAAAGTGACCAGAGTGAATTTGGAAACAAAGTGACAAAGTTTACAGTGATGAAAGATGCTTTAATTCACTTTTGGGGTGGTTCAGAGTTAAAAATGATTATAAGAGTTACAAACAATGATTATAATGATTTTTTCACGTGGTTAAAAGGTTCAAAATGATTTAAAAAGGGTGGTTAAAATCTTTTATTGATTGGTTTAACAGTTTTAAACTAATTAATAAAAGGAAAAGATTCTAACATGAAGAGAAAAGTGGGGCAAAGAAGACATTCTTTTATAGCCACCAATTCTCTTGCTCCAAAAGTAAATTTTACTCTTGTCAGTCGTGAAAAACAGTCTGACAACAGAAAAGCCAATTATGGCATCATTGAACCCTGGTTTAGACCAAAAAAGGCTGGTTTAGGCCATTTTTAGCCATTTTTAGCCATTTTAGACCCTTAAATCAGCCATTACTATAGCAATACCAGGCCTAGAGCCTTCAAAACACGTCAGAATGTGTGTCAGAGGCGTAGAAACCAGTTAAAACTGTTTTTATTATTATTGTTTTATCTTAAGGGTAGTTTTACCCTCTTGGCAACAGCTAAAACTACCCCAGTTGGTATCAAAACCTCATCATCAATTGAGTCCACAGACCCTGTAACTCAATTCCAGGCCAAAAGTGATGAACTTTTGCGTGAATTTTGACATCCCACGCCTGTCAGCAAGGATTTTGGGGGTCTAGCTCCCCCTTAGAGCTGGAGTTCCTTTTCCCCCCCAAATTTAATCTTTCCAATTTATTTTTCCTTTAATTCCTCATCATGTATTATACTTATAATTTACACATGTAATTCAATTCAATTGTACAGTACAATACAGTAATAATTGACACCTCATATGTAAATCAAAGTTCACTTATGTAATACACGCGCACATTTTGACATTTCAATTGAATTCAATTGAAAATACTTTAATTCCTCATAACTTCTAAACTAAACACAACACCTCAATTTTAACACAAAAATTGATGGTTAACACCACATGTGGTGTGAATTAAATTAAGGTTTTGAGGATTTTCAACTTTTGTATTGAAAATACAAAAAACTTAATTTAAGCTTATTTAGAGTTGAGTTACAAAAATTTAACTCAGAGGTGACCCCACCTGATTTTTTATGAGGAATGCAATGGTGAAATAAAATTTATATGTTTATTTATTGGATAAAAAGTTATAATAAATTTTATTTAACTTTTTTCCAAATTTATTTATTTTTTTCACAATTTTGTTAAAATTTCATTTTTACTTAAATTTTTCAAGTATAAATGTAATTTTATATTTACAAAATTTAAAGTAATTTTATTTTTAAATTATAATTAATTTTTTATTTTTAATATAATTTTATATTTATATTTTTTATTTTTATTTTAATAATATAAATAAATTTATTTTATTAATATGTTATTTTTTATATTTGTGGTCTTTTGGGTATATGAAATTACCTCTAAGGCTCACATTCCTGGACCTCATTCAGATACAGCTTTTTCTGTATCTGAGTCGGTCTGATTTGATTTCAAGGAAACAAACCACTTACGGGCGTAATTGGTTTGCATATGGTACACATTATGACTGGCGGTCATAATTTTACCACCTGTGGATTATTACAGCCAAAGCTGTATTGTCTCTGGGCCTCATTCAGATAGAGTTTTTTCTGTATTGGAGTGGGTCTGATTACATTTTCAGGAGACAAACCAATTATGGCTGTATTTGGTTTGCAAGTGGTACAAATTATGACCGCCGGTCATAATTTGACCACCTGTGTATGATTACAGCCAAAGCTTTATTGTGGCTGGACCTCATTCAGATACAGTTTTGTCTGTATCTGAGTGGGTCTGATTGGATTTCAAGGAGACAAACCAATTATGGCCATAATTGGTTTGCATATGGTACAAATTATGACTGGTGGTCATAATTTGACCGCCTGTGTATGATTTCAGACAAGCTGTGTTGTGGCTGGACCTCATTCAGATACCCTTTTTATGTATCTGAGTGGGTTTGATTACATTTCCAGGAGACAAATCAATTACAGCCATAATTGGTTTGCAAGTGGTACAGATTATGACCAGCGGTCATAATTTGACCACCTGTGTATGATTACAGCCAAATCTTTATTGTGGCTGGACCTCATTCAGATACAGATTTTTCTGTATCTGAGTGGGTCTGATTGGATTTCCAGGAGACAAATCAATTACGGCCGTAATTGGTTTGCAAGTAGTACAAATTATGACTGGCAGTCATAGTTTGACCACCTGTGTATGATTACAGCCAAAGCTTTATTGTGGCTGGACCTCATTCAGATACAGTTTTTTCTGTATCTGAGTGGGTCTTATTGTATTTTAAGGAGATATAGACAAGCTTTATTGTGACTGGACCTCATTCAGATACAGTTTTTTCTGTATCTGAGTGGGTCTGATTGGATTTCAAGTAGACAAACCAATTACGGCCCTAATTGGTTTACATATGGTACAAATTATGACCAGCGGTCATAATTTGACCACCTTTGTATGATTACAGACAAGCTGTATTGTGGCTGGACCTCATTCAGATACAGTTTTTTCTGTATCTGAGTGGGTCTGATTGAATTTCAAGGAGACAACCCAATTATGGCCGTAATTGGTTTGTATATGGTACAAATTATGACCGGCGGTCATAATTTGACCACCTGTGTATGATTGCAGCCAAAGCTGTATTTTCTCTGGCCCTCATTCAGATACAGTTTTTTCTGTATCTGAGTGGGTCTGATTACATTTCCAAGAGACAAACCAATTACGGCCGTATTTCGTTTGCAAGTGGTACAAATTATGACCTGCGTTCATAATTTGACCACCTGTGTACAATTAAAGACAAGCTGTATTGTGTCTGGACCTCATTCAGATACAGTTTTCTATGTATCTGAGTGGCTCTGATTGTTCCTGGACCTCATTCAGATACTGTTTTTTCTGTATCTGAGTGGGTCTGATTACATTTCAAGGAGACAAACTAATTACGGCCATAGTTGGTTTGCAAGTGGTACAAATTATGACCGGAGGTCATAATTTGACCACATAAGTATAATTACAGCCAAAGCTGTATTGTCCCTGAGCCTCATTCAGATACAGTTTTTTCTGTATCTGAGTGGGTCTGATTACATTTCCAGGAGACAAACCAGTTACTGCCATAATTGGTTTGCAAGTGGTACAAATTATGACCAGCGGTCATAATTTGACCACCTGTGTATGATTACAGCCAAAGATGTATTCTCTCTGGGCCCCATTCAGATACAGTTTTTTCTGTATCTGAATGCGTCTGATTGGATTTCAAGGAGCCAAGTGGTATGCATTATGACCAGAAGTCATAATCTCACTCTGATGACATTCTGTGGACTCAAATTTATTGCAGTCATAATTAATTTTAATTTTGAATAAATTATTACTGGTGGGCTAAATTTCTCACCCACCTACAGGTGTGACTGTACCATCTAATCTAATCATCCATGTATTTGAAGGAGGATTTTAAAGATACGCATATCCTGACACTTAATTCTTCGCTAAATGTGTAATTGTGTTTTATGTCTAGAGGATCTGCAGCTTTCTTTCCTTTGAAACCACAAACTTCATTTCTGCTCTATTTCTATGGGCTACACCCTCACTTCATTTCATTGGTACCTGCAATATAAATAGAGCTGTTTTTCCTGTGTTTTCCCTAAGCTCCTCTGTTTTTAACTTCTGTTGGCCATTTAAATCCCTTTCCTCCCAATATAATACCCAATACTATGAATCTACCCAAACCACCTGATTCCGATGTCTCATTTGATGAAATGTTTCATAGGTTTTTTTCAATTAACACAGATTTGAATTCATCTTTATCTTCTCAAAATGAGGCACCATCTCATTCATCCATCAATTCATTGTCCACCCCAAACCAAAGTACCGAACCCCAGGAATGTTACTATATTTTTCACTACCTCAATTCTCCCAATATAGTCCCACCAGCTCCCATTAGTCATCCTCACATCTTGCCCTGCCCCCCACCAAACAACATAGATAGAACCCCCTTTCAACTTGGTAAGTTTTTTCTTCCCCACATAATCTCATCCCCAACATTTTTTAATAATATATTTCTGCAAAACTTTATTAGATATCACAAACACACCAAACATGAGTTTATGTAACCCAAACCCAAATACTCGACAAACCCTTCAACCCCCCTCATTCATAGAATTCAACATGAATAACCCACCCACTCAAGTACACTCTATCTCACCAATTCTTTCTTCTGAGCTAACTCGCCTCTCCCATGAAGAATTTTCTCTCAATCACCACCATATCAAGAAAATTCTCAATAATTCCCTTTCTGAAGCTGAAAAGAATCCTGTATCAATTGAGATTAAGGATTATTTGAAAAAGGGCCTTACATTGATTTCTAAAAAAGAACATGGTATTTATTATTCTTCATGTCTTTCCTCAATTTTGTATTAATTTTATCTCCCTTCTTGTAGAATTGTCTTCAGCACAAGCAATTTGTCTCATAGATGGCAATGTTGAAGTTATTGAGAGAGAAGTCCCTTCCATATGCTCATCCCAATCATCCTCTTTGGAGGAGGTTGTTCCTGATGGAAATCACAATAAAAAACGGAAAATTCAAAACAAACCACCACCAAATATCTGTAGGTTTATGCAGCAAACTGTTACCTTTAATAATACTCAAGAGGTAGTTTCCATTAATATGTCTTCTACTACATCAACCCTTTGTATCAATTCTACCCCCCCAATTGTTATTGAACACCCAATCAAATGACCTCCCCTATTATTTACCATCTATCATTGTCAAACCCCCTGTTCCCTCAACCATCCCACTTGAGACTCCCACCACCACCCCCCAACTATTACTGAGGAACAAATTCCCAAACATCCACCAAATGTCACCCCCAGCAGATCTTCACAACGTGAATCTCCTCATTTCAACAATGACCACTCTTCGTAAGTACCAGCCAATAACATCACCAATTATCCAGCTCAGGTTCATCCACGGACTCTAACAAATGAAATTATTCAAGAAGAATTACATGTTTCAATAGCAGAGAATAATGGTAGTCCAAATGTTCCTTCCCAAATCCCCTCAAATACAACCACTCCAATTAACGCCATGACACCCCATGTTGTATTGTCACCAATGCAAATTAACCATGTAAAAAGCTCCCATACACTATCTGCTCCTCATTTTGAAAATCCAGAAAGCAATCTTCCGACCTCTCAATCAAATCCATCTACACCATCGCATGCTCCAACTCCTGGAATTAGGGACCCATCTAATCATCTCTCTCATGTGGGCCTATCTCCACCCATTTTGCATGAACCTCACCAAAATCCTCCTTCATCAATCATGCCTCCAGAACCACAGCCTCTTGACTCCCCCAATTGTCAATTCTCCATTTTCACTGATGAATTTCGATCAAAATTGCATGAGCTTTTCAAAACATTTACCCTTGGACACCCCACCCAGGCCAAATACCAAACCACATTTGAAGCAATTGACTCACTTGTTTCCTTGAGCCATCAAAATTTAGGCTCTGAACAGCCTGCAAAGGGGAATTTCAATTTTAAACAGTGCTCTTCCTCATACAGAAAGTGGATTGACGAGCTCTGCGATAATAGTTAGTTTAAAATTATACTACTCCCATGAACTCATGCTTATAATAGATTTCTCCAGGCACTCCATTTCTCAATTCCACTAAAGAAGAATTTTATGTTACATCCTCAATCTTTAAGATGCCAATCTATGACCAAGTCACTGTGCCGGAAATTCAGATTTCACTACCATTTTCACCTGACCCCAGCATTCATAATGAAAAGCACCCTGAAACTCATTTTGTGCGCCATCTAATCTATGTGTCACAGCCCAGATCATTCACCATTACTGCTTGGGCAAAAGTCATTGCAGCTTCAGTCTCAGCAACCATGGATTAATTTTGCATACCAAAACCTCTTGTACCCCCTCAAGCACAAATTGATGAGGTCAATATTTATCTGGACATGATTTCATACTTTGAAGGCGTCAAAAGACCCTCAATTTCACCAATGGAACCAATTTCCATGGCACGTCAAAGTCCAAGTGGCTCAAACAAGGCTCAAGAATCATACAATATTTCTTCCGACTCAGATCAACAGTTAAAGATTTTTCAAGACCTCATTTTAGATGTCATGATTTCTTATGTCATATTCAAAGCACAAGCCTCCCTTGACGATGTTTTCCCTAACCACACTGAAAAATCTAAACATGTCAAAAAAAGAAAGGCCCTCCATTCTAATAGCCAAATCTCTTCCGTAATAATTCCCTCAGCTCCTCAAGTGGTAACCTCCAATTCTGAAAATGATCTCTAAGTTGAAACTGCCAAGAAGAAGCTGGTTGAATACCGTAGCCATCATAATTTCCTTCCTTTTGTTTACTATTTGATATTAGGTGTCAAGGGATTATTCACTGCACAAAAGGATAATCATAATTTTTCAATTTCCAATGCCATGCTCATACTATTCTCTTTTCATCTTATTCACCAACATGTTAAGCCACGTCCACCCAAAGAGCTAGTTTGTAAAAATATATCTTTTCATCTTAAATCATTTTTTTCTAAGGGCATGAAACCATTCACTGATGTCCAACTTGTTTGCCCACCTTCATGACATCAATTGGCTCAATATCTAACAAGTGATTTTTTAAACCAATGGGAAGAACAGGCCACTGTGACATCACTCCTGCCACCCTTGCAGCTCTGATTCTTTACCTCCTGTTTCTAATTTACTTACACATGATATTTGAACCATTGTAATTAGTTTCCTATTACAAGAAAAAGTTGAATCTTTTTTTGTTTTATATTTTCCATGCTTTTAATTTTAGAATAGTTTTATTTTAAAACTCCCTTTTCATTCATTAGTTAAGGCATTTGTTCTTAAATAAGACTTGACTCAGTGCACCAAGCAAATCCCTTTTTTTCAACATTCCTCAACAACTCAAATCAAAAATATTATCCTTCACTACAATATACTCATACTAATAACATTCTCACTGTCCTTATTTTCAATTGCCATCAAAAAACCTTGTCTTTTCAAATGACAATACCATGCTGACTTGACTTGCATTATTGCCAATAAGTTCAGTTAGTTTCATGCTTATGTTTATTTACTTTGTAGGAAAAACTATATTCCCATATAATCTTTCTTGCTATTAAATCTTTACCCTCTTTTCAATATCTTACTCCACATTTTCCAACCCCAAATCAACTTTCAAATAAACTCTGAAATCCACATGTAATTTTTTTGGGTCTAAGATTTATTTTCAATAAATCAATAGTACTTTCTCATTTTCAAACAGTTTATTATTATTTTCTTTTAATTAAACCATTAGTTTATGATATCTAGATATTTTTCAATTTTGTTTAAAAAACCATGATCAAAATATTAGTATGATTACTTTAAGTTTATAACAACTCAAATTAATAAATTTAGCATTTCACATAATCAATTCATTTATTTTTTGAATTAATAAATTTAATTATTTCACTTTCAATAATTCAAATGAATCCATTGTGATCTAATTTTAATTGTAATGATCAATTACATCAATTTATAAAATTTCCTTTTCACATACCCAATTTTTTTTCAATTAATTACATTTCATTTTCAGTTGTGAAATTTCATTTCCAATTAGATAAATTTGATTCCCAATGAATCAATTGAATTAATTAATTGATTTCTTGAAGCTAATTAATTAAATTACTTGATTGATTCATTGAAATTAATTAATTGATTTCTTGAAGCTAATTAATTAGATTACTTGATTTATTCATTGAAATTAATTAATTAATTGATTGATTCAATGAAATTCATTAATTAATTGAATTAATTGATTGATTCATTGAAATTAATTAATTCATTTTGAAATTTATCTAATTAATTAACTTATTTGATTTAATACCATTTCAAATTGATTGAATCAATTCTATCAATTCAATTTAAAATTAACACATGTTTGTTATTTCTTTTGAATGGCTGTATCACCAGTCAGCCAATTTCAGAATATATTTTTTTCTTACAAATAATACAGTCACCTGGGGCTTGTTACAGAGCCTCCAGGCATGTTTTACAGCCCCCCACTGCCAAAGCCAGTCATTCAGAGCAGTGGGGGCCCCTGGAATTCAATTGAGTTATGGTTTCATCATTTTGAAGCTCTGGTGATGACCGCCACCTCAGAACTAGCAGCTTTCACACCAAATCATCTTTTTGTGTTATTTCCACTAATTCCAGCACTTCTTTTTGATTTTTGGCCTTACTATTAGCAAAAAAATACCTTTCCACTAATTTCTTCATTAATTACTACAATAATTTTCATTAAATAAATTTTTTAAAACTGAATGGATGTGTGCTTGTCAAAGATTGACTAAACTCATGATTTTATGAGGCTATAAGATCGTTATTCAGCTTTTGTAAAATTTATTTTTTGAATTTTATTACTCTTTTCAAATTTCAAAATGCCTAGAGCAATGAAAACAAATAGATATCTCAAAAAAAATTTAAACAATTCTCAGAAATCTAATCAACTCCACCATCAAAATAAAAAAAAGTTAGGATGTGGTTATGAAACTCCTTATTTCAGAACATGTAATTTTTTACATAAATCTTTCTTTGATGCAATTCCTCATAATGATTTTGATAGAAAAACTTTAAGATCAGTTTTTTTAACAAAAGCTCACTCTTACAGAACTTATATTAAAAAAAAATATTTTTCTGTAAACTTTGGATTTACAATTTTAGATGATAAATCACTTCTTCATTCACCTGATATAACTTTTGCAATCATCCAATTTATTCCTTTTAGAAACCTGAATGATTTTGAAAAATCTCAACTCAACGTCTTATAAACTTTTTTATTTAAATATAAACTTTTTCCTAACAAATTACAAGAATCTGGATACAAGATCACCAGTTCCATGTATGCACTTGGATGGAGACCACCTCAACTTGGTGACTTTACAATTGGGCGTTATATCCATCCCACTTCTATTTGGAGTAACCCAGAACTTTATAATTCTTTATCACTTCAACTCTCACAATTACAAAATATTATTCAAAATATTTTTCAAAAATTATCATCAACAGTTTTCGAAATGAATTCAAATCAAATGAAACAATTCAACATTCCAGGATTTGAGATTTTAGACTTTACTGATTTTTATTCTTCTTCATTTGCAAATCAATTAACATTTACTTTAAATAACTTTTCTAACTTTCCTAATATTGATCAAACAGACTCTTCAGAGTTTTGTTATTTTCTTTCTATCCCAATTTCTACAAGTGATGGCACCTTAATCTGTGATAAATTTGATTTATTTAATGAATTTTTTGTCTTTCCAGATGTGAGCCTTAGAGGTAATTTCATATACCCAAAAGACCACAAATACAAAAATAACATATTGATATAAATAAAATAAACTTTATTTATATTATTAAAAAAAAATCAAAATATAAATATAAAATTATATTAAAAATAAAAAAAAATTAATTACAATTTCAAAATAAAAATACATTAAATTTTGTAAGTGTAAAATTACATTTATACTTGAAAAAATTAAGTAAAAATGAAATTTTAACAAAATTGTGAAAAAATAAATAAATTTGGAAAAAAGTTGAATAAAAATTATTATAACTTTTTATCCAATAAAAAAACATATAAAAATTATTTCACCATTGGATTCCTCATAAAAAATCAGGTGGGGTCACCTCTGAGTGAAATTCTTGTAGCTCAACTCTAAATAAGCTTAAATTAAGTTTTTAGTATTTTCAATACAAAAGTTGAAAATCCTCAAAACTTTAATTTAATTCACACCACATGTGGTGTTAACCATCAATTTTTGTGTTAAAATAGAGTTGTTGTGTTTAGTTTAGAAGTTATGAGGACTTGAAGTATTTTCAATTGAATTCAATTGAAATGTCAAAATGTGTGCATGTATTACATAAGGGAGCTTTGATTTACATATGAGGTGTCAATTATTACTGTATTGTACTGTACAATTGAATTTAATTACATATGTAAATTATAAGTATAATACATGATGAGGAATTAAAGGAAAAATAAATTGGAAAGATTAAATTTGGGGGGGGAAAGGAGCTCCAGCTCTAAGGGGGAGCTAGACCCCCAAATTCCTTGCTGAAAGGGATGGTATGTCAAAATTCACACAAAGGTTCATCACTTTTGGCCTGGAATTGAGTTACAGGGTCTGTGGACTCAATTGATGATGAGGTTTTGATACCAACTGGGGTAGTTTTAGCTGTTGCCAAGAGGGTAAAACTACCCTTAAGATAAAACAATCATAGTAAAAACAGTTTTGACTGGTTTCTACGCCTCTTACACACATTCTGACGTGTTATGAAGGCTCTAGGCCTGGTATTGCTATAGTAATGGCTGATTTAAGGGTCTAAAATGGCTAAAAATGGTTTAAACCAGCCCTTTTTGGTCTAAACCACGGTTCAATGATGCCATAATTGGCGTTTCTGTTGTCAGACTGTTTTTCACGACTGACAAGAGTAAATTTTACTTTTGGAGTAAGAGAATTGATGGCTATAAAAGAATGTCTTCTTTGCCCCACTTTTCTCTTCATGTTAGAATCTTTTCCTTTTATAATTAGTTTAAACATTGTTAAACCAATCAATAAGAGATTCCAACCACCTTTATTAAATCATTTTAAACCTTTTAACCACGTGAAAAAATCATTATAATCATTTTTTGTAACTCTTATAATCATTTTTACCCCTGAACCACCCCAAAAGTGAATTAAAGCATCTTTCATCACTGTAAACTTTGTCACTTTGTTTCCAAATTCACTCTGGTCAATTTAGGGAGTGTTTTCTCTTTAATATTCTTTTTAAAGACTTTGTTCTTTAATTAATTTCTTGCAGTTCTTTGCTCAATTAATTCCAATTGAAATTGCTCTTGAAGAAATTTCTTTTGTAGCCTTAAAATATCTCTTGTAGAGTATTTTTTGGATAAATTTTTATTGTTGGTAAAACAATAAATCTTTATAATATTATTGTTTTATACTAATAAAGTTATAAACAATAAATTTGGCGTGTTTTCTCTTAAAAATAATATTTCTTACTATTTTTAATTGAATTTTACCTTATACAAATTTTGAGGACAGGAAAAGTACTTGATTTTTAATCAAAGTTTCATATCCACACCTTACATTTGGGGGCCCAGCCGTGATATTTTACCTGTGACATACTTTTTTTACTCTTTTTAAATCTTTTTTCTTATATTGAAAAATTTAAAAACATATAAAAAATAATTTTTTTCATATTATAAGTGAGGCTTATATTTTTATTTCCTTTTTGAAATATCCTTTTTTTACTTAATCAATTGGTTTTTTCATTGATTTTAGTGTCTGACAATGTGGTAAGACAAGAAAACATCGAAACAGCCTCAACAGTTACCAGAATTATTCCTGCCAGTACTATTAATGCAGACCATAATAGTACTGTTATTGCGACTCATAATAACCAACCTGAACCCATATCTTCTGAATTGATTAACTTGGACATAAGTAATACTCTTCAGAAAGCCAAAGATTTGGCCAATAGTAAGTTTTTTGACATAAAATTACTATTTTAAGCCTTTTTAACCATAATTATGCCTTCAACCAGATCAGGAGCCAGCTATAACCCCTCAAGCAGCTCCCAAAAAGGTAATAGACGTGATTATGGCAGAGGCCAATCAGGTACAGAGGGAAAAGGGTCAGTTGATGACTTCCAAACAACTAAATTGGGTCGCTCTGAAGCTGATAATACTATTTTACCTTCAAAAAGAGCTGTCACCGCCACAACAAGCCTCTGTGGACATATACAAAGCCAGCCACAGTGCATACAACAATGCACTTCAATTCAAAGAGTACCTGATCCTTGCAGACCTGTGGAAGAATTGCATGAATTCTTACCTGACAGTAAGGAAATTCCTGGGCCATCCCAACACTTGCAAATTGCTCAATGGATGGCATCCATTGATGGAAAAGAAAAACATGATGCTGTTGATACTAGAATGGAGGAAAAACAACCCTCCACCACCCAAACCAGTGCCAAAAACAGCCCCAGTGGCCAGCACCAGCAATTCCAATGTGAAAAAACAGCCACAAGTTCCAAACAAGGGAAAAGGGAAGGCACCAGACCCAAAACCTTACAGCCAGGGCTACAGAATCCCAAAGATTCAGCAGGATGCCATGGAAAATGTATTTCAGATGGCCAGAACCATGATGGAATTACAGAAGAAGGAGGAAGCCAGATTAAAATTCCAGAAATGATTGCTGATATATTTGATTCCATCCCAGAATTGTTTGATGCTATAAATGACGTGAAAAAACATCTTTATGATAAAAATAAAACCATTTGTAACAACATTAAAACAAACAACGTGAGTCTGTGCCAAATTAATGAAACACTTATGTGTTTTGAAAAAGTTTTAAGAAAAATTAAAAATTCCAATAATGATAATTCTTCTAACAATAAAATAAATGAACAATCTGCCATTATTAAAGAATTAACAGATAAATATTCTAAATTCAATATTGATGACATAATTGAAACAAGAATTAAACAAGCCACAAATATTATCAAAACAGATAACAAGAAAGTCCTTGAGGACTTTTCAAATTCTTTTACTGAAGTAAAGATATATACCATTGCCTTGAAAAAGTGTTTTGATTCTTCACAAGAAGAAGTATCAAAATTATCAATTAAATTGAATCAGGTCACTGCTGATAATACAAGACAGACAGAGGTATGGAAAGAACTGACACATAACAAAGACATGTATAAAATTGAAGTAATAAATTTAATACAAAGCTTCCAACATGAATACAGAAATTCCCAAAGGTGTAGCAACAGTAAAATGAATGACATTGAACAAATACTGAACGCCTTACCAAGAATGTCTACACCTCTAAATCAAAATGAGGGCACAAGAACTCCAAATCCACAAGTATTGGATCCTGATAATTCACAATTAAAAAATGAATTATCCACTTCTTTTCATAACCTGGAACCATCAATGGGCCAAGCACTCTTGAAAGAAGTTCCAAAACTTAAAGAATGGCCTCACTTCAGTGGTGAAGGAGAGTATGACCATATGGAATTCATTAGAGGTATTGACATGATCAAAGAGGATTTTGAATTACCAGACAGATTGGTAACAGCCAGGTTTAACACCTTGTTTACCAGATCAGCTCACAGATGGTACATCAAAATAAGACAAGCACATGGGCACCAGAGTTGGACTTGGTGGAAAACCCAAATCATCAACAAATGGGCAAATGGTGCTTGGAGGTTTAAAGTTGAAACAGCCTTTGAATCTGCCAAATTTAATGCTGATAAAGACAAAGCTTTACCATGGTTTTGCCAACAAAAAGACAGATTAACAGCATTATCTCCTGACATGTCAGAATTTATGATCCATAGAAAAATTCTGAGACAATGTGGAGGTGACTTAGAGCATGCTGTCAAAAGCAGGACTACTGAACAATCTTCAGCAGAGGATGTTATCAATATACTAGAAGAAGTAACCACCAGAACCAAAATTGGTTCTAGTAGGTTGAATCTTAAAACAAGGTTTAATACACCTTGGAAAGATTCTGTGGACAAAAACCCCAAAGGAAATTCTAGTAATATTAAGTATAAATCTGCAGATACAGTCAGAAAATGCCATATTTGCCAAAGCACCACCCATTTAGCGAATACATGTCCAAAAAGGGGGAAAATCAATGAGATTGAGATTGAAAAGGAACCAGAGGTTGAAAAAGAAGACATAATTGAAAACAATTCAGATGATAAGTCATCCATATTTTCTGAATCTTCAAAAGATATAGAAAATATAAATGCCACTTCTGACATCATGGAATCTTATTTCCACTTACCACAATTGAGCAATGGTCAAGTTGATTTATCAAAAGTTCAAGATGCACAACTTATGAAGACAAAACCAAGCAGAGGAAAAGGTTATACAGCTGGTAACTCCTGTATAACAGAGGTCTTGATTGACAACAAGCCCACCAAACGTTTTCTTGACCCAGGAGCCTTCTGCTCTTGTGTTGGAAAATATTTTCTAAATACTTGTGTACCAGATTTTTAAGACCAATTGTTACCAATTGATGGTATAAAATTCAACAGTGCAAGTAACCCAATGAAAGCATTAGGAATCTTTGAGACCAATGTCATATTCCCACACATAAATGGTAATTTAAGGATCACAGTTGAATTTGTTGTTATGGAAAATTGCTCTAGTACCCATTTTATATTGAGAAATGACTATTTAATCATGTATGGGATAGATCTACATAATAACAAAGACAGATACTTTACAATTGGGGACAATAAGCGCCAGAAATTTGCCTTTTTACCATTTAAAAGACAAATTACAGTAAACAAAGTATCACCAGTCAACTTAGAGTTAGAGAAATTCAAACCTTAACAGTTAAATGAGGCTGAAATAAGCCTTCATCTGACTGATAAACAAGAAAATGAACTTTCTTCCCTTTTGTATGACCACAGAGGAGCATTTGCTACAGACAAAGAACCTCTAGGAGCAATTATTGGTCATGAAGTTGACATCATTCTTAACATTGAGAGACCTTATCCACCACTCTTAAGAAGACCTGCATATCCAGCAAGTTTAAAATCAAGAGAAGCTCTAGAAATTCATATCAAAGAACTTCTGGACCTTGGTTTAATAAGAAAAGTAGGCCACAATGAAGAGGTAGAAATAACTACACCAGTCATAGTGGCGTGGAATAATGGAAAATCTAGAATGGTTGGGGACTTTAAAGCTCTGAACACTTACACTGTCCCAGACAGATACCCAATACCAAAAATCCAAATTGCCCTTACTCAAATATCTCAAGCAGTGTATATAACCACCATGGATGCCCTTAAAGGATTCCATCAAAATGTGGTGACACCAAGAGCAAGAAAATACTTGAGAATTATTGTTCATTGTGGAGTGTATGAATACTTGAGGATGCCCTTTGGTATCAAAAATGCACCTTCACACTTCCAAAGAATGATGAATGAAATCTTCCCTGAAGAACTCTCAAAGGGATGGCTAATCATTTACATTTATGACATTATTGTCTGCTCCAAGACTTGGGAAGAGCACATGTAAAGATTGTCCAGAGTTTTGACAAAAATTCAATCAGTAAACATGAAAATCTCCTTGAAGAAATGTGATTTTGAATTTAAAGAACTTAAAGCACTAGGACATGTTGTATCTGGTTTGTCCCTTGGAATTGACAAAAACAAAGTTGCAGCAGTATTGCTAAAACCCATGCCTCAGAATAAGAAGGAAATTCAGTCATTCTTAGGTTTTGCGGGATATTACATGCAACACATTAAAGATGTTGCATCCATAGCAAGACCACTTTATAAGTTGTGTGACAAAGACGCAGTATTTGAAATGACTGTTGACAGAGTTAAAGCTTTTGAGTCTCTAAGAGAAGCCTTGACCACTTCTCCACTCTTACTGATGCCAGACTTTAAATTACCTTGCAAACTGTATATTGATGCATCAGGGGATGGACTGGGTGCTGCACTTCACCAAGTTCAGATCATAAATGATAAGCCTGTAGAAGGACCCATATGTTTCATATCCAGGCAAATCAAACCAACTGAAGCCAGATATGGAGCAAGTCAAATGGAATGTCTATGCCTTGTCTGGGCCTTGGAGAAATTGAACTACTTCTTAGAGGGATGTGTTTTTGAAGTGATAACAGATTGCACAGCTGTGAAATCACTTTTGAACATGAAAACACCTAACAGACATATGCTCAGATGGCAAATAGCCATACAAGAATACAGGGGAAATATGACTATTGTTCATAAGGATGGGAATATTCATAAGAATTCAGATGGACTAAGCATATGGCCATTACCAAATAATATTGATAATCCTGCTTATGTGCCAGAAGAAGCTTCACCACAAATTCCAATAGAAGGAATAAGTGTTACAGACTTGAACACCACCTTCTTTGAAGATGTCAGAAGTAGTTACACTCAAGATAAGAATTGTAGCATCTTATGCCAATTGCTTAACAAAGACTGTAAAGACAACTCTCTAATACATGCCTTGGATGAAGTATGGAAAAAATCTTATGATGAAGGAAGATTTCACCTACTTGATGGTATATTTACCACAGAACCAAGCACACATGTGTCATGACAGTTGTGGACAGGTCATTAATCAATCTTGTACTGAAAGAATGCCATGATATTCCCTTTTCAGGACATCTGTCTGAAGACAGAACAAGAGAGAAAGTAAAGACCTGCATATGGTGGCCAATGTGGCAGAAAGATGTTGCAGAATATTGCACTCCAATCTTTTTACCATGTCACAAAGATGATACAGCCATGGATACAGCTCTTCTGATATGGAATAGAGTAGTGTCATGGACTGGGATATTTAAAAATATTATCAGTGATAGAGATCCCAAATTCACTTCAGCACTATGGACAAATCTTCACCAATTATTTGGCACTAAACTGTCTTTCTCTACAGCCTACCACCCACAAACTGATGGCCTGGCTGTAAGGATGATCCAAACCTTAGAGGACATGGTGAGAAGATTTTGTGCATATGGCCTTGAATTCAAAGATTGTGATGGATATACCCATGATTGGTGTACTCTGTTGCCAGCACTAGAATTAGCATATAAAACATCAATCCATGCCATTACCAATCAGACTCCTGCTATTCTAGAAAAACGATGGAACCCCAAGTTACCCCAAGATTCCTTGAGGAAAGACTTAATTGAAATACATCCCACAGATGCTAGCTTCAAAGGAATGCTAGACAACGCTAGAAAGCATGCAGTAAGGTGCATGGAGGACTCTTTTGCATATGTTAAAGACAAATGAGATAAATCACATGCAACTCCAGATTTCAAAGTGGGGGACCTAGTTCTTGTATCCACCACTAACTTCAATAACATCAAAGGATGTAAAAAGTTGAAAGACTCCTTTGCAGGACCTTTTGTGATTAAGGCCCTCCATGGAGAAAATGCTGTTGAAGTAGAGTTATCTGAAGAACTTAGAAATAAGCATCCTACATTTCCAGTGAGCTTGATAAAGCCATATAAATCTAGTGATGCTGAGAAATTTCCCTTGAGGAATAAGATTCCCAAAGTTATACCTCCTATTGAGACATCTGGTACTAAGAAAATTACCAAAGTTCTTAAAGAAAGGAAATTAAGAACCAAAAAATCATGGGAATACTTTGTTAGGTACAGTGACCCAACTTGTGAAGATGAATGGTTAGAAGAAAAAGATATACCAGAAGCTACCAAACTCCTCAGGAGATTCAGACACACTAGAAATACCAATATTACAAAGTAAAATTCTTTTTAGGGGGAGGGAATGTGAGCCTTAGAGGTAATTTCATATACCCAAAAGACCACAAATACAAAAATAACATATTAATATAAATAAAATAAACTTTATTTATATTATTAAAATAAAAATTAAAATATAAATATAAAATTATATTAAAAATACAAAGATTTAATTACAATTTTAAAATAAAAATACATTAAATTTTGTAAGTGTAAAATTACATTTATACTTGAAAAAATTAAGTAAAAATGAAATTTTAACAAAATTGTGAAAAAATAAATAAATTTGGAAAAAAATTAAATAAAAACTATTATAACTTTTTATCCAATAAATAAACATGTAAAAATTATTTCACCATTGAATTCCTCATAAAAAATCAGGTGGGGTCACCTCTGAGTGAAATTCTTGTAACTCAACTCTAAATAAGCTTAAATTAAGTTTTTAGTATGTTCAATACAAAAGTTGAGAATCCTCAAAACTTTAATTTAATTCACACCACATGTGGTTTTAACCATCAATTTTTGTGTTAAAATTGATGTGTTGTGTTTAGCTTAGAAGTTATGAGGAATTGAAGTATTTTCAATTGAATTCAATTGAAATGTCAAAATGTGCGCATGTATTACATAAGTGAACTTTGATTTAAATATCAGGTGTCAATTATTACTGTATTTTACTGTACAATTGAATTGAATTACATATGTAAATTATAAGTATAATACATGATAAGGAATTAAAGGAAAAATAAATTGGAAAGATTAAATTTGGGGGGGGAAAGGAACTCCAGCTCTAAGGGGGAGCTAGACCCCCAAAGTCCTTGCTGACAGGCATCGGATGTCAAAATTCACGCAAAAGTTCATCACTTTTGGCCTGGAATTGAGTTACAGGGTCTGTGGACTCAATTGATGATGAGGTTTTGATACCAACTGGGGTAGTTTTAGCTGTTGCCAAGAGGGTAAAACTACCCTTAAGATAAAACAATCATAGTAAAAACAGTTTTAACTGGTTTCTACGCCTCTTACACACATTCTGACGTGTTTTGAAGGCTCTAGGCCTGGTATTGCTATAGTAATGGCTGATTTAAGGGTCTAAAATGGCTAAAAATGGTTTAAACCAGCCCTTTTTGGTCTAAACCAGGGTTCAATGATGCCATAATTGAATTTTCTGTTGCCAGACTGTTTTTCACGACTGACAAGAGTACATATTACTTTTGGAGTAAGAGAATTGATGGCTATAAAATAATGTCTTCTTTGCCCCACTTTTCTCTTCATGTTAGAATCTTTTCCTTTTATAATTAGTTTAAACATTGTTAAACCAATCAATGAGAGATTCCAACCACCTTTATTAAATCGCTTTAAACCTTTTAACCACGTGAAAAAATCATTATAATCATTGTTTGTAACTCTTATAATCATTTTTACCCCTGAACCACCCCAAAAGTGAATTAAAGCATCTTTCATCACTTTGTTTCCAAATTCACTCTGGTCACTTTTGGGCGTGTTTTCTCTTTGATATTCTTTTTAAAGACTTTGTTCTTTAATTAATTGCTTGCAGTTCTTTGCTCAATTAATTCCAATTGAAATTGCTCTTGAAGAAATTTCTTTTGTAGCCTTAAAATATCTCTTGTAGAGTATTTTTTGGATAAATTTTTATTGTTGGTAAAACAATAAATCTTTATAATATTATTTTTTTATACTAATAAAGTTATAAATAATAAATTTGGCGTGTTTTTTCCTAAAAATATTATTTCTTACTATTTTTAATTGAATTTTACCTTATACAAATTTTGAGGACAGGAAAAGTACTTGATTTTTAATCAAAGTTTCATATCCACACCTTACACCAAACCACTCTATTAATATTGATTTAACAGGTAAAGGCTTTATCCAGATGGCGGTGCTAGTAACTCTTTTACCAGATTATCCATGTCATTACAAATTTCAAAAAAAGCGTACAACTTATTCAAAAACTTACAGTAGATGATCATACTTCTATCCTCAACAGGCTTGCTTCAACTTCTAAATAGTCAAAATCATTTTTTTCTTCTTAAATTCATCTAATTTTCAATATCAGTTATTCAAAAATTTTCAAAAAAATTCAAATTATTTTTTAAAATAATGGAAAACAACAATAAATCTCAATTTTTTCCATCATAATTTCTTCATTAAAATTCAAACGAAAACACAAAAAAAAACAATATAAGTCAAGATTCATTAGATTTAAAATTTCATTTTATAATCATCATCTATATATTTTCAATTTCAAAACCCAGAGATTTCGACAAAAATTAAAAAATGTAAACCCAACTCTCAATTGGATCTACAATTTTTAGATTTTCATAATTTTATATAACTTTCTATCATCACAATTCATCTTAATCAACATATTTCTGCTTAATGTTTTATTTTAAACCCTCACCCTCATATTCCTTTTAATCTTTCCATCATCGTACATCTTTAGCTGACTCAAACGTTTCTTCTCACATCAATAACTCAAATTTCTTTCATCTCATTCAATCCTTATGATTCTCTTATTCAAAAGTCTTAAATCCTAATTCACCTTTACCTCAACTTTCTCATCCTTCTTTAAGATTGTCATCAAATAATTCGAACCCTTTAATCAATCATAAATCCAACTTAAATCATAATTCATCCTTTCATGATGAATTATGATCTAAGTTGTTATCTCCTCATCGTACTTCTACTGGCTTAAAATCAGACCCATCTCATTCAGGTAGTCAATTAGGTCACACTTCCTCATCTTATCCCTCTCCTGATCTCTCTAGTGAATATTTCAATCAAAGAACTTTAACTCCAAATACCATTCATCGTCCTACTAGTCCTCTATCTTTTCTTAAAGCATCATTGGATCAAAATCCCAACTTGGCCAACAAATCTTCAAAAATCAAAAGCGAAAGTCATCTAATAATTATCAATCAATCACCCCTATCCCTGATTCACAGGTCGAATCAAAGCAAAAGTCTAATGAGAAAAATGATGGTCTCTTGTGTGGAAATAACTTGGATCAAACCAAAGAGACTTCTAATGGGTTAGTTGACAATCAGTTGTTTCAAGATTTCAAGGATGAAGATCCAATGCCAGAAATCTGCTTTAGCAATCAAGAAGAAAATGGTAGTTTCGTAGGCTCTGACAATCAAGTACAAGAAGAAGAAGAAGAAGATGAAAGCAAGTATCCTTCATATGATGTCGATGACGCAGAACTAGGCAGTCTCTTGGATGATTCTATTGATGATGACAATTCACCACAAGAACTGGATGCCCTTATTGTTTGCTCATCTTCAAAGCCTATAGAAGTTGATTCAAAGATTGCTTCTGATCCCACTTTCATACTCAAAAAGGACACCAGCTTCATTAGTTGAGCTAGATCAAAACCCTCAGCTTTTG
Organism: Austropuccinia psidii; assembly: GCA_023105745.1. Lineage (NCBI taxonomy): Eukaryota > Fungi > Basidiomycota > Pucciniomycetes > Pucciniales > Sphaerophragmiaceae > Austropuccinia > Austropuccinia psidii. The sequence continues at coordinate 29,100,010 of JALGQZ010000007.1, read as the reverse complement.
TTCAAGGCGTCAAAATTAATTTTTGGGATGATATCAAACCAGGATATGGAAGCGAAAGCTCAATAGAAGAAGTTGCGTTTAATGTGTTTTGTTAACAAAATCGGACCTATATCCTTAAAATTCTTCAAAGCTTACGTTTTGTGCTCTTTTTAAAATGGTTTTCTCCAAAAGAAATCACTCCAACACGCAGGTTTCTAATCGAATAGGGAATATTCCTGCCCACTTCTATGATGATATGCCACACATTGGTTATGATATTAACGGTAAAAAAATCTTACAGCCAGCCAAGGGAGATTGGTTGGATAGATTTTTAGCTGGCATTGAAGACCCTTCATCATGGTTAGCTGTTCAATTAACATAAAGTTTTGTGAGTATTGACCATAATCCTTACATTTATCATATCAATATTCACAAAACTTTACCTTGGGACAAGTGTGCAAGACAAACTTTTTCAAAAAGACCTGAAATTGACTGACAAAGAACTGGAAATAATTCATAAACTTGCCAAGGCCAAAAATGTAATGTCCACCAAACTTCAGCCCAAACATGCTTAGATTTCCTTCTCAAACTAATTTGTTGTATGCTCCATTAAAATACTATTATTGGCCTGATGCCAAATTCGTTCCCTATGAACCCACCGTAGAGTTTTTTACTGGCAAAGACAAGCAAATGACTATGCCTTTATTGGAAAAACCAGAGCGTAAGTTTAAAACTATCCAAGCTTCACTGTTTTGTAGACTGTCATGACAGTATCCATACTAACATATCTTTGTCTTTAGGCTAAGCGGAGGTTCATTCCCTCAAAATGGGAACACAAGAAAGTTGTGAAAATCGTCAGAGCTATTTGCCAAGGTCGCATTGTGCCTAATAAACCCAAGGTGGAAAAACCTCAATTTTATGGAATTTGGTCAAGTGAGGATCAGCCACCAGCAATGGGACCAATGTATATGCCAGCACCTAAGCTCAAATTTCCTGGTCATATCAAAAGCTACAATCCGCCCGCCGAATATTTGTTTCATGAGGACAAGAGCAAATCCTGGGAACAGGCTGATCCAAGCGACCACAAGATTGATTTCGTACCTGCTAAATACCCTAGTCTGAGACTAGTCCCAGCATACTCAGATTTTGTGTAACAATTCTTTAATTGTTGCTTGGACCTTTATCTGGCTCCCCAAATGTTAAGGCAGAGAGCTAAGCTAGACATATCAGATCCTTCCAAACTTTTACCCAAGCTTCCCTCACCCAAAGATTTGCGACCCTTCCCTTCAGTTTGTGCAATTAAATACATCCACAAAAACGTTACTTGGATCAGAACATTGTCAATTGATCCCAGTGGAATGTGGGTTGCCACAGGATCTGATGACGGCCAAGTTCGAGTATGGGAGTGCAAGGTTGGTCGTTGTGCATTCAAATGTAACTTAGGCATCAATGATTCTAAGCCAGTATATTCCCTTGAATGGTGCCCAGACCCTTGCAAATGTTTATTGAGTGCGGTAGTGTAGGTCAGGCTATCTGGCGTTTGTCAAGCTAAAGGAGTTGACTGACTTAAAATTACATTTTAATACTCTTCAGCTCTGGTACCATTTATCTACTATGCCCCTTAGGCATGATATCACTAACATTAGCCAAAGATACTATCAATGCTGTCCATATGGGCTTCACAACAGCTACTGTTTTGGTTTTTTTCCTTCATTAATAAGATTTAAATGTAGAGAATTTCCTTTTATAAAAAAGAATTTTTCAAAGTTTTTTGATATTCTTTGGTGGCTCATTTTTAACGTGTAAACGTGGCTGATGCAAAATTCATTTAGGAAAAAAAAAATTATAAGTTTATAATATGTTTTCAGTTGCTATTTTTAAATAATACTCCAAGTCATAATAAAAAACTCCCCTTTTGTGAGATTAATAAAATTCAAGTTTGAGTTTAATTCAAATTTTCATAATAAAATTTTGGATTTATTCATATGAAATATTGCTGAGTGAAAAAAGCTTTTACTAAGAGCATTCACAATTGTGAAGCGAGCTCACCAACATCAAAAATTAAAATAACAGGTCAAAACTCAAGCATCACATACTTAAAAATAACAACATTTTGATGAATGATGAAAAATGAACTTGGCAAATTATCAAACCTGATCAATTTTTACACAAAAGAAAATATTCAAAGTACTAAGGGCATGTTTGATTAAAAAAATGATAATCAAATTCATTTACATTTGGAGCTGTTCTATGTTTTTGAAAACAATCCTTATGGAGGCTTGGACCATATTGGTAAATTCACATAAGGGATTGAGTGAATTGACCAAAATATTATACAGAGTCAAAAATAATGTAGCTTAATTATATATATATGAATTCAAATAAGTAGTCCACCAAACATCTTTGATTTTTTTTGAGTTTTGAATTGAAAATAACCTTTACATCTTCATGTACCAAAAGTAATGAAAAACTTAATAAGTTATTTTGAACATTCCTGAGAGCTTGGGAAAGAAAGGTTGAATTTTTCCAACTTTCACTTTTGAACAATTTTCACAAATCAAGCAAATACAGAATTTCTTTCCTTGAAGTAGTGACCCAAATTGTTCAGTTTAAGAATCACATATCTACCATGAAAAAGATATCGGCAAGATTTTGTTGAAAAATTGTTTATCTCTATAAAATTAGTTCTATTCCACAAAATCAAGAACTCAAAATATTTGTTAAGCCAAAAAAGAATAAAGGATGATGAACAAAATTCTCCCCAAAAATGCCAAAAGTTTTACAACTATCAATTTTGGGGAGTATATTTCTCCCAAGGTAAGTTCACCCAATTGACATCTAAAAATTGAACTAACTAATTTGTAAATCTCTTCAATTAAATCTTGTATCTCTTTAATGCAGATAATGTTTGAGATGACTCCAATGAATTTTTTCTTGAGAAGAAGCAGAATTAAGTTTAATTTAATTTATTTCAGATTACTATTCATTAACATTTTTTGAGCTCAAATATAGTTTGTTTTCCTTGAATGAAATTAATATTTCACCAAATTTAGTCTAATAAGTGATGGGTAGGTCTTGAAAAAAAAATTCAAATGATGAGGCTTATATGATCCCATTCAATCAAATTTTCAAACTACCCATTCACAGAGATATACTATGTATGTATATATGAAGGCCTGAAAAGCAGTATCAAGGCAGTAGATTCTGAACACTTAAAGAAATTTTTCAAAGAGAAACTTGAGAAGTAGAAATAAGAATTGAAATGTAACAAAAAAGGTTGATTGAAATTCAGCTTGGTTAGTATTATTTAGAAATTTAGATGTATTAATTAAATATATTCATGTTTGTAGTGTAGTATATGCTTTAACTACAACACTCTTTTGAAAGGGTGCATATTTTCTTTTGATTAGAAATCCTAATTTCCCACATATTTAAAAAACAAAAATTATACAATGTTACTATTGGTAATTCTTTACTATTCCATCCAATTGAAAAACAATTATGAGGATTTTCAATTTATATTCACTGTGAGTATCAATTCATACTGCAATCTTGAATAATCAGAATTATAAAGATAAAGAACAACTACCGTGAAATTTACATGTATATATCAAGAGAGAATGTGAATTGAATTTATTTATGCATTTCTAAATCAATTTGGACTAGGTAATCAATCCCAATGAATATCTATGAAGATTAAAAGTAAAAACGGATAAACCATGAATAATGAGAATTCAAATTTAAATAAAACAATACACTCCATCTTTAATATATGTAATATAATGAATTAAAAGGAATAATTATCTTTTATAAAAATTACTTTAGGATTTATTAAATGAGGCACAAAATATCATCAACTGAATTGGATAGCTTACTTTAGTAGGAATCAAACTATAATTGGGTTTTGGCTGAAAAATTAAATATCTTGAGGTTCCTTCAATATTATAAATTATGATTTAAACAAGGATATGGAATCTCAATATTTTCAATAGTGCACATAGATATGAGAAATTTCATATAGTGGATTTAAAAAACTCAAATTAATCTGAAGTTGAAATGGAGATACAGTCTGAGAGAAAATTGAATTAATCCTTGAGATAAGTTGGTGATACATACCCAGATAAAATATGAATATGGAAAATAACTGACACTATCACTTAAGAACTTTTGGAACTCCCAACCCCGGTGACTGGAGTGATAAGTAAAGGATGTGTACAAGCTATTTCACAAGCTGAGATATGAAGCCACTTAAGAATAATTTCATTTCATGATACAATTTGATATATGACTGAAGGTAATTCTGAGTCAAACTTAAGATAATAATAGAGGTTTTTAATGTGTTAATTCTGAGCTAGCCTGGAGATCAAAATGTAGATATGCCATGAGTTAATTCTGAGCTAACTTTAATATAAGACTTTAGATATGAAACAAGTTAATACTGAGTTAAATTCAAGACATGGGCCAACATCCTTGTAAGGTACCTGCTGTTATGCATATTTTTCAATTCCTTTTCAATATAGCTATTAATTCATATTATAAGACTTGATAAATTATATTATGAAGATAAATGAAAAATTCATATCAATTCACAAATTTATATATTAAGATAGAAAGAATAATGAGACTATTTATGTCTTTACAAATCAATTTTGACTTAGTAATCAATCAAAATTAAAATTCATACAACCTTTAATTAAAAAAATAAAAAAAGAATATTTTTTGAAAATAAAATTCAAATTCATATATAGCTATACTATTTGTCCTTAATATTATTGGTATTTTGGGATAATGATCAATGATTATTGAATTTAGTGATTTATTTAAGTTATGTTAACTGAAGCACAAAATGTTATTAACTGAATCAAAGATCTGGTTCTATTGAAGATTATATTAAAGTATTATTTTTTTCTTAAATCTATGAATATTGAATTACTTGTGATATTATTATTTATAACTTCAAATTTATAAGTAATCCTAAGATCTTCAATACCATGCAGAAATATTAAAGACTCCATATAGTGGAATGAAATAATTTAAATTAATTTTGGATTGGAATGGAGATTTAATGTGAGAGAAAATTGAATCAACCCATAAAATATGGTTTTGATAGAATTGAGATAATGTGGTGATACATATAAAGATATCATTTTACTTAGTTTCAAGATAAATGGAAAATATCTGAAATTTTTACCTCAATACTGTAGCAAAATCCTTCTGTAATAGCCACAATGGTAAGTAAAGGAAAGGTAAAAATTAAGACAAAAGCTGAGATATGAACCAAGTAAAGCCTAAATTAATTTGAAGATAAAAATGGAAATTTGACTGAATTTGATTGGTAGTTTACTTTAAGAGCAAAACATAGATATTTAATAAGCTAATTCTGAGTTAAGTTAGACATAAACATATATATCTGCAATTAGCTAATTATGAGTTAACTTTGGGATAAAGATATAGATATTCCATTATTTTGTTCTGAGTTCACTTTGCAAGAAACATATAGATATTTCATGAGCTATGGCTGAGCTAACTTGGAGATGAACATATAGTTATTCCAAGGGTTAAGGCTGAGGTTACCTGGAGATAAACACATAGATATTCCATGAGTTAAGGATGAGCTAACTTGAACATAAATATATGGCTACTCCATGAGTTAAGGCTGCGCCAACTTGAAGATAAAAATATAGATATGCCATGTGTTAATGCTGAGTTAACTTGGAGATAAACATTTAGTTACTCCATGAGTTAAAGCTGAGTTAACATAGAGATAAACATAAAGATATGCCATGAGTTAATTCCGAGATAACTTGAAGATATCAGACAGCATCTTTGTAAGAGACCTGCAGGCAGGTCCAAAGGAAATCACTCCAGTGAAAGCTGTGCAGCTATTGCCACCAATCCTTTTGGAATGTGGATTGAAGAAGGAAGGATATCTAACTCCATCATTGAGATTAGTTGTGAGCCTTTGAGATATGACCACATACCCAATAAGGTCACAAAAAAGACTCAGAATAATTATACCTTTAATATAATTATATTAAAATTAATTAGAATAATTACACACTAAAAATAATTACTCAAATATACAAAAAATACCATAAATTGGTACTAAAATTGGTTTAACTTAAAAACCAATGAATCAACATGTAAAACAAATTATACCATTGGATTCCCCATGGAAAAATACACATATACAATTTTTATGGCATATCTGTAAAGTCAATATTTAAGGAATTATAAGGTATAATACCTTATAAAAACCATAAAAACTTATTTATCTCAGAAACTAATGAAACAACATGTGAAATAGATTGTACCAGTGGATTACCCACAAAAATCCACATATAAAACAATTAATAAGCTAATTCCCAAAATCAATACTTAAGGAATTATCCTGAATATATGCACTTTTTTGGTCAACGCATATATTCAGGGATCATAGCTAATATCTTCTAAACTATACATGCTAGAATGATGAACCAAAAATAAAGTTACCACGTAATTACTGTAAGAACACAGATATGAACTTTATTTTGCAAATTATAAACAAGGTTAAGACTTATGAGGAAATATTGATAAAAACCAACAGAGCTGTTGACCACTTTGTTGTGAAAGTAGTCCAAACTTAAAAAAAAGTATACAGTTGGATTCTACTAGTTTATTCGAGAAGAATGACGTAATTTTTATTATTAAATTCAGGGTATAACCCCCTGAAATCAAGGTTTGAAGTTTAAAATATTGAATTTCGACAGAAAAGATGAGTTACAAGAAAAATCATCAAAATTAGAGTTTTGATGATGTAATGAAAAGCTCTTGGCAGCATAATAAGGTTATGTCAGGCTATCAGAATTCACTCTCTGCATTGCTGTAGCGTGAAAACCTTAAAAGTTATTGAGGATCAAAGTTTGAGCTTAAATTGAGCTGTTATGATCACATACTGTAACCTTAAATTAAGTTTAACAGTCTTAAGAGTGATAAAATTGGTGAATACTATTAGTTTATGATTAAAACTAATAAAATCCACGAAATTTGGGGTTCTTCCAAGCCTCTGATGTCATCAAACTTAGAGTTACAGTGATAACTCTAAATAATGGTGTAATAATGATGCAATATGGTTTGATCATGATGTAATCACCCTCAAACCTTAAAATATTGATCAATTCCAGTGGATATGATCAGTACACGTCTACTAGAAGCCTGTTGGACTCTAGGAGGGAGGTATTTACTATAAATAGAGCTCTTTTTACTCTATTTACCCCTCAGACGCATCAAAAACATTAAATCAATTAAATCAAAGGTAATTTCTTTATTCTTTATATATAAAAGCATTATATTATTAAAGACCAAAGACCTCCTTGCTATAATCATCTATTTTGACGTGATTAAATCATTTATTTAATTGTTTTTGTTAAAAATCTCTATAAAACTCATTTCCACGTAAAAATCCAGAATAATTTGTAATTTTCTTTATTTTTATTGTAAATACAATTTGAAAAGGTTGTATTTATATTTTTTGGCGTAAAATACTTCAAAATTATTATATTAAGTGTTAAAAGTAGGTTATTTTCTCTTATTATAATAATTTCTCTATTATTACTCTCTTAAATAATTCTTTAATTAATATAAATAGTATTTATATTAATTCATAACTTTAATATTAGTAATATTATTGTTATTGATTGTTTTTTATTAATAAAAAACAATTTTTTACGCCTTTATTATTTGTTGGTAACAATAATAAAGAGCTGTTTAAATATATTAATTATCTCATATTAATATATTTATTTATTATATTATATTTTTATAATATAAATTATATTATTATATTTATTTAATAATATAATTAATTTACGCCATAATAATAATAATTATTTATTATTATTATATTTTTAATCTTATTTATTCACTTCATAAGGACATTCAGAGTACAATAAGTAATAAATTAGTAATTTTTACTTATTGTTTCATAGTCAAACCTTACATTAGTCATCAATAAAAACTACTCAAAGCCACAGGTCAGGACTTATTCAAGTAAAACACCATGACTTGCATGTGTGCTTTCAATTTACTCAGAATAATTCCCTCGTCTCTTGCCTTCGTCAAGAACAATCTATATCAAGAGTTGAAGTTTTCAAAGAAGGTCCCTACAATTGAAAGTGTTTTTAGTCAGGTCAAATTGTCTCTTTCCAGGGATCAAGAGGTTCCTGTGCCTGATGCCTTAGCTCTTAATATTGGAAAGCATGTGAGGTGCAAGAATGGAAAGGCTTCCTCAAATACTTCACACACTGCTGAGCAGTGTTTTCAGTTACATCCTCATCTTTTGAAAGAATTTCAGGAGCGGAAAAGTTGTGAGAAGATTCCAAAAGAAAAAAATGAGGAGGAAAACAAAAACAACAATACCTCCAATAATCCTAGGGTATATTGTATCTATGACTCTTCTGGTAAGGTAAATATCATTAGGGAATATCATGCTATCCTTGAAATAGAGCCTCTCAGTCCCTTTTAAAAAACTCACAAAGGTTTGTCTCATTTACTAAAGCCCTTTCAGCCTTGCAACAAGCAGATGGAACTATGATATATGCAGAGGTCTTTGGAACGGCTGATGGGATTATTGCTCATCCAAAGAACTCTCTCATTGTTCCTTCTATCACTACTCCTTTAATCAGAATTTCCCCTTTTCTGCGAAAAATTTGCTCTATTTCTGGAAAAGGAAGCAAAATTGAGCTTTGCGATGAAGGCGGGCTTATCATTTAAGAAGGAAGTATCTTAAACAATGTTATAGCCATTCCTTTGGTACCTCTTGTTTCCAAATTTATAAAAAAGACATAAAATCTCTCACAATCCATCAATCACTGGGACATCCAAGTAATAAGTATGCCTTGCATCTATTTCCAGAGGTAGATCTCTCCAAAATCAAGTATGAATCATGCATCGTAGAAAAATGTCACAGATTACCCTTCAATGGTTCCTTTCATGATGTTTTTTATCCTCTAGAGGCTCTCCACATGGAAATCTGTGGACCTATCACTCCACCCTCTAAAGGGTGTAATCATTACATTTTTCAAATAATTGATGGGTACTCAAGCTATCGTTATACTTTCTCTATCTCCCACAAATCAAAAACTTTTTAGGAATAAAAAATTTTCAACTCCATTTTTGAAAATCAAACTGGACTCAAGATAAAGAATTTTTTTCTGCAACAATGGGGGGGAATCTATCAGAAATTTCTTTCTGGTGAAAATTAAGATCAAAAACAGTTTGATAGAAAATCTTTCACTTCTATACTGTCCGAAAGCCATAACGCCCAATCATAAATAGCCCAAACCAAAAAATGTTTGCTTATCAAGAAGATAAAAAATCGACTCAAATCCATACTTTAACTGATCCATCAACCTCAATCAACAATAATAATTGTTCCTTCTTTTTCTTTTTCTTATTTTTATTTCTTTTTAATTTTCTTTACACTTATTTATATTCTTTCTTTATACTATCATGTTGATTCAGGTATTTTAGATCAGTAAATCTTTCTCATATTTTACTTCAATTACTAACCTTCTTGTTTCAAATTCAGAAGCCTGTTATTTTGTATTACTGTTGCCTCTGTGCCAATTATCTTGGTCATCAATTGTCCACCGTTTAGGTATGACTTAGTAATTTTCCTACTCTCATTGTTTATTAAATTTTACAGATCATTAATGTCAAATATCACCGTTTGGTCTTCCATTTTTACAGATTTTCAGTCTTAGCTCTCAAGCCTGAAAAGACTCCATGGTGGGCTTGTTCTTAGCTATGATAGTGGAAAACTCCATTGATACCTCCTCAATACCCATTCTCACCAACATGGAACAAATTATTATCTTATTTAGATCAAAGGATCTGCTTCATTTTTGAAAAAATACTCTACCAATAGACACCACTATTCCAGTAACCAACAAGTGGAACAAAGAAAACTCAGAAGAAATCAAAATCATCTCGTCTCAAGTAAGCCACCAAGTCTTCATTGAGGTGCTCAAGAAGTACTCAAGAGACACACAGAAACTATGGACCAAATCGGAAGAATAGTATACCTCAAAGAAGGAAATTAACAGGGGTTGTGTTTTGATGCAATGGCTTTGTTTGATGTATGAAGAGAACCTTCAAATCTACATTGATAATAGAATAATGCTGATGATTTCCCTTGGAACTTTTGACATCAACATACCAGCTGAATGTCACTCATTCAAGCTCTGGGTTAAGCTCTCTGGATATTCCAAAATTCAATAATTTTTTGAATTCCTGTCCCTTAATGAAACACTAATATAACATCCCGAGTTAGTCTTGGAAATATTACAAGAATTTCATGACAGATCCAAGATAAAAAAATCCAACCATAGTCCTAGCCCCACACCTCTCATTTCTGAAGCAGCGTACCCATACAAAATCACTTATTATTTTACAAATGGAAAGCACAATCCTATCTGAACCACTCAAACCAAGAAGAAATGTTTTTCTGAAAACCCCCACCTGAGGCCCGCTCATTGTACCAACAAGAGGAAAGTATGTTCCTATCAAAGCCCATCTGCTCACCTCTCCACCGCACAAGTATTGATGACCATAGAAAGCTTTGATGGAAAACTTGAAGAACTAATCATAGATTGTGGTGCCACACACCACATGTTCAACTCAAGAAGTCTATTCTCATCCTTTGTTGAATTCCTCCCATAGGTGATTGAACTGGGGACTCAACTAGCTCTCTCTTTTCAAAAGGATTGGGAAAAGTCAATCTACTAATCAAAAGCAAAATCTTTGTCCTTGGGGAGTGTCTTCTTGTGCCCAAACTCAGTTGCAACTTAATCAGCTTAATGGGAATATTTGATGAGGACTTAATGATTTCTTGGTCGAGTATGCGCTTCAAACTCATAATTGGGGAACAATTCAAAATGAAGGGAATAATTTTCAATAACCTTATGAGAGTAGAATATATCCTCTCTTCCAGAAGTTCATGCCACTGAAAGCTTCGCCAACCTTTGGCATCAGAAATTGGCCCATCCTGGAAATCAAGCCATCAAGTCTATGGGCCTTCCGGAGCATTCAGAAAGCTTCTCAACATGTGACTTAGATAGAAAGAACAAATTTCTATTTAATCACCATTTTTAAAATTAAAACAAGCCTCTTTATTGTGTCCAAATCAATGTGTTTGGTCCTATCTCTCTTCCCTAAGTTTCTGGAAATCAATACTTTCTTACTATTGTGGATCAAGCCACATCCTTCAAGGTACTTAGACTTCTTAGGAACAAGTCAGAAGCAGTTAGACAGCTCATCATTGCAAAAACGTATATGGAAAACCTCCACAACAGGACCCTGATTGAGGAGGCAAATTTCTAGATAAGGATTTCAAGCTCCTTTCCAAATCAACAGGCTTTGTCCATTTCTTTTCACCTCCCAAAAATCCTCAACATATTGGGTATTCTAAATGAGCTAAAAGAACCATTCTTGATAAAACAAGGTGTTTCATAAATGGTTCTGGTCTCCTGAATTGTTATTGAGCTGATGTCAGGATGAAACTATGATAAAGGTGTAAATAGGCTAAATACATCTTTAACTATGTTTGTGACACGGTAAAAATGGTTTTAAAAAGATTTATAAGGGTTTAAAGATAACTAAATTTAAGATTAAAAGGGCTTTACTATATGTGATATAGTGGTGGTGAGCGCTGTTGAAAGCCCTGGGTGCAGCTTTATCTGTTGGGTTACAATAATAAAAGACTACAATAATTAAATTTATAGTTATACCTGATTATTAACCAAGAGTAAAGCTGTTTTTGAGAGTTTACTACATAGGTTATTCAAGAGCAGGATGAGGAAACAATTCTGGCGGTGAAAAGCCTCCTTTTTATCCTGAAATGGGGTGGAAAGGGTGCTAGACCTTTCCATGTGGAGGAAGTGAAGATTTTTCACTTTCTAGTACTGGCTTGTGGTTTGCAAACAGTCTGTATGGCCTGTATTGGGCTCAGATGTGGTTTTGAAACCACATCTGGGTAGTTTTCACCAATACAGGGTGAAAATATTCATCTTGGGACCTCACAGCCTGATTCTGACGTGTATGACGCGTAGAATGCTGTACAGAACCTGTATGGGACCCCAGTATTGACTGACATATGAGGTATTGAAGTAAAAACAAGCTTCTTTGTCTATTTGACACCTCATATTCATGGTTATGGGATATTATCCCATGGTAAGGCTGTATATGACAGCAGGTGGGAATCTGACCTTAAAACAGCCATAACTTTGTCAATTCCTGAGACATCAACCTCAAAATTGGTTCTGTGTGTAGCCCTGTATGTGCTCTCTACAATGGGACCTCATTTAATATGGGTATCTTTAAATATGGCAAAGTTATCCCATGTACAAGATTTTTGTTCATTTGCGTGGTATAGGCAAAAAGCTGTATTGAGCTTGTTTGCCTCATAACTTTTGTTCTAGTTGAGCTATGGGGAAATGGATGACACCATCAGATAGCCCTTATTTTTCTCTTCCCAAAAAGACCTCACTTCAAGTATCTCACACTAAAACTGTAGATGTTAGATGAGAGATGAATGTTTTGTTCACCCTTATTTGGCCTGAAATTGACCATAACTCCAGTAATATTGGTGCTAGCTCAGTTTGGCTGGTACCATTGGATAGCTCTGGCTTAGAGATTCATTTTGAGTACCCATTTGATGGGGTTATGCCTCTCCTTCTAGATTTTAGATGAGAGGTGAAAATTAAGGTTTATGCTCAGCAATAACTTTGAGCAGGAATAACTTTGTTATTTCTTGTCCTATGGTGATGGGACTTATGTTTTCAGAAAGAGGTGAGTTTCCTCTTTCTTTTGATACCCTTTGAGCTTATTTGGCTCAGCTCCATATTTTGGTGGTATCTTGGCTATACCATTGGTTTATGGTATTTTGGCTGTCACGCTTGTGCTCTGGTTTTGAGTCACAGGCTGACAGCTGAGGCAATAAACACAGTTGTTTTCTTAAGTAATTTAATTCCCACTTCATCAAGACTTGATCTCAGCCTGCATAGTCTATGGACAGGAAACTCTCCTTGAATCAAGAAGCTCTCCATTTTTGGCTGTCACACCACTTTATGTATTCAAAAAAGCCATTGAGATTGGTAGATTGGCCCAGTGGGAGAGGCAGGAGTACTTCTTGGCTATGAGAACAAAAATTCCTCTTACCAAGTATTGTGGCTTAGTGTGGAAAAATCCTGATTTCAAAACACATAATATTCAATGAATCTGACTTTCCATTTGTTCAGTTTCCCCCTTCTGCGGACACCTCTAAGGTCACCAGTAATAGAAAAATAATTGATCTGGGGAAGGTAGATAAATCCCTTCCTCCGGACACAGTGGAGGTGGTAGATGGACACCATCCCATTGAAGTCATTGAGGCAGAAGAAGTAGACAAAATATGCTCTGTAATTACTGAGCCTGTACCTGGAGACAGCTCCTGAGGGGTAGATGAATTCCTGTTTCCCTCAGAAGAGGTTAATGGAACTGGCAACTCTTCCATCAGTGAAATGCCATCCCGGATATGTGTTATTGAACCCAGGCATCCAGCCATTATCTCTTGGGACATAAACCAGGAGAACATTCTTACTTAACCTAGAAGACCAAAAACCCTTGTCACCAAATTTGGGGACATTCCAAAAACATTTAGACATGCCTTGATAGGGCCCTCCTCCAATGAGTTGTCAAAGGCCATTGAAAAAGAGCTGGGCACAATGGTGAATATCAAATTTTGGGAAGCTGTAGACCTAATGCCAGACTACAAGCCTAAGGGAACAACATGAGTCTTTCAAATTCAAAATGATCATCTGAAGGAAGTCCTTGAATACAAATCTCAGTTGTGTTCCCAGGGATTCCCTCAGACTCCTGGTGTGGATTTTGGAAAAAACTATTCTCCAACAGGAATGCTGAATTATCTGATATTCTTAATCTCTCATGTGGTCTCAAAGGGCCCTGCCTTTCATCAGGTGGATTTCAAAAGCACCTTCTTGTATTCACTTCTGACTGAGCTGTCTACTTGTCAATACCTCAGGGCCTGAAAATCAACAATAGAAAGTTCTTCATTAATCTAAAGAAATCTATTTATGGCTTGAAACAGGATACACTTTCCTAGTAAAATAGCTTAAAGACCCGGATGTGTAAAGTAGGCTTCTCTATCTGCGATTTTGACCCATGTGTGTTATTTTGAGCTGGGGACTTTCCTATATGGCTCTATGTACATGTCAACAACATCGCTATCTTTGGTAGGGATATATAAGAATTGAAAATGGAATTAAAATCTGAGTTTTACATCAAGGACATTGTTGTTGTGGATCTCATTCTGGGCATTGAGGTATCTAATCTGCCTAATTTCATCTCTCTTGATGAAGGGCATTTTATCAAGTCACTGCTGGAACTCTATGGCATGGATTCATGCAAGCCAATGGCTATTTGACTATTTCCTAATACTCACCTAGTTCTAGCATCTGAAGATGAGGTTTTCAAGCTCAATGGGCTTGGGGTAATGTCATGGTGAGTCTATATAGTAGCTATAAAATGTAGTTACAAGCTAGTATTATGACTGTGACACGTCAAAAACAAATAAAATTAAATCTTCAGGTCCTACTACTACGTGGTAACAGTGGTGATGAGTCTATTGAGGACCTGGGTTGCAATACTCTAATATCTTTGACTGTAAAGAAGTACTAAAATAATTATATTCTAATTATATCTTTAATAATAATTCTAAGGACACTACTGATTGATAACAGTTTTGTCACATAAGAATATGGATAATAGGATAAGATGATGGGTTTTCAAGGGAAAAACCCTTCCTTTTATATCTTTCAAGACTGTCAAGAGTTATTAACTCTTCACACGTCATAGGAGTGAAACTTTTCACTCCAATGATCAATCTGTGGTTCTGGATCATCAATTCTGACGTCAATAGAGGCAGAACTGTGGTTTTGGAACCACAAATGATCATTCTGGATCAATACAAGGTGAAAACGCTTTTCACCTGCCATGTCAGCACTTGGATGACGTTGTTCTGGTGTCTGTATGATCAATAATGATGATTTTAGAGAGGTTATATCTTCATAAGTATATTATTTTAAGTATGAGAGCAATACTGTTTGATACAAGTTTGATACAGTCATGTATTGCTAGAAAAACCTTCCAATCAAGATATCTCAGTCAGTTCTTAAGATATCAAGAAACCAAGAGCACAGAATTGAAGGGCTTAATGAGCTCTTCAATTTGGTATTCTTCATGTTTACCCTTCTTTAATATAGCAAAAGTTATAAGGGTTTTAATTTTTTGGATGTATTTTTGTACATCAGTATGAGGCTTCAAAAACTTCCATACCAGATAACTTCTTCAATTTGGAAGATATCTGTATTCTGATGATACAGTCCTGTAGTGCTTGATTAGCTCTACAGTTTGGTATATTACACTGTACAGTTGTATGAGTTTATGCCAAAGATACAGGGTTTTGTTTACATTGTTGTTTTCAGAATATCTGTATTTTGGTTGTTAAACCTTTGAACCAAGATCCCTCAGTCAATTTAAGAGATACAGAGGTCTAAGGTGTCTCAAATTAAAGCTCTTGTTTAGATCTTTAATTTGGTTATACGTTTGTACAGTTTTGTACAAGCCCTCTTTGACTTTCAGGGGGGTCTTGGTTCTAAAATAAAGGTCATATGGTATCTCCAGTTGTAGTGGTGTTACAGCAACATGAATGATACCATTGTGTAGCTCTCTATGTGAACTTTAAGAAAAATACCATTTTGGTATAGAATAACTTAAATATGCATAAGTTAGATGAGAGGTGCAAATAAGGGTTTTGATTTGTTTATTCTCCTCTAGGTTTCCTTATTCTGTTTGGATAAGGTTGGTGTTTAATTTAAGAGGAGTTTTTTCCTCTTATTTACTACCTGTATTGACTATTTTTGTTCAATACTTGTTATCCCATTATTTATGGTATGTTGGATGTCATGCTAGCGCTCTGTTTTGAGTCACAAGCTGACAGGTAAATTATCAGAGTGCGGTTGGAAGCATTAATTATCTCAGTACTAGCCCAAGACTGCACCTCTCCTATGCTGTCAGTATCCTTTCTCAGTTTCTGGAAAGACCTGGCTATCTTCATTGGAAGTCCTTTCTTTCATGTTCTTCAATATCTCAAGGGCACACCCGACATGGAGCTGGTGTACATTAAATGGTCTTTGCCTGGTGTCAAGGCTTACCGCTATGCTTACTGGGAAACTGTGTGGAAACTAGAAGATCGGTAACTGGATTTTTGGCCAATTTAAATGGAAATGTTGTACTCTGGAAATCCAGTAAGCAGCCATTGGTCTCTATCTCAACAGCAGAGGCGGAGTACAAGGCAGTTTGCAACCTGGCCTCTGAGTTGCTGTGGTTCAAGCAATGTAGTCAAGGGTGTGGTTTACTTGAAGTGGAATCTCCTATACTGATTCATGAAGACAATCAGGGATTCATAAAAACCATCAATGGCAACTTCAAGGTGAAAAGAAATTGGATTAAGCACATACACATCCATCCTCCTTTTGTCAAGGAGGCCATATGGAATGGTGTCTTTAAGCTTATTTACACCCTGACTAATCACATTCTTGCTGATTTCCTGACAAAGTCAGTTAATTCTCCTGCTATAACTTGTTCTCTTCAATCCCTGGGGGTGATTAGTCTAGGAGTGAAGGTGAGTGTTCAAAATCAAGATCAAAACCAGTTTGATCAACAATCTGTCACTCCTATACTATCTAAAGGTCACGGTGCCCAATCATAAATAGCCCAAACCAAAACTGTTTTTTCCAATAAAGAAGATCAAAGCTCAACTAAACTCAATATTTCAATCAATCCATCAACCTCAATCAACAAGAAGAATCCTTCCTGTTCTTTATCTTTTTGATCTCAATTTCTACTCTTACTGTTCTTTACACTTCTTCCTATTATCTCTTTAAACTATTGTGTTTATTCAGGTATTTTAGATCAGTAAATCATTTCTTATATTTTACTTCACTTACAAACCTTCTTTTTTCAAATTCAGACACCTCTTCCTTTGTTTTAGTGTTGTTTCTGTGCCAATTATCTTAGTCATTACCTGTCCGCCATTTAGATATGACTTAGTCATTGTCTTACTCTCATTGTTTATGACAGTGTACAGTTGTAAGGTGTGGATATAAAAATTTGATTAAAAATCAAGTACTTTTCCGGTCCTCAAAATCTGTATAAGGTAAAAATCAATTAAAAATAGTGAGAAATATTATTTTTAAGAGAAAACACGCCGATTTAATTATTTATAACTTTATTAGTATAAAGCAATAATATTATAAAGATTTATTGTTTTACCAACAATAAAAATTTATCCAAAAAATACTCTACAAGAGATATTTTAAGGCTACAAAAGAAATTTCTTCAAGAGCAATTTCAATTGGAATTAATTGAGAAAGGAACTGAAAGCAATTAATGAAAGAACAAATTCTTTAAAAAGAATATTAAAGAGAAAACACACCCAAAAGTGACCAGAGTGAATTTGGAAACAAAGTGACAAAGCTTACAGTGATGAAAGATGCTTTAATTCACTTTTGGGGTGGTTCAGGGGTAAAAATGATTATAAAAGTTACAAAAAATGATTATACTGATTTTTTCACGTTGTTAAAAGGCTTAAAATGATTTAAGAAAGGTGGTTGGAATCTTTTATTGATTGGTTTAACAATGTTTAAACTAATTATAAAAGGAAAAGATTCTAACATGAAGAGAAAAGTGAGGCAAAGAAGACATTCTTTTATAGCCATCAATTCTCTTACTCCAAAAGAAAAATTTACTCTTGTCAGTCGTGAAAAAAAGTCTGACATCAGAAAAGCCAATTATGGCATCATTGAACCCTGATTAGACCAAAAAAGGGCTGGTTTAAGCCATTTTTAGCCATTTTAGACCCTTAAATCAGCCATTACTATAGCAATACCTGTTCTGGAGCCTTCAAAACACGTCAGCATGTGTGTAAGAGACGTAAAAACCAGTTAACACTGTTTTTACTATGATTGTTTTATCTTAAGGGTAGTTTTACCCTCTTGGCAACAGCTAAAACTACCCCAGTTGGTGTCAAAACCTCATCATCAATTGAGTCCACAGACCCTGTAACTCAATTCCAGGCCAAAGATGATGAACGTTTGCATGAATTTTGACACCACACGCCTGTCAGCAAGGATTTTGGGGGTCTAGCTCCCCCTTAGAGCTGGAGTTCGTTTCCCCCCCCCCCCAAATCTAATCTTTCCAATTTATTTTTCCTTTATTTCCTCATCATGTATTATACTTATAATTTACATATGTAATTCAATTGAGTTGTACAGTTCAATACAGTAATAATTGATACCTCATATTCAAATCAAAGTTCACTTATGTAATACATGCGCACATTTTGACATTTCAATTGAATTCAATTGAAAATACTTTAATTCCTCATAACTTCCAAAATATACACAACACCTCAATTTTAACACACTTTTTCGTGATTAACACTACATGTGATGTGAAGTGAATTAAAGTTTTGAGGATTTTCAATTTTCATACAGAAAATACTAAAAACTTAATTTAAGCTTATTTAGAGTTGAGTTACAAAATTTTCACTCAGAGGTGACCCCACCTGATTTTTTATGAGGAAGCCAATGGTGAAATAATTTTTATATGTTTATTTATTGGATAAAAAGTTATAATAATTTTTATTTAACTTTTTTCCAAATTTATTTATTTATTGACAATTTTGTTAAAAATTCATTTTTACTTAATTTTTTCAAGTATAAAAATTTAATTTTATTTTATTTTCAAATGGTAACTAAATTTTTAATTTTGAATATAATTTGATATTTATATTTTGATTTTTATTATAATAATATAAATAAATTTATTTTATTTATATTTATATGTTAATTCTGTGTTTGTGGTCTTTTGGGTATATGAAATTACCTCTAAGGCTCACATTCCCTCCCCCTAAAAAGGAATATTACTTTGTAATATTGTTATTTCTAGTGTTTCTGAATCTCCTGAGGAGTTTGGTAGCTTCTGGTATATCTTTTTATTCTAACCATTCATCTTCTCAAGTTGGGTCACTGTACCTAAAAATTTATTCCCTTACTTTTTTGGTTCTTAATTTTCTTTCTTTAAGAACTTTGGTAATTTTCTTAGTATCAGATGTCTCAATAGGAGGTATAACTTGGGGAATCTTATTGTGAGCCTTAGAGGTAATTTCATATACCCAAAAGACCACAAATATAAAAAATAAAATATTAATATAAATAAAATAAATTTATTTATATTATTAAAATAAAACTCAAAATATAAATATGAAATTATATTAAAAATAAAAGATTAATTACAATTTAAAAATAAAAATACATTAAATTTTGTAAGTATAAAAGTACATTTATACTTGAAAAAATTAAGTAAAAATGAAATTTTAACAAAATTGTGAAAAAATAAATAAATTTGGAAAAAAGTTAAATAAAAATTATTATAACTTTTTATCCAATAAATAAATACATAAAAATTATTTCACAATTGGATTCCTCAAAAAAAATCAGGTGAGGTCACCTCTGAGTGAAATTCTTGTAACTCAACTCTAAATAAGCTTAAATTAAGTTTTTAGTATTTCCAATACAAAAGTTGAAAATCCTCAAAACCTTAATTTAATTCACACCACATGTGGTGTTAACCATTAATTTTTGTGTTAAAATTGAGGTGTTGTGTTGAGTTTAGAAGTCATGAGGAATTGAAGTATTTTCAATTGAATTCAATTGAAATGTCAAAATGTGCGCGTGTATTACATAAGTGAACTTTGATTTAAATATCAGGTGTCAATTATTACTGTATTTTACTGTACAATTGAATTGAATTACATATGTAAATTATAAGTATAATACATGATGAGGAATTAAAGGAAAAATAAATTGGAAAGATTAAATGTGGGGGGGAAAAGAACTCCAGCTCTAAGGGGGAGCTAGACCCCCAAAATCCTTTCTGACAGGCGTGGGATGTCAAATTTCACGCAAAGGTTCATCACTTTTGGCCTGGAATTGAGTTACAGGGTCTGTGGACTCAATTGATGATGAGGTTTTGATACCAACTGGGGTAGTTTTAGCTGTTGCCAAGAGGGTAAAACTACCCTTAAGATGAAGCAATCATAGTAAAAACATTTTTAACTGCTTTCTACGCCTCTGACACACATTCTGACATGTTTTGAAGGCTCTAGGCCTGGTATTGCTATAGTAATGGCTGATTTAAGTGTCTAAAATGGCTAAAAATGGCTTAAACCAGCCCTTTTTGGTCTAAACCAGGGTTCAATGATGCCATAATTGGTTTTTCTGTTGTCAGACTGTTTTTCACGACTGACAAGAGTAAATTTTACTTTTGGAGTAAGAGAATTGATGGCTATAAAAGAATGTCTTCTTTCCCCACTTTTCTCTTCATGTTAGAATCTTTTCCTTTTCTTAATTAGTTTAAACACTGTTAAACCAATCAATGAAAGATTCCAACCACCATTTTTAAATCATTTTAATCCTTTTTAACCACGTAAAAAATCATTATAATCATTGTTTATAACTCTTATAATCATTTTTACCCCTGAACCACCCCAAAAGTGAATTAAAGCATCTTTCATCACTGTTAACTTTGTCACTTTGTTTCCAAATTCACTCTGGTCACTTTTGGGCGTGTTTTCTCTTTAATATTCTTTTTAAAGACTTTGTTTTTAATTAATTGCTTGCAGTTCTTTGCTCAATTAATTCCAATTGAAATTGCTCTTGAAGAAATTTCTTTTGTAGCCTTAAAATATCTCTTGTAGAGTATTTTTTGGATAACTTTTTATTGTTGGTAAAACAATAAATCTTTATAATATTATTGTTTTATACTAATAAAGTTATAAACAATAAAGTTGGCGTGTTTTCTCTTAAAAATAATATTTCATACTATTTTTAATTGATTTTTTACCTTATACAAATTTTGAGGACAGGAAAAGTACTTGATTTTTAACCAAAGTTTCATATCCACACCTTACACTTATTCCTCAAGGGAAATTTCTCAGCATCACTAGACTTATATGGCTTTATCAAGCTCACTGGAAATGTCGGATGCTTGTTGCTAAGTTCTTCAGATAACTCTACTTCAACAGCATTTTCTCCATGGAGGGCCTTAATCACAAAAGGTCCTGCAAAGGAGTCTTTCAACTTCTTACATCCTCTGATGTTATTCAAGTTAGTGGTGGATACAAGAACTAGGTCCCCCACTTTGAAATCTGGAGTTGCATGTGATTTATCCCATTTGTCTTTAGCATATGCAAAAGAGTCCTCCATGCACCTTACTGAATGCTTTCTAGCTTTTTCTAGCATTCCTTTGAAGCTAGCAGCTGTGGGATGTATTTCAATTAAATCTTTCCTCAAGGAATCTTTGGGTAATTTGGGGTTCCATCCTTTTTCTAGAATAGCAGGAGTCTGATTGGTACTGCCATGGATTGATGTTTTATATGCTAGTTCCAGTGCTGGCAACAGATCACACCAATAATGGGTAAATCCATCACAATCTTTGAATTAAAGGCCATATGCACAAATTCTTCTCACCATGTCCTCTAAGGTTTGGATCATCCTTTCAACCAGACCATCAGTTTGTGGGTGGTAGGCTGTAGAGAAAGACAGTTTAGTGCCAAATAATTGGTGAAGATTTGTCCATAGTGCTGAAGTGAATTTGGGATCCCTATCACTAATGATATTTGTGAATATCCCAGTCCATGACACCACTCTATTCCATATCAGAAGAGCTGTATCCATGGCTGTATCATCCTTGTGACATGGTAAAAAGATTAGAGTTTTACTGAATCTGTGCACAATTACTAGGCAAGCATTATAGCTTCTGTCACCTCCTGGTGGTAGGCCAGTTACCCAATCCATATGGACAATTCCCCAAGGTCTGCTTGGCTCTTGGATTTTTATCATATTTCCAAGTCTCTTTCCAGTGGATTTATTTGCCTTTTGGCATCTGTCACAGGTCTTGCAATACTCTGCAACATCTTTCTGTCACATTGGCCACCATATGCAGGTTTTTACTTTCTCTCTTGTTCTGTCTTCAGACAGATGTCCTGAAAAGGGGCTATCATGGCATTCTTTCAGTACAAGATTGATTAATGACCTGTCTACAACTGTCATGACACATGTGTTCTTGGTTCTGTGGTAAATTATACCATTGAGTAGGTGAAATCTTCCTTCATCATAAGATTTTCTCCATACTTCATCAAAGGCATGTATTAGGGAGTTGTCTTTACAGTCTTTGTTAAGTAATTGGCATAAGATGCTACAATTCTTATCTTGAGTGTAACTACTTCTGACATCTTCAAAGAAGGTGGTGTTCAATTCTGTAACACTTATTCCTTGTATTGGGATCTGTGGTGAAGCTTCTTCTGGAAGATAAGCAGGATTATCAATATTATTTGGTAATGGCCATCTGCTCAGTTTATCTGCATTCTTGTGAATATTCCCATCCTCATGAACAATAGTCATATTGCCTCTGTATTCTTGTATGGCTATTTGCCATCTGAGCATATGTCTGTTGGGTGTTTTCATCTTTAAAAGTGATTTGACAGCTGTACAATCCGTTTTCACCTCAAAAACACATCCCTCCAAGAAGTAGTTTAATTTTTCCAAGGCCCAGACAAGACATAGACATTCCATTTGACTTGCTCCATATCTGGCTTCAGTTGGTTTGATTTGCCTGGATATGAAACATATGGGTCCTTCTACAGGTTTCTAATTTATGATCTGAACTTGGTGAAGTGCAGCACCTAGTCCATCCCCTGATGCATCAATATACAGTTTGAAAGGCAATTTAAAGTCTGGCATCAGTAAGAGTGGAGCAGTGGTCAAGGCTTCTCTTAGAGACTGAAAAGCTTTGACTCTGTCAACAGTCATTTCAAATACTGTGTCTTTGTCACACAATTTATAAAGTGGTCTTGCTATGGATGCAAAATCTTTAATGTGTTGCCTGTAATATCCTGAAAAACCTAAGAATGAATGAATTTCCTTCTTGTTCTGAGGCATGGGTTTTAGCAATACTGCTGCAACTTTGTTTTTGTCAATTCCAAGGAACAAACCAGATACAACATGTCCTAGTTCCTTAAGTTCTTTAAATCCAAAGTGACATTTCTTCAAGGAGATTCTCATGTTTACTGATTGAATTTTTGTCAAAACTCTTGACAATCTGTACATGTGCTCCTCCCAAGTCTTGGAACAGAAAATAATGTCATCAATGTAAATGATTATCCATCCCTCTGAGAGTTCTTCAGGGAAGATTTCATTCATCATTCTTTGGAAGTGTGAAGGTGCATTTTTGATACCAAAGGGAATCCTCAAGTATTCATACACTCCACAATGAACAATAATTCTCAAGTATTTTCTTGCTCTTGGTGTCACCACATTTTGATGGAATCCTTTCAGGGCATTCATAGTGGTTATATACACTGCTTGAGATATTTGAGTAAGGGCAATTTGGATTTTTGGTATTGGGTATCTGTCTGGAATAGTGTAAGTGTTCAGAGCTCTAAAGTCCCCAACCATTCTGGATTTTCCATCATGCCATGCCACTATGACTGGTGTAGTTATTCTACTTCCTCATTGTGGCCGACTTTTCTTATTACACCAAGTTCCAGAAGTTCTTTGATATGAATTTCTAGAGCTTCTCTTGATTCTGGGCTTGCTGGATATTCAGGTCTTCTTAAGAGTGGTGGATAAGGTCTCTCAATGTTAAGAATGATGTCAACTTCATGACCACTAATTGCTCCTAGAGGTTCTTTGTCTGACACAAATGCTCCTCTGTGGTCATACAAAAGGGAAGAAAGTTCACTTCCTTGTTTATCAGTCAGATGAAGGCTTATTTCAGCCTCATTTAACTGTTCAGACTTGAATTTCTCTAACTCTAAGTTGACTGGTGATACTTTGTTTACTTTAATTTGTCTTTTAAGTGGTAAAAAGGCAAATTTTTGGCACTTATTGTCTCCAATAGTAAAGTATCTGTCTTTGTTGTTATGCAAATCTATCCCATACATGATGAAATAGTCATTTCTCAATATAAAATGGGTACTAGGGCAATTTTCCATAACAAAGAATTCAACTGTGATTCTTAAATTCCCATTTATGTGTGGGAATATGACATTGGTCTCAAAAATTCCTAATGCTTTCATTGGGTTACTTGCACTGTTGAATTTTATACCATCAATTGGTAACAATTGGTCTTCAAAATTTGGTACACAAGTCTTAAGAAAATATTTTCCAACACAAGAGCAGAAGGCTCCTGGGTCAAGCAAAAGTTTGGTGGGTTTGTTGTCAATCACCACTTCTGTTATACAGGAGTTACCAGCTGTATACCCTTTTCCCCTGTTTGGTTTTGTTTTCATAAGCTGTGCCTCTTGAACTTTTGATAAATCAAGTTGACCATTTCTCAATTGTGGCAAGTGGGAATAAGATTCCATGATGTCAAAAGTGGCATTGATACTTTCTATATCTTTTGAAGATTCAGAAAATATTGATGACTTATCATCTGAATTGTCTTCAATTATGTCATCCTTTTCAACATCAGGTTCCTTTTCAATATGAATTTCATTGATTTTTCCCTTCTTTGGACATGTATTGGCTAAATGGTTGGTGCTTTGGCAAATATGGCACTTTCTGACTGTATCTGCAGGCTTATACTTAATATTATTAGAATTTTCTTTGGGGTTTCTGTCCACAGAATTGTTCCAAGGTGTATTAAACCTTGTCTTGAGATTCACCCCACTAGAACCAATTTTTGTTCTGGTGGTTACTTCTTCTAATATATTGATAATATCCTCTGCTGAAGATTTTTCAGTAGTCCTGCTTTTGATAGCACACTCTAAGTCACCTCCATATTGTCTCAGAATTTTTCTCTGGATCATAAATTCTGACATGTCAGGTTATAATGCTGTTAATCTGTCTTTTTGTTGGCAAAACCAGGGTAAAGCTTTTTCTTTATCAGCATTCAATTTGGCAGATTCAAAGGCTGTTTCAACTTTAAACCTCCAAGCATCATTTGCCCATTTGTTGATGATTTGGGCTTTCCACCAAGTCCAACTCTGGTGTCCATGTGCTTGTCTTATTTTGATGTACCATCCGTGAGCTGATTTGGTAAACAAGGTGTTAAATCTGGCTGTTACCAATCTGTCTGGTAATTCAAAATCCTCTTTGATAATGTCAATACCTCTAATGAATTCCATATGGTCATACTCTCCTTCACCACTGATGTAAGGTTTGTCTATGAAACTCTTGATAATAGTAACAAAATCAATAGTACTATGACTGTCCTCAATAGAAATATATAATATAAGAAATATTATAACCACAAATTCAAATATAATTATTAAAAATAATTATATATAAAAAAAAATAAATTCAATTATTATTATAAAAAAATAATAATATTAAAAAATATAATAATTATAATGAATTATAATTATTCTATTATTGTTATAGTCACTGACAGTTATAACAATAAGAATTGTAAACCTCTTAATGAGACAATTACACGTGGAAATATGAATATTAACCACTTATAAGTAATAGAAATATTATTTATAAAAGAATTATAACACACACTGTGCAGAAATAATTCTTTATAAAAAAAACTAATACTAGATAAAAAAAATATAGAACTTTAGAGAAAACTTACTTATAATATTTATTTAATATAACAAGTTAAACAACAACAGTTATTATATTAAATAATGATTATAAGTTAAAAACACGTCTAAAATCAATAATTTTAAGGATAAAACAACTTTTCATGATAAAATTTAAGATTAAAGAGTTTTTAAGAGGAATTTGTGGATTTTAAAAGATATTTAAGATGAAAGTTTTATAATATAAAATATATTATTGATGATTACAACAATAATCTGAATTCTATGACTTCAATTCTTTAATTTACAGTTAATAAAGAATAAAATAACTTAAGAATTACTTTAATAATAAGATTTTATAAATAATAAAACTTTACCTGTTTAAATGTCTAATATGATTGAATTGATAATGAATAATGGACAAAAACAGTGATGAAAAGACTCTTTTTATGTCTTCAGAGCAGCTCTCATGATTCATAATGAATATAGAGGGCGTGCTCAGGTCAAAACTGAAAAACAATACTTAAAAACAAAGTTCTTAACTTAAGGCAACTTGTTTTTAATTCCAATTTAAAGTTACCAGTGTTATTCTTAACTCCATGTAACTTTAATCCTCATTTAAACTAATTATTTTAAGTTTTTAATATAAATAAACTTATTTATATTAAAGTTAATCACATGAAAAACTTAAAAATAGAGTTTCAAGCAGAAATCTCTTAAACTCAATTCTTAATTAATTTTTAAAGAAATCATAATTTTCTTTGAACTTAATTAAAAGAGTAAATTTCCAGGCTAATTACCCAGGAATTTTATTTATGAAAGATACTTAAGATTTAATTTATATATAGATAATATTAAATTCTAAGCTGTGTGAAACTTTCAAGAAAATCAATTACGATTTGGATTTTTAATGAATTTTTGAAGTTATTACTATTTTTCCATGTAAAATAGCAATACACACCAAACCTTAGCTTTTGATAAGGTTTTGATGCTTGTAACTTTAAAGTTTTAAGCTTATTTAAGGTTTTTAAGCTTTATTAAGCTTTGACAGTTCTTAAAACCTTGATTTCAAGCCTGCATATTGGAATTTACCCTTTGGCAGCTTGAAATTCCTGTCCAAATTGGGATCAAACCAGTTTAAACCTTAAGGTTGGATCAAAGTCTAATCTTAAAGCTTAAATAAGGTTGAAAATCCTCCAATACAGGTGGAAAACCTTAATTGAATCATTGCAGATCCAAAAAGTTGGGTACCCCAGCTCTATTTGGTCTTTTTCCTTTGTCCCACCTTTTTGCGTGGATTTTGCCCTTTTATTTATTTAAAGCCATACCATGGCTTTAAACCCTTTTAAATTGAGCTCACGCAGGATTTACATTCTGTATGGCAGATCCTTAGCCAATTCAGTAAATATACACCACACCTCAATTTTAACTAAAATTTTGGTAAGTTTGCATTAACCTTATGCAACTTTAAATTTAAGCTTATTTAAGCTTAAATTTAACAATTTTAAAAAAATGTTAAAAAAGTTACATTAGTACTGTGAGATTCTTAAATCTTCTAATAACACAAGAAATAAGTGTTTTTGGGTATAACACCTTATGGATGTACCCTAGGTTATTTTTGGTGTAGAATCCAAAAATTACATAATATTTATAACTTTGTTTATCCAAAATAAAGTTATACTTATTTTTTGTTATTTTGTATTTTAATTTCAACTAAAAAGTCTGTTTAAGACAAAATTAGCTGTTTATAAAATCATTTGTGGCCTTATGGGTATGTTATACATACCTCACAGGCTCACAGCTGAAGTGAGGCCATTCTTTAAGTTTTGGAACTTCTTTCAAGAGTGCTTGCCCCATTGATGGTTCTAATTTTTGAAAAGAAGTAGAAAATTCATTTTACAAGTGTGAATTTTCAATATCCAATACTTGTGGATTGGGAATTCTTGCATCTTCATTTTGATTCAGAGGTGCAGACATTCTTGGTAAAGTGTTTAGCAGTTGTTCAATATCATTCATTTTACTGTTGTTAAACCTTTGTGAATTTCTTAATTCATGTTGCAAGTTTTGAATAGAGTCTATGACATTCTTTTTATGATCATCCTCTTTATATGTTAGCTCGTTCCATAATTCTGTTTGTTTAGTATTATCAGATATAACTTCATTTAACTTTATTGTTAATCTTGATAATTCATCTCTTGAGGTATCAAAATGCTTTTTCAGGCCAACTATATTTGTCTTGACTTCAGCAAATGATTTTGAAATATCATCAAGAGCTTTTTTATTATCTTCTTTGATAGTGCTTATGGCTTGTTTTATTCTTGTCAGGATGAAACTATGATAAAGGTGTAAATAGGCTAAATACAACTTTAACTATGTTTGTGACACGGTAAAAATAGTTTAAAAATATTTATAAGGGTTTAAAGATAATTAAATTCAAGATTAAAAGGGCTTTACTATATATGGTATGGTGGTGGTGAGCACTGTTGAAAGCCCTGGGTGCAGCTTTATCTGTTGGGTTACAATAATAAAAGACTACAATAATTAAATTTATGATTATACCTGATTATTAACCAAGAGTAAAACTTTTTTTGACAGTTTGCTACATAGGTTATTCAAGCGCAGGATGAGGAGACAGTTCTAGATGTGAAAAGCCTCCTTTTTATTCTGAAATGGGGTGGAAAGGGTGCTAGACCTTTCCATGTAGAGGAAGTGAAGATTTTTTCACTGTCTAGTACTGGCTTGTGGCTTTCAAACAGCCTGTATAACCTGTATTGGGCTCAGATGTGGCTTTGAAACCACATCTGGGCAGTTTTCACCAATACAGGGTGAAAATTTTCATCTGGGGACCTCACAGCCTGATTCTGACGTGTATGACGCGTAGAATGCTGTACAGAACCTGTATGGGACCCCAGTATTGACTGAAATATGAGGTATTGAAGTAAAAACAAGCTTCTTCCTCTATTTGACACCTCATATTCATGGTTATAGGATATTATCCCTTGGTAAGGCTGTATATGACAGCAGGTGGGAATCTGACCTTAAAACCACCATACCTTTGTCAATTCTTGGAACATCAACCTCAAAATTGGTTCAGTGTGTAGCCCTGTATGTGCTCTACACAATGGTACCTCATGTGATATGGGTATCTTTAAATATGGCAAAGTTATCCCATGTACAAGATTTTTGTTCATTTGCGTGATTCAGGAAAAACTCTGTACTGAGCTTATTTGCCTCATAACCTTTGTTCTAGTTGAGCTATGGGTAAATGGATGACACCATCAGATAGCCCTGATTGTGCTCTTTCCAAAAAGACCCCACTTCAAGTATCTCACACTAAAACTGTAGATGTTAGATGTGAGATGAATGTTTTGTTCACCCTTATTTGGCCTGAAATCAACCATAACTCCAGTAATATTGGTGCTAGCTCATTTTGGCTGGTACCATTGGATAGCCCTGGCTTAGAGCTTCATTTCGAGTACCCATTTGATGGGGTTAAGCCTCTCCTTCTACATTTTAGATGAGAGGTGAAAATTAAGGTTTATGCTCTGCACTAACTTTGAGCAGGAATAACTTTGTTATTTCTTGTCCTAGGGTGATGGGACTTATGTTTTCAGAAAGAGGTAAGTTTCCTCTTTCTTTTGATACCTTTTGAGCTGATTTGGCTCAGCTCCATGTCCTGGTGGTATCTTGGCTATACCATTGGTTTATGGTATTTTGGCTGTCATGCTTGTGCTCTGGTTTTGAGTCACAGGCTGACAATTCTTGTTTCAATTATGTCATCAATATTGAATTTAGAATATTTTTCTGTTAATTCTTTAATAATGGCAGATTGTTCATTTATCTAAATGCCAAAAGAATTATCATTATTGGAAGTTTTGATTGTTCTTAAAACTCTCTCAAAGCATTTAAGTGTATCATTTATTTGGCTCAGACTCAAGTTATTTGTCTTGAGACTGTCACAAATTGATGTATTTTTATCAGAAAAATGACTTTTTACGTCATAAATAGCTTTATACAACTCTGGAATACAATCAAAAGTATCAGAAATCATTTTTGATATTTTAATCTGGCTTCCTCCTTCTGTTGTAATTCCATCATGGTTCTGGCCATCTGAAATACATTTTCCATGGCATCCTGCTGAATCTTTGGGATTCTGTAGCCCTGGCTGTAAGGTTTTGGGGCTGGTGCCTTCCCTTTGCCTTTTTTGGAGTTTGTGGCTGCTTTTTCACGTTGGAATTGCTGGTGCTGGCCACTGGGGCTGTTTTTAGCACTGGTTTGGGTGGTGGAGGGTTGTTTTTCCTCCATTCTAGTGTCAAAAGCATCATGTTTTTCTTATCCATCAATGGATTCCATCCATTGAGAAATTTGCAAGTATTGGGATGGCCCAGGAATTTTCTCACAGTCAGGTAAGAATTCATGCAATTCTTCCACAGGTCTGCAAGGATCTGGTACTCCTTGAGCTGAAGTGCATTGTTGTATGCACTGTGGCTGGCTTTGTATATGTCCACTGATGCTTGTTGTGGCAGTGTCAGCTCTTTTTGAAGGTAAAATGGTATTATAAGCTTCAGAATGACCCATTTTAGTTGTTTGGAAGTCATCAACTGACCCTTTTCCCTCTGTACCTGATTGGCCTCTGCCATAATCACATCTATTACCTTTTTGGGAGCTGCTTGAGGGGCTATAGCTGGCTCCTGATCTGGTTGAAGGCATAATTATGGTTAAAAAGGCTTAAAATAGTAATTTTATGTCAAAAAACTTACTATTGGCCAAATCTTTGGCTTTCTGAAGAGTATTACTTATTTCCAAGTTGACTAATTCAGAAGAAATTGGCTCTGGTTGAATATTCTGAGTCACAATAATAGTACTATTATGATCAGAATTAACAGTACTGGCAGGAGTAATGCCGGTTGCTGTTGAGGCTGTTTCAATGTTTTCTTGTCTT
Source organism: Austropuccinia psidii (assembly GCA_023105745.1). Classification (NCBI taxonomy): domain Eukaryota; kingdom Fungi; phylum Basidiomycota; class Pucciniomycetes; order Pucciniales; family Sphaerophragmiaceae; genus Austropuccinia; species Austropuccinia psidii. The sequence continues at coordinate 29,069,399 of JALGQZ010000007.1, read as the reverse complement.
ACCACGTTTTCAGACACTAAAATCAATGAAAAAACCAATTAATTAAGTAAAAAAAGGATATTTCAAAAAAGAAATTAAAATATAAGCCTCACTTATAATATTAAAAAAATTATTTTTTTTATTGATTTTTTGAATTATAAGTATTTTTTATATGTTTTTCAATTTTTCAATATAAGACAAAAGATTTAAAAGGAGTAAAAAATATGTCACAGGTATAATATCACCGCTGAGCCCCCAAATGTAAGGTGTGGATATGAAACTTTGATTAAAAATCAAGTATTTTTCCTGCCCCAAAATTTGTATAAGTTAAAAATCAATTAAAAATAGTGAGAAATATTATTTTTAAGAGAAAACACGCCAATTTCATTGTTTATAGATTTATTAGTATAAAAAAATAATATTATAAAGATTTATTGTTTTACCAACAATAAACATTTATCCAAAAAATACTCTACAAGAGATATTTTAAGGCTACAAAAGAAATTTCTTCAAGAGCAATTTCAATCAGAATTAATTGAGCAAGGAACTGCAAGCAATTAATTAAAGAACAAAGTCTTTAAAAAGAATATTAAAGAGAAAACACACCCAAAAGTGACCAGAGTGAATTTGGAAACAAAGTGACAAAGTTTACAGTGATGAAAGATGCTTTAATTCACTTTTGGGGTGGTTCAGGGGTAAAAATGATTCTAAAAGTTACAAAGAATGATTATAATTATTTTTTCACCTGGTTAAAAGGTTTAGAATGATATAAGAAAGGTGGTTAGAATCTTTTATTGATTGGTTTAACAATGTTTAAACTAATTATAAAAGGAAAAGATTCTAACATGAAGAGAAAAGTGGGGCAAAGAAGAAATTCTTTTATAACCATCAATTTTCTTACTCCAAAAGTAAAATTTACTCTTGTCAGTCGTGAAAAACAGTCTGACAACAGAAAATCCAATTATGGCATCATTGAACCCTGGTTTAGACCAAAAAAGGGCTGGTTGAAGCCATTTTTAGCCATTTTAGACCCTTGAATCAGCCATTACTATAGCAATAACTGGTCTAGAGCCTTCAAAACACTTCAGAATGTGTTTAAGAGAGGTAGAAACCAGTTAAAACTGTTTTTACTATGAGTGTTTTATCTTAAGGGTAGTTTTACCCTCTTGGCAACAGCTAAAACTACCCCAGTTGGTATCAAAACCTCATCATCAATTGAGTCCACAGACACTGTAGCTCAATTCCAGGCCAAAATTGATGAACTTTTGCATGAATTTTGACACCACACGCCTGTCAGCAAGGATTTTCTGGGTCTAGCTCCCCCTTAGAGCTGTAGTTCCTTTCCCCCCCCCCCCCGGATTTTAAGTTTCCAATTTATTTTTCCTTTAATTCCTCATCATGTATTATACTTATAATTTACATATGTAATTCAATTGAGTTGTACAGTACAATACAGTAATAATTGATACCTCATATGTAAATCAAAGTTCACTTATGTAATACATGCGCACATTTTGACATTTCAATTGAATTCAATTGAAAATACTTGAATTCCTCATAACTTCTAAACTAAACAAGACACCTCAGTTTTAACATAAAAATTGATGGTTAACACCACATGTGGTCGGAATTAAATCAAAGTTTTGAGGATTTTCAATTTTTGTATTGAAAATACTAAAAACTTAATCTAAGCTTATTTAGAGTTGAGTTACAAAAATTTCACTCAGGGGTGACCCCACCTACTTTTTTATGAGGAATCAAATGGTGAAATAATTTTTATATCTTTATTTATTGGATAAAAAGTCATAATATATTTTCTATAAATTTTTACCAAAAATATTTTAATTTCAGAATTTTTGATAAATTCATTTTTACATAATTTTTACAAGTAAAAATGAATTTTCATAATTTTAAATTTTATTGTAAGTTTATTTTTAAATTATAATTAAGTTCTTCTTTTTAAATATAAATTAGTATTTATATTTTAAATTTAAATTTTCTATTATAAATAAATTTATTTCATCTATATTTATATCTTAATTTATCTTTTGTGGTCTCTTGGGTATATGAAAATACCTCTAAGGCTCACATTTAAAATTTGGTATATTGTTTGTATACCAAAATGACAAATTTGTGTTTGAATATCATAATCAATATTTTTATCAGGTGCTAAATATCTCTCAAAGCTATTAAGTTGATCTCATATGGAATTCAATTTCCTTAATTTATCTATTTTTTTATTTGGGACGAGAAACCAATATTTATATACACCTAAATCTATGTTGGCTAAGAAATATTTCCACACATTTAATATTCTTCATTAATTCAAAATTATGATTACAAATCACAAAGTTCTATAGCTATAATCAATTTTTAGTTGGTAAAAAATAGGAATAAAAACAATTTATGAAATATATTCAATTATTCTTCTAGAATGAATTTTTCTCTGTGGAAATACCATCATGAGATGATTTAATATCTATAAAGTGAAAATTAATTACCTCTTGGAATTCATATTTAATCCTATTAAAATCCTTTGTAATTAATTCCCGATTTTTCATATTATGTAACTCTTTGTACAGCCTTTCATTCAAAACAAGATTTTCATTTATATCATCAAGTGAAGTATTTTGTGAAAAAATTGATTCAAACTTACTAATTGTAATGATGGGATGTTCAGGTGTTCCCCTTCTTTGATTGGGACAATTAATGATCATATTTCTCATTCTCTCCTGCAAAAGAAAAGAAAATTAGAAGAATAATTTGATTTTTTGCTGAAAAGCAGTAGTATTTAATGGGCTTTGTCTTGATATTAATCTTATGATTAAGTAAATATGATTTTTCAATATACTTGAATCAAGTATGTTCTTTCAAACCTTTGGGGTATATTATATGTTGAATAATATTACAAAAGATCTTTCTTGAAAAATAATGATAAATTGCACCTCATATATCAATTTATTCAAATAAAAATCAATTAAGAATTCAGGAAGAGGAATAAAACATACAAATTTGGTTCATTTTTATTATTGAGACAAACTAATGATGGGTAATTCTCCGGAGGAAAATATGTTGATCTAATTATTTTCAAATTTGGAAATCTTAAAATTGGATAAGATAAATTTGCAAAAAAAATCCATCATGGTGAAGATGTGATAGGAAATAGGAAAATAGCATAAATTGATTTTGACAAATATTCAACTACATATTTCATTATTATTTCACTTATACTGATTTTGAAGATTTTGGCTTGGAAATGAAAGAAGTTTGTGTAATCAAGCATTTTTCAAGATTAAAAGAGGCTAAATTGCTCAACTTAGTTTGTTCAAAGTATTTCTAAACCTTGAAATTCAATCTTATAATATGACCAAATAATAATAGCAAGTTAGAGCCCAGTATTAATTAAGCTCAAAGCATGGTTGTACCAGGGATGGACCTGCTACCCCAGCTGGCGGGTATTGCTTTTTTTAAGATGTGTCTATGAAACTGTTGATAATATTACTATTAATCAACAATAATATGACTTTTCTTATGAAATATAATAATGAGAATTATTATAACAACAACTGAATAATTAAAGAATTATTTCTTTTACTTGTTATACACTACTAGTGATTATAATAGTAAGCAGTAATTTTCTACAAGAATCAAATACAAGAAGAATTCAATAATGAAAACTTCTTTTATTAAAATAATAAAATTATTTTAATATATAACTATCTTTTGCAAGAATAATTGTCAAGATAATTCTTGAAGAAAACTATTACTAGAGAAAATAATTAAGAATTAAGATAAATCACTCACTTTTAATCCAATGAACCTTTTAAAATATAATAATAGAGAGATTTCATGTAGAATTGTGGATTTAATGGATTGAAATTGATTTATAACAAGATTAAAACAATATGTAGTTGATTTCTATGATTTCACGTCTTTCTTCTTGATTCTGAAAGAATAAAAACACTTAAGAAAAGCTTTAACTAATACTTACTTGTTGGTAATAAAGTTATAATTAAATAATGTGATGATTTGGAAAAAACAGCAAGAGGAGGTCTCTTTTAAGTCTAAGACAGCTCACAGAGGCCTGCCATGAAGCAAACTGAAAAACCAGCTAGTGAAAAAACAATAAACCTTTTTTTGGATTATTTATTGCATCATCTGTTGTCATGTAAGATTATCATAATTACCTAATTGAGGCTTTTATGTGACTACCAATCCATTTATTGTTAAGAATAAAAGGAGTAACAACTGTAAATCTTCTTTTATTCCAAAATAATTATTGATTTTTCAAAGTTATCGATGTTATTGGAAATTTCATCACAGAATGTATTTTCTGTAAATTCTTAAATATTCTGTGTTTCATGTGGAATCCTCAAAAATGGACTGTAGGTAAAACATTTAATTTTACTTATAAAGGTATATTTTTTTGATTTTATATTAATTATACAGTTCTCAATTGGTCCTGGAAGGTTTAGAAATATTCATTAAGAATTGTATTTTTAATGAATTTTTTAAGTTTTTACCTTATTTCTATGTAGAATAGCAAATAGCAGTATATGGCTGGTTGCTATGAGGTAAATCAATGGATACTAGTCCAAAAAGGGTTTTAATTACTCTTTTGGGGTTTATCCATGGTAAGTAATTAAGAATTGACATGGTTACAGGAGTCTATGTTGCTTTTACCTCCTTGGCACGTCAAAATAGCAGGTTATTTGCTATTTTCTTATGATTTACTGAAGTTGTAACATGGTAACCAAGTTCCCAAAAGGTTTTGGTTTATTAATTGGGCCAATATCAGCCATGGATCCAAGCTTTGGAGTGGTCCATACCTCAGAGGCCTCAGAAGTTGGGTACCCTGGCTCTTGTTGATGTCTTTTGTCCCCCTTGACTATTTTTCACATCAAAAATAAAAATTCAGGCTTCAAGTGAGATATCCACTTTGGGTGTACCAAAAGTGCATTTAAGAATACCATAATATTAAGTGCCCAAAACATGCATAACACTATTCTTAGTGTATATGTAACATGGGATTTCTCACATTCCCATTATTTTTGGCGTAAAATAGAGAAAAACAAAAATCTTCACAGATCTTTTATGTTGTATTGATGATGTGGTATTGAAGTATTTTCCATATTACCACCTCAAAGTGTTTATTTGATCTTATTCACTCCATGGAGCTACCCTGGGTGAAATTTTGTGTAGAATCCAAATCTGGTCTTAAATTCATGGATTTACTACTCAATAAAATGTTATTCCTCTTTTCTGAAATCAAAAATGATGAATTTTGAATGTATGCATGACTTATGGGTTATGCATAGATCATAATTTATTTTTTAAGATAATTGTGGCCTATTTGGGTATGTAAAATATACCTCAAGGCTCACACTTTTCTTCATGGTGAGTTCTCTCTTTAAACCTTTCTTAACTGGTTCATTTTTTGATGATAGCCTTCCAGAAAGAGTGTCTTGAGCAATGTGAGCCTATTCAAAATGAGGATCTCTTCCATAAGCAGTGAATAATAGTTGTCAGAATTATTTTCAGAAAATTCAGCAAGAGAAAGGCAGGTGTTATCATAATATTGATGATAACTAAAACACATCCAAAGATACTATTGTGGTATGTGATCTACCCTCTCTCTGTTCATAAGCTTCAGGATGATAAGCAGCTGAAAGATCACTTGAAATATTGAGCTGGGTACAAAGTCTTTTCCAAAAGTAGGAAACAAAAAGAGAACCTGTAATACTTACAATTCTTGAGGAAAGGCAATTCTTGGAGAAAATATCCTTGATGAAAAAATAGGCCAAATCCATAGAAGTGATTGGAGACATTGTTGGGATATATACTTCTATTTTTGAGAATCAGACCACTATTACTATCATTGATTCAAAAAGAAAGTGGAAGTTGAGTTATAAATTCCATTGAAAGACAAATCCAAGGATCATTTGGAATTTGACAAGGCTTGAGAAGTATATGGCTCTGGTGATGAATTTTCTTGTTTCTTGAGCACGTTTGACAGTATGATACATAATCCTTGATAAATTTAGTCATTCTATACAAATTCCTGACAGGCTCTAGAGCTTTCCCTTGACTAAGGTGGCCAGCTATAAGAGATTAATGAAAAGGTTTAAGTATATCAAGCTTAATTTTTTACCTTTACCCAAATATTGGAGAATACCTTTGCACTGAGGATCTTGCCAAATTGTTTTTTAATTGAATATACAACATTTTCAAAAAGCTTATACATTGACTATGGAAAACTTGGAGGGCTGAACCTTATCTTTCTCAATAATTTGTTGAAATTTTGATGGGTTCTTTCTGATTAAATCCTCTCCCCTCTCTAAGTAAACAATGTCTCAATCTTGCAAGGAATTTGGAGTAACTTCTAGGTGGCCAGGGCTGTAATTCATGATGAAATGGGATTAAGAAAGGAATGAAGCCCACTGGGCTTGACAGTGAGTCAGTAATTTTGAATACATTAAGTGTTTTGAGGAACAGCAATCGGTGAGAAATTCGAGGGATGAATAAAGAGAAGGTAGAGCTGCTGCCCCCAATATGATTATCAGAGGAACAGTGAGGAAGAATTTTCTCTGCTTTGAGCTTGGTGAATACATTGAAATAGTGGTTATTAGAAGAAGGAAGAATATGAATCACACTTTCAACTTCTTTTGGCTCTTCTTCTTTGTCACACAACTCCTCCAGGGAGTTATGATAGGATGAATGAGAAAGCTCCACATTCCTTAGGAAGAGATGACGTGAATATAAGAATTATTTTCTCTAAAATATTTTATATATTTTAAGTCTTCATATATATATACCAGTAAGGACTGAGGGAAATGTGAGGAATTTATATTGAAACAAGTTGGGAAATATGGTGTTGTAGAATCACCAACAATATCTGGACAAGTAGTGGCAGTGTAAATGTCATTACTGATAGAACTAAAGGAATCATGCCATTCCTTAAGATTAGGATTACCAGTGAGTGCTCCTTGCCTCTAATCAATAGATGGATTTAAATTATTAAGGAAATCAAAGTCCAATATGAGGTGTTCCCCCTTGGTTGTATCAATGATATAAAAATTAAATTCAAAGGTGAGCAAATATGGAAGAAACACCATCTATTTGGTATGGTGAGCTATTAATAAAGAAGGGGACTATGAGGAGTCAAAAATGATAAAAGAAATCTTCTATGGAAGTTCCCAAATTTTCAAAGAATGCTTGTGAACAAACCACTTTTCAGTTAATTAGCTGGTAGCACCAGAATCAATGAGAACACTGTAAAAAATATCAGATATAGAAGAAAAAAAACTTGAGAAAATTTTTGACACAAGTATTCAGGATGGAAAAAAGTGAAGAGAATTGATCACAGCATGATCTTCATTCAGGATTTTCCCTGGATGGTAAATCTTCCCACTGGTTGGGTAAGCTTGTTTTGAGGCCTTTTTATACAAACCTCAATACTATTCTTCCCACCACAATCAGCAAAAAAAACTCCTTCAATCTTCTCTCCTGTTCTTAACCAGCTAGCTTGTGGTCCTTATTCAGCAGAGAAGAATGGGGCTGAATGTTCTTTTGAGAAATAAAAGTATTCTTCTTCTTGTGACTTGAGCTTAAAGAATTTAGAAAATGAGGAAATCTTTAATTTGAGTCTTAAGTCTTCTTTTATTAAATAATGTTCTTCTCCTTTTTCCTCTCTTTGTAACTGGTATCAAGCTCCAGATTAATTTTCATTAAGTCTTACAGAGAATCAATAGTTGAAGTATGGGATTTCAACTGATCCAGAATTATGGAGGCTCATCCCTTCCTACAAAGGTGCATAAAATACCTCTCCCCCGAATTCCCAATACTTAAAGCTAGGCTTCTGAAATAAGGAATATGAAGACTTCATGGCCTTCTTCCTTCATACTTAAGGAATTCAACTATTTTTCTGCTTCTCTGACCTCATTCGGGTCACCAAACAAAGTAGTGATTTGGGATTTGAATAAGACCCAATTATTGAGAGGGTAGGAGGGATTGATGTTGGTGATATTGGAAAGATAGGTTTCAATCCATTTTCTAGCTCTTGTAACAATAAATAATTTGGCATGAAGAAATTTCTTCCTGTATTTAGAGAAATCAGCCTGTAAGGACTGCATAATGCTTTTGAATTTGAAGGTTTGAGTCCCATAAAAACATTACAATGCCTTCATAGATGCAGTCTTGAAGCTTAAGAAGATGAATATTATTGAAAATTGGCCATAATTTGATTCATTTTTTGAAGGATGGCCAAAAGAGCATAGTCAGACTGATGAGAGACATTCTGATTAGATCAGGATAGAGTTGGCCCTCCAGTTTGTTCAGATTCCCCCACAGGATGATGGGCAAAATCAATACATTTGGAATCTTCCTCTTACACATAATTCTCCTCCTCCTCTTTGCCATCTTCACCAATAAATTTTAGAGTGGGTTTTTACATGTCAGGCAAAGTGCCAACAACTTCTGGAAAAGAATTCAATCTTATGGGGCGTTTTCCTGTGCTCCTCAATGGTGCTTCTCTTTCTATAATGGCTCCTATGTTCAAAGGATCCCTGATTTTAGAACCTACTGTGGTCCCATTAAGAGGAGCTCTTTGAAAAGGAGTAAGAATAGCTCAAGCTCTGGCTTTCAGGAGGTAAATTTTGGACAGGCATTATTTAGAAAAGAAAATAAAAGAAGATAAAAGGTATATAAAATTGAATTTTAAGTATGAAAACTTGAGTAAAATTAAAATTCTAAAGCCTGAAGTCAAATAAAATCAATATCTTAAAGCCAAAAAAATTTCAATAATATTTTTAAGTCAAAAAATAAATCAATGAATTTTGAGGAATTCAGTCAATAAGTCTTGGGGAAATCAAGTGATTCAAATTAATCATTTAGGAAAATCAATCAATCAATATGTTGAAGTCAAAATCAATTTTATTGTCCAATAAATCAATTAAAATCAAATCAAATATTGCTGTGAATTGAAATTTTAGCGAAAAAAAAATCAAATATTCATTTTTATTAATGAATACTTTGAATTAAATTGAAGTTTTATTACAGCTTTGTGAAATCAAAAATAAGGCTGTGACCTAAAACTAAATGGAAATTAATTAAAATTACTAGAAATGGTCAGGCAGAAAATTCAGAAAAAAAGAATTTGATAAGGATTGAAAGAGTATTATGAAGGGGAAATAAAGCTTAAATAATAAAAGAATGAGTGAAAATTGAGATTATTGAAGGAAAATTTATTGAGATTCATAAAAGTGTAATGATTGATTAATGAATTATTTTAAAATGAAAAAAATGAAGGGTTAATGAATAAATTATGAGTTAATTAATCTAATTTCACTAGTGCTCTAGGGATAACAAGACCCACCTGGAGCTTAGTGGATAAGAACTCACTTGGAAGGACTACGAAGAATTAGAGAAATAAGGAATATGTATTATATTTACTTAACAATAATGTAGTAAAAAGATTATAAGCAGAAAGAAGAAACCAATGGCCAAACAGTCAACAAAGTAAGTCCTTATATAAATTTTTCAACTTGTTCAGAAGGAAAAAATGAATCAGTAAGAATATTTTCACCAATATCCAATGAACAGGCAAGGAAAGGTTATAAATGACTGGCTTAATATTATCAGTATTCACTACCAAAACATGAGAGAAAATAAAGAAGAAAAATAAATTCAATTAATTAATTGATTGAGGGAAAAGTCTCCAAGAGATAAAATAGTGGCCAGAATATGTGAGAGGCTGAAAACTTGATTCTTGCAGGTTAAAAACACAGCTGTATGTGAAATGTGTTGGGGGTATTGATATACCCACAGTTTGGAGTTGTATTGAGAATAAGGATCAATGCAAGAACATGTTTCTTTTTAATGGAGGCTCTTGTATGGATTGAGTTGTGTAAATGATTTGATTATCCTTGGAACCTTAAGAACTGCTTCTTGGATTATCCTAGGCATTATTCCTTGCAACCCCTTGGACAGTAATTGAGGGAATACTGTATGATTGATTGTACCCCCTGATTGAAGATAGATGCTGGCCTTGACTGGATTAAACTGTTTATACTTGCATCTGTCCTATTTAAATGGATTTACTTCAGAAGATAGGTAATGAGGACATTTCCATAAGTGAGATTTAGAGACTGAGAGTGGAAGAGAATTATTGACCATAAAAAATTAGGCATAATGATATTATGCTTAAGTGGAGGGTGTGAACTGTGCAGAAATGGAATCACAGGCAAAAATGATGCATTTTAGTAATATGATCATTTTTTGAAGAAGTGAGGACCGGGGTCCATTGCAAAGGACCCATGGCCCTTCAATTTATTAGTTTCCAAAAGGGCTGATTGGGTGTCAGCCTGTAAATCAAAACCAGAGCACAAGCATGACAGCCAAATACCATAAACCAAAGGTAAAGCCAAGATACCACCAAAACATGGAGCTGAACCAAACCAGCCCAAAAAGAATCAAAAGAAAGAGGAAACTCACCTCTTTCTAAATATACAAGTCCCATCATAGGACAATGAATAAGAAAGTTATTCCTGCTCAAAGTTGTTGCTGAGCACAAACCTTAATTTTCACCTCTCAACTTATATCCAGAGGAAGAGGCTTAACTCCATCAAATGGGTATTTAAAATGAAGCTCTAACTCAGGGAAATCCAATGGTACTAGCCAAATTGAGCTAGCATCAGAATTACTGAAGTTATGACCAAAATACAGTCAAATAAGGGGGAATAAGATATTCACCTCTCATCTAGCTTCCACAGTTTTAGTGTGATATATCTAAATTGGGGTCTTTTTGGAAAAAGTATGGTTAGGGCTACCTTGTGGTGCCATACATTTTCCAATATCTCATCTGGAACAAACGTTATGGGGTAAACAAGTTCAATACAGATTTTAAACAAATCATACATATGTACAAATGATCTTGTACATGGCATACCTTTGCCATGTCAAATGAGAACCATTGTTTAGAACACCTCCAGGGCTACACAATGAGCCAAATTTGAGCTTTATACCTAAAAAACTGATAAAGTTATGGCCGTTTTAAGGTCAAAATCCCACAGTTAGACCAATACACCTTTTCTGCAGGATAGTATCCCAAAACTCTTATTATGAGGTTTCAAACAGACAAAGGAGCTTTCTTATACTTTAATACCTCATAGTTTGGCCAATACTGGGGTCCTGTACAGGTTCTGTACAGCATTCTATAGGTAATACATGTCAGAAGAGGGCTATGTGGTCCCCAGATGAAAATCTCCACTCTGTATTGGTGAAAACTGCCCAGATGTGGCTTCAAAACCACATCTGAGCCCAATACAGGCTATACAGGCATTGTGAAAACCCCAAGCCAGTCCTTGGAAGTGAAAAATCATCACTTCCTCTTTGTGGAAAGGTCTAGAAGCCTTTTTCACCCAATTTTAGGATAAAAAGGGACCTTTTCTCCACCAGAACAGGTTTCCTCATCCTGCTCTTGAATTCCTATGTAGTACAACTGTCAAAAGCAGCTATACTCTTGGGGAATAATCAGCTTATAGCTATAATATTAATTGTTTTAGTAGTTTTTATAGTAAACCAACTGATAATTATTGCACCCAGGGCTTTCAGCAGTGCTCACCACCACTATTATTCAATAGTAAAGCCCTGTATACCTCATCATCAACCATTATTATTATCAAAACAATCATTTTAAATTATTTTGACCATGTCGAAGTCATAGTGAAAGCTTTTAATTAGTGTTTATTAGCTTCATCATAGACTCAGCCTGACATTTTGGTGCCTGGCTTTTTTTTGGATTTTTGGACCTTTATTACACCAAAAGTGAGTATTTTATTTTATTTTCTTTATTCTGAAACTATTTTTTCTTTTTTTAGGTGTAAAATTTCTTAATAAATAATATAATACATATCTTATATTTGTTTTTTGAGTGGTATATGACCATATACCACTGTGTTTTTCCATTTTAATTGCCTTTTTGCATGGTTGATTATAGCTTAATCACCACAAAACCTTTATTTTTGGCGTAAATTGCATATTGAAACACTTTAAAGCCATCAATACCGTCCTTTTCTAATTAAGAAGGACACCTCTCTTACTGTAAACCAACAGTATTAGAGGCATGGTTGGGTATATTGATAATTTCAATTGCCCTTTACATAGCCTTTTAGATTACACTTGTTAATTACAACATAATCTGTGAGATACTGGTGTACAAACAATGTACCAGAAGTCCACAAGCTTTATGTGTTGACACATAATTGATCATTTCAATTGCAGTGTCATAATACAAGGGTATAATATAGAAATATATTTCCCAGAGGCCATCCTAAGACATGCAAACAGCATTTTAAGAAGTTTTAACTGAAAATAAGCCCTCTTTTTTCTGTTTGATTCAGTGAAAGAAAATTTCATACCACTTGAAACCCAGTCACAGGCCAACATACTGGTGACACCATCAGAGCCAGAGGGAAGCAAGGGCAAAGGAAAGAGGCATAGTGAAGGCCTCATTACAGCAAAGAAGTGCACACCAATTGCCACCCAGAGAAGTAGAAAACCACAAAAATCTGCATCAATACAAAGTAAACCAACCTTAATCACTTGTACAGGGAAGGTTACAATAATTAACCCAGTTGTAACCTCTAAAAGCAAATTTCCCAAAGCAGTAGACAATAAATTTGTACAAGGAACAGTCAAAGGTAAATACCCTAAGAACATGAATTTGTTAACTGCTTTCAAACACTGATATGTCACCTGTATACCTCAGAAACCTTGGCATCCCAAGGAACCAGCCAGAGGACAGAGAAGGCTTGTCCAGAACCAGAAGACCTGGGAGAGGACACCTTGGACACAGTGGTGGATGGCAAGACATTGAGGGAAATCATACCCACTCTTCTATTCACTTTCCAGTTCAACATAAACCTCAAACCAGAGGACTGGAAGGATATGGATCAATTTCTTCAGCTCCACCAACTCCACAAAGACCTTTTTCAATGGAGCATGGAGAACAAGAAGTTCAACTTAGCATCCCACTGGGAAGAGCTGGGAGAAAGTTTCCAGGAGATATTTCTCAAATAGATAGACTTCAAAGCCCTTATGTTAATCACCAAAGGTTGGAACACCACCAGGCAGTTCAGACTCCTGGAGGAGAGGTGTCAGCCTGGGACTCAAAACCAGAGCACAAGCATGATAGCCAAATACCATGAACCAATGGTAGAGCCAAGATACCACCAAAACATGGAGCTGAGCCAAATCAGCTAAGAAAAGCATCAAAAGAAAGAGGAAACTAACCTCTTTCAAAATATACAAGTCCCACCATCATAGGACAAGGAATAACAATGTTATTCCTGCTCAAAGTTGTTGCTGAGCATAAACCTTATTTTTCACCTCTCATCGAAATCCAGAGGAAGAGTCTTAACCCCATCAAATGGTATTTCAAATGAAGCCCTTTGTCAGGGCTATCCAATGGTACTAACAAAATTGAGCTAGCACTAGAATTACAGACATTGTAACTGTGAGCCTTGTGGTATATTTTACATACCCAAATAGGCCACAATTATCTTAAAAATAAATTTTCAATTATGCATAACTCATAAGTCATGCATATATTCAAAATTCATCATTTTTTATTTCAGAAAAGATGAATAGCTTTTTATTGAGTAAGTAAATCCATGGATTTAAGGCCAGATTTGGATTCTACACAAAAATTCCCCTAGGGTAGCTCAATAGAGTGAATAAGCTCAAATTAACTCTTTGAGGTGGTAATATGGAAAATACTTCAATACCACATCATCAATACCACATAAAAGATCAAAGAAAATTTTTGGTTTTCTTAATTTCAGGCCAAAATAATGGGAATGTGAGAAATCCCATGTTACATATACACTAAGAATAGTGTTATGCATGTTTTGGGAACTTAATATCATGGTATTCTTACATGGACTTTTTGTACACCCATAGTGGATATCTCACTTGAAGCTTAAATTTCTATTTTGACGTAAAAAATAAGCAAGGGGGACAAAAGACATCAAAGAGAGCCAGGGTACCCAACTTCTGAGGCCTCAGAGGCGTGGACAGCTCCAAAGCTTGGATGCATGGCTGATATTGGCCCAATTAGTAAGCTAAAACACTTTGGGAACTTGGTTACCAGGTTACAACTACAGTAAATCATAAGAAAATAGCAAATAACCTGCTATTTTGATGTGCCAAGGAGGTAAAGAGCTACTTAGACTCCTGTAACCATGTCAATTCTTAATGATTTTCCATGGATAGACCCTAAAAGAGTAATTAAAATGCTTTTTGGACTTGTATCCATTGATTTACCTCAGAGAAACCAGTTAAACACTGATATTTGCAATTCTACATAGAAATGAGATAAAAACTTGAAAAATTCATTAAAAATACAATTCTTAATGAATCTCTCTGAACCTTCCGGGACCAATGGAGAACTTTATTATCTATGATACAACTACAAATAATTATAGTTTTACTAGTAAAATTCAAAGTTGTACTTACAGTCCATTTTTGACTATTCTACGTGAAACACTGAGTCTTCAAAAATTCACAGCAATTACAACCTGTGATGAAATTGCCAATAGAATTGATACCTTTGAGAAATCAATGATTATTTTTAAATAAAAGAATATTTACAGATGTTACTCCTTTTATTCTTAACCATATTGGGGTTGGTAGTCAGGTAAAGGCATCAATTAAGTAATTATGATAATCTTATGTGACAACAGATGATGAAATCAACAATCCAAAAGGGTTTCATGTTTTCTCACTCACTGATTTTTCATTTTGCTCCATGGCACGCCTCTGTGAGCTTTTTTTGACTTAAAAGAGGCCTCCTCTTTCTGTCATTTTGATATAAAATAATCTTATTATCCAGTTATATTATTCTTGCCAACAAGTAAGTATTAGTTAAACTATTCTTAAGTGTTTTGATTATTTCAGAGTCAATCAGGAAGACGTGAAATCATAGAATATAACTATATATTGTTGTAGCTCTGCTATAAATCATTTTGATCCCTTAAATCCACAATTCTACGTCAAATTTCTCCACTTATATCTTTCAATAAGCTCTTTGGAGTATAAGTGAGTCATTTATCTTTAATTCTTAAATTTTTTCTCTAAAATTAGTTTTCTTCAAGAATTATCTTTATAATTATTCTTGCAAAAGATAATTTTATTATTAAATTCTTCTTGTAATTGATTCTTGTAGACAATTACTGCTCACTGTCAAAATCACTAGTAGTGTTTAACATGTGAAAGAAATAATTCTTTAATTATTTGATTGAGGTTATAATAATATTTTATTATTATATTTCATAAGAAAAGACATAGTACTGTTGATTAATAGTAATATTATCATCAGTTTCATAGTCAAATCTTACAGTGACCAAAATCAGGTCAAATAAGGGTAAATAAAATATTCACCTCTTATCTAACTTCTACAGTTTTCATGTGAGATACCTAAGGTGGGGTCTTTTTGGAAAGAGCACAATAAGGGCTATCTGATGGTTCCATTCATTTCCCCATATCTCATCTAGAAGAAATGTTATGGGGAAAACAAGTTTCATACAGATTTTAAGCAAATCATACATATGTACAAAAAATCTTGTACATGGCATAATTTTGCCATATTTAATGATAACCATATCAAATGAGGTACCATTGTGTAGAACAAATCCGGGGCTACACAATGAACCAGCAGTGAGCTTTATGTCTCAAAAACTGACAAAGTTATGGCAGCTTCAAGGTCAAAATCCCACAGTTAGGCTAATACACCTTTTCTGCAGGATAGTATCCCACAACTATGATTATGAGGTGTCAAACAGGCAAAGGCACTTGTTTATACTTGAATAACTCATAGTTTGGCCAATACTGGGGTCCTTTATGGGTTCTGTATAGCATTCTACATGTAATACATGTCAGAAGAGGGCTATGTGGTCCCCAGATGAAAATTTTCGCTCTGTATTGGTGAAAACTGCCCAGATGTGGTTTCAAAACCACATCTGAGCCCAATACAGGCTATCCAGGCATTGTGAAAACCCCAATACATTCCTTGGAAGTGAAAAATCTTCACTTCCTCTATGTGGAAAGGTCTAGAGGCCTTTTTCACCCAATTTTAGGATAAAAAGGGACCTTCTCTCCACCAGAAAAGGTTTCCTCATCCTGCTCTTCAATTCCTATGTAGTACAACTGTCAAAAACAGTTATACTCTTGGAAAATAATCAGGTTATAAGTATAATATTAATTATTGTAGTAGTTATTATAGTAAACCAACTGACAATTATTGCACCCAGGGCTTTCAACTGCGCTCACCACCACTATTCTTCAATAGTAAAGCCCTGTATACCTCATCATCAACCATTATTATTATCAAAACAATCTTTTTAAATCATTTTCACTGTGTCAAAGTCATAGTTAAAGCTTGTAATTAGTCTTTATTAGCTTCATCATAGACTCAGCCTGACATTGGGTATGGAGGCCTAGTGGTGGTCCCATGGGCCTTATGGCCATATATGGGAACCATAGGGTGTATGGCCAATTTGGCCATTATTGGGCTTTGTGGGTCAAAAGGGACTTTGAACCCCCCAGACTGTAGGACATGGTCTGAAGTCTGTACAGGTTATAGGAGGTGCCTTCAGGGGTAGGGACAAAAAGTAGCCTAACCAAACTGTGGTCCCAAGATTGTGATGCACCTTGAAGTGTTCAAGAATTTCTGTAAAACTTGTTGGTGACAATTATTCCATGGATGATGAAACAAGTCTTTCCATAAAGTTTGTGGCAGTTGCAAGGACTTGTTTAGATGGTTTGTGACACCATTTGGTTGTTGTGTGTAGATGAGATGGACACATAAATGATCTGAAAATGTGTGTGACATCTGAAAATCTTTTTTTTGTCTTAACTGGATTGGAACAAAAGGACATTTTCTGCTTTGCAACTGGGAAGTTTTTTCATGACCCAAAAAAACTCATCTCTCAAAGATCAAAAGCAAAAATTGGCATGGGTTTGCAGAACAGGCCCTGAGTGATTTGAGTTTTAAATTTTCTGAGACTGAGACTGAGATTTTGATTGAACGATATCTCTAATCCGATAGATTAAACTATACCACTAGATCTATTCGATTAGTAGATGCCTTCGAAATCAATTTTTTGTTGACCATTTTGGACTTCAGTCTTGCTTTGTCCCTCCTTCCCTCCTTCGCTCCTCCCCTCATCATTCTCATCATTCTCATCACATCCATCATTCATCATTCATCATCAATAATCAACGAAATCTCGAAAACAATCAAACAGAATCATCACCATCAATAACATACATGATCATGAATTCAGGAAATCATCATAAACCAGTCTCGATTGAACTCGATTCAAATTCTTTCCTCCAACAAGATCAGCAAGATCAGCAAGATCAGCAAGATCAGGATCGAGATCAAGATCAAGATCAAGAGCAGGAGCAAGTCGAAAGTTTTTTAAATTTAAATCATTTTAATCTTACCTCGATACCCTCAAATCAAACTGCTTTACATTTTCCCTCCAAAACTCACAAGAAAGTTATAACCACTACCACTACTACTACCACTCTAACGTATTCTCCTTTGATATTACCACGTCCAATCTCTCCAAAAACTATCAAAACTAAATCAAATCAAAATCAAAATCATTTGGATTCAAATCTTTACCCACTCTCAAACGCTAGCGTTCCCTTAGATTGGTCTCAACGTGGTCTCCCTTTAATACTTAAAAATGGCACTCTTGCGAAATTTAATCCAGGCTCCTCAAATCTTTCCAACCCTTCTCTTAAAACTAAAGATACAACTAGTTCACCTACTTCATCGAATTTAACTTCTTCATTTAATCAAAAACTTCCTTCAAATTCAAATCTAAATCAAAAATCAACTTCTTTAAATCAACTTCAACCTTCTGCTTCTTCTTCACCTCCTCAAAAAAAACAAAAAACTCATCATCATCAATCTGGTTTACCTTCAAACTCTTCCAGTTCATCTCATTCAAATTCATCATCTAATTCAACTCAAAATCCTTCAAACTCAAAACATCAAGCTTTATTAAATCATCCACTTGTGGATTCTAACTCTCATTTAGAACTTTCTACTATAATCTCACTACCAAACCTCACAACTCAATTTGCAAGCTTACCCTCATCTTTGCAACAATATACCTTATTCAACCTCCTTCGTCGATCACCTTTACCCGTCTTACAATTCGTTCAAAATTTAATCAGTCCTGCCTTAAAACGCGACTTTATTAGTGATCTACCCCCAGAAATTTCGGTTTTAATCCTAAGTAAATTAGACGGCCAAACTTTATGTAGAGCTTCTAGAGTTAATAAAACTTGGTTCACTCTAATTCAAAATAGTAGTTCAATTTGGAAACAGAGACTAATTCATGAAAACCTTTGGGTCGGTAATGGCACCGAGGAATTAGATGCAGAAGAATGCGCACTTTTAGAATCAGGTTCAAATCATTGGGAAGTCAACAGGTTTACAAGATTATGGAAAGCTTCAACTTGGAAACAAGCTGCTATCGATCAAGTTCAAAATTTCAAAAATTCATCTTCATCCAATAACCTAGCTCAATCCTTAATTCATAAAAATAAATCTTCGACTTCTCCTTCGATTCCTAAATTGACTTCTAGTCCAAATCAATCTAATCCTTCAATCATTCAACCTTCTTCGACCAAATCATCTAATCATACCTTCCTTAAAGCAGACCCATTTAAATTACTTTATCGTAAACGATTTTTAACTAAAAGAAATTGGATTAAAAAAGAACCGAAAAGATTTGATTTCGAAGGTCACGCCCTAACCGTGGTAACTTGTATTCAATTTGATTGGTCTAAAATGGTTGCAGCTTCAGATGATAATGTCATTCATTCTTATGATTTGCGAACTGGTGTCAGATTAAAAACCTTTATTGGTCATCAGGGTGGTGTTTGGGCATTACAGTACGTCGGTGACACTTTAGTAACTGGAAGTACTGATCGAACCGTTCGGGTTTGGGATATGACTACTGGTCGAAACACTCACGTCTTTCATGGTCATACATCAACAGTTCGTTGCTTGCAAATAGTTGAACCTATAAACATTAATGGCCGCTCTGGTGATCAAGCAATCTGGGAACCTCCTTACCCTGTGATCGTTACTGGCTCAAGAGACTATACACTTAGAGTTTGGAGGTTACCTTCAAGTGATGATGAAGAGTTTGTGGGCAGCCCTTCTCCTGGGTCTCCAGAGGAAACTGGTGCTTTAAACGATACAACCAAAATCAATCCATTTCACTTACACTTCCTTCGTGGTCATAGTCATGCCGTTCGAGCCCTTTCTGCTAGTGGTCGAATCATGGTTTCTGGCTCTTATGATTGTACCGTCAGATCATGGGATTTAATCACCGGCGAATGTTTACTAGTCATGAGAGGTCACACTCAAAAAATTTATTCCGTCGTCCTTGATCGGATCAGAGGTAGATGCGCCTCAGGATCAATGGATTACACGGTTAGGATATGGGAACTTGAAACAGGAACGACTTTAAAAGTTTTAAACGAGCACAGTTCCTTAGTTGGATTACTCGGATTAAGTCCTAGGAGCTTAGTCTCGGCTGCAGCTGATGCTACCTTGAGGGTATGGGACGCCGAAACCGGTAGCTGTCGGCACGAACTTAAAGGTCATCTCGGGGCAATCACTTGCTTTGCACATGATGAATTAAGGGTCGTTTCTGGCGCCGATGGGACTTTAAAGTTATGGAATGGTGAAAATGGAGAACATGTGAATGATCTCTTGATTGGATATAGCGCAGTTTGGCAAGTCTCGATGGATGAAAGATATTGTATTGTAGCTGTTCAACGCGGAACCGATAGTGAATATGTAGTTTTAGATTATGGTAGAACTGATGGCAAAGATGATAATGATGTTGATGATTAAAAGATTCATCAAAGTGTTAGTCGCAGGAAGATCAAGAAAGATAGTAAGCCATGGTTTTTTCTTTTGAAAGGAAACGCATTTTAAAAAGCTAACTGCCTTGATTCTCCTTAGATCAAATAGCCGATTTGTCAAAAAAGTATTTGAATTTTATGACGTTAAAAAAGTGCATGATTTATTAAATTATCCAGAAAGCTAATTTTTTTTTTTACTTATCACTACGATTCTATACATACTTTTAATAACCTTTAAGTGTAAAACACACGCTCAAAATGATTTGTATTTATCTAAATCATTCTTATTTTTCCATCTTGGTGAGGACATTATCAATGACGAATTTTTCTGAATTAAAAAAAGGTTTTGAAATTTCAATTAACGAGAAACACGACTAAATTAGGTCTTTAATTATCAATAGAATAGAATGCATACCTCGTGATTGCCAATAAACATCGTTTGTAACAAAACATTAGTTGGCGACAATGTTATTTGGGCCAGGCCAAATGGCACAGCTTAATTAATTAGTAGATCACTGTTGTAATGAGAATTGTTTTTATGAAAACTGTTATTAATATTCCTAAATCAAAAAGAAACCAACCTTCAGCTTATTATTTCGTCAATTTTCAATCAAACTTATCATTACTTTTCTCTTTCAGCTTACTATCTCAACCAAAAAAAACTTTTTTCTAAATCGGAAGGTCTTTTGTTCCTTTAAAAAAATAAAAAGAAAAAAAACTTTTTTATTGATAAAATGTGATTTTTCTAACAGTAATAATAAAATTGGAATTTTTCAACTCTTTTTCTAATAAAAATTGATTTAAAAAATAATAAAAAAATACACACGATGAGTTGGTTTATGAGCTTTTGAGATATGACTATACTAGGGCATTCACGCTGCCTGGTCCTGGGGCGTAGGTGCTTAAATTTTAAAAGGGGAAATAAAAATTTCAGGTTATTAGTAGGTTTCAAATTAGTTTAATTTGCCAAATAGTTTCATCTAAAGTTTTCATTAATTAGGATTCAAATTGACAAAAAAATATCAAAATCAGTTGCCTAATCAACGTCAAGCAAAAATGTCAGTCGATTTCCAACTAACTAATTTCAATTTAAAACCCTTTTTTTTCCATTATCCCCCGACGATAATTTCTTTTTTTGTATTTCCCTCCCCTCCAATTTGCCTTTCTTTTCTGTCCTCATCCCTCAGCCAATCTATCTTTTTTTACTACCCTCCTCTAATATATCTTTGGTTGCTCCTGCACTTTTTCTCTCTTTTCTCCCATGTACTTTTTTTCCTGGGCAATTCAAGATTTCCTGCCTTCTCAAAAACTGGCAATTAAAATACCTTTTCCTTAGCCCCTTTTGGATTTTACTCTCATGATTTCATTAGGATATCTCTTTGTGATTTCATTTGTATTTCAAGGTCATGGCCAGATTCTTGAATTATCAAAAATCATCATTTAGAAAAGTTACACCACTTCTTTTTGGCTTGTCTCCTTGCAACCTCTTTTGGATTAATTTCTTAATTTTGTTTGGTCTGTTTAAAAGGTGAGTGTTTTATGAGTTTTATTTGTTCTAAATGAGATTATTAATTGATATTTTGATACTTTAGTGGTCCCCTGGATGATTTCTTTTGACTCATTATATAAAGAACAACCATGAGTGATGGATGAGAGCTGTGTTTGGTTCCATCTTTGTTCATTTGTTCTCATGATGTGAGGATCTCCACTTCAACTGATGAATCAGCTGATATCAACCTACCTGAGAGAGTGAATAATCCAAATAGATATTGGTTTCCAAATTCTAAAAGCTTATGTGCTTTTACCTGAACCCCTGATTTATTTCATAATGTGTGTAGTTCTGTTGGTCTTTCATCTTCCAATTACTTTCAATATCCTCAGATTATCTTATGAATTACAGGTTCAGCCATTACAAAGGGTTATATTTTGAAATTAATGCTTATAAATAAGTCCAAGAAAAATTTTTCAACTTAAGATTAACCATAAATTTGACTCTAATGTTTTAACTTAAAGTTTTCAAACAATTCAATTAAATATTTATTGAAGCAAAAGAAATATTCTATACAATTAATTCTGAATTAAATATATAGAATATCTATTGAATTTAAGAGACTTACTAAATTATATATTCAATTAATTAGTGTATGAAACAGATATGATTAAATTTTAAATGTCACTATATAATAAGAGGAGACTGAACATATTATAATATAATTATTTAAGATTAAAATATTAAATGAAACTGAATTACTAAGTAGATTTTCAGTATAAAAAACAGGTAAAGTAAAATTGAATTACTTATTTTCAGTTCAAATGAATGTATCTTTAAGTTTAATTGAGATATAGGCAAATCAAATCAATCATTATATCAGTAAAAAAGCCAAAAGGTGTGGTTAGATTTTGAAAAAAAAGGATTTTTTGTTCTTTTCTTCACCTGTCTTTTTTATATCCAAAGAAAATTTGATATTAATCAATAGAGAATCATATGAAAAATCATCCAGTTTAATACTCGATGTCTTCCATACAGTAGCTTTTATTTTTTGTCAAATAGAAGCAAAATTGGCTTTTTATAGTCATAGCTTTAGTTTTTCATCAACCTTTATATGTTAGTGTTAGAAAACCATCCATAGAATTGAATTTAAAATACTCAAAAATGCTTCAGCCACATTAGGTGGGTAGGTCTTTAGGAATATAGAGTAAAGCCACAGCAATTCTCAAATTGTAGCATGGTGGCTTGGACCTGTGGCCCAGGTGCCTAAAAACACATAATTACTATAACATACTCGCTTTGAAGGGTTTTGAAAAAGTGAATTCAACCACTATAGGAAAGGTGCTTCAGTCATTCTGTGTTCGTTTCTGTTATTGAATCATCTAGATATCCAAAAAAGGTCATAAAAAGGTAGAATATTCAAAATAACATAAAAATTGATATTTATCATTTGATATTGTGATATAAAAATCTAATTACCAGCTAATAGGAGGACGAACAGATAAAAAAACGTATCTTAAAATAATTGAGGATTTGATCTTTTAATCACTTATAACAATAATAATGGGGTTTTCAGTGAAAAATACCCCAATAAATCATCTTAGTCGTCTCGTATTTCTGTAAAAGTATTTTATTTTTTTGAGAAAAATTCATCATTTGATATTTTTCAAAAACTCAGGGTAAACCTAGCTTTATTGAATCTTTCTTAATATATGAAAAAAATAAACTAATAATAGTCCACACATTTTTTATAACTCAATTCATTGAGAAAAACATCCTTTCAAAAAACATACATTTTTCCTTTCCAAAAATTTAGCTTAATGAAAATAAAATTTAAGGTTAACTGTTATTTCTAGTATTAATAAGTAACTTTTATCATATTGAGTTCCAAAATTTTTAATTAACTTTCTTTATTTTTGTAAAAATATTTCAAATTAAAATTTTGAATCAAGTGATATTATGATTTTTTATAAATTTTAAATCCTATAGTTTTAGGAAGAATTTTATTGATATAATAAATTAGTTTTTCAAAAAATTGGCCTATTATAATTTGATTAAGGATAAACCTAATTAATTATTATAAAATAAATTTTATCAAAATGATTTTAATAAGATGAAAGAGTTAATTTTCAATTTTTTTTTGTATTATTTGTTTTTTTTTTTTCATAAAAAATTTTATTGACAAAAATTAAAATAATTGTAGAATCAAATTCACTGTCAAGTAAGAATTAAGATTGAAAAAAAAACAAGAAATTTATATAGGAGAAAATTTTTATTTTTTTAAGATTAAGATTTCTTTTATGAAGATTATTTAATAACTCTACCTGCAGATAACAAGATTTTGATATAAGAAATTTTTAGGATAGGAAGTGAATTTTATATTTATAACCCAAGTTTCTATTAATTAGATTTTACTCTATTTTCATCAAAAAAGAAGATTATCATATTCAAGCTATATTTTCAAAAGAAACATATATATATATATTTCTTGAAAGTTTTCAACTTTCAATCCAAATTAGGCTTAAAACCTCTTCATAAAAATTTAATCACTTTGTTAATCAAAGTCAATTGTTAGATTATTTGATTTATCTAATTTTCATTAATAATAAGCTTATAAGAACTTGAAAAATATACAAAATTTATTTTTTAGGTTTTTTGTTCTTATAATTTAATAATTACACAGGCTTTGGACTGGGTCCCTGGATATTTTATCAAAATCCACCCTTTTTTGGAAAACTCTGAGACTTCACTCTCTCAAAAAAAATTAAACTTAGATAAAATAAATTGTATCATTGAAGAAAAAATATTTCATCTCTAAAAAATTTCAAGCTCAAATCAACATCAGTTTATTCACATAATTTATTTATTTAACTCTTAAAATAACTTCTTTAGAAATCGGTATGAGTTTCAGTTCCTTTAAATGGAATTTAGCTCAATTTATTATGAGCATTTCAGATTCTTTTTCAATTTTTTTCAAAAAAATATATTTTAGCTTGAAAGGAATATATAATTGAATTCTTCTTTTGAAAACTTCAGTAAGTTGAGTTTTTAAACTCAAATAATTCCTCCTTTGATTCTAAATATCATCATATTCTTTCTAATTTTTTTTCCAATCATTAAAAGCTTCATGAAAATTATATTTTGATAATAAAGTTTGAAAAAATTACTAAAATACTAGTTTTTTTTTCAGAATTACGATCTATTTTTAATAATAAAATAATCTTCTCTTCTAAATTAATCTATAAACTTTTGAAACAAGTGGGTTCTAAGGAAGAAAATATATTCTAAGATCCTAGAGATCACTCAGTTAAAAATAACCTTATCTGATAGGATTATTGCATTATCAAAGCACTAACATGACTATTTGTAAGCCAAGTTACCCATTTATGATATAGAAGGATCACAAAATACTGGATCTGGAAATACAGGAAATGAAATAACCAAAATTATGGAAATAATTTAGAATTAATTAGAATAGAAAAATAGTAGTCCCACTTGATTTCTATGAAGCAGATTTCTCTAAATTGAAAAATAAATAAACACAAATTATCATATTTCTAAATTCAACCGAAGAAATCAAATTTTTGAATTTTTAGATAACTTGAAATACTGAATTATTTTTCTTGCATGCTAAGATCAATCAAAATAAGACTTTTAAAATATATTTTACAAAATATTCTTTCAAATATGCAATTTTTTTCAATGGAGTTTTTGATTCTCATTATTTTCCAATTTTTACATATTCAAAATTGTAAGGTTTTTCTATTAAACTATTTACAATAGTCACAATTATCAAGAGTACCATTACTGTACTCAGTAGAAAATATAATCTAACTAAATATTATAGCCACAAATTAATATGATTACTAAAATAATTATGTAAAAAGAATAAGAATTAGTTGTTATTAAATAATTTCATAATAAATAAATTCTTAATAATTATAAGAAGTTATAGTTATCCTATTATCACTATAGTCACTGACAGTTATAAGGATAAGAATTTAAAAGATCCTAATGAGACAATTCTATGAGGTACATTATAATATTAACCACTTATAAAGCATAAGATTATAATTTATAAAAGAAATTATCACACAAAATGTGAAGCCCTATGAGTATTTCATTAACACCTCACAGGTCCACTTTCCCCATCACCAAAAGAAATTGTACTACAATTTTTCATTAAATAGTATAACCCAAATTGAATTGGGGAGGTATAGTCTACTGTCTTACCTCTCTACTGATACTTTCAAGTATGTAAAGCACACCACTCAAAATTTTTATTGAGCAACTGGTTTTCTCTCATTTTTGAATCTTCTGTGAACTGTTTGGGAATAAGGTATTTTATTTTCTGAAAGCTACTCATCTTCATGTTGTGGGTTTCTATATCTGACTGAGTATTCTCTTTCATCTTTTCCTCTAAGTCTTATTTCTTTTAAGAATTTCAGCACCCTTTTCTCTTCACTTTGATAGATTAGTGGTACTTTTAAGGGTTTTTGATTTCTCAAAGGAAATAACTCCCTATCACTTGAAGTATAACTCTTTACCAGACTAATAGGGAAAGCTGGATTGTAATTTTCCAATTCTCCTGTCAGTTATACTTTTAATGCATTTGTGAGCCTGTGAGGTATGTGTGACATACCCATAAGGCCACAAATAACACTCTAAACAGTTGATTTAGTCTTAAACAGACTTATCAACTGAATTTAGAATAAAAAATAACAAGAAATAAGTATAAATGTTTTTTGGATAAACAAATTTATAATTATTATATTATTTTTGGATTCTACTTCAAAAATAACCTAGGGTATACCCATAGGGTATTATACCCAAAAATGAATATTTCTTAAGTTATTAGAAGATTTAAGGATCTCGAAGTACAATTGCAATTTTTTCAACATTTTTACATTTAAGCTTATTTAAGCTTAAATTTAAAGTTGCATAATTTTTATGCAAACATACCAAAATTTTATTTGAAATTAAGGTGTTGTGTATATTTACTGAATTGGCTAAGGATTTGCCATACAGAATGTAATTCCTGCATGAGCTCATTTTAAAGGTGTTTAAGGTCATAGTATGGCTTTAAATGAATAAAAGGGAAAAATCCGCGCAAAAAGGTGGGACAACAAAAAAGACCAAACAGAGCTGGGGTACCCAACATTTTGAATCTGAAAGGATTCAATTAGAGTTTTTAACCTGTATTGGAGGATTTTCAACCTTATTTAAAATTTAAGATTAGAATTTGATCCAACCTTCAAGTTTGAACTGGCTTTATCCCAATTTGGACAGGAATTTCAAGCTGCCAAAGGGTAAATGCCAATACACAAGCTTGAAATCAAGGTTTTAGGAACTGTCAAAGCTTAATTGGGCTTAAACAGCTTAAATGAGCTTAAAAGTTTAAGCTTAAAAGCATTAAAACCTTATCAAAAGTTAAGTTTTTGTGTGTATTGCTATTTTATGTGGAAAAATAGCAATAACTTCATAAATTCATTAAAAATCCAATTGTTAATGAATTTGCTTGAGATTTTCACAAAGCTTATAAACTAATGTTATCTGAGTATAAATGAAATTTAAAGTATCTTTTATAAATACGTTTTATTTGTAATTAGCCTGTAAATTTACTTATTTAATTGTACCTAAAGAAAATTAAGATTTTTTAAAAATTAATTAAAAATTGAGTTTATGATGTTTTTGCTTGAAACTCTATTTTCAAGTTGTTCATGTGGTGAACCCTAATAAGACTTAAAGTAATTAATCCAAATGAAGATTAAAGTTACTTGGAGTTAAGAATAACACTGGTACTTTAAATTGGAACTAAAAAAAAGTTACCTTAAGTTAAGAACCTTATTTTGAAGTATGGTTTTGCAGTTTTGACTGGAAAACGCCCTTGATATCCATTATGAATCATGAGAGCTACTCTGTAGACATAAAAAGATTCTATTCATAACTGTTTTTTTCCATCAATCATAATCATTCCAAACATATTAGACATTTAAACAGGTAAAGTTTTATTAAATATAAAATCTTATTATTAAAGTAACTCCTAAGTTGTTTTATCCTTTATTGAGTTTAAATTTAAAGAATTGAAATCATAGAGCTTGGATTATTGTTGTAATCACCAATAATATAATTTATTATATAAAATTATTCTCTTAAATATCTTTTAAAACCCACAAATTCCTCTTCAAAAACTCTTTAATCATATTTTTTATCATAAAAAGCTGTCTTGTTTTTTAAAATATTGATTTTTGGTGTGTTTTTAACTTATAATCATTAATTAATATAATAACTGTTGTTGTTTGACTCCTTGTATTATATAAATATTATAACTAAGGTTTCCTTAAAGCTCTATATTTTTTTATCTAGTATTAGTTTTTTTTATAGAATTTTTATATGCAAATTATCTCTACACAGTGTGTGTGATAATTTCTTTTATAAATAATATTCTTATATTCTTTATAAGTGGATAAATATTAATATTTTCCATGTGTAATTGTCTCATTAAGAGCTTTACACTTCTTTTTGTTACAACTGTCAGTGACTATAATAATAATAGAATAATTATAATTTATTATAATTATTAAGAGAATTTTTATTATTAAATTATATAATAATAATTCAATTTTTTTATATAATTATTTTAATAATTATATAAATTTGTGGCTATAATATTTAATTATATTCTATTTTCTACTGAGGACAGTCACACTAATTTTGATATTTGTTACTATTATCAAGAATTTCATAGACAAACCTTCCATTTGGGGGCCTGGCCATGATTTCAACCAATTTTTGGGACATAAATTATATCCTAGACCCTATTTTACTGTTTTTTGACATAAAAATGGCATATTTACTTCAATATTGGCTTTTTTTGGGACTTATCCCCCATAAATAATATTTATAATATTAATAAAGTTATTTATTTCTTAAGAATATTGTTTGAAACAATATACTATTTATTGATTTGGAATAAATTTCTATTGTCTAACTAGTAGCTTTTTCACATCACAGACTTGAAATTTATTCTTTGAGTTATTCAAGTATGAAGTGAATAATAATACAGTTTTAATTAATAACTTATTAATTGAATAACTATTATTTCTTCAAAGAAAGTAAAGAATAAAAGAAAAAAACTTTTTATAAAAATATTTTTATTTATTCTTTAGACCTTTTTCTTTATTTTTGACTTAGTTTCCCATAAATTACAATAAAACAGCTATATTCAATAAGATGAGTTAATCAGTTAATTTTCATTTATTAATAAAATAACTTATATTTTTGTTTTCTCTAGTGTTATCCATCAGAGAAAGCTCATCTGACTCTATTATCTCAGAGTGAAGTATTGAAATTCAAACCAGCCCAGCACCAAGGGGTTTAATTACAAAAGAACACTTTAAAGGACCAGAGTGTGAATTCAATCCCTTTATTAGTCCAATTTTCTTTAAATTGATGTGAAATGACTCCTACTAGAAGTGGAAGCAACTACTCCATACAAACAAATGGATCTGTACCAGGACATTCAGTTCATAAATCCAAAAGACAAGAATGTCAGCCCAGAGGAGAGGCACAAATGGAAGATTCCAGAACTTCCACTAATTCCCAAAGGTTAGCCAGAGCCTTTTACACTCTTATTGAGAGTCCAGAAGCTGACATAACTGCTATTCCTGTTGTCAGACCTGAATAATATCCAACAGGAAACAATAAAAATATACCAGTCTCAATGCAAGAACTGGTTTATGGCTGCAAAACAGCAGGAGTGGGAACTTCTTCCAAGTTTTTGGATAGTAAAAATGAACTCATATCTTTAAGTGAAGAAGTTCATGGGCCAAGAAAAGACAGAGGACCTTCTGAGGGGTTGGAAACCCATGTCTTGCAAATTACAAGTCCAACAGATAAAAGCCTGGTTTAAAAACCAAAGAATCTTTGGAGGTAAAGAAGAAGAAGTTGGCCCAAGGAAAGGAAAACAGCCCTGTAGAAGCTTCTC
Organism: Austropuccinia psidii; assembly: GCA_023105745.1. Taxonomy (NCBI): domain Eukaryota; kingdom Fungi; phylum Basidiomycota; class Pucciniomycetes; order Pucciniales; family Sphaerophragmiaceae; genus Austropuccinia; species Austropuccinia psidii. The sequence goes on along the minus strand of JALGQZ010000007.1, from coordinate 29,039,988 downwards.
AAGCCTCCACAAGCAAGAATCTGCCTCAACAAGTGCCAAAATAGACAAGCAATCCCCAAAGAGAAATCAGAAGGGCAAGAAAAAGGCAAAGGGAAAGTCAAAATCCAAGTGGAAAAGGCCTTACCCACAGAATTACAGAATTCCAAAGAAAGAAAAGACAGCCATCAACAATGGTTTCAATATGGAAACAACTCTGATGGAATTCAAAAACAATGAGGAGGAAAGAATGAACCAATCCTTTCCAAAGAAATATACCTTGTAAAGCTTGTAACTAATTTTTGAGACTTGTCATGAAGAAATTTTAGCAAAGCTTAACAATTTTGAGTATATCCAACAGAAGTTGTGTAGAGAGATTTTACAAGCAAAAGAGTCACAAAAGACCATTATTGGTCTAGAAAGTGTGAATAAAGACAAAATTTTGTCTTTGATCCATATTTGTGAGAGAATTGAGTCCAAAGTCACCTTGCACAATCAACCAGATGATAATTCTATATCTTTTATTACTAAAAAATTAAAAGCCTTGAGAATACAAGTGCAAAACTTGGAAAATTCAACTGGTCACAATGCAGTTCTTTTCCAAGAACGATTGGAAAAAAGTGATAAAGCAAGAATTGAATTGAAAGAAGATATTAAATCAAGTATTAATGATATATCACTAAAGAATGAATTTTCAAGGCAATCCACACAAATTCTTGATATAAATGTGTTGAACATGAATAATGAATTACATCATACAATTTAAAGCAATTCAGAGGGGGAGGCTACCTGCAATTTTAAGGATATTCCCAGATTAGAGGAATGGCCAACCTTCAGTGGTGAAGGAGAATATAATCACATGGAATTTATGAAAACAATTGATATTTTCAAAGAAGACTTTAACATACCAGATGAATAAATAAGTGCCAGATTACACTCATTATTTACCAAATAAGCAAAGTTGATGAACCAGACTGTATTCATGTTTCAGCAAGGAAGATTGCTGAAACTGAATGCTGATGCAAATAGTGGATCTGCTGATTTGAGGTGTTTGGGTGGGTGTATTAATGAATACCCTTACCCCTGGTGAGTGGTTGTTACAATCTGAAACAATGGTACATCAAAGGATATTAAGGAATTATGGTGGTGACTTTGATCATGCTATACAACAAAGATGTATTCAGCCTTTCTCTACAGAAGATTATATTAATGCCACGGAAGACATCACTACCAGAACAAAAATTGGTAGAAATTGGTATAAACCCCCAATAGACAATAAAACTAGTGGGAAACCAATTTCAAAGCCAAATAAGCCACAAGACAGAGCTCCTTTGAAGTTTTATAAATGTGAGAGTACATCTCATTTGGCCAAAACTTGTGCAAAAAAGACAAGAATCGATGAGATAGAAATTGAAAAAGATGATGAAACAAAAGAAGCCAATAATTTATCTTTACATGAAAGTGACTCTGAGCCTTCTGAAGAAGAAGAACTAGCAGATAAGCTTAGTATAGAAAACATTAATTTTTCATTTGAAGTCATAGAAGTCCATAATCACTTACCACAGTACAGTGATGAATGTATGTATCTCATACATGTGCAAGATGCCAAAATACAAAGAACAAAACCTGCCAGAGGTAAAGATTATACAGCTGGATCATCTTGCATCACTAATTTTGGATAAACAACAAAGAATACAAGATAAATCTTGACTCAGGAGCTTTCTGCACTTGTGTTGGGAAGAATTACCTTCAAAAAATCTTTACCAATTGGAAAGACCAATTAGTTCCAATTGAAGGTATAAATATCAGCAGTGCTAGCCAAAATATGAACCCTTTGGGCATTTTTGAGGCAGAAATGATATCTCCTCACCCTTCAGGAAGTATCAGACTGAAAGTTGAATTTGTTGTTATGAATAAATGCACTTCACAACATTTTATACTTGGAAATGATTATCTTAATATTTATGGTATTGATATTAATAATCATAAAGACAGATATTTCACTATAGGGGAAAATAAAAGGCAAAAATTTGCTTTTCCTCTGGAACAGAGGGAAATGACTGTCATTAGACAAGTAAAAAAGTTTAATAAGGAAAACATTTGTGTCAGATCAATTGATTGAAAATCAAATTAGCCCTGCATTAACATTGGAGATGAAGGAAGAACTTATTGAAATTTTATTTCAATACAGGGAAGCCTTTGCTTCTGATAATAAACTACAAGGAGCTATCAAAGCCCATGAAGTGGAAATTATGTTTAATGTGGAAAGACCTTACCCTCAACTATTAAGAAGACCAGCTTACACAGCTAGCCCCAGGGCTAGAGAAGCATTATAATCTCATTACAATGAGCTTATGAGACTGGGGGTTCTAGGAAAGTTGGACACAATGAGGAAGTAGAAGTCACAACCCCTGTAATCATTACTTGGCATAATGATAAATCAAGGATTTGTTGGTGATTTTGGAGAATTGAATACCTATACTATTCCAGATAGGTACCCAATCCATAGAATCCATGAGACTTTAACTCAATTATCCCAAGCAAGATTTGTCACTTCTATGGATGCCCTTAAAGGTTTCAACCAGGATTTTCTGACAGTTCATGCTAGGAAATTATTGAAAATTATTTTCCATTGTGGAATTTATGAATACTTGAGCATGCCTTTTGGGATGAAAAATGCACCCTCTCATTATCAAAGATTGATGAATACCATTTTCCCACAGGAATTATAAGAGAGGTGGTTAATCATTTATATTGATGACATTATTATTTGTTCAGAAATGTGGAAATTGCATTCAGAGAGACTTTCATTAGTACTTAAGAAGATTATTCAAGTGAAAATTAAAATACAACTCAAAAAATGCAATTTTGAATTTCATGAATTGAAAGCTCTGGAACATGTAGTTTCAGGACTAATCCTTGGTGTTGATAAAAAGAAGTGGCTGTAGTCTTACTCAAAACAATACCCCAGAGCAAGAAAGAAATGATGTCTTTCTTAGTATTTGCCAGTTATTATAGGAAACACCTCAAAGATTTTGAAATACATGCCAGATCATTGTACAGAATTTGTGACCAACACAATGTCTTTGAAATGACACAAGAAAGGACTCAAGCATATGATAAAATAAACTATGCCTTAACCAAGGCACCATTGTTATTGATGCCAGAATGGAAAATTCCTTTCAAGCTGTATATTGATGCATGTGGTGAACGCTTAGGTGCAGCTCTTCATCAAGTTCAAATTGTCAATGACAAGCCTTATGAAGGTCCAGTTTGTTTTATTTCAAGACAAATTAAACCTACAGAGGCCAGGTATGGAGCAAGCCAAATGGAGTGCCTTTGCCTTGTTTGGGCTTTGGAAAAACTACATTATTATCTTGATGGTAGTGTGTTTGAAGTCATTACTGATTGTAATGCCATGAAATCACTTCTTAACATTAAAACACCTAACAGACACATGTTAAGATTGAAGATTGCTATACAGGAGTATAGAGGAAATATGACCATAGTACATAAAGCTGTCAATATTTGCAAGAATGCTGATGGCTTGAGTAGATGGGAATTACCCAATACACCTGATAATCCTGCATATGTTCCTGCAAATTCAGAACCTCAAATTGAAATTGAAGGGATTAACATAACAGATGTGGGAACAGAATTATTTGAAGCTAGAGAAAGCTATAAGAAAGATAAAAATTTCCATATTCTGACTTCTCTCCCTGACAAAGATTGCAAAGATGAAGCTTTAGCTAATTATTTGGATGATATATAAAAATAATCATATGACAATGGAAGATTTCATTTTTTTGATGATATCTTATATAATAGGTCTGAACACACATGTGTAATGGTCTGATGTAGTGGAATTTTAATTAACAAAATATTACTAGAATGCCATGACAACATCTATTCTTGAAATCTGTCTTAAGAGAGAACAATGGAAAGAAGTAAGAAATGTGCTTGGTGGCCATCTTGGAGAAAAGATGTCATTGAGTGCTGTCACAGCTGTGAAAGGTGCCAGAAGGTCAATAAGGCTACTGGTAAAAGATTTGTTTTAATGATTCATATCCAAGAGCCAACTACCCTATGGGAAGTGGCTCATATGGATTGGGTAACTGCCTTACCACCTGGTGGTGAAAAAAGTAACAATTAATGCCTTGTTTTTGTAGACGGGTACAGAAAAAATCCAGTTTTTCTACCATGTCATAAAGATGACAGAGCTATGGATACTGCTCTTTTAATTTGGAATAGGGTAATATCTCATACTGGTCTCTTTGAAAATATCATTAGTGATAGAGACCCAGAATTTACATTAGGCTTATGGAAAAATTTACATAAGCTTTTGGGTACAAAACTATCTTTCTCAACAGATTACCATCCACAGACTGATGAATTAGCAGAAAAAATTATTCAGACACTTGAGGAAATGATCAAAAAGGTTTTTGCTCATGGCCTAGAGCTTAAAGATTATGATGGCTTTACTCATGACTGGTGTACACTTATACCAGCATTGGAATTAGCTTAAAAGACTTCTATCCATGCTTCAACAAGCAAGACTCCTGAGATGTTGGAAAGATGATGGAACCCTAAACTTCCAGTTGCCACTTTGAAGAAATATTTAGCTGATATTCATTCAGCTGCTTCAAGCTTCAAGTCATTTCTTGATAGAGTGAGGCATTATGCAAATCAAAGCATGAATGATTACTTTGAAGATGCTAAAGTAAGGTGGGATAAAAGTCATAAAACCTCAGAATTCAAAGTAGGGGATTTAATACCAGTTTCAAACTTGAGCTTTCATAATATTAAATGCCCAAAGAGATTGAAAGATTCTTTTTCAGGACCATTTATTTTTAAAGCCCTTCATGGGCAAATTCAGTACAAGTAGAACTTTCAGGAGAATTGGAAAACAAATGTCCAACTTTCCCTGTCAGTCTTGTAAAGCATTAAACTTCAAGTGTTAAGGAATTATTTCCTTTGAGAAATGAAACACCTTTAGAAGTACCACCACTTGATCAAAGTGAAGAGAAAAAGGTACTAAAATTCTTAAAAGAAAGGAGACTTAGGGAAAATAATGAAATGAAATACATAGTCAGGTACAGAAACCCACAACATGAAGATTAATGGCTTTCAGAAAGTAAAATACCTGATTCCCAAAGGTTTCTCAGAATTTTCAGACATGAGAGAAGACCAATTCCTCAATAATAAGACTGAATTGTGTGCTTTACATACTTGTGAAAGTAAAAGCAGAGTGGTTGGACAGTATATTATACCTTCCCAAATAAATTGGGGGTAAAGTACTAATTGAAAATTGTGGTAAAATTGTTTTTGGTGGTAGGAAATGTGAGCCTGTGAGGTATGTGTGGCATACCCATAAGGACAAAAATAACATGATACACAGTTGATTTAGTCTCAAACAGACTTATAAACTAAATTTAAAACAAAAAATAAGTATAACTTTTTTTATCCAAAAAAAGTTATAATTATTATGTCATTTTTGTATTCTACTCTAAAATTAACCTAGGGTAGACCCATAGGGTGTTATACCCAAAAATGAATATTTCTTAAGTTATTAAAAGATTGAAGGATCTAACAGTACACTTGAATTTTTTTTAACATTTTTTCAAAATTGTTGAATTCAAGCTTATTTAAGCTTAAATTTAAAGTTGCATAAGTTTTATGCAAACATACCAAAATTTTAGTTAAAATTAAGGTGTTGTGTCTATTCACTGAATTGGCTGAGGATTTGCCATACAGAATGTAAATCCTGAATTAGCTCAATTTAAAGGTGTTTAAGGCAATAGTATGGCTGTAAATAAATAAAACACCAAAATCCATGCAAAAAGGTGGGACAAAGGAAAAAGACCAAACAGAGCTGGGTTACCCAGCTTTTTAGATCTGCAAGGATTCAATGAATGTTTTCAACATTTATTGGAGGATTTTCAACATCATTAAAGCCTTAAGATCACACTTTGACCCAAAATTAAAGTTTAAACTGGTTTTATACCAATTTGGACAGGAATTTCAGGGTAAATTCAAATATGCAGGCTTGAAATCAAGTTTTCAGAACTTTCAAATCTTAATTAAGTTTAAAAATCTTAAATAAGCCAAAAATTTCAAATTTAAAAGCATCAAGACATTATCAAAAGGTAAGGTTTTGTGTGTATTGCTATTTCACATGGAAAAATAGCAATAACTTCATAAATTCATTAAAACTCTAATTATCAATGGATTTGCTTGAAACTTTCACAAAACTTACAAATTGATATTATCTGTGTATGGATTTCATTTTAAGTATTTTTATAAACAGGTTTTATTGGTAATTAGCCTGTAAGATTGCTCTTTTAATCATACTTGAAGAAAATTAAGATTTAAACATTAATTACAAATTGAGTTTAAGAGATTTTTTCTTGAAACACTACTTTTAAGTTGTTCATGTGATGGAATTTAATATAAATAAACTTAATCTAAATTAAAACTAAAAATAATTAATACAAAAATAGGATTAAAGCTACTTTGAGCTAATAATAACACTGGTGACTTTAAATTGGAATTAAAAATAAGTTACCTTAAGTTAAGAGCCTTATTTTTGAGTATGGTTTTGCAGTTTTGACCTAAGAAAGCCCTCAATATCCATTATTAATGATGAGAGCTACTGTGTATACATAAAAAGAGTCTATTCATCACTGTTTTTGTCCATCACTCATCATCATTCCAATCATATTAGACAATTAAACAGTTAAAGCTTCATTAGATATAAAATCTTGTTATTAAAGTAATTATTAAGTTATTTTATTCCTTATTAATTTTCAATTTTAAGAATTGAAATTATAGAATTCAGATTTTTGTATTAATCACCAATAATATATTTTATTATATAAAATTATTCTCTTAAATATCTTCTAAAATCCACAAATTCCTCTTAAAAACTCTTCAATCATATTCTTTTATAATAAAATGGTTTTTTTATATTTTGAAATATTAATTTTTGGTGTTTCTTAAAATATAATCATTATTTAATATAATAAATGTTGTTGTTTGACTTGTTTTATGAAATAAATATTATAAGTAGTTTTTCTTGAAAGCTCTATACTTTTTTATCTAGTATTAGTTTTTTTATAGAATATTTCTATAAGAATTATCTCTACACAGTTTGTGTGATAGTTTCTTTTATAAATAATATTGCTATATAGCTCATAAGTGGATGAATATTAATATTTTACATGTGTAATTTTCCCATTAAGAGCTTTACACTTCTTATTTTTATAACTGTCAGTGACTATAACAATAATAGAATAATTATAATTTATTATAATTATTAATAATTTTTCACTATTAGATTATTTAAAAATAATTAAATTTTCTATTTTTTATATATAATTATTTTGATAATTTTCTAAATTTGTGGTTATAATATTTAATTATATTATATTTTCTACTGAGGAAAGTTATAGTACTTATAATATTTGTTACTATTATCAAGATTTTCATAGAAAAACCTTCAAATATATAGCTTGAATGGTAGTTCAAAGTCAGGTAATATTAGGACAGGTGCATTAGTGAGTTCATATTTGATCCTCTCATATGCATCCCTCCTTTCCTTGGTAGTTTCAAAAACTACATCTTTTGAAAATAACCTGTATAGACTACTAGTTTTGTGGGAAAATATTTTGATTTGGATTCTGTAGTAACTAGAAAATCCAAGGAAAGATTGCACCTGTTTGATGTTCTTTGGTACTAGTGCTTGCAGTACTGCTGCCACCTTTTCTGATCTATTTCCAGGCTAAGGCCTGAGAGTTTATGTCCTAGTTCCAATAGTCCTTGTTGGCAAAAATTACATTTCTTAAGTGAAATTTTCAGATTTATGGGGGTGCATTTACTAAGTACTCTGTCTATGTATTTCTAATGGTCTTCCAATTTCTCTGAGTATATAATTATATCATAAATATGTACCACCATCGAGCCTTCCAGTATTTCTTCTTGAAATATTGTGTCCATCATCCTTTGGAAATGGGCTGTGGCATTTTTGATTCCAAATGGCATCCTGGTATACTCATATATTCCCATATGACATATAATCTTGAGTATCTTCATGGAGTTTGGTTCAACTCCATTCTGGTGAAAGCCTTTCATAAAATCCATTTTGGTTTTGTATTTGGCTTTTTTCAGCTTGTCCAGGGAATGGGGTATCCTTGGTATAGGGTACATATCAGCTTTTGTGTAGTTATTGAGGTCTGTGAAATCTCCACACAACCTGTATTTTCTATCATGACAGGTGATAAGGACAGCAGTGGTTATTTCCACTATTTCATTGTGTCCTATCTTCTTTATAACATTCATATCTAGGAGTTCATTGATGTGTTTTTCAATTTCTTTCCTAGCTTCCAGGCTTTCTGGATACAGAGGTCTTCTAAGAAGGGGTGGATAAGGTCTTTCCACATCCAGATATAGTTCTATATCATGGCCTCTGATCTTTCCCAGAGGTTCTTCACCAATTTCAAATGCTGGTCTATTTTTCCTCAGTTTTTGTTTACTTGTGAGTTTAGCACTGAACTGGCCCTCTTTAAATTAGTTGAGCAATTCTTCTAGAGGGTCTTGGTTAGACATATGATATATATAAAGTTGAAATTCCTTTTCCTTGTTTGTACCTATGGTAATGTGCCTGTTTTTACTATTGTAAATTTCAAGGCCATATGTCCTTTGGTATTCCTTTCCCAGTAAAAATCCAGGATGTGAGCATCTTCAAGCACTACAAACTCTGGCTTGATTCTGATGTTACCTTTCCTATGGAGTATGATTATCTCTTTGATAATGGTCCCAATGGATTTCATCTTCCCTGATGCACTTGCAAAGCTCTTTGCCTTGGGTGGCAAGAGTTTCTTCTCCCGATTTGGGAAGTGGTTGTCCAGGTACTCTCTGACCACTATTGAGGAGTATGCACCACTATCAATTATCAATGGATGTTGAGCATTGTCAATCTAAACAGTCATCTTTATGGCTGTCCCATATTTATTTGCCATTCCTCTAGTTGGTGTGACTAGAAAGGTATGTGCATCTTGTGTGTGTTTACACAAGTTTTTATTTTCAGTATCCTGTAACATTCCTCCTTCCAACTGTATATCCCAAATTTCTAGTTGTGTTTCCTCTTTTGGGTCTTGATCATCATCAGAGTGTTCTCTGATGGCATCACCCATAGAGTCTGATTCAGAATCCTCCATTGGGGATTCTTCCTATGGGACTTTTTCAATGTCATATACTTCCTTATTTTCCATTGGACAGTTGTTCCATAGTGGCCTTTTGACCCACAATAGTGACAAGAGTTTTTCTTCTTGGTCACTTCTACCACTCTTTATTTGGGTTTATCTTTGATGTCCACCCTGAAAGCTTGTTTCTCCTTGAAAATAATGCTTTTGTATGGGGAATCTTTCCCTATATTTGTTCTTTTCCTTACATATTTCAAGGTATTGGAAATTGCATCTAGAGTTAAACTCTGGTTGCATCTGAATTTTATTCCATGATCTAGTTCTCCTGGAATTTGTGCCAACAGTTTGTGATTGCCCATTTGAGTTTTTATTTGAGGATCAATGGCTTTCACTCATTTAGACTGTCTAGGACACCACTCATATGGATATTGGTCCACAGAGTAATTGTCATTTTCAAATAATATGGTATTTTACCATATCCAAGTATCATTGCTGTAATCTTGGATTATTTGACTCTTACACCATTGCCAGTTTCTTCTGACATTGAGTTTCTTCATTTCTGTGTACCAAATACTAGCATGTCCTTTGAATTCTTTATTTAATCTAGCAGTAATTCAGTAATCTGATATGCTTGGTACATCAATCAAGAGTCCATAAATATAATCAATGTGCTCCATGTGATCATATTCTCCTACACCAGAGAATTTTGGCCAGCTTGAGGCCTCTGGAAGCTGTCTTAGTGCTTCCTTCTGTGAATAAGTCATTTTATCTCCATCCTGGTATTGTGATGGAGATTTTGGCTTATTATCCAAAAAGAAATCTGGTTTAATGTCTTCTTGGTATGTATTATCCAAAGGGTGGCCTTGTGGTTGAGGCTTCGTGTTTTGGCAGACATTGAAACATTTTTTTATGTCTTAATCCAGAAAATCCCTGTCTCTCTTGCAGTTGTTTTGCTCTTCAAAGACTTGATCCAGTATCTTATTGGTTTATTCAGAGGCTTTGCATAATTTAGCACAGCTCTCTTGTATGGGTTTTATAATAGCTCAATGTAAGGTTGTCAATTCTTTCAGCCTTCAATTTTTCCAATGGAGTTCATAAAGCTTCTCTTGAGTTTTAACTGAAAATTGGGACATTTTTAACTACAGTTGATCACTGTTTAAGTTACTCTCAGATGTAACAACATTGTGTTCATTCTGAGTGGGGGTAATATTTCTATTAATAGGGCCACTAATTCTAGAAGTATTGAAAACTATTCCTGGCTCTTGTGTACCTCTTTCACCAATTTCAACACCTTCTGGATCATTCAGTCTGAATCTTTCTTCCTGTGGCTGAAAGAGGTCTTGTTTTTGCCTTTATATCTTTGTCTTCTTCTGGAAACTACCTGGGATCATGAAGAATGGTGACTCTTGGGCACTGATCTTCTGTTGCCTGAATTGTGTGAAGCCACTGGAGAGTTGGGTTGGTATAATCCTTGTGATCCTGAAGGTAGCAGAGTAGGCTATGTCTGGTTCAGTTCTTTTTCTATAACTTTGATAGTGGCTAGATTTTCCTTTAAATATGGTTTTCCTATCCTCCAAGAGTTTGAACTGCCTTTTGGGACTCCATCCTTTTGTGATTACCATAAGATCTTTGAAGGGTATCTCTTTGAGACATATATTCTGGAAGCTTGCTCCAAGTTCTTCCCCGTGTGATGATAGGTTGAACCTCTTGTTGTCCATGCTCCATTGAAATAAATCTTTGAGGAGTTGGTGGAGCTGAAGAACTTGATCCATATCCTTCCAGTCCTCTGGTTTGAGGTTTCTGTTCAATTGGAAGATGAATGGCAGAGTGGGTATCATTTTCCTCAGTGTCTTTTCATCCACCACTATGTCCAAGGTGTCCTGTTACTGGTCTTCTGGTTCTGAACAGGCCTTGTCTGTCCTCTTCCTGGTTCCTTGGGATTCCAATGTTATTGAGGTGTACAGGGGGCATATCAGTGTTTTTAAGAAGTCAAAAACTTTATTTTCTTAGGGTATTTACCTTTGACTGTGCCTTGTATATTTTTTTTTCTACTGCTTTGGGAAATTTGCCTTTAGAAGCTACAACTGGGTCAATTACTGTAATATTCCCTGTAAAGGTTATCAAGGTTGGTTTACCTTGTATTGAGGCAGATTTTTGTGGTTTTCTACTTCTCTAAGTGGAAATTGGTGTCCCCTTCTTCGTGGTAATGAGGCTTTCACTGTGCCCTTTTCCTTTTCCCTTGTTTCCTTCTGTTTCTGAAGGTATCCCTAGGGTACTGCCTTGTGAATGGGCTTTAAGTGGTATGAAGTTCCCTTCCACTGAATCAAAGGAAATGAGGAATTATGTCAGTTAAGACTTCTTAAAATTCTGTTTTCATGTCTAAGAATGGCCTTTGGAAAATATATTACTATATCATGCCTCTGTGTTATGATATGTGCTTAAAATTATCAATTCCACATCAAAAATACCAGTTTGGGGATGTATGGTGTACAATTTATATCCCAATATCTCACAGATTAGCTTGTAATTAATAAGTGTAATCTTATTAGTGGTGTGGGAACTCCTCTTGTGTGGGATTAAAATGAGGCAGTACCTAGAGGGGGAAATCACAGGTAACTAGTTTTGAATTGCTAATAGCTCCTGTAACCAAGGGTGGCAAGGGTGTATTGCCTGCCCCTCCTAAAATACTGAACAAAATCTTCCTTGGAGCTGACAAACCAAAATAAAATTAGTAAGTGGCTTTACAACTGCAGAAGACAAAATTCAGCAGTCTCAGATCAGACCTATTCAATAAATAATATAGAAAAATAATGTCAGTTATGTTTGGTTAAATTTGAGATTTTAATGAAATACTTGTCTGTTTAATTTCAATATCTTTTTTTTAGTGAAATTGAGGTGAGTTGTTTCTCTTGGTGATAATTCCTTGGTAGGATGGTTTATTTAGAGTTTTCTGGAAAATTTGATTGGTGTTGATAAAGGTAATTTTGTAAAGGTATAGTTATAATAGAGTAAAATAATTTTTGAAAGGTTTGTTATTTTTTTTATTTTTTTTAAGAGGGTTAAATAATAAGATAAAATAGTATTTGTTAACTTTAAGAGGTAAGATTCTTTGATATTTAATATTTTTGTTAAAGGGGTAAGTGAATTTTAAATCTTGATAAATGGTGTTAATTTTACTAGGTGGGATATTTCAATAGAGTAGTAACCCTAATCTTGGGTACTGGGTAATTTTTATTTTTATTTTAATAATAATAAGATTCCACTGAGCTTAGCTACTGGGTAATCTTCAACACTATAATTCCACTGAGCTTAGCTACTGGGAAAGTAAATTTACTATAATATACTGGACTACCTCCCAGGTGAGGGATAAATTATTCCTGTGATTGCAATGTGCAGGGGATATAATTTGCATGGGATATAATTTTCATGGGGGGGATTTTGAGATTTGGGGGAGAGAGCCCCTCTATTTATACCTTTTGGGAGCCCAGGGGGCCCTCCATGGGAGCCTGCTTTTTCCACCTCAATTTGTCTTGATTTCATCATGTGACTCTGTTTTTGGTGAGGACCTTTCTTGCATGGGCTAGGTGATTTAAGGTTTGGTGATAATTTTCTCTCTGCACAGCCTCCATTTATAACATGATTGTCTTTTGGTGAACTAATTATGATGTTATATTCTTGAATTTTCCTTGCATACATGAGGTGATTCAATTTTGGCTGGGGATTTTCGTTGTGCACAGCCTCTTTCTTGTCACATGATATTCTGTTGGTGGATTCAGTATCACATGATGACCTTGTAATTCCTTTGCATATGTCCTATTTTAGGCTTGGTAGAAGTGGCTGTGTAATTTATGCAGGTGTCATGGTTGTTTTTCTTCTTTTTGACCTTTAAAATGAAGTCATGTGATAATTTCTTGTAATGGTGAATTTACTGTTTTGTATGAGATGATGTGATTTTTGAGTTTGACACATGCTGTGCATAGTCATGTGGTTAAGATTTAATTAAAATTGTGTACTGCATGCAGCCTGTTGTAACTAGCTTTGGTTTGCATGAGGTGATGAGTGGTGTAAATAAATCTCATTCTGTTTTAAGGTTTCAAGTGGGGTTACTTTGGATATAAGATAAGGTACTCCTGTGGCTGTAAGGGGGTGTAAAGCTGGGTGGGGTGTGTAATTTAAAGGGTGGTACCTTATTTGTTGTAACTATTTTACTATGTGTAACTTGATTTTTACATATGCATAATGAAATTGAATAATTTATTTAAACACATACACTTCCCTTTGGTGCCTGTGCCATGGTTTTATGAGTTAAATCCAGCTTATTGCTGTAAAATTGACCTTTTGGTGTAAAATCTGAGTGTAAGTCTGCCTGTAGGCTAGATTTACTGCTGTTTTGGGGTACTATGAGCTTGAGCCTGGTGAAAAAAATGGTATGGAATACCACATCCCCCTCTCCATTTAATGCTGTCCCCAGCATTCTAGGTCAGAGCTTCCTATTCATCATCTGATTCTGTGGTCTCCTCAAATAGCTCTTCCTCATTTATTGATTCATATTCTTCACTTTGTTCTTCTTCTGTGTCTTCTTTTGTGCTTATCAACTTTCCTCTTGGGTAGAACCTCTTGACTTGAGATGCTGCAAATCTTCTTGCTAATTCTGTTCCATCAAGTTCCTCAAGTTCATATGGTCCATTGTTGATTTGTCTGATTACTCTGTAGGGTCCATTCCATTTGTTTTTGAAAAGTAGTCCCTAATTAGTTTCTATTGCTTTGTTGTAAACCAGGACCAAATCTCCTGAATTGAGTGGTGATCTTAGTTGGTGTGCCATTCTTCTATCCCAATATTTAATTGAGTCCTCTCTTGATGTTTTGAGTTTTTCTGCTGCTTTCCTTCTCATTTCTTCTTTCCCTTCTAATTCTTTAGCTCTGGCTTCCAGTAATTCCTCAGTTGTGGATATTTTGTGCCATTTTAATGCTAAAAATGTTTTTGTTTCAATGTCAATTGGTAATACTGGTATTTGCTCAAATTGGAGTCCAAATGGTGAGAAACCAGTTGTTCTTTTAGTGGAAATTCTGTCAGCCAATGTAACTAGTGGTAAATATTTTTTCCATTTCCCCCCATTTTCTCCACACATCTTGACTAGTGCATCTTTGAGTTGCTTATGGCCCCTTTCCACCATTCCTTGAGACTCTGGGTAATAGGGTGTGGTGACTCTGATCCTTGATCCTGCTTTCTTTACTGCATCTTGAAATTCTTTTCCAAACTCTGGCCCCCCATCAGCAGTTACTTCTTATGGTGAGCCATACCTGCATATCCATTCTGAGATGAACCATTCTGCAACTGCTTTTGCTGTTAATTTGACTAGTCCAACTGTTTCTGGCCTTCCTGAAAAATCATCTCTTGCCACAACCATATACTTCCATCTTCCAGATTTGATATGGACTGCATCCATACTGACCCTCTCAAAGATTGTTGATGTTGCTGTAGATTTTCCTTGTTCCCTTTGTAAGTTTTGACTTCTCTTTTGGAAGGCCAGGCAAGATTGAACCCATTTCTTGACTGGTTTCTTCATTCCTTCCCACCAAACTCTTGCTCTAATTCTTCTTTAAGTTTCATTTTCCCCTCTGTGGCCCATGTCTTCATAAGTGACATTAAAATGTAGCTTTGAACTTCTTGACTTGATATCACCAGTTGAGGGTTGGGGTTGTTTCTTCTTTTAAGCTGGCCATCTTTCAAGAAAAAGTTGGGTGACCTTCTTTTAATCCTTCTAAGCTCTTCATCTTTGCTTGATTGTGGTTTTTTCATTGTACTTAAGTATTCTTGCATTCTCTTCCAAAATCCTTCTTGTTTGGTTGGTACTTGTACTCTTGAAAAATGGAGTGAATTTACATTCTTAGCCCCAAATCCAGGGTGTGGCTTGATCCAATCTTCTTCTTCATCAAATTCTGGTGCATCTTCATCTTCTTCTTCTGAGTTTTTTGGTCTTCTGGATGGCCCATCTGGCATAGTGAAAGTTTTCCCTGGTTTGTGTACCAAATCAAAGGAAAATAGTTGAATGAAAGCCACCCATCTTGTCATGGGGGCATTGGGTAAGCAAGGGGTGTTTATCATTTCAATTAAGGCCTTGGCATCAACCTGTAATTTAAAATGCTGTCCCCAAAGTATTGTTTGAAGATTCTTGAGAATTCTTGCAACTCCACAGAGTTCCAATTTGGGTTGTGAGTATTTTTATTCTAATTTTGAAAAAGTTATTGATTCATATAATACTGGTCTGTCTTTTCCTTCTTTGTCTTCTTGAGTGAGTACTGCTCCTGCAGCAATGTAGCTTTAGTCTACTGCTAGCTTAATTTTTCCTGCTCCTTTGTCATAGTCCAATTTCTTGAGGGTTATTTCTTTTCCAACTATTCTTCTGAGCTTATGGAAAGCTTCTTCACATTTTTGATCCCAGTCCCAGTCAACATCCTCTCTGGTGAGCCTTCTGAGTGGTGATGCAACTTGTGAGAAGTTCTCAATGAACATCCTTACATAGGCACAAAGTCCAAGAAATACCCTTATTTCCTTCTTGTTAAGAGGTGTTGGCCAATTTTGACTTTTGTTGATCTTTTGTTTTGAAATTGCTCTTCCTTTAAATGATACAACATGCCCTACTATGTCCAAAGCTGGAACACAGCATGAAAACTTTGATCCTGAGATAGTAAGTCCTGCTTCTTCAATCCTGAATAAGACTCTTTCTAGGGTTATGGCATATTCCCATATAAATATTCTAATTGAGGGGTTTTCTGGTAGGGTTTCTTGGTTGTAAAGTGATCTTTGTCCCTTTATTCCTCCATCATTAATAAATATTCCTACACTTTCTGGTATTTCTTCTTGGAGTATCCAGGTCATTTGGGCTTGGTATACTGCTACTGAGTTGGTGGCTCCTTGGGGTAGTCTTGTGAGTTGAATCCTTCCAAGGGGTGTCTCAAAAGTGGTGAGGGGTCTTGTAATGACATCTAATTCTCTTTCATCATATCCTCCCATGATGTCTCCTAGTCCATAGCATGCTCTTCCTGCAAATGCATCTACAAATTCTTCAATTTGAGGTGGTAAGCCAGCATCCTTGATGGTGACTTTGTTGAGTTCTTGAAGGTTATGGACAATTCTGAGTTTCCCATTTGATTTGGTCACACAAAATATTGGGCTTGTGTAGCTTGAAGTGGATTTCTCATAGAGTCCAGTCCTGATTTTTTCTCTGATTAATTCAGTAAACTGAGGTAAAATTGATTTGGGAATGGGAATTGGTTTCTTCTGCCAAGTTTGATGAGGTATTACTGGTATCTTGTAAGGTATTCCATATGAGCTTTTGAGTAATCCTCTTTCTTCTTCACAGAAGGCTGTTGCTTTTTCCCTTAAAGTAATATCATTTTTGAGTAAATTGATTTCTTCATTTGATAACCATCCAGGTGGGCCAAAATTGACTTCTTTCAGTCTTTCATGGGTGACCTTGAAGGATTCTTGAAATATAGGTGGGTTTGGTGATAAGGGTGTTTCATAAAGATCTCTTTCCAAAGGTGGGTTAAGGTCTTGAGGCTTTGGCTCATTGACTGGTCTCACCCTCTTCAGGACTGATTTGTATTTGGCTGCTAAAATTTGGTGATCCATCTTCAATTAGTTATTTTGTTTCTTCTCTTTTTTTTTTTTTTTTTTTTTTAATGATTTCTAAGAATTTGCTAGTGTCCTGAAATCTTGAGGTCTTCACAATTCTTCTTTCTTCTTTCTTCCATAAAAAATTTAGTTTAAGGTCATACAGGACATACAACTAGGTGTGTAACCCCTGTATATTAGGTATACAAGTCCTGCAGTTTGAGTCATGCAAGGACCTCCTGGCCTAATCCAAGGGCTTATCTTGATTCTTGAGCTCCTTTGGGCTTGATTTTGGATTCCACTTGACTCTTGTCTTATTCTTCAATCTTCATGATTCCCATTTGATTTAAGATTCTTGTGGTTGTTTTATTTCTTGATGAGGAATCTTTTTGTCTTAATTGATGGCTTGGGACTTCACTTTGTTCATTGTGGCCAATTTGATAATTCTGAACACCTGTGAAGCCCCTTGTTCCTGTTACACAAAGGGAGAAGTTCATTGTCATGCTGAGGACAAAAATGGTCCTTCAGCACTTCTCCTGACTAGGACAATCCCCTCCAGCTTCTTGGCTGTTGTTTTTTTTTATAATTTTCCCTGCCCAAGTCCACAGGGGAAGCAGTTTAGTGTCATTCTGAGGACCTCTTGAGTCTTCAAGCTTTTTTAAAATCCCAAGGGAAATTTGAGTTGAGTGTTTCCATAATCTTGTTGGTCCATCATGTTGAGTTAGTCCTGAGTCAATAATTAATCCAGTGAGTCATCCTTCAGTCCATTAATCCTGGCCAGTGATTCTTGAATATCAATTGAGTTTCAATCCAAAATCAAAGAAATCTCCAAGGTCTGGTGTTGCCCAAAGTTCAATCCATAAGGAACTCCTGCTTTTCTTCATAATTAATATTCTTCATTTTCAGTATTCTGAATAATTGTCCTATGATAAGTTGTTTCCCAATTCTCTTGCTATTTCTTAAAAAAAATTTATGCCCTTTTGTTCTTTTCTATTCCTAAATTATACCTGTTATAAAGAAACAAAAAATAAAAAATTGTAATAATAAGGTGATTTAAAATTGATTTTAATATTAATTTATTGATATATTTTTTTAATAATATTTGTTTGGATGAGGGCCCCCTCTCCATTTAAAAATCTTGAGTCAGTTTTCAAATTTTGAAGAGGATATATCCTCATTCCCCCAAAACTTCCACTATAAGGGATAGTGTAAGAAATAAGTTTACCCACCCCTTATTTTTTATAGTGATTTTGATGAGGATAAATAATGATACAGTAAATATACATAATTTTATTTTAATGATGATTTAATAAATATATCTTTTTTTTTATTCTTTTTACTGTAAGTATAAAATACCCATTAACTGAGATATCTGAGTAAAAATCAAATTTCAAAAGAAATGATCCTGAATCACAATCAAGATCATGGAACTGTTTGGTTGAAGGTGGTAATTTGTGCCAATCAGTAAAAACTGGTGCTATTGAGAGGTTTTATATTTAATATAACATAATTGAATGATCATAATTTGAGTCCTTTAATCATATAATGACCCTTATGATGCCACAACTCTTCCTTTTAGAAACATCATTGTGACTCAGACTTTATTTCAAGTCCATCCCCTTTATGGCTCAGATTTTCTGTTACCCATAAATGCATTTGAGTTGTTAAAAATATAAACAGTGAAAAATCAAATTTTGTACAATAAAAAAAACTCTTGTTTGCTCTTTGGGGGGCTTTTTAAATTCCATTTGGAATAAATAGCACATTGAGGTGTTATTAATATGTAAATTCCCCAAATTATGTCATCAATGTATGAGGTTTTAATATAAATAACTCCTTCAGAGTTCAATTAATGCCTTCATGACACAAATACTTCTTATTTTAAAACAAGTTCCAATCACTCTCTTGTAATTGAAGAAATATTTCAAATAAATTGATCATTTTTTTTAAAAAACTACTTGATGTAGAGTTTTTTTGTTTTTGTTTCTTTGTTTTTTTTTTTTTTTTTTTTTGAGTTGAAAAATTGAACCAATTTAATGGCTCTTGTTGTGATAGTAGGAAAAGTGTAATGAAGATAATAAATAAAATATTCTTGACCTCATGAATGGGATATGACCCTTATTCTTAGTGAAAATAAATAAATAGTTGAATTTTGGGATAAAAAAATAAAATAAAATAAGGTAGTTTATAGTCTTGCCTAGGACTTATCATCCTTTGATAGTCCTTGTTAAGTCTTTTTCTTTTTAATATTTAAATATGCAGTTTGTGGTATTTCCAAGGACCATTGGTTGATTGTTTTTTAGCTTTGAGTCCTTGTTGATAATTCTAATGGTGGGCAGTTTATGGTCTTGCCAAGGAACATTGGTTGATTGTTCTTTAGCTTTGAGTCCTTGTTAATAATTCTAATGGTGGGCAGTTTATGGTCTTGACAAGGACCACAGATTTTCCTTTTGTTTTTTTGGTGATATTGGCTTGATTTCATGTTGATATTTGAAGGGGCAGTTTATGGTCTTGCCAAGAACCACATCTTGTGTCCAGGCACCTGATTGTTGCACTTGGGGTTTCCTGGCATGTAATTTATCTTCAAAGCCAAGCTGTATAGTTATCTTAAACAGTTTATAGTCTTATTGAGGACTCATCTTTATTTTAAAAGTACATTTAAGCCTATAAAATAAATGAAATATTTTATTAATGTTGCATACCTGTGGAAGCCAAATCAAATATGTTAGTATAGTTATCATTCAAAATAAGAAAGCATATAAGATAAAATGGCATTTTAAAGCCTTGCTCAGGGCCTTTATTTATTTATTTTTAGAGCCCTGTAAAAAAGTAAACAATAATGCATTTTTTTTGTTAATTTGAAAAAAAATAAGAAACCAGCATTTTAATGTCTTGCTGAGGACTTATTTGTTATTTCTTGTATCCTGAGGGCTTTTTCCTTTTTAATCCCCCATTCTGTTATATACATTGATATTTCTCTTGTTATTATATATATATTGGTTGATAAAAAACTGTGAAAAATAGAATAAAATTGTCAGTAAAATAATTAATTCATTAAAATGATAAAACAATATAAAATTGAGCAGTTTAACGCCTTGCCCAGGGCTTATTACTGCTTTGTATTCCAGTTTAAAGCCTTGCTGAGGGCTTGTATTGTTTATTATTTTTTCTTTTTTTAAAAAACTCCTTTAGAAATCAATAATCAAAAGATTTGGATAACTTTAATCATAAAAACTAAAATCAAATAAAAAATTAAGAAAATCATCAGTTTAAAGCCTTGATGAGGGCTTTCTTTCTTTTCAAAGCCCTGTTCATTCATAAAAAATTGGTTAGTCAACTAATTGAATCATGATAAAAAATGAAATTAAGCAGATTATAGCCATGCTGAGGGTTTATTTGTATATTGAAGACCTGTAGGACAATTAAATGTGTCAGCTCCATTTTATATCCAAGATAAATTAAGAATGAAAAAAAGAAATAAGCAGTTTAAAGCCTTGCTGAGGGCCCCCTTTTTTTGTTTATTCCTTTTAAGGCCTTTGTAAAATAATCATCAGTAAATTTAAATAAAATATTGAGTAAAATTAAAAATAAATAAGCATTTTATTTGTATTCTTATGTATATATATATATATTTTAATCATTATCATCATTTGTTTTATATATAAAAAAACCAATTAGTAATAAATAACATTAAAAATAAACAGATAAATAAATTCAACAGTTTAAAGTCTTGTTGAGGACTCTCTTTTTCTTTTTTTTGTTTATGGTAGAGCCATTATGTTATATATATTGATATTTCCTTTTGTTATTATATATATATTGGTTGATAAAAAACTGTGAAAAATAGAATAAAACTGTCAGTAAAATAATTAAGTCATTAAAATGATAAAACAACATAAAACTGAGAAGTTTAAAGCCATGCTGAGGGCTTTTTAATTTTCTCATTTTATAGCCCTGAAGCATATCAAAAATAAAGTATGTCAGTTCAATTTAATATCAAAGATAAAATAAGCACAAAAAAAATAAAACAAGCAGTTTAAAGCCTTGCTGAGGGCCTTTCATTTTCTCATTTTATTGTAAAGTCATTCTGTTATATATATATTGAGTTTTGTTCTTCTATATATATAAATATATTGATTCATATATATATAAAAACTGTAAAAAAAGAATATTATAGTAAAAATGAACTAGTCAATATTAATATAATTAATTATAAAAGATGAAAGTGAGCAGTTTAAAGCCTTGCCCAGGGCCTATTTTTTTGTATTTTGAGTTCTTGTTGAGAATTCTAATGGTGGGCAGTTTATGGTCTTGCCAGGGACCCTTGGTTTATTATTTTGTTGATAACTGCTTCTTTTGTTTTCCAATTAATTTATAGTCCTTCACTAAAGATTGTAGGATGTTTTTGAGTGGCTGAATAAGTTGTGTTAGTGCTTATATACCCCTTATGGGGCTTATAATGTGATCGGGTAAGGTAGTTCTTGTTGTTGAGGGTCAGAGCACTCCTATTTCACCCTGTAAGGGGTCATACCTCACCGGGTGGCTGTATTTGGGCCGTTATGGTTGTTAACAAGCCCAAGTGAAGGTTTGATTTTCTTCAGGTGACTGTTACATACTTGACGAAACATTTGGGTGGTTTGTACCATCCCCCTGTGTAAAACACCATTGTGTGAGCTTTTTTTTTTAACTCCTTTTAATTTTTTCTTTTTCTTTCTTTTTTATTATTATTTTATTTTTTTTTATTTTTTTTTTGATGAAAAAAAACTCATCAGTACATTTTAAAAAACGAAAAAAACAAACAAACAAGAAGTATGTTCATATATTTTTTATGTCTTTTCTTTTCTATTTCACTATGTTATTAACTTGATCGGGTGTGCTACTTTACTTATAGAGGCACTTTGGTAAGGCTTCAACATAAATTTTTGCTTCTGGAATTCCAGTTGTTGAGGTGTATGGTGCTGTAATGGGCTCAATAAGCGCTCTCTCATACTCCTACAGCTTTGGGTGAGCTCTTCTCTTTTTTTTAAAAAAAAGAAAAAAAACTTTTATGGTGCTTTTAAATCACTTCGCATGGTTGTTTCTCAGTATTTCAGGTGGGCTGTTTCAGTCTCAATGGGTGTTATAACACCTTACTTTGCTGAAAGATCTAGCCGGTTGGGGTATAGATGAAATTGGTGTCTCAAGCAGTCGTTTTAGCCTCATTCAACCTCCTAGGGCTTATGACTGCTTCGGAGACTGATGAAATGCCTCTTGGTGAAGTTTTTGTCACCTTATGAGTATTCAAAAGGCTTGTATGTGATCATAACCAACTTCAGTGGTAATCGCAGCTGTAGAATACCACCTCCAAGCTAAATCTGCCCTCCAAATCAGACCTGTCATACCTAGTACACTAGTGAGGGAATTAGCAAGCAAAGCTTCATCAGTGATATTACCTTGGCCAAATTAATCATGTATGTTGGCTTGTCATTGTAACTCCGTAGATGCAATAATCTTTTCTAAGCCCTTCCTGACCATTGACAAGGTGTCAAGTGCAATCCCCATATTGACTGGTGTTTCCTGATTTAGACTCCTTCCATAGGCTAACTCCATCATTGGGATAAGCCCTGTCATGTCCTGTCTCTATGGAGCTAGTGCGCAAGCTCCCCTGTTGTGATAGTACAGCTATCATTCAGTTAGTTGAATTGTACTGTTTTCTTTTAGCTTTCATATACGGCCTGCTGTCATTAAAATGTTTCTTGCTTACACGTTTTCATGCAGGGCACTGGCATGGTATTAAGTTGGCAGACTGATGTCACCACTGAGAATTGGTTGATGAGGTACCAATGCAAGATCTGGTTCATTTGGTGTGTAGCTCATTGCAAAGGTCCCCAACCAATAGTCTGGGTATTAAATTGGTAGTAGACTGTATTCGTATTTTTTTTAAAGAGGCGTTCATAGGTCCATACTGGTGTAAAATGGTCAACAAACTAGCAAAAACTGCCGCCAATGCCGGAATAACCTCCCCCCACACATTACACCACATCAGCATTTCCAAATTGAGGCAAGTAACCAAGCAAAATTCAAATAAACCACCATCTCTTTCCGACGCCAAACTGGCAAGAATTAAATTTAAAACCTTGCCCAAACTCATTCTCCAATCCCTAGACCAACTAGAAAAGGGCTTGGCGGCAACCACCCACCAACTCCAATCCAAACATGCACCATTAAACGCATATTTACACTGAATCAAACAAATAGACTCCCCCCTATGCCCACACTGCAACACCCTGGAAACCACTTACCACTACCTCATCACCTGCAAACAATTCCAACAGCCTAGGAAAGAATTGAAGAAAAAGATATGCAAACACCGCCTTAGACTCAACCCCAACAGCCACACATCCATATTGGATAACCCAAACGTATTCCCTATTCTAGCGGACTATATCATCTCAACCGCACGATTCCGATACATCAGAAACTACATTCCACCAAACCCAACACAACCACCCTGACCCCCCCACCCCCTGTTCCCCCTCCTTTTTTTCTCTTTTCTATTATTGAAGTTCTCCTATTTTTTCTTTATTTTCCTTTTATCATTTTGTTTTTCTTTTTTTGTCTCTCTTTCTATTTCTTTCTTCCCACCTTTCAAATTTCCAATTTGTACACTAGCCACCTGAACTCGCCCCTGTCACAGGGGCTCTTCGAAGTGAAGAGGGCCTGGGACTCACTTATGGAGGGCTCAAGGATAAGACAAGAATGGATACACTTAAGAGTGTGAATAATGAATTACTAAAAGAATAACAATAAGAAAGCAGCAACAAAGAATAAGAGTAAGAAAAAGAAGAGCCAACCATAAACAAGTCCAAGTCCACTGTTTCAACCTGTCAGAATGGAAAGAGAAGGGTTAATAAGGATATGGCCACCCAACTCATACTGTACAGGCGAAGAAAGAAAAAAGGCAAAGACTAACTTAAGATTAAATAAATATAATACCCAAAAATATAAGGATAAGAATATTCAGATAATAATAAATTAACTAAATTAATTAACTGGGGAAAAGTCCCCAGGGGGGAGGAAGAGGGGCTGGTATATGTGAGAATCACCAGCCCTGATCCAGAGGAAGAGTTTTCATGAGAATACTTGATGATTTGAATTGAGTCTGGCCAATACAGGTCCTGTACGGCTGTACAGAACCTGTACAAGAGGTGTGGTGTATTGGAGTGATCATACAGTTTCATCTTGGTGTATTGAAACTGTATTGGGTGAATCCAGCCTGTACAGATGTTGACAGACTGTATTGAGGTACCAAGCTGTATGCATGTTTCAGAATGAAGATTGCTGAAACTGAATGCTGATGCAGATACTGGATTTGCTGATTTGGGGTGTTTGAGTGGGTGTATGAATGAATACCCTTACCCCTGATGGATGGTTGTTACAGTATCCCCCTCTTGAAACTGGTGGGCTCCTGAACACCATAATACCCTGCCACTGTTGAGTGGCATCTCAATATCCCCACATTTTTTCTAAAAATTTTCTTTTTAATTTTCTTTCCTCTTGACCATTATCCTGAAAATCCTTCATTACTTCTTCCCTGCCAAATTCAATTGATTCCCCCCTTTTTTTTCAAGTTTGAGTGAGTATTCCTTCCAGAGTATGCAATTCTTTTCTTTTGATTCAATCAGCCATGTCTTGGGATGTGGCCTTGGGATATATCCCAGAATAAAGGCCATTGAGCACTTGTGCTCAAAAATTGGTGCCCAATGAGTATATGACTTGTACTCATTGGCCCAGACTTAATCCATTGAATGAACCTCCAAGGGGTCTTGTCCCCATGATCCAAGGAATTGGCCTCAGGCAGCCCTCCCAGTGGTTTTTGGACTGTGGCCTCCATCTTGAGTGATCTTGATGTATCTTGCTTTTTATGGCCTTTTTGGCCTTGCTGGGTGATTTGGTGATTAGGGCAATTTTTTTGATTTTTCTGGTTTTTTGGCCATAATAGGCCTTTTTGATGTTTTGGGGTCCTACGGTCCGCGGTCCGTGGGGGCTATTGGAGGCCCCCAGGACCAAAATGGAGCCCCTGGGCCCAAATTTGCTGGGGACCCAGGGTGACCAAGGGGCCCAAAAATGGCCCAATTCCAAAATTCACCACATATGGCCTGGATCCATTGAAGGGGTCCAGGGCCATCAAGATCTTGGCCTCCCCCAAAGTTGCAGGGGAGGCCCTGCGTGATGAGTTCAGCCCCAAAGGGGTGTGAACCTTCACCTTAGGGGCTTTGAGGTGGGGCATAATTGAGTTATGGCCCCAGTTCCTTGAGTCAATTTTTTTTTTCTTGATGTGGAGTGGATTGATTCTGACATCTTGAATCTTCTGCTTGCACTTTCTTCAGTTATGAGTTCCAAACTGACTGAACTCACTGAATCTTCCCCTTCTGCACCGCCACCGTCTGTTCTTCATGGTTCTGGCGTCTTCAGTCGATTGTCTTCTCCCTCCATGGCGTCTTCTGGCCATTTTGACCCCTCCCAAACATATGATGGGTTCAGAGCAGTTGAAGTTCTTGATCCTGCCTGTACTGAGTGTTTGGCCAGGGGGAAGGATTGCTTTCAACATTACAATCCTCGATCGTCAAAATGCCATTTCTGCTTTATTGGGAAGAAGCCATGCCGCCGTACTGGATCAACTTTGTCCCAGGTGAGGAGGCACTTATGGAGTAGGAAGGATGGGCCTTATGGGCAGGAATTCCCCATTCTTGAGGAACCTACCCCTGATGCCACTTCTGGATTTTCTCAATGTGAGTGATTTGCTTTTCTTGGTTGAATTGATGCTGATATTTTGATGTAGTGACTGGTTCCAGGCAGAGGGATGTGGCCAGATGGACTAATGTTGGAGGGCCCATTCCGATTGGTGGTAGGCCCATCCACTACAGCTCAGAAATTCCCATTTCAAGGACCAATGCTGATGGAGTGGTGAAAGTAGTGAAGAAGCTAAGAAGAATTGTTGATTCCCCATCAGATCCAGATGCTGAAGGAAGTGATGAGTTGGATGGTGAAGAAGTTCAAGTTATTCCTCATTCAAGTGGCCATCCATCCAGCAATTCCTCTTCTCAACCTCTTGCCAACCACAGATTCCAAATCCAAGTGATTCCCAGCACTCCAAGAACCTTCCAACCAATGCTTGCTTCAATTCCTACAACCCTTCCTCCTCCATCACCAACTACTTCCCACACCACCAGGCCTGCCTTGAATCCAGCAGTAAGACCATCTCCAGTTCAACAGCCCAGAAACTCACCCATAAACACCTCCCGTCAACTCCAACCTGTGGCCAGCTCCAGCAGAAGAAGAGATGGATTGTCCCCTTTGCCTTTTCCTGCCGCTCAAGTATTCCAAAGAAGAGAACGTTGGCCTATCCGGGTTACCAGAGAAGATCCCAACGCGGCTAGGGAAAATCAAGATGCTGTGGCCAGATTGTTCAGGAGAGTTGATAGAAATAGCAGAGAGGTGATTATGTATGCCAATGACAGGACGATTCCAGGTACTGCTTCTGAAGAAATGGCTGCAAAATTTGCCTGGTATGAAGATGAGTTGATAAATGATTTCCAGAGAACTTTTGATGACTTGGGTAGAGATAACTAGTTTCCTTTTCCTTGTTTGTGTTTGGCTTGCCTTCTATCCCCACTCTTATAAAAACTAAAAAATGAAAAAATAATGGAACCTCCCAATACATGATTTGGGGAGGGGATGCTGCTGCTTTAAAGAAATAAAAGAAAGAAAATTATACAAGTAAAGAAAGAAAGAAAAATAAAAGAATAAGAGAAAATGAGAGTAAAGAAAGAAATAAAGAAAAAATCCTGATGGTTGGTCCTTCTTGTGGTGAGTTGCTTGATTTTGGCCAATAAGTCTGAAAAAATGAAAACCAAGCATTTTGATGCTCACAGAGTGGCCAAGGTAATGTTTTACAAGAAGTAGAACCCTCAGGGATGCATACCAGGAGATGGAACTTACTTTCATAACTTCCACTCCCCACCAAGCACCATAAAACTGAAAAGAATTGCCATAAATGACTTCTGAGATGAATTGCCATAAATGACTTCTGAAATGAATTGCCGTAAATGACTTGAAGTAATGAATGTCTTGAATTATGATGATTGGCATAAAATGAAATGATAATAAAGAAAGAAATGAAAAATAAATAAAGAAAACATTGGGCCATATCTTGATAAGGTCCAAATGGAGGGTATTGATGTTGTATGCTTCCTGAACCTGTCCAAAGAAATGACAAGTGCTCACAAAGTGGCCAAGGTGATGCTTACAACAACATATGGGTAGAATACCCCCTTAAAGGTGCATGCCAGGAGAGGAACTTACTTTCATAACTTCTTCTCCCCACCAAGCACCATAAATCAAACTCTTGAGGTATTTGGACCAGGCTTGTCTGGATACAATGAATGGAAATCCTTGACAAGGTCTGGTGAGTTGGTAAGGTTGGAAGATGGTTCCCAAGTGGTTCTTTCTGGGTCTTCACTGAATCTTTTCCACTCTACAAGGTACCATAATTTACCTCTCTTGAGTTTTGAGTCCAGAACCTGAGCCACTTCCCATTCTTCTTGCTCCTCCACTAGAACTGGTGGTGGCGGCAATTGATGACGATTTGGGATAGTTGAATGCTTGACTGGTTCTAATAAGGACACATGGAATACAGGGTGAACTGTCTTCCATTGCTGAGGCAACTTGAGGTGATATGCATGGCTGCCAATCTTCTTCAGAACCTCAAAGGGTCCCAACCATCTTTCTGATAATTTCTTGGTGGGTCTTGTTGTCTTGATGTTCTTGGAAGCTAGCCATACTTTGTCCCCAGGTTGGAAATCAGGTGGAATTGCCCTATTTCTATCTGCATACTTCTTGAATCTCCTTATTGCTGACTCTAATTCCTCTTTGACAACTTGCTGTACTGATTGGAGTTTTGTTGATAACTTTCCAGAAGGTGAGTCTTGAGAAATATGGATTGAGTCAAAGCTGGGATTTCTTCCATAAATGGTGAAAAAAGGTGATTGCTTGGTTGTTGAATGTTCTGCATTATTATAGGCAAATTCAGCCAGAGGGAGCCAGGTGTGCCAGTCATCTTGATGATAGCTGACATACATCCAAAGGTACTGTTCTAGTATCTGATTTACCCTCTCTGTCTGTCCATCTGTTTCAGGGTGAAATGCAGTTGACAGGTCTCTTGATATCTTGAGCTGCTGACATAACTGGGTCCAGAATGATGAAACAAATAAGGAACCTCTATCACTAACAATACTTACTGGGAGGCCATGTTTGGAAAATACATGACTAATGAAGATTTGAGCTAAGTCCAGTGCAGTGATTGTGCCATAAGTTGGAATGAATATTGCCATTTTTGAGAATCTGTCTACAATTACTGAGATTGAGTCAAAGTTGTTTGACAGAGGCAATTGAGTGATGAAGTCCATTGATAATGAATTCCAAGGACCAGATGGAATTTGAAGAGGCTTGAGTAATCCAAACTTCTTATGGTGGATGTTCTTGTTTCTTGAACATTGCTGACATGAGGACACATAGTCCTTGATGATTTTATTCATGCCAGCCCAATAAAAATCCCTCTTGATGAGCTTGAGGGTCTTCTCCTGGCCAGGATGGCCAGCCAATGGTGAATCATGACGCCTTTGAAGAATGTCCAATTGAACTTCATGATTGCTTGGAATAACTACTCTATCTTTGAACAATAATAATCTTGCTTGAGGTTCAAGAGAATAGTCTGGGACTGATTCTCCTCTTGCTAATTTCTTGAGGATCTCCTTATAGTCTCTGTCTTGCCATACTTGTCTTTGAATCTGATCAACTAAATCTGAGAACATTTCAACTTTTATGGAAAAGAATCTTGACTCTTGAATTTCATTTTGCTTGAGAACTTGATGAAAGTTTTGAGGATTCTTGCTGATGAAATCCACCCCCCTCTCTGGGTACACGTCGTCCCGACGTGACAAGGCATCTGATAAAGTGGCCAGCCTGCCTGGGCGGTAAGTGATAACAAAGTGAAATTCAGACAAAAATTCAGCCCAATGGGCTTGACGACGAGTAAGGACTTTAGAAGACATAAAATATTGGAGAGAACAATGGTCTGTCAAGACCTCAAAGGAATCAGAAAGAGAAAGGAGGAAGGCTCTCCAGCGCTTGAGAGCCCAAACTATGCCAAGGAGTTCCTTGTCATGAATTTCATAGTTGAGCTCAGCTGGTAAGAGCTTGCGACTATCAAATGCAATGGGATGCTTTCCTGAGTCATTCACCTGACTCAGTACAGCACCCAAGGCATAATCAGAGGCATCAGTCTCTACAATGGTTGGAAGAGAAGGATTAAAGTGAGAAAGGATAGGAGCAGAGGTGAAAGCTTCTTTGAGTGCTTGAAACTGACTAAGAGCTTCCTCATTGAAGATGAAAGGAGAATCTTTTTTGAGAAGGGAAGTGAGAGAAGTGATTTTTTTGGAATAATTTTTAATGAAACGACGATAAAAATTGGCAAAGCCAAGAAAAGATTGAAGAGCCTTGATGTTTTTGGGCTGAGGCCAATTGAGGACTTGCTGAACTTTTGAAGAATCCATCTTGAGGCCATCACTTGAAACAACATAGCCCAAGTATTCCACACTTGAGGCATGGAATACACACTTGGAGGCTTTGGCAAACAGATTATTGTCCCTCAGTCTTTGGAGGACAGAGGCCACATGTTTGACATGTTCCTCCTCAGAACTGGAAAAGACCATAATATCATCTAAATAAACCACAACAAACACATCCAAAAAATCTGCAAAGATATCATTTACCAGATTTTGGAAAGAAGCAGGAGCATTGGTCAAACCAAATGGCATGACCAAATACTCATAACTTCCATATTTGGTTCTAAAGGCAGTTAAGTGCTCATCCCCCTCTTTGATTCTCAGAAGGTTATATGCACCACGCAAATCTATCTTGGAGAAGATAGTGGACCCGTTGAATACGGTAAGAAGCTGGTTCATAGGAGGAACAGGGTATCTGTTCTTCCTAGTGACAGCATTGAGTTTGCGGTAGTCAACACACAAACGAAGACCTCCATCCTTTTTCTTGACAAAAAGGACAGGTGCTCCTGTTGAAGAGGAGCTTGGTCTAATGAAACCTTTCTCTACATTCTCTGCAATGTAGGCCCGCAGTGTTTCTGACTCTTGATTTGATAATGAGTAGATAACACCAATTGGAGGTAGAAGACCCTCCAATTCGATATGGTGATCACAGGCGCGGTGTGGAGGAAGTTTCTCTGATTTCACCTTGGAGAATACGTCCAAATATTGGTGATAAGCAGGAGGAACAACCTTCAGCACAGTTTCAATTTCTTCTGGCTCTTCCTCCTCATCCCACTGCTCCTCCAGGGATGCATGAAAAGACAAGGGAGGAAGGTCCATATCCCCTTGAAAGAGATGAAGTGAAGATATGGCAACATCTTCTCCAACATCCTTTATCTCTTTGAAGACTTCATCTCTTAATGGAAGTAATGACTGAGAGGGAATAATGGAAGGGATATGGACAGAAGAAGGAAGGGAAGGTGTCTTAAGTTCACCAACCAGAGCAACACTGTTGACAGCAGTGGCAAAGTCATTACTAGTAGAAGGAATAATACCACTAGAATCCTTATGATTAGAATCATAGGTGATCAATCCATTTTTCCAATCAATGATGGGATTAAAATGGTAAAGGAAATCATAGCCCAATATCAGGTCTTCTCCCTTGGGTGAATCTATGATAAAGAAGTCCCATTCAAAGCTTGGGAAGGAAGGCAAGTCAACTACCCACTTGGTATAATGGGTGATGAACAAGGCAGGGGATTCATTAGAATCCAAAATGAAAAGAGGAATCTTTTCAGGGAGCTCTGACAAAGTCAATGAGTACTTGAGAACAAAATTCCTTGCAATAAAAGAGTTTGTAGCACCAGAATCAATGAGAATACTATAAAAAATATCAGAGACAGAAGAGAAAATAAGAAATTTTAAAGATTTCTTGACACTAGTATTCAGAGTGCACAATTGTGCTCTTGAAGGAAATAAGTGAGAACCATTGAACACATCATGATTCCCACTCAGGCTTTTCCCTGCTTGCTAGGGAAGCCTCTTGATGATGACCCAGGCTTGTTCTGAGGTCTCTTGAAGCATTTTTCAATTGGGTGCTTGCCACCACAATAAGTACACAACCCCTCTTGAATCCTCCTCTCCTTTTCAGAACCAATTAATTTATTGTCCTTATTGAGGAGAGCAGCATGGGGCTTGTCCTTTGAAGATTGGAATTGCTTGCCCTTCTTATTCTTCTTCTGGTGAGGCCTCTTTGAAGATGATTTTTGAGGAGGCCTAGACTGATTGGATCCAATGACTGGAGGCTTCTTCTCTTGATTGTCACCCTTTTCTTTTTGCCTCTCATGATATCTTGTGTCTAATTCTAAGGTGACATCCATAAGTTCCTGAAGTGTATCAAAAGTTCCAGGGTGAGAAGCCAACTGATCCAATAATCTTGATGCCAATCCTCTTCTGTACACATGAATGTAAGCTCTTTCCCCCCAATCTCCAATTCTTGACATTAAGCTCCTGAAATCTGCTATGTACAAGGAAACATGACCACTTTCCTTCATCCTCAAATTGTCCAGCTCTTGTTCAGCTTTCCTGACTTCATTGGGATCACCAAACAGAGTGAATAATTGAGATTCAAACAATGGCCAATTATTGAGGAGGTAGGAAGGGTCTTCATTGGAAATATTTGAGAGGTAAGGTTCAATCCATTTGCCAGCTCTACCAGTGAGAAAAGAAGTTGAGTAAAGAACTTTCTTCCTGTCAGAGAAGAAATTTGCTGGATCATTATGGAAAATTAGCTGACAGGATTGGATAAATCCTCTCAACTTATGAGCTTGAGTACCATCAAAAGAATCAGGTGCCTTCATGGATGGAGTCTTGAAAGCAGGGGCTTTGGAATTGTCCCTGGGAGCAACTGCTTGAGTGAGTTGCCCCATGAACTGAGTCATCTGCTCCATCATCTTGAGGAGACTTGGATCAGTTTGGGAGACAAGAGGTTGACTAGAAAGGGCTAGATTAGAACCCTGAGGCACCTCTGGAGCATTTGCCAAGGCATCTGCCACTTCAGTTTCCCCAGAATCTTCCTCTTCCGCAGACTCTTCCCCCTCTTCATCTTCAACTTCCCCTTGTCTTGCTCTTGCACCTTCAGACATGCCAGGGTAGCCACCCAAAAGTCCAGAGAAAGATCTTGATCTTCTAGATTTCATTCCACCTCTTCTTGAGGGTGCTGCTCCTTCCATTGGTGGTCCTCTGTCTAAATTGACACTCAGTTGATGAACTGATGGTGTGCGGTCAAGAGGAGCCCTTGCTGTAGGAGTGAGAACAGCTTGAATTCTTTGGGATCTAGTATTTTTGGCTGGGGGGCTATGCTGAACTGGCATTTTGAAATAATGAAATAAACCTTGATGGTATTAAGAAGAATAATCAAATTTGGCCAACTCAATCACAATAAAATCTTGATGAATCTTGAGGAATCAATTCAAATCTTGAGGAATCAAATTCAATCAACAGTCAAATAAATTCAATCAATCAACAATCAAATCAAATCAAATATCAATAATCTTGAGGAAATCAATAATCAATCAATATTCAATCAATAAGTGTCTTCAATATGAAATCAAGTCTTGAGGAATCAATCAATCAGTTCAAAATCTTCAGAAATCAATTCAATATCTTGAGAGTTCAAAGTCAATAAATCCAATAAATCCTGAATCAATAACCCAAATGAATCCCAATGAATAATCCAATCAATTAAACCAATCAATAATTCCTAGATAAAACCTGAATAAGAACACAGAAAAAATTTGATTGATAAAATAAAATGAGGTGATGAAATGGTCAGCAATGATTAAGAAAAGAAAAGGAATCAATTTTCATAAGAATGAAATGAGTGAGATGAAAAATTGATAAGAGAGAAAAATAATGATCATTAAGAATCATAAAGTCATTAAGAGATCATAATTTGATGAATGAAAGGAAATGAATATAAATGAATGAAAAGAAAGAATCAAATATGAGTTAATTAATTTAATGTCACAGGGGCTCTTCGAAGTGAAGAGGGCCTGGCACTCAGTAAACTGGGACTCACTTATGGAGGGCTCAAGGATAAGACAAGAATGGATACACTTAAGAGTGTGAATAATGAATTACTAAAAGAATAACAATAAGAAAGCAGCAACAAAGAATAAGAGTAAGAAAAAGAAGAGCCAACCATAAACAAGTCCAAGTCCACTGTTTCAACCTGTCAGAATGGAAAGAGAAGGGTTAATAAGGATATGGCCACCCAACTCATACTGTACAGGCGAAGAAAGAAAAAAGGCAAAGACTAACTTAAGATTAAATAAATATAATACCCAAAAATATAAGGATAAGAATATTCAGATAATAATAAATCAACTAAATTAATTAACTGGGGAAAAGTCCCCAGGGGGGAGGAAGAGGGGCTGGTATATGTGAGAATCACCAGCCCTGATCCAGAGGAAGAGTTTTCATGAGAATACTTGATGATTTGAATTGAGTCTGGCCAATACAGGTCCTGTACGGCTGTACAGAACCTGTACAAGAGGTGTGGTGTATTGGAGTGATCATACAGTTTCATCTTGGTGTATTGAAACTGTATTGGGTGAATCCAGCCTGTACAGATGTTGACAGACTGTATTGAGGTACCAAGCTGTATGCATGTTTCAGAATGAAGATTGCTGAAACTGAATGCTGATGCAGATACTGGATTTGCTGATTTGGGGTGTTTGAGTGGGTGTATGAATGAATACCCTTACCCCTGATGGATGGTTGTTACAGCCCCTCATCAACACAACAACATCCCCAGACACCACTTCGAGCTTAGGAAAGGGTGCGAGCAGTGTTAGGTGCAGAAGATCTCAAAGCCAAAATGCCAGGATATCTGGAGTGTCAGCCTGTGACTCAAAACAGAGCACTAGCATGACATCCAACATACCATAAATAATGGTATGACAAGTATTGAACAAACATAGTCAATACAGGTAATAATTAAGAGAAAACAACCCTCTTACATTAAACACCAACCTTATCCAAACAGAATAAGGAAACCTAGAGGAGAATAAACAAGTCAAAACCCTTATTTTCACCTCTCATCTAACTTATGCATATTTAAGTTATCCTATACCAAAATGGTATTTTTCTTAAAGCTCACATAGAGAGCTACACAATGATATCATCCATGTTGTTGTAACACCACTACAACTGGAGATACCATATAACCTCATTTTCAAAACCAAGTCCCCCTGAAAGTCAAAGAGGGCTTGTACAAAACTGTACAAAAGTATAACCAAATTAAAGATCTCAACAAGAGCTTTAATTTGAGACACCTTAGACCTCTGTATCTCTTAAATTGACTGAGAGATCTTGGTTCAAAGGTTTAATAACCAAAATACAGATATTCTGAAAATAAGAAAATAAACAAACCCCTGTATCTTTGGCATACACTCATACAACTGTACAGTGTCACATACCAAACTGTAGGGCTAATCAAGCCCTACAAAACTGTATCATCAGAATACAGATATCTTCCAAATTGAAGAAGATATCTGGTATGGAAGTTTTTGAAGCCTCATACTGATGTACAAAAATACATCCAAAAACTTAAAACCCTTATAACTTTTGCTATTTGAAAGAAGGGTAAACATGAAGCATACCAAATTGAAGAGCTCATTAAGCCCTTCAATTCTGTGCTCTTAGTTTCTTGATATCTCAAAAACTGACCAAGATATCTTGGTTGGAAGTTTTTTGGCCAATACTGGCCTGTACCAAACCTGTACCAACCAGTACAGTCTTAATACTCAAAATAATGGTTGTTCAAAGCTTAAACCCGCCCAGAATGACTAGTATTGGTCATACAAACACCAGAACAACGTCATCCAAGTGCTGACGTGGCAGGTGAAAAGTTTTTTCATCCTGTATTGATCCAGAATGATCATTTGTGGTCCCAAAACCACAATTCTGCCTCTACTGACGTCAGAATTGAGGATCCAGAACCACAGACTGGCCAATGGAGTGAAAATTTTCACTCCTCTGACGTGTGAAGAGTAAATAACTCTTGACAGTCTTGAAAGATATAAAAAGAAGGGTTTTTGCCTTCAAAAATCCTCATCTTATCTTTTTATTATATATTCTTACGTGACAAGACTGTTATCCATCAGTAGTGTCCTTAGAATACTTAAAGATATAATTAAATATAATTATTGTAGTGTCTCTTTACAGTCAAAGATATTAGAACATTGCAACCCAGGTCCTCAATAGACTCATCACCACTGTTACCACGTAGCAGTAGGACCTGAAGAATTATTTTATTACTTATTTTGACGTGTCACAGTCATAGTACTAGCTTGTATTTACTGTTTTTAAGCTTCTACATAGACTCACCCTGACAATTTGGGGGCCTGGCCGTGGTTATTCAACCTTATTGGACGTATTTTGAACTGAATTAGGCGTAAAATTCAGCTATTTAAAAGGTATTTCACTACAAGTGAGTAAAATTTTTATTTTATTATCATTTTTTTTTTATACAATTCTTTTTTTTACTCCAAAAATATATATTATAAAATATTTTTGTTGAGAATAAGAGTACATATCCTCTTTATTTTTTTTTATTTATTGCAATAAATTCCACGAAATTTCATAATAATACATCTGTATTATTTAAATTTCAATATAAATAATAATATACAAACAGTATATTATTTATTTTACTATTATTTTTCACCAAAGTGCGTGAAAATTAATATATAAACATTTATTAATCAATAATTAATAAATATAAAATAATAAAATAATTTTTTATTATTTTACAAGGAATATTTTAATTAAATATTTCCTTTAAAACAAGATATCACTCAAATTGACGTGAAAACTTGTAATTACTTGATATTTAACTAATATCAAAGTCTTATAATAAATATTATTTATAATATTTATAATAAAAAATCAAATTTATTATAATTTAATAAATTTGACGTGTTTACACAAAAAACACAATAATATCCAAGTGAATCATTCACAAAACACTTGGATATTACAGTTTTCTCACTTATAAAACATAAGTGAAAAACTTAAAACTGTTATTTTTCAAACAAAAACATATAAAAACAATAAAAAATAAAAAAAACTTAAAAATTTCGAAAAATAACAGTAGAATTGAATATAATCATTTTGTTTTATCATAAAATACTGATATACAATCTGAAATATCTTTTCTGAATAGTGGAAAAGGACTACATTCCATTAGAAACCCAGTCACAAGGAAACCCATCTGTGACAGCCTCAGAAGACAGAGAGGCGCTGCCAAACACCAAGGGCAAGCAGAAAAGACACAGTGAAGTGACAATCAACTCAAAAGATTGGACACCAATAGCTGTGCCAAGGGCCAAAAAACCCAGAAAAGCTCCAACAAAACCAGTTGGATCACCAAAACAAGTTGAGAAACAGAAAATCACTGTTATCAACCCAGTTGTAAACTCCAAAGGCAAATTGCCAAAGAGTATAGATCATAAATTTGTACAAGGGCCTGCCAAAGGTAAATAAACCTTGAGAAATACAACATTTTTTATTGTCTGTCATTTTTTAACATTGTTAACATGACACCTCCACTTCTTAGAGATCTTGGATTCCCAAGAAATCAACCAGAACACTGGCCAAGAAGACACAGAGGAAGAAGAACTGGAGCAGATGACCAGCAAAGGACTTACCATCAGGGAACTCCTACCCAAAGTCTTGTTCCAAATCAAATTCAACCCAGGAGTCCAACCAGGAGACTGGACAGATGCAGAACAGGTCCTCCAAATACACAAACTCCTGAGAGACCTCTTCACATGGAGCATGGACAACAAAATGTTCACCATGGCAGCATCATGGGCAGAAGTGGGGATAACAACCCAGAAGATCTGTCTCAAGCAAATGGCTTGGATGGAACTTATGACAGAAATGCAAGGTTGGAATCCCAACAAGAATTTCAAACTCTTAGAAGAAAGAGCAATCAGAATCAAAGAGAACCAGGCAGCCATACAAGCCATAGAGAGATCTTGGCACAAGGAAGAGCCCAGTCAAATTCAGGTACCCCCAGAAATGGAAGGAGAAGCTCCATCTTCCCCACAACCATCCAGCAGTTCCAGGCCTTACAAGCCAAAGGAAACTTCATCCAAAGCTCCCCCACCATTCCAGGTAGTTTCCAACAGGAGAAAAGGAGCCCAAGGGAAAAACAAAACTTCTTTCAACCAGAGGAAGAAAGAAGCAGACCCATTGATGAAAAAGCTGATGGACTTAGTCCAAGAAGTACACAAAAACAAGAAATAGTTGTACCTACAAATAGTGTTTCTAGTTCTGACTCAATAGACCCAGAATTAATAACTGAAACTACAATGCACACTCATGAGTTTGAAAACAAATTCACATGGACCAAATTGGCCCAATTCATGGAGTGGACACATGAAACCTCAGAAAAAATGAGGACAGAAGTGGAAACATTGAAAGAAGAAAATGCTTTCCAAGCAACAGTCATAAAAGACTTGAATTCAAATCTGGCCAAAATTTGGACAGAATTTGAAAAAACTAACAGACAGTTGAATTCAATTCTAGAAGAACAACAAACTGTGAGGAGGGATCTGAGGAATATCCAGCAACAGCAGGATAACCTTGACAAAGAAATTGATTACCTCTATGACAGGGAAGACAATCAATACCCTCCAACACAAGGTCAGCCTACTACCTCTACAAAATTAAAAGAAGAGGAAAAAGACTATGACCAGGAACCTGAATATCAGATTCCAAAGTTAAGATCAGAGTCAGTGTACCAAGATGGGGAAAATCTCAACTATTCAGAGAAACAGGCACTGAAACAGTTACCAGAAGTAACAAACTGGCCAAAGTTCTCAGGAATAGGGGAATATGACCATATGGAGATCATTGACTATATTGATGGACTCTTTGTTGATGTCCCAAAGATACCAGACTACTGGATCACAACAAGACTCAACACAGCATTCAGAGGCCATGCAAACATATGGTATACTGAAATGAAAGAAATACATGGCAGGAAAAGCTGGCCATGGTGGAGGAACCAGATTATACAAAAGTATAGCAATGGTAGCTGGATCTGGCAAAAAACCATGTCCTTTGAAAGGGATAGATACTCCACAGAAAAAGACCCTTATGAATGGTGCCTCAAACAAACAAAGAGGCTAAAAGCTATTGATCCCAATATGACAATAGAAATGAGAAACCATAAACTCCTGACAAAATTGCCAGGAGATCTAGAACATGCAGTCAAATGCAGATGCAACAACATCAGCAGCATTGATGACATAGCAAATGTCATACAAGATGTGAGAAAAAAGACCTCCATAGGAAGGTACACATCTTTCAAACCAAACTTCAAAGACAAGAGGTCTGAAGTTAAAGAGACAAACAAAGAAAAAGGGAAAGAAACCCCAAAAAAGAAATATGTGTGCCACAACTGTGGTTCACCAGACCATTATGCCAACAATTGCACAAAACCAAAAAAGAAAATATATGCAATTGATGAAGAATCAGAAGAAGAACAAACAGGTGAAAGATCTGATTCTGACAGCATGGGAAATGGTATGAGAGCAGAATCACAAAGTGAACCTGATACCATAGAAGAATACATAGTGGAATGCAATGAAGAAAGTTCACTTGATATACAAGACATTGAATTGGATTCAGGCATACCACAAATAACAACAGACAAAGAGCTCTGTAAGCACACACAGAATGCACAAACATTCCTGGTAACCCCCAATAGAGGGATGGGATTCATTCATGGAACACCTACAAAATTGACAGTTTACATTGAGAACTGTAAACATCCAATGATCATTGACACAGGAGCAAGTTGCTCCATAGTGGCAAAAGAATACTTGGAACAACATTTCCCCAAATGGGAAGATGATATAATCCCAACAAAAGCCAGAAACTTCAAAAGTGCATCAGGCAAAATGCACTCACTAGGGACAATAATCAAAGAGATAATTATCCCACACCAAAAAGGAAATATCAGACTGGAACCTGAATTTGTAGTTCTAGAAAATGCACATGTACAAGGATTCTTACTAGGTACAGAGTACCAAAGAATGTATGGTATGGATATTTGCAATAGTAAAAACAGATATCTTACCATAGGTACAAACAAAGATAAAAAAATTTCCTTTGACATTAACCATATAACAAATGATAACACCTTGAAAGAACTAGTGGAAGAATTCAAAGAGGCCCAATATGGCACTCAACTCACCAGTAAGATGAAACTCAACTTACTGAAAGTATTGAGAAAGCACAGAGGAGCTTTTGCAATAGGAGATGAACCACTAGGAAAAATCAAAGGACATGATATAGAATTATATCTGGATGTAGAAAGACCATATCCACCTATGCTTAGGAGACCACCATACCCAGCCAGCATGGAAACTAGGAAAGAAATTGAGAAACACATCAATGAACTCCTAGAAATGGGGGTAATAAGAAAGATAGGACATAATGAGATAGTAGAGGTCACTACACCAGTCCTTATAACATGGCATGATGGTAAATCCAGACTATGTGGTGACTTCAGGGCTTTGAATAATTACACCAAAGCAGATAGGTACCCCATCCCAAGGATACCACATGCACTAGATAAACTAGCAAAAGCCAAGTTCATTACAAAAATGGACTGCATGAAAGGTTTTCACCAGAATGGGGTAAAACCAGATTCCATCAAATTGCTAAGAATTATATGCCATATGGGCATATATGAATACACCAGAATGCCATTTGGCATTAAGAATGCACCAGCCCATTTTCAGAGGATGATGGATACCATATTTCAAGATGAAATAATGGAAGGGTGGATGGTAGTGTACATTGATGATATCATAATATACTCAGAAACATGGGAAGACCATGTGAAGAAAATTGATAAAGTATTGGGAAAATGCACACCAATCAATATGAAGATATCTCTTAAGAAATGTAACTTTGGACAGCAAGAACTGCTAGCCCTAGGACACAAAGTTTCAGGTTTAAGTCTAGCTATAGACCAAAATAAAGTTGCTGCAGTACTAAAGAAACCAGTACCAAAGAACATCAAAGAAATGCAATCTTTTTTGGGCTTTGCCAGCTACTACAGAAGCCACATAAAGAACTTTGCACACATCACTAGTAGCCTATACAAACTGTGCTCAAAAGATGTGGTCTTTGAAATTACCAAGGAAAGAAGGGATGCATTTGAAAAGATCAAACATGAACTGACCAATGCCCCTGTCCTAATGATGCCTGATTTTGAACTACCATTCAAACTATACATAGATGCAGCATGTAGCCAAGGGCTAGAAGCAGCACTACACCAGAGGCAACTAGTAGATGGCATACCCAAAGAAGGAGTAATTTGCTATATCTCAAGACAACTGAAAGACTCAGAAGCTAGATATGGAGCTACTCAGACAGAATGTCTATGCTTGGTATGGGCATTAGAAAAACTCCATTACTACTTAGAAGGAGCAGTATTTGAAGTTTTTACTGACTGCACAGCCCTCAAGTCACTGTTGAACATGAAAACAACAAACAGACACATGCTTAGGTGGCAAATAGCCATACAAGAATACAGAGGGAATATGACTATCATCTATAAAGAAGGGAAAAGTCATACTAATGCAGATGGTCTCAGCAGGTGGCCACTGAAGAATGACCAAGAAAATCCAGCATATGACCCAGAAAATGGGGCCAAGATACCTATACAATGCATGGAGATAGACAGGAGAAAGAACTTCAAACTATCAAACTGGGCATTAGGGAATGATTCATCAAACCCAGCACAGAGCTATGGGGAGATTAAAGAGATACCCATACTGGGAATCAGCTCCTCTAATCTGAATACAGAATTCTTTAGCATAGTACAATCAGCATACAATAAACACAAACAGTGTAGTATATTGATACAACTACTAAAACAAAAGTACAGGAGTCCTGAACTAGAGAGTCAATTGGAAGAACCATGGCTCAAAAACTTTAAAGAAAATAGATTTTTTCTGATAGATGACCTACTGTACCATAGGGAAAAACACACAAGTGCCCTGGTAATAATAAGTAGAGAACACATTTCCCTCATACTACAGGAATGCCATGACTGCCCATACATGGCACATATGAGTGAAGAAAGAACTAAAGAAAGAGTCTTTAGCACAGCTTGGTGGCCAAAGTGGGAACAAGACTTGAGTGAATACATCAACACTTGTACCAGATGCCAAAAAGCCAACAGAAGTCATGGCAAAAGATATGGATTACTCCAGAGTATAGAGGAGCCCAAACACCCCTGGGAAATAATAAACATGGATTGGGTAACAGGCCTGGTCCCTGGAGGAAAAGACAGCTTTAATGCATGCCTAGTAGTAGTAGACAGGTATAGCAAGAGTGTCAGATGTCTCCCCTGTCACAAAGAGGACACAGCAATGGACACAGCCATATTGTTCTGGAACAATGTGATAGCTAACTGTGGAGTCCCAAGAATTATAATTAGTGACAGAGACCCTAAATTCACATCAGAATTTTGGACTAATCTATATGAGATGCTGGGAACCAAACTAGCATTTTCCACAGCTTACCATCCACAAACAGATGGTCTAGCAGAAAGAATGATCCAAACATTGGAAGACATCATTAGAAGGTTTTGTGCATATGGCATGGAATATAAAGACAATGAGGGATATACCCATGACTGGGTAACCCTCCTACCAGCTGTGCAATTGGCATACAACACAAGTATACACTCAGTGACAGGAAAAACCCCTGCCACATTAGAGAAAGGATGGAACCCACTCCTTCCAGTAGATTACTTGAAGAAGAACCTCCTCTCAGTACATCCTACAGCTAAAGACTTTCACACAATGTGGAAGACTGCCTGTGAAAAAGCAGAGCAATGTGTGGCTGAAGCCAAATTATATAACAAACAGAGATATGATAAAAGTCACCAAGAACCTGATTTCAAAGAAGGAGACCAAGTTCTAATCTCAACTCTTAACTTCAACAACCTAAAAGGACCCAAGAAGATGAGAGACTCATTCATAGGACCATTCACCATTATCAAATTGATAGGAAAGAATGCAGTAGAGGTCAACCTGACCAAAGAGTTCTCTAGGAAACACCCAGTTTTCCCTGTGAGCCTGGTCAAACCTTATCACCAGACAGATGAGGAGAAATTCCCTGACAGGAAGAAGACAGTCACCCATGAAAGATTGGTAGAGGAAGATGACTCACCTGGACCAGTGAAAAAGATCATTAAAGCCAGGAAGATCAGAATCAATGGGAAAGACAACAGGCAATACCTGGTTAGATTTAAGAATCAACCAGCAGATAAAGACAAATGGCTAACTGAGAAAGAAATCCCAGATGGACAAATACACCTCAGAAGATTCAGAGCCTCCAAGAGGGCTGAAGAGTCTCATCAATGATGAGCCTTCTTTTGAGGGAGGGTATGTCAGCCTGTGACTCAAAACAGAGCACTAGCATGACATCCAACATACCATAAATAATGGTATGACAAGTATTGAACAAACATAGTCAATACAGGTAATAATTAAGAGAAAACAACCCTCTTACATTAAACACCAACCTTATCCAAACAGAATAAGGAAACCTAGAGGAGAATAAACAAGTCAAAACCCTTATTTTCACCTCTCATCTAACTTATGCATATTTAAGTTATCCTATACCAAAATGG
The DNA here is from genome assembly GCA_023105745.1 of Austropuccinia psidii. Classification (NCBI taxonomy): domain Eukaryota; kingdom Fungi; phylum Basidiomycota; class Pucciniomycetes; order Pucciniales; family Sphaerophragmiaceae; genus Austropuccinia; species Austropuccinia psidii. Next base: position 28,997,376 of record JALGQZ010000007.1, on the reverse strand, counting down.
TATTTTTCTTAAAGCTCACATAGAGAGCTACACAATGATATCATCCATGTTGTTGTAACACCACTACAACTGGAGATACCATATAACCTCATTTTCAAAACCAAGTCCCCCTGAAAGTCAAAGAGGGCTTGTACAAAACTGTACAAAAGTATAACCAAATTAAAGATCTCAACAAGAGCTTTAATTTGAGACACCTTAGACCTCTGTATCTCTTAAATTGACTGAGAGATCTTGGTTCAAAGGTTTAATAACCAAAATACAGATATTCTGAAAATAAGAAAATAAACAAACCCCTGTATCTTTGGCATACACTCATACAACTGTACAGTGTCACATACCAAACTGTAGGGCTAATCAAGCCCTACAAAACTGTATCATCAGAATACAGATATCTTCCAAATTGAAGAAGATATCTGGTATGGAAGTTTTTGAAGCCTCATACTGATGTACAAAAATACATCCAAAAACTTAAAACCCTTATAACTTTTGCTATTTGAAAGAAGGGTAAACATGAAGCATACCAAATTGAAGAGCTCATTAAGCCCTTCAATTCTGTGCTCTTAGTTTCTTGATATCTCAAAAACTGACCAAGATATCTTGGTTGGAAGTTTTTTGGCCAATACTGGCCTGTACCAAACCTGTACCAACCAGTACAGTCTTAATACTCAAAATAATGGTTGTTCAAAGCTTAAACCCGCCCAGAATGACTAGTATTGGTCATACAAACACCAGAACAACGTCATCCAAGTGCTGACGTGGCAGGTGAAAAGTTTTTTCATCCTGTATTGATCCAGAATGATCATTTGTGGTCCCAAAACCACAATTCTGCCTCTACTGACGTCAGAATTGAGGATCCAGAACCACAGACTGGCCAATGGAGTGAAAATTTTCACTCCTCTGACGTGTGAAGAGTAAATAACTCTTGACAGTCTTGAAAGATATAAAAAGAAGGGTTTTTGCCTTCAAAAATCCTCATCTTATCTTTTTATTATATATTCTTACGTGACAAGACTGTTATCCATCAGTAGTGTCCTTAGAATACTTAAAGATATAATTAAATATAATTATTGTAGTGTCTCTTTACAGTCAAAGATATTAGAACATTGCAACCCAGGTCCTCAATAGACTCATCACCACTGTTACCACGTAGCAGTAGGACCTGAAGAATTATTTTATTACTTATTTTGACGTGTCACAGTCATAGTACTAGCTTGTATTTACTGTTTTTAAGCTTCTACATAGACTCACCCTGACATGGAGTGCCAAAACCCAAACCCACTCTCAACTGATGGCCTGACCAACCATCACCCCGCACCCCAGAATCGAGCATATCCCCAACCCAATACAGAGAAGTGGCCTGACGACCCACATCATCTGCACACACAGGCGGGATGGCAGAGAGAACAACTGCCCCTAACACTGCAAAAAACCCTGACTGAGAGTCGCATCAAAAAAAAAAGAGATACTTTACCACAAAACATAACATGCCTCGAGATCAAGGACAAAAGGCTAGAATTAAATTGTATATAGCTACTATTACACTCATAGATCTAAAATCTTGTAAATAGCTTAATAGTGTGGTATGTGAAATAAATAACACTTTAAAAAAAAAAAAAAAAAAGAAGGCATGCAGAGGTTAGAGTTTGTAGCTAATGTACTGTTTAATCTCACACTCCTGTAGGCTCCGTTGCTGTGATTCCCATGAGATCGGAGATTTCAGGCATTCTTCAGACTGTAAGAAGCTCATGTTTGGCTTCATGGAAGATTGCAGGATGCCAAGCAGTCCTGAACTCTTTGGTTCCGCTTGGCTAATTCTATTTCTTCCAATTCCGAGCTAGTAGCTGTAATTTTGTGATTGGATGCTAGTGACTTCCCGAGCCGAGTCTAACATAGTCTTCTATTGAGAGACTCCCTATTTAACTCCATTCCAATGATAATTCCGTCAGAAGTTTCTCTAGGAGACAGGGCAGGACTGTTGGCTATAAATACCCCTGCCTCTTTGACTACTTCCCAGTTTTTCTTTTTCTTGTCTCTTTTTTTTTGGAAATTCATCAAACAAAAAAAAATGAAATAAAATAAAATAATCCCTGCATCTTTATCTTTGCTTGGTAGCTTGATTTCATTATATTGATTTATAACTTTCATCCTGATTGTTTAATGGTGTTGGAAATATCTAGTCAACATTCCATTAAGGATTGGATTCTTCATTTTTTATATTTTGGGTTGTCTCCATTTGAGTCCTGCAAGCTTTCTTTACTATTGAGAATCTCCTGTCTACCTTCTATGTTATTATTATTTTTTTTTTAAGCGGCCAAAGGTGTTTTTATTTATTTTGACTCCAAGTAAGCTGATTTTGTATACCAGTTGTAGTAGAAAAATGAGGTTTAATTGAATAAATCCAAAAGCCAGACTGTAGTTCATCTCAAATCAATGACAAATAAGAATCTTTGTCTAAAATAAATTCAATTAGTTAGATAGTCAATTCCTTTTATCATTTTTTTTAAGAAAAGAAAAAAGAAAAAAGAGAATAAGAATAATAAATAATTAAATAAAAATAAAAATAAAAGAACCAATAATAAAAAATAACAATGAAATAAATAATTTGATGAAATAGAACCTAGATTTATTTTAGGTTGAAGATAAATTAAATTATATTGAAACAAAGAACGGAAATTAGTTTGATTTTAAGTCCAATAAAATGAATAGCTAATTCTACAATTAATTAGACTCTATCACTTCCTGTTTTTTTTTTAAAAAAAAACTATTTAAAGTTAATGTAAGTTTTTTTTTCTTTTTTTTGTTAACAAATAAAATTAGAAAAAATAGATAAGAAAAACATGAATATAATAGAATGAAATAGATCTCTGATATCATGTGAGCTTCTGTATACTTATTATCTAATAATATAAAATTGATTAAAAACTGATTATGTTTTTTTTATTGGTTTATTTACTTCATATTTTAGAATTCATTCTAATTATCTTTTTTCTTCTTTTGATTTTGAGAAAGAAAAAAAAATATATTCAATATTGAGTAAGCTTGAATTTTATTTCTTGATTATAGTATTTTATGAATTGAAGCTGATTTATTTATTTATTTATTTATTTTTAATTTTTTATATTTTATTTTATGTCTCCCCTTTTTAGTATGAAAGAAAATTTGAATTGTAAAGAGGAAAGATAAAAAATAATAAAAAAATAAAACATTGAAGAGATAAATAATGATAATATCAAGGGAAATAGGATGGATGATTAATCAAAGAATTTGGGGACTTAGCAGGTGATATTTCTTTAAATTAATTCCGTTGACTAAATAGTTCCTTTACTAATTCTTGATTGAGAAATTTACCTCCCCTCCATTTCTCTCTTTTTAGACTTTTAAACAAGTACTTTTGACAGAAAGAGCTCGATTCTTCTGTATTTAATTCAGTTTCACCACCCTTAAGACTGAGGATTGCTGGTATAAGTGTTTCGTTCCAGTGGCAATCCCAAGTGTAATTATGAATAATGTACCCTCCTGAGATCTTGCTTATTTTCCCACTTTCAATTTTGTAATCCTGGATGTTGAACCAGTCTTGGCATTCCCAGGTCCTCCAAAACAGTGATTTTCTGAGGTGTTCATCCATGTTAAATATTTCATTCCAGTATGAGTTTCCAAGGTTTCCATCAGTTCCATCCCAGGTCAGTAACTCCAAGAATTGATATTTTGTAAGGTTGAATCCAGGTAATTCTTTCCCTGGATGGGGAATGACAGTTTCTGATGGTGATTTTTCTTTTTCAAAGATATCCTCAAATTCAATATATGGAAGGATTATTGTGGAAATATCACAACAGGGTTCTGGTTTTATTTTCAAGAACCAGTCAGGATTTTGAATTAACTCTTGTGGATTAATGTAATTGCCACAGACTTCTTTTTCTTTTTTCCAGGTGATATCTATGTCCAATGACCAGGGATTTTCTTCAAGTATTAGCCATGACTCCATTTTATAGGATTTGGTGGGTTTGAATGTGTCAAAAGGTATCAAAATTTGAAAATTTTATTAAGCTTAATTATAAAAATAGCTTGAGGGTAGGTTATCATGGGTTTTGGATGATAATTTTGGGTAATAGTTTGGATATTCCTCTTTGATAAGGCAGGAGGTTATTGCCTCTTGATCTTATGGTTAGTTGTTTTTTTTTGGTGAGTGAGATTATTGATTTGAGTTGATGAGAGTTGATATTCCTCTTTGATAAGGCAGGAGGTCACTGCCTAGTGATTTTTATGATTTGGGTGAGTGAAATTGGTGATTTTAGTTGATAAAAAATGATTTTACTCTTTGATAAGGCAGGAGGTCACTGCCTAGTGATGATTGAGTTTTGGTGAAGAAAAATGGTGATGCTGATAAAATTGAATTTCCTCTTTGATAAGGCATGAGGTCACTGCCTTGTGATCAATTGAGTTTAAATCTGACTATTTTGTTTGATTTTTGATTTTTAGAGCTGTTATGTGTCTTCAAGATGGGCCTTGATGGTTTTAAATTTAATTGGTCCATTAATTATTGAGTAATTTGATCATTGGTTTTGTCAGAAACCTCCAAAACGTTCAGCAATTCCTTGATTTCTTCAATTTCTTGGTTTCGTGATATTGATGAAGTATCCTTAAAGTGGCAAAGGTTCTCTTTATTGAAATCATAATCTTCAGCTTCCAAAATTGAATATTCATTATTAATTTGATCTTCTTTTATTAATTCTTCCCCATAGGATCCAAAATTTGGTGAATTGGACATGGTGGAAGTGATTAATATGTTTTTGTAAGTTTTTTTTTCTTTTTTTTTTTTAAGAAATACTTTATTGAGAAAATTTCTTCTTTGTTAAGGCAGGAAGTCACTGCCTTCATGAGAGAAAAATGAAATAAAAAGAAACTAATGATACATTTTATGAGTGATACTGATACATTTTAGAGAAAAGTCTTGATTTTGTTGGTTTTATTCAAAGTTGAGCTCCCCCAAGTGGGAAAGGTGAGTGTCTGTTGAGTAACCTGGCCAAAATCAGGGCTTTGAAGGCTTCCAAAAAGCTATTTCTTTCCTCAATTTCTAGTTCTGCTGGAAATTCTGACCACCATAAGTCTTCATCAATGAATATATATCCATCTCCAACCCATTTCAATTTTCCAGTTTGGTATGTTGATCCATTCAATCCAAGGTACCACTGGGCCCAAATTTGATTGAAGTAAAGTCCTCTTCTTGGTAGTGTGGCCATTTCAAATATTTCATCCCAGAATTTGTTTTCAAGGTTACCTTTAATTCCCTCTTCAGTTAATTGTTCTAGGAATTGGATTTTGTTCAAGTTTGATACTGGAAGTTGACATAAATATTTATCTTCACATAAAATTTCTCGAGGTTCATCCCCATAAATGTCTTCAAAGGTGATGTATGGCAGGTAAATGTAATTGTGGTCATTTTCTAAGATGGATTATGTTTCATCCTTTTCATTAGGAGGTTGCTGGATAAATTCAGGGTTTTCCAGTCGCCATTTATAAGGTTCTTCTTGGTTGTTCAATGGTCTGTTCAAGAAGTTGATATGGTATGTGCCTTTTAAATTTTTGTCTCTTTCTTCCATAACTCTGAGGTCCTTTTCAATTTCATTTATAATTTCTTCATCTGAGAGCTCATGATGTTCACTAAATCTGACTTTCTTCTTTTTGGGTTTAGGTTTGAAAGGTTTTCCATGTATTTTCTCATTTCCATCCACCAAAATTTGGAATGTTCCTTTATTATTGTTCATTGGCTTGTAACTTATGTTGGTTAATTCATCTTCAGAGGTTGAGTCTTCAAGTTGTCTTTTGAGATTGCTTGGTCATTTGTTATTTTGTAAATCTTGGCCAAATTCATCACTTTTTGGAGATATGGATAGATATTGGGTCTTCTGGGTCAAATATTTCAAGGTATTGTCTCTTTTCACATTTTCCAGCTTTTTTTCTGGGGTATTTCTGACCAATTTTTCCATATTGCATAAATCCATTCCTCTAGGTGGACCAGTTTGCCATCCAAGAGCTTGAGGTGTGCATATAGGCATGCATAATCTTCTTCCATCAGGTTCTTGATAACTTAGTATTTCACCTTTCTTGTGAGAAAATTCTAATCTGATATTTTTTTCTGCCAGGAAAGGTCTTCCCAGTACTGTATGGACAGATCCTTTTGCAATGAAGAAGTGAATTAGAGTTTCTTCACCTGAAGCCAAAATGATTGGAGTAAATTCTGAAAGTGCAACCAATGAAGTGGTGTGGACTCCAATTACTTTGAGGTTCATGTTAAGATTTCTTGTTGTGAGTGAGGCTTTGATTGCTATTTCTTCTGGTATGATTTTGAGTTCTTCCCCAGTGTCTACTAATGCTCTAATAGGATATTCTTCCTTTCCAATGAAGATTTCCATAAATCCCAGAGGACAAGCATAATGAATCTTGGTCTTTGGTATTTCTTTGAATCCAAATGATAATAGTCTTTCTTGAAGATCCATTGAGTTGAGTGATCTAATTTTTTCCTTGTCTTTTTCTGATAATTCCTGTAATTTATGGACAAAATTTGGTGACATCCTCAAAATTTCTTCAATGGTGAGGTTTATCTTTTGTTGCATAATTTTCTTAATAATTTTGTCAATTTCCAATTTAGTTTCAACTTGTTTCTTTTGAGGTTTTCTGAACTTCTTTTCTTCTTTCAAAATTTCTTCATCTTCATTCTTATTTGCAATATTCTCAATTTCCTCCTCAGGTTGGTCTGGTTTTGGAATTTGGTAGGAATTATGACTCTTTCTTCTTCCTTTTCTTCTTCAACGTAAGTTCCTGGAATAGCTGCTTTCTTCTTTACCTCTTGACTTTGGGATTGTCTTTCCATTCTTTGCTTGGTCTGCCTTAGTCCAATGTGTGATTCAAAAGGATAATTGTCTGAGGAAATGGTAGGTGGTTTCCAATTTGACCAATCTTTAACATGAGAAATTGAGGTTGATTTATCTTCTGATTTCTTTTCAGTGGGCTTAACCTCTTCTTCTGGTTTTTCTTTGACAATAGGTTTTTCCATAAATTTCTTGTTGAGTTCTGCTTGTTCTTTTGCAAAATCCCTGACTATGTCTTTGGCACTTTCGTTTCCTTCCATAGGTACTCTCTGATAGTTGGGGAAGAGGTAAGATGCTCCCTGGGTTCTGAAAATTCTTCTGTTCAGATCTTCAGCAAGGTGAGTGCATCTAGTTGCTGTATGACCTTCTTCCTTGAAATAAGCACACTTAAATGGTGGTCTTGGAGCCATTTGAGCTGGTATGTAAGGTTGATAACTGGATGAAAATGGTGGTAAAGGATTCCTTTGCCTGTATGGCTGATTATTTTGAGGTAATCTTTGCTCTTGATTATTGTTCCAGTTCCTTCTTGGTGGATTAACTGCTTCTGAAAGCGTTTTGAGTTGATTTAAAACTTCTTTAACTGATTCTTTTCCCTCATTTCTTGGTTGAGGCTCTGGTTGAGGAGGATTTTTGATCTTTTGGGTGAGTTCTTTTACTTGTTTTGAAACTTCATCCCAGCTTTCATCTTCAAATCTTGTTTTCTTTTCTGGAGGTTTTGGTTTAGAAAATTCCTTTTGTTGAATCAGTACCTTGGCCTCCAAGTCTTGTTCAATGTATAATTTCAAAATATCCAATCTTGGAATGATGTAATTTCCATCCAAGGCTTGAACCATAGCTCTGTCTTTAATCATTTCTTTGTAAATTGACTCTTGAACACTAGTGGAAAGAGTGGCCAATATTTCCTGATTATGATTGATATCACCTTGTATATATTGGTAACTTTTGAGGTAAGTGATGATTGCTTTATATTCCCCAATGAATTTTCTGTATTGAGTCATGTTTCTTATTCGTCCTTCTTGCTGGGTTTTTGTGAATAAATCAGTGATTGAGGATAATCTGTATCTTCTTTCAGGTGAGACTGTTCCCCATCTTCTTTTCATATACACTTTCAATTGATCCCAATCAGCTGTTTCATATCCTGGCATTCCTTCAATATGATAACTGATTTCTTCATCTTTTGTCCAAAATGCTATTTGCCTTGCAATGTCTCTTCCACTTTCTCCTTCAATTTCTGCAATATTTTCGACTTTCTTGATTAATCTTTCCACATCCTTTCCATCAAACCACAGATTATAGGCCTTGGCTCTGATTTTTACTATTGGAGTAGAGTTTCTTGGAATTTCTTGATGTAATGGAGTTGGGATTTGGGAAGAAATGTTTACTCTTCTTGGTAAGGTACTTGGTCTTTGTTCTGTATAGGGTGTTGATGGGGCCATGGGTCTTGGATAAGGTGAAGGTGATCCATGTTGCCTGAATGATCTTGGAAGGGTGGTTTGCTCTTCAAGTGGACTATTTTGTGGAGTATAACTTGATAATTTATTTTTCCCTTCCTTTTTGATTAGTGCTAGTAATTCTGCTTGCATTTCTAGCATCTTCTGCTGAAGTCTCTCTGCTGAAGACATTTCTTCCTGTCCTTCAACAGTTTCTTCATTGAGGTTTTCTTCCTGGATTTCTTCAATACTGGAAGGTAAATTTGATGATGAGGGTTTATCCATTATTGATTTATCTATTTCTTCCTTTAATTGTGGTGTTGAGCTATTAATTTTGTTTCTTTCCAGGAGATCAAGGAAAAATTTCTCCACAACCTTCAAGTCCCTTTTATTGGTTCTTGGTGTTGCAATTGGGAAATTTGAATATTTATTTGGTTCCTCTCCTAATTCTGTTTCTTGCTTTGGTGGATAATAGTAATGGTCAGAGTGAGTTTATGTTTCAGATTCTTGAGATGATGTTTTTGGCTGATTTGGATTATTTAAATCCAGTTTTTGTTATAAAAAATAGTATTCTTGGAGTTGTTGAGAATTTTTTTTATTGAAGTTGAGGTTGTCTGCCACTGTTGGGACACCAGATGTGGGAACTCCTCTTGTGTGGGATTAAAATGAGGCAGTACCTGGAGGGGGAAATCACAGGTAAGTAGTTTTTAATTGCTAATAACTCCTGTAACCAAGGGTGGCAAGGGTGTATTGACTGCCCCTCTTAAAATACTGAACAAAATCTTCCTTGGAGCTCACAAACCAAAATAAAATTAGTAAGTGGCTTTACAACTGCAGAAGACAAAATTCAGCAGTCTCAGATCAGACCTATTCAATAAATAATATAAAAAAATAATGTCAGTTATTTTTGGTTAAATTTGAGATTTTAATGAAATACTTGTCTGTTTAATTTTAATATCTTTTTGTTTAGTGAAATTGAGGTGAGTTGTTTCTCTTGGTGATAATTCCTTGGTAGGATGGGTTATTTAGGGTTTTCTGGAAAATTTGATTGGTGTTGATAAAGGTAATTTTGTCAAGGTATAGTTATAATAGAGTAAAATAATTTTTGAAAGGTTTGTTATTTTTTTAAGAGGGTTAAATAATAAGATAAAATAGTATTTGTTAAATTTAAGAGGTAAGATTCTTTGATATTTAATATTTTTGTTAAAGGGGTAAGTCAATTTTAAATCTTGATAAATGGTGTTAAATTTACTAGGTGGAATATTTTAATAGAGTAGTAACCCTAATCTTGGGTACTGGGTAATTTTTATCTTTATTTGAATAATAATAAGATTCCACTGAGCTTAACTAATGGGTAATCTTCAACACTATACTTCCACTGAGCTTAGCTACTGGGCAAGTAAGTTTACTATCATATACTGGACTACCTCCCAGGTGAGGGATGAATTATTACTGTGCTTGCAATGTGCAGGGGATATAATTTTCATGGGGGGGATTTTGAAATTTTGTAAGGTTTGACTATGAAACAATAAGTAAAAATTTCTGATAATTTACTTATTGTACTATGAATGTCCTTACAAATAAAATAAATAAGATGAAAATAATTATAATAATAAGGAATCATTATATTTATGGTGTAAAATGACTATATTATTAAATAAATATAATAATATAGTTTATATTATAAAAAAATAATATAATATAATAAATATATTAATATAAGATAATTAATATATTTAAAAACACTCTATTATTGTTACCAAAAAATAATAAAGGCGTAAGAAATTGTTTTTTAATAATAAAAAACAATTAATAACAATAATATTACCAATATTAGAGCTATAAATTAATATAAATACTATTTATATTAATTATCGAATTATTAAGAGTAATAATAGAGAAAAATTATTATAATAAGAGAAATAAGCTACTTTTAATGCTTAATATAATAATTTTGAGTAAATTTACGCCTAGAAATGTAAATACAACTTATTTAAATCGTAGTTACAATAAAATTTAAGAGAAATTACAAATCTTCTTGATTTTATGTGGAAATGAGGTTTTTAAGAGAAATTTAAACAAAACAATTAAATAATTGTAATAATCATTTCAAAGATGAACATTACTATAAGAATATCTTTGGTCTTTAATAATATAAAAGTTTTAAATATAAAGAATAAAGAAATTACCTTTTTATTTAATGATTCAATGTTTTTTAAGCATCTGAGGGGAAAACAGAGTAAAAACAGCTCTATTTATAGTAAATACCTCCCTCCTAGAGTCCAACAGGCTTCTAGTAGACGTGTACTGATCATATCCACTGGAATGGATCAATATTTTAAGGTTTGGTGATGATTACATCATGATCAAACCATATTACATCATTATTACGCCATTATTTAGAGCTATCACTATAACTCTAAGTTTGATGATGTCAAAGGCTTGGAAGAACCCCAAAATTCGTGGATTTTATTAGTTTTAATCATAAACTAACAGTATTCACCAATTTTATGACTCATATGACTGTTAAACTTAATTTAAGGTTACAGTGAGTGATCATAAATGATCAAATTAAGCGCAAACTTTGATCCTCAATAGCTTTTAAGATTCACACGCTACAGCCATTCAGAGAGTGAATTCTCATAGCTTGGAATAACCTCATTATGCTGCCAAGAGAGTTTCATTACATCATCAAAACTCTATTATTTATGATTTTTCTTGTAACTCATCTTTTCTGTCAAAATTTAATATTTTAAACTTCAAACCATGATTTCAAGGGGTTATACCTTGGATATTGAAATAAAAAATACATAATTCTTCACAAATGAACTATTAGAATCCAAATGTCTACTCCTTTTTAAGTTTGGACCGCTTTCACAACAAAGTGGTCAACAGCTCTGTTGATTTTAATCAATAATCCTTTACAGGTTTTGACCTTGTTTATAAATTGTGAAATAAACTTCACTTTTGTATTTGTACAGTAATTACGTGATGACTTTATTTTTGGTTCATCACTCTATCATGCATATTTCAAACAATATTGGCTAAATTCCTTGCATATATGCATTGACCAAAAAAGTGCATATATTCAGGTTAATTCCTTAAATATTGACTTTGGAGCTTAGCTTCTTAATTGTTTTTTATGTGGACTTTTATTGATAATCCAATGGTACAATTTATTTTACGTGTTGCTTCATTGGTCTTTGAAATAAATAAGGATTTGTGTTTTTTATGAGTTACTATTACTTATAACTCATCAAATATTGACTTTACAGATATGCCATAAAAATGGTATATGTGTATCTTACCATGGGGAATCCAATGGTATAGATTATTTTACTTTTTTATTCATTGGACTTTAAGCTAAACCAAGTTTTGTGCCAATTTATGGTATTTTTGTAGCTTTAAGGTAATGATTTTTAATGTATAATTATTTTGAATATTTCTTGTGACCTTTTTTGGGTATGTGGTCATATCTCAAAGGTTCACATTCCCTACCACCAAAAAAGATTGTACCACAATCTGATATGTGTAATTAGGGTATCATCCACTGTTCTACCTCTTCAATAGATTTTGTTAGTCTTGAAGCTCAATAATGCTTAGCTTTTCTATTTTTCAGGTTTTCTTTCATGTCTGAACCTTCTCAGTAGCTTATCAGCATTTTTTATATCTTTCTCAATTAACCATTCATCTTCTTGAATTGGATTTCTATACCTTACAAGGTATTCTCTTTCTTTTTTGTTTCTTGTCCTTCTTTCTTTAAGGACTTTTACTATTTTTTTTCCTCTCCTTCTTCCAAGGAGGGAATTTCAAGTGGGGGTTTATTTCTTACTGGAAATAACTCCTTGTCACTTGAGCTGTAAGGTTTTATCAGACTTACAGGGAAAGCTGGGTGTTTGTTCATTAGATCACCTGTGAGTTCCAATTGCACAGCATTGGGTCCATGAAGTGCTTTTATCATAAATGGTCCTGCAAAGGAATATTTTAATTTCTTTGGAACTTTTATGTTATTGAAATGAAGGGTTGATACTAGGACCAAGTCTCCTATTTTGAAATCAGGTGGCTTATGACTTTTATCCCATCTTTCTTTTGCATATTTGAAAGAATCTTGCATACATCTGTTTGCATGGTGTCTTGCTTTGTCAAGCATTATGTTAAAACTTCTTGCTGTTGGATGTATATCCACTAAGTCCTTTTTTAGGGTATCATAAGGAAGTCTTGGATTCCAACCTTTTCTACCATTTCTGGTGTTTTGCCAGTAGAAGAATGGATTGATGTGTTATATGCCAGTTCAAGAGCTGGTATTATTGTACACCAATCATGGGTAAAACCATCAGAATCTTTGAATTATAGTCCATAAGCACAGAATCTTCTGATCATATCCTCTAAGGTCTGTATCATTTTTTCTGCTAAACTATCAGTTTGAGGATGGTAAGTTGTTGAGAATGATAATTTTGTCCTAAACCGGTTATGGAGATTTGTCCATAATGCTGAGGTGAACGATGGGTCTCTGTCACTTATAATATTCTGGAATAAGCATGTATGGCTAATAGCTTTATTCCATATCATTATGGCTGTGTACATAGATGTGTCATCTTTATGATATGGTAGGAACATGGGAGGTTTGCTATACCTGTCAACCAATACTAGGAATGCATTATAGCTTCTGTCTCCTCCTGGAGGTAATGCTGTTACCCAATCCATATGAATTATCTCCCAAGGGGATGTTGGTTCTTGGATTTGGATCATCATTCCAAATTTCTTTTCTGTGGCTCTGTTGGCTTTTTGACATCTGTAACAGGTTTGGCAGTATTCTCCAACATCTTTCTTACGATTTGGCCACCAAGAGCAGGTTTTTACCCTCTCTAGTGTTCTGTCTTCTGAAAGGTGTCCAGCTGCAACACTATCATGACACTCATGTAAAATAGTGTTTATCAGTGTTCTATCTGTTAAGGCCATAACACATGTGTGTTTTGTTCTATGGTAGAGGATTCCATCAAGGAGGTGGAATCTTCCTTCATCATATGCCTTTTTTTATGTTTCATCTAGTTTTGATGAAAGTGATGGGTCTTTGCAGTCTTTCATTAGAAGTTGGATTAAGATATGGCAATTTTTGTCTATCTTATAGCTTTCTTTAACTTGGTTAAAGAATTCTGTGCCAATGTCTGTAACACATATTCCTTCTATATGGTGTTCTTCCTGTGGTACCCATGCTGGATTGTCAGGGGTATTTGCTAGAGCCCATCTGCTAAGACCATCTGCATCTTTATGAATATTACCAGATTTATGAACAATGGTCATATTTCCTCTATATTCTTGGATAGCAATTTACCATCTCAGCATATGTCTATTTGGAGTTTTCATATTTAATAGAGATTTTACAGCATTACAGTCTGTAATCACATCAAATACTGTTCCATCCAAGTAATAATGTAATTTTTCTAAAGCCCACACTAAGCAGAGGCATTCCATTTGGCTTGCTCCATATCTTGCTTCTGTTGGCTTTATCTGTCTTGAAATAAAACAAATTGGTCCTTCCACTGGTTTATCATTGATAATTTGTGTCTGGTGTAGTGCAGCACCCAGTCCTTCTCCACAAGCATCAATGTAAAGTTTGAAGGGTAGTTTCCAATCTGGCATTAGAAGAAATGGGGCATTTGTTAAGGAATTTTTCAATTCTTCATATGCCTTGACTCTTTCTTCTGTCATTTCATAGACTGTTTCTTGGTCACATAGCTTATACAAGGTTTAGCAATTTTTTCAGAGTCCTTTATATGCTGTCTATAGTAACCAGCAAATCCTAGAAATGATTGCATTTACTTTTTGGTTTGAGGCATTGGCTTAAGTAGTACTGCTGCTACTTTATTCTTGTCTATGCCTAGACTAAGTCCAGATACAACATGTCCTAGTGCTTCTAATTCACTGTATGCAAAATGACACTTTTTCAAGGAAATTTTCATATTCACTTGGACTATTTTTTGCAGTACCCTTTCTAGTCTTGCAAGGTGATTTTCCCAAGTTTCTGAGCAAGCTATGATATCATCAATATAGATAATTAACAATCCTTCTCATAATTCTTCAGGAAATATGGTATTCATCATTTTTTGATAATGGGAAGGTGCATTTTTTATGCCAAATGGCATTCTTAAGTATTCAAAAATTCCACAGTGGACTATTACCCTCAGTAGTTTCTTGGCCTTGTCTGTTAAGACATTCTGATGAAAACCTTTTAAGGCATCCATGGCTGTAATGAACTTAACTTGTGACAATTGTGTCAATGTCTCATGGATTCTGGGTATTGGATATCTGTCTGGAATGGTATAGGTGTTCAGGGCTCTGAAATATCCTACCATCCTTGATTTTCCATTATGCCAAGTTATAATTACAGGTGCAGTGACCTCTACTTGTTCATTATGTCCTACCTTTCTTAATACTCCAAGGTCCATTAATTCTTTAATGTGTACCTCCAAGGCTTCTCTAGCCCTTGGACTAGCTGGGTAAGCAGGTCTCCTTAGTAAAGGTGGGTAATGTTTTTCCACATTAAGAATTATATCCACTTCATGCCCAATTATGGCACCTAGTGGCTCTTTGTCAGTTGCAAAGGCATTTTTGTACTTAAATAAGAGGTCAATCAATTTTTCTTTCATTTTTTCTGTTAATTCTTGATTTAATTCTGCCTCTTTGAGTTGTTCAGATATAAAAAAGTTCCTTTTCTGCAATTTTTTCTTCATTCTTAATAACTGTGATTTGTTTTTTGTTATTCAAGAAGCCAAACTTTTGTCTTTTGTTGTCTCCTATGGTAAAATATCTATCCTTTTGGTTAGAGATATCTATACCGTAAATTGATAAGTAGTCATTTCCAAGTATGAAGTGATTACTAGTACAGTTGTCCATTACTACAAACTCTACTTTAATTCTGACACATTGTGAGGGATGAGGAAAAATTAGTGTTAAATCAATTATTCCAAGGGGCTTCATGCTCTCACTTGCACTACTAAATTTGACACCTTGTATTGGCATAAGTTTTTCTTGCCAGTCTGGGACAATGGTTTTTAAATAACTTTTACCAACACAGGTGCAATATGCTCCTGTATCCAAGTTAACTTTTCCTTCTTGGTTATCAACCATAAAAATACTTATACTTGATTTTCCAGCTGTATATCCCATTCCTCTTGCAGGTTTGGTTCTATACATTTTGGCATCTTGTATATTTGTCAGGCTTGTGTCAGATGTCCCAACTTGTGGTAAGTTTGAGTTAACATCCAGTACTTCATAAATTATATCAATATTATTAATTTGTGCATTAATTATATTGATTTCATCACTTTCAGAGCTTTCTGACTCTTCTGTCTCTTTTTCAGAGTCAGATTCCTCCTCTTTGTCATTTTGGTTTTCTGTTTCCACAATCTCATTAATCTTTGCCTTTTTGAGGCAATTATTGGCTAAGTGTCCAATACCTCCACATTTATGGCATTTTATTTGCTCATTATTGTTGGATGTATTGGGCTTGAAGGATTCTTTTGATATATCTTTTTTGATAAATGGTTTATTTGGGCTTTTAATGTCCAATTTCTTCCAAGTCCTGCCAATTTTTGTTCTTGTCACTATGTCTTCTAGTGCATTGATATACTCTTCTGTGGAGCATGGTTCTATACACCTGCTTCTTAGGGCATGTTCCAGCTCTCCTCCACATTTTTTGAGTATTTTCATGTGCACCATTTTTTGTGACATTTCTGGGTACAATGCATTAAGTCTTTGAACTTGCTTTAAGAACCAAGTTAAAGGTTTGTCTTTGTCTGGGTCAAAGAAAGAATTTTCAAATGCATTTTCTATTTTGTACCTCCAGGCATCATTAGCCCACTTGGTGATTATTTCTTGTTTCCACCAAGACCAGGTATTTTTGCCATTTGTTTGCCTTATGCCATAATACCATCTTTTTGCATATTTTTCAAACAATGAATGTAATCTTGCAGTGATTAATTCATCTGGTATTGCATAATCTTCTTGTAGCATGTCAATTGTTTTGATAAATGACATGTGGTCATATTCACCTTCTCCTGTGAATGTTGGCCATTCTTTCAATTGAGGAGCTTCCTTCATTAAGACTTGGTTATTGTCTTGGTGACTCAAGTCTGTTATGAATGTATTTGTTAATCACTATTTTGGCTTAACAGGGCTTCTTATGTGAGAAAATGGTGTTGATAACTTTGGCATATTTGAGTTAGCCTCATTAATTTTATCCATTTTTTCAGTGATAAGCCTTATTTCACTTTGAATGTCATCTTTCAGATGCATTCTTGCTTCATCACTCTTTTCCACATGGTCCAAAAGTAATTTTTGGTGTGATGAAGTCTTTTCTAAACAGAAATACTTAATTTGTTTAATTTTTCTGTAAGATTATCAATACTCAGATCATAATTGATTGTCAAATTTTTTTCTTTTATATCACTTATGTATTTGTACAACTCTTGTTGTCCTTGTATTAATTTTTGAGTATTGTCAATTAATACTTTTGGTTTATTATTTTCAATAATAAATTTTATGTTATCAATTTCTTTTTTATTTTGTACAACAAGTTTTGTTAAAGATGATATGCTATTATTTATTTCTTGGAAAGATAATAAACTATTTTTAATGTCTTTAAGAGGTAAAATACTATTTTTAAGCTCTGTTAAAGTATTTACAACATCAGGAGACAAGGTTATTTCTTTGGGAAATGGGGTTGTCTCATTCTTTGTTCCTCGTTGTCTTTGAATTCCATCAAAGTTCAGGCCATGTTGAAGACATTGTCCATGGCATCTTTTTGGATTTTGGGGATCCTGTAGCTTGGGGAATATGGTTTTCTCCAATTCTTTTTCTTGTTCCTCTTCCCTTCTTGGGGAAGTGGATTGACTTGGGGCTTGCTGGCAGAAGCTACTGGGGCTTCTTCCTTGGTTTCCTCCTTCTTTTTGGAATGATACTCCTTGATCTTTTTGATTTGAGGTTTGGATGATAGTGGATTCCATCCATTGGAGTATCTCACTATTTCCTCCTCTTTGAGGAACTTTTTCAGGATGTTCCAGGATTTCATCACTCCTTGGTGTATTTGGGGCAACATTTCCCAATCTTTGTCCTTGTACACTGTGTAGTACTGTCTGTACTGGCTCATGTAAATGTCTATTTGAGCCCTCTGAATGTAATTTGTACCTTTTTGAGTTACTCATACTTAGTTCTAATTCAGGTTCAGATATCATGGGCATTGCTGGGACTTGCCTTTGGGATAAGGCACTTCCTTGTGTGGATTCTGTTCCACTGGGGATATTGCCCTTCCTTTTCCCTTTTGAGGAATCAATTCTACCTCTGAGTCCAGCTCCATCTGATTGGATGGAGTATTGGGAGCCTCTTCTGGTAGTCATATTATAAGGGGAAGAAATAAGAGGAATTCAGAACAGGAATTCTTTTATGGAAATTTATAAATGAGGTACTCACCTTCAGAGTCCTGAATTGTGGGTCCTGGAAAGTCCAATTTCTTGGCTTTCTTTTTCTTGGTAATTATTGGTGTTGGAGAACTTTGACAAGTTTCTTCCACCAATCTTTCAGCAGTGGTTTGGTTGTCCTCTGTTGAGTTGTCTTCAAACACAAAAAAAGACAAATAAATATAAGTCTTTTATATAAAAGTGTTATTTTTGCTAAGATATGGCAATTTTCCACGTAAAAATTGCTTTTATATCTTTTAAAAAGTGAAAATAATTAAAGAAATGAAATTAAAATGAATAAAATAACTTTTTTATTGGTTTTTAATATTTTTTATGTTTTTATTTTTAAAGAATAAAATAAAAATGAATACGATTCTTTTTATAAAATTATTTTGAATTTATAAAATATCTTTTTTTAATCACTAGAGTCACTCAAAGAAAGTTTTTGCAAGTCTAAGGATGTGAAAAACCACGTGTAAGACAATACAATTGCTTTCCAAATGCCTCAATAGCTTTTAAAATCAATAAATATAAAATTATTATATAATTTTATAATTATAAGTATAATTTATTATTGGATAAGCCCAATTAGAATCTTTTTAAAGGTCTTTTAGAGTAAATATCACGGCCAGGCCCCCAAATGTAAGGTTTGACTATGAAACAATAAGTAAAAATTACTAATATTTTACTTATTGTACTATGAATGTCCTTATAAATAAAATAAATAAGATAAAAATAATTATGATAATAAAGAATTATTATATTTATGGCATAAAATAATTATATTATTAAATAAATATAATAATATAATAAAATAAATATATTAATATAAAATAATTGATATATTTAAAAACACTTTATTATTGCTACCAACAAATGATAAAGGCGTAAGAAATTGTTTTTTAATAATAAAAGACAATTAATAACAATAATATTACCAATATTAGAGTTATAAATTAATATAAATACTATTTATATTAATTATAGAATTATTAAGGGTAATAATAGAGAAAAATTATTATAATAAGAGAAATAACCTACTTTTAATGCTTAATATAATAATTTTGAGTAAATTTATGCCTAGAAATGTAAATACAACTTATTTAAATTGTAGTTACAATAAAATTTAAGAGAAATTACAAATTTTCTTGATTTTACATGGAAATGAGGTTTTTAAGAGAAATTTAAACAAAACAATTAAATAATTGTAATAATAACATCAAAGATGAAGATTACTATAAGATTATCTTTGGTCTTTAATAATATAAAAGTTTTATATATAATGAATAAAGAAATTACCTTTTTATTTAATGATTCAATGTTTTTTAAGTGTCTGAGGGGAAAACAGAGTGAAAACAGCTCTATTTATAGTAAATACCTCCCTCCTAAAGTCCAACAGGCTTCTAGTAAACGTTTACTGATAATATCCACTGGAATTGATCAATAATTTAAGGTTTGGTGATGATTACATCATGATCAAACCATATTACATCATTATTACACCATTATTTAGAGTTATCACTATAACTCTAAGTTTGATGATGTCAAAGGCTTGGAAGAACCCCAAAATTCGTGGATTTAATTAGTTGTAATCATAAACCAACAGTATTCACCAATTTCATGACTCATATGACTGTAAAACTCAATTTAAGGTTACAGTGAGTGATCATAAATGATGATATTAAGCTCAAACTTTGATCCTTAATAACTTTTAGGATTTACACGCTACAGGAATTCAGAGAATGAACTCTAATAGCTTGGCATACCTGTATTATCCTTCCAAGAGCATTTCATTACATAATCAAAACTCTATTTTTGATGATTTTTCTTGTAGCTCATCTTTTCTGTTGAAATTTAATATTTTAAATTTCAAACCATGATTTCAAGGGGTTATACCTTGAATATTATAATAAGAAATACATCGTTCTTCACGAATGATATAGTAGAATCCAACTGTCTCCTTCTTTTTAAGTTTGGACCACTTTCACAACAAAGTGGTCAACAGCTCTGTTGATTTTAATCAATAATCCTTTACAGGTTTTAACCTTGTTTATAACTTGTGAAATAAAATTCATTTCTGTGCTCTTAAGGTAATTACGTGATGAATTTCTTTTTGGTTCATCACTCTATAATGCATATTTCAAGATATATTGGCTAAAATCCTTGAATATATGCATTGACCAAAAAAGTGCATATATTCAGGTTAATTCCATAAGTATTGACTTTGGAGCTTAGCTTCTTAATTGTTTTTTATGTGGATTGTTATAGGGAACCCAATGGTACCATTTATTCCACATGTTGTTTCATTGGTCTTTGAAATAAATAAGGATTTGTGTTTTTTATAAGTTATTATTACTTATAACTCATTAAATATTGACTTTACAGATATGCCATAAAAATGGTATATGTGTATCTTACCATTGGGAATCCAATGGTATAGATTATTTCACTTGTTTATTCATTTGATTTTAAATTAAGCCAAGTTTTGTGCCAATTTATGTTATTTTTGTAGCTTTAAGGTAATTATTTTTAATGTATAATTATTTCAAATATTTCTTGTGACCTTTTTTGGATATGTGGTCATATCTCAAAGGTTCACAAATTTGGGGGAGAGAGCCCCTCTATTTATACCTTTTGGGAGCCCAGGGGGCCCTCCATGGGAGCTGTCTTTTTCCACCTTAATTCCTCTTGATTTCATCATGTGACTCTGTTTTTGGTGAGGACCTTTCTTGCATGGGCTAGGTGATTTAAGGTTTGGTGATAATTTTCTCTCTGCACAGCCTCCATTTATCACATGATTGTCTTTTGGTGAACTAATTATGATGCGATATTCTTGAATTTTCCTTGCATACATGAGGTGATTCAATTTTGGCTGGGGATTTTTGTTGTGCACAGCCTCTTTCTTGTCACATGATATTCTGTTGGTGGATGCAGTATCACATGATGACCTTGTAATTCCTTTGCATATGTCCTATGTTAAGCTTGGTAGAAGTGGCTGTGTAATTTATGCAGGTGTCATGGTTGTTTTTCTTCTTTTTGAGCTTTAAAATGAAGTCAGGTGATAATTTCTTGTACTGGTGAATTTACTGTTATGTATGAGATGATGTAATTTTTGAGCTTGAAACATGCTGTGCATAGTCATGTGGTTGATATTTAATTAAAATTGTGTACTGCATGCAGCCTGTTGTAACTAGCTTTGGTTTGCATGAGGTGATGAGTGGTGTAAATAAATCTGATTCTGTTTTAAGGTTTCAAGTGGGGTTACTTTAGATATAAGATAAGGTACTCCTGTGGCTGTAAGGGGGTGTAAAGCTGGGTGGGGTGTGTAATTTAAAGGGTAGTACCTTATTTGTTGTAACTATTTTACTATGTGTAACTTGATTTTTACATATGCATAATGACATTGAATAATTTATTTAAACACATACACTTCCCTTTGGTGCCTGTGCCATGGTTTTATGAGTTAAATCCAGCTTATTGCTGTAAAATTGACCTTTTGGTGTAAAGTTTGAGTCTAAGTCTGCCTGTAGGCTGGATTTACTGCTGTTTTGGGGTACTATGAGCTTGAGCCTGTTGAAAAAAAATGGTATGGAATACCACAGTGGTTATGTAATGGACAATTGAAATTATCAATATTGTCAACAACGCCTCTAAAATGTTATTTACAGCACTGAGGGTTCTTCTTAATTGAAAAAGAGTTTATTAAGGGTTTTTTAGTGTTTTGATATCAGAAACATGCCTCAAATAGTCTAGTGGTGATTAAATTATAATCAAACCACATTAAAAAGCAATAAAAAAACATAGTGATAGATGATTATATACCACTCAAATACATATATGATATTTGATATATTATTTTTCAAAATTTTATGCCTAAACAAGAAAAAATGATGTCAAAGAGGAAAAATCAGATAAAAAACTCACTTTTACACCAAAATTAGTTGGAAGAGCTTAAAAATACAGCCACACCCACAAATTCTCAGGCTGAGTCCATGATGAAGTTTTAGATAAATGTATATACAGCTTTAAATCTGACTGAAACATGGATTATTAAGTTAAAAAGGGTTTATGATTGATAATGTAAGGCCTTTACTATGGGGAATAGTGGTGGTGAGCGGTGTTAAAAGCCCTGGGTGCAATCTTAGCAATTGGGTTACTATAATAAGAACTACAATAAGCTAATTAAGGTATACCTGGTTATTTCCCAATAGTATAACTATTTTGGACAGTTTTACTATGTAGGAATTCAAGAGCAGGATGGGGATTCCTATTCTGGCAGAGAAAAGGCCTCCTTTTATCTTGAAATGGGGTGGAAAGGTCCTCTAGACCATGCATGTATAGGAAGTGAAGATTTCTCACTTCAGAGTACTAGATTTTGGTTTTCACAAGGCCTGTATGCTCTGTATTGGGCTCAGATGTGGTTTTCAAACCACATCTGGGCAGTTTTCCCCAATACAGGGTGAACATTCTCATCTGGGGACCACACAGCCCTCTTCTGATGTGTATGAAGCATAGAACGCTGTACAGAACCTATATGGGACCCCAGTATTCAAGTATAAACAAGCCTTTTTGTGTATTTGACACCTCATAATCATAGCTATGGGATAGTATCCCACATTAAAGGTGTATTGGCCAAACTGTGTGATTTTAACCTTGAAACTGCTATACCTTTGTCAGTTTTTAAGATATTGAGCTCAAATTTGGTTCAATGTGTACCCCTGGATGAGATCTACACAATGGTACCTCATTTGTTAAGGGTAAAATTAAATATGGAAACGTTATTCCATGTTCAATTTTTGTTATGCAGATATATGATTTTCTCAAAATCTGTATGGAACTTGTTTTCCCCATAATGGTTGCTCTAGATGAGATATGGGAAAATGGATGGCATTATCAGATAGCCCTTATTGTGCCCTTTCCAAAACGACCCCACTTTAGGTATCTCACACTAAAACTGTAGAAGTTAGATGAGAGGTGAATATTTTATTCACCCTTATTTGACCTTATTTTTGCCATAAAGTCTGTATTTTTGATGCTAGCTCAGTTTAACTAGTAACATTGGATAGTCCTGACCTAGAGCTTCAATTTGAATACCCATTTTCTGGGGTTAAGTGTCTTACTCTGGACTTCAGATGAGAGGTGAAAACTAAGTCTTATGCTCAGCAACAACTTTGAGCAGGAATAACTTTGTCATTCTTTGTCCTATGATTATGGGACTTGTATTTTTGGAAACAGGAAAGTTTCCTCTTTCGTTTGATACCTTTTGAGATTTTTTGGCACAGCTCCATGTTTTGGTGATATTTTGCTCTACCATTGGTTTATGGTATTTGGCTGTCTTGCTTGTGCTCTGCTTTTGAGTCACAGGCTGAAAATAGGTAAGACATCACTATTGAATTATGGATATTTAGATCTATTGAAGGTATCAAAGTTGATCTTTTAACTATTAATTTTCCCTAATATTTTTAACTACACTGAGAATCAACAGAAAATAACTTAAGTTTTTCCCAAATATTCATTTGATATCAAGATTACCTTGTAAATGAGACTTTTGTTTCAATTGTGAGTCTTTCTAGGAAATAATTTCCTTAATTTTTACATGGTTAACCTCACTCAAAAATAGCTCAAGGTCATTTGAGATATATGGAAAAAAAATTCACCTCTTGAAAATGATCCAAAATTTTGAAAATCATAATTAAGCTCAAATTCTATCATTTGAAAGGTTCTCAGAATGATTAAAAACTTATTTTCTTGAGTGGCAAAGACTTATACACCTTCATTTTAAGCCTTAGAGCCATTAAAGTTTATTTATCAAAGTGTTCAAACCTGTCTTTACTTTATAAACCTTAAAACAGCTGCTTTAAGTTTGCTATTAAATTTGACCTAGTGTTTTAAAATCTAAAAATACAAATTTGGTGCTTAACAAGAGGGTTCTGGGAGCTTGAATTTCCAATCATACTCTTTTTCACCATTGTTTATGATTTTTGATAAAAAATATTACCCACAAAACAGGCTAGAAATACCCAGAATTCAATCAGTAAAAAAGATAATTTGGAAAAATTAAATAAGTAAATATCTCTAATCATAATTGTGGTGGGTTATTTTATTTTAGACAGCAATAAGAAATTCTTTTCATGATATAATTTAGTAATAATCCCATATTTAATAATAAATTCAATTCTCTTATCATATTTTTGTAAGCTCTTTTAATTTCCACCCTTATTTATATTTCCAAATTCTTCACTTATGGATATTTTTAAGATGCCATTTTTTTACAAAGCTTTTTATCGATAGCAAGATTTTATAAACCAGAAGGTATCTTTATATTATTCTTCATTTTGAATCATCCTTTTTCTTAATATTTTAGTTCTTTATTCAAAGACAAATTTTTTCAACATGAAGTTACTTCTAGTATAATAACTTTGTTATGATTATTGCTATGTTTGTAATAAAAAAAAGAAGCTCAATCAATAATGATAATTATTGGTAATTTTATCATTATTGAATATATATACTTATTCTTTTATGTATATATTAATATTTTATTGTTATAATATTATTTTGTGTCTATTATACTATTTATTCTCAATAAATGTAATTATTCAGAGCGTTTTACTCTTTCAGAATGATAACATACATACTATTATAATTAGATGATTATTAAGCTGATTACCATCTTCCTAGTCAAATCTTGCATCTATATTCAAAAGTCAAATAGCTTTGTCTAAAGCCTTTTCTTTGATTTGTAATTTTGATAAAATTGGATTCTTGAGAAACCTTTCTGAAAAACTAGTGAGAAATTTAATTCTTTATGACCGCTTGATGGTCAATCTGAAACCAATTTTGTTTTCAAATATTTTCAAATTTATGCTATAGTCTTTAAATCTCATTATATTGATAAGTAGGTTATCACTTTACTTATGGGAGATATTTATAATTATAAAATTATTTTGGTATTATGAAACCTCTTTATGCCAAAAAGGCCATAACTTATGAATCTTAACCTTTGCTTTGGTTCTGACTTTAGTAAGATTCCTGAAAGATGAACTGAGATCACTTTTTTGGAAATTTCATCAAAAAATTATTATTAGGCCTGTTCGAACTTTCAAAATTAACAATATATAGCTTCCTTTAAAAAATGAAAGTTGAAAGATTTGATCAAGAACTTTTTTCAAGTAAGTATATTGAATATATCTGAAAGGGAATTGTAATATAAATGCTTATCTATTATATTCAGCATACTTTCCTCCTAATCTATTTCTAATTAAATTTCATTTCTATTTTGGGTTAAGAGATGTAATCATATGGCAAATTATAGGAGTAAAAAAAGTAGTTAATTACTAATTACTACTGACGATGTGGAAGAGATTTATGATTTCTATTTATAAGCTAAAAGAGGAGGATGAGAACCTTTCCCTGAATATTTATCATGTTATAAGTTCTTTCACAGAATTTTATCATCTTAAAAATAGTGATAAGTCTTTAAGAAACACTTCAAGCTAGATATTACATCAAGAATACAATCTATGATTAATCCATATAAAATGTTTCTTTTCATGGAAGATTATATTACTAAATACAAATAAAATTTAGATTTCAGCTATAAAAGCTAAATTGTTTGACTTTCTTATTGAGTAAATCTTATTTTTCACAGTTAAAGGAAAAATTTGAGATTTTTTAGGAAAGAAAACTGAAAAAAATGATTAAAATGAGAGCTTATTTTTTGTAGATAGTTTGTATTTTCTTATAAAATAACAAGAAATCTTACATAATCACATTCATAATAGCCATAAATTTTTTGAAATTAGTTTAAATTTACCATTATTTCTATTTATATAGAGCCAAAATAACAACATTTGATGCTATGATGTACCAAAAGTACAAAACTCTTCAGAACACCATCTTCTTAAGGCTTAAAAGTTCATATCTTTCTGTTTCATGATAGTATCAACTATCAACAATAAAAAAGGATTTATATTCACCATTTTTTCCACTTTAATTCAGCTCAGAAGAAGAAATTTATGGATATAAATTACCTATACAGTATTTTAATTATTATTAATTACTTGAGCCATTTTTAAATATTGGGAATTTTTCAAATTATAGTTCATTTTTGTTTTCCCTGTTCATGTGTCTACTATCTGTTAAATTGAGAATTTATTTGATGATAATTTCAATTCATATCCAAAATACTCTCTATGTCTTACTGAATATATTCAGTATTACAATTTTTAGCTGTATAATACTATACGCTTAATAATTTTATATAATTCATTCCTGTTTGGGATTTTTAACTAATGTTCACTAATCAAACTATAATCAAAGAAATCAATTATTAATTAAGCTCTCACTTTTCCTTCTGCTTGCTTTATAAGTAGCTTCATTAATATTATTTTGAATAATATTATATTTTTTTCCTCAAATTGGAAATTTCAAGTTGAGGATAATGTCCTTAAAAACATAATCGTCACAGAAGTTATTATTAACATTCTTCAATGAACAAATTAGAATACATTTATTCAGGACTATCAATATATTTCTGGGTTTCTCACAGTCAAACTAATCATATCATATATATATAATGCTACATGATAGGCTTACCCATTATAGCTATGAAAAGCACCTTATTATATCTCTTATAGTAAGATTAAAGTAGAATTTAATTCACCAGTTTTGTCATTTCTGATTTTTAATTTGGAAACATAATGATTCAAAAAGAAAGGTGAATTAATTGATTTATTATCCTTTTAACGTCTTATTTTCGAGTATCAACTCATAGTTTTCTGCAAGGCTTTCAGTAAAAATTAGATAAATTTCATGAAACAAAAAAATACTATGAAATGTGGTATTTAGCCAAAGAGGAAGGGAAAAATAGTATTCATTTATACTTTTGAGAATATTTGGAATAAAGAGCTCCCTTTTCCAAAATATTTTTGTCTTATCACCAAAAATAGAGAATAAAAAAGCTATAGAGGCTTTAAAACCCTTACTGAGCATACAATTTGAATTTCACTTCTCACCTAAGATATTTATATTTGATCAAGATCACATAATATGTGATATTTTATTTAATCATTTCAAGAGTGCTAATCAATGGTACTATTTGCATGCCTTTTCTTAACTAGAAGATAAGGTACCATACTACACCCAATTCAAATATTTGAATGAAAAGCAAGTTATTTTCACCTCTTATCTAGCTGTGAACCTTTGAGATATAACTACATACCCAAAGGAAGTTGTAGACCATTTATAAACCTTAATTTAATAACACTAATTAAGCCTTAACTACTAAAATCCCATTCAAATATGTCAAAATGCTTTAAAAGGCATAAATTCTTGATTATCAAAGAAACCAATGTATCAAAACTTGATAGAAATCACATTGATGGTTTTCCCCATCTAGAATTACATACATGACTCTTTGGATGCCATATCTGTAGACCCATCACTTACTGAGATACCTGGATATATGCAGTTTTATGATCAGTGAATATATTCATGGCTTTCAGCTCATATATTTTTAAGTGAAAATAATAAAAATAATAACCAAAAATGAAGTCACCACAAAATAACTTTAAATAGACATCTATAAGCTTTATTTTACAAGCTACAAGTAGTAAAGAGAAATTGACTGAAGATGGTCATGTCAGTTAATCACTCAAATCCAAACATGGTCCAAACCTACAGAAAAGTAAACATTTATATTCTACTAGTTCATAAATGAAGGATGATGTATATTTTTCCATTATATTTAAGGTATATCCCTGTTGAATCTTGGATTAAATCTTGGAATAGTATATTTCAAAGGAAAAGATGACTCACAAGAAAATTCCTCAAAAATATTGTTTTGATGATGTAAGGAAATCCTCTTAGCATATTTGTAAAAACATTCCAAGCTACTAGAATTCACTCTCATAATTCAATTTACTTGAAAGATTAAGTTTTAGTACAGATAAAAGCTAAAGTATAAAATGGGTCATTTGTGATCTTTAGCTATAATCTTATACTACTTTTAGCAGTTGAAAAAGGGATAAAGATGGTTTATATTGGTATTTTTTTATTAAAAATACCTTCATCCACAAAATTTGATTCTTTTTCAAGACTATGACCTCAACAAATTAAAGGTTATAGTGATAACTTCAAATCATTATGTAAAAATTAGATAAGAATGTTCAATAATTCTTTTAGCATCACTGAGCTTTACATTAATGATCAATTCCAGTGGAAATCATTACTTCAAAATTTCTTTTAGGTATTTGGTCAGTAGGCTGAAGGGCTCTTACTATTTAAAGACCCATTCTTCTTCTGTTTCTCTCTCAGATGGATCAAATTCAATAAAATATTAAATACTAGAGCGAATCACATTGTTCTTCAAGATAAAAATCTTAATTTTAAAAACTGAATTTATAGCTTGTATCAATCATTTCCTCTTTTTTTATTATACAAATATTTTTCTTAAACCTCTTAAAGTCTCCTAAAGTTTCTAAATCCATGTAAATCAGTAATAATTATATTTCTCACTATTTATAATCGTAACTAAATTCAAAAGATGTTGTAATTACTTCTTTAGATGTAAGATAAATCAAAATTATTAGTTTAAGTGTTAAAAGTAGGTTATTTTAATTTTCCTATACTTCATCCTCTCTAAAACAATTTTTGCATCAATATAGATAGTATTTTTATTGATTTATAACTTCAGTATTAGTAATATTTCAGCTATAATTTGTTATTTTTCATTAAATAGCAATTTTTAATACTATTGTTAATTTTTTGGTAACAATAATAATTAGCCTTAATATATTAATATATTGATTTTACTACAATCATTTTATGATATAATTTCTGTTATTTATTCATTGGAAGTAATATAATCTCTTTTATGCCAAAATCACAATAGGATTTCATTATTATAATTTTTTTATTTTTATTATTCATTATTAATTAGGAACTTAATAGTACAATATGTAATATATTCTCAATTTTTTCTCATTGTTTAATAGTCAAACCTTACATTTGGGGACCTGGCCATGATGTTTACTTAGAAGACCTTATTATGAATGAAGATTAAGATTGGAATTATCCTCAAGAAATAATATATATAATCATAATTTTATATAATCACCTTATTGTTATTAGATTTAATAACTGTTGAGGAATTTGGAAGGCAATTTTTCACCTTACACATAGCTTTTCACATCCTTAGATTTGAAATACCTTTCATTGGGTGACTCTGGTATTTAAATATTCTTCTTATAAGTCAATAGAATAATCTAATCATATTTGTTTTTTCACTTAGTTCTCTTAAGAAAATATAAGGCAATTCTTTATGTGGAAATTGCCATATCTTTACAAAAACACACTTTCAATTGAAATACTTATATTTATTTTTCTTTTTTGATTTTTAAAAAAAACAAAATAAGATAATCAATCAACTGTTGAAATATTGGTGAAAGAAACTTGTGAAAGCTTTTCAACACCACTCCTTATTAAGAGAAGAAAACACAAAAGATTGGTTTTCCTAGGATATTCCATTCAGGCCTCTGAAGTTGAGCACCTTTCTGAATCTTTAAAAATGAATTTTGCAATTTTCTTTCTTTTCTTCTTTCCCACTATTACTACCAGAAAGGGTTCCCACTACCTCATTACATCAGATGGAGGTGAACTCAGAAGTGGAAATGATTCCATCAAAGGAAAACAAAAGGGCAAAATTCCCAGTGTAAGAGAATCCACACTAGGAAGCACACTCTCCCAAAGGCAAGTCATTCAGATGCCTATTATTTCTGAACCAGAATTTCAACTAGGTATGAATCCTTCATCAAAAATAAGTCACATTCAGAGGGCTCAAATTGACATATACTTCAGCCAATATGAACAGTATCACACAGTATAAAAAGGCAAGGATTGGGATATGTTACCTCAAATCCACTAAGGAGTTGTGAACCCTTGGCAAATTTTCAATAAATTCCTTCAAGGGGAGGAAATAGTAAGATTATTTGATTCATGGAGTACACTATCATTCAAGCTTCAAATCAAAAAAATAAGGGCTTATTGAAACAGAAAGGAATATCAAAGCAAGGGAGAAGCCCTGTAGCTTCTACCATCAATCCATAAGTCAGCCAAACTTCCAAAGAAAGAAATAAAAACAGGAAAGGTAGTTGGAAGAGACCATACTCCCTCAATTACAGGGTACTCACAATCAAAAAAGATGCTAAAAACAAAACATGGCAAGAAACTTGAGGGAATTCAAGGACAAGGAAGAACAAACAATGAGACAACCATCTTTCCCAAAGAAATAACTTTGTCTGATTATTTTGTAAATACTATAACACATATTAAACACAGAATCTTATGTTTAAATTAAATTTAAAGTAGTTTCTTTTCATTATCCCAAATTGTTGTTCAAAATAAGAAATAAATAGATAATATTTAATTTATGGATGAAAAGAACAAACAAAAGCCTTTCATTGATAATACTCAAAAATTAATAAAAGGGAAACAAGAGTTGCATAAAGATATCAAATAAATTAAATATTAATATTTAACAAACAATTATGATCAAAGGATTGATAATTTAATAGAAAGAATCAAGGAAAAAACTACCTCACATCAAAATTTACCTTTGGACCACATAGAAAAAAGTGATGAAGGAAGAATGAACCTTAAAGATGACATTGAGAATGATATTAGACAAATTAATGAGAAAATGAATAATATAAATGATGCTAGCTTATATATGCCAAAGTTATCAATGGCATTCTCTTATATAAGAATTATTGTTAAACCAAAAAGACAAGGAACAAATCCTTTTATGACAGAATTAAGCCATCATGTAAATGGTCAGCTTCCAATTGAAGCAGCACATCTTCCTAAGTAATGGCCAACATTCCCAGGAGAAGGTGAACATGACCATATGTCATTTATAAAAGCAACTGATATTTTGCAGGAAGATGATGCCATACCAGATTAATTAATAACTGAAATACTAATCTCATTATCTTATGAATCTTAAAAGAAATTTCATTATAGAATAAGACAGGAATATGGAAAGAAAACCTTCCCTTGGTGGAAAAAGGAAATTCTCACCAAGTAGGAAAATGATGCCTGGAGGTACAAAATGGTGAATTAATTTAAAAATTCATTCTTTGACCCACATAAGGACAAACCTTTTATCTGGATTCCAAAAAAGCTTGAAGGTTGAGCTACCTATATCTAGGAATTTCATAAAAAATGGCATATATTAGATTACTCAAAACATGTGGGGGATGACTATGTTGGAAGAATTAGATTAATAGAGCCATGTTACACTGAATATTGCATGAATTCACTAAAAGATATCATGACCAGAACAAAGATTTGGAGGATTTGGGAGAAATTTGACAGAACAAGTTCAAATAAACTGTAAGGTGTGGATATGAAACTTTGATTAAAAATCAAGTACTTTTCCTGTCCTCAAAATTTGTATAAGGTAAAATTCAGTTAAAAATAGTAAGAAATATTATTTTTAAGAGAAAACACGCCAATTTTATTTTTTATAACTTTATTAGTATAAAACAATAATATTATAAAAATTTATTGTTTTACCAACAATAAAAATTTATCCAAAAAATACTCTACAAGAGATATTTTAAGGCTACAAAAGAAATTTCTTCAAGAGCAATTTCAATTGGAATTAATTGAGCAAAGAACTGCAAGCAATTAATTAAAGAACAAAGTCTTTAAAAAGAATATTAAAGAGAAAACACGCCCAAAAGTGACCAGAGTGAATTTGGAAACAAAGTGACAAAGTTAACAGTGATGAAAGATGCTTTAATTCACTTATGGGGTGGTTCAGGGGTAAAAATGATTATAAGAGTTACAAACAATGATTATAATGATTTTTTCACGTGGTTAAAAGGTTCAAAATGATTTAAAAAGGGTGGTTGGAATCTTTTATTGATTGGTTTAACAATTTTAAACTAATTAATAAAAGGAAAAGATTCTAACATGAAGAGAAAAGTGGGGCAAAGAAGACATTCTTTTATAGCCATCAATTCTCTTACTCCAAAAGTAAAATTTACTCTTGTCAGTCGTGAAAAACAGTCTGACAACAGAAAAGGTAATTATGGCATCATTGAACCCTGGTTTAGACCAAAAAAGGGCTGGTTTAAGCCATTTTTAGCCATTTTTAGCCATTTCAGACCCTTAAATCAGCCATTACTATAGCAATACCAGGCCTAGAGCCTTCAAAACACGTCAGAATGTGTGTCAGAGGCGTAGAAACCAGTTAAAACTGTTTTTACTATGATTGTTTTATCTTAAGGGTAGTTTTACCCTCTTGGCAACAGCTAAAACTACCCCAGTTGGTATCAAAACCTCATCATCAATTGAGTTCACAGACCCTGTAACTCAATTCCAGGCCAAAAGTGATGAACTTTTGCGTGAATTTTGACATCCCACGCCTGTCAGCAAGGAATTTTGGGGTCTAGCTCCCCCTTAGAGCTGGAGTTCCTTTTCCCCCCCAAATTTAATCTTTCCAATTTATTTTTCCTTTAATTCCTCATCATGTATTATACTTATAATTTACATATGTAATTCAATTCAATTGTACAGTACAATACAGTAATAATTGACACCTCATATGTAAATCAAAGTTCACTTATGTAATACACGCGCACATTTTGACATTTCAATTGAATTCAATTGAAAATACTTCAATTCCTCATAACTTCTAAACTAAACACAACACCTCAATTTTAACACAAAAATTGATGGTTAACACCACATGTGGTGTGAATTAAATTAAGGTTTTGAGGATTTTCAACTTTTGTATTGAAAATACTAAAAACTTAATTTAAGCTTATTTAGAGTTGAGTTACAAGAATTTCACTCAGAGGTGACCCCACCTGATTTTTTATGAGGAATCCAATGGTGAAATAAATTTTATGTGTTTATTTATTGGATAAAAAGTTATGATAATTTTTATATAACTTTTTTCCAAATTTATTTATTTTTTCACAATTTTGTTAAAATTTTATTTTTACTTAATTTTTTTCAAGTATAAAAGTAATTTTATACTTACAAAATTTAATGTATTTTTTATTTTTAAATTGTAATTAATTTTTTATTTTTAATATAATTTTATATTTATATTTTGATTTTTATTTTAATAATATAAATAAATTTATTTTATTTATATTAATATGTTATTTTTTATATTTGTGGTCTTTTGGGTATATGAAATTACCTCTAAGGCTCACATTCCCTCCCCCTAAAAAAAGAATATTACTTTGTAATATTGGTGTTTCTATTGTGTCTGAATCTCCTCAGGAGTTTGGTAGCTTCTGGTATATCTTTTTCTTCTAACCATTCATCTTCACAAGTTGGGTCACTGTACCTAACAAGGTATTCCCTTACTTTCTTGGTTCTTAATTTCCTTTCTTTAAGAACTTTGGTTATTTTCTTAGTACCAGATGTCTCAATAGGAGGTATAACTTGGGGAACCTTATTCCTCAAGGGAAATTTCTCAGCATCACTAGATTTATATGGTTTTATCAAGCTCACTGGAAATGTAGGATGCTTATTGCTAAGCTCTTCAGATAACTCTACTTCAACAGCATTTTCTCCATGGAGGGCTTTAATCACAAAAGGTCCTGCAAAGGAGTCTTTCAACTTTTTACATCCTTTGATGTTATTGAAGTTAGTGGTGGATACAAGAACTAGGTCCCCCACTTTGAAATCTGGAGTTGCATGTGATTTATCCCATTTGTCTTTAGCATATGCAAAAGAGTCCTCCATGCATCTCACTGCATGCCTTCTAGCTTTGTCTAGCATTCCTTTGAAGCTAGCAGCTGTGGGATGTATTTCAATTAAGTCTTTCCTCAAGGAATCTTGGGGTAACTTGGGGTTCCATCCTTTTTCTAGAATAGCAGGAGTCTGATTGGTACTGGCATGGATTGATGTTTTATATGCCAATTCCAGTGCTGGCAACAGAGTACACCAATCATGGGTAAATCCATCACAATCTTTGAATTCAAGGCCATATGCACAAAATCTTCTTACCATGTCCTCTAAGGTTTGGATCAATCTTTCAGCCAGGCCATCAGTTTGTGGGTGGTAGGCTGTAGAAAAAGACAGTTTAGTGCCAAATAATTGGTGAAGATTTGTCCATAGTGCTGAAGTGAATTTGGGATCTCTATCACTGATGATATTTGTAAATATCCCAGTCCATGACACTACTCTATTCCATATCAGAAGAGCTGTATCCATGGCTGTATCATCTTTGTGACATGGTAAAAAGATTGGAGTTTTACTGAATCTGTCCACAATTACTAGGCAAGCATTATAGCTTCTGTCACCTCCTGGTGGTAGGCCAGTTACCCAATCCATATGGATAATTTCCCAAGGTCTTCTTGGTTCTTGGATTTTCATCATATTTCCAAGTCTTTTTCCAGTGGATTTATTTGCCTTTTGGCATCTGTCACAGGTTTTGCAATACTCTGCAACATCTTTCTGCCACATTGGCCACCATATGCAGGTCTTCACTTTCTCTCTTGTTCTGTCTTCAGAAAGATGTCCTGAAAAGGGACTATCATGGCATTCTTTCAGTACAAGATTGATTAGTGACCTGTCCACAACTGTCATAACACATGTGTGTTTTGTTCTGTGGTAAATTATACCATCTAGTAGGTGAAATCTTCCTTCATCATAAGATTTTTTCCATACTTCATCCAAGGCATGTGTAAGAGAGTTGTCCTTACAGTCCTTGTTAAGTAATTGGCATAAGATGCTACAATTCTTATCTTGAGTGTAACTGTTTCTGACTTCTTCAAAGAAGGTGGTGTTTAAGTCTGTAACACTTATCCCTTCTATTGGAATTTGTGGGGAGGCTTCTTCTGGTACATAAGCAGGATTATCAATATCATTTGGTAATGGCCATCTGCTTAGTCCATCCGCATTTTTATGAATATTGCCATCTTTGTGAACAATAGTCATATTGCCCCTATATTCTTGTATGGCTATTTGCCATCTAAGCATATGTCTGTTGGGTGTTTTCATGTTCAGAAGTGATTTAACAGCGGTACAATCTGTTATTACTTCAAAGACACATCCTTCTAGAAAGTAATTTAGCTTTTCTAGAGCCCAAACAAGGCATAAACACTCCATCTGATTTGCTCCATATCTGGCTTCAGTTGGTTTGATTTGCCTAGATATGAAACATATGGGTCCTTCTACAGGTTTATCATTTATGATCTGAACTTGGTGAAGTGCAGCACCTAGCCCATCTCCTGATGCATCAATATAAAGTTTAAAGGGCAGCTTAAAGTCTGGCATCAGTAAGAGTGGAGCAGTGGTCAAGGCTTGTCTCAAAGATTCAAAGGCTTTTACTCTGTCAACTGTCATTTCAAAGACTGTGTCTTTGTCACATAGCTTATAAAGTGGTCTTGCTATGGATGCAAAATCTTTAATGTGTTGCCTGTAATACCCTGCAAAACCCAAAAATGATTGAATTCCTTTTTTGTTTTGAGGCATGGGTTTAAGCAGTACTGCTGCAACTTCGTTTTTGTCAATTCCAAGAGATAAACCAGATACTACATGCCCTAGTGCTTTAAGCTCTTTAAATCCAAAATGGCATTTCTTTAAAGAAATTTTCATATTGACAGATTGAATTTTTGTCAAAACCCTGGACAATCTGTATATATGTTCTTCCCAAGTTTTGGAGCAGACTATAATGTCATCAATGTAAATGATTAACCATCCTTCTGAAAGTTCTTCAGGGAAGATTTCATTCATCATTCTTTGGAAGTGTGAAGGTGCATTTTTGATACCAAAAGGCATTCTTAAATATTCATAAACTCCACAATGAACAATGATTCTCAAATACTTCCTTGCTCTTGGTGTTACCACATTCTGATGAAATCCCTTAAGAGCATCCATAGTGCTTATATATACTGCTTGAGATATTTGAGTGAGGGCAATCTGGATCTTTGGAATTGGGTATCTGTCTGGAACAGTATAAGTGTTCAGAGCTCTCAAGTCCCCAACCATTCTAGATTTTCCATTATGCCAAGCCACTATGACTGGTGTAGTTATTTCTACTTCTTCATTGTGGCCTACTTTTGTTATTACACCAAGGTCTAAAAGTTCTTTAATATGGCTTTCTAGTGCTTCTCTTGATTTTGGACTTGCTGGATATGCAGGTCTTCTTAAGAGTGGTGGATAAGGTCTCTCAATATTAAGAATAATATCAATTTCATGACCAATAATTGCCCCTAGGGGTTCTTTATCTGAGGCAAATGCTTCTTTATGGTCATATAAAAGAGAAAAGAGTTCATTTTCTTTTTTATCACTCAAATGAAGGCTTATTTCAGCTTCATTTAAGTGTTCAGACTTGAATTTCTCTAACTCTAAGTTGACTGGTGATACTTTGTTTACTGTAATTTGTCTTTTAAATGGTAAAAAGGCAAATTTTTGGCGCTTATTGTCTCCAATAGTAAAGTATCTGTCTTTGTTGTTGTGTAAATCTATGCCATACATGATTAAATAATCATTTCCCAATATGAAATGGGTACTAGAGCAATTTTCCATAACAACAAATTCAACAGTGATTCTTAAATTTCCATTGATATGTGGAAATATGACACTAGTCTCAAATATTCCCAATGCTTTCATTGGGTTACTTGCACTATTGAAATTTATGCCATCAATTGGCAATAATTGATCTTCAAAGTTTGGTACACAAGTTTTAAGAAAAGATTTACCAACACAAGAGCAGAAGGCTCCTGGGTCAAGCAAAAGTTTAGTGGGTTTGTTGTCAATCACCACTTCTGTTATACAGGAGTTACCAGCTGTATAACCTTTTCCTCTGTTTGGTTTGGTTTTCATGAGTTGTGCATCTTGGATTTTTGATAAATCAAGTTGACCATTGCTTAATTGTGGCAAGTGGGAATAAGATTCCATGATGTCAAAAGTGGCATTGATATTTTCTATATCTTTTGAAGATTCAGAAAATATGGATGACTTGTCATCTGAATTTTCTTCAATTATGTCATCTTTTTCAACATCAGGTTCTTTCTCCACATCAATTTCATTGATTTTCCCTCTCTTTGGACATGTATTGGCTAAATGAGTGGTGCTTTGGCAAATATGGCACTTTCTGACTGTATCTGCAGACTTATTTTTAATATTATTAGAGTTTTCTTTGGGGTTTTTGTCCACAGAACCCTTCCAAGGTGTATTAAACCTTGTTTTGAGATTCACCCGACTGGAACCAATTCTGGTTCTTGTGGTTACTTCCTCTAATATATTGATAATGTCTTCTGCTGAAGATTGTTCAGTAGTCCTGCTCTTGACAGCATGCTCTAAGTCACCTCCACATTGTCTTAGAATTTTTCTATGAATCATAAATTCTGACATGTCAGGGTATAATGCTGTTAACCTGTCCTTTTGTTGACAAAACCATGGTAAGGCTTTGTCTTTATCAGCATTAAATTTGGCGGATTCAAAGGCTGTTTCAACTTTAAACCTCCATGCATCATTGGCCCATTTGTTGACAATTTGGGTTTTCCAGCAAGTCCAACTCTGGTGTCCATGTGCTTGTCTCAATTTGATATACCATCTGTGAGCTGATTTGGTAAACAAGGTGTTAAACCTGGCTGTTACCAATCTGTCTGGTAATTCAAAATCTTCTTTGATCATGTCAATACCTCTGATAAATTCCATATGGTCATATTCTCCTTCACCACTGAAGTGAGGCCATTCCTTAAGTTTTGGAACTTCTTTTAATAGTGCTTGGCCCATTGATGGTTCCAAGTTATGAAAAGAGGTAGAAAATTCATCTTTAAACTGTGAATTTTCTCCATCCAATACTTGTGGATTGGGAATTCTTGCACCCTCATTCTGGTTCAGAGGTGTAGACATCCTTGGTAAGGTGTTTAGCAGTTGTTCAATATCATTCATTTTACTGTTGTTACACCTTTTAGAATTTTTTAACTCATGTTGTAAGCTTTGTATAGAGTTTATGACATTCTTTTTATGTTCATCTTCTTTATATGTAAGCTCATTCCATAACTCTGTTTGTCTAGTATTATCAGATATAACTTCATTCAATTTCATTGTTAATTTTGATGTTTCCTCTTTTGAGGTATCAAAATCCTTTTTCAAGGCAATTGTATTTGTCTTTACTTCAGCAAATGCTTTTGAAACATAATCCAGAGTCTTTTTATTGTCCTCTTTGATAGTACTAATGGCATGTTTTATTCTTGTCTCAATTATGTCATCAATATTGAGTTTAGAATATTTTTCTGTTAATTCTTTAATAATTGCAGATTGTTCATTTATCTTAATGCCAAAAGAAGTATCATTATTGGAAGTTTTAATTGTTCTTAAAACCTTTTCAAAACACATAAGTGTTTCATTGATTTGGCACAGGCTCAAGTTGTTTGTTTTAATGTTGTTACAAATGGATTCATTTTTATCAGAAAGACGTTTTTTCACGTCATTTATAGCATCATACAACTCTGGGATGGAATCAAATATATCAGAAATCATTTCTGGAACTTTAATCTGGCTTCCTCCTTCTTTTGTAATTCCATCATGGTTCTGGCCATCTGAAATACATTTTCCATGGCATCCTGTTGAATCTTTGGGATCCTGTAGCCCTGGCTGTAAGGTTTTGGAGCTTGTGCCTTCCCTTTGCCCTTGTTTGGAGGTTGTGGCTGCTTTTTCACGTTGGAATTGCTGCTGCTGGCCACTGGGGCTGTTTTTGGCACTGGTTTTGGTGGTGGAGGGTTGTTTTTCCTCCATTCCAGTGTCAAAAGCATCATGTTTTTCTTCTCCATCAATGGATGCCATCCATTGAGCAATTTGCAAGTGTTGGGATGGCCCAAGAATTTTCTTACTGTCAGGTAAGAATTCATGCAATTCTTCCACAGGTCTGCAAGGATCTGGTACTCTTTGAATTGAAGTGCATTGTTGTATGCACTGTGGCTGGCTTTGTATATGTCCACAGAGGCTTGTTGTGGCGGTGTCAGCTCTTTTTGAAGGTAAAATAGTATTATCAG
Source organism: Austropuccinia psidii (assembly GCA_023105745.1). Classification (NCBI taxonomy): domain Eukaryota; kingdom Fungi; phylum Basidiomycota; class Pucciniomycetes; order Pucciniales; family Sphaerophragmiaceae; genus Austropuccinia; species Austropuccinia psidii. Next base: position 28,958,590 of record JALGQZ010000007.1, on the reverse strand, counting down.
CTTCAGAATGACCCAATTTAGTTGTTTGGAAGTCATCAACTGACCCTTTTCCTTCTGTACCTGATTGGCCTCTGCCATAATCACGTCTATTACCTTTTTGGGAGCTGCTTGAGGGGTTGTAGCTGGCTCCTGACCTGGTTGAAGGCATAATTATGGTTAAAAAGGTTTAAAATAGTATTTTTACGTCAAAAACTTACTATTGGCTAAATTTTTAGCTTTCTGAAGGGTATTACTTATGTCCAAGTTAATTAATTCAGAAGATATTGGTTCAGGTTGGTTATTTTGAGTCACAATAACAGTACTATTATGATCAGAATTAACAGTACTGGCAGGGATAATGCTGGTTACTGTTGAGGCTGTTTCAATGTTTTCTTGTCTTACCACGTTGTCAGACACTAAAATTAATGAAAAAGCCAATTAATTAAGTAAAAAAAAGGTTATTTCAAAAAGGAAATAAAAATATAAGCCTCACTTATAATATGAAAAAAATTATTTTTTAAGGATTTTGTGGATTATAAGTATTTTTTATATGTTTTTAAATTTTTCAATATAAGAAAAAAGATTTAAAAAGAGTAAAAAAATATGTCACAGGTAAAATATCACGGCTGGGCCCCCAAATGTAAGGTGTGGATATGAAACTTTGATTAAAAATCAAGTACTTTTCCTGTCCTCAAAATTTGTATAAGGTAAAATTCAGTTAAAAATAGTAAGAAATATTATTTTTAAGAGAAAACACGCCAATTTTATTGTTTATAACTTTATTAGTATAAAACAATAATATTATAAAAATTTATTGTTTTACCAACAATAAAAATTTATCCAAAAAATACTCTACAAGAGATATTTTAAGGCTACAAAAGAAATTTCTTCAAGAGCAATTTCAATTGGAATTAATTGAGCAAAGAACTGCAAGCAATTAATTAAAGAACAAAGTCTTTAAAAAGAATATTAAAGAGAAAACACGCCCAAAAGTGACCAGAGTGAATTTGGAAACAAAGTGACAAAGTTAACAGTGATGAAAGATGCTTTAATTCACTTATGGGGTGGTTCAGGGGTAAAAATGATTATAAGAGTTACAAACAATGATTATAATGATTTTTTCACGTGGTTAAAAGGTTCAAAATGATTTAAAAAGGGTGGTTGGAATCTTTTATTGATTGGTTTAACAGTTTTAAACTAATTAATAAAAGGAAAAGATTCTAACATGAAGAGAAAAGTGGGGCAAAGAAGACATTCTTTTATAGCCATCAATTCTCTTACTCCAAAAGTAAAATTTACTCTTGTCAGTCGTGAAAAACATTCTGACAACAGAAAAGCCAATTATGGCATCATTGAACCCTGGTTTAGACCAAAAAAGGGCTGGTTTAAGCCATTTTTAGCCATTTTTAGCCATTTCAGACCCTTAAATCAGCCATTACTATAGCAATACCAGGCCTAGAGCCTTCAAAACACGTCAGAATGTGTGTCAGAGGCGTAGAAACCAGTTAAAACTGTTTTTACTATGATTGTTTTATCTTAAGGGTAGTTTTACCCTCTTGGCAACAGCTAAAACTACCCCAGTTGGTATCAAAACCTCATCATCAATTGAGTTCACAGACCCTGTAACTCAATTCCAGGCCAAAAGTGATGAACTTTTGCGTGAATTTTGACATCCCACGCCTGTCAGCAAGGAATTTTGGGGTCTAGCTCCCCCTTAGAGCTGGAGTTCCTTTTCCCCCCCAAATTTAATCTTTCCAATTTATTTTTCCTTTAATTCCTCATCATGTATTATACTTATAATTTACATATGTAATTCAATTCAATTGTACAGTACAATACAGTAATAATTGACACCTCATATGTAAATCAAAGTTCACTTATGTAATACACGCGCACATTTTGACATTTCAATTGAATTCAATTGAAAATACTTCAATTCCTCATAACTTCTAAACTAAACACAACACCTCAATTTTAACACAAAAATTGATGGTTAACACCACATGTGGTGTGAATTGAATTAAGGTTTTGAGGATTTTCAACTTTTGTATTGAAAATACTAAAAACTTAATTTAAGCTTATTTAGAGTTGAGTTACAAGAATTTCACTCAGAGGTGACCCCACCTGATTTTTTATGAGGAATCCAATGGTGAAATAAATTTTATGTGTTTATTTATTGGATAAAAAGTTATGATAATTTTTATATAACTTTTTTCCAAATTTATTTATTTTTTCACAATTTTGTTAAAATTTTATTTTTACTTAATTTTTTTCAAGTATAAAAGTAATTTTATACTTACAAAATTTAATGTATTTTTTATTTTTAAATTGTAATTAATTTTTTATTTTTAATATAATTTTATGTTTATATTTTGATTTTTATTTTAATAATATAAATAAATTTATTTTATTTATATTAATATGTTATTTTTTATATTTGTGGTCTTTTGGGTATATGAAATTACCTCTAAGGCTCACATAAACAATTTATCAAAAAATATAAACAAAAATAACCTTCAAATCCCAAAATTACTAATGAGAAAAGGAATTTCCATAAATGGGGTGGTACTGAGCACTTATTCAATAATTGCCTTGAAATGAAAAAAATTTATGAAATTATGGAGACAAAGGATCAAAATGTTAAAGAAGAAGAGCTTTATTCTGAAAAAGGTAATGAGAAGTTAGAAACTTTTGAAAGTAATGAAATTGCTATGATAAATTCCCAAATTAATAACAATGATTTAATCTATGGAGTATTGGATTTAAAGCCCAATTTACCACGATTTGGAACAACTGATACATGCCTTACAAACATACAAGATGCTAAACTGCATAGAATCAAAATTTTGAAAGGGATAGGCTATGCAGCTGGAAAATCTAGTATAAGCATTGTTATGATAAACAACCAATAATGAAGGATAAATTTGGACACAGGTGCACATTGTACTTGTGTTTGGAAAAACTATCTGAGTAAGTTTATACCAGATTTGAAAGATAAGCTTATAAGAATACATGGGGTAAAATATAGTATTGCAAGGGCAAGCATGAAACCCCTTGGAATTATTGATTCTAAATTAATTTTCCCACATCCATATCAATTTTTAGAACTGAAACTAGAGCCTTTAGTAATGTAAAACTGCACCAGTAGGCACTTCATACTTTGAAATGATTTCCCATCAATATATTTTGTAGATATCTCAAACCAAAAAGATAGGTATTTTACAATAGGAGATAATAAGAAGACAAAATATTGGCTTCTTATATAGCAAGAAGCAAATCACATTCATAGGAACAAAGAAAATATCCCTGAAAAACACCTATTCATAAGTGAATAGTTGAAAGAGGCAGAATTCAACAAAGAATTAATAGAAAAAATTAATTTAAAATTGATTGAGCTCCTATATAAATAAAGAAATTCCTTTCCAACTGATAAAAAACTATTACCCGCTATAATTTATCATGGGGAAAACATCACAGAAAATGTGGAAAACCATATTCACTCTTTTTGAGAGTACCAGATCATCCAGACAGCACAAGAGCTAGAGAATCCTTAAACTTCCACATTCAAAGATTAATGGACCTGGGATTTTTAATGAAAGTAGGACATAATGAACAGGGAGAGGCGACTACACCTTTTATTATAACCTGGAATAATTTTTAATCAAGGATTTTAGGGGATCTTAGAGTCTTAAATACCTATACCATCCCTTTCAGATATCCAATGCCTATAATCCATGAGACATTAACACAATTGTCACAGGCTAAGCTCATTACAGTCATGTATTCTCTTGAAAGTTTTCACCAAAATATTTCAAAAGATGATGCAAGAAATTTACTAAGGATAATAGTCCACTGGGGTATATATGAATACCTCATGATTCCATTTGGTATAAGAAATGCCCCTTCCTATTATCAAGGACTGATGAATACCATATTCCCTGAAGAAATGTCAGAGGGATTGCTAATCATATATATTGATGATATATTTGGGTGTTCAGAAACTTGTTCAAATGAATTAAATAGACTATAAAGAATTTTATAAAAGATTTCTCAATTCAATATGAAGGTATCTTTTTGAAAATGTTACTTCTCCTATAGTGAACTTAAATCCCTTGGAAATTTAGTATCTGGACTAAGCCTTGGCATAGATAAAAATACAGTAACAGAAGTACTAATTAAACCAATTCTACAAACTACGAGATAAAGCAAATTGCTCTTGGCACTTACTGGACACTACACACAGCATATGAAAGACTTTTAAAAAATCATAAAATCCCTTTGTAAGATTTTTGACCAACAAACATTCTATGATATGACTGAAGAAAGAGTTAAATAATATTAGTAACTAAAACAATGCCTCATAAACTTCTCTTCTCTTGATTCCATGTTGAAAATTACCTTTCAAGCTGTATCTTGATGCTTTTGGACAAGGATTAGTTTCTTCACTACACCAGACACAAATAATGAATGAGAAAAATACTCAGGGACCAATTTTCTTCATCTCTAGGCAAATTAAACCAATAGAATCCAAATAATATTCAAGTAAAATTGTATTCATTTTCTTAGTATGGGTTCTAGAGAAACTACACTAATACCTTGATGGAACAGTCTTTGAGGTTATTACATACTGTGGTGCTGTAAAATCTTACTAAACATTAATACACCAGATAGACATATGCTAAGATGTCAAATTTCTATCCAAGAATATAGAGTAAATATGAGTATATTCCACAAATCTGGAAATATTCATGAAAATTCAAATGGCCTCAGAAGATGTGGCTTAGCGAATACATCTGAAAACCCATAATGAGTAGCACAGGAGGCAGAAAATCATATAGAAGGTATATGTGAATAGAGATTGTCACAGAATGCTTTAATAAAGTCAGAGAGAGCTATAAAGTGAATGAAAACTTCCATATTTCTTGCTAACTCTTAATGAAAGACTGTAAAGATCCATCATTATCTACCAAATTAGATTAAGTATGGAAAAAAGCTTACAATGAAGGCAGATTGCACCACCTTGATGAAATTCTTTACCATAGAACAAAACACACATGTGTCATGACTCTAAAAGAAAGAGTTTTAGTAAACATTATACTCCAAGAATTCCATCATAGTATTGTAGCTTGACATCTTGCAGAAGACAGGAAACTAGAAAGATTCAATACTTGTTCTTGGTGGATTAATTGAGGAGAAGATGTTTCAGAATACTTACAAACTTGTGATAGATTTCAAAAATCAAACAGAGCTATAGGTAAGAAATTCTGTAATGATGATCCAAATCCAACAACAAAAAGCCCCACGGGAAATAGTCCATATGGACTGGAAAACAACCCTGACCCCAGGAGGGGAAAGAAGGTTTAATTCTTGACTAGTATTAGTACAAAGATATAGTAAAACCCCCATATTCTTACCCTGTCACAAAGATGAAACATCTGTGTATACAGCCATATTGATATGAAATGAAGTAATTAGCCATACACACTTATTAAAAATATCATGAGTGATAGAGACCCTAAATTCACTTCAGACTTATGTGAAAATCTTAATAACCTGTTTGGGACAAAATTATCATTCTCAAAAGCCTATAAATCTCAAACTGATGGCCTAGAAGTATTAATGGTTAAAAAACTAGAGAATATAATCAGAATATTCTGTGCTTATGAGCTGGAATTTAAATACTCTCCTGGTTTTACCAATGATTGGTGTACTCTGATACCACCTCTTGAGCTAGAATATAATACATAAATTAACTCAAAAACTGGGAAAAATTCTGCAATATTATAAAAGGGTTTGAATGCAAAACTACCTTATGACACGCTGAAGAAGAACTTAGTTCACATTCACCCAACGGGAAGAAGGTTAAAAAAAATCTTGATAAATCAAGACATCATTCAAAAAGATTTATGCAAGATTCTTTTGAATATGCAAAGGAGAGGTGGGAAAAAGGTCACAAACCACCATATTTTGAAGGAGGAGACTTAGTCCTAGTATCAATTTCAAATCTTAATAACATCAAGCAAAAAATGAAATTGAAAGATTCCTTTTCAGGACCTTTTATGATCAAACTCCTATGTGTCCTTAATTCTGTGAAACTAGATCTAACACATTATTTAATTAATAAACACCCAAAATTTCCTATAAGCTTTATAAAACCTTACAGTTTAAGTGAGAAAGAATCAGTTCCCCTGATAGATATATCACCACTTGAAATTCTCCCAGTGGGAGAAGGGCAAGAAAATAGAATAGTAAAAGTCCTTAAACAAACAAGGACAAGAAACAAAAAGGAGATATAATACCCTGTGAGGTATATAAATTGAACTCAAGAATATTAATGGCTGCTTGAGAAGGATAAAGCTAATTCTGAGGAATTGTTAAAAAGGTTCAGTAATCAGAGGAGACCAAAATAATGAAAATATTTAAGCATTCTTGAGCTTCAAGATTAAAAAGGTCTATTGAAGAGGTAGGAAAGTAAATGATTCCCTAAGCAACTATATCAGATTGTGGAACAATCTTGTTTGGTGGTAGGGAAAATGAACCTTGGAGATATTACCAAATACACAAAAAAGGGTATAAACAGTTTTTTTAACTTATTTTAATAACACTAATCAAGCCTTAATTACAAAAAGCCTTTTAAAATAAGTAGAAATTCCTTAAAAAGGCATAAATTCTTTATTATCTCAGAAAAAAATGAAGAAACTTGTAAGATGAAGTAAACCAAGTGATTTTCCATTCAAATTTGCATGTATTACTTTTTGGGTGTCATATCTGCAAAACCAATCCCTACTGAGATACCTGGATATATGCACTTTTATTATCAGTGCATATGTCAATGGGCTTTAGCTCATATATTTTGAAATACCTATAATGAAGATATTATCCAGTGATAGAGCTACCACAAAAAAGTGAAAGATCAGATCTATAAGCTTTATTTGACACATGATAGAGCAAGCTATAATTAATAAAGAGGAATTTGCTAAAAATTGTTATGTCAGTGAATCACGCAAACCAAAAGTGGTTAAATCTAAAAACAAATTAAATATTAAGATTCGACTAGTTCATATTTGAATCATTAAATCTTTCTTTCCATGATATTCAAGGTATAACCCCATGAAATCATGGATCAAAGTTTGGAAAAGTATATTTCAAGGGAAAAGATGACTCACACAAAAGTTCATCAAAAGTAGATTTTTTATGATGTAAGAGAATCCTCTTGGCATCTTGGAAAGGATATTCCAAGCTAATATAGTCCATTATCTGAATTTCATTTGTGTGTAAACTTGAGATTTTCTAAGAATTAAAGCTAAAGTATAAAATGAGTCATTTTTTATCTTTAACTCTAATCTTAAATTAAATTTAAAATTTGAATAAGGAATAAAAATGGTTTATATTGGTATTTTATGATTGAAACTACCATATTTTGTAAAATTTAATTATATTTCAAGCCCATGATTTCACCAAATTAGAGGCTATAGTGATAACTTTGAATTATGATGTAATAATGAGAGAAGGCTTCATAATGATTTCATCATCACTAACCCTCAAAATAATGCTCAATTCCGCCTTATAGTCTCATTTCACGAGTGAAATGAGCTATCTGGCCACTAGGTTGCAGGATCTTTGCTATATCAAGACCCTTTCTTCCTCTTCTCCTCCCTCAGATGCATCAAATTCAATAAAATTATAAATACTATAGTAAATCACTTTCTTAATCAAAATACAAATCTTGATTGTAAAATACTGAAGCTATGGCATACATTGATCACTTACGCTTTAGTGATTATATTAATATTTTTCTTCAAATTGTTAAGCTCTCCTGGGATCTCTAAACCAATGTAGATGAGTAAAAATTTTATTCCTCACTATTGCTAATTTGAATTACTTCTTTAGGTATAAAATAAATCAAAATTATTACTTTAAGTTTGAAAATTATGTTGTTTTCATCTTCCTATAATTTATTTTCTCCAAATTTATTTTTCATCAATATAAATAGTATCTATATTTATTTATAGCTTCAATATTAGTAATATTTCAGTTATAAATTGTTATTTTTCATTTTATAACAATTTTTTACAATATTCTCATTCTTTGGTAGCAATAATAATTATCTTAGACATATAAATATTTTTATTTTATTATAATCATTCTGTGAGATAATTTATATTCATTATTCATGATAAATTATATAATCATTTCTATTCCATAATTACAGTAATACTTCATCATTTTAATTGTTTTATGCTCTTAATTCATTATCAATTAGTACTTTGATAGTAAAATAAGTAAGAAATTGGTAATCTTTACTTATTGTTTCACAGTCAAGCCTTAAACAGGGATATCCATTTATACCACCCATAGTTCTATTCATATACATAATACTAGCTATTGAGGTTTTTCTATAAAAATAAAAAAAATACTTTGAGCCCATAAATATTGTCCATAATTAAATAACAGTGGGCAAAATGTGCAGCCATATTGTAGATATTTCTATTTGCTTCAGTTTGAGACACTTTCTGAGACCTTTATATTTCCAAATTACCAATTGATAAAATATTCAAGGCCAGAATCCCTCACCTTCTTGTACCAATTGGTATTATAGGATACTCTCTCAGATAGCTGAATAATAAGGTTACAACTCAATTCCAATTTTCATCCTAGATTTACTAATCAGAGTATTCCATATGTGATTTTAACAGATTCAGACACAGCACACCAACATTATTAATTAATGAGATTTTTCATTTGTTGTGAGTTAAAATAGTACATAGTGTTTTCAAAAACACATCTGCAAGTCAATACTACCTGTATCAAAAAATATTTTTCCAAATTCAATTATTAGAGAAACAAATTTCACTCTAGGCATTTTTAGATGTTATCCACCTCTTTCCCCCCTTGTTTGAGACAAAAGGGGGCCTTTTTCATTACAAAAAACCCCATCATCCCATCATAAACATTCCTATGTTACTAACCTGGCTCAAACAGGAATCTGCCCTTATAATTGTTGACTAAAACTTATTCTTGAGTACTTTAGTAATCATTATGCTAAACCTCTTTATTATTAGCTCAATCCAAGATTTCTCAAGACTCATAGCCAATATTATCCAATAGGAGATCTGTTTTATTATTAAGGATTAATTTTTAACATTTCAAACTTAGAATTATATCTAAAAATGATACTCTTTTAGCCATAACATAAATTCAACCTTCAACTTGCTATCAATCTTTTTTTTCTTATATATGTCATTCAAATTCCTATTGGAATGCTGAAATAATAAGCAAAATTTAATACATATATAATTTATGGCCTCACAAATAGCCCACCACAATGAAGAAGAATTCATTTGAAAAATATTTGATCAGATTCTCACTGATGGTGAATAACAGTGTGAGCCTTAGAGGTATTTTCATATACCCAAAAGACCACAAACAAAAAATTAATATACAAACATATATAAAATAAATTTATTTACATTATTAAAATATAAATTGAATATGAGTTTATATACATAATTGAAAATTGATTTATAATTCAAAATTAAAAATACATTAAATTTGAAAATTGTAAAAACACATTTTTACTTGAAAAAAGTAAGTAAAAATGAATTTTTAACAAAATTAACCAAAATAAAATAATTTTAGAAAAAAGTTAAATAAATTTTATCCTAGCTTTTTCTCTAACAAATAAACATATAAAATTTATTTCACCATTGCATTCCTATAAAAAATTAGGTGGGGTCACCTCTGAGTGAAATGTTTGTAACTCAACTCTAGATAAGCTTAAATTAAGTTTTTTGTATTTTCTGTATAAAAGTTGAAAATCCTCAGAACCTCAATGTAATTTATATCACATTTAGTGTTAATCATCAATTTCTGTGTTAAAATTGAGGTTTTGTGTATATTCTAGAGGTTATGAGGAATTGAAGTATTTTCAAATGAATTCAATTGAATTTTTCAAAATGTGCACATGTATTACATAAGTGAGCTTTGATTTACATATGAGGTGTCAATTATTACAGTAGTGTACTGTAAAACTCAATTGAATTACATATGTAAATTGTAAGTATAAGACATAATGAGGAATTAAAGGAAAAAATAAATTGGAAAGATTAAATTTGGGGGGCAAAAGGAACTCTAGCTCTAAGGGGGAGCCAGACCCCCAAAGTCCTTGCTGACAGGCGTGGGATGTCAAAATCAATGCAAATGTTCATCACTTTTGGCCTGAAATTGAGTCACAGGGTCTGTGACTCAATTGATGATGAGGTTTTTATACCAACCAGGGTAGTTTTAGCTGTTGCCAAGAGGGTAAAATTACCCTTAAGATAGAAAAATCTTAGTAAAAACAGTTTTAACTTGTTTCTACGCCTCTTACACTCATTCTTACGTGTTTTGAAGGCTATAGGCCAGGTATTACTGTAGTAATGGCTGATTTAAGGGTCTAAAATGGCTAAATCCAGCCCTTTTTGGTCAAAACCAGGGTTCAATGATGCCATAATTGCCTTTTCTGTTGTCAGAATGTTTTCCACAACTGACAAGATTAGAATTTACTTTTGTAGTAAGAAAATTGATGGCTATAAAAGAATGTCTTCTTTGCCCCACTTTTCTCTTCATGTTAGAATCTTTTCCTTTTATAATTAGTTTAAACACTGTTAAACCAATCAATAAAATATTCCAACCACCCTTCTCAGATCATTTTAAACCTTTTAACCACGTGAAAAAAATCATTATAATCATAGTTTGTAAGTCTTATAATCATTTTTACCCCTGAACCACCCCAAAAGTAAATTAATGCATCTTTCATCACTGTTAACTTTGTCACTTTGTTTCCAAATTCACTCTGGTCACTTTTGGGTATGTTTTCTCTTTGAAATATCTTTTTAAAGATATTTTTCTTTAATTAATTGCTTGCAGTTCTTTGCTCAATTAATTCCAATTTAAATTGCTCTTGAAGAAATTTCTTTTGTAGCCTTAAATATCTCTTGTATAGTATTTTTGGATAACTCTTTCTTGTTGGTAAAACAATACATTTTTATTATATTCTTTTTTTATACTTACAAAGTCAAAAACAATTAAATTGGTGTGTTCTCTCCTTAAAAATACTTTTTTTAAATAATTTTACCTTATACAAATTTTGAGGACAGGAAAAGTACTTGATATTTTATCAAAGTTTCATATCCACACCTTACATTTGGGGGCCCAGCTGTGATATTTTACCAGTGAAATATTTTTTTACTATTTTTTAATGCTTTTTCTTATATTGAAAATTTAAAAAAAAAACATATAAAAAATACTTATAATTCAAAAAATCCATAAAGAAATAATTTTTTCATATTATAAGTGAGGGTTATATTTTTATTTCTTTTTTGAAATACCCTTTTTTTACTCAATTAATTGGCTTTTCATTAACTTTAGTGTCTGAAAATGTGGTAAGACAAGAAAACATTGAAACGGCCTCAACAGCTAGCAGAATTATTCCTGCCAGTACTGTTATTGTGACTCAGAATAATCAACCTGAACCAATTTCTTCTGAATTGATTAACTTGGATATAAGTAATACTCTTCAGAAAGCTAAGAATTTGGCCAATAGTAGGTTTTTTGACATGAAACTACTATTGAAAAGCGTTTTAATCATAAAATATGCCTTCAACCAGATCAGGAGCCAGCTATAACCCCTCAGGCCACTCCCAGAAAGGTCATAGACGTGATTATGGCAGAAGCCAATCAGTTACAGAAGGACAAGGGTCAGTTGATGACTTCCAAATTAATAACTTATGTCATTCTAAAGCTGATAATACTGTTTTACCTTCAAACAAAGCTGACACTGCCACAAGAAGCCTCAGTGAACATGTACAAAGCCAGCCAGAAGGCTTACAACAATGCACTGCAGCACAAAGAGTACCAGATCCTTGCAGACCTGTGGAAAAACTTCATGAATTCTTACCTGACTGTGAGAAAATACCTGGGCCATCCCAACACTTTCAAGTTACTCAATAGATGGCATCCATTGATGGAAAAGAAGAACATGATGCTCTTAACAGAAGAATGGAGGAAAAGCAACCCTCCCCCACCCAAACAATTTCCAAAAACAGCCCCAGTGGCCAGCAGAAGCAATTCCAACGTGAAAAAGCAGCCACAAGCTCAGAACAAGGGCAAAGGAAAGGCACCAGCCACAAAACCTTACAGCCAAGGCTACAGGATGCCATGGAAAATGTATTTCAGATGGCCAGAACAATGATGGAATTACAAAAGAAAGAGGAAGCCAGATTAAAAGATTGGAAATGATTTCTGATATTTTTTATTCTATCCCAGAATTGTATGAAGCTATAAGTGACGTAAAAAGTCATATTTCTGATAAAAATTCATCAATTTGTAACAATCCTCAAACAAATAACTTGAGTCTGAGCCAAATCAATGAAACACTTATGTGTTTTGAGAAAGTTTTAAGAAAAATCAAAACATCCAATAATGATAATTCTTTTGGCAATAAGGAAAATGAACAATCTGTCATTATTAAAGAATTAAAAGACAAATATTCTAAATTCAATATTGATGACATAATTGAAACAAGAATTAAGGAAGCCATAAATATTATCAAGACAGGTAACAAGAAAGTCCTTGGTGACATTTGAAATTCATTTACTGAAGTAAAGACATATATCATTTCCTTGAAAAAGTGTTTTGATGCTTCACAAGAAGAAGTATCAAAATTATCAATGAAATTGAATCATGTCACTGCTGATAATACAAGACAGACAGAGGTATGGAAAGAACTGACACATAAAGAAGACATGTATAAAATTGAATTAATAAATTTAATACAAGCCTTCCAACATGAATACAGAAATTCCCAAAGGTGTAGCAACAGTAAAATAAATGATATTGAGCAAATACTGAACACCTGACCAAGAATTTCTACACCTCTGGATCAAAATTAGGGCACAAGAATTACAAATCCACAATTATTGGATTCTGATAGTTCACAGTTAAAACATGAATTGTCCACTGCTTTTCATAACTTGGAACCATCAATGGGCCAAGCACTTTTGCAAGAAGTACCCAAACTTAAATAATGGGCTCACTTCAGTGGTGAAGGAGAATATGACGATATGGAATTCATCAGAGGAATTGACATGATTAAAGAAGATTATGAATTACCATACAGTTTTTTAAAAGCAATATTTAACACCTTGTTTACCAGATCAGCTCACAGATGGTATATCAAATTAATACAAGCACATGGACACCAAAGTTGGACTTGGTGGAAAACCCAAATTATCAACAAATGGGCCAATGATGCTTGGAGATTTAAAAGTGGAAATACCCTTTGAATCTGCCAAATTTAATTCTGATAAAGACAAATCTTTACCATGGCTTTGCCAAAAAAAAAGACAGATTAACAGCATTGTATCCTGACATGTCAGAATTTATGATCCACAGAAAGATTCTGAGACAATGTGGATGTGACTTAGAGCATTGTAAGGTTTGTCTATGAAACTCTTGATAATAGTAACAATATCAAGAGTACTATGACTATCCTCAGTAGAAAAATATAATATAATGAAATATTATAACCACAAATTTAAATATAATTATTAAAAATAATTATATAAAAAAATAAATTTAATTATTATTATAATAATATAATAATAAAAAAATATAATAATTATAATAAATTATAATTATTCTATTATTGTTATAGTCACTGACAGTTATAACAATAAGAAGTGTAAAGCTCTTAATGAGACAATTACACGTGGAAAATAAGAATATTAACCACTTATAAATAATATAAATATTATTTATAAAAAGAATTAATCACACACTGTGCAGAAATAATTCCTTATAGAATAAAATTCTATATAAAAAAACTAATAATAGATAAAAAAATATAGAACTTTAAAGAAAACTTACTTATAATATTTATTTAATACAACAAGTTATAAAACAACAGTTATTATATTAAATAATGATTATAAGTTAAAAACACGCCAAAAATCAATAAAATCAAAGATAAAACAACTTTTTATACTAAACTTTATGATTAAAGAGTTTTTGAGAGGAAGTTGTGGATTTTAAAAGATATTTAAGATGATAATTTTATATAATAAAAGTTATTATAGATGATTACAACAATAATCTGAATTCTATGACTTCAATTCTTTAATTTAATAAATAAAGAATAAAAATAACTTAAGAATTACTTTTAATAATAAGATTTTATATTTAATAAAACTTTACCTGTTTAAATGTCTAATATGATTGGATTGATTATGAATGATGGACAAAAACAGTGATGAAAAGACTCTTTTTATGTCTACAGAGCAGCTCTCATGATTCATAATGGATGTAGAGGGCGTTCTCAGGTCAAAACTGAAAAACCATGCTTAAAAATTAAGTTCTTAACTTAAGGCAACTTATTTTTACTTCCAATTTAAAGTTACCAGTGTTATTCTTAACTCCAAGTAACTTTAATCCTCATTTAGTTTAATTATTTTAAGTTTTAATATAAAATAAGTTTATTTATATTAAAGTTCATCACATGAACAACATAAAATCAGAGTTTCAAGCAGAAATCTCTTAAACTGAATTTTTGATTAATTTTTTAAAGAAATCATAATTTTCTTTAAGCTTAATTAAAAAAGTAATTTTCCAGGCTAATTACCCAGGAAACTTATTAATAAAAGATACTTAAAATTTAATTTATATATTGATAATATTAAATTCTAAGCTGTGTGAAATTTTCAAGCAAATCCATTAAGATTTGGATTTTTAATGAATTTTTGAAGTTATTACTATTTTTCCACGTAAAATAGCAATACACACAAAACCTTAAGTTTTGATAAGGTTTTGATGATTGAAACCTTATAGTTTTAAGCTTATTTAAGCTCTTTAAGCTTGATTAAGCTTTGACAGTTCTTAAAACCTTGATTCCAAGCCTGCTTATTGGGATTTACCCTCTTGGCAGCTTGAAATTCTTATCCAATTTAGGATAAAATCAGTTTAAACCTTAAGGTTGGATCAAAGTCTAATCTTAAAGTTTAAATAAGGTTGAAAATCCTCCAATACAGGTGGACAACCTTAATTGAATCATTGCAGATCCAAAAAGTTGGGTACCCCAGCTCTATTTGGTATTTTTCCTTTGTCCCACCTTTTTGCGTGGATTTTGCCCTTTTATTTATTTAAAGCCATACTATGGCCTTAAACCCTTTTGAATTGAGCTCACGCAGGATTTACATTCTGTATGGCAAATCCTTAGCCAATTCAGTAAATATACACCACACCTCAATTTTAACTAAAATTTTGGTAAAGTTGCATAAACCTTATGTAACTTTAAATTTAAGCTTAATTAAGCTTAAATTTAACAATTTTAAAAAAATGTTAAAAAAGTTACATTAGTACTGTGAGATTCTTAAATCTTCTAATAACACAAGAAATAAGTGTTTTTGGGTATAACACCCTATGGGTGTACCCTAGGTTATTTTTGGTGTAGAATCCAAAAATGACATAATAATTATAACTTTGTTTATCCAAAAAAAAGTTATACTTATTTTTTATTATTTTTTATTTTAAATTCAACTAAAAAGTCTGTTTAAGACAAATTTAATTGTTTATAAAATCATTTGTGGCCTTATGGGTATGTTAAACATACCTCACAGGCTCACAAGCATGCTGTCAAAAGCAGGACTACTGAACAATCTTCAGCAGAAGATATTATCAATATATTAAAAGTAACCACCAGAACCAAGATTGGTTCCAGTAGGGTGAATCTCAAATCAAGGTTTAATACACCTTGGAAAGATTCTGTGGACAAAATTCCCAAAGAAAATTCTAATAATGTTAAATATAAACCTGCAGAGATAATGAGAAAGTGCCATATTTGCCAAAGCACCACCCACCTAGCCAATAAGTGTCCAAAAAGGGGGGAAATCAATGAAATTGACATTGAAAAATAACCTGATGTTGGAAAAGACAATAATATTGAAGAAAATTTAGATGATAATTCATCAATATTTTCTGAATCTTCAAAGGATATAGCAAATATCAATGCTGCCTTTGACATCATGGAATCTTATTCCCACTTGCCACAATTGAGCAATGGTCAACTTGATTTGTCAAAAATTCAAGATGCACAACTTATGAAAACCAAACCAAACAGGGGAAAAGGTTATACAGCTGGTAACTCCTCTATAACAGAAGTGGTAATTAATAGCAAACCCACTAAACTTTTACTTGACCCAGGAGCCTTCTGCTCTTGTGTTGGCAAATCTTTTCTTCAGACTTGTGTACCAAACTTTGAAGACCACTTGTTACCAATTGATGAAGTAAAATTCAATAGTGCAAGCAATCCAATGAAAGCATTGGGAATCTTTGAGACAAATATCATATTCCCACATATTAATGGAAATTTAAGAATCACTGGTGAGTTTGTTGTTATGGAAAATTGCTCTAGTACCCATTTTATATTGGGAAATGATTATTTGATCATGTATGGAATATACTCCCACAACAACAAAGATAGATACTTTACTATTGGAGACAATAAGCGTCAAACATTTGGCTTTTTACCACTTAAAAGACAAATTACAGTAAGTAAAGTAGCAGCAGTCAACTTAGAGTTGGAAAGGTTCAAATCTGAACAGCTAAATGAAACTGAAATAAGCGTTCATCTGACAGATAATCAGGAAAATGAACTTTCTGCCCTACTATATGACCACAGAGGAGCATTTGCATCAGACAAAGAACCTTTGGGAGAAATTATTGGTCATGAAGTTGACATCATCCTTAATATTGAGAGACCTTATCAACCACTCTTAAGAAGACCTGCATATCCAGGAAGTCCTAAATCAAGAGAAGCTCTAGAAATTCATATTAAAGAACTCTTAGATCTTGGTGCTATAAGAAAGGTTGGCCACAATGAAGAAGTAGAAATAACTACACCAGTCATAGTGGCATGGCATAATGGAAAATCTGAAATGGTTGGGGACTCCAGAGCTCTGAACACTTACACTGTTCCAGACAGGTACCCAATACCAAAAATCCAAATTTCCCTTACCCAGATATCTCAAGCAGTGTATATAAGCACTATGGATTCCCTTGAAGGATTTCATCAAAATTTAGTGAAACCAAGAGCAAGGAAATACTTAAGAATTATTGTTCATTGTGGAGTTTATGAATATTTTAGGATGCCTTTTGGAATCAAAAATGCACCTTCACACTTCCAGAGAGTGATGAATGAAATTTTCCCTGAAGAGCTTTCAGAAGGATGGTTAATCATTTACATTGATGACATTATTGTCTGTTCCAAAACTTGGGAAGAACATATGTACAGATTATCCAGAGTTTTGACAAAAATCCAATCTGTCAACATGAAATTTTTTTTTGAAGAAATGTCATTTTGGATTCAAGTAGCTTGAAGCACTGGGACATGTAGTATCTGGTTTATCCCTTGGAATTGACAAAACCAAAGTTGCAGCAGTATTTCTGAAAGCTATGCCTCAGAATAAGAAAGAAATTCAGTCATTTTTGGGGTTCGCAGGATATTACAGGAAACATATTAAAGATTTTGCATCCATAGCAAGACCTCTATATAAATTATGTGACAAAGACACAGTATTTGAAATGGCTGCTTACAGAGTCAAATACTTTGAATCTCTGAGACAAGCCTTGACCACTGCTCCACTCTTACTGATGCCAGACTTTAATCTGCCTTTTAAGATTTATATTGATGAATCAGGAGATGGACTTGGTGCTTCACTTCATTGATTCCAGATTATCAATGATAAACCTGTGGAAGGACCCATATGTTTCATATCCAGGC
This sequence comes from Austropuccinia psidii, assembly GCA_023105745.1. Lineage (NCBI taxonomy): Eukaryota > Fungi > Basidiomycota > Pucciniomycetes > Pucciniales > Sphaerophragmiaceae > Austropuccinia > Austropuccinia psidii. The sequence continues at coordinate 28,940,796 of JALGQZ010000007.1, read as the reverse complement.
AAGTCAAACCAACTGAAGCCAGATATGGATCAAGTCAGATGGAGTGTTTATTCCTTGTTTGGGCTCTAGAAAAACTCAACTACTTTCTGGAGGGATGTGTTTTTGAAGTGATAACAGATTGTACTGCTGTTAAATCACTTTTAGACATTAAAAAACCCAACAGACATATGCTCAGATGGAAAATAGCCATGCAAGAGTATAGGGGAAACATGAATATTGTTCATAAAGATGGGAATATTCATTAAAATGCAGATGGACTAAGAAGATGGCGATTACCAAATTATTTTGATAATCCTGCTTATGTGCCAGAAGAAGATTCCCCACAGATCCCAATAAAAGGAATAAGTGTTACAGACTTGAAAACCACCTTCTTTGAAGAAGTAAGAAACAGTTACACTCAAGATAAGAATTGTAGCATCTTATGCCAATTACTTGACAAAGACTGTAAAGACAACTCTCTAATACATTCCTTGGATGAAGTATGGAGGAAATCTTATGAAGAAGGAATATTTCACCTACTGGATGGTATAATTTACCACAGGACCAAGCACACATGTGTCATGACAGTTGTGGACAGGTCATTAATCAATCTTGTACTTAAAGAATGCCATGACAGCCCCTTTTCAGGACATCTGTCTGAAGACAGAACAAGAGAAAAAGTAAAGACCTGCATATGTTGGCCAATGTGTCAGAAAGATGTTGCAGAGTATTGCAAAACCTGTGACAGATTTCAAAAGGCAAATAAATCCACAGGAAAAAGACTTGGAAATATGATCAAAATCCAAGAACCCATCAGACCTTGGGAAATTGTCCATATGGATTGGGTAACTGGCCTACCACCAGGAGGTGACAGAAGCTATAATGCTTTCCTAGTGAGTTTAGACAGATTCAGTAAAACTCCAATCTTTTTACCATGTCACAAAGATGATACAACCATGGATACAGCCCTTCTAATATGGAATAGAGTAGTATCATGTAATGGCATATTCACAAATATCATTAGTGACAGGGATCCCAAATTCACTTCAGCACTGTGTACAAATCTTCACCAATTATTTGGCACTAAATTGTCTTTCTCTACAGCCTACCACCCACAAACTGATGGTCTAGCTAAAAGGATGATGCAAACCTTGGAAGACATGGTGAGAATAGTTTGTGCATATGGCCTTGAATTCAAATATTGTGATGGGCTCACTCATGATTGGTGTACTCTTCTACCAGCATTAGAATTGGCATATAAGACATCAATTCATGCCAGTACCAATCAAACTCCTGCTATTCTAGAAAAGGGATGGAATCCCAAGTTACCCCAAGATTCTTTAAGAAAATATTTGGTTGAAATACATCCTAGAGCTTCCAGCTTCCAAGGAATTCTAGACACAGCTAGAAATCATGCAGCAAGATGCATGGAAGACTCATTTGCATATGCTAAAGGTAAATGGGACAAATCACATGCCACTCCAGATTTTAAAGTGGGGGAATTAGTAGTAGTATCCACCACCAACTTAAATAAAATCAAAGAATTCAAAAAGCTCAAATATTCCTTTGCAGGACCTTTTTTTATTAAAACCCTCCATGTATAAAATGCTGTTGAAGTAGAAATATCTGAAGAACTTAGTAATAAGCATCCTCCATTTCCAGTGAGCTTCATAAAGCCATATAAATTTAGTGATTCTGAAAAGTTTCCCTTGAGGAATAAATCTCCCCAAGTTATACCTCCTATTGAATCATCTGGTATTAAGAAGATTACCAAAGTTCTTAAAGAAAGAAAATTAAGAACCAAAAAATTAAGGGAATACCTTGTTAGGTATAGTGACCCAGCTTGTGAAGATGAATGGGTAGAAGAAAAGGACATACCTGAAGCTACCAAACTTCTCAGAAGATTCAGAAATACTAGAAATAACAATATTACAAATAAATATTTCTTTTGTAGGGGGAGGGAATGTGAGCCTTAGAGGTATTTTCATATACCCCAAGGACCACAAACATAAATCAAATAAATTTATTTACATTATTAAAATAAAAATTAAATGTGAATTTATACACAAAATCAGAAATTTAATTATAATTTAAAAATAAAAATACATTAAATTTGAAAATTGTAAAAACACATTTTTACTTGAAAAAATTAAGTAAAAATGAATTTTTACCAAAATTAACCAAAATAAAATAATTTTAGAAAAAATTTGAATAAATTTTATCCTAACTTTTTTTATCTAACAAATAAACATATAATATTTACTTCACCATTGGATTCCTTATAAAAAATTAGGTGGGGTTACCTCTGAGTGAAATTTTTGTAACTCAACTCTAAATAAGCTTAAATCAAATTTTTTGTAGTTTCTGTATAAATTTGAAAATCCACAAAACCTTAATTCAATTCACATTACATGTAGTGTTAATCATCAATTTTTGTGTTAAAATTGAGGTGTTGTGGATACTTTAGAAACTATGAGGAATTGAAGTATTTTCAATTGAATTGTCAAAATGTACGCATGTATTACATAAGTGAGCTTTGATTTACATATGAGGTGTCAATTATTACAGTAGTGTACTGTAAAGCTCAATTGAATTACATATGTATATTGTAAGTATAATGCATGATGAGGAATTAAAGGAAAAAATAAATTGAAAAGATTAAATTTGGGGGGGAAAAGAAACCCTAGCTCTAAAGGGGAGCCAGACCCCCAAAATCCTTGCTGACAGGCATGAGATGTCACAATCCGCGCAAACGTTCATCACTTTTTGCCTGGAATTGAGTCACAGGGTCTGTGACTCAATTGATGATGAGGTTTTGATAACAACCAGGGTAGTTTTAACTGTTGCCAAAAGGGTAAAACTACCCTTAAGATAGAAAATTCTTAGTAAAAACAGTTTTAACTTGTTTCTACGCCTCTTACACTCATTCTGACGTGCTCTTAAGGCTCTAGGCTAGGTATTACTATAGTAATGGCTGATTTAAGGGTCTAAAATGGCTAAAACCAGCCCTTTTTGGTCTAAACCAGGGCTCAATGATTCCATAATTGCCTTTTCTTTTTTCAGAGTGTTTTGCACGACTGAAAAGAGTAAATTTTACTTTTGGAGTAAGAAAATTGATGGCTATAAAAGAATGTCTTCTTTGCCCCACTTTTCTCTTCATGTTAGAATCTTTTCCTTTTATAATTAGTTTAAACACTGTTGAACCAATCAATAAAAGATTCCAACCACCCTTTTCACATTATTTTAAGCCTTTTATCCATGTGAAAAAATCATTATAATCATATTTTGTAACTCTTATAATCATTTTTACCCCTGAACCACCCCAAAAGTGAATTAAAGCATCTTTCATCACTATTAACTCTGTCACTTTGTTTCCAAATTCACTCCAGTCACTTTTGGGCGTGTTTTCTCTTTAAAATATGTTTTTAAAGACTTTTTTCTTTAATTAATTGCTTTCAGTTCTTTTCTCAATTAATTCCAATTGAAATTTCTTTTGTAGCCTCAAATATCTCTTGTAGAGTATTTTTGGATAAGTTTTTATTGTTGTTAAAACAATAAATGTTTATTATATTATTGTTTTATATTTACAAAGTTCAAAACAATGAGATTGGCGTGTTTTTTCTTTAAAAATACTATTTCTTACTATTTTTAAAAAAACTTACCTTATACAAATTTTGAGGACAGGCAAAGTACTTGATATTTTAACAAAGTTTCATATCCACACCTTATTAACAGCCTTTTTTTTAATCTTTAAATATTTCAAAAATTCGCCTCAGTTTCATTTTGAGAAATTGGAAGGTTATTATTTTTTATTTCCATATTTTCTCATACTTTGTGTCATTTATATGCTGTATCTACTTGATTTCTCATATCATATACAGGTATCTCAACACATAATCTCATTGATACCCCTGGGTATGCACAGCTTATCATGGGTCTTTCATGCCCTTTGAAATATTCTGTCAGTATGACTCTAAAATATGCTAATGAAGAGCTATAGCTGTGAGTGTTACATAAAATCTTTAGTCACAAGAATCTTATAATGGATCAACTATATCTATATGGTGGTAATAAATCTACTGAGAGGAAAGGTTTTGATTATTATCAATTTTACTATCATAATAATTAGGATTATGATCATATCCGTCTAATCCTGGGTTACCACTTTTTGTGGAAGCTTCAATAAATACAAATTTCAATAAAAACCAATATTCTTTTACATTTTTGTGAGAAGGCCTCTTTTCATCTTACTCAAAGTTAGTGGGTGGTAAATCACCTTTTCACACAGCCGCAAAGTGATAAAGCTTACTCCTGTTGCCTACCTGTGGTCTCACAGTCTGATATTAGCTTTTTATTGAGATGAAATGTTGCTTTGAGACCACAAAGTATCATTTTTACCCCATACAAAGTGAAATTTGCTTCTAAGTACTCTCCATAAATTTGCTGGTGCTTCTGATATATCAGAAACTGCAAATGATGAATATTTACTCCTCTAATTTTTTTATTATGAGCAATCAAATTATAATAAGCCTTTGAGACATGTTTAAACCTCTTAATTTAATTATATTTCCAAATATCCCACATAATAGACATGTACAAGTCTAAATGGGATTGTAGCCTTAGAGACCTGATAACTATGTCCATATTCAAGATACAGATTTCAAACTTGGCTCAGAGTTTATCCCTGACTGAGCTCTGTGATGTTTATAGCTTTGACCCACTTTTTACTAATCAAGGCACAGCTATACAAACTTAAACTATCTTTTACTTTTTGTAAAGAATTAATTTCCTTTTTCAATAGAACTCCTTTAAAGCCTTTTGATGAGAGTTTGATACAGGTATTTGGAAGGTATTATTTAATGTCCCTCCTGTATCCCTTACAGAAAACATTTCATTTTATGAGTCTATCATCAAAACTGTAGAAACTATATGAGAGGTCAAAAAATTATTTTTTCATTATTTTGATTGGGAGAAGTCTATTAACCTTTTCTCTAGTTATTCTACAGCTTTAAAATGAGTTTTATTGGATGGCCCACTTTTAATCCTTCAATAATGAGCTCTCACAATGGGTATACTATCCAAATTGATGCGTTTAGATGGCATGTGAAAATCAAGTGTTATGTTTAATAAGAGCTTAAAGCCCTAATAGCTTTTTTCATTCTTTTTCAATGGTGATAAAAAAAATATTATTTTCTGGAAGAGGTATGTTTCCTCTTTCAGATTCTATCATGTACATGTTGTATTCTTACTGTCCTTCTTTAAATTTTTCAGACCTCATAGCCCCTTTATTTGGTTTAATAGAAGCAAAAATATGTGTTTTCTACTCTTGTGATTATATAACATAGACTATAGTATTTTTGTTAAAATTCATTCTCTCTGTTTTTAACTCATAGACTGAAAAATTAACAAAAAGTATTTTATATTTAAATCTATTAAGTAATATTTTTTTCTTCCTCTGACACATTTACTAATTTCTTCACAAATTTCAGTGAGAAAGCCAAAATATATACTCTGGATTAATTTTCATTTTCTTTTGAATGAAGCTTGTATAAAATGATTTTCAATTGTAAAAATATCTGGATCTTCATATTTGATAAATTCTTTATCACACTCTCTTTTTAAGTTCTTTCCATTCTTTAATGATACAGTTTCATAACTTGTGGAGAGTTTCATCTTTCACTTCACCCCTGTTTATTCTTATTTTATTTCTTTGCATAATTTTCTCCTCTGATTTCCTTTATCATTTGAAATATGTGATGGAAATATTCTTGGAGTCAAATACAGGAAAGGCATAAAGGCAAAAGCTAATATATATTGAATAATTTACAAAGATAGAATTATTATTTAACAAAAATAAACATGATAAAATGTTTTTTTCTTCTTGTTATTAATGAAAAATGGCTGTTCTTGAATATTCATCTTCAACTAGAGCACCCATGTCAGGAATGAGACTTCAGTTTCTCTTTTAATATATACCAAAAGGGATATAACATTAAATCCTGCCAGATTATTTTTGAGATGAGAAAAGAAATTTATGCATGGAGCTATTATTTGATTCCTCTTGTTTTAATTATTCAATAATTTCTCCCTGAAATTCTTCTCATCTGTCTTACGTTTTTTATATATAATAGAAAGAAGTCTTTTGATAGAAATGAATATTAATCTGTAAATTTACGGCTTACGACATATATTCCTAAATTTATCTTGGATTCTTTTCTGTTATAGAGGTATGGAATGAATCTTTACATAAGCACACATTATAAAAATGATAGATGAAAGAATAATGTTTAAATATTTTGAATCACGCCTAGCTTGATTGATGAATTTCTTGGAAATTTTCGCAGATCAAGCACATGGAAGGAAAATATCACAAAAGGCTGGAATTTATGTGTGAAATTTATTGAGGGATCTTTTCTTCTGGTAAAGTTCTGTCCTTTATGTGGTATTCTTTATCTGTTTCCTCGGTGTGCTCTTATCTTAGAAGCTGTGGTTAAAGAGGAATCATATCAAGTACCCATTTTATGAGGGCATCAAAAAAGGTATTATTTAGCGTTTTAAGTTATTTGCTTTTTTTAAAGATGGTCTTTCCCTTCCTCTAAAGATTTTTCAATATATTCAAATTTGAATGTATTCCTGTTTTTCTTATCTGTTCCCTTAGCTATTTTCCTCCAAATTTTTCATTCAAGGGTCTTTTAATATCTCTCCATTCCCTGTGTGAAATAAGTTGTGGCTGGGTAGAAGATTTTCCCAGCTAATATATTTGAAATAAAGGAATAACTGAGCTACTTAATAGAAAGGTATATGAAAAGTATCTCCAGGAAATTCTGAAACATTTCTCGTAATCCTTGAGGTATGCTTTGAATACCAAAATAGGCCACAAATACCTCAACATACTTTTCTATATAATGAAAGCCAATAAGTCATAAGCATAATTGAGATTCATTATTTTTCACAAATAAAGCGATGAATCATTAATTTTTATTAATTAAATAAATTTATTTAAGTGAAAAATTGCATTCTACACAGAATTTTACTTAAGGTTGATCCAAAAGATGTATAGCCTAAAAATAACTCTATGAGGGTTTGTAAAGAAAAGAATTCAAAACCTCATCATTAATACCACATAAATTTATTTTGTGGATTTTCTTTTCTTGGATTTACATGTAAAATAATGGGACCCTGAAAAAAGCCATGTTAAATATAAACTAAAATTTGTGTTATGTATGTTTTGGGGACTCAAAATTACTCTGTTGTTCTATAGATATTTTCTAAAAACATAATTAATATCAGTCTTAAATCAAGAATTTCTATTTTCACATAAAAATATCTAAGGGGATGTTTAGTGAAGAGAGCCAGGGCACCTTGATTTCTGAGACCTCTGGGGTGTAGCTATTTCCAGAGGTTGATCCTATGGCTTATGATAGCCTAATTAATCAGGTTAAAGCTTTTGATAACCTTGTTACTAAGAAAAGTTACTATTAAATCATCATCAAATGGAGAAGAAGCTGCCATTTTGATGCTCTAAGGAGGTTACAAGAACCTCTGATTCCTGTTACCATTTCAATCCTGGATTATTTACCATTAATAAACAGAAAAAGATTAAATGAAACCCTTTTGTGACTAATAAAAATAGAATTACATCATGGAAAAAAGCTTATATCTTTCTGTTAGCCTTCAACATTTACAAAATGGGGTAAAAATTGAATCAATTATTAAAACAAAAATTTCTAATTAGTCTCTTCTAAGTTTTCACTACCAATTGAGAGATTTTTTGTAATATATTCAAGCCAATAATAATTAATACTTCATCATTTCAATTGAAGTGTTTACTAAGAGCTAATTTTGATGATCCTGTTTGAAACACTTAATTTTCAAAAACTCACATAAATTAAAACATGTGATTATCTTTCCAATAGAATTAATAGCTATAGGAAATAAATCTTTGTTTTTAAAGAAATTAATATTTACAGTAGAAACCTCATCCTTTCTTAGCCCATGAATGGGTTGGTATCAATTTAAAATTGATTAATTAGCTAATTTAGATAATCGTACATGAGAATTTATTACAACATAAATGCAAATAGGCTAATTGATTCATTATTTATTTATTTTTCAGTCAGAATTTTCTCATGACTTTTTTAGATTTTGCATGCCTAAAATTAGTCCACTGTTTGTTTTTTTCCAAATATTCATTATTATTATCCAGTAAAATTGTTACACTTTTTATCTAATCTTCTACATTGGCTATAAAATCATTCTTAAGTAGTTCAGATATTTCCAATTCACTGAAAAGATTTGAGATCAAATGTTCTACTATTTCTTATAGTCCTTCAACTAAAGCTTCTTTAGTACTTATCTTGTCTCTACTCTTTATTCTTTAAATCCACAAATAATCCATTAAATGACTTTTCCAAATAATCTTTCAAAGTAATTTTTTGGAGTATTGATTTTTTTTTCAAATCTTAAATTTTTTTCTCTTTTTTACGTTGTTTTCTTCAAGAATTGACAGAAATTACTTTTGTCAAATAAGATTATTGATTAAAAGAATTTTATATTATTTTCATAGTTATTATTATTAATACTTATTTCAAATTTTATCAGGAGCGAATAACTTCTTAATTTTACTACTGGTATTCAATTTCAAGTAATTTGTTCTTCATTTGTGCTTATTATCATATTTTGATGAGAAAAGCCACAGTAATCTTGATTAATAGTAATATTATCAGATTTTCCATAGACAAATCTTACATTTCTTCATTTCCATTTTTTCAGATCAAATCTGAGCTAATTCCATCTATATACCACCTAAAATGACAAATAATAATGAGATTAAGCCAATATAAAATAGTAATAATTGTTGAGCAAAACACCAAGAGCTATTTTGGAAAGGTTTCTTCAAACAAAATCATTTTATGGGCTTAGAATTATGTTTCTCAAATAACTTCATTGTATGCCTTGATAGTTCATTTATTGGGGGGCATATATGTGATTGGGTGAAATTTCATTCTGATGTTTTTTGAATAAACATTTTGAGCCTATTATAATATATTCTCTCATATAGATTACAAATATAAAGAGAAATATTTGTAAAGAAAATTATTACCTCTTGAGTGTTTTCATTTATTATTTTTTAATTTTCTCCTCAATTACATTTCAAAATCCCTCATAGCTTTAAGAAGTGCACCAGTTTATTTTTAGATCAATCTTTTGAAAAGGGCATGTGATAATTCAGCTCTGGGTATTTTGAAAGTACCCATAAGAGTTGAGTGGATTTTTGAAGAACATATTTTGTATATATTATTAGTTTTTTGAATATCAATCACCTATCCTACCTTACAGCTTTCTCAAATTAAAAGGATTAAAGCTAAGAGCCCAAATTAACATTTTGATAGAAAAACGTGAAAGAAAATCTTTTTCACTCATATCAATATAGAAATAATATTTTGACCAACAATGAATAATTATCAAAGTAGACTCTGAAAGGCATAATTAATGATAAAAATAGTTTCAAGAGGTATTAGTATGTTGGATTAATTTGGCAAGTTGGTAAAAGAAATTGATATTATAAGAAATTCATTTAATATTACCTAAAATATAAGTAAAATAAATTTATTTATATTATCAAAATAAAAATTGAAATATAAATACCAATTTATATATAAAAATGAAAATTTAATTATAATTTAAAATAAAAATTATATTAAATTTTAAAATTGTGTAAATGCATTTTTACTTGAAAAAATTAAGTAAAAATGAATTTTTAATAAAATTAATGAAATTAAAATATTTTTGGTAAAAATTTACATAAAATATATTTTAACTTTTTATCCAATAAATAAATTTGAGCAAATTACTTCACCATTGGATTTCTCATGAAAAATGAGGTGGGGTCACCTCTGGGTAAAATTTCTGTAACTCAACTGTAAATAAGCTTAAATTAAGTTTTTAGTATTTTCTGTACAAAATTTTAAAATCCTCAAAGCCTTCATTTAATTCACACCAAATGTGGTGTTAACCATCAATTTTTGTGTTAAAATTGAGGTGTTGTGTGTAGTTTAGAAGTTATGAGGAACTGAAGTATTTTCAATTGAAATGTCAAAATGTGCACCTGTATTACATAAGTGAAGTGTAATTTACATATGAGGTATCAATTATTACAGTTGTGTACTGTAAAAACTCAATTAAACTGTATGTGTAAATTACAAGTGTATTACCTGATGAGGAATTAAACAAAAAATAAATTGAAAAGACTAATTCTGGGGGGGAAGGAACTCTAGCTCCAAGGGGGAGCCAGACCCCCAAAATCCTTGCTGACAGGCATGGGATGTCAAAATCAGTGCAAAAGTTCATCACTTTTGGCCTGGAATTGAGTCACAGGGTCTGTGCCTCAATTGATGATGAGGTTTGGATACCAACCAGGGCAGTTTTCACTGTTGCCAAGAGGGTAAAACTACCCTTAAGCTGAAGCAATATTAGTAAAGACAGTTTTAACTGGCTTCTATGACTCTTACACACATTCTGACATGTTTTTAAGGCTGTAGACCAGGTATTACTATAGTAATGGCTGATTTAAGGGTCTAAAATGGCTAAAACCAGCCCTTTTTTGGTCTAAACCAGGGTTCAATGATGCAATAATGGGCTTTTCTGTTTTCAGAGTGTTTTCCACGACTGAAAAGAGTAAATTTTACTTTTGGAGTAAGAAAATTGATTGCTATAAAAGAATGTCTTCTTTGCCCCACTTTTCTCTTCATGTTAGAATCTTTTCCTTTTATAATTAGTTTAAACACTATTAAACCAATCAATAAAGTACTCCAACCACCCTTTTCATATCATTTTAAACCTTTTCACCACATGAAAAAATCATTATAATCATTTTCTGTAACTCTTATAATCATTTTTACCCCTTGAACCACCCCAAAACTGAATTAAAGCTTCTTTCATCATTGTTAGCTTTGTCACTTTGTTTCCAAATTCACTCTGGTAACTTTTGGGCGTGTTTTCTCTTTAAATTTCTTTTTAAAGACTTTGTTCTTTAATTAATTTCCTGCAGTTATTTTCTCAATTAATTCAAATTGAAATTGCTCTTGAAGAAATTTCTTTTGTAGCCTTAAATATCTCTTGCAGAGTATCTTTGGATAAATCTTTATTGTTGGTAAGACAATAAATCTTTATAATATTATTGCTTCATACTTATAATGTTAAAAACAATAAATTTGGCGTGTTTTCTCTTAAAAATACTATTTCTTACTATTTTTAATTATATTTTTACCTTATACAAATTTTGAGGACAGGAAAAGTACTTGATTCTTTAATCAAAGTTTCATATCCACACCTTACATTTCTGACCTCATTGCATTTATAATTTTGGGTGTTGCCATTGGAATCTATAAATTTTAGAAGTCATACAAAATCCCTTCATGGAGCTCATGACAGTTACTAAAATGGTTCAAAAACAGTAGGAGTAAGTTCAGCCTGCTTGTAATTAGTTAAGCTTCCCTGTTTTATATTGAAACCAAACAATCATATGTTTTCATAGACAATTGATACCAAGATAAAATTAATTTATAAATTTTTCTTACTTTTCCTCTTATTTCTCACATTCAAGTGGTTGAGGGTATTGCAGAGCTCTTAGAGCTGAAATTTCTTATACCCTCAAAATGCAATGTTTCCAATCTATCTATATTCTTGTAAATTCAATTATACCATGAATCTGATATCACATATGTACTTCACTTTCATATTAATGATAATTATCAGCCTTCAAGTCTTCAAATGATATTTCTTTCTAAAGGGAATAACTATAATAAGAAAAGTGGCGTTTTTGAGAAGTTTTAATAAGCTTTCCTGAGGATAAGTATTTACTGTTTATTTTATCATCTTTTAACGAAAAAAAATTACTTAATAGGTATCATTTTACTAATTTTAAACAATGTATGAGGTCTAATACATGGAGACAGACTATCCATGCATTCTTAAGGATATTCTAAGCCCATCTTGAACTGTAAACAGGCTCATGTATTATCTACTTTGATAACTTGGCTTTGTGGAAACTCCTCTTGTGAAATAAGTAAGACAGAACCTGAAAGGTGAAATCACAAGGAAAAATATTTTTGATTTCTGTTTGGAACTTTGAGCTCTTAATCATTTTTTGTTCTGAAATAATCTTGTCCTTCTTTCCTGATATTATAAGCTATTTTTACTGGGCTTCAATAATGAAATTCACTTTTTATTAGTGCTTTGGTCACAAAATAATACCAAAAAACCACTTATAAGACTTTTCTCTACTTAAAAAATAATTATTTTAGACCTCAAAAAATAGATAATATTGAAAAATTCTAGAAGAAAAATTTTCTTTCACCAAGAAATCATTCAGAATCATTTTCAAAGATAAAAAAACTAATAAGAACTGTGTCAAAGAGACACCCTTTTATGATACACATATGAATCATGAAATCTTATTTTCTTGAGTATTATGTAGTAAATAGGCAAACAAAAATATAAATAATTCTTTTTTTAATAAATAATCAAGTGTTTTATTATGGAGACCTATAGGGCCTTGTGGTGTTTTTTTTTCAAAATTCTGGTGCAAAAGGCATTGGTAATAATACTAAATATAAGGACTTGAATCATATTTTTATTCAGGTTGAGTAATAAGATTTCTATTTTTCTTATCATTTCATAATTAATGATATATATTCTATAATAGAAATAAAATAATATTTTAAATCAAGTAATAAGATTTGACTTTCTTTCTGATTATTTCTTATGTTTAATAATAATTGAATACATTTCAGCTAGTAAGTAACTATATAATGTTTTGAAAGAAGAAAAAACCAATTCAGCTTTTCATTTTTTCCCTTTAATATGGGAAAAAGATGTTCTTTGAGAAAATTCAAGACTTTAAGCAGCTCTAATAATAACTGAAACCTTTTTAGGGTTTATAAGAATCCCGTATAAATTACTCTGAAGAGAATATTTCCTTTAAAAATATCAAAGCTTAATCCTGATGCTTAATCATCAAGCTCCATAGAAACCTTTCCCATTATCTTCAAGTTTTAAGAGCCCAATGAAATACCAGAATACCTGCCATTTATGTAGTAATTTAACTTCTTTATCTTAAGAAAGATTTCGTCTATAAACCTCAGTCACTAAGACTAAAAATCTAAAACACCTTCAGTATAGCCCTCTATAGTAGTGAGAAAAAGAAAACAATTTCAAGCTATATTACTTAAATTAAGGGGTAAAGTATGTAAGAAAGAACCTCCAATTATACCCTTTGGGGCTCTTTATGAGAGTATAAAAATTAATGTACTTAGATATCTTCAGCTTCACAAGTCTTTACAAGCTTAAACTTTGGTTTGAAATAGTGATCTACCCTGATTGGAAACATTATTTATTCCTGAAAGATTAAATCACTCCATTTTGATTGATAACAATAGCTTGAAGATAATATTACATTTTTTGCTACAGACTATATCATGAAATATTTTCAATAAATCAAAACTGAAATAAAATCCCTGGACCCCTCAATTACCTATATATCTCTTAATCAATTGAAATAAGTTTGACTACTTTATTGTAGCTTTTTTTTATTGATGGAGGACCTGTGAGCTAGGTTTGAAATCTTTATTAAATCACATCAATAAATATATGTTTTCCTAAAATATCTTTATTACCTCTATAGTCTGTATTATTCTTCCCAAATGTTGTACAAGTTGTCCCTGTAAATTGAGCCCAGGGAGTAGCTAGTTTTCAGATGTGGAGGGCCACCTTAGCATCTGATACTAAAATCTTGCATTGAAACCTCAAATTATTTTCTCCAATAAGTTCTCACTAATTTTTATCAAATCTTTCTTGAAACATTCTAAGCTATTGGTCCTACACCATTGGCTCAAAACATACCTAGAATACCTTTTTATGAAGATTCTAATTTTTACATTTGAAATGGAGGCTACACTACTGTATATAACTGTGATACTTTCTCCCCCTAATTTTCCATTTCAATACCCTTCCCTACTTGGGATTTTTTTTTAGCCTGTGACCCAAAAACATAGCCCAAGAATCACACCCAGAAATACCACAAACATGGTTGTCAAATAAAAGAGGTGAAATACACATCTTTATTTTTTATCAAATAATATTAAGGTAAAATAAGGTCACAAAGCAAAGAAATAGTGTAGAAAGTTAGTCTATTCATTTGATCATCTGAAAGGGGAAATATTCCCCTTTCAGAAAACATCATTCTTATCACCAACAATTAATAATTTACTTATTTCTTGAGAGTGTAAACCCTTTCTGAGAATAAACCTTAATTTTTACCTCACATCTAAAATCCTTTTTCTCATAAAACAAGAATAATCTATAAGATCTTATTAAGACTCCAAACCAATGCTATCTGATGGTACTATCTTCAATAATGCAGCACTATTGGATCAAAAATTACCATGCCATCACTCTTTGAGTACATAAATTATTATATGAAATTTTCCTCTCTCATATAAATTCTAAATTTTTGGTTATAGACCCATGGATTAGAATATCTTCTGGATTTTCTGCTGTAGGAATACATAATAATAAAACCCTAAATTCTTTATCTATCACAGAATAAATGGTATCACTATTTTTTTCTCAAAAAAGTAAAATACTGTTATTTGAGAAAGTAAAAAAAAGATTCAAGCCTGTATACGTTTGGAATACTTGAGCCGAGTTATTTTAAGCATGTAGCCATCTTTTGAATTTAAATTTTGGCTCTAATTGAAGCCACTTATGAGCTCTTTATCTTGAAAATTGACAAAGCTATCAAGGATATAAGGCTATTGTCCCACATAAAGTGGTACTGTGGTGAATTATTCCAGAAATTATATTATGAGGTTTCAAAGCTGAAAAAAGAATTTGGATCCATTTATTAATCATAATATGGAAAATACAGCTTTACTTCTTCCTTTACAGGTTGGAACTGTAGGATACTTTCCCATATAGTTGAATTATGAGGTTTCAAAGCTATTCAAATGATTATTATACTTTAACTAATTGTAGATTTACCAATTAGAATTATCCAGACATTTTCTGTACATAATTGGATGAATTTTGGCTTGGAAAGAATTTGAGAACCTTCCATTGGTAAAACCTTTCACCCTGTATGGGCACAAATAAGCTGTGGTTCCAAGCCACATCTGGGAGCCTGTAAGATGTGTCTATGAAACTGTTGATAATATTACTATTGATCAGCATTATTATGACTGTTCTTATGAAACACAATAATAAAAATTATTATAAACAAAATTGAATATTTATTTATTTATTTATTTCTTTCTTTTACTTGTTGTACACTACTAATGAGTATAACAGTAAGCAGTAATTGTCTACAAGAAGTATTTAATAATAAAACTTCTTTATTAAAATGATAAAATTATTTTAATATATAATTATCTTTTGCAATAATAATTATAATTATAATTCTTGAAGAAAGCAATTACTAGAGAAAAACTTTAAGAATTAAGACAAAACACTCACTAATACTCCAAAGAACTTATTCAAAATAATATTAGAGAAATTTGATGGATAATTGTGGATTTAATGGATCAAAATAGATTTATAGCAGTATTACAGCAATATTTAGTTTATTTCTATCATTTCACGTCTTTTCTGATTGATTCTGAAAGAATAAAACAATTAATACAAGACTAACTAATACTTACTTGTTGGTAATAATGGTATAATTGAATAATGTGATGATTTGGAAAAAAAAGCAAGAGGAGGCCTCTTTTAAGTCTAAGACATCTCACAGAGGTGTTCCATGGAGAAGACTGAAAGACCAGTGAGTGATAAAACAGTAATCCCTTTTGGATTAATGATTGCATCATCTGTTGTCATGTGAGATTATCATAATTACTTAATTGATGCTTTTACGTGACTACCAACCCAAATATGGCTAAGAATAAAAGGAGTAACAACTGTAAATCTTCTTTTATTTCAAAATAAACATTAATTTCTAAAAGTTATAAATGCTATTAGAAATTTCATCGCAGGTTGTATTTTCTATGAATCTTTGAAGATTCAGTATTATATGTAGAATTATCAAAAATGGACTGTAAGTAAAACTTTCAATTTTACTTATAAAAGTATGATTATTTTTGGTTTTTATATGAATTATACTGTTTTTAATTGGGCCTTAAATTTTCAAAAATATTAATTAAGAATTGTATTTTTAATGAGTTTTTGAAGTTTTTACCTCATTTCTACGTAAAATTGCAAATAGTACTATATTGCTGGTTGCTATGAGGTAAATCAATGGATAATAGTCAAAAAAGGGTTTCAATTACTCTTTCAAGGTTTATACATGGAAAGTCATTAAGAATTGACATGTTTACAGGAGTCTAAATTGCTCTTTACCTCCTTGGCATGTCAAAATAGCAGCTTATTTGCTATTTTCTTATGATTTAATGAGATTTTAACTTGGTAACCAAGTTCCCAAAAGGTTTTAGTATACTAATTGGGCCAATATAAGCAATTAATCTAAGCTTTAGAGCTGTCCATTACTCAGAGGCCTCAGAAGCTGTGTACCCTGGCTCTCTTTGATGTCTTTTGTCCCCCTTGACTATTTTCACATCAAAAATAGCAATTCAGCCTTAAAGACTGATATCCACTATAGGACTATGGGTGTACCAGAAGTGTATGTAAGAATACCATGATATTAAGTGCCACAAACATGCATAACACTATTCTTAGTGTATATGTAACATGGGATTTCTCACATTCCCATTATTTTGGCGTGAAATTGAAAAAAACAAAAATTTGCACAATTCTTTTATGTGGTATTGTCTTAGAGTTAATTTGAGCTTATTCACTCTATGGAGTTACCCAAGGTGAATTTTTGTGTTGAATCTAAATCTGGTTTTGAATCCATGGATTTACTTACGCAAAAAAAAGTTATTCATCTTTTCTGAAATAAAAAATGATGAATTTTGAGTATATGCATGACTTATGGGTTATGTATAGTTCAAAATTTATTTTTAAAGATATTTGTGGCCTATTTGAGTATGTAAAATATACCTCAAGGCTTACAGAACCAATACAGGCTTCTTGGGCTGTTTTAATTCTCAATCCAACCACCTGAGTGAAATTTTCCACTGTTTCAACAGAGAAAGAGGATATCCACCTCTTTTCACCCTTAGTTGAAATATAGGGGGGCTTTCCCTCCCTAGGAGACCCTCTGCTTCATCTTGTGGGCTTATTCTTACATGGTTATAGGGTCTTCTACAGAAGCAATGCTTAGATTATCTTAGATACTATTAAATTTCCAGCTATTTTCTTAGTTATAATTGTAACATAACTTATAATCAGGGAAACCAGTGCTTTTAACCAATTCATCGCCACTATTTTTGGATAGTAGAGCCCTTTTAATCAAATTTTCAGACCATTCTGAATGTCATATTTATAACTATAGATTGTGGTTATTCTTTAATAGCTACTAGTTAGAATAAGCCTGACAGCGTATTTCTCAGATTAGATCACCATTTCTGCACTACTATCTTACATCACTTAATCAACTACTATAGTGGTGCTACATTCTAAATATAATTTTCAATTTGAATTCTCAAAACTGAATGAATTATATACTAAAAAAAGGAAAAATAATATTTAATTACCACCTTCAAAACACTGAGGAAAGGTTTTTGTAACCTGCATGAAGGTCCCTTGCACCTACTTAATTACCATAGCTCACTCAGTGTAAGGGAACCAAGTGTGAGTTTCAAAAAAATCTTCCCAGTTAAAGTTGTTAATAAAAAATATGGCTTAATATTACTCAAACTAATACTTCAAATGCTTTTGAGTGAAAAAATTAATATTTCTATGCCCTCTATGATTTTAATACTCTTAATTTAATTACTTATTATTTTCATTATAGCTCTAATTATAAGAATTACCCAGAATAATGATATCTACTCTTATAATATAATATATATATATAATTAATTACAGAATAAAAATTTAAAAGTATTTTTTTGGCTTTTGTACTAATACTCAAAATTGTTTTTTGGATATTTTAGTAGCATTAGAATGGTGGAAAACACTTGTGCTCCAATTTCCTTCATGATTCTGGCTTTTGTTCTTTCATCCTTCCATTAATGTTTCTTATTCCTTAGAGATGACTCTTAAACACTGCTTTCATATTTCATATAAATGAAAGATAAAATTAATTTAGCTTACCTTTTATGGTATTCGAAAGAACCTGGGTTGAACTCAAAAGTATTATGGAATCAATACACCTTTTAATGGGAAAATCTCCCTTTATAAGAATCTCGGCATGGATTCCATAGGGTAACTCGCCATCATAACTGTTTTAGTGTTTATTTTTTTTCTTCAAAGAAGTCTGTTTAATTTCTGAGAATTTAATTATATAATTTTTTTTCGATTTTTTTCATGCCATTCTAATTATCTATGGATTAATTTTCATTATTAGTATTCCTAATTTGAGAATCAAAATCCATTATCATCTTTCAAAAAAGGAGAAGTTTACTTTATTCAAAATAAGCATGAAGCTTCCCGAAAATTTCCCGAAGCCAAATTTCTTTCATGAAATTATAATGGACCCATATTTTTCTTTTATAAATTGAAATAATTATGTGTGAGCTTGGAGATACTTTCTCAAAATTCTTCTTTTAATTCCTAATATTTCTGTCAATCAAAATAACAGGGAGAGTAATTCTTAAATTTTGAATAATTAATTCATTGAATTTTTCAATCCTTGCCTATGATATTTTGGTTTCTCTTTTTGATGGGACAAAAGTAATAATAAAAATTTCTTATTTTGTGATAAAAACTAACAAGTTGTAAAAACAGAATTTCATATTCATTTTTTATGCATAGTCGATGATAATTTCAAAAAAAAATCCTTCAAATATTCCGAGTGAAAATGAATCGATATGAAATGAGTAGGTAATTTTTCCCTCTTGGATTCTTTTACAGTCCTAAAGGCCTCTTATTGGTCAATTATATCATTAATTCCATTAATTGATGTTTTTCTTTGAATAGTTTCCTTCTTTATTGTTTCCATTATGCTATATATATCCTGAATACTATCTTTCATATCTGAGTGTCATTTATTTCATTAATGATTTTTTTTTCTCTTGGAATGGAAAGATATTCAAGAATTTTGGAATTTTGGAGAGAATTTTTTCTTAATTGCAGATTTTCCAAGATTCTTTCATAGGGGCAAAGCTTGTGCCAACAATTTCAAAATTCAAAAGTCCATGAGGTTATATTGGAATATTCCCTGAAATAAATTGCAAATGCATAGTTTCAATTCCTTTTTATAAGATTATTTACCTGTTAATATTATAGATGTGGATTCTATATCTTTGATATTCAATTTCAAACCTTCTATGAGCCATACTTTAGCTCACAAATGGCCATAGAAAGCTGTCATTTTCTAGAAAAACTTTTTAAATTTTGACCATAATTGCCAAAGGTCTGGAATGAACCTCTAATCAGGGTTGAAACATCTTTAGCTAAGTAGTGAGATATTTTGAAGTAAAGGGTGTAGAATTGATGTCAATTAGGAACTATTAATAGAGAGAAAGGATAAATAATCAAGAAAAAGTATTTTATTAGCTGAAAAGTTGAGGTTGAGAATTTTGTGGCTAGTCTGTGGAAAAATAAGCTAGGGTAATATGGTAATTGTTGAACAAAAACTTAAGCTTAGATTTTTCTGTTAAATGAAAATTTGAGAAACAGTGGGAATTTTTAAGGAAATATTTCATAAAAATTTTGAATTAAAATTACAACAAAAAGAGAAATTGGGAGTCGCAAGGAAAGCTATTTATCAATTTCTTTTGGAGATATTTTCATTATAGAATAAACCTTTTTTAGTTTGGTTTGTTGCCAGGGTATTCCTTAAATTTTCCTACCAATTTTCTATGAACTTTTACTAATTTATGGTGAAAATGAATCAAAACTTAAGAAGCAAAAACAAGGGCTCATGTGAGCATACTGGATATCTTAATTGAACTTAAAATCAGATTATATATGCTAATATTTGCATTAATCATTTTATGGAAGCTCTACATTTTCAAAAGAAATTGTTTCAATATATCATACTTCTGCTATCTTTATAGCATATTTTTTCAATTTATCATAAATTTAATTTCCAAATACAAGTGTTATACTTATACTAAGATTTATTTCTCAATTTTTTTTTCAAAGTTGAACTTTTAGTTATCTTTTTACTTCAAATACTCAATATACCTATTTAAGTTTTATTCATAAGATATCTATTATATCTGCAAATACCAATTTTTTGACACTTTTAGTTTAAACAATTTTCCAACATGTTCTCTTAAAATAACTTCTTTATAATGTTTAAGGGATACAATAATTTTGATTTTTCTACATTTTGTGTTGAATTGATTATTCATTCAGGGTCAGAAATATTTTGAAATATCTTAATCACTATTTAAAAATTATTTCAAAGAAATATAGCCAAAATTTTCATAACATAAGAGTTAAAATTTGATATATTAGGCAATACCATGAGGAATTTTAGTTATTCAAATAGAAAGAGTGGTATGATTGAATACAATTAAGTGAATTAGTGATTCTAACTAATAAGATTAATACTCTTTTTTATATGGGAAAATATCCTTATTTTAATATTAATTGGCTTTGAAGAAAAAATTTGATGATTTTCTGCAAGATAAATAGGTTTTTAATATTGCTATTCACTAATAAAAATAGTAAATTTCTCCAAAGAAATTATCCCTTTATCATCAACAATGAATGAAAATAAGATATTTTCAGCTCTAGATTTTATTTTTTCTTTTCTTAATTTAATCATGATGGAAGGGAATTTTACTTTAATATAGACCAAAAACATTTCTTTTTTGATATGAAAGTTGATTCTGTAGTTGAATTCCCTTTATATTTGATATTCAGGCAGGCTATAGAAGCTAATAATAGCTTAAATCAGTTTTTTTCCCAATTATAGATTGAAATGGTTTAACTCAATTCTTTCTGAGAATTTTTTTCAATTAATATTGTTAATTGAATATTTCCGGATATTTAGAAATATTTGGACTCTTAATATTTTGAAGAATCTTTTTTTTTCAGATTTAAAATCTTAATAAAGTTTAAAATATTTCAAAATTTCCTCAGCTGTTGATCAAATTTAGATATTAATTAGGGTGTTGGTAAACACATGTAATTTTTAGTAAAAACACATAAGTGACTTATTTTATTAAAAAAATTCCTCAGCCTCATTTTTGAGAATTTTTATAATTTTTTTTTTGCCAAATTTTTTCCAACATGGGATGTGAAGGTCCTCAAATTTATTCAACTTCTTTTTTCCCAATTTGGCAAAATGGCCTATTTTCTTGAAAAAATTCATTAAAAATGTTCCCACTTATTATTTTCCAAAAACAAAATGAAGGGAAAAACCTTGAGAATAAAAAAATAGAAGCCCACAATTTTGGAATTGTTTTGCCAAGACAATTGTAAGCCCATCCCAAAAAATCCTTTTTTTATTTTTTGGGCATGTTTGTAAGTAAATTTAAAATGCCATTTCTGACATCAATTTAATTAAAAATTGGATTTATGACATTAGTGGAAGTTAAAAATTCCAATTGTTCCATTGAAAGTGCCATAAATGACATCACAAATGACATAAGAATGCCATAAATGGCATAAAGAACAAGATATAGATGCCATTTATGGCCACAACATTGGCATAAATGGAATTACAACAATTGATTAAATGACATTGGAAATTCCATAAATGTAATTTCATGGCATTTATGGCATTGGCAATCCCATTTATGGAATTAACAAAGCCATAAATGGCCTTAAAAAATATCATTTATGGCATTAAAAATTCCATGAATGTAATTATCAATGCCATTTTTAAGGCCCTTCATTACATTGCTAAGGCAACTTATGGCTTTGAAAATTCCAATTATTTTCTTAACAATTCCATTTATGGCCTTAAAAATGTCATTTATGGCCTTAAAAATGTCATTTATGGCCTTAACAATGCCATTTATGGAATTTTTAATTCCATTGATGGCATTGCTAATGCCATGAATAACATTGGAACTTCCATGAATGGCCTTAATAATTTCATAAATGGCATTAATGGCATCAGAAATGCCATAAATAGCTATATTTTATTCAAAAAATCCCTTATATATTTTTACCAATTCCTGGCAAAACCATGTAAGTTTTTAGTAAAAACAGGTAAGGGCTTACATGTTTTTTCCAACACCCATTGATTATTCCAATTCTAAGAATCATAAAACTTTATTTCCAAGAAAATATTTTATTCCCAGTTTGGGAATTATTTATCAATCATTGAGAAAAGAATTATTGAGAGTATTAACTTTTTTTGGAAGGAGAAAAATCTTCTTGGATACAAGTCTCAATATATCATAGCTTCATAAGAAAATAATTGATATATTGTCACAGGGGCTCTTGGACAGAAAACAAGAGTGGCCTGGCACTCAGCAATCAGGGAACTCACTTGGAAGACTCCAAAAGAATAAATTCCTCTAAGAAATATGCAGGTACAAGATGAGATGCAATAAGAGGAAAGGGAAGTCAAATGGCCAAAGAGCCAACCAAGTAAGTCCTTAATCACTTTTTCAACCTGCCAAAATGAACAATGGAATTAGTAAGGATATGACCACCAAATATCCATTGACAGGCGAAGAAAGAAAAAGAGAAGGTGCTAAATGACTGACTTGATAATATCAGTATTTGCTTTAACAGAATGAAAAGAAAATAAAGATAAAATAAAATCAAACTATATTAATTAACTGGGGAAAAACCCCCCAGGGTGGAAAGGGTAGCCGGTATATGTGAAAAGTTGGGAGCTTGAGTTCTTCAGGCTGAAAACTGATCTGTATTGATCCTTGAGGCTGTATTGATTGTTTTGGGAATTGATACAGCTGGCCAATATTGAAATTGACTTGGGTTGAATGAATTTCCCATACTTGAAAATGAAATACAGCTCTTGGTGGATCCAGACTGTATTGAAATGAAGGTGGTTGCCAAGATGGATTGGGTGGAGCTTTGACACTTGACAATTGAATGAATGAATTAACTGCCTCTTGAATCCCTTGAGACTGATTGAACAGTATTGCCTTGGAGGAATACTGTGAATGAAATTATCCAATGATGTCTTGATGGCGTGATTGGTCTTTGATGCTGACTGAATGATTGGATGCCTTGATGACATGATGATATGTTCAAATGACCATTTGATATTGCCACCATTGAATTGCTGTTGAAAAATGATTCATAATAATATATAATATCATTTATGGCATATTGGTTCATTAGAAATAAGATTACGTCCAAAGGTCTTTAGATGGAAAGGCAGAGGGGAAAAGGATGGATGTGATGGCTTTAGAGCTTGAAAAGGTGTTTCTGGGTCCTTTGGGGTTTTTGGCCACTTTTGGGTTCTGAGCCAAAAACTAGCCCAAAAGGTGGGAAAGTGTCTTTTGGACACTTTGCATCAAAGTGCGCAAAAATGTGCAAAATGAGCAAAAGTGCGAAAATGCGCATTATGAGCCCAAATGGCCAAAAACAGACATTTGGTCCATTTCCCCTGGTTTTGAGGGAAATGACCAGAAATACCCATTTGGGCATAAATTGCTGCTATGGCTTCTGGATTGAGGTGAAGGGCCATGAATGGTCCATAAGATGATGACGTGGCCATATTGGCCACTGGTGATGGATATGGCCAATTGGCCATAAAAGGACTGTGGCTTGATATGCCATATGGGGATCCAAGGAGGTGAATTTCCATAGTTGTGACATATATATACTCCAATATATATGAATTTTAGAAAATTATATAATGATATTTAATTAAAAATTAAAAATGAATTTATATTTGAAATTTATTGATTTTTTTGCTTGAATTGTTTTCTCCTTCATTAATGGACTTAAAAGTACACTTTCATCAATTTAATTAAGGTGAGAAGAAAATCAAATATGTGGAAATATTTTTCAATATGAATCTGAACTTAATCAAATAGAATAATGATACTGTGACTAAATAAGAAATATATCAATTTGAAGCTTCAAAATTATTGTTATTTTATAAAATGATAAACTTTCATATTGAGAAGAATATCAAACAAAAATAAGAAGATAAAAAAGTGAATTTATTTTTTGGATTAATTTATGACTAATTTTTTTTGAAAAAAAAAATAAGATTAATTTGAATAATAGTTTGATTGAAACAATTCAAATTTTAATTCATGAGTTTCTCTTTTTAAAAAATCTTAGAAAATAGAATTCAATTTCTTTACTTTTTAATTTTCAAGTTTTTTTTGTTTCATTTATCTTTTTTAATTATAAAATTAAGTAAGACATATATATAATGGAGCTTTGAATTGAGTCATCATCTATATTAACATTGATAAAAAAAGATTTCTTCATCCAATTTTTTCAAAGACATATTAGTGTAGGATTTGTTTAAGAAACTCTGTACAATATTACTATTGATCAAGAGTTCTATTACTGACCTTATTACATATCATAAATATATTTATTTTAACCACAAATAAATATATTGCTACTCAATAGTTTCTTTTAATTTTCTACACTACCACTAATTATAACAGTTGGAAGTGATTTTCTACTATGATCAATTTCACGAATGATAAATAATTAAACTCTCTATCAGAATAATATAAAATTATTTTAATTAATAATCATCTTTTGCAATGATATATTATGATGAATTCTTGAATAAAAAAAACAAAACTTATGGAAAAGCTTTAATGATCTAGTAAATTTCTCCCTATTTCTCCAAAAATTCCTTGAAAAGCTCTGGTTGAGTTTTTTGACAGATTATTTGTGTATTTAAAGAAGCAAAAGCTTATTTCAAACAATAATCCAACAATTTATAGCCAAAATACTATTGTAGAAAGTAATATTCCTCAATTTCAAATTCTTCTTATTGATTTGAGAAGGTTGGAGTTCTTCAATACCGATTATTGAACTAATCCTTACTGATGGTATTATTGATTTAATGATTTAACTGATTGAGAATTTTATATCTGGAAAAAACAGCAATAGTAGGATTCTTTCAAGTAAACAAAAAACTCAAATAGGCATTCCATGGAGCAAACTATAAAACCAGTGATCCAGAAACCAGCTAATTCAGTTGGCTTACTGACTGAATCACCCATAGTCATGTAAGATTATCATAATTACTTGATTAAGTCATTTTATGTGGCTGCCAACCCATTTATGGTTAAAAAATAAAGGAGTTACTACTAGAAATATTTTCTAATCTCTAAATAAATAAATGAAATCTCAAAGCTATCCATGTCATTGGAAATAAAATGACAGGCTGTATTTTTTGTGAATTTTTGAAAATCCAGTGTTTCACATGAAATTATTAAAAATGGAGTGTAAGTAAATCTTTTTATTTGAATTATTAAGTCATAAATATTTTTTTAGTGTTAATTATCTCTTTCTTTATTTTTCCTGAAAGTTTAAGAAGTATTGATTTATCATTTCTTTTGGGCTAATTAATAGAAAATTATTAATAATTAACATGGTTACAGGAGTCAGAGCTGCTCATTACCTCTTTGTCACATCAAAATAACAACCTTTTTTCTATTTTCTCATGATTTACTGAGATATTAGCTTTGTAGCAAGGTTACCAAAAGGTTTAAATAGACCAATTGTGAAAAAAAAGTCATAAATTTAAGTTTTAGAGCTTGTCAGGTCTCAGAGGCTTCAGAAGCTGAGTACCTTGTGCAAGCCTGTGAGATATGTTTGACATACCCATAAGGCCACAAAAAACTTTTTATAAAGTTTATTTAGGCTTAAACAGACTTAGAACTTGGATTTAAAACAAATAATTAAACATAAATTTCCTTTGGATAAACAAAGCTGTAATTATTATGTCATTTTTGGATTCCACACAAAAAATAACCTACAGTAGACCCATACCCAAAAATGGATATTTCTTTTTCATTAGAATATTTAAGAATATCACAGTACAATTGAAGCTGTTCTATAATTTCTTAATATTTTCAAATTCAAGCTTGAATAATCTCAAATTGAAAGTTTCATAACGTTAGGAAAACTTATCAAAATTTTAGTTAAAATTGAGGTGTTGTGTATATTTACTGTATTGGCTAAGGATTTGCCATACAGAATGTAAATCCTGTGTAAGCTCAATTTTTATTTTTTTAAGTCTATAGTATTTCTCTAAATAAATAAAAGGGAAAAAACTATGAATAAAGGTGGAAAAAAGGAAAAAGACCAAATAGAGCTGGGGTACCCAGCTTTTGGAGGATTTTAAACCTTATTTAAATTGTAAGATTAGAATTTGATCCAACCTTGAATTTTAAACTGTTTTTATTCTCTTTTGGACAGTAATTTCAAGCTGAAAAAGGGTAAATCCCAATATTCAAGATTTTAATAAAGGTTTTAAGACCTTTTAAAGCTTAAATAAGCTCAAAAATTTCAATTTATAAGTGTTAAAACCTTCTAAAATGTTAAGGTTTTTTGTGTATTTCTATTTTATATGGAGAAATAGAAATAACTTCAAGGATTAATTAAAAATCCAATCATTGATGGATTTGATTAAACATTTCACACAGCTTATAGTTTAAGTTTATCTGCTTATAAATTAAATTTGAAGTATCTTTTTTAAACAGGTTTAATTCTTAATTAGCCTTGAAATAAACTTTTCAATTATTCTTGAAGAAAATCATGATTTCTTTAAAGCTTAATTGAAAACTCAGTTTAAGAGATTGCTGCTTCAAAGTTTATTTTCAAGTTTTTAAATGGTGAAATTTAATATAAATAAACTTATTTTGTATTTAAACTTAAAATAATTAATCCAAAAGAGGATTAAAGTTACTTGGATTTAAGAATATCACTTGTAACTTTAAATTGGAATTAAAAGTAAGATACCTTAAGTCAAGAATATTATTTTTAAGCATTTTTTTTTAGTTTTGACCTGAGAACGCCCACTATATCCATTATTAATCATGAGAGCTTCTCTGAAGGCATAAAAAGATCCTTCACATCACTTTTTTTTCCAATAACAAATTATCATTCCAATGGTATTATGCATTTAAACAGGTAAAGTTTTATTAAATATAAAATCTTATTATTAAAGTATTTCTTGATTATTTTATCTTTCTGAATCTTCAATTAGAGACTTGAAATCATTAAAATTAGATTATTGTTGTAATTACCAATAATACATTTTTCTTATATAAAATTATTACCTTAAAATATCTTCCAAATACACAAATTCCTCTAAAAACTCTTTAATCTTATTTTATCATGAAAAAATTATTTTTATCTTTTAAAATTTTGGTTTTGACTTATTAGAATTATTTAATATAATAACTTTTTTTGCTTGAGTTTTTCTATTAAATCAGTATTATAAGTTTTCTCCAAAATTCTATATCTTTTTTATCTAGTATTACCTTTTTATATAGAACTTTTCTATAAGAATTATCTCTTCACAGTTTGTGTGATATGTTTTTTATAAATAATCTTCATATTATTTATAAGTGGTTAAATATTATTATTTTTCATGTATAATTGTCTCATTAAGAGCTTTTATACATTCTTATTATTATGACTGTCAGTGACTATAGTAATAATAGAATAATTATAACTTATTATACTTATTGAGAAAGATTATTATTAAGCTATCTAATAATGGTTAAACTATTTTCTATACATAATTATTTTTAATAATTATATTAATTTGTGGTTATAATACTTCATTATATTATATCTTCTACTGATGACAGTCATAGTACTCTTGATATTTTGTTCTATAATCAAGGGTTTCATAGACTGACCTTACACCCTGGCTCTCTTTAATGTCTTTTTGTCCCCCTTGGCTATTTTCACATTAAAAATAGTAACTTGGGCTTCAAAACTGATATCCACTTAGGGTTCCTAAATAATTTATGTAAGAATAAAGTAATATTAAGCTCCATAATCATGAATAATTCATTATTGGCATATATGTAACAGGGGATTTCTCACAATTCCAATATTGTGGCACAAAAATGCAAAAAAGAAACATTTTAATACTTTCTTTATGCCGTATTTGTGAGCCTTAGAGGTATTTTCATATACCCAAAAGACCAAAAACAAAAAATTAATATACAAACATAAATAAAATAAATTTATTTATATTATTAAATTAAAGATTCAAATATAAATATTAATTTATATACAAAATCAAAAAATTTATTATAATTTAAAAATGAAAATACATTAAATTTGAAAATTGGAAAAACACATTTTTACTTGAAAAAATCAAGTAAAAATAAATTTTCAACAAAATTACCCAAAATAAAATAATTTTGGAAAAAAGTTAAATAAAATTTATCATAATTTTTCATCTAACAAATAAAAATATAAAATTTATTTCACCATTGGATTCCTTATAAAAAATTAGGTGGGGTCACCTCTGAGTGAAATTTCTGTAACTGAAATCTAAATAAGCTCAAATTAAGTTTTTTGTATTTTCTGTATAGAATTTGGAAATCTGAAAAACCTTAATTTAATTCAAATCAAATGTAATTTTAATCATCAATTTTTGTGTTAAAATTGAGGTGTTGTGTATAGCTTAGAAGCTATGAGGATTTAAAGTATTTTCAATTAAATTCAATTGAATAGTCAAAATGTGCGTGTGTATTACATAAGCTAACTTTGATGTACATATGAGGTGTCAATTATTACAGTATTGTACTTTAAAACTCAATTGAATTACATATGTCAATTATAAGTATAATACATGATGAGGAATTAAAGGAAAAAAATAAATTGGAAAGATTTAATTTGGGGGGGAAAGGAAATCTAGCTCTAAGGGGGAGCCAGACCCCCAAGATCCTTGCTGACAGGCATGGGATGTCAAAATAAACCCAAATGCTCATCACTTTTGGCCTTAAATTGAGTCACAGGGTTTGTGACTCAATTGATGATGTGGTTTTGATACCAACCAGGGAAGTTTTAAATGTTGCCAAGAGGGTAAAACTACCCTTAAGATAAACAATCTTAGTAAAAACAGTTTTTACTGGTTTCTACGTCTCTTACACTCATTTTGACGTGTTTTGAAGGCTCTAGGCCAGGTATTACTATAGTAATGGCTGATTTAAGGGTCTAAAATGGCTAAATCCAGCCCTTTTTGGTCTAAACCAGGGTTCAATGATGCCATAATTGGCTTTTCTGTTGTCATAGTTTTTTCCACAACTGACAAGAGTAAATTTTACTTTTGGAGTAAGAAAATTGATGGCTATAAAAGAATGTCTTCTTTGCCCCACTTTTCTCTTCATGTTAGAATCTTTTCCTTTTATAATTGGTTTAAACATTGCTAAACCAATCAATAAAAGACTCCAACCAACCTTTATAAATTATTTTGAACCTTTAAACCACTTGAAAAAATCATTATAATCATTGTTTGTAAGTCTTATAATCATTTTTACCCCTGAACCACCCCAGAAGTAAATTAAAGCATCTTTCATCACTGTTAATGTTGTCACTTTCTTTCCAAATTCATTCCGGTCACTTTTGGGCATGTTTTCTCTTTAAATATCTTTTTAAAGACTTTGTTCTTTAATTAATTTCCTGCAGTTCTTTGCTCAATTAATTCAAATTGAAATTGCTCTTGAAGAAATTTCTTTTGTAGCCTCAAATATCTCTTGTAGAGTATTTTTGGATAAATTTTTATTATATTATTTTTTTATACTTACAAAGTTCAAAAAAATGGTGTGTTTTATCTTTTAAAATATTATTTCTTACTATTTTCAAATAATTTTACCTTATACAAATTTTGAGGACATGAAAAGTACTTGATATTTTATCAAAAGTTTCTTATCCACACCTTACAGTATTTACGATTGATTGGTCAAGTTTTCTTCATTTTACCACCTAATAGATTTAATTTAAGATTATTCACCCCATGGATTTAACCTTTTTTTTTGCATAAAACCCAAACCTGGCCTTAAATCCATGGACTTACTCCCTCACAAAAAAGTTTTTCATATCTTTATATATGAAAAAGAATTCATTTTGTATATATTCGTTACTTATTGGTTATTTATATTCCTCTACTCTATTAGTATATTAATTTTGGCCGGTTTGGGTATGTAAGATATACCTCAAGGCTCACAATTAGTTAAAAAGAAGTTCAATAATAATTTTTCCCAAAAAAAGGTTGAAAAAATTCATTCCTTTTATTTTTAATTTTTCAAGAGAAAATTATTATATAAGAAATCACCTTAAAGTAACTCAAATGAGAAAAAGATACTTATTATAGCATAAATTCTTGAATAAGATATAAATTTATTTCAAAAAGAAAATATACTGTATTATTATTTTAATTAAATTATAAATCTTTATCTATATAATATTTCATTAAAATATTTATAAATTGAAGTAAATAATTACAATAAATAGATTAATATTCATATTCATATTCATATATATATATATATATATATAATTATATTTGAAATAAAATCAAAAAAGATAAATTAATTGAAGAATTCTTATTAATAATTTAAAATTCAAATATAGATAGAAATAAAAAATAGATAGAATAAATAAAGGAAATATTCAAAACCTATTTTATAATTAATTGATTTTAATTCATATATATATATATATAGTTTTTTTTGAAATCAAATCCAAAAAAAAAGGTAATTGAAGAATTATTATTACTAATTGAACATTCAAATAAAGATAGAAATAAAAAATAAATAGAATAAATGAAGGAAATATTCAAAACCTATTTTATAATTAATTAATTTTAATTCATATATATATATATATATATAGTTATTTTTGAAATAAAATCCAAAAAACAAATTAATTGAAGAATTATTATTATTAATTTAAACTTCAAATAAAGGTAAACTATAATAAATGAAGTAAATAATAAAATCTTATTTTATGATCAATTAATTTTAATTCGTAAGTATATATATGTATATATGTATATATTTATATATATATATATATAGTTATTTTTGAAATAAAATCCAAAAAATAAATTAATTGAAGAATTATTATTATTAATTCAAAATTCAAATAAAAATAGAAATAAAAATAAAATATAATAAATAAAGTAAATAATGAAAACTTATTTTATAATTAATCAATTTTTAGTTTATTTATTAAAATATGATTCAAATTTCAATGAGTAAAATCTTGAATTTAATTGAAGATTATTTAAAAAATTGAATTATAGAATGATATACTTAAATAATAATTTATTTTTCAAATCATTTTTTTCAATTAATTAACCTATTATGATGAAAAATATTATGTATAATAAAAAAACTCATTTTCTTTTGACTTGAAACTATTCTTTCATTTGAATTTTATTCTGTAAAATTCTCTCTTGAATATCCTTTTAAAATTGAATAAAACTAAGTTAATTATTTGAGAAAGCTTTCTAGTTTGAAATTTTGAGTTGAAGAGAAATAAAGTTTTGATTTAAAGTTTAAAATGAAATTTTAGATCACTGTTTTATTTAGAATTATATCAGAAAGATATTTTAAACGTAGTTTTTACTTTAATTTGGACTTCTAAAAGCTAAATTAGATCTAAGCTCTACTTTACAGAATCCTCTTTCAAACAATATGTCAAAAATGAGCTTCTCAAATAATTAAAATAAGTAATAAGTCTGAGGATACCTCATTAATTCTTTTCAATATTTAAATATATAAGGGGTAGTATTGTTTTATTTTTGGATATTTGGACTCAAAAATTATAAGATTTTCTTCATACAAAGTGTAAAGTAAATTAACCAGTACTGATACCCTTTCCCACTAATCAACCATGTATTTTGGTCTGATATATTGATTAAATCATTCTATAATATCATATTTCTAGCTAAATAAGGTGGAGATATTCAATAATATCCCTTTTTCATTGTCTCTTTTCTCATAATATAATAGACTTAATTTTGGAATGTGATTTCATCAATTTTGATATATTTCATAGATTTATGCTTAAAGTATTTTTTTTCTATGAAATGTAATGTAGCCATACCTAATATCATATTCATCCAGTAAGCTCATGATATGGTATATGGTCATTGATTTATTTTATTCATGAATTTCTTCATTTTATTTTGCAAGTGCACCTTAATAAAATGAATTCAGTACATTATTGGCTGAAATTAAACTGTTTTAGCCAACAAAATTATTTCATTTTTGGTGAATAAGAACAGATCAATATTCTGTTGAGTATTATGTGACATTTTTTCTCTTACTAAACCCTTGTTAGTTTTGCTGAAAAATATATTTATTTAAGGTTCATATTATTGGAAGATGCTAATTAAATGGTTTGGAAATGATATTTCAAATTGGTAACCTAAAAATAAATACAAGGATTATCAAATCAAAGAGAGAAAAAAAGGTTTCATTAAGGCCAATAATTCAAAAACTTAATCTTTGAATATGTAGCAATCAATCTTACTATTACAGACATGAAGGCTTTCAAATTTAATAATAATTAAATATTTTGTTGTGAAAGAGATAAATATTCCATCTTTTCAAAGTATATTTAGGAGGTATTTAAGCGGCTTTCAGTGAGTTTGGTACATTAAATAATTATTCTAAAAGATTAAGGATTACAGATCTTCATGAATTCTCAAAATTACAGCAATTTCCTATTTGGTGTTTCAAGATTTGAATAAGAAATGAAATTTATGAGAGCTATATCTTACTTTTTTAATTATGATAGTTTCTGATAAAAAGAAGTTTGTTTTTAATTTATTTTTAAAAGAATTAATCAGTACTAACCTTCTGGAAATTCTGATACTGAAAACAATGGTCAAAGATTTCAATTTTGGATCTTGAAGTTTAAATTTAGTTTTTCATTTAGCTCAAGCTTTAAAGATTATATTTCATTTAATTTATACTCTCTTTAGTTTCCAACTTTAGCTTTTCTTGGAATTATTTCTCAAAAAAATTGAGAAAAATTTAATTCCACATACCATTTTTCAAATTTAGCAAAATATGGTCCTAATCATGATCTCTTAGTGGGGTTTTTTTCTATTTAATAAGATTGATTGAGAATGTTTTTTAAAAACTTAAAGGTGTATTAAATTAGGTTAGGCTGCGAATTATCAAAAAATAAGGGTAAAAAATGAGATAAAAGAAAAAAAAGGAGATGAATAATCACAATGAAAAAAATTAAATAAAGTCAATTAAAAAAAGATATATGTGAGCAGGGGGGAAGAGTAATAAAAGGGGAAAGGCCTTATAAGATATATTCCATACCCATAGCCCTGATGAGCCCAAAATATCCTGATTCATGGTCCCATTTTTTTCATCAGTCACAGGTTTGTTATTGGTCATAGGGGGCGTTAAAAAAATGGGAGTCAGACTTAATTACAATAAATTTCAAAATTTATCAAATGAAATAAGGATGTCTTGAATTTTGTAATTCAAAAACTAATTAAAATATAATAATAATTAAAAAACTTAGAAATTATAATGATTCATTCAAATTTCAATGTAGCAAGCCTATTTTTTAGAATAAAAAAAATGGAAAAAAGTAGATCATTGATAATACTAAATTAAAATATAATCAGGAATATATGGTTAAAATTCATTTGAAGATGATAATTCAAATTGACTTATTTATTTTTTGAGAAAAAAAATTATCAAACTTGAATGAAAAAAAAACTCCCAGTTTTCTTTTCCTCAAAATTTAATTTAACAATTTTATTGTTTGATTAAAAAACTTAAAGAGTGAAATAAAAATAATAATAGATATTAAAATAAGAATCTTCAAGAATTAATTTGAGTTTTATTTTAAATATTTTAATTTCTTTTTTTTTTTCAAAAATAAAAAATGAAAATTCAAAGAAGGAACTAAAAAGTCATAGCAAAATTTGATATATTTACATTTTTAATTTCTTCAAGATATTCAATAAGAAGATTTAAGCTATTTGAAGAGTTAGATTATTTCTTATGATTAATATATATTCTTTTTGAATGTCTTTATTATTTAATGAAATAATTTTATATAATATACATATATTAGAATGTAATGTGAACGTTGGATCACAGAATGAAGCCTGAAAGTAAAAAATTTATATTGAGGTTTTTAAATTTTTTAGAGGGGGTAGAAATATTAATTAATCCCTCAAAAAGGAAATTTTTATTTTTTTTTTGAAATAATGGACACTTTAGGGTCACTTGTGCAATTAAAGGCTAGAATAAAGATCTTGAAATTTTTTATTATCAATTAAGTAGATGATACCTTCATTTAATGATTAAGTGATATTTAAAAAGGTTTAAATCTTAATTTATAAATGGTCAATGAATTTCTATAGAAAAATTCAAAAAATCATCATGTTAATATTTCAAGCTAGAAAATAATAATTAAACTAAAAGCACTATTTTTGAAGTAGAATTTTTGTGAGCCTGTGAGGTATTAATAACATACCCATAAGGCCACAAATAACTTTATACACAGTTAAATTTGTCTTCAATAAACTTTTTAATTGAATTTGAAATAAAAAAGAACAAAAAATAAGTATAACTTTTTTTTGGATAAACAAAGTTATAAAACACTTATTTCTTATGTTATTAGAAGATTTAAGAATCTCACAGTACTAATGTAACTTTCTCAACATTTTTTTGAAATTGTTAAATTTAAGCTTCAATAACCTTAAATTTAAAGTTGCATAAGGTTTATGCAAACTTACCAAAATTTTAGTTATAATTGAGTTGTGGTGTATATTTACTGAATTGGCTAAGGATTTGCCATACAGAATGTAAATCCTGCATGAGCTCAATTTAAAAGGGTTTAAGGCCATAGTATGGCTTTAGATAAATAAAAGGGCAAAATCCATGCAAAAAGGTGGGACAAAGGAAAAAGACCAAATAGAGCTGGGGTACCCAACGTTTTGGATCCGCAAGTATTCAATTAAGGTTGTCCACTGTGGGAACTCCTCTGCGTGTGGGATAAAATGAGGCAGTACCTGGAAGGGGAAATTACAAGAAAACAGTTTTGAATTTCTGTTTGGAACTTGTAACCCCTGCTCTGCTTGTGTGCTAGGATAATCTAGACTGCCCTTCCTAATATGCTAAGTTATCTTTACTGAGTTCACCAAATCAATTTTATTATTGATAGCGGCTTGATCAGAAAATATTAGACTCAACAATCTCTAATCAGACTTTGCTATACTCAAAACAATGGTTATTTAAAACCTTAACAAATAAATTCTTTTTAAAACTTTCAGTAGGCTGAGTGGATTCCACCAGATGATAGTACAGCAATATATAAAATAATATAATAACTAAAATAAATAAAAAAGAACATGAAACACTATCTTCTAATAAAAAACCACAGAATATTCTTTTCTTGATAATTCTTTAATAAATATAGAAACTAATAGCTAGGATAACAACAATCTTCAATTCTCTAAAATGATAAACTTGAAAAGGATAAAAATATATTTCAAGCCCTTTTAATGTGATGTATGAGATAATACTCTAATAATTGCTAATAATTTAGTATAATATGGGTAGTTTAATGTTATGTTTTGTGTTTTGATTTAATAATATATTATATGATCTCTTATGGTTCTTTTTTTTTGATAATAATACTAGCTAACTGCTTTAGGTTTAATATTAATCTTAACTAAACACTAAAGTATTTAATTTTATTTTGTTCCTTTATGATAATTGATTAGGGATTACCCAATAAATACAAGTCCACTTTTATTTTAAAAGTAGTAAAATTACTTTGGTTGTGCAGGTTTTGTTTTAAAACAAGCAAAATTACTCTCTTTGAGGAAGTTTACAACAAAAACTAGCCCAAAACTAATTATAATGGTTAGGTTTTATTCTAAAGCCTACAAAATTACTTTGGTTTGATGGTTTTATTTTAAAACTCTCTAAAAATTACTTTTAAGGATTTAAACACTAAACTCCAGAGACGCCTTGCTCACAAGCTTCAAGCTTTAAGATCCTAATTAAATGAGGCACTAGTCTACCTGCTAGTAAGGGATGAATTAAAGTCTTTTCACACTATTGGTTCTCTTGATCTATGTCAACAACAAACCTCAGTTACTAGGCTTAATTTATCAAAATTTCTAGTATACCTCCTAGAAGAGGGATCAGAAAAAATAAATTGAATTTACAATTTCTAGATGGGGAAAAGGAAAAAAGTGGGAGAGAGGGCCTCTATTTATATCCGTGGGGCCCTCCTAAGGAGTGCAAAAAAGAGGGGACTTAGACATTTTCAGCCTCTGGTGGCTGTGCAAAGCTGTGCAAACTTTAATTGTGGATTTTCAGGGCAACGTGTTGTGACATGACACGAGTCTGGATTTCTGACCAATCAGATTGCTTCACTTGACTTTTCCTAATGACGTGACGTGTTTCTGACCAATCAGATCCATTCATTCTTATCTCTCCCATTTACATGTGACATGTGGCTGTGTAATACAGTTAAACCTTAATTTCTGGCCCTGGAACCCTTATCTCCATGTATTGCTCAATTGATTACTAATCCGTCAGCTGATTTTCCTGTATTATAGTTTTCTGGCTTCCTGTATTACTCATTGACCTATATTACCTGTATTACCTGTATTCTTCCTGAAACTTCCTAAATCTTTTATATTCCTTCCAAAATTCAGTCCCACTCTTCATCTCTGCAGCTTCAATCAGAACTTTGGGGGTTACATTCACAGAAAAGTTGATGTAATATGGCCTTTCCAATTCAACAATAAATTATTTCAGTCTTCAAAAATTAATCATTTAATTATATAAAGGAACTCAATAATGCTTATCCCCTCTTTGGGTGGTTCATAACAGCAAAAACACATGAAATTTCCCAAAATTGATACTTCAAAAGTGTTTTGTTCCACACCTTGAATCTTCTATGTCCCCTATGATGCCTACAACTCTGCTCTTTATTAATTGGCATCCTCATTGTGACTCTGATTATATTAATCACCCAATTGCTTATATTTAAGCATATTCAAAATATATATATTAAAAGAATTATTTACAGAGAAAATTAAAAAAATGTTTTTGATTTGGGTACTGTCCATCACAATTATGTGTTGGATAGTGCAGTGGGGTGACACTGGAAGAGAAAACCTGTGGTCAATTTTCCTTAATGAATATATCATTTGTGTTATTCCATGTTTATTTTACTGTTATTTTCCCTCAAGGGTGATTTCATACTATTGATATCCTCTTTTATATAAATAATTACCATAAAAATAAAAAATGTATTCAGCTGAACTGTCATGGTATACCACACCACCTGTATTGGAGGATTTTTAACCTTGTTTAAGCTTTAAGATTAGACTTTGATCCAACATTAAAGTTTAAACTGGTTTTATCCCAAATTAGACAGGAATTTCAAGCTGCCAAAGGGTAAATCCCAATATGCAGGCTTGAATTTGAGGTTTTAAGAACTGTAAAAGCTTAATTAAGCTTAAAAAACTTAAATAAGCTTAAAACTTTAAGGTTAAAAGCATTAAAACCTTATCAAAAGCTAAGGTTTGGTGTGTATTACTATTTTACGTGGAAAAATAGCAATAACTTCAAAAATTCATTAGAAATCTAATTCTTAATGGATTTTCTTGAAAATTTCACACAGCTTACAATTTAATATTATCTACATATAAATTGAATTTTAGGTATCTTTTATAAAGAAATTTCCTGGGTAATTAGCCAGGAAATTTACTCTTTTAATTAAAACTCAAAGAAAATTATAATTTCTTTAAAAATTAATTAAAAATTGTGTTTAAGAGATTTCTGCTTGAAACTCTATTTTTAAGTTTTTCATGTGATTAAATTTCATATAAATAAGTTTATTTATATTAAAAACTTAAAATACTTAGTTTAAATGAGGATTAAAGCTACATGGAGTTAAGAATAACACTGATAACTTTGAATTGGAATTGAAAATAAGTTACCTTAAGTTAAGAGCTTTATTTTTAAGCATGGTTTTTCAGTTTTGACCTGAGCACGCCCTCTATATTCATTATGAATCATGAGAGCTGCTCTGAAGACATAAAAAGAGTCTTTTCATCACTGTTTTTGTCCATCATTAATTATCAATCCAATCATATTAGAAATTTAAACAGGTAAAGCTTTATTAAATATAAAATCTTATTATTAAAGTAATTCTTAAGTTATTTTATTCTTTATTAATTAAAATTAAAGAATTGAAATCATAGAACTTAGATTATTGTTGTAATCACCAATAATATACTTTATTATATAAAATTATCATCTTAAATATCTTTTAAAAATCCACAAATTCCTCTTAAAAACTCTTTAATCATAATTTTTATTATAAAAAGTTGTTTTATCTTCAAAAATATTGATTTTTGGCGTGTTTTTAACTTATAATTATTATTTAATATAATAACTGTTGTTGTTTGACTTGTTGTATTAAATAAATATTATAAGTAAGTTTTCTCTAAAGTTCTATATCTTTTTTTATCTAGTATTAGTTTTTTTATATAGAATTTTATTCTATAAGAATTATTTCTGCGCAGTGTGTGTTTTAGTTATTTTATAAATAATATTTATATTATTTATAGGTGGTTAATATTCATATTTTCCATGTGTAATTGTCTCATTAAGAGCTTTACACTTCTTATTGTTATAACTGTCAGTGACTATAACAATAATAGAATAATTATAATTTATTATAATTATTATATTTTATAATAATAATTAAATTTATTTTTTATATATATAATTATTTTTAATAATTATATTTAATTTTGTGGTTATAATATTTTATTATATTATATATTTCTATTGAGGACAGTCATAGTACTCTTGATATTGCTACTATTATCAAGAGTTTCATAGACAAACCTTACAATTTTGTTGAATAAATATAAAAAAAGAGAAAAACCTCTTTATACAGAGTATCAAAATAATCATCAGCTCAGCTCAAAAATGAAACAAGTGAGATATTAAAATCATTATATTTTTCTATTGAGTTGTATTTCTTGATACTTGGGTTTTGGATTAAGTTTAAGACCACATAAGAAAATTATATTTAAGCTTACAGAATTTTCAGATAGTAAATGATGGTAAATGATATAAATTTTCATTCTTTTAATTATTTCAAAAATGAGCTATTATCATTAAACCATAAGATCTTAATTGCTTAAATAATGAAAAAAATAATAATTATTATCATTTCTCTCTCTTTTTTTTTAAGAAAATCGGAGGGGTATTAAAGGTAGAAAAAGAATCAAAAAGGGAATCCATAAAGGTGAAAAAAATGAAGATCCAAAAAAATAGTTTTTAATCAAACAAATAAAAAAATCATCAAAAGCTAGAAGGGAATTGTTGATTTAATTATGAAAAAATCTTCATTTTTTTAATTTTTTTAATTTTTTTAATTTTTTTAATTTTTTTTATGTTTGGAAATAAAACCAAAAAGACAATTTATGGCAATTAAAACAAATCTTTATCATCTCAATCCAATGATTTATAATTTTTTTCAAATTCATTTAGCTTATCAAGTTTTGTTTTTCTTGTCCCAAGCAAAATGTCAAATTCTTCCACCTCCATCCACACCCAAATTCACTTTGGTGCATATTTTTTCAAAATAGTGATGAATGTTTCTTTTGAGCAAAAGCTAGATAACCAACCCATTCCAGCCTGAATTTGAGTGCAGAGCCAATTAAATTAATTAATAATCAGATATTCTCAAACTGAATTTCTAGTGAGATTATTTATTTTGGAGCTGTGGTGGGTTTTAGTTGGTCAGAAAATTAAATTAAATTAAATTAAATTAAATTAATGGCAGCGTTTATTTTTTGATTTGATGCGACATTTTTAATTTTAAATTTTTTTTTTTTTTTTTTTTTTTCACGAAAATTCGTCAAAATTTAAAAATATTCTTCATCATGTCACCTTCAAAGCAACAATCTTCTGGTCAACCATCGCAATCCAACCATCATCATCATCATCATCATCACAAGGAAAAAGAAAGAGAAAAAGACTCAAATCCTAGCCCAAATCCAAATCAAAAAGTCAAAGAAAAGGAAAAAGAAAAAGAAAAGGAGAAGGAAAAAGAACGAGAACGAGAACGAGAAAGGCATAGAGAAAAAGAGATGGAAAAGCCAAAAGAAAAGGAAAAGGATGACGGAGGAGATCAAACTAATCGAAGGCCATCGACGAATAAAAAGGATTTGAATATCGTCTTGGTCTCATCAAGTTCATCGTCGCTATCTTCAAATTCATCGTTGGTGTCTTCGACTTCGCTCAAGCAATCTAATCATCATCATCATCATCATCATCATCCTACGAATCATCAAACCAATCAATCTATCAATCATTCCAATCATATCACTAGCTCTTCTTCCAACTCAAATCATCATCATCATCATCAACATACAAATCATCAACTTCTTCATCCTATCCTTCATCAACAACAACATCATCATTTGAGTCCTTTAAATCATCATTCACTTCAGCTTCAATCAAATCCTATCAATCTAACCAATCTAGCCAATCCTTCCAACGCAACTTTCTCTTCAAATCTAACTCCTTCATCCTCAAATCGTCATCATCATAATCATCATCACTCTCATTCATCCAACTCAAATTTAAATCGTGAACAGCGTTCTTTTTCAAACAGGCGCTCTTCTACTAACACTAACTCAATTCGTCATCAACAAGCTCAAGCTCAAGCGCAAGCTAGAGCTCAAGCTCAAGCCCAGGCTCAAGCTCAAGTTCATGCTCAAATTCATGCCCAATTACAAGCTCATGCTCATCAATTATCTTATCATCAACAATATTTGGCCGATTTGGCCGCTTATATCACTCAAGTCTTCTTACCTTCTGTCTTACCCACTCCAGAAGAATATCAAGTTGGTGTTCTTGCTATTGAACTCTTCCTTTAATGATTCATCCCACTTGGCCTTTACTTATCTCTTTTCATTCAAATCTTGTAACTTCTCGGTTCTTGTCTAACTCACTATCTCACCTTATCTCATTCTTTTGCTTTTTTTCTTAGATCAAAGAACAAACTAGGCAATATCTCGAAACTCTAGCTGACAAAGTCTCAAAAGGGGCTCGATTGCTTCCTTTTGGCTCAATAGGTTCATCCAAATTATCTCTCTTCCCTATCATTCCTGGTACCTTTTCACATATACTCACATTGGTTTTTTTCCTCTTCCGTAATAGCTTCCGGTCTTGCCCTACGTAATTCTGACATGGACTTATGCTGTTTAATGGACGGTAATTCCAAATCGGAAAAAAATCCAGATAAGCAGTCTATCGATCAATTGCGCTCTAACTCCGACTCTAACCCTTCCAGTCAAAATCCCACTCAATCTTCCTCCGGCTCATCGGACCATTCATTCAAATCAAAACCTTCACCTGCTGAGATGGTCATGATCTTGGGAAAATTCATTCAAGAAGGTAATCTACTCATCAACCAACTTGCTTTTTCCTCTACTTTTCTTTTTATCTTTTTATCTTATCTTTTTTTTTAATTCAACATTTTGCTTCTGGCTACTTCCTTTCAGAAACCTCTTTTACCGTCAAGATGCTTCCAAAAGCTCGAATTCCAATCATCAAACTTTCATTACCCCCTTCTCTCGGTCAACCTTTCGGTTTGACTTGTGATATCGGGTTTGAAAACCGTTTAGCGCTCGAGAATACTAGATTATTGCTCACTTATGCTATGGTTGATCCTAGGATGCGCACAATTGTCTTATTTCGTAAGCTCTCTTCATCCAGCTTCATGTCGCTCGGTTCAAACCTTTCTTGAACTTTTGTCACAGTCAAAGTTTGGACCAAGCGAAGAAAGATTAATGACCCATACTTGGGCACCTTAAGCTCTTATGGTTATGTTTTAATGGTGATTTATTACCTTGCAAATGGTAGAAAAGCCCCTGTGCTACCGTGAGCATGAAATCTTGGGGCTTTCCCTTTTTAGCTCTTCAACTTATCAAACTTAACCCATCTCTCTTCGAATAGCAATCTTCAACAACTTCCCCCACCTAGAGTTACCCCTCCTGAGGAACTTGTCTATGAGGGACATGATATATATTTTTTTGATGATCTTGATGCTTTACCTCGATATTGGATCGGAATGAATCGTGAGAACGTCGGAGAATTACTTATTGAATTCTTTCGCTTCTTTTCGGCTACTTTTCGCTATACACATGATGTCATTAGTATTCGAACTCCTGGCGGATTGTTGAGTAAGGAGAGCAAAGGTTGGATGCATGATATTATTGAGGAAGGTAAGGAAGGTAAAGCTGGTTATTCCAAGGTTGACTTAAATCGACTATGCATCGAGGTTTGTTCTTCTACCGATTTCCCCTTTCATTTTAATGATCATGCAAACCTTTTCTTGTCTTGGCGTCTTGCAAAAAAAAAAAGTTGTAAAGTCATGGTCGCTTTTTTTGGTTTATTAACCATTTTCTATGGTCATCTAATAGGACCCATTTCAAATTAACTACAATGTTGCTCGAACGGTCACTCGTGATGGATTATTCACTGTGGGTCATCTAACACTATCTTCACTTTCTAATGGATGTTGGATTTTTCGCCTGAAGAAAAAATCCATGTCCTGCTTGTTAGATTCGAGGTGAATTCATGCGAGCTGTTCGGGTTTTATCAACTCGAACTGAGCGACTAGATGTCATGATCAGAGAGTTATGTGAAGAAAGGCAAGAAGGCGTCCTTATGGCTCCCCCGTCCAGTTCAGGCCGAAGAAAATCAGCCCCAAATCCCAAAGGCTCAATTAACATGAGTACGCCACAAATATTTCAATTGTTCATTTTTTTTTTCAAAGAAAAATCCTTCAAGATGGTCTCAATCCTTAGTTTATTAGCCTCAAATCTTAAACGCGATGATTTTTCCTTTGCTACACTCTCTTAGGCTTATCTAGTAGTGCATCTGATTCATTTCGCATGGTCAACGATCCAAATGAAGAAGATGAAGACGAGCTGGAAGAGCAACTTTTATTACAGCAACAACAAC
This sequence comes from Austropuccinia psidii, assembly GCA_023105745.1. Taxonomy (NCBI): domain Eukaryota; kingdom Fungi; phylum Basidiomycota; class Pucciniomycetes; order Pucciniales; family Sphaerophragmiaceae; genus Austropuccinia; species Austropuccinia psidii. The sequence goes on along the minus strand of JALGQZ010000007.1, from coordinate 28,897,810 downwards.
AACATGCCATCGCCCTCAATGCTGAGCAGTCAAGCTCTTATCCTCCTCTGACCGCTAGGTTAATGCAAGATCACATATACAGTCAAGCACACTCGATGGACGCTCGTCCTAGGTATCCACCTGAAAGCATTGCTTCAGAACCACCTCCTCTAGATCGTGATATGGATTGGCATCATGATTCTATCTCCAGCTACTTATCTCACGGAATTCAACAATTACAATTACAACAGCAGCAAATGCAATCCGCACAGCGGCAGCAGCTACCACAATCTCAACTTAATTCACAGCAACAATCCGAGCAGTCATCATCACAGCAAGAGCAACAAATGCAATCATTTCAATCTATTTGTCCTCAATCCTTATCTCACAATGTTTCCAATAGCTCTGATTCATCAAAACCTTCTGGTTCCGCCAGTCCGGCCACTTCAATAGGAGCTTTCTATTTTCATCGGTTCTTCCAAACCCCTGGATCGGATAGCTCCAAGTCGCAAGCTTCGCCATCTGTCGGAGCTTGCACTTCTTTAAGCACAGCTACTTCACCAAACATCACTTTTGAACCTGATAATCTTGAAAACAGCCAGCCACATAGTCCTACCTCACTATCTAATCAGGCTTTCAGCCCTGATTATCCATCCGATCGATTGGAAAACTCAGGCTCTGGTTTCAATCGTCGAGAAATTGCTCTTGAGCGTTCTTGTGCTCTTTCTTCATCTATTTCCCCTCTGACTAGATACTCTTCTCAAGAAATTACCTCATCTCGACCCTCCAGAAGTACTTCTCATCACTCTCTTAATTCACGTCGATGTAGTGAACTGCCCCAATCTTCAATCTCATTACTTACAACTCCCATTACAATTTCTCAGCTGCCTCATGGCCAAATTCCAGATTTCTCATCATTGCCTCTCCCGGGCCCTATCCGATTCGGCAATTTTGGGACAGCTGAAAAACTTTTGAAACAAAAGCTTGAAACTCAACAAAGAATCTTGGCTGGTTCCCTATCAGGAGCATACTATTCTCATCCAAATGGGTTTTCAACTTTTTCCACAATTCAGTCTGATTCATTCAATCAGCATCGCAATTTGCATTTTGGACAAGAGATGATATTACCACAGCATCCAAATAGTCGCTGGCGTGAGATATCCGGAGACTCCTCCGACTTGAGTGCTTACGAACATCGACATGATTCTGAAGATCCAAGAGATTTTCCATTGCTGTTAGCTGAGGAGCGAGTGAGGCAACGACAGCGGTCGTTGTCCAATGGCGCCTTGTCACACACTTCAATAGGCTTTGAGTCAGCAGTCAAATCAGTACCTTCTAACTCAACACTGAGAGCTGATCATCGAGCTGGATTCGATACACCAAAGGTTAAGGCAAGTCAATCACCGGCTACGATAAATCAGCTAAGCCAAGTCACACATAATCTAAGACCAACACCCACAATGCTTGGTGAATGTTCATTAGGAGATTTAAGCGACAAAACACGCTCGCGGGCCTCTTCTCCTATATCTACGGCTCAACTTCCACGTAAGATTGTATTCGGTGATGTCGAGGTCTCCACGGAGGCTGCAAAGGAAGTCAGAGTTAAGGCATTAGCGGCCGTCTTGAGGAACCGGCGAATTGGATCATTGAGTGTATCAACCTCACAAAGGCAACAGGCTGAAAGTAATGCCAGTGATCATCTTGCACGAATCAACGGAAATAGTGAAGGTATGGACGAGCCAATCCAATGTGAGAGAAAAGAAATCGATATAAGTGAGGGTGTGATGACTAAAGGGATTGAAAGTCGAGCCAATCTTAAGATTAAGGACGGATCAAAATCTGCTCTCAATGACTCAGCCAACAAGCTCGAAGAGGAGGACTCGACGATTGAAGGCTTGAACGATTTTGGTAATATGAAAGAAAGCGAAGAAACCAGCTTGGATGATGCAAGTGGTTTGATAGATTGTCAACATGATCAACAGAAAAGCCGGTTTCATGATGATACAATTGGATGTCAAAGCAAAAGTCAACATACCAATTTCGAAAGAAAAGAAAAGGAAGGCAGCAGTCAAGAAAATGAAAACAAGGCAGAAGAAGCAAGTTTTGATAAACCATAAGAGAAGGAACTAAAGAAACTTGTTTCATTATTTGAAACTTTCACGAGATCATTATCATCAGGAAGGGAAAGAAAACTTATTCAAGTCAAGAAAAAAGGTTAGTTGAAGTATATTGACAAGTCCAAGTGGAATAGAGTTTTTTTTTTTAGTTTGCCCACAAAAAAATCTAATCTATCTAGATCGAAAAAAATAAAATAAAACGAAAAAAAGCCTTCATACATACTATGTAAATTCTAAAAAAAATTCCAGTGTTTGCGAAAAAAAGTATTGGGTTTTGATATTTATTTATTATTTATATTTTTAATGGGTTTTCTTTTTCTTTTTGATGCGGTTCATGTTCATATGTTTGATTTTTCAATTATTTTTTGTACGGAATAAAATATATATAAACTTATAGAGATCGTTGAATTATTATTATTATTTTTTTTTTTTTTTTTTTTTAACGAAACTAATATAATCAATCAAAGAAAGCAAAATGAAATTCAAACAAATGCAATAAATTAAACAATAAACAATATATAATTTTTTTTCTCATTGCAACAGGCTTTTTGATCTAATTATCATCCAATTAATGAAGCAATTTATATAATAAGTATAATTATCAGCATTGGCTAAAAAGTACGAAAGGAGTATGTAGTTGCACTCATTTTTTCCGGTTACTCCGGTCTTGAATGTCTCACAAGCAAGTGCAGACTACGCTGGTGTTCAGTCTTTATCCATTATCAGTCTTGCCTGCAAGTGAATACAATCAAACGATCCCACCCTACGCCGCTACACCATTACAGCGGCCCTAGCAAGCCTCACTCTCGATCTTATATTACCAAAATCTTTTAATGGTTAAACTGATTATATTTTTCACATTCAATTTGATTATTATAATCGGCAAAACTAACAAGCGTGAGTCAATTTTAATCACTCAAACAATAATCAGCTAGGTACAGGCGGCTATGCAGTATAGGTAGGCTGACTAACTGACTAACTGACCAAAAGTGATCAGACTTTTTTTTTGTGACTGAACTGTGACTAAAGGTGTAACCGCTTAAAATGCTACATGAAAAAAAGGAATAAGAGAAATAGAAAGAAATAAGTGGGGCTCAAAACTTTGGTTTTTATTATGCTGATACCTGAGCCTGAGCGTAATATTTCCTGATATGCAGATTTAAAATTAATTTTTGATCGCTCATAAGCAGCCTCATGAGCAGTCTTTTGAGGGTGCTGGTGACTCTGGTTGTAAGGTGTGGATATGAAACTTTGATTAAAAATCAAGTACTTTTCCTGTCCTCAAAATTTGTATAAGGTAAAATTCAGTTAAAAATAGTATGAAATATTATTTTTAAGAGAAAACACGCCAATTTTATTGTTTATAACTTTATTAGTATAAAACAATAATATAAAAATTTATTGTTTTACCAACAATAAAGATTTATCCAAAAAATACTCTACAAGAGATATTTTAAGGCTACAAAAGAAATTTCTTCAAGAGCAATTTCAATTGGAATTAATTGAGCAAAGAACTGCAAGCAATTAATTAAAGAACAAAGTCTTTAAAAAGAATATTAAAGAGAAAACACGCCCAAAAGTGACCAGAGTGAATTTGGAAACAAAGTGACAAAGTTTACAGTGATGAAAGATGCTTTAATTCACTTTTGGGGTGGTTCAGGGGTAAAAATGATTATAAGAGTTACAAACAATGATTATAATGATTTTTTCACGTGGTTAAAAGGATTAAAATGATTTAAAAGTGGTGGTTGGAATCTTTGATTGATTGGTTTAACAGTTTTAAACTAATTAATAAAAGGAAAAGATTCTAACATGAAGAGAAAAGTGGGGCAAAGAAGACATTCTTTTATAGCCATCAATTCTCTTACTCCAAAAGTAAAATTTACTCTTGTCAGTCGTGAAAAACAGTCTGACAACAGAAAAGCCAATTATGGCATCATTGAACCCTGGTTTAGACCAAAAAGGGCTGGTTTAAGCCATTTTTAGCCATTTTTAGCCATTTTAGACCCTTAAATCAGCCATTACTATGGCAATACCAGGCCTAGAGCCTTCAAAACACGTCAGAATGTGTGTCAGAGGCGTAGAAACCAGTTAAAACTGTTTTTATTATGATTGTTTTATCTTAAGGGTAGTTTTACCTTCTTGGCAACAGCTAAAACTACCCCAGTTGGTATCAAAACCTCATCATCAATTGAGTCCACAGACCCTGTAACTCAATTCCAGGCCAAAAGTGATGAACTTTTGCGTGAATTTTGACATCCCACGCCTGTCAGCAAGGATTTTGGGGGTCTAGCTCCCCCTTAGAGCTGGAGTTCCTTTTCCCCCCCAAATTTAATCTTTCCAATTTATTTTTCCTTTAATTCCTCATCATGTATTATACTTATAATTTACACATGTAATTCAATTCAATTGTACAGTACAATACAGTAATAATTGACACCTCATATGTAAATCAAAGTTCACTTATGTAATACACGCGCACATTTTGACATTTCAATTGAATTCAATTGAAAATACTTTAATTCCTCATAACTTCTAAACTAAACACAACACCTCAATTTTAACACAAAAATTGATGGTTAACACCACATGTGGTGTGAATTGAATTAAGGTTTTGAGGATTTTCAACTTTTGTATTGAAAATACTAAAAACTTAATTTAAGCTTATTTAGAGTTGAGTTACAAAAATTTCACTCAGAGGTGACCCCACCTGATTTTTTATGAGGAATCCAATGGTGAAATAAAATTTATATGTTTATTTATTGGATAAAAAGTTATAATAAATTTTATTTAACTTTTTTCCAAATTTATTTATTTTTTCACAATTTTGTTAAAATTTCATTTTTACTTAAATTTTTCAAGTATAAATGTAATTTTATATTTACAAAATTTAAAGTAATTTTATTTTTAAATTATAATTAATTTTTTATTTTTAATATAATTTTATATTTATATTTTTTATTTTTATTTTAATAATATAAATAAATTTATTTTATTTATATTAATATGTTATTTTTTATATTTGTGGTCTTTTGGGTATATGAAATTACCTCTAAGGCTCACATTCCCTCCCCCTAAAAAAGAATATTACTTTGTAATATTGGAGTTTCTAGTGTGTCTGAATCTTCTGAGGAGTTTGGTAGCTTCTGGTATATCTTTTTCTTCTAACCATTCATCTTCACAAGTTGGGTCACTGTACCTAACAAGGTATTCCCTTACTTTCTTGGTTCTTAATTTCCTTTCTTTAAGAACTTTGGTAATTTTCTTAGCACCAGATGTCTCAATAGGAGGTATAACTTGGGGAATCTTATTCCTCAAGGGAAATTTCTCAGCATCACTAGATTTATATGGCTTTATCAAGCTCACTGGAAATGTAGGGTGCTTATTGCTAAGTTCTTCAGATAACTCTACTTCAACAGCATTTTCTCCATGGAGGGCCTTAATCACAAAAGGTCCTGCAAAGGAGTCTTTCAACTTTTTACATCCTTTGATGTTATTGAAGTTAGTGGTGGATACAAGAACTAGGTCCCCTACTTTGAAATCTGGAGTTGCATGAGATTTATCCCATTTGTCTTTAGCATATGCAAAAGAGTCCTCCATGCACCTTACTGCATGCTTTCTAGCTTTGTCTAGCATTCCTTTGAAGCTAGCAGCTGTGGGATGTATTTCAATTAAGTCTTTCCTCAAGGAGTCTTGGGGTAACTTGGGGTTCCATCCTTTTTCTAGAACAGCAGGAGTCTGATTGGTACTAGCATGGATTGATGTTTTATATGCTAATTCCAGTGCTGGTAACAGAGTACACCAATCATGGGTAAATCCATCACAATCTTTGAATTCAAGGCCATATGCACAAAATCTTCTCACCATGTCCTCTAAGGTTTGGATCATTCTTTCAGCCAGACCATCAGTTTGTGGGTGGTAGGCTGTAGAGAAAGACAGTTTTGTGCCAAATAATTGGTGAAGATTTGTCCATAGAGCTGAAGTGAATTTGGGATCTCTATCACTGATGATATTTGTAAATATCCCAGTCCATGACACTACTCTATTCCATATCAGAAGAGCTGTATCCATGGCTGTATCATCTTTGTGACATGGTAAAAAGATTGGAGTTTTACTGAATCTGTCCACAATTACTAGGCAAGCATTATAGCTCCTGTCACCTCCTGGTGGTAGGCCAGTTACCCAATCCATATGGACAATTTCCCAAGGTCTGTTTGGTTCTTGGATTTTCATCATATTTCCAAGTCTTTTGCCAGTGGATTTATTTGCCTTTTGGCATCTGTCACAGGTTTTGCAATATTCTGCAACATCTTTTTGCCACATTGGCCACCATATGCAGGTCTTTACTTTCTCTCTTGTTCTGTCCTCAGAAAGATGTCCTGAAAAGGGACTATCATGGCATTCTTTCAGTACAAGATTGATTAATGACCTGTCTACAACTGTCATGACACATGTGTGCTTGGTTCTGTGGTAAATTATACCATCCAGTAGGTGAAATCTCCCTTCATTATAAGATTTTCTCCATACTTCATCCAAGGCATGTATTAGAGAGTTGTCTTTACAGTCTTTGTTAAGTAATTGGCATAAGATGCTACAATTCTTATCTTGAGTGTAACTATTTCTGACTTCTTCAAAGAAGGTGGTGTTCAAGTCTGTAACACTTATTCCTTCTATTGGAATTTGTGGTGAAGCTTCTTCTGGAACATAAGCAGGATTATCAATGTTATTTGGTAATGGCCATCTGCTTAGTCCATCTGCATTCTTATGAATATTCCCATCCTTATGAACAATAGTCATATTGCCTCTGTATTCTTGTATGGCTATTTGCCATCTGAGCATGTGTCTGTTAGGTGTTTTCATGTTCAAAAGTGATTTCACAGCTGTACAATCTGTTATTACTTCAAAAACACATACCTCTAAGAAATAGTTCAATTTCTCTAAGGCCCAGACAAGGCATAGACATTCCATTTGACTTGCTCCATATCTGGCTTCAGTTGGTTTGATTTGCCTGGATATGAAACATATTGGTCCTTCTACAGGTTTGTCATTTATGATCTGAACTTGGTGAAGTGCAGCACCTAGTCCATCCCCTGATGCATCAATATACAGTTTGAAAGGCAATTTAAAGTCTGGCATCAGTAAGAGTGGAGCAGTGGTCAATGCTTCTCTTAGAGACTCAAAAGCTTTGACTCTGTCAACAGTCATCTCAAATACTGTGTCTTTGTCACACAACTTATAAAGTGGTCTTGCTATGGATGCAAAGTCTTTAATGTGCTGCCTGTAATATCCTGCAAAACCTAAGAATGACTGAATTTCCTTCTTATTCTGAGGCATGGGTTTTAACAATACTGCTGCAACTTTGTTTTTATCAATTCCAAGGGACAAACCAGATACAATATGTCCTAGTGCCTTAAGTTCTTTAAATCCAAAATGACATTTCTTCAAGGAGATTTTCATGTTTACTGATTGGATTTTTGTCAAAACTCTTGATAATCTGTACATGTGCTCCTCCCAAGTCTTTGAACAGATAATAATGTCATCAATGTAAATGATTAACCATTCCTCTGAGAGTTCTTCAGGGAAGATTTCATTCATCATTCTTTGGAAGTGTGAAGGTGCATTTTTGATACCAAAGGGCATCCTTAAGTATTCATACACTCCACAATGAACAATAATTCTCAAGTATTTTCTTGCTCTTGGTGTTACTACATTTTGATGGAATCCTTTAAGGGCATCCATAGTGGTTATATACACTGCTTGAGATATTTGAGTAAGGGCAATTTGGATTTTTGGTATTGGGTATCTGTCTGGAACAGTGTAAGTGTTCAGAGCTCTAAAGTCCCCAACCATTCTGGATTTTCCATTATGCCACGCCACTATGACTGGTGTAGTTATTTCTACTTCCTCATTGTGGCCTACTTTTCTTATTACACCAAGGTCTAGAAGTTCTTTGATATGAATTTCTAGAGCTTCTCTTGATTTTGGACTTGCTGGATAAGCAGGTCTTCTTAAGAGTGGTGGATAAGGTCTCTCAATGTTAAGAATGATGTCAACTTCATGACCAATAATTGCTCCCAGGGGTTCTTTGTCTGTAGCAAATGCTCCTCTGTGGTCATACAAAAGGGAAGAAAGTTCATTTTCTTGCTTATCAGTCAGATGAAGGCTTATTTCAGCCTCATTTAACTGTTCAGACTTGAATTTCTCTAACTCTAAGTTGACTGGTGATACTTTGTTTACTGTAATTTGTCTTTTAAAGGGTAAAAAGGCAAATTTCTGGCGCTTATTGTCTCCAATTGTAAAGTATCTGTCTTTGTTATTATGTAAATCTATCCCATACATGATTAAATAGTCATTTCCCAATATAAAATGGGTACTAGAGCAATTTTCCATAACAACAAATTCAACTGTGATCCTTAAATTCCCATTTATGTGTGGGAATATGACATTGGTCTCAAAGATTCCTAATGCTTTCATTGGGTTACTTGCACTGTTGAATTTTATACCATCAATTGGTAACAATTGGTCTTCAAAATTTGGTACACAAGTCTTAAGAAAAGATTTTCCAACACAAGAGCAGAAGGCTCCTGGGTCAAGCAAAAGTTTGGTGGGTTTGTTGTCAATCACCACTTCTGTTATACAGGAGTTACCAGCTGTATAACCTTTTCCTCTGTTTGGTTTTGTCTTCATAAGTTGTGCATCTTGAACTTTTGATAAATCAACTTGACCATTGCTCAATTGTGGTAAGTGGGAATAAGATTCCATGATGTCAAAAGTGGCATTGATATTTTCTATATCTTTTGAAGATTCAGAGAATATGGATGACTTATCATCTGAATTGTCTTCAATTATGTCTTCTTTTTCAACATCTGGTTCTTTTTCAATGTCAATTTCATTGATTTTCCCCCTTTTTGGACATGTATTGGCTAAATGGGTGGTGCTTTGGCAAATATGGCATTTTCTGACTGTATCTGCAGATTTATATTTAATATTGCTAGAATTTTCTTTGGGGTTTTTGTCCACAGAATCTTTCCAAGGTGTATTAAACCTTGTTTTAAGATTCACCCTACTAGAACCAATTTTGGTTCTGGTGGTTACTTCTTCTAGTATATTGATAATATCCTCTGCTGAAGATTGTTCAGTAGTCCTGCTTTTGACAGCATGCTCTAAGTCACCTCCACATTGTCTCAGAATTTTTCTATGGATCATAAATTCTGACATGTCAGGATATAATGCTGTTAATCTGTCCTTTTGTTGGCAAAACCATGGTAAAGCTTTGTCTTTATCAGCATTAAATTTGGCAGATTCAAAGGCTGTTTCAACTTTAAACCTCCAAGCATCATTTGCCCATTTGTTGATGATTTGGGTTTTCCACCAAGTCCAACTCTGGTGTCCATGTGCTTGTCTTATTTTGATGTACCATCTGTGAGCTGATCTGGTAAACAAGGTGTTAAACCTGGCTGTTACCAATCTGTCTGGTAATTCAAAATCCTCTTTGATCATGTCAATACCTCTAATGAATTCCATATGGTCATACTCTCCTTCACCACTGAAGTGAGGCCATTCTTTAAGTTTTGGAACTTCTTTCAAGAGTGCTTGGCCCATTGATGGTTCCAAGTTATGAAAAGAAGTGGATAATTCATTTTTTAATTGTGAATTATCAGGATCCAATACTTGTGGATTTGAAATTCTTGTGCCCTCATTTTGATTTAGAGGTGTAGACATTCTTGGTAAGGTGTTCAGTAATTGTTCAATGTCATTCATTTTACTGTTGCTACACCTTTGGGAATTTCTGTATTCATGTTGGAAGCTTTGTATTAAATTTATTACTTCAATTTTATACATGTCTTCTTTATGTGTAAGTTCTTGCCATAACTCTGTCTGTCTTGTATTATCAGCAGTGACTTGATTCAATTTCATTGATAATTTTGATACTTCTTCTTGTGAAGCATCAAAACACTTTTTCAAGGCAATGGTATATGTCTTTACTTCAGTAAATGAATTTGAAATGTCATCAAGGACTTTCTTGTTATCTGTCTTGATAATATTTATGGCTTGTTTAATTCTTGTTTCAATCATGTCATAAATATTGAATTTAGAATATTTATCTGTTAATTCTTTAATAATGGCAGATTGTTCATTTATTTTAATGTTAGAAGAATTGTCATTATTAGAATTTTTAATTGTTCTTAAAACTTTTTCAAAACACATAAGTGTTTCATTAATTTGGCACAGACTCAGGTTGTTTGTTTTAATGTTGTTACAAATGGATTCATTTTTATCAGAAAGATGTTTTTTCACGTCATTTATAGCATCATACAACTCTGGGATGGAATCAAATATATCAGAAATCATTTCTGGAACTTTAATCTGGCTTCCTCCTTCTTTTGTAATTCCATCATGGTTCTGGCCATCTGAAATACATTTTCCATGGCATCCTGTTGAATCTTTGGAATCCTGTAGCCCTGGCTGTAAGGTTTTGGAGCTTGTGCCTTCCCTTTGCCCTTGTTTGGAGGTTGTGGCTGCTTTTTCACGTTGGAATTGCTGCTGCTGGCCACTGGGGCTGTTTTTGGCACTGGTTTTGGTGGTGGAGGGTTGTTTTTCCTCCATTCCAGTGTCAAAAGCATCATGTTTTTCTTCTCCATCAATGGATGCCATCCATTGAGCAATTTGCAAGTGTTGGGATGGCCCAAGAATTTTCTTACAGTTAGGTATGAATTCATGCAGTTTCTCCACAGATCTGCAAGGATCTGGTACTCTTTGTACTGAAGTGCATTGTTGTAAGCCTTCTGGCTGGCTTTGTAAATGTCCACTGAGGCTTCTTGTGGCGGTGTCAGCTCTTTTTGAAGGTAAAATAGTGTCATCAGCTTCAGAATTGGACAATTTATTGTTGTGGAAGTCTTTTACTGACCCTTGTCCTTCTGTATCTGATTGGCTTCTGCCATAATCACGTCTATGACCTTTTTGGGAGCTGCTTGAGGGTTTATAGCTTGCTCCTGATCTGGTTGAAGGCATATTTATGATTAAAAAGGTTAAAAATAGTAATTTTACGTCAAAAAACTCACTATTTGTCAAATTTTTAGCTCTCTGAAGGGTATTACTTATATCCAAGTTAATTAATTCAGAGGTTATTGGCTCAGGTTGGTTATTTTGAGTCACAATAACAGTGCTATTATGGTCTGAAATCACAGTGCTTGCAGGAATAATACTGGTAACTGTTGAGGCTGTTTCAATGTTTTCTTGTCTTACCACGTTGTCAGACACTAAAATTAATGAAAAAGCCAATTAATTAAGTAAAAAAAAGGTTATTTCAAAAAAGAAATAAAAATATAAGCCTCACTTATAATATGAAAAAAATTATTTTTTTTTAAGGATTTTTTGGATTATAAGTATTTTTTATATGTTTTTAAATTTTTCAATATAAGAAAAAGGATTTAAAAAGAGTAAAAAAATATGTCACAGGTAAAATATCACGGCTGGGCCCCCAAATGTAAGGTGTGGATATGAAACTTTGATTAAAAATCAAGTACTTTTCCTGTCCTCAAAATTTGTATAAGGTAAAATTCAGTTAAAAATAGTATGAAATATTATTTTTAAGAGAAAACACGCCAATTTTATTGTTTATAACTTTATTAGTATAAAACAATAATATAAAAATTTATTGTTTTACCAACAATAAAGATTTATCCAAAAAATACTCTACAAGAGATATTTTAAGGCTACAAAAGAAATTTCTTCAAGAGCAATTTCAATTGGAATTAATTGAGCAAAGAACTGCAAGCAATTAATTAAAGAACAAAGTCTTTAAAAAGAATATTAAAGAGAAAACACGCCCAAAAGTGACCAGAGTGAATTTGGAAACAAAGTGACAAAGTTTACAGTGATGAAAGATGCTTTAATTCACTTTTGGGGTGTTTCAGGGGTAAAAATGATTATAAGAGTTACAAAAAATGATTATAATGATTTTTTCACGTGGTTAAAAGGATTAAAATGATTTAAAAGTGGTGGTTGGAATCTTTGATTGATTGGTTTAACAGTTTTAAACTAATTAATAAAAGGAAAAGATTCTAACATGAAGAGAAAAGTGGGGCAAAGAAGACATTCTTTTATAGCCATCAATTCTCTTACTCCAAAAGTAAAATTTACTCTTGTCAGTCGTGAAAAACAGTCTGACAACAGAAAAGCCAATTATGGCATCATTGAACCCTGGTTTAGACCAAAAAGGGCTGGTTTAAGCCATTTTTAGCCATTTTAGACCCTTAAATCAGCCATTACTATAGCAATACCAGGCCTAGAGCCTTCAAAGCACGTCAGAATGTGTGTCAGAGGCGTAGAAACCAGTTAAAACTGTTTTTATTATGATTGTTTTATCTTAAGGGTAGTTTTACCTTCTTGGCAACAGCTAAAACTACCCCAGTTGGTATCAAAACCTCATCATCAATTGAGTCCACAGACCCTGTAACTCAATTCCAGGCCAAAAGTGATGAACTTTTGCGTGAATTTTGACATCCCACGCCTGTCAGCAAGGATTTTGGGGGTCTAGCTCCCCCTTAGAGCTGGAGTTCCTTTTCCCCCCCAAATTTAATCTTTCCAATTTATTTTTCCTTTAATTCCTCATCATGTATTATACTTATAATTTACACATGTAATTCAATTCAATTGTACAGTACAATACAGTAATAATTGACACCTCATATGTAAATCAAAGTTCACTTATGTAATACACGCGCACATTTTGACATTTCAATTGAATTCAATTGAAAATACTTTAATTCCTCATAACTTCTAAACTAAACACAACACCTCAATTTTAACACAAAAATTGATGGTTAACACCACATGTGGTGTGAATTAAATTAAGGTTTTGAGGATTTTCAACTTTTGTATTGAAAATACTAAAAACTTAATTTAAGCTTATTTAGAGTTGAGTTACAAAAATTTCACTCAGAGGTGACCCCACCTGATTTTTTATGAGGAATCCAATGGTGAAATAAAATTTATATGTTTATTTATTGGATAAAAAGTTATAATAAATTTTATTTAACTTTTTTCCAAATTTATTTATTTTTTCACAATTTTGTTAAAATTTCATTTTTACTTAAATTTTTCAAGTATAAATGTAATTTTATATTTACAAAATTTAAAGTAATTTTATTTTTAAATTATAATTAATTTTTTATTTTTAATATAATTTTATATTTATATTTTTTATTTTTATTTTAATAATATAAATAAATTTATTTTATTTATATTAATATGTTATTTTTTATATTTGTGGTCTTTTGGGTATATGAAATTACCTCTAAGGCTCACGCTGGTTATGGGTCTCGAGCCCTTGGCACAGGATTATTTTTATTCTCGATTTGGTGTGATAGATTTGGATGACTTCTAATCATTTTTTCTTTATGAAGTAGAATTTACAATCCATTTGATCACCACCCACCAAGGTCTGGTAACAATTCAACATGGCTTTGGAATGACTGGACCAATCAATCCATATGCTCTCCAAGGCTCCAGTAACATCCCAAATAATGTGATTAATATCCTACAGAAACCATATAATCAACCTGCTCAATCGTATGTTCAAAATCCACTAGAAAACAATGATTTTGGATTTAGCCCTCAACCTTATGCACAGCTAGCTTCACCTATATTGTAGACATGGGCCCAGAACAACCACGCAATTTTTTGGAATTCATTACTTGCATCAGGCTTTCCAACAATAGGATTCACATGTATGAGGTCATCTGGTAAAGATGTGCATAATCAAGAAATAGGCCCAGGAATAATATCATATTATGAAGAGGCACATAATCAAAAAAACTCTAGGTTCAATCCTTAAAAGTAATTTGCAATCGAATTCCTCTTAATTCAATGTACAAAAAAAAGCATTCTAATTCTCATGGAAATTATGAAAACCCATATCATTCAGTAATTTAAATTTTGAATAAAATTTGAGATTATTTGGAAAGAAAAATAATATTATAATGGGTAATTAATAATCCCTTTTAATGAATGTTTTTAAACAATTAATATTTTGATTTAGTATTTTAACTCATTTGAAAAAAAAAAACTTAATGGGTATCAAAAAAAAAGAAGCCAATATATACATATATATATATATTGAATGAATTGAAAAAATAGCTCAAAAATTGAAATCAAAAGAAAAGGAAACTTAAAAAAAAAAGAAAGAATTCTAGAGAGATTCAGTAAAGATGAAAAATTCAGAAAAAAAAAAAGTAAAAGTGGTGATCTAAGTTTTTGATAGAATAGAGATGTCAGCCTATGACTCAAAACCAGAGCACAAGCATGACTGCCAGAATACCATAAACCAATGGTAGAGCAAAATACCACCAAACATGGAGCTGGTTCAAACAGGCTCAAAAGGTATCAAAAGAAAGAGGAAACCCACCACTTTCCAAATATACAAGTCCCATCATCATAGGACAAAGAATAACAAAGTTATTCCTGTTCAAAGTTGTTGCTGAGCATAAACCTTAATTTTCACCTCTAATCTGAAATCCAGAGGGAGAGGCTTAACCCAAGCAAAAGGGTATTCAAATTGAAGCTCTAAGCCAGGGCTATCCAATGGTACTAGCCAAATTGAACTAACACCAAAATTACAAAAGTTATGGCCAAAATAAGGTCAAATAAGGGTGGACAAAATATTCACCTCTCATCTAACTTCTAAAATTTTAGTGTGAGATACTTAAAGTGGGGTCTTTTTGGAAACAGCACAATCAGGGCTATCTGATGGTGCCATAAATTTCCCCATATCTTATCTATAATAAAAGTTATGGGGAAAACAAGTTCCATACATATTTTGAGATAATCATATATCTGGATAACTAAAATTGAACATGGCATAACTTTGCCATATTTGATGTTAACCATGTCAAATGAGGTACCATTGTGTATATATCATTCAGGGATACACAATGAACCAACTTTGAGCTCAATATCTTAAAAACTGACAAAGTTATAGCAGCTTTGAGGTCAAAGTCCCACATTTGGACCAATACAGCTTTACTGTGGGATAATATCCCACAAGTATGATTATGAGGTGTCAAATAGACAAATAAGCCTGTTTATACTTCAATACCTCATATTTCAGTCAAATACAGGGGTCCATACAGGTTCTTTACAGCTTCTGACACCTCAGAAGCTGTGAGCCTTGAGGTATATTTTACATACCCAAATAGGCCACAATTATCTTTAAAATACATTCTGAATTATGCATAACCCATAAGTCATGCATATATTCAAAATTAATCATTTTTGATTTCAGAAAAGATGTATAACCTTTTATTGAGTAAGTAAATCCATGGATTTAAAGCCAGATTTGGATTCTACACAAAATTTCACTTAGGTTAGCTTCATAGAGTGAATAAGCTCAAATCAACTCTTTGGGGTGGTAATTTGGAAAATACTTCAATACCACATAAAAGATCTGTTAAAATTTTTGTTTTTCTTAATTTCACACCAAAATAATGGGAATGTGAGAAATCCCATGTTACATATACACTAAGAATAGTGTTATGAATGTTTCTGGCACTTAATATTATGATATTCTTACATACACTTTTGGTACACCCATAGTGGATATCAGTCTTGAAGCCTGAATTTCTATTTTGACATAACAAATAATCAAGGGGGACAAAAGACATCAAAGAGAGCCAGGGTACTCAACTTCTGAGGCCTCAGAAGCGTGGACAGCTCCAAAACTTGTATCCATGGCTGATCTTGGCCCAATTAGTAAACTAAAACACTTTGGGAACTTGGTTACCATGTTACAACTACAGTAAATCTTAAGAAAATAGCAAATAACCTGCTATTTTGGCGTGCCAAGGAGGTAAAGAGCAACTTAGACTCCTGTAACCATGTCAATTCTTAATTATTTTCCATGGATAGACCCTAAAAGAGTAATTAAAACACTTTTTAGACTTGTATCCAGTGATTTACCTCATAGCACCCAGTTAAACACTGATATTTGCAATTCTATGTAGAAATGAGGTAAAATCTTCAAAAATTCATTAAAAAGACAATTCTTAATTAATATTTCTGAAACTTCAAGAACTAATTAAGAACTGTAGAATTTATATAAAAACCAAAAATAATTATACATTTATAAGTAAAATCAAAAGTTTTACTTACAGTCCATTTTTGATGATTCCACATGAAACACTGAATCTTTAAAAATTGACAGAAAATACATTTTGTGATGGACTTTCCAATAACATTGATAATTCTGAGAAAGAAATTATTATTTTAGAATAAAAGGAGATTTAAAGGTGTTACTCCTTTTATTCTTAACCATAAATGGGTTGGTAGTCACATAAAAGCTTCAATTAAGTAATTATGATAATCTTACATGACAACTGATGATGCAATCAATAATCCAAAAAGGTTTATTGTTTTATCACTCACTGGTTCTTCAGTTTGCTCCATGGAACACCTCTGTGAGCTTTTGTGGACTTAAAAGAGGCCTCCTCTTGCTGGTTTGTTCCAAATCATCACATTATTCAATTATACCTTTATTACCAACAAGTAAGTATTAGTTAAAACTTTTCTTAAGTGTTTTATTATTTCAAAATCAATCAGAAAGAAATTAAATCATATAAATAAACTTTATATTTCTGTAAAACTTTTATAAATTCATTTTGATCCATTAAATCCACAATTATCCTTCAAATTTCTCTGCTATCATCTTTAATGAGTTCTTTGAAGTATTAGTGAGTGATTTATCTTAATTATTAAAGTTTTTCTCTAGTAATTTTTTTCTTCAAGAATTATATTTATAATTATTGTTGCAAAAGATAATTATATATTAAAATAATTTTATTATTTTAATAAAGAAGCTTTATTATTAAATACTTGTAATTGATTCTAGTAGACAATTACTGCTTACTGTTATAATAACTAGTAGTGTATAACAAGTAAAATAAATAAATAAATAAATAATTATTTAATTGTGGTGATAATAATTTTTATTATTATATTTCATAAGAACAGTCATATTACTGTTAATAAATAGTAATATTATCAACAGTTTCATAGACACATCTTACAGAAGCACCAGAACACACCTGTAAACTCCATTGGTGAAAATTTTCACCCTGTATAGGGTAAAAATGACAACTTGTGGTTTTAACACCACATTTCCACCCAATACCAGTCTGTATTAAGTGTGGAGAACCAAAAACCAGCCCACAGTAGTGAAAGGTTTCACTCTGTGGCCGTGTGCAGAGGTAAACAACCTCCCACTACCCCATAACAAGATAAAAGGAGGCCTTTCCTCACCAGAAGGCCAATCCATCATCCTTTTTGTAGTATTCTTACATGGTATACTATCTTAAAGAAGTGGAACCCTCAGAGTTAAACAGGTATAATTATAATTGTAATTATTGTAGGGTTTATTATTATAAACAAACAGTTAAACACTACACACAGGGCTATCAATAGCATTCACCATCATTAAATTCTTTTAGTATGGCCCTTTTAACCATTTACTCACTCAATTAGAATCATTATTTTTGTGTCACACTAATAGTTAAAGCTTTTTATTATCATTTTAAAGCTATATAATAGAGTCACCCTGACATTTGGGGTGCCTGGCCTGGTTTGTTACCTATTTTAGACAAAGTTCTGGATTTTTTTCACTATTTTTAGCTTATTTTCATGTCTTTTAGAGTTATTATACTTGTTTTCTTTCTTATTTTCACTCTTTTTTAAGCCATAAGAAGCCCTGAAGGGGATTAATTTTGTGGTTTTTCTCTATTCTTATTTTTTAATGAAAAAAAAACATAAAAAAAACTGTATACATATTCTTTCTGAAAAATAATATTTTTCATCTTTTTGAAGATTTATAAATATATAATTTTCATTTATACAATACTCTATTTTTTTTAAAAAAAATAATAATATTTTTTTTTTCATAATAATATATACAAAGTACATTTTATTTGAATTTTTCTTAAAGAAAAACTTTCATAATTCATTTTTTCACCCAAATTGGTGTGAAAAATTCATTATTATCATTATTATTGATAATTTAAATAATAATACTTCATAATAAAATAAAATCATATTTTATTATTGATCTTTTTTTCATAATATATACAGAATATATATTGTTTGAATTTTTCCTAAAGAAAAACTCTTATAATTCATTTTTCCCCAAAATTGGTTATTGTCATTGTTATTGATAATTTCAATAATAATACTACAAAAAATATATAATTATTTTTTTACTTTCACTGATTTTTTCATAATAATATATACAAATTATATATTGTTAGAGTTTTTCTTAGAGAAATACCATTATAGTTCCTTCTTTTACACAAATTAGTGTAAAAAATCTGATTGTTATTATTGATAATTTAAATAATGATATCCATATAAAAAGAAATAAAAACCATATTTCTTTCTTTACCCTTATTTTAATAATATATAAAAAGTCCATATTATTTTGATTTTTCTCCAAGAAAAAACTTTAAAATCATTTTCTTTTTCACCCAAATTGGTGTGAAAAATTGATCATGGTAATTATTATTGATAATTTCAATAATAATACTTATTCAAAAAGAAATATAATCATATTTCTCTTACTTAATCCTTTAATATATACAAAATATATATTGTTTGAATTTCTCTTCAAGTGAAACCCTTACAATTGAGTTTTTACATCCAAACTGGTCTGGAAAGTTGATTTGATAATTATTGATAGTTTCAATAATCATTTGTCCAAACTGACTTATTAATTCCTAACAAAACAGAGATTTATTCAACTAGATAAAACTCTTGACTTACAAATAAGAAATGATACCACATCATTTCAGAGACTTTGGTGTTCCAAGGGATTATTACTTACAAAGAGAATAAACCATCAGCAGGAATAGAGGCCTGGAATGGAGAGAAGTTGAAGTTGTTACAAGTCATAAGACATTGCAAAATGGACCTACCTACACCTTCCAAAATGGTTTCCAACAGCAAACCTCCAGGAATGACTTGCACAGAACAGTTTATTCTAACCCATCAAATCTTCAAAGAACTTCTCCAGTGGAGAATGGAAGAAAGGGAATTAAACCTAGAGTTCCACTAGAAAGAACCTGTAGAAATTATCCAGAAGATTTCCCTCAAAGAGATATTCTTCAAAGAACTTATCATAGAAGAGAAATTGAACCAGAGATAACATACTCTGACTCTTTCAGGATGATAAGGAGTGGTAACACAACCAAACTGCCTAGTGGCTTCACACCACTCAGGCACCAGAAGATCAGTGCCCAAGAGTCACTATACTTTCCAATCCCAGGTAGAATTCAGGAGAGGAATAGGATCATAGGACAAGAACAAGACTTCTTTCAACCAGAGGCAAAAAGAGTCATATCCTATGATCCAGAACTTGTTGGACCTGCCAAAAGAAGTATAAAAAAACAACAAACAGTTTTAAATACTTATAATGAAGCTAGCAGCCCTAGAATAATGAATGATATCTCCACTCAGATTAAAGAAAATGCTGTGATACCTGAGAGTACCGTAAGTAGTAAGACTCTATGGTTACAATTTTCCCAGTTTGTAGAACAACCTCGCAAAGAGTTTGAAAGACTCCATGAAAATATTTCAAGGTTACAAGAGGTTAATACCTTAAAAACCAAAGCTATTCATACGATTCAAGAGGACTATACTAAATTGAGTAAAACCTCAGAAGAGACCAAAAGAAGACTAAATAAAGTCTTAGAGGAGCAAAATCACTGCAAAAGGGATAGGTAATACCTGGATCAAGATATTGAAAAATTGTTCAATGTCTTCCAAAACATAAAACCCCAAACACAAAGAAATGTTTTGGATAATACGTACCACCAGGAAGACATCAAAGCAGATGCCTTTCTGGAGAATAAGCCGAGATCCCCATCAAAATACCAAGATGGATATAAAATGACTTATTCAGAGAAGGAAGCACTGAAACAGCTCTCAGAGGCCTCAAGCTGGCCAAATTTCTCTGGTGTAGGAGAATATGATCACATGGAGCTCATTGATTATATTGATGGACTCTTCATTGAGGTACCAAATATACCAGATTACTGGATTACTGCCAGATTAAATACAGCTTTCAAAGGACATTCTAGTATTTGGTACACAGAAATGAAGGAAATCCATGGAAGAAGAAACTGGCCATGGTGGAGGAGCCAAATACTCCAAAAAGTACATAAATGACACATGGATATGGCAGAAAGCTCTTCCATTTGGAAATGATAGATACACAGTGGACAAAGACCCATATAATTGGTGTCTGAGACAGTCAAAAAGGCTAATAGCCATTGACCCTCACATAACAACAGAAATGAGAAATCACAAACTTTTGACCAAACTACCAGGAGACTTAGAGCATGCAGTAAAATGCAGATGCTCCAAAGAATCCACCATGTATGAAATATTAACTAATTTGCAAGAATTAAGGATTATAAAAACTATTGGTAGATAAAATACCCATAGTACTGGTGATAACAGGGAGAATACAAGCCTGGAAGCCAAAGAAGCTCATGATTCAGAATCTGAAATCACAACTGTGAATCACCCAATCACTATGCGTACAATTTTCCCAAAGACAGGGAAGAGATATTGGAAAGAGAGAAAGAAACAAGAAAAGATGAAGAAGGTCATGAATCTGACTCTGATAGTGTGGGGGATGGTGGTGGAAATAATTAATACAGTGAACCTAACCCCAATGGGAATATTTGGTGGAATTCAAGAACCACAGAACAAAGGAAATTGCTTCAGTCCACTTAAAAAGAAGGAAACCAATGACCAAACATCTGGATGGTTTGAAACACAAACCACCAGACAAGGAGGTTATGACCACAAATATTTGTTGGCTCAATTTCACATGTACCACACTAGTATCTAAAAGAAGACAGGAAAGTCTCATCAATTATGAGCCTTTTTTTTAGAGGGAGGGTATGTCAGCCTGTGACTCAAAACCAGAGCACAAACATGACTGGCAGAATACCATAAACCAATGGTAGAGCAAAATACCACCAAACATGGAGCTGAGCCAAAAAGGCTCAAAAGGTATCAAAAGAAAGAGGAAACTCACCCCTTTGTAAATATACAAGTACCATCATCATAGGAAAAATAATAACAAAGTTATTCCTGCTCAAAGTTGCTGCTGAGCATAAACCTTAATTTTCACCTATGATCTGAAATCCAGAGAAATAGACTTAACCCCAGCAAATTGGAATTTAAATTGAAGCTCTAAGCCAGGGCTATCCAATGGTACTAACCAAATTGAGATAACACCAAAATTACAGAAGTGATGGCCAAAATAAGGTCAAATAGGAGTGGAAAAAAATCTTTACCTCTCATCTAACTTCTACAGTTTTAGTGTGAGATACTTAAAGTGGGGTATTTTGGAAGAGAGCACAATCAGGGATATCTGATGGTACCATTAGTTTCCCCATATCCCATATAGAATAAAATCTATGGGGAAAACAAGTTCCATATAGATTTTGAGATAATCATATATCTGGATAACTGAAATTGAACATGGCATAACTTTGACATATATAATGTTAACCATGTCAAACTAGGTACAGTTGTGTAGATCCCATCTAGAGCTACACAATGAACCAACTTTGAGCTCAATATCTTAAAAACTGACAAAGTAATAGCAGCTTTAAGGTCAAAGTCCCACATTTGGACCAATTCAGCTTTACTGTGGGATAATATCCCATAAGTATGATTATGAGGTGTCAAATAGATGACTAAGCCTGTTTATACTTCAATACCTCATAGTTCAGTCAAATACAGGGGTCCATACAGCTTCTGATGCGTCAGAACCACCAGAACACACCTGTAAACTCCATTGGTGAAAATCTTCACCATGTATAGGGTAAAAATGACAACTTGTGGTTCTAAAACCACATTTCCACCCAATACCAGTCTGGATTGAGTGTGTAGAACCACAAACCAGCCCACAGTAGGGAAAATTTTCACTCTGTGGCCATGTGCAGAGGTAAACAACCTCCCACTACCCCAGAACAAGATAAAAGGAGGCCTTTCCTCACCAGAAGGTCAATCCATCATCCTGTTCTTAGTATTCTTATGTGGTATAGCTTCTTAAAGAAGTGAAACCTTTAGAAGTAAACAGGTATAATTATAATTGTAATTATTGTAGGGTTTATTATTGTAAACCAACAGGTGAACACTGCACCCAGGGTCATCAATAGCATTCAACACCATCAAATTCTTTTAGTATAGGACTTTTAACCATTTACTCACTCAATTTTAATCATTATTTTTGTGTCATACTCATAGTTAGAGCTTTTTATTATCATTGTACAGCTATATTGTAGAGTCACCCTGACAAGAGAAGTCTGATACTTATAAAAAGAAAAAATAAAAACATTGAAATAATTAAAAATTTAAAGAATTCAATTACTTTGTTCTAAAGTAATAATTATTTAATATCCAATAACAAAAAAAAAAAACAAAATCTTTCTAAGTCTTAAATAATAAAGATAAAAACTCAAATTAGAAAAAAAAATCAGGTAATTCAAGAAATTAATATTTTTTTTTCTGGAAAAGTAAATAACTTGAAATATTTAACAATAGTAAAATTGAATTTTAAATCATAAAATTTAAAATTCAAATCAACAAATAAGGGTGATAGTAAAAATGAGGGAATTTTATTATATTTTTAGCTATAAAAATAAAATTAATTAAAGATTTTTTTTTTTAAAATTTAAATTAAAATAATAAATCATATTCTTTTTCAAAAAAAAAACACATTAAATTAAAAAAAAAGAGGGGGAGGTTGAGTTAAGTTAGAAAGATAATTAAAAAAAAAAGAAGAATAATGTTTTTTTTTGTTTAAATTGAAATAATTTTTTAATTATTTCAAAAAAAAAGAAAAAAAAAACTTTGAATATTTTCAATTAAATATATATATATAAAGAAAAAATAAAATTAATAAATTTAGGTGGTTGGTAAAAATGCACATAAGGAAATTAGTATAAAAATGTAGGTTCTTGGTGTGTTTTTAACAAAATCTTACATGTCTTTTATTATAATAATAAAATAATTTTCATTTCTTAAATAAGTTTATTTTGATTTTTTCATTTTTTTATGAAAAAACACTCTTGACTGTTGTTTTGATACAATAAACAATTTTTTTATCCCACAGGAGGTTCTTTCAAACATTTTTTTTAACCTCACTTAAATCTCTTTTTCTTTAAGAAGAAAATTTGTAAATTTTAAATAAATTGAAAAAAAATAAATTTCTAAATACATATTTTTTTTTGGTTTTTTTTTATCAAGAACCCCCATTTTTTAAGGATGGATTTTTTTTCTTCCAAAAAAAAAAATTAAGGAAATTCCATTTTTCCATTTTCTTTTTAAATTTTTCATTCAGAAAAAAAGAATATTAATAAGATCAAGTGTGCTTGATAACTTGAAAAAAATTAAAAAAAAACAATCAAAAAGTATTAAAAGAACTTTTTTTGGAGTTTTTTTGTCTATGAAAAAAACAGCCTATTTACATTTTTTTACAATAAAATTATATAATTTTGGCCATATTTTGGTAGAAAAATTTAGTTTTAGTGAAAGAAGGTAAGGGATTATATGGTTTTACCAACATCCAGAATTTATAAGAAAATTTCAATTTTTTTAAAAAAAATATGAAAAACTGAAATAAAATAATTACTTTTTATTTTATGTTTTTTTTTTGAAAAAAAAAATTAACACAATAAAATAAGAAATAAAGTCAAAAAAAAGTTAAATTTATAAATAGAATTCATTTTTGTACAAAAACTCCTCCAAAACAGTCACTTCAAGAAAGCTTGACTGTCCATTTAGACTTTCTGCCAGAAAATATGCCAAGAGTACCACTTGGAATTTCAAAGTCAAAAATCCTGAACATAGCCATGATGCCACTGAAAATATCATGGCACATCCTGATTTCAGGAAATTCAATCAGCAAGAAACATCCCAAATTTCTCAAATGTCTTAATAACTTCTCATGCCAAGGCAAATCCAGGCCCTTTATGCAGCCAGAGGGAGTCTGACAGGCCTGTAATACTTCAAGACATTTACAAGAAATTCAAGAAAGACAAACTGCAAGGCAGAAGGCCCATTGATGCTCTTATTGAAACCCTCAAAGAAGAAAATTTTGTTTGGTCCTCTGCAAGGGATGCTGAGGGACACATTACCTCCTTGTTTTTCACTCACCCCCTTGCCATAAAACTTCTCCATGGCTTTCTTAATTTCATTCTTATGGATTGTACTTATAAAACCAATAAGTACAAAATTCCCCTTTTTCATATTGCTGGCTTCAGCTCAACCAATACAGCCTCTTCTGGGGTTTTTGCTTGATGAATAATGAAGCTGAATACTCATATACTTGGGAATTAAATCAATATATAGAAAAAGTCCTCAAAAACACCAATATTTCCCCCTCCAGTCATTTTTATTGACAGGGATTTGGTGTTCAAAAACTCTCTTAAGAAGCTCTTCCCAGACTGAAAAGTAATGTTATGCATTTGGCACATCAATAAAGATGTATCTGCCCATTGCATGAAGAAAATTAGTAATAACACTGATTTTAAAAATTTTATGTGCCTTTGGAATCAATTAATATAATTTTCACTTTAACTTTTCTTCTTATCATTGTTTTCATTAATGACATTGGGATACATTTCTCAGGTTATGTATCCATCCACTGAAAAGTCTTTCAAAGACAACTGGAAGAAGCTTCAAAAGAAAGTCAAAAATTCTGAAGTCTTGAAATATTTGGAAAATACCTGGCTTCCTTTAAAGGAGTATTATGTGCCAGCCTGGACCAACCACCATTGCCATCTGGGTGTGGGCTCCACCTCAAGAGTTGAAGGTGCCCATTACATGGTAAAAATTTGGCTCCAAAAGTCCACTGGTACTCTCATGGAGGTAGTTAGGGCTCTCCACATGGCTTTCAGAAACCAATTTGTTGAAATAATCAACAGAATATTCAAAGAAATGATTGTCCATTTCAAGAATTTTCCTCCATACATTTGTGATCTCAATGGCAAGGTGTCTCATTATTCCCTTCAGATGGCCTTTGAAAATTTGAAAACCAAATTTACTGCCAATGAAAAATGAACAAACAAATACAACAATTATCAAGGAATTCCTTGCAAGAATAAGACTCAACAGCAATCTTCCAAGAACCAAAGGCTTCAGTTATCAGACTTCCATCTTCAGTGGCATTTGAATTTGCCTGTGAGGATTTTTGAACTTCAAATTATGATTTTCTTCCTATTAACTAATTTTCTTTGTCATTTTCTTCTCAGACTGGTTATCAAGGTTATGATCAAAGTGTTAAGAAAGAGAGAAAGAAAGAAGCCAAAAGATTACTTGAAAATATTTGTGAAGACCTTTTTCAAAGACCAATGGCAGAAATCACCCCAATTCTTCAACATTTTCAAGATGTTTTGACTGGAAAAGCCTTATTTGATCAAATTCCAAAGAGTCAAGAGGATGATCAATATTATGAAGACCTACTTGAATGCAAGAATATCCATGGAAGACCTCAAGTAGCCAAGAATAACAATAAAAATGAAAATAAAAATAAAACCATCAAGATTTGAAATTATTTAAAGTCAATCAAAGAGACGTGGAAGACCCCCATCAAAAGTGACCAGCACAGCAACATCAATATCACAGTCATTTGCACCCTCTCAAATCATGGAAGTGGATTCATCTGAAGAGTCAGAAGATTATGAGGCCTCATTATCAAAACCAATAAGTTCATAAGATTCACTACCCTCAGAAACTGAATTAAATGAATATGGAAAATTAGGAGTTACCCTTAGAAGGTCCAGAAGATTGGCAATTGGTAGCTAAAACTCACAAAGAAAGTCCCAAAAGCCTGCCACAAGCTTGAAGATATATGATGCAATTGACTTGACCTGTGAGCATTGTCAAAGAAACTATCACACAAGTGATTAAATCTCCAAGCTCTTTGTGAGTTTCTGATTCTTTTTAATGTATATTTTCTGTTTATTTGAATATTTATTGATTTTTTGACCAAATTGTATCAGGTACCTGGCTCAGAAGACTTGCCCAAGTTTATATTGAAATAAATCCTCAAGGCCAGCAATTCTTAGGGTGATGGAAACTGTGGCTACAGAACAGTATCTCACTACATTCACAAGACTCAAGATAAATGGGTTGATTTCAGAGGTGACTTGGCTGAAGAAATTCAAAAAATAAAGACCTTTATGAAGCCATGAACACTCTGATTCCCTCAGTAACATATTATTGGGACAGAATCGAGTGGTATGAAGATGTTGGCCAGGATCCAAAGAGCAAGTGGATGTCCATTCCTGATATGGGGGATCCAATTGCAAATAAGTATCAAATACCAGATCTCTTTTGTTTAACAGCCCAATCTTTCTCTTTTTTCCCTTATTTCTGTCCTCCAAATGATAACCCACCCATTTTCATCTTCTTCTTGGATAGCTGTTCTCATTTTGTACCATTGGATATCATCATTTGTAAAGTTTATCCAGTCCCCCCCATTACTGTTAATTGCAAATTTCATGCCCAACAACAAGCCCTGGGGTGAGCTGATATATTTAAGAAACACAGGATGTTTGATTTGTCCAATCTTCCCCCCCAGAAAAAACCAACTATTTTGGAGGTTGATTCATATTGATTGATTTTTGTATATAAAATTTATGCCATTTATTCCCCTCCTCAGTCCCATTTGTTGCTTAAATCCTACCTCAGTCTCATCTTTTATCAAACATGTGGCACTTTTGTACTTAAAAATAGTCATATTACAAATATGAAAAAAACCTTTTTGTGCCTTTACTTGTCCCTTGAGAAAAATTCCCCAAAATTATGGGCTTTTAGTTTTTCATTTTCAAGATTGAACCATTCATTTTTTAAAAAATAATTATGAAAATTCATAAGTGGGAAAATATTCAATGATTTTTTTTAAAAAGGATGCCATTTTGTCAAATTGGCCAAATTTGAGAAATTTGGCAAAAAACAAATTCAAAAAAATTTGGGGATATTGACATCCCATGTCAGAAAAAATTACAACAATGGTCAAAACTGAGCCTGAGGAATTTTTTTAAAAAAATTGGTCACTTACCTGTTTCTACCATAAACGTACCTGTTTTGGCCATAAATTGGTAAAAACACACAAGGGCTTACGTGTGTTTACCAACACCAAAAATTTAATTTTAATCAATTAATAATGGATTATGATTTTGAATATTTATACATATTCAAAATAAGGCTCATTTGATGATGTTTGATATACTTTAGAGGATGATCTTTTAGTCATTTTCTAACTCATGTGATAGCCACTTTTAGCTAAAAATCTAACTTGATTATTAATTAAATTTGTAATTTCAAAAATCATAAAAATTTTTTTTCTTAATCATTTTTTTGATAAAAAAAGATTTATTTTTCATAAATAAATTTAGTAATTAAAAAAAATTTTGAAGTACTTTTTTTTTTAATTAAATTATTTTTGAAAATTATTTTTCAATTCAGAAAATAATACTTATTATCAAGAATAATCAAAATAAGATAGCATGCTATAATTCAGTGGGTATAACCACCTTATTAAATCTGTAAGCTCAATTATAACCTCATTACCATTAAAGAAACCTAGAAGCCCTTCAATATTACATTTTCTTTCTAATTTAATACAGAAATTAATTATAATTACTTATTAAATTTCTCCTTTTCAAATGGTAAGTTAATTTTAAAAATTTATGTTTCTTCTAAATAGGTAGATTGAATTAAAAATGAAGAATTGGTCTCTAAAACCAGGAGAAAAAATTGAATTAGAAAGAAAACTTATAAATTTAATGAAAAAAATATTTTTGAAGATTTTAGGTCAAAGATTTATCTTGAAGTCTTTAAAAGATGAAATAAAAAGGAGAACATTAACTGAAAAATGTCAGTATTAATTTAAATATGTAAAAATGAGGATTAAATATAATTTAACTAAGAATAACTCCTTATAATTAGGAATTGTTTCAAAATTAAGTTATCTTAGAGTAAAAAGTGAATTTTCAATGAAAGGTTTGTCAGTTGGTAACTGAGAATGCCTTCCATAGAATTTGTCATGAATAGAAGAGATTTTGGTAAAAATTAGAACAGCCTTTTTGTCAATGTTACCTCCATTAATAAATTTTCAACAAATTAAAAAAATAAATAATTTATAAATGCAAATATTAAGTATTGAAAATAATAATTTCTTACATATTTACTCTTCTTACTAAAACAATTCAGCTTTTGGAACAATTATCAGATTCAATATAGTATTTAATAAATCCACCGTAGCTTTATGAAAGTTGTTATTAAATTTTGTTAAATAAAAAAATGATGTGAAAAACTTTAACAAGATTCTTTTTACTTATAATTATCAATTTGAATTCAATTTTGGGCTCACATGATGTCAAAAAATAGATTATAAGTGAGTTTTCTACCAATATTCCATCTTTTAATCAAAATTAGTTCTTTTTCAGAATTTGAATATGAATTTAAATCAAATAGTATCTTATAGTAATATTAATAGTTCTAATTATAATTATATTAATATATGTCACATCTAACTGTCTCTGGTAGAGATTTCTTATTATCATTACTATGATTTCTAACAATATATAATGGTAGAATGATTATATTTTTCATTATTGAAGAATTGATAATATCAATTTCTTTTATAGTTCTTTACTAATATTGAAGCTATTTCTTATTACTAATAGCTATATTTTTGATTTGTGGTTACAATAAATAGATATATTGCATTATCATTTTCTGAAAGTAATATTAATTTATATTAATAAGAATGTTTCCACGATTTTCATAGACAAATCTTAAATTTTGAAATATTTATCTGGGGTATTTAAATATTACTTGATAATTATTTTCAACATTATTTCTTCATATATTTAGCTATTGTAATATTCTTCGTTCTAAAATATCAATTTAATCCTTCTTCAAGGGGAAACCATGTTTGAATTTGTATCAATTAGGTAATATTCCGAAATATTCATTAAAATTCATGCCCGTTTCTTTAGTTAGTGATAGATATAATAATTATGGGAGGTCATTTATAGCTTCCTTGAATCTTGAGACGTTTGGAGTTAAAATATAATTGAGAGGGGTTCTCAAACTAAAACTACTTTAAGCGTATGACTCTGATTCATCTGAAAATAAATTACTAGAATAATTGAACATATTAAGACTTTTCACATATCATATAATTCATTATATCATAACAATTTTGACTTTAACTACTGCATAAACAGTCTTATGATAAGAATTATCTAAGAACAGATTATGTGATTCCCTTCTTGTTGCCCAAGCTGAAATTTGTGATTGGGAATAAACTTTAAGTCCCCTCCTCAATTTTATTCAAATTAGAAAAAATATATTCACATTGATAACTAACTAGTAGAAATACTTGAGCTAATTTTATCAAAATTTCAGTGAGAAGGGTAATAAAAGTAATATTAAGGTAGATTTTGAATGAAATGGTTCCCTTTTTTTGGGAAAATAGTTTTCTTATCAATAATAATCAATTATGATGAATATATACTATATATAAAAGTACAAAATCTTCTTAAAAGTAAAATAATCTTGGAATACATAATTCTTTAATTGAAAAAAGTATTAAAAAGATAAAAATCAATTAGTCGTAAGTACATATATGGTCTATCACCTTCCATTGATAAACTTACCAAAGGAGGATGGTATTGATAAATCTGGCTTTTCCACTTGAAAAGGAAAGCCATATACTTGCAATGTCAGGCTGAGTCTATGATGAAGCTTATTAATGAAGATTTCCAAGCTTCAACTGTGACTGTGATATGGTTAAAAATGATAAAAAAGATTAATTAATGATTATAAATGCTTAATACAGAGTATTTAAGGGATTTACTATTGAATAATAGTGGTGGTGAGCGCTGTTGAAAGCCCTGGGTGCAGCTTTACCTGTTGGATTACAATAATAGAAATTATAATTATACCTAGTTATTTTCCAAGAGTATAGCTTTTTTTCACAGTTGTACTATGTAGGAATTCAAGAGAAGGATGAGGAAGCATTTTCTGGTGGAGAAAAGGCGCCTTTTTATCCTAAACTTGGGTGAAAAAGTCCTCCAGACCTTTCCACGTAGAGGAAATGAAGATTTTTCACTTGCAGATACTGGCTTGTGGCTTTTGGAGCTCCTATATTCTCTGTATTGAGCTCAGATGTGGCTTTGAAACCACATCTGGGCAGTTTTCACCAATACAGGGTGAAAATTTTCATCTGGGGACCACATAGCCCTCTTCTGACATGTATGACATGTAGAATGCTGTAAAGAACCTGTACAAGACCCCAGTAGTGACCAAAATATGAGGTATTGAAGTATAAACAAGCTCCTTTGTCTTTTTGACACCTCATAATCTAAGTTATGGGAGAATATGCCACAGTAAGGCTGTTTTGGTCTAACTGTGGGATTTTTGACCTTGAAACTGCCATAACTTTGTCAGTCTTTGAGATATCATTCTCAAAGCTGGTTCATTGTGTAGCAATGGATGTTTTCTACACACTGGTACCTCATTTGATATGGTTATCATTAAGTATGACAAAGGTATGCCATGTACAAGAGTTTTTGTTTATATGTATGATTTGCTAAAAATCTGTATGGAACTTGTTTGCCCCATAACTTTTCTTCTGGATGAGATATGGGGAAATGAATAAGATAATCAGATGTCCCTGATTGTGCTATTCCCAAAAGGACCTCACTTTAGGTATCTCACACTAAAGATGTAGCAATTAGATGAGAGGTGAATATTTTGTTCACCCTTATTTGACCTTATTTTGGCCATAACTTCTGTAATTCTGGTGCTAGCTCAATTTGGCTAGTACCATTTGATAGCCCTGACTTAGAGCTTTATTTTTAATACCCATTTTCTGGGGTTAAGCCTCTTCCTCTGTATTTCAGATGAGAGATGGAAATTGAGGTTTATGCTCAGCAACAGCTTTGAGAAAGAATAACTTTGTTATTCTTTGTCCTATGATGGTGGGACTTGTATATTTTGAAAGTGGCGGGTTTCCTCTTTCTTTTGATACCTTTTGAGCTGAGCTGGCTCAGCTCCATGTTCTGGTGATATCTTGGCTATACCATTGATTTATGGTATTTGGCTGTCATGCTTGTGCTCTGGTTTTGAGTCACTGGCTGACATGCAAGTCTTGCATTTTCCATACCAAGTAGAAAATTGAATTAATAAATAATTTTTTGCCTTTTTTTAAAGACCCCAGCCACACCATTAACGGAAAACTAAAATACTTGTTCAGAAGATATTTTTCTCAATAGCTACAGAAATATTTCGTCTGAAACATAATGATGAGTCTTTGAAAATGTGGCTAGCCTTATAAATTGATTAAATTATAAATATTGATTAATTTTTCTTAAGAAAAAGGTATCCTATATTCATAGTTGAAAACAACTTTATTTTACTTTGTTTCTTCTAATGTAAATTATTTTTTAATAATGGTGTGGGTAGGATAATTCCAATGTTTGGCTGATGTGATGGAGGCTCTGGTAAAGATTTTTAAAATTTGAAAATAAGTTTTTACATTTTTCAATAGTGAGCACTTCTATTTGGAAATTATTAATCCCTTGAACTAATTCTGAATGTAGTCTTGACTGTTGATAGTGTAAATCTTCCTTAATTACATTAAACTTCAACCCAATGGGGTTGAGAAAGGGTAAAGAATATAAGAGAAATAAAATTCTGATTCTATTGGAGGATTTGAGTACTTTTCAATTAATCAAATACTTCCCCCTTATGAATAGGGGCTGTATTGATGATGTCAATATAATCATCAGGATTATTCAATTGGAAGGAACAAAGGAAGATTTATCAATCCTTGTTGACTACACCCTTGGTAATATCAAAATCTTTAATGGGGATTTCATTTCAAAAGAAAAATATTGGAAGTTGTTTCAATGAGACTTATTCTATTCACTCAGGAAATCAAGCACAATACTTATGTAAGTCCTGTATAGAGAAAACTCAAAACAATCAAGATGATGAAATTTATTTTTTCAGAAAAAAAAACAAATCAAGGATAATAAAAAAATATTCCTTAGTAGATATAAAAGATTGGTTAATTAGGATTTGGTACTAACAGGTTTTCCTTTTTCCACGACAAAATGATATTTTTAACCTGCTTCCAAGTGATTTAAATATAACAGAGCAGCTTAATAGCTGAGTATCACAATTCCTTTAACGGAAATTATCTTCCAAGCGCTCCTTAATATTTTTCAAAGTCACTGTTGATCCCATACCAATGAGATCTAGCGGCTCCACCTCAAGTACATTTGTAATATTTACTTCTGATTTATTTCAGACTATTGTTTAATTTGGATTTTAATGCAGAATTTGATGCACTTAGGAAGAAGAAATCTGGGAGGCCTCAGGAGAATCCTCATAAGGAATCTCTGTATTCAAAAATTATCCCTTTCCTCAAGATATGTGAAGCCTTAAAAGGAAATCAGGTTTCTATTTCTTATGAGTGAATTAGTTACCAAAATGTTCTTTTTCTAATATTGAGCTTTCATTTGAAAGCATATTTTTTCAGATGGGTTCTTCATTTTACTTCCTTAACTGTGCAGCTATCTGGATCAATTTTTCTAAAACTTGAGTCTAAGAAGCACCTAATTGCATTGCTGTAGCTAATGGTACTTTATTAGAGGCTCTGATTTTAATAATTATTTCAGAAAAGATTTATTATGAGAGGAAAGAAGGTTAATTCAAACTTAAAAGTAAAAGTTTGGTCTTGTTTTTCAGAGAAAACGTTAAGAAATCTTGCTGGAAAGCCAAAAAACTTGATTTTATTTGGAATCTAAAGCCCGAATTTCTTCCTTTTTGACACCAAGATTTTGATTATTGGCAAAATTCACTTGAAAACCATATATATATATATAATAAATGAACAAATTGAAAATGGGTAATTAGTTTTTTGTATTGAGAATTTCACTATGAATAATTCTAAAATACATTTCTATTCATCTAATCTTCCTTAAAATACTATTGAGAAACTTATATTAATAAAATAAAATTAATCTTAAATCTTGGGAAAAAGTATTCATTTTGCTAGCACAACTAATAATAAATACATAATAAAGAGTTTATAATATGATTATTC
The DNA here is from genome assembly GCA_023105745.1 of Austropuccinia psidii. Lineage (NCBI taxonomy): Eukaryota > Fungi > Basidiomycota > Pucciniomycetes > Pucciniales > Sphaerophragmiaceae > Austropuccinia > Austropuccinia psidii. Next base: position 28,864,519 of record JALGQZ010000007.1, on the reverse strand, counting down.
TGTTCTATTGGGTCTAATAACAAGGAATCAGAGTTTCATCTATCCAAATTATGACAAAGATATTTTGGAATATTGAGTTCTGTAAAAGCCTGGTAGGGAAATATATTCTTAGATATTTTCAAAAACTTCTGATTGTATGTTGATAAAATGTGAAAAACGGTGTTTTAATCTTATGTCTAAATATTCAATACACTTTTTGTATGAAGCTATATAGCTAAATGTACCTTATGATAGTTATTTCATGATAGATATTCAATAAGATGGATTAAACTCTCTTATTTCCTGCCTTGAGTTTTACTTTATTAGTTTTTAATATATTATTATGAGATGGAAGAGAAACTAATAGAATTTTTGACTTGTTTTGGGAATTTATTTCATCTTCCAAGATAAATAAGTTTTTTAGTAGTTTAAATAAATATTACTTAGCTTAATAAATATCGATCAGTACATGATCTTGAGACTTAAGAAGTGAGTTGGTTGTGGTACTATATTTCTCTATTTTTTGTATATAATTAAGCTTGGGCTTCAAAATACAAAACATTTTCAAAAAATAATTGCAAGTAGTTTTACTTACTATCATCTTTTTTTAGAATAAGAATCAGCCTACAAACTAAGAAATGTTTTCTCGATGGTTTGAAAGATATTTTAAACATATCATGTGCAAATTTGATATTTCTATTTAATTTCAATGCTTGGTGAGTTTAATTCAGTAAAAAAATCTGAAAATATTGGTTTTAAAATTTGACCCTTTGAAAGGGCGAGATTTGTCTTTCCAAAAGAGAAAAATTAAAATGAATAATCATTGAAGTTTTTCAAACAATAACAGAAAATAAAAAATTTCCGCCGTTAAATATTGAATATTTGGAAAGCTCTTGCTTAACCCAGACATAAATGGAACAAGAAATTCAAAATAATCCTGCTTTTGCTCCATAGGTTTCCAGGTGAAGAAAGAAATATCATTAGTTGTGAAGATTAAAAAGGGGTTTTTATTGAAATATAAACAGCTCTATTGATCTCTGAACACATAGGATCCCCGTTGCCACAAATTTTCAGACAACATCATCCCTATGATATCTCAGAAACTCAGTCTCCAGCTCCTGAATTAGTACTAAATATCTCCATAAATCAAATTAAGCTAATAATAATAAATTCACAAAAAATACATTTATTTATATAATATTCATCTTTCAATTGATAAGGGAAGCTACTGCGGTTATGGTGTTTCTTATAAATTTCATATATAAATAGATCTCTTGATTCTACATAATTTTCCAAAAGGTTCACCAAAGTTTCAATTTGATAAGATTAAAGTATTAAATTCTTTTATCAATTGTTCCTTGGTCTTTTTTTCAGTTTATAATATTTTCCAAAATTTTAAATCGTTTTTTCTTTTAAATCAAATGTTTTTTTAGTTGAATTCATAATCTAAAAGAAGCAAAAAGATGAAAATAGAATTTAATTCTGATAGTTTTTATTTATTTTTTTAGATGGCCTATCGGAAAGTAATTTCTCAAATTATTCTTCAAAGACGAACTGTTTTAAAGAGGATTATCTATTTTTCACTTTGATCATATTCTGAAAAGAATGAAAAATATCAAAATAAAATATAAAATCTCTTATTCTTGTAGAATTGAAATCCTGATTATATAGAATTAGTATTTGATTGGTCTGTTTTTATGAAAATAAACAGTATACAACAGAATTTTGATAATCTCAATTAGTAATTATAGTTATGATGATGCCAATTTTATTCGTTATTGATTTAAAATAATCATTTTCTCACAAGCAATAATTATTTCCTGCATATACACAAATATATTATTTTTTAAAATCGCAAGGTAAAAGTATCAAATGTTAAATAATAATTTAATTAAATATATTTCACCTTTATATGATTGGGAAATTTGGTCAAAAAATTCTAAGAAATTAGTTTTTGAGTGATGAAATATCTTCTCAAAATCTGTTTTTCATTTTCATGATATTTACTCAAGTGTAAATTTCATTAATAGTATTGGAGGAACAGCTCATTGATGTTGGAGTTGATTTATTATGTAAATTGATAAATCCAATAGTATTACTGATAATTCATTAGTTGTGAATAGATCACAATTCTCAATGAAATTTAGTCTGAATTTAAATCTTAATAATATTTATATTATCAATAATCAATAAGAACTACTCAGATATATCCTCATGTGCTTGAGTTCTCAAGCACAATTTAACCGATGAGTACCAAAATACTTTACAATATATTGAGATTTAATGGCTATTTTCATTATTTCTGGAAAATTATTTTAGCTTCTCAGACCATAATTTTGATGATATAAGTAAGCTTTCTGATGTGATTTACTCTTACCATAATTTTATTAATGCTCTAGTTTCAGATGAAAGACTTTGAGATTGATATTAACCTTTGAATACAAATAATTAATTATCTTAATATAAATTAAATATCACTTTATTAGTGAATGAAATGAGAGAAAACGGGTATTATTTACTTCAAAGGAGTAATATGATTGAGGATTTTGAATGAAAAATAAGAATTTCTATTGAAAAATTATTTGAAAATCTTAAATAACAAACTTATAAATGATTATTTTTTCTAGAAAGATTAAGGTATAGTAATTTATTTTTTATTTGTGCTACCTTTGTCTTATATTAAATACATAAAAAGAAAGTATTAAAATATCTATAATAATATGATAGCAATTAATAGTAATCATTATATGGAAAATACCTCCAAAAGGCACAACACAATGTGAGCAAAATACAATATCAAGAATAATTCATAATCTGAGTTTTTTTTGAATTACTAGAGATTGAATAAAAGAATAGCAAAAATGATTTCAAATGGGAAGGATGTAGGGTGCTGCAAGTAGCAATTCTTGATAATATTCAAGAATTACATCTATAGAAAATCAAAATATATTTCTTATATAATGAGAAACTTGAGAAAAATATAATGAAGCTGTTGGTCTTTCTCTTTTGAGATGGCTGAGAAATATTCTGTGGCTAACAGGATTTTTTGAATCCTTTATGACATATAAGTAGGAAAAAAGGAGATATTTGGATAGAATAACTAAGTACTGTACTTACTTCAACTTTTGAATTTGACAATAATATTGTGATTTACGAAGCCTTATAGAGTACCAGAAATTAATTAAAGACTTTATTACAAGATAAATAGTTCCTTGTATGAAAAATGAATCAATATAGTCGGGAATAATCTAACATTGAATAAAACTAGGTGAATGTTTCCTTACAGCTCCACAATAAGATTATTTGAAGTTTGAAGCTGAAGGTCCCTTCTCTCAGAGACAAGAAATTCATTTTAAATGTTTTTTAGGAACATGAAACAACATATTTTTTGATATAAAAAGATAATTTCAATAAATATCAATTATATAAGCCAAGGAAGAAGAAAGAATACAATTTTTTGATTTAATTCAATATCTGAAACAAAATATTAATATGAAGGAATGATGTGATTATCTGTAAATTTTGGTATAAACCTTTGATCAAAAATTAAGTAATTCTCCTGTTGGGGAACTCCTTTTAGTGTGGGATTGGATAAGGACCTCCTTGAGGGGAAACAACTGGTAAAGATTTTTGAATTTCTCAAATAATCACGTAAGCAAACATGCTAATGTATATTATCTTCCACTCTGAATATAATAGGAAATCTTCCTACAGAGCTCACAAATCAAATTTCAAGACTGTGGATTTACAGCTAGAAAAAAATTTTCAGAAGTCTCCATCAGACCTAATCAATGATTAGAAAAATAATTCATAAGTAAAAAAGTTTGAAATATGATCTTTCAAATAAAAATATAAAGTGATAAAAGGGTAAGACTTTAATATTATGAAAATTTCATTTAATATGACAGTATGAATGTATAGTATGAGGATAAGTTCAATTTAATTTAATATATTTCTTATAATTATTATTTGCTTGTGAGGGTAATTGTTAATATAATATAAGAATAAGACATTTCATAATTTATTGGTAAGGTATTGTTTAATATAAAAGGGATATTTGTTAAATATCTGAGTGATAAAATGTAAAATAAGTATAATTTTACATATAATAATAAATATTTGTAAGGTTTTTCAATATGAAGCTAAAACATAAATGTTTTTACTTTATAATCTAAGGAGTATGGGGATAAACTCAATATTATGAGTATTTTTGATAGTATTATAATTCTAATAATAATAATAATTTGAACATAGGGTGGATTAATGATATAATGTGAACCTTCTGTTGGCTACTGTTCATGAAAAATTACGACTAATTAAGCTCATAAGTCTATAATAATCTAATATAAATAACTAGGTTTTCCTAATAGTCAGAGATTAATGGGTTATTTTCCTTCTTGGTATATAATTCCCATTCAATAATAATATTAGATTGACCTACTAGGTAGGGATAAATAGCTATTATACTTCTTGGTTTATGATTATTTTGTGAGCCTTGAGCTATAATTTAAATACCCAAACAGGCCACAATTCTCATTAAAATGAATTCTGAACTATGCATAACCCATAAGTCATGCATATATCCAAAATTCATCATTTTTCATTTCAAAAAAGATGAATACCTTTTTTTGTGAGTAGGTAAAGCCATGGATTTAAGGCCAGATTTGGATTCTACACAAAAATTCACCCAGGGTAGCTCAATAGAGTGAATAAGCTTAAATTAACTCTATGAGATGGTAATATGGAAAATACTTCAACACCACATCATCAACACTACAGAAAGGAATTGTGAAATTTGTTTTTTCCTAAATTTTATGCCAAAATCATGGGAATGTGAGAAATCCCATGTGACATATACACTAAGATTAGTTTTATGAACTTTTGTGGCACTTAAAAGAAGAGTATTCTTTAATGAAGGTTTGGTACACACATGCTGGATATCATTCCTTAATACTGAATTTCTATTTTTGATGTGAAAATAGCTAAGGGGGGAAAAAGATATCAAATAGAGCCAGGGTACCCAACTTCTGAGGCCTCTTAGGCGCTGTCAGCCTGTGACTCAAAACCAGAGCACAAGCATGACAGCCAAAATACCATAAACCAATGGTATAGCCAAGATACCACCAAAACATGGAGCTGAGCAAAATCAGCTAAAAAGTTATCAGAAGAAAGAGGAAACTCACCTCTTTCTGAAAACATAAGTCCCATCAGCATAGGACAAGAAATAACAAAGTTATTCCTGCTCAAAGTTATTGTTGAGCATAAACCTTAATTTTCACCTCTCATCTAAAATCTAGAAGGAGAGGCTGAACCCCATAAAATGGGTATTCAAAATGAAGCTCTAGGCCAGGGCTATCCAACGGTACCAGCTCAACTGAGCTAGCACCAATATTACTGGAGTTATGGTCAATTTCAGGCCAAATAAGGGTGAACAAAACATTCACCTCTCATCTAACTTCTGCAGTTTTAGTGTGAGATACTTAAAGTGGGGTCTTATTGGAAAGAGCTCAATCAGGGCTATCTGATGGTGTCAATCATTTCCCCATAGCTCAACTAGAACAAAAGTTATGGGGCAAATAAGCTCAATACAGCTTTCTGCCTATACCACGCAAATGTACAAAAATCTTGTATACAGGCTATACAGGCTGTTTGCAAACCACAAGCCAGTACTAGAGAGTGAAAAAATCTTCACTTCCTCTACGTGGAAAGGTCTAGCACCCTTTCCACCCCATTTCAGGATAAAAACAAGGCTTTTCACAGCCAGAATTGTTTCCTCATCCTGCTATTGAATATCCTACGTAGTAAACTGTCCAAAACAGTTTTACTCTTGGGTAATAATCAGGGTATAATTATAATCTTAATTATTGTAGTTCTTATTATAGTAATCCAACTGGTAAGACTGCATCCAGGGTTCTAAATAGTGCTCACCACCACTATTTTTCAATAGTAGAACCCTATTACCATTTATAAACTATTATATTACATTAAAACTCTTATTTTAAAATTAATTTCATGTGTCACAGTCATAGTTCTAGTTGTAAATAGTCTAATTACTGCTTCAACATAGACTCCAGCTGACAGGCGCAGATAGCTCTAAAGCTTGGATCCATGGCTGATCTTGGCCCAATTATAATACTGAAACCTTTTGGGAACCTAGTTACCAAGTTAAACTCTTATTAAATCATAAGAAAATTGCAAATAGTCTGCTATTTTGATGCGACAAGGAGGTAAGAAGCAACTTAGACTCCTGTATCCATGTCAATTGTTCAATATTTTCCATGGATAGACCTTAAAAGAGTAATTAAAGCCCTTTTTGGACTAGTATCCATTGATTTACCTCATAGCAACCAGCTATACTGTGCTACTTGCAATTCTATGTAGAAATGAGGTAGAAACCTCAAAAATGTATTGAAAATACAACTATTTATGAATATCTCTTAAGATTTCGGGGAAGATTTGGAATTGTATTATTCATAAGGAACAGAAAATAATTACAGTTTCATGAGTAAAATTCAAAGTTTTACTTACAGTCCATTTTTGATGATTCCATGTGAAACACTGAATCTTCAACAATTCACAGAAAATACAACCTGGGATAAAATCTCCAATAAAATTAATAAATTTGTGAGATGAATGTTTTTTTTGAAATAAAAGAATATTTACAGTTGTTAATCATTTCATTCTCAACCATAAATGGGTTGGTAGTCACATAAACACCTTAATTAAGTAATTATGATAATCTTACATGACAACAGATGATGAAATCAATAATCCACAAGGATAATTTCTTTCTAACTCACTGGGTTTTCTGTTTGCTCTATGGAACTCTCACAGCCATGGAGACAGGCAGGGAATTACCAATCATTACCAAGTGGAGATCTTTCATGTGAGCCTTGAGGTATATTTTACATACCCAAATAGGCCACAATTATCTTATAAATAAATTTTGAATTATGCATAGCTCATAAGTCATGCATATATCCAAAATTCATCATTTTTGATTTCAGAAAAGATGAATAACATTTTATTGAGTAGGTAAATCCATGGATTCAAAACCAGATTTAGATTCAACACAAAAATTCACCTAAGGTAGCTCCATAGAGTGAATAAGCTCAAATTAACTCTTTGAGGTGGTAAAAATGGAAAATACTTCAATACCACATCATCAATACCACATAAAAGATCTGTGAAAATTTTTGTTTTTCTTAATTTCACACCAAAATAATGGGAATGTGAGAAATCCCATGTTACATATACACTAAGAATAGTGTTATGCATGTTTTGAGCAATTGATATCATGGTATTCTTAAATGGACTCTTGGTACACCCATAGTGGATATCTCACTTTAAGCTTAAATTTCTATTTTGACGTGAAAAATAGGCAGGGGGGACAAAAAACATCAAAGAAAGCCAGGGTACCCAACTTCTGAGGTCTCAGAGGCGTGGATAGCTCCAAAGCTTGGATCCATGGCTGATCTTGGCCTAATTGGTAAACTAAAACCCTTTGGGAACTTGGTTACCATGTTACTGTCAGCCTGTGACTCAAAACCAGAGCACAAGCATGACAGCCAAAATACCATAAACCAATGGTATAGCCAAAATACCACCAAAACATGGAGCTGAGCCAAATTAGCTCAAAATGTATCAAAAGAAAGAGGAAACTCACCTCTTCCTGAAAATATAAGTCCCATCACCATAGGACAAGAAATAACAAAGTTATTCCTGCTCAAAGTTATTGCTGAGCATAAACCTTAATTTTCACCTCTCATCTAAAATCTAGAAGGAGAGGCTTAACCCCATCAAATGGGTATTCAAAATGAAGCTCTAAGCCAGGGCTATCCAATGGTACTAGCCAAACTGAGCTAGCACCAGTATTACTTGAGTTATGGTCAAATTCAGACCAAATAAGGGTGAACAAAACATTCACCTCTCATCTAACTTTTACAGTTTTAGTGTGAGATACTTAAAGTGGGGTCTTTTGGAAAGAGCACAATAAGGGCTATCTGATGGTGTCATCCATTTCCTCATATCTCAACTAGAACAGAAGTTATTGGCCAAACAAGCTTAATACAGCTTTTTGCCCAAAACACGCCAATGTATAAAAACACTTGTACATGGGATAACTTTGCCATATTTAATGATAACCATGTTAAGTTGGGTACCATTGTATAGCGCTCATACAGGGCTATTCAATGAACCAACTTTGAGCTTGATATGACAAAAACTGACAGAGTTATGGTAATTTTAAGGTAAAAATCCCACCTGCTGTCATATACAGCCTTACCATGGGATAATACCCTATAACCATGAATATGAGGTGTCAAATAGACGAAGAAGCATGTTTTCACTTCAATACCTCATATGTCAGTCAATACTGGGGTCCCATACAGTTTCTGTACAGCATTCTACGCGTCATACACGTCAGAATCAGGCTGTGAGGTCCCCAGATGAAAATTTTCACCCTGTATTGGTGAAAACTGCCCAGATGTGGTTTCAAAACCACATCTGAGCCCAATACAGGGTATACAGGCTGTTTGCAAACCACAAGCCTGTCATGAGGAGTGAAAAATCTTCACTTCCTCTATGTGAAAAGGTCTAATAACCTTTTCACCTCAATTTCAGGATAAAAGGAGGGCTTTTCACTGCCAAAACCCTTTCCTCATCCTGCTCTTGAATAACCTACGTAGTAAACTGTCAAAAACAGTTTTACTCTTGGTTAATAATCAGGTATACTCTTAATTTAAAGTATTGTAGTCTTTATTATTGTAATCCAACAGGTAAAGCTGCACCCAGGGCTTTCAACAGCGCTCACCACCACTATATTTCTATAGTAAAGCCCTTTAAATTCTTAAATTAAAGCTTTTATTACCAATTATATCCTCTTTAAAATTATTTTTACCGTGTTACAGTCATAGTTAAAGCTTGTAAATACTCTTATACACCTTTATCATAGACTCAGCCTGACATTTTGGGGGCCTGGCCGTGTTTTTTTTGACTTTTTGGACCTTACAAGTAAGTCTTTTCTCTTTTTTATGACTTATTAACCATTTTTTTTATCTTTTTTAGGCGTAATTTCTTTATTTAAATATATATATTATATATATTTATCCTTTTTTATACATACTCATATATTAAAGAGTATTATTCACGTGGCTAATACCCACTGAATTTAATTATTTTTGGCGTGTTTTGTATATAAAAACACATAAGCCATCAATAAAGTCCTGTATTCTTGACTGAATAAGGACACCTCTGACTGAAAAATCATCAGTTGAGGCGTGGTCAAGTGTATTGTTAATTCAATAACACTTGTATACAAACCACTTTTACAGAGTACACTTGCAAACCACAAGTGTATCTGTGGGATACTGGCACACAAACAGTGTGACAGGGCACCATAAGCTGTATTTTTGACGTGAAATTGTTAATTCAATTACACTGTCATTATACAAGGGCATATTGTAATAATATACAAGCCCAGAGGCCATTCTTAGACGTGCAAAACCAGCCATTTAAGAAGTCTTAACTGACATAAGCCCTCTTTTTTCCTGTTTTGATTCAGTGGAAGAAAACTATATCCCACTTGAGACCCAGTCACAGGCCAACACACCAGTGACACCCTCAGAACCAGAGGGCAGCAAGGGTAAAGGAAAAAGGCTTAGTGAAGGCCTCATTACAGCCAAGAAGTGGACACCAATAGCCACCCAGAGAAGTAGAAAACCATTAAACTCTGCATCCATACAAGGTAAACCAACCTTAACCACTTGTACAGGAAAGATTACAATTATTAACCCAGTTGTAACTTCCAAAGGCAAACTGCCCAAATCAGCAGATAACAAATTTGTACAAGGCACAGTAAAAGGTAAATACCCTAAGAACATAAAGCTTTTGACTGCTTGCAAACACTGATATGTCCCCTGCACACCTCAGAGACCTTGGCTTCCAAAGGAACCAGCCAGAGGATAGAGCAGGAATGTCTAGAACCAGAAGACCTGAAAGAAGACACATTGGACACAGTGGTGGATGGCAAAACAATGAGGGAGATAATATCAACCTTGCCATTCACACTCCAATTCAACAGAAACCTCAAACCAGAGGACTGGAAGGATATGGATCAAGTTCTTCAAATCCACCAACTCCTCAAAGATTTGTTTCAATGGAGCATGGACAACAAGAGGTTCAACCTAGCAACTCACTGGGCAGAACTGGGATCAAGTTGCCAGAAGATCTGTCGCAAAGAGATAGACTTCAAAGACCTTATGGTAATCACCAAGGGTTGGAATCCTACCAGGCAGCACAGACTCCTGGAGGCAAGGGCACAGAGGATAAGGGAGAACCAAGCCACTATCCAAGCCATAGAAGAACAGTTAACCCAGACAGGGCCTACTCAGATTCCTTCAGGTTCACAAGGAGCCAGCCAAATCAGCTCTCCAGTGGCTTCACACCATTCAGAAACAAGCAGATCAGTGGCCAAGAGTCACCATTCTTCACAATTCCAGGAAGTTTCCAGGAGAAGACAAGGCAACAAGGGCAAGAACAAAGCCTCCTTCAACCAGAGGAGGAAAGAGTCAGACCCCATGATCCAGAAGCTGTTAGATTTGGTAAAAGAAGTACACAAGAACCAGAAGTAGTTGTAAACCACTCTAGAATCAGTAGTCCTAGTAATAGAAACATTACCCCCACTCAGACTGAAAATAACATTATCACATCTGAGAGCAACATCAACAGTGACACACTGTGGTTGCAAATGTCCCAATATGCTGAGCAATCTGCAAAGCAGGCTGCAGAATTTGCAGCTGCCAAGAGAGGATGAGACAAGCTCAAGCCTCATTGGAGCAGATAGTTAAAAACCTTCAGGAAGGATATGCTCAACTGAGCAAAGCCTCTGAAGAAACCAACAAGAGACTGAATCAAGTCTCTGAAGAACAACACCATAGCAGCAGGGACAGGGAGTGTCTGAACCAAGACATCAACAAATTGTTTGATGCCTACCATAGCTTGAAGCCCCAACCACAAGGCCAAGCTATGGAGAATCCATATCAACCAAATGACATCAAACCAGATGCCATGTTGTTGAATAAGGCAAGATCTCCATCACAATACCAGGATGGAGATGGCATGTCTTATTCAGAGAAGGAAGCCTTGAAACAGCTTCCTGAGGCCTCAAACTGGCCCAAATTCTCTGGATCAGGAGAATATGATCATATGGAACTCATAGATTATATTGATGGACTCTTCATTGATGTACCAAGCATACCAGATTACTGGATTACTGCTAGACTGAACACTGCATTTAAAGGTCATGCAAGTATATGGTACACTGAAATGAAAGAAATCCATGGCAGAAGAAATTGGCCATGGTGGAAGAGTCAAATAATCCAAAAGTACAGTAATGGAACTTGGATATGGCAAAAGACCATGTCATTTGAAAATGACAAATACTCTGTGGACAAAGATCCATATGGGTGGTGTCTTAGACAGTCTAAAAGACTTAAAGCCATTGATCCTCAAATGAACATTCAAATGAGGAATCATAAACTTCTGACACAACTGCCAGGAGAACTAGAGCATGCAGTAAAGTGCAGATGCAACCAAAATTGCACTCTAGATGATATAGCCAATACCTTACAAGACATAAGGAAAAGGACTAATATAGGGAAATTCACCCCATATAGAAGCAATAGTTTCAAAGAGAAACAACCTTTCAGGGTAGAGTTTAAAGACAAACCAAGAGAAAGAGTGGCAGAAGTGGCAAAGAAGAAGAATTCTTGTCACAATTGTGGTTCAACAGATCACTATGCCAACAACTGCCCAAAAGCAAAGAAAAAAGTCTATGCTATAGAAAAAGTCCCTGAAGAAGAACCTCCAACAGAGGATTCTGAATCAGACTCTATGGGTGATGCCATCAGGGAACCATCTGATGAGGATCAAGACCCAAGAGAGGAATTTCTAGTGGAATACAAAGAGGAAACCCCACTAGAAATCCAGGATATACAGTTGGAAGCAGGCATGCCACAAGACACTGCCAACAAGAACTTGTGTAAACACACACAAGATGCACAAACATTCCTGGTTACACCAACCAAAGGAATGGCATACATACATGGAACAGCCACAAAAATGACTGTATGTATTGACAATGCTCAGCACCCATTGATCATTGACAGTGGAGCACACTGCTCCATAGTGGCCAGAAATTATCTGGATAACCACTTCCCAAACTGGGAAAAAGAACTCTTGCCCACCAGGGCAAAGAACTTTAAGAGTGCATCTGGAAAGATGACCTCTATTGGGACAATTATCAAAGAGATAATTATACCCCACAGAAAAGGTAATATCAGACTCAACCCAGAGTTTGTAGTGCTTGAAGATGCCCATATCCAAGGGTTTTTACTGGGAACAGATTACCAGAGGATGTATGGCATAGATATTTACAATAGTAAAAATAGGCATATTACCATTGGTACTAACAAGGAAAAGAAATTTTCTCTTGATATATACCAGATATCTTCTCAGGACCCACTGGAAGAACTTCTGAAAGAATTCAGAGAGGGACAGTTTAGCACTACCCTCACCAGTAAACAAAAGCTAAGTTTACTGAAGATGCTGAGGAAGAATAGACCAGCATTTGCCATTGGTGAAGAACCATTAGGCAAGATCAAAGGCCATGATATAGTACTATATCTGGATGTAGAAAGGCCTTATCCACCCATGTTAAGGAGACCTCCTTACCCAGCAAGTCTGGAGACCAGGAAAGAGATTGAGAAACATATCAATGAACTCCTGGACATGGATGTCATTAGGAAGATTGGACATAATGAAATAGTGGAAATCACCACTCCTGTCCTAATCACCTGGCATGATGGAAAGTCTAGACTGTGTGGAGACTTCAGAGCCCTGAACAACTACACAAAAGCAGACAGGTATCCTATACCAAGGATACCTCATGCCTTGGATAAATTGGCCAAAGCCAAATACATAACCAAGATGGATTGTATGAAGGGCTTCCACCAAAATGGAGTTAAACCAAACTCCATGAAATTACTCAGAATTATATGCCATATGGGCATATATGAGTACACCAGGATGCCATTTGGCATCAAGAATGCACCAGCCCACTTCCAAAGGATGATGGACACCATATTTCAAGAAGAAATAATGGAAGGCTGGATGGTAGTATACATTGATGATATCATTATATACTCAGAGACATGGGAAGACCATGTACAATACATAGACAGAGTGCTAAGTAAATGTACACCCATCAATCTGAAAATTTCACTCAAAAAGTGTAATTTTGGCCAACAAGAGCTACTAGCTCTAGGACACAAAGTCTCAGGCCTCAGTCTGGCAATTGACCAGAACAAAGTAGCAGCAGTACTGCAAAAGCCAGTACCAAAGAACATCAAAGAGATGCAATCTTTCCTTGGATTTGCTAGCTACTATAGAAACCACATCAAAAACTTTGCCCACATAACCAGTAGTTTATACAAGTTATGCTCAAAGGATGTAGTTTTTGAAATAACCAAGGAAAGGAGGGATGCATATGAGAGGATCAAATATGAACTCACTAATGCACCTGTACTCATCTTGCCTGACTTTGAACTACCATTCAAGTTATATATAGATGCAGCATGCAGCCAAGGCTTGGGAGCAGCCCTTCACCAAAGACAGATTGTGGATGGTGAACCAAGGGAAGGTGTAATATGTTACATCTCCAGGCAGCTGAAAGATTCAGAAGCCAGGTATGGGGCCACCCAGACAGAATGTTTATGTCTAGTCTGGGCTCTGGAAAAACTCCATTACTATTTGGAGGGTGCAGTCTTTGAAGTCTACACAGACTGCACAGCCTTGAAGTCTTTACTAAACATGAAGACTACTAATAGACACATGCTGAGATGGCAAATAGCCATCCAGGAGTATAGAGGGAACATGACCATCATATACAAGGAAGGTAAAAGCCATACCAATGCAGATGGCCTTAGCAGATGGCCACTGGACAATGTCAAAAGCAATCCAGCTTATGACCCTGAAGTTGCTGCAAAAATTCCTATCCATTTTATGGAAATAGATAGGAAGAAGAACTTCAGATTCTCTGAATGGGCACCAGGGAGTGGTACCCTTGACAGTGGAAACACTGATTCAGAAGGGACAGAAACCCCCATACTGGGGATAAGTTCCTCAGAACTGCATAATGAATTCTTCAATGCAGTACTGAAATCTTATGCTAAACACAAACAGTGTAGCATACTACTCCAACTCCTTCAACAAAAATACAGGAGCCCAGAACTGGAAACCCAGCTGGAGGAACCCTGGTTGAGGGCCTATAAGGACAATAAATTCTTCCTTATAGATGGCCTGATTTATCACAGAGACAAGCACACCAGTGCACTCACAGTGATAGACAGAGACCACATCTCTTTAATCCTGCAGGAATGCCATGACTGCCCCTACATGGGACACATGAGTGAGGACAGGACTAAGGAGAGGGTAGCAAGCACAGCTTGGTGGCCCAAGTGGGAGCAAGAGTTGAGTGAATACATCAACACTTGTGAAAGATGCCAAAAGGCAAATAGAAAACATGGGAAGAAATATGGGTTGCTTCAACATATAGAAGAACCCAAACACCTATGGGAAACCATCAACATGGACTGGGTCACAGGACTTGTCCCAGGAGGCAAAGAAAACTACAATGCCTGCTTAATCATAGTTGATAGGTTCAGCAAGAGCATGAGATGTCTACCATGCCATAAAGAGGACACAGCCATGGACACTGCTCTGTTATTTTGGAATAACATCATATCCACCTGTGGAGTCCCTAAGATCATAATTAGTGACAGGGACCCAAAATTTACATCTGAATTTTGGACCAATTTATATGACATGCTTGGCACCAAGCTTGCTTTTTCCACAGCTTACCATCCACAAACAGATGGCCTAGCTGAAAGGATGATCCAAACAATGGAGGACATCCTCAGGAGGTTCTGTGCCTATGGCATCGAATACAAGGACCATGAGGGATATACCCATGATTGGGTCACCCTCTTACCAGCAGTCCAACTGGCTTATAATACAAGCCAGCACTCTACCACAGGAAAAACACCTGCACTGGTAGAGAAAGGGTGGAATCCCCTGTTACCTGTGGATCACTTGAAGAAAAATCTTCTGACCATCCACCCCACAGCCAAAGACTTCCATGATATGTGGAAGAAAGCCTGTGATACTGCTGCCAAATGCATAGCAGAGGCCAAAGAGTACAACAAGCAGAGGTGGGACAAATCACATATGGAACCTGACTTCAGGGAAGGGGACCAGGTGTTAGTGTCTACACTGAACTTTAACAATCTCAAAGGACCCAAGAAAATGAGAGACTCATTTGTAGGGCCCTTCACTATCATTAAGTTGATAGGGAAGAATGCAGTAGAAGTCAAGCTCACTGAGGAGTTTTCTAAGAAACACCCAGTCTTTCCAGTGAGCCTGGTCAAACCATACTTCCAAACAGAGGAGGATAAATTCCCCTCCAGGAAGAAAAACATTACTCCACCAGAAATAGTGGAAGTAGAAGACTCTCCTGGACCTGTGAGTAAAATCATCAGGGCCAGAAAAATCAGACTTAATGGGAAGGATCAGAGACAATATCTAGTCAGATTCAAGAACCAGACAGCTGACAAAGACAAATGGTTTGCAGAGGATGCCATACCAGATGGGAACCTTCATCTAAGGAGATTCAGAGCCTCTAGGAGGACTGAACAGTCTCATCAATGATGAGCCTTTTTTAGAGGGAGGGTATGTCAGCCTGTGACTCAAAACCAGAGCACAAGCATGACAGCCAAAATACCATAAACCAATGGTATAGCCAAAATACCACCAAAACATGGAGCTGAGCCAAATTAGCTCAAAAGGTATCAAAAGAAAGAGGAAACTCACCTCTTCCTGAAAATATAAGTCCCATCACCATAGGACAAGAAATAACAAAGTTATTCCTGCTCAAAGTTATTGCTGAGCATAAACCTTAATTTTCACCTCTCATCTAAAATCTAGAAGGAGAGGCTTAACCCCATCAAATGGGTATTGAAAATGAAGCTCTAAGCCAGGGCTATCCAATGGTACTAGCCAAACTGAGCTAGCACCAGTATTACTTGAGTTATGGTCAAATTCAGACCAAATACGGGTGAACAAAACATTCACCTCTCATCTAACTTTTACAGTTTTAGTGTGAGATACTTAAAGTGGGGTCTTTTGGAAAGAGCACAATAAGGGCTATCTGATGGTGTCATCCATTTCCTCATATCTCAACTAGAACAGAAGTTATTGGCCAAACAAGCTTAATACAGCTTTTTGCCCAAAACACGCCAATGTATAAAAACACTTGTACATGGGATAACTTTGCCATATTTAATGATAACCATGTTAAGTTGGGTACCATTGTATAGCGCTCATACAGGGCTATTCAATGAACCAACTTTGAGCTTGATATGACAAAAACTGACAGAGGTATGGTAATTTTAAGGTAAAAATCCCACCTGCTGTCATATACAGCCTTACCA
This sequence comes from Austropuccinia psidii, assembly GCA_023105745.1. Taxonomy (NCBI): domain Eukaryota; kingdom Fungi; phylum Basidiomycota; class Pucciniomycetes; order Pucciniales; family Sphaerophragmiaceae; genus Austropuccinia; species Austropuccinia psidii. The sequence goes on along the minus strand of JALGQZ010000007.1, from coordinate 28,847,993 downwards.
TGGGATAATACCCTATAACCATGAATATGAGGTGTCAAATAGACAAAGAAGCATGTTTTTACTTCAATACCTCATATGTCAGTCAATACTGGGGTCCCATACAGTTTCTGTACAGCATTCTACGCGTCATACACGTCAGAATCAGGCTGTGAGGTCCCCAGATGAAAATTTTCACCCTGTATTGGTGAAAACTGCCCAGATGTGGTTTCAAAACCACATCTGAGCCCAATACAGGGTATACAGGCTGTTTGCAAACCACAAGCCTGTCATGAGGAGTGAAAAATCTTCACTTCCTCTACGTGAAAAGGTCTAATAACCTTTTCACCTCAATTTCAGGATAAAAGGAGGGCTTTTCACTGCCAAAACCCTTTCCTCATCCTGCTCTTGAATAACCTACGTAGTAAACTGTCAAAAACAGTTTTACTCTTGGTTAATAATCAGGTATACTCTTAATATAAAGTATTGTAGTCTTTATTATTGTAATCCAACAGGTAAAGCTGCACCCAGGGCTTTCAACAGTGCTCACCACCACTATATTTCTATAGTAAAGCCCTTTAAATTCTTAAATTAAAACTTTTATTACCAATTATATCCTCTTTAAAATTATTTTTACCGTGTCACAGTCATAGTTAAAGCTTGTAAATACTCTTATACACCTTTATCATAGACTCAGCCTGACAGTTACAACTACTGTAAATCTTAAGAAAATAGCAAATAACCTGCTATTTTGATGTGACAAGGAGGTAAAGAGCTACTTAGACTCCTGCAACCATGTCAATTCTTAATGATTTTCCATGGATAAACCCCAAAAGATTAATTAAAGCCCTTTTTGGACTTGTATCCATTGATTTACCTCATAGCAACCAGTGAAACACTGATATTTGCAATTCTACGTAGAAATGAGGTAAAAACTTCAAGAATTCATTCAAAATACAATTCTTAATTAATCTTTCTGAAACTTTCAGGACTAATGGAGAGCTGTAGTATCTATGGTAAAACCAAAAAGAATCATGGTTTTACTAGTAAAATTGAACATTTTACTCACAGTCCATTTTTGACTATTCTACGTGAAACACTGAATCTTCAAAAATTCACAGTAATTACAACCTGTGATGAAATTGCCAATAACATTGATAACTTTGAGAAATAAATGATCATTTTGGAATAAAAGAAAATGTACAGATGTTACTCCTTTTATTCTTAACCATATTGGGGTTGGTAGTCACGTAAAAGCATCATTTAAGTAATTATGATAATCTTACGTGACAACAGATGATTCCATCAATAATCCAAAACGTTTTTTGTTTTCTCACCCACTGGTTTTTCAGTTTGCTCCATGGAACGCCTCTGTGAGCTGTTGTTGACTTAAAAGAGGCCTTCTCTTGCTGTTTTTTTCAAAAATCATCTTATTATCATTTTAAATCATTATTACCAACAAGTAAGTATTAGTTATAGCTACTCTTAATTACTTCAAATCTTTCATAATCAATCAGAAAAGCTTGAAATCATAGAATCCAACTATATACTTTTGTAATACTGTTATAAATACATTTTGATCCTTAAAATCCACAATTCTACGTCAAATCTCTCTATCTTATCTTTCAATAAGTTCTTTGGAATATTAGTGAGTGATTTATTTTAATTCCTAAAGTTTTTCTCTAAAATTAGTTTTCTTCAAGAATTATCATTATAATTATTCTTGCAAAAGATAACTATATATTAAAATAATTTTATTATTTTGATAAACGAAGTTTTATTATTTAAATCTTCTTGTAATTGATTCTTGTAGACAATTACTTGCTCACTGTTAAATTCACTAGTAGTGTTTAACACGTGAAAGAAATAATTCTTTAATTATTTAATTGTGGTTATAATAACATTTTGTTATTTTATTTCATAAGAACAGTCATAGTACTGTTGATTAATAGTAATATTATCATCAGTTTCATAGACACATCTTACATTTGGGGGCCTGGCGGTGCTTTTTGAACCTTGCACCCTTAATCAAAATATTTTTAAGTTACAAAATATATTAATTTAATAATTTTTTCTTTCATTTTGAAGTTGAAATAATTCTTATTTTTGAAATGGTTTTGGAAATCTTTTTCATTGAGGAATTTGGTTTAATTTTATACTGTTTTTACATGTGGCTTTTTCATATCCAAAAACTTATAAAATTATTCTTTGAGTTACTATGAATTAATTTTCATTCAAAATCTTAAATTTTCATTTTTTTTCTTTAAAAAGATTATTTTTTTAATATTAAAAAATATAAAACTTATAAAAAATCTTTAAAAATATTTTAAAAAGTATAAAAAACAATTTTTTCTCTTTTATAATTTTTTTCTAGTGTCTTTGATCAAATACTGTGCAGCTGGAAACAGACTCAGTAAAAGATATATCACTAGTCCAGAATGTTCAGAAGCGAAATCTGAAGACAGTATTGAGGCGCAAATTGCTAAAAGAGGCACCTTATTTAACTCAGAAAAGACTAAATTACCAACAAAAGGTGTGTATTTTATCTTATATTTTCACCTTTTATCTTTAAATTGACGTGAAAATGGTGCATACCAGAAATGGAAGCAACTATTCAGTCCAACCAGATGGATGTGGACAAGGAAGAGGCAAGACAAAATCCAGAAGTGCCAAGTCTTCCACAAGAAAGACACATTTGGAGGATGCCAGAGTTGCCCCCATTCCCCAAGGTCTGTACCCACAGAGTTTGACATGAATTCTGAGCCTGAACTGATTCATGACAATATTTCCAGGGCTGAACCATTTGCAAGTGGCAGCTATAGAAATATATCAATGCCAGTACAAAAGTTGGTTCAGAGAAGCCAAAGAAGAGGAGTGGGAAATATGCCCAAGCCTTTGGCAGGGGGCCATGAACTCCTACTTACACATCAAGAGCTTTCTGGGTCAGGAGAAGACCATAGTGCTCTTAGGAGGATGGAGCCCCCTGTCTTGAAAAGACAAGGTCAAAAAGATAAAGAACTGGTGGAAGAACCAAAGTCTTTTACCCATAGACCAGAAGAAGGAACTGGAAATGACTCCAGCTTTGGAGACAGAGGCCCCAGTGGCGTCTACCAGCTCCAGAAGTGTCCAAAGACAAGCCCAAAGGACCTCAGAAGAAGCAGAGAGGTCCCAAGAGCCATCAAGGCAAGGGCAAAGGCAAAGCCAATTGGCACAGACCTTACCCACAGGGGTACAGGATCCCCAAATTGGAGCCTTCAGCCGTGGACAGTGTGTTCAACATGGCCAGAACTCTCATGGAATTCACAGCCAAGGAGCAGGAAAGGATGAACAGGACTTTTCCACGCAAATAGATCACGTACAAAGAGGTATTAATGTAGAAATTGGTAAACTTGATTCAAAGTTAACTAAAATAGCATTAGATATTAATGAATTGAAAAACCATGACAAGGAATATACTGAATGGTATGAATTAACAAATACAAAATTTGATTCAATTATCAATGCTTTTAGCAGAATTGAGAGTAAATGTCAGATTCAGAAAGATGAAATGGAAGATCTTTCCATTTTTAAAATGAATGATCAACTTAAAACTTTACAAGACCATGTCTTAAAGATAGTTGAAAATACCAATCAGTTTGCTACACATTTAGCAAAAAGTGACAGTGAGAGGCAGAAGTTAAAAAATGAAATCATTGCAAATGTAGAACAAATTCATAAGAATTATGAACCACATATGCCAAGGCATTCTACACCTTTGACTGAAGAAAAACTTTCTGTTAAAGGAAGCTTTACCCCACTTTTAGGAGAAAATGTTGTCTCTGTTAAAGATATTCCCAAATTAGAAGAATGGCCAACATTCTCTGGTGAAGGAGAATACAACCATATTGAGCTCATCAGGACTATTGATATGTTACAGGAATACTACAATATACCTGATGAAATCATAGTGGGGAAATTACACTCTCTGTTTACCAGAACTGCAAAGAAATGGTATTACGAAATGAGAATGGATCATGGAAAACATGATTGGTCTTGGTGGAAATCTGAAGTGATTACCAAATGGGCCAGCAATTCTTGGAGGTTTAACATGGAAAATGCTTTTGAAAGTGCCATTTTTAACTCAGAGAAAGATAAATCACTTACTTTGTTTCAAGAAAAAAGACAGATTATCTGCTTTACACCCAGATATGTCTGAAACTATGATTAATATAAAGATATTAAGAAAGTGTGGAGGAGAACTGGAAAATGCTATCAAAAGCAGATGTGTAGAGCCCTGTTCAACAGAGGACTACATTAATGCAATGGAAGATATCATTACCAGAACGAGAATTGGGAAAACTTGGACTAGAATCCCTATGGAATCCAAGATGGTCCCAAAGATTCCCAGAGAGGATAAAAGACCAGAAATACCTGTCTTGAAGTGTCATAAATGTGGAAGTACTTCACATTTAGCAAACACCTTCACCAAAAAGACTAAAATAAACCAAGCTCAAGTCATTGAAGAAATTCAGTGTACTGAAGAGAAAGAGGAGTCTGATCAAGATTCTGCAGTCTCTGAGGATACACCAGTGGAGGACTATCCCATTGAAAACATTACAGCTTTCTTTGAGGTCACAGAAGTCCATACCCACTTGCCACAGTACAGTGAGGATTGCTGTAGCCTGATAAATATCCAAGATGCCAGAATGTGTAAAATAAAACCTGCTAGAGGAAAAGGTTACACTGTTGGAGCATCCTGTATCACATCAGTTTTGATAAGTGATATTGAAGCCAAAGTAAATTTGGATACAGGGGCATTTTGCACTTGTGTGGGCAAAGATTATCTCCAAATTATAATTACTGAATGGAAAAATCATCTATTACCAATAGAAGGTGTGCAATTTAGTAGTGCCAGTAACAATATGTACCCTTTGGGTATATTAGACACTAATATTGTATTTCCACACCCAGCAGGAAGTGTGAGGATGAAAACTGAGATTGAGGTAATGGATAATTGCACATCTCAGCACATCATTCTTGGAAATGATTACTTAAATATTTATGGTATTGACATCAATAACCACAAAGACAGATATTTCACAATTGGGGATAACAAAAGACAAAAACTTGCTTTTTCCGATATGCCAAAACAAATATCTGTAGTATCCTCTGTCAAGAATACTTATAAAGATGAATTTGTGTCTAATGAGCTTGTTGAAGCACAAATTAATCCATCATTATCACCAAAAATGAGGAAGCAACTTATTAATGTGTTATACTCATACAATAATGCATTTGCCTCTGATAATGAACCATTAGGTGCTATAAGGGTACATAAAGTTTATATTACTCTTAATATTGACAGGCCATATCCTCCAGTACTTAGAAGACAAGCTTATCCAGACAGTCCCAAAGCTAGAGAAGCCTTGGAAAAACATATCCAAGAGTTAATCCAGCTTGGTGTACTAAGAAAAGTAGGCCATAATGAGGAAGTTGAAGTGACAACACCTGTTATTATTGCCTGGCATAATGACAAGTCAAGAATGGTTGGAGATTTCACAGCATTGAGTACCTACACAGTTCCAGATAGGTATCCAATCCCTATAATTCAAGAAACCTTGACTCAATTGTCTAAAGCCAAGTATATAACATCAATGGATGCATTGAAAGGCTTTCATCAGAATTTTTTGACGCCTAAAGCTAAGAGATTACTTAGAATTATCACTCACTGTGGTATTTATGAGTATTTTAGGATGACATTTGGAATTAAAAATGCTCCATCCCATTATCAGAGAATGATGAATACCATCTTTCCCACAGAATTGTCTAAAGGATGGCTTATCATTTATATTGATGATATTATCATATGTTCTGATTCATGGTCTTTGCACCTTGAAAGACTTGCAAGAGTACTTCACAAAGTGGCAGAAGTGAACATGATAATTTCACTTAAGAAATGCAATTTTGGTTTTGAAGAACTCAAAGCATTAGGACATATTGTTTCTGGTTTAAGCTTGGGTATTGACAAAAACAAAGTAGCAGCCATGTTACTTAAACCAATACCTCAGAATAAAAAAGAAATGATGTCTTTTCTTGGGTTTGCCAGCTATTATAGGCAACACTTGAAAGACTTTGCAATTCTAGCCAAGTCACTTTATAGAATCTGTAATCAACAGACTGTATTTGAGATGACACAGGAGAGAATTAAAGCTTATGAGAAGATAAAAAGAGCTCTTACAGAAGCACCTTTACTCCTCATGCCTGACTGGAATATTCCCTTTAAATTGTACATTGATACATGTGGAGATGGATTAGGGGCAGCCCGACATCAAGTCCAAATTATTGATGAAAAAGCTACAGAGGTACCAGTTTGTTACATCTCAAGACAAATCAAACCAACAGAAGCCAGATATAGTGCAAGCCAAATGGAGTGCTTATGTTTGGTATGGGCACTTGAGAAATTACACTATTATCTTGATGGCAGTGTTTTTGAAGTGATAACTGACTGTAATGCAGTAAAATCACCTCTTAACATGAAAACTCCCAACAGACATATGTTGAGATGGCAAATAGCCATTCAGGAATATAGAGGAAACGTGACTATAGTCCACAAAGCAGGAAACATTCACAAGAATGCTGATGGACTTAGCAGTTGGGCATTAGCCAACACTCCTGATAACCCAGCTTATGTACCCTTGGAAGCTGAACCACAGAGTCCAATTGAAGGGATTAACATAACTGATATTGGGACTGAATTCTTTGAAGAGGTCAGAGAATCTTATAAGCAAGACAAGAGTTGCCATATCTTGACTTCTTTATTAGATAAAGACTGCAAAGATACATCTTTGGTCAATGCACTGGATGAAGTTTGGAGAAATTCCTATTCTGAAGGGAGATTTCACTTGTTTTATGGAATTATTTACCACAGACCCAAACATTCTTGTGTAATGACATTATGCAGCAGATTGCTTATCAATACAATTATTCATGAATGCCATGATAGCATCTACTCTGGACACCTGTCAGAGGACAGAACACTTGAAAAAGTGAAGAACTGTGCATGGTGGCCATCTTGGAGAAAAGAAACCATTGAATATTTCCATACCTGTGACAGATGTCAAAAAGCAAACAGGAATACAGGCAAGAAATTTGGGCTTATGATTCATATTCAAGAACCAACATCCCCTTGGGAAGCTGTTCACATGGATTGGGTCACAGCACTTCCTTCAAGTGGTGACAAACGCTATAATGCTTGTTTAGTCATTGTAGACAGATATAGCAAGACTCCCATATTCTTACCATGTCATAAAGATGACACTGCTATGGATACAGCTCTTCTTCTATGGAGTAGAGTTATTTCTCATACAGGATTGTTTAAGAATATAATCAGTGACAGAGATCCCAAGTTCAAATCCGCACTTTGGACCAATCTTCATAGATTGTTTGGGACTAAGCTATCATTCTCTACAGCATATCACCCTCAGACAGATGGGCTAGCAGAGATGATGATTCAAACTTTAGAAGACATGATCAGGAGATTTTGTGCTTATGGGTTAGAATTCAAAGACTCAGATGGCTTTACCCATGACTGGTGCACTCTGATACCTGCATTAGAATTGGAATACAAGACATCAGTCCATTCTTCCACAGGACAAAGTCCTGCTATGTTAGAAAAAGGATGGAATCCAAGACTCCCAGCAGACACACTGAGGAAAGATTTGATTGACATTCATCCTACAGCTTCCAGCTTCAAGATAATGCTTGATAAAGTAAAACATCATGCAAAACAAAGTATGGATGATGCTTTTGATTATGCAAAACAGAAATGGGACAAGAGTCATAAAGTGCCAGACTTCAAAGTAGGGGACTTAGTTCTAGCTTCAACCTTGAATTTTAATAATATCAAAGGCCCAAAGAAACTTAAAGATTCTTATGTAGGACCATTTGTTATTGTTGCCTTACATGGAACCAATGCAGTTCAAGTGGAATTGAGTGGTGAATTGGAAAATAAACCCCCCACTTTTCCAGTCAGCTTGATAGAACCTTATCAACCAGGTGATAAAGAATTGTTTCCTCTAAGGTACCCAACTCCTTTGACTGTCCCACCAGTTGAACAGAATGAAGACAAAAAGATAAAGAAAGTCATTAAAGAAAGGAGACTTAGGGGTAAAAATCAGAGAGAATATCTTTTCAGATATAGAAATCCAGTACATGAAGATGAATGGCTGGCAGAATCAGACATACCTGATTCAGATAAACTCTTGAGAAGATTTAGACATGAAAGAAGGCCACAAGCCTGAATATGTCTATAAATGTGCTTTAAATTACTTGATCTGAGTGATGTAAAGAGGTTGGACAGTGGAAATTAACCCCCCTTTGGGGATTTTTATTATTTCTACCATTGATAAAATTGTTGTACAATTTTTTTTTTGGTGGGAGGGAATGTGAGCCTTGAGGTATATTTTACATACCCAAATAGGCCACAATTATCTTATGAATAAATTTTGAATTATGAACAACTCATAATTCATGCATATATCCAAAATTAATCATTTTTGATTTCAGAAAAGATGAATAACTTTTTATTGAGTAGGTAAATCCATGGATTTAAGGCCAGATTTGGATTCTAAACAAAAATTCACCTACGGTAGCTCCATAGAGTGAATAAGCTCAAATTAACTCTTTGAGGTGGTAAAATGGAAAATACTTCAATACCACATCATCAATACCACATAAAAGATCTGTGAAAATTTTTGTTTTTCTTAATTTCACGCCAAAATAATGGGAATGTGAGAAATCCCATGTTACATATACACTAATAATAGTGTTATGCATGTTTTGAGCACTTAATATCATGGTATTCTTACATGGAATTTTGGTACACCCATAGTGGATATCTCACTTGAAGCTTAAATTTCTATTTTGACGTGAAAAATAGGCAGGGGGGACAAAAGACATCAAAGAGAGCCAGGGTACCCAACTTCTGAGGTCTCAGAGGCGTGGATAGCTCCAAAGCTTGGATAAATGGCTGATCTTGGCCTAATTGGTAAACTAAAACCCTTTGGGAACTTGGTTACCATGTTACAACTACTGTAAATCATAAGAAAATAGCAAATAAGCTGCTATTTTGACTTGCCAAGGAGGTAAAGAGCAACTTAGAATCCTGTAACCATTTAAATTATTAATGATTTTCCATGCATAAAACCTAAAAGAGTAATTAAAACCCTTTTTGGACTTTTATCCATTGATTTACCTCATAGCAACCAGTGAAACACTGATATTTGCAATTCTACATAGAAATGAGGTAAAAACTTCAAAAATTTATTCAAATTACAATTATTAATTAATCTTTCTGAAACTTTCAGGACTAATGGAGAGCTGTAGTATCTATGGTAAAACCAAAAATAATTATGGTTTTACCAGTCAAATTAATCGTTTTACTCACAGTCCATTTTTGACTATTCTATGTAAAACACTGAATCTTCAAAAATTCACAGTAATTACAACCTGTGATGAAATTGCCAATAACATTGATAGCTTTGAGAAATCAATGATTATTTTGGAATAAAAGAAGATTTACAGATGTTACTCCTTTTATTCTTAACCATATTTGGGTTGGTAGTCACGTAAAAGCATCAATTAAGTAATTATGATAATCTTACATGACAACACATGATGCCATCAACAATCCAAAACGTTTATTGTTTTCTCACCCGCTGATTTTTCAGTTTGCTCCATGGCACGCCTCTGTGAGCTGTTTTTGACTTAAAAGAGGCCTCCTCTTGCTGTTTTTTCCAAAAATCATCTTATTATCATTTTAAATCATTATTACCAACAAGTAAGTATTAGTTATAGCTATTCTTAAGTATTTCAAATCTTTTAGAATCAATCAGAAAGACTTGAAATCATAGAATCCAACTATATACTTTTGTAATACTGCTATAAATACATTTTGATCCTTAAAGTCCACAAGTCTACGTCAAATCTCTCTATCTTATCTTTCAATAAGTTCTTTGGAATATTAGTGAGTGATTTATTTTAATTCTTAAAGTTTTTCTCTAAAATTAGTTTTTTTCAAGAATTATCATTATAATTATTCTTGCAAAAGATAATTATATATTAAAATAATTTCATTATTTTAATAAAAGAAGTTTTATTATTAAAATCTTCTTGTAATTGATTCTTGTAGACAATTACTTGCTCACTGTTAAATTCACTAGTAGTATTTAACACGTGAAAGTAAAAATTATTTAATTATTCAATTGTGGTTATAATAACATTTTGTTATTATATTTCATAAGAACAGGCATAGTACTGTTGATTAATAGTAATATTATTATCAGTTTCATAGACACATCTTACATTACAGCACCCAATCAACAAGGGGGTTTCCTGGAAGATCCACCAAATACAGTTTTAAACCTCAATACAGGTAAAAGCCAAATAAAGCATTCACCAAATACAGGTCTGTCCTCAATACAGATGAAAGAAACTGTATTGATTTGAATACCTGTATTGGATAAATCAATATAGGTTTACATCTCAAATACAAATTCCTCCAGAATACAGTCATGGGTTCTCAACACTCAAACTCCAGGCTGGCATTTTATCACATATACCAGCCCCCTTTAACCCACCTGGGGTTTTTCCACAAGCTAATTGAAATATTTGATTTATTATTAATATTATTTAGTTTCTCACTCAAAAGTGTCATTCTATTAATTATTAAGTTACTCTTAGCCTTCCCTCACCTGTTCAGTAGAGTCCTGGTGGTCATATTGTTATCAATTCTTTTCTCTTTTCTGAACAGGTTGAAACAGTGGTTCAGGATTATTTGTGGTTGGCTCTTTGTTATTTCTTTTGTTTTTATTTCATGTCTGTTAATGATCATTATTTTATCAGTAGTAATTTTAACTTTTATCTTATTGCTCTTATCTTTTGAGTACTTCCCTTGAGCCGTCCATAGGTAAGTCTGTTGAGTGAGTGCCAGGCCCTCTTCACTTAGAAGTGCCCCTATGAAATTATTTTAACTAACTCATAATTGCTTCTTTTCTTTCATTCATTTTATTAATTTCTCTCATTCTTAAATTATTATTTATATGATCTTATGATTTTTTATGATTTCATTGTCTCCCATCAGTTTTCATCTCACTCATTTTATTCAAATGAAAATTGATTCTCTTTCTCATTCTTAAATTCTGCTGACCATTTCAATTTCTTCTTAATTCTCGATCAATTTCTATTTTCATTTTCTATCTGAGTTCAGGTTCCTTTATCAGGCTTAATTGATTGGAATTTGGGGTTAATTGATTCATCATTTCAGGAGTTATCATTGAATTGGGGTTATCATTTATTAATTTGAAAATTCTCAAGACTTATTGCTTGATTGATTTGATTATTCAAGAAACTGACTTTATCTCAAGATTCTGATTTGATTTGATTCCTCAAGATAGCTGATTTATCCTCAAGATTTGATTTAATTTATTGATTTGAAGTTCATTACTCAAGAAATTTAATTGATTTTTGAAGATATTGACTGAATTCCTCAAGACATCATTGATTTCATTTTGAATTGATTTGACCAACTTGATTTGATTTATTTATTGATTGATTTGACTTACTGACTGAAGTTGATTATTCATAAGAATTTGATTTTGTCCTCTTCATTCTTCAAGATTTCTTCATATTGATTTCACTTCAAGACTTTTGATTGATTTCTAAAGTTCATCAAGATTCTCATTTGATTGATTTGGTCAAGCCTTGTTTTATTCTCAAGTATGATCAAATTTTATTTTCTTTCTTCAAGAATGCCAGTTTAGCATAGCCCTCCAGCCAAGAATACAAGATCTCAAAGACATCAAGCTGTTCTCACTCCTACAGCACACCATCAGTTTATCAACTGAGTGCAAATTTGGGCAGAGGACCACCAATGGAAGTAGAAGCACCCTCAAGAAGAGAAGGTGTGAAGTCAAGAAGATCAAGATCATTTTCTGGCTTGTTGTGTGGCTATCAAAGCATTTATCAAGGGCCTAGATGAAGATGAAGAAGGGGAGGAGTCTGTGGAAGAGGAGGAGTTTGAAGAAACTGAAGTAGCAGCTTCCTTGGAAGGTGCCTCTGAGGCTTCTGAAGCTCCAAATCTAGCCCCTTCTAATCCACCTCTTGTCTCTCAAGGTGAACCAAATTTTCTTAAAGTGATGGAGCAGACGACTCAATTAATGAGGCGACTAACTCAAGAAGTTCTCCCAAGGGACACTTCAAGAGCCCCAGAATTCATGTGAGCCTGTGAGGTATGTATAACATACCCATAAGGCCACAAATGATTTTATAAACAGTTAATTTTGTCTTAAACAGACTTTTTAGTTGAAATTAAAATAAAAAATAACAAAAAAGAAGTATAACTTTTTTTGGATAAACAAAGTTATAAATATTATGTCATTTTTGGATTCTACACCAAAAATGACCTAGGGTACATCCATAAGGTGTTATACCCAAAAACACTTATTTCTTGTGTTATTAGAAGATTTCAGAATCTCACAGTACTAATGTAACTTTTTTTTTTTTTTAAAAATTGTTAAATTTAAGCTTAAATAATCTTAAATTTAAAGTTGCATAAGGTTAATTCAAAATTACCAAAATTTTAGTTAAAATTGAGGTGTGGTGTATATTTACTGAATTGGCTAAGCATTTGCCATACAGAATGTAAATCCTGCGTGAGCTCAATTTAAAAGGGTTTAAAGCCATGGTATGGCTTTAAATAAATAAAAGGGCAAAATCCACACAAAAAGGTGGGACAAAGGAAAAAGACCAAATAGAGCTGGGGCACCCAACCTTTTAGATCTGCAATTATTCAATTAAGGTTTTCCACCTGCATTGGAGGATTTTCAACCTTATTTAAACTTTAAGATTAGACTTTGATCCAACCTTAAGGTTTAAACTGGTTTTATCCCAATTTAGAAAGGAATTTCAAGCTGCCAAAGGGTAAATCCCAATATGCAGGCTTGAAATCAAGGTTTTAAGAACTGTCAAAGCTTAATAAAGCTTAAAAACCTTAAATAAGCTTAAAACCTTAAGGTTACAAGCATTAAAACCTTATCAAAAGTTAAGGTTTGGTGTGTATTGCTATTTTACATGGAAAAATAGCAATAACCTCAAAAATTTATTAAAAATCCAATTCTTAATGGATTTGCTTGAAAATTTCACACATCTTAGAATTCAATATTATCTACATATAAATCAAATTTTGAGTATCTTTTATAAATAAATTTCCTGGGTAGTTAGCCTGGAAATTTACTCTTTTAATTAAGCTCAAAGAAAATTATGATTTCTTTAAAAATTAATTAAAAATTGAGTTTAAGAGATTTCTGCTCAAACTCTATTTTTAAGTTTTTCATGTGATTAACTTTAATATAAATAAGTTTATTCATATTGAAAAATTAAAGTAATTAGTTTAAATGAGGATTAAAGTTACATGGAGTTGTGAATAACACTGGTAACTTTAAATAGGAATTGAAAACAAGTTGCCTTCAGTTAAGAACTTTGTTTTTAAGTATGGTTTTTCAGTTTTGACCTGAGCACGCCCTCTATATTTACTATGAATCATGAGAGCTGCTCTGAAGACATACAAAGAGTCTTTTCATCACTGTTTTTTTCCAGCAATAATTATCAATCCAATCACATTAGAAATTTAAACAGCTAAAGTTTTATTATTTATAAAATCTTATTATTAAAGTAATTTTTAATTTATTTTATTCTTTATTAATTGTAAATTAAATAATTGAAATCATAGAATTCAGATTATTGTTGTAATCATCAAATAATATATTTTATATTTCAAAATTATCATCTTAAATATCTTTTAAAATCCACAAGTTCCTCTTAAAAACTCTTTAATCATAATTTTTATTATAAAAAGTTATTTTATCTTTTAAATTATTGATTTTTGGCGTGTTTTTAACTTATAATTATTATTTAATATAATAACTGTTGTTGTTTGACTTGTTGTATTAAATAAATATTATAAGTAAGTTTTCTTTAAAGCTCTATATCTTTTTTATCTAGTATTAGTTTTTTTATATAGAATTTTTTATTCTATAAGAATTATTTATGCACAGTGTGTGTTATAATTCTTTTATAAATAATATTCATATTATTTATAAGTGGTTATTATTCATATTTCCACATGTAATTGTCTCATTAAGAGCTTTACACTTCTTATTGTTATAACTGTCAGTGACTATAACAATAATAGAATAATTATAATTTATTAAAACTATTATTTTTTTATTATTATTATATTTTTATAATAATAATTAAATTTTTTTTTTATATAATTCTTTTTGAATAATTATATTTAAATTTGTGGTTATAATATTTTGTTATATTATATATTTCTACTGAGGACAGTCATAGTACTCTTGATTTTGCTACTATTATCAAGAGTTTCATAGACAAACCTTACACTTGGGGGCCTGGCCATGATTTTAAACCAGTTTCTGGGACAAAAATCATATTCTAGACCTTATTTTACTATTTTTTGACGTAAAACTGCCATATTTGTCTTAATATTGGCTTTTTTGGGACTTATCCCTTATAAATAATCTTTATAATATTAATAAAGTTATTTTTTTTCTTACAAATATTGTTTGAAACAATATACTATTGTGTGACTTGGAATAAATTTCTTTTGTCTAACTAGTGGCTTTTTCACATCACAGACTTGAAATTTATTCTTTGAGTTATTCTAGTATAAAGTGAATAATAATACAATTTTGATTAATTACCTTCTTAATGGCATAATTATTATTTATTTAAAGAAAATAATAAATCAAATAAAAAATCTTTACTAAAAACATTTTTTTCTTTTATTTTAGACATTTTTCTTTATTTTTGACGTAATTGGCCATAAAATTACATTAAAACAACTTTATTTAATAAGTTGAGTTTATAAGTTATTTTTATTATTTGATAAAATAACTTATATTTTTTCAATTTTATCTAGTGTCTTCCATCAGAGAAAATTCTTCAGACTCTGAAGCCGCAGAGTCCAGTATTGAAATTCAAACCAGCCCACCACCAAGGGGTTTGATAACCAAAGAGCCCTTTAAAGGTCCTGCAGGTGAATTCAATTCAATTTTACTCTATTCTTTATTAAAATTGACGTGAAATGACTCCTACTAGAAGTGGAAGTAACTACTCCATCAAATCAAATGGATCTGGACCAGGACATTCCAGCCACAAATCAAAAAGGCAAGAATGTCTTCCCAGAGGAGAGGCACAAATGGACGATGCCAGAACTTCCACCAGTTCCCAAAGGTTAGCCAGCACCTTTGAACCTCTTATTTAGAGTCCAGAAGCTGACATAACTGCTATTGCTGTTAGACCTGAACCATTTCCAACAGGAAGCTGTGGAAATTTATCAATTTCAATGGAAAAACTGGTTCTTGGCATCAAAACAACAAGAGTGGGAACTTCTCCCAAGTCTTTGGATAGGCACCATGAACTCCTATCTTCAAGTGAAGAAATTCATTGGACCAGAAAAGACAGAAGATCTTCTGATGGGTTGGACACCCATGTCTGTCAAAGGACAAGTCCAACAGATAAAAGCTTGGTTGAAAAACCAAAGCATGTTATCAGAGGATCAGAAGAAGTTGGCCCAAGGCAAGGAAAACAGCCCAGTGGAAGCTCCCCAAGCATCCACCAGCAAAAGTCCGCCTCAACAAGTGCCAAACAAGCCCAAGCAAGCCCCAAAGATCAACCAGAAGGGCAAGCAAAAAGCAAAGGGAAAGGCAAAGCCCAAGTGGAATAAGCCTTACCCTCAGAGTTACAGAATCCCAAAGAAGGAAAAGACAGCCATGGACAATGTGTTCAATGTGGCAAGAACCTTGATGGAATTCAGAAACAAGGAGGAGGAAAGATTGAACCAATATTTCCCAAAGAAATAGATCTTGTAGAACTTGTAACTCACTTTGAATCTTGTAATAAAGAAATTATGACAAAATTTAAAGAATTTGATTATGTCCAACAAAAGTTGGGTAATGAGATATTAAAAGATAAAGAGCAGCAAAAGACCATTATTGGCCTTGAAAATGTTAATAAAGACAATATTGTGTCTTTGACGCAAATTTGTGAAAGACTTGAGTCTAAAGTTACCTTACTCAATTGAACCAGATGAGAGCTCAATTTCTTTTATAACTGGACAGTTAAGGGAATTGAAAATACAAGTTCAAAACTTGGAAAATTCAACTGGTCACAATGCAGCTCTTTTTCAAGAACAATTGGAGAAAAGTGGTAAAGCAAGACTTGAATTGAAAGAAGACATTCAATCAAGTATTAATAATATATCACTAAAAAATGAATTGCCAAGGCAATCCACACCAATTCTTGACAGAAATGTTCTTAACTTGAATAATGATTTACATCATACAATTCCAAGTCATGAGGTGGAAACTGCTTGCAATTTTAAGGACATTCCAAGATTAGAGGAATGGCCAACCTTCAGTGGTGAAGGAGAATATAATAATATGGAATTCATGAAAACAATTGATAAGTTCAAAGAAGACTTTAACATAACAGATGAATACATAAGTGCCAGATTACACTCATTATTTACCAAATCAGCAAAGAAATGGTATTATAAAATGAGACAAGACCATGGTAAACATTCTTGGCCTTGGTGGAAAGAACAAATTATTTCCAAATGGGAAAATCATTCCTGGAAATTTAGAATGGAAAATTCTTTTGAAGAAGCCATTTTTAATATTGAGAGGGATGGGCCCATGACTTGGTTTCTTAAACAGAAGGACAGGTTAACTGCCCTTAATCCTGATATGTCTGAAACAATGGTACATAAAAGGATATTAAGAAAATTTGGTGGTGACCTTGAGCATGCTATAAGAATCAGATGTATTGAGCCTTGCTCTACAGAAGATTATATCAATTCTATGGAGGACATCACTACTAGAACAAAAATTGGAAGAAATTGGTCCAAAGCCCCAATAGACAACAAGACTAGTGGGAAACCAATTTCAAAACCAAAGAAACCACATGACAGACCTCCTTTGAAATGTCATAAATGTGGAAGTACATCTCATTTGGCAAACACTTGTCCAAAAAAGACAAGAGTCAATGAGATAAATTTTGAAAAAGTGGAAGACACAAAAGAAACTGATGTATCTTTACATGAAAGTAATTCTGAGCATCCAGAAGAAGAAGAAGTATCAGAAGAACTTAGTATAGAAAATATTAATGTTTCTTTTGAAGTCACTGAGGTACATACTCACTTACCACAATAGAGTGATGAATGTATGGATCTCATACATGTGCAAGATGCCAAAATGCAAAAATCCAAACCTGCCAGAGGTAAAGGTTATACAGCTGGGTCATCTTGTATCACTAATATTGTGATAAATAACACAGAAGCCAAGATACATCTTGACTCAGGTGCTTTTTGCACTTGTGTTGGAAAAGATTATCTTGAAAAAATTTATACCAATTGGCAAGACAACTTGATGCCAATTGAAGGTATAAGATTCAGCAGTGCTAGCCAGAACATGCACCCTTTGGGTATATTTGAAGCAGCAATAATATTTCAGCATCCTGCAGGGAGTATAAGATTGAAAGCTGAATTTGTTGTTATGAATAATTGTACTTCACCACACTTTATACTTGGAAATGATTATCTCAATATCTATGGTATTGATATTAATAATCATAAGGACAGGTATTTCACTATAGGGGAAAATAAAAGGCAAAAATTTGCTTTTCCTCTAGAAAAAAGAGAAATTACTGTCATTAAACAAGTGAAAAATGTTAATAAAGAAAAATTTGTGTCATATCAGTTGAGTGAAGCACAAATTAGTCCTGAATTAACACCAGAAATGAAGGAAGAACTTAGTGAAATTTTATTTCAATGTAAAGAGGCCTTTGCTTCTGATAATGAGCCACTTAGGGCTATGAAAGGCCATGAAGTGGATATCATGCTTAATGTGGAGAGACCTTATCCTCCACTATTAAGAAGACCAGCTTACCCAGCTAGCCCTAGGGCTAGAGAAGCATTAGAAATTCATATTAATGAACTAATGAAACTGGGAGTTCTTAGAAAAGTTGGACACAATGAGGAAGTAGAAGTCACAATTCCAGTGATCATTACTTGGCATAATGATAAGTCAAGGATGGTTGGTGATTTTAGAGCACTGAATACCTATACTATTCCAGACAGGTATCCAATCCCTAGAATCCATGAGACTTTGACTCAATTATCCAAAGCAAAATTTATTACTTCCATGGATGATCTTAAAGGCTTCCATCAGAATGTTTTAACACCTCATGCTAGGAAATTATTGAGAAGAATTGCTCATTGTGGTATTTATGAATATTTGAGGATGCCTTTTGGTATTCAAAATGCACCCTCTCATTACCAAAGAATGATGAATACTATCTTCCCACATGAATTATCAGAGGGATTGATAATAATTTATAGTGATGACATTATCATTTGTTCAGAAACCGGGCAATTACATTTAGAGAGACTCTCATTAGTACTTAAGAAAATTCTACAAGTGAACATGAAAATTTCTCTTAAAAAATGTAATTTTGGGTTTCATGAGTTAAAAGCTCTAGGACATTTAGTATCAGGACTAAGCCTTGGTGTTGATAAGAATAAAGTGGCTGCAGGTTTACTGAAACAAATGCCCCAAAACAAGAAAGAAATGATGTCCTTATTAGGGTTTGCCAGTTATTACAGACAACACCTTAAACATTTTGCAATCCATGCCAGATCATTATACAGAATTTGTGATCAACAAACTGTTTTTGAAATGACACAGGAGAGAATTCAAGAATATGACAAAATCAAGTATTCCTTGACCAATGCACCATTATTATTAATTCCAGACTGGAAACTTCCTTTCAAGCTGTATATTGATGCATGTGGTGAAGGTTTAGGAGCTGCTCTTCATCAAGTTCAAATTGTCAATGACAAGCCTTATGAAGGTCCAATTTGTTTTATTTCAAGACAAATTAAACCTACTGAGGCCAGATATGGAGCTAGCCAAATGGAGTGCCTTTGCCTTGTTTGGGCTCTGGAGAAACTTCATTACTATCTTGATGGTAGTGTGTTTGAAGTAATTACTGATTGTAATGCAGTAAAATCACTTCTTAACATGAAAACTCCAAACAGACACATGTTAAGATGGCAGATTGCTATACAGGAGTATAGAGGCAATACGACCATAGTACATAAAGCTGGAAATATTCACAAGAATGCTGATGGCTTAAGTAGATGGGCATTACCCAATACACCTGATAATCCTGCCTATGTTCATACAAGTGCAGAACCTCAAATCCCAATTGAAGGAATTAAAATTACAGATGTGGGAACAGAATTCTTTGAGGAAGCTAGAGAAAGCTATAATAAAGATAAAAATTGCCATATACTTACTGATCTACTTGACAAATATTGCAAAGATACAGCATTGGCTGATTCTGTGGATGATATTTGGGAAAAATCTTATGATAATGGAAGATTCCATTTGTTTGATGGTATACTATATCATAGATCTAAACACACATGTGTCATGGTCCTATGTAGTATAATGTTGATTAACACCATATTACTAGAATGCCATGATAACATATATTCTGGACATCTGTCTGAAGACAGAACCATGGAAAGAATTAAGACATTTGCCTGGTGGCCATCTTGGAGAAAAGAGGTCATTGAGTACTGTCACAGTTGTGATAGATCCCAGAAAGCCAATAAAGCTACTGGTAAAAGATTTGGTTTAATGATCCATATTAACGAACCAAGTACCCCATGGGAAGTGGTTCACATGGATTGGGTAACTGCATTACCACCTGGAGGTGATAAAAGTTACAATGCATGTCTTGCTATTGTAGACAGATATAGCAAAACACCAATTTTCTTACCATGCCACAAAGACAACACAGCTATGGATACAGCTCTTTTGATCTGGAATAGAGTGATATCCCATACTGGTCTCTTTGAAAAATCATTAATGATAGAGACCCAAAATTTACATCAGCCTTATGGACTAATTTACATAAGCTTTTGGGTACAAAATTATCATTCCCAACAGCATACCATCCACAAACAGATGGGTTGGCAGAAAGAATGATTCAAACCCTTGGGGACATGATTAGAAGACTTTGTGCTTATGGCTTTACCCATGATTGGTGTACCCTTATACCAGCATTGGAATTAGCCAACAAGACCTCCAGCCATGCTTCAACAGGCAAGACCCCTGCAATGTTGGAAAAAGGATGGAACCCCAAACTTCCAATTGATACTTTGAAGAAAGATTTGGTTAAAATTCATCCAACTGCTCCAAGATTTAAGCTATTGCTTGATAAAGTGAGACATCATGCAAATAAAAGCATGAATGATGCCTTTGAATATGCTAAGCAGAAATGGGATAAAAGTCATAAAACCCCAGAATTCAAAGTAGGGGACTTAATACTAGTTTAAGCCTTGAACTTTAATAATATTAAAGGTCCAAAGAAATTGAAAGATTCCTTTACAGGACCATTTATTATTAAAGCCCTTTATGGGACAAATGCAGTACAAGTAGAACTGTCAGGAGAACTGGAAAATAAACCCCCAACTTTCCCTGTCAGTCTAGTAAAGCATTACACTTCAATTGATAAGGAATTATTCACTTTAAGAAATAAAACACCCTTAGAAGTACCCCCACTAGATCAAAGTGAGGAGAAAAAGGTACTAAAAGTCTTGAAGGAAAGAAGACTTAGGGGAAAAACTGAAAGAGAATACTTAGTCAGGTATGAAAATACACAACATGAAGATGAATGGATTGTAGAAAGCAAAATACCTGATTCCCAAAAGTTTCTCAGAATATTCAGACATGAGAGAAGACCAATTTCTCAATAAAAATTTTGAATTGTGTTCTTTACATACTTATAAGTATAAGTAGAGAGGTTGGACAGTGGATTATACCCCCCCAATAACTTGGGGGTATACTACAAAAGAAAAATTGTAGTACAATTTTTTTTTGGTGGTAGGGAATGTGAGCCTGTGAGGTATGTATAACATACCCATAAGGCCACAAATGATTTTATAAACAGTTAATTTTGTCTTAAACAGACTTTTTAGTTTAAATTAAAATAAAAAATAACAAAAAATAAGTATAACTTTTTTGGATAAACAAAGTTATAAATATTATGTCATTTTTGGATTCTACACCAAAAATGACCTAGGGTACATCCATAAGGTGTTATACCCAGAAACACTTATTTCTTGTGTTATTAGAAGATTTAAGAATCTCACAGTACTAATGCAGCTTTTTTAACATTTCTTTAAAATTGTTAAATTAAGCTTAAATAAGCTTAAATTTAAATTTGCATAAGGTTAATGCAAACTTACCAAAATTTTAGTTAAAATTGAGGTGTGGTGTATATTTACTGAATTGGCTAAGGATTTGCCATACAGAATTCAAATCCTGCGTGAGCTCAATTTAAAAGGGTTTAAAGCCATGGTATGGCTTTAAATAAATAAAAGGGCAAAATCCATGCAAAAAGGGGGGACAAAGGAAAAGACCAAATAGAGCTGGGGTACCCAACTTTTTGGATCTGCAATGATTCAATTAAGGTTGTCAACCTGTATTTGAGGATTTTTAACCTTATTTAAACTTTAAGATTAGACTTTGATCCAACCTTAAGGTTTAAACTGGTTTTATCCCAATTTAGACAGGAATTTCAAGCTGCCAAAGGGTAAATCCCAATATGCAGGCTTGAAATCAAGGTTTTAAGAACTGTCAAAGCTTAATCAAGCTTAAAGACCTTAAATAAGCTTAAAACCTTAAGGTTACAAGCATTAAAACCTTATCAAAAGTTAAGGTTTGGTGTGTATTGCTATTTTACGTGGAAAAATAGCAATAACTTCAAAAATTCATTAAAAGTCAATTCTTAATGGATTTGCTTGAAAGCTTCACACAGCTTAGAATTTAATATTATCTACATATAAATCAAATTTTAAGTATATTTTATAAATAAATCTTCTGGGTAATTAGCCTGGAAATTTACTCTTTTAATTAAGCTCAAAGAAAATTATGATTTCTTTAAAAATTAATTAAAAATTGAGTTTAAGAGCTTTCTGCTTGAAACTCTATTTTTAAGTTGTTCATGTGATGAAATTCAATATAAATAAGTTTATTTATATTTAAAACTTAAAATAATTAGTTTAAATGAGGATTAAAGTTACATGGAGTTACGAATAACACTGGTAACTTTAAATTGGAATTAAAAACAAGTTGCCTTAAGTTAAGAACTTTGTTTTTAAGTATGGTTTTTCAATTTTGACCTGAGCACGCCCTCTATATTCATTATGAATCATGAGAGCTGCTCTGAAGACATAAAAAGAGTCTCTTCATCACTGTTTTTGTCCAGCAATAATTATCAATCCAATCATATTAGAAATTTAAACAGGTAAAGTTTTATTATTTAAGAAATATTATTATTAAAGTAGTGCTTAAGTTATTTTATTCTTTATTAATTGTAAATTAAAGAATTGAAATCATAAAATTCAGATTATTGTTGTAATCATCAAATAATATATTTTATATTATGAAATTATCATCTTAAATATCTTTTAAAATCCACAAATTCCTCTTAAAAACTCTTTAATCATAGTTTTTATTAGAAAAAGCTGTCTTATCTTTTAAATTATTGATTTTTTGGTGTGTTTTTAACTTATAATTATTATTTAATATAATAACTGTTGTTGTTTGACTTGTTGTATTAAATAAATATTATAAGTAAGTTTCCTTTAAAGTTCTATATCTTTTTTATCTAGTATCAGTTTTTTTATATAGAATTTTTTATTCTATAAGAATTATTTATACACAGTGTGTGTTATAATTCTTTTATAAATAATATTTATATTATTTATAAGTGGTTAATATTCATATTTCCACATGTAATTGTCTCATTAAGAGCTTTACACTTCTTATTGTTACAACTGTCAGTGACTATAGCAATAATAGAATAATTATAATTAATTATAGTTATTATTATTATTTTTATTATTATATTTTTATAATAATAATTAAATTTATTTTTTTATATATAATTATTTTTTAATAATTATATTTAATTTGTGGTTCTAATATTTTGTTATATTATATATTTCTACTGAGGACAGTCATAGTACTCTTGATTTTGCTTCTATTATCAAGAGTTTCATAGACAAACCTTACAATTCAAGACTCCATCAATGAAGGCACCTGATTCTTTTGATGGTACTCAATCTTATAAGTTGAGAGGATTTCTTAAATCTTGTTGATTAGTTTTCCATAATGAACCAGCAAAATTCTTTCTGAAAGGAAAAAGGTTATATACTCAGCTTATTTTCTAACTGGTAGAGCTGGAAAATAGATTAAACCTTACCTCTGAAATATCTCCAATCAAGACCCAGGTTATCTCCTCAAGAACTGCAAGTTATTTTAAACCAAGTTATTAATTCTGTATGGTGATCCCAATGAAGTCAGGAAGGCTGAAAAAGAGTTGGACAATCTCAGGATGAAAGAAAGTGGTCAGGCTTCTTTGTAAATAGAAGATTACAGAAGCTTAATTTAAAGAATTTGAGATGGGGAAAGAACCTATATTCATGTGTATAGAACAGGCTTGGCATCAATATTGTTAGAACAATTGGCTTCTCACCCTGGTAGCTTTGATAGCCTTGACAAACTCATGGACATCACTTTGGAATTAGATTCCAGGTACCATGAGCGTCATAAGGAAAAGGGTATTCATCAAGAGAAGAAGCCTCCAATCAGTGGATCTAATCCTTCCAAGCCTCCCCAAGGTTCAACTTCAAAAAAGCCTTATAGAAGGAAGAAAAAAGAAGGGGAAGAATTTTCAAGTGTCCAAAGACAAGCTTCATTCTGCTCTCCTCACTAAGGAAAAAAAATTAATTGGTTCTTAAAAGGGGAGGAGGATTAAAGAAGGCTTATGCACTTATTGTGGTGGCAAGCACCCAATTGAAAAATGCTTCAAGGGGCCTGAAAATAGGCAAGGGTCATCAAGAGGCCTCCCTAGCAAGCAGGTAAAAGCCTGAGTGGGGATCATTATGTGTTCAATGGCTCTCACTTATTTCCTTCAAGATCACAATTGTGCACTCTGAATACTAGTGTCAAGAAATCTTTAAAATTCCTTATTTTTTTGTCTCTCTCTAATATTATGTATAGTATTCTCATGGATTCTGGTGCTACAAACTCTTTTATTGCAAAGAATTTTGCTCCAAAGTATTCATTTACTATGTCAGAGATCCCCAAAAAGATTCCTCTTTTCATTTTGAATTCCAATGAATCCACTTCCTTTTTCAGTATCCATTATACCAAGTGGGTTGTTGAATTGCCTTCTTTCCCAAGCTTTGAATTGGATTTCTTTATCATAGATTAACCCAAAGGAGAAGAC
Organism: Austropuccinia psidii; assembly: GCA_023105745.1. Lineage (NCBI taxonomy): Eukaryota > Fungi > Basidiomycota > Pucciniomycetes > Pucciniales > Sphaerophragmiaceae > Austropuccinia > Austropuccinia psidii. The sequence continues at coordinate 28,823,591 of JALGQZ010000007.1, read as the reverse complement.
CTAATATTGAGCTATGATTTCCTTCACCATTTTAATCCCATTATTGATGGGAAAATGGATTTATCACCTATGATTCTAGTGGTACTATTTCTTTTACTAGTTATGACTTTGCCACTGCTGTCAACAGTGTTTCTCTGGTTGGTGAACTTAATACACCTTCCCTTCCTCCTTCTGTCCATATCCCTTCCATCATTCCCTCCCAGTAATTACTCCCATCAAGAGATAAAAGATGTTGAAGAAGATGTTGCTATATCTTCACTTCATCTCTTTCAAGGGGATACGGACCTTCCTCCTTTATCTTTTTGTCCCTCCCTGAAGGAGCAGTAGGATGAGGAGGAACAGCCAGAATAGATTGAAACTGTGCTGAAGGTAATCCCTCCTGCGTATCACCAATATTTGGATGTAATCTCCAAGGTGAAAGCAGAGAAACCTCCTCCACACTGCGCCTTTGATCATCATATTGAACTGGAGGGTCTTCTACCTCCAGTTGGTGTTATCTACTCTTTATCAAGTCATGAGTCAGAAACACTACAGGCCTACATTTCAGATAATGTAGAGAAAGGTTTCATCAGGCCAAGCTCCTCTTCAACACAACAGCAATCCTTTTTGTTAAGAAAAAGGATGGCAGCCTTTGTTTGTGTGTTGACTACTGCAAAATTAATGCTGTCACTAGGAAGAACAGGTATCCTGTTCCTCCAATGAATCAGCTCCTTAGCATCTTTAACAGTTCTACTATCTTCTCCAAGATGGATTTGCATGGTGCCTATAATCTCCTGAGAATTAAGGAGGGGGATGAGCACTGAACAGCCTTTAGAACTAAATATGGTAGTTATGAATATGTGGTTATGCAATTGGACTTGACCAATTCTCCTGCTTCATTACAGAATCTTGTGAATGATATATTTGCAGATTTCTTGGATATTTTTATTGTATTCTACTTAAATTATTTCATGGTCTTCTCCAGTTTGGAGGAGGAACATGTCAAACATGTTGCCTCTGTCCTCCAAAGACTGAGGGACAACAGTTTGTTTTCTAAAGCCTCAAAGTGTGTATTCCATGCATCAAGTGTGGAATACTTGGGCTATGTTGTTTCAAGTGATGGCCTCAAGATGGAGTCTTCCAAAGTTCAGCAAATAATCAATTTGCCTCAGCAAAAGAACATCAAGGAACTTCCATCTTTTCTTAGCTTTACCAACTTCTATTGTTGTTTTATTAAAAATTATTCCAAAAAATCTCTGCTCTCACTTCCCTCCTCAAAAAAGACTCTCCTTTTATCTTCAATGAGGAAGCTCTTAGTCAGTTTCAAATACTCAAAGAAGCTTTGACCACTGCTCCTATCCTATCCCATTTCAATCCTTCTATACCAACTATTGTAGAGACTGATGCTTCTGATTATGCCTTGGGTACTGTACTGAGTCGGGTGAATGAATAAGAGAAGCACCCCATTGCATTTTATAATTGCAAGCTCCTTCCAGCTGAGCTCAACTATGAAATTCATTACAAGGAACTCCTTGGAATAGTTTGGGCTCTCAAGCACTGGAGAGCCTTTCTTCTTTCTCTTTCTAATCTCTTTGAAGTCTTGACAGAAAAATCTTCCCTTCAATACTTTATGTCTTCAAAAGTTCATACTTGTCATCAAGCCACTTGGGAAGAGTTTCTCTCTGAGTTCCACTTCACTATCACGTACTGCCCAGGAAGACTGGCCACTTTACCAGATGCCTTATCATGTTGGGACAACATGTACCCAGAGAGGGGGGTGGACTTGATCAGAAACAATACTCAAAATTTTCATCAAGCTCTCAAGCCAAATTAAATTAAAGAGTCAGAATTTTTCTCAGATTTAGCTTATCAAATTCAGAAGGCAGTAAGGAAAGACAAAGAGTATAAGGAAATTCTCAAGCAATTAGCAAGAGGTGAATCAGTCTCAGATTATTCTCTTGAACCTCAAGTCAAATTGCTTTTATTCAAAGATAGAGTAGTCATCCCAAGCAGTCATGAGCTTCAATAGGATATTCTTCAAAAGCGTCATGACTCACTATTTCCTGGCCATCCTGGTCAGGAGAACACCCTCAAGCTCATCAAGAGTGTCAGCCTGTGACTCCAAACCAGAGTACAAGCATGACAGCCAAAATACCATAAACCAATGGTATAGCCAAGATACAATCAAAAAATGGAGCTGAGCCAAATTATCTCAAAAGGTATCAAAAGAAAGAGGAAACTCACCCCTTTCTAAATATATAAGTCCCATCACCATAGGACAAGAAACAACAAAGTTATTCCTTCTCAAAGTTGTTGCTGAGCATAAACCTTAATTTTCACCTCTCATTTAAAATCCAGAAGGAGAGGCCTAACCTCATCAAATGGGTACTCAAAATGAAGCTCTAAGCCAGGGCTATCCAATGGTACTAGCCAAACTGAGCTAGCACCAGTATTACTTGAGTTATGGCCAAATTCAGGACAAATAAGGGTGAACAAAACATTCACCTCTCATCTAATTCTGCAGTTTTAGTGTGAGATACCTAAAGTGGGGCTCTTTTGGAAAGGGAACAATCAGGGCTATCTGATGGTGTCATCTATTTCCTCATATCTCAACTATAGCAGAAGTTATGGGGCAAACAAGCCCAATACAGCTTTTTGCCTAAAACACGCATATGTACAAAAATCTTGTACATGGCATAACTTTGCCATATTTAATGATAGCCATATCAAATAAGGTACCATTGTGTAGGGAAAATTCAGGGCTACACACTGATACAGTTTTGAGGTTGATACCTCAAGAACTGACAAAGTTACAGCTGTTTTAAGGTCAAAATCCCACATTCTGACCAATACAGCTTTACCATGGAATAATGTCCCAGAATCATGAATATGAGGTGTCAAATAGACAAATAAGCATGTTTTTACTTCAATACTTCATATTCCAGTCAATACTGGGGTCCCATACAGTTTCTGTACAGCATTCTACACGTCATACACGTCAGAATCAGGCTGTGAGGTCCCCAGATGAAAACTTTCACCCTGTATTGGTGAAAACTGCCCAGATGTGGTTTCAAAACCGGATCTGAGCCCAATACAGGTTAATACCAGTCTTTGAAAACCACAAGTCTGTCTCAGAGAGTGAAAACATTTCCACTTCCTCTACGTGGAAAGGTCTAGCACCCTTTCCACCCCATTTCAGGATAAAAAGGAGGCCTTTCACAGCCAGAATTGTTTCCTTATCCTGCTCTTGAATACCCTACATAGTAAACTGTAAAAAAAAGCTTTACTCTTGGTTAATAATCAGGTAGAATCATAACTTTAATTATTGCAGCTGTTATTATAGTAATCCAACTGGTAAGACTGAACCCTGGGATCTCATTAGCACTCACCACCACTATCCGTCAATAGTAGAACCCTTTTATTATATTATAAACTACCATCTTAAATTAAAAACTCTTATTGTAACTCATTTTTCTACGTGTCACAGTCATAGCTCTAGCTGTAAATAGCCTAATTACTGCTTCAACACAGACTCAACCTGACAAAGAGGCACTTTTATTGGGATGGAATGAATCAAATCAACAAGGACTATATGTCCTCATGTCAGCAATGTTCAAGAAACAATAACATTCACCATAAGAAGTTTGGATTACTCAAGCCTCTTCAAATTCTATCTGGTGCTTGGAATTCTGTATCAATGGACTTTATCACTAAATTGCCTCTGTAAAGCAACTTTGATTCAATTTTAGTAGTTGTAGAAAGATTCTCAAAAATGGTGATCTTTATTCCAACCTATTCAACAATCCCTTCTTTGTACTTAGCTCAAATCTTTCTTAGTAATATCTTTCCCAAACATTTTCTTCCAATAAATATTGTTAGTGATAGAGGTTCTTTATTTTTTCATCTTTTTGGACTCAATTATGTCAGCAGCTCAAGATATCAAGAGATCTTTCAGCTTCCTTTCACCCTGAAACAGATGGAAAAACAGAGAGGATAAATGGTATCCTAGATCAATATCTTCAGATGTATGTCAGTTATCATCAAGATTACTGGCACACCTGGCTCCCTCTGGCTGAATTCGACTATAATGATGCAGAACATTCATCAAAAAAGTCACCTTTTTTCACCATTTATGGAAGAAACCCCATCTTTGACTCAATTCACATTTCTCAAGATCAACCTGCTGGAAAGTTATCAACAAAACTCCGATAAGTACAGAAAGTTTTGAAAGAAGAATTAGAGTCAGAAATAAAGCAGTTCAAGAAGTATTCAGATAGAAATAGGGAAATTCAACCTGCTTTCCAACCTGGGGCCAAAGTATAGCTAGCTTCCAAGAAAATCAAGATAGCAAGACCTACCAAGAAATCATCAGAAAGATGGTTGGGACCTTTGTAGATCTGAAGAAGATTGGAAGCCATGCATATCACCTCAAGTTGCCCCAAAAATGGAAGTCAGTTCACCCTGTATTTCATGTGTCCTTGTTGGAACCAGTGAAGCAATAAGCTATCCCAAATCAACACCAATTGCCACCACACCAGTAATAGTGGAAGAGAAAGAAGAATGGGAAGTGTCTCAGGTTCTGGAATCAAAACTTAATAGAGGTATATTATGGTACATGGAGGAGTGGAAAGGATTCAATGAAGACCCAAAAAGAAAAAATTGGGAACCAGCTTCCGGCCTTACCAATTCCCCAGATACTTTCAAGGATTTCCACAATTTGTATCCTGACAAGCCTGGCCCAAATACCTCAAGAGTTTGATTTTATGGTGCTTGGTGGGGACTTGAGTTCATGAAAGTAAGTTCCTCTCCTGGTATGCACCATTAGGGGGCTATTCTACCCAAATCTTTTGTAATCATCACCTTGGCCACTTTTTGATTACTTGTCAATTTCTATGAACAGGTTTAAAATGCCTTGCAACATCAATACCCTCAAATTTGGACCTTTCATCAAGATATGGCCAAATTCTCTCTTTTCTTCATTATTTTATTTTTTCTTTCATATTTTATTATTCAAAATTGTTCCATTTGATAATATTCAAGACATTACTCAACTCAAACTCATTTATGGAAAAGTCTCTATTCTTTTATGATGCTTGGTTGGGGTGGAAGTTATGAAAGTAAGTTGCATCTCTGAAGGCTCTACTTTTTTTAAAACAAAACCTTGGCCACTCTGTGAGAATCAAATGTTTGGTTTTTATTTTTTCAGGAAAATTATGGCCAAAATCAAGCCACTTTCCCCAAGAAGATCAATCCTCAGAGGTTTCTTTATTTTCTTTTCTTTTCTCTCTTTTTCTCTGAATCTTTCTTTTCAATTTGTTTCATCTCTTTTACTTGTATCACTTTATTTTTATTTCTTGTTTCAAAAGCAGAAGTAATCACTCCCATATGCTCTTTTGGGAGTCAATTTATTCAATAATCAAAGAGCAAAACACTAGTAATGATAAAGACCAACTACAGATAATCCTCATCAAAATTTCTTCAAGCCTTCTCTAAATTTAACAATCAAGGCATCCTCATAAGAAACTGCCTCCCTGGCCAAATCCCTAATGGGTTCACCTGGAACAGCACTCTTCATAGCTTTATAAACAAAAAAACTCAGTAAAAGCATCCACCTATACAAATAGGGATTTGACCACCTTCTCATTCACCTTCTTTTGATCAGTGAAATTTCCAGTTATATTCCAGCATCAACAGTGGTCAAAGATTGATGCAGGTTCTGGAGACATTGGGTCTCTAGAAGCTCTGGCCATGTGTGGTTGAGTATTTGTGGAGGTAGGGGAAAGTGTGGATGGCTTGGTTGGGGATCTAATTGGAAGTTGAGGTGGTTGGGGGGACCTGATCACTTCATGGATAGTGGTACTGGCTTGGACTGGGGATAGTGAGGTGGACTGAATTCTTCTTTTTTGGATGGGGGTAGTAATTTCAAGTTCTTCTCCATTGAGTGCATCACTGCCTTCAGCATCAGTATAAATTTCATCTTGAACCACCAGATTTCTCTTCAACTTCCAAAGTCTACCATCTTTTCTGGTGACCAAAATAGGAAATTCTGGGACTACTCCAATGGGGTTGCCTTGAGGGGGGATGGGTCCTCCAGTGTTGGGCCAGGAGCTGCTGGTATTATTACATAGTTGAACACCTCCCATTCTGGATCCAGTCACTGAAGCAGAAGGAAAGAAAACCATAGAAGTCAGTAACTCAGAAATTTCTTGACAATTCAGCTCACAATTGGAGTGGCCAGAGGTGGCATCAGAGGTTGGAGGTTCATCAACAGGAGCTTCAAATGCAAATCTTCCACCCTTATTGATGCTGCTACATAATCTTCTGGTATTTTCTGCAAACCTATGGTTGGCCTGAGAGCAATTTCTTTTCCCAAGCTTTCAGAATTGGCACCTGGTGGACCTAGCAGTAGTGGATTCAACAGAAGGAACTCCCTTCTTCTGACAATTGATGCAGGGTGGCTCAATGACTCTAACAGATCTGAAACCATCGTAGGTTTTATTAATTTCATAGATTTCTGTAGGGGCCATGCTCTCTTCAGAAAGCTCCCTTAAGTTATCAAAGACACCATGACCATAAAGTACAGAAGGCAGGGAATCAGAGTGATTGGAGTTTCAAATGGAAGTCTACTTTGAACTCATCTTCAAGTCAGAATTTAAAGCCAAGACCAAGAAAATTATGGAAAAATCTAATTCAGAAAGTAAATTATGGCAGTTTGAACCCCAAGAATGGGGTGAAGCACAAGAAAATAGAGGAATTATCAATAAAAGTGGTTTCATTGGCCAAATTGGCCATCTTTATGGATTTTGCACATAATCACTTCAAAATCATCTGAAAGGCCTTCAAAACATCAAAAGTCAAAGAAAAAAGGCTAATTCTTCTTCAAAACCTCCAAAATCTTCATTTTATTCAAAGTTTAATCAAAATATTCCATTTTAATGTATATTGCCATATTTGCACACTTTGTGAAAATCTGTGCATTCCGCACATTTCTGGCTATTAATTCTTAAAAACCATCAAAATTGTCAATTCAGCCCTTTTGATAAAACCTTCATCAAAAAATTGAATTTCTTGCATATTGATGTAATTGCACATTTTGGCTGAATTGGCCAAAAAAACAGAAAACACCAAAATTGGATGAAATTCAATGGACTTCTGAAACTTTCCACAATCAATAAAGGGACAATTTTCAGCCCAATTTCAAGATGAAGAAAAAATCATTTAATGGCAGTTTTTTCTTAGAACATAAACCTGAAATCATCCACTTTTCATGAGCCATGAGGACTCAAGACAAGTTGGAGGAAGAACACTGGAATGAGGAGAAGAGCAAGTATCACAGAAGAAGAAGAAGGAAAATATATGCTCAAAGAAGAAGAGAAGAATAAGAATCAAGTCAAAGCAAAAGGACCTACAAGCTATGAAGATGAAAATATTCTTGGAGTTATGATTTCTGAAGGGGAATTATGAGGGATGAAAATTGGGTAATTGGGAGGAAGAAAGTTTTGTAATTGACTTTCTAAAGATTCCCTCACTTTTATGGTTCTCAGAGCTCACCACTTTAAAGAGGGGGATAATGTTACAGCCATGGAGACAGGCAGCGAATTACAAATCAATATCAATTGAAGATCTTCCAACACCCAATCAACAAGAAGGTTTCATGGAAGATTCACCAAATACAGTTTCAAACCTCAATACAGTCAAAAACCAAATACAGGTACAAAAACCTGTATTGGATACACCAATACAGGCTTACATCTCAAATACAGATTTCTCCAGCATACAGTCATGCATTCTCAACACTCAAACTCCAGGCTGGCATTTTATCACATATGCCAGCCCCCTTTAGCCCACCTGGGGGTTTTTCCCCAAGTTAATTGAAATATTTGATTTATTATTAATATTATTTCATTTCTCACTCAGAGTTATTATTCTATTAACTATTAAATTAGTCTTAGGCTTCCCTGACCTGTTCAATAGATTCCTGGTGGTCATATCCTTATTAATCCTTTTCTCTTTTCTGAACAGGTTAAAACAGTGGTTCAGGATTATTTGTGGTTGGCTCTTTGTTATTGCTTTTGCTTTATTTCATGTCTTTTAATGCTCATTATTCTATCAGTAGTAATTTTACCTTTTATCTTATTGCTATTATATTTTGAGTACTTCCCTTGAGCCCTCCATAAGTAAGTATGTTCACTGAGTGCCAGGCCCTCTTGATTTAGAAGAGCCCCCATGACAGGCACACCTCTGTGAGCTGTTTTTGACTTCAAAGAGGCCTCCTCTTGCTATTTTTCCCAAATCATCCTATTATCCAATTATACCTTTATTACCAACAAGTATTAGTTAAACCTTTCTCTAAAGTGTTTTAATATTTCAGAATACATAAGAAAGACATGAAACAATGGAAATAAACTATAATTTGTTGTGGTACTTACCTTGAAAAGAAATTCTAATCCCGCTGGCGGGGTAGCAGGTCCAACCTTCTTCTAACCTTGATTTTATTTTGCAGATACTTTTAGCCACAGCTTTGGTCATTCACAAGCTTACTCAATTAAAATATGATATTATAAGTCCTTCAAGAGTTTAATTTTTTTCTTAATGAATTAAATATCCACCACTAATTCATACAGAAATGTCTTGAAAGAAACTGCTTACCAACAGGGGAGGAACATTCTGTGATAAATATATTTAAAACAATTCCACATTAAGTTAATTCTCTTTCCTATTTGAAGCATTGGCTCACCTCACATGTGCCCCAAATGCCAAAAATAAATATCTTAATCTGTTTGAATGCAAAAATTCAATGTATGAAAAACAGCTCTTCAAAAGGAGAAGCTATTTTCTAGCCAGATGCTGCACCATATCATATTTTCTCCCCTGTTACATACTTTATATACTTGTTAAAAGGGGCATTATGAGCCTTGAATGTTTTTTTCAATTATATAATTTCTTTATTATGACATATTTATATCCCATATTTATGCTGAAAACATTATTTTCAAAAGTATTTGGAGCTAGTTTTTGGCTATTCATTTGAATAAATCAGGAGTAGTATTCTCTTCTCCAAAAAGCTGCACTATTTTCTCAATTATTTTATATATTGATTTGAAGTCTTTTCTTAAAGTTTCATAAGCTTATTTCAATGTAATTGCAAAATTTGACTATCAATAATGTTTTACAATTCAAATTTCCTTGTGTATTTGGTTAAATCATTCTTCAATGAATGCAATATGGTCTGTAAAAAACTGAACTTTCTTTATCTCACATTTCTCAATTCTTTTTCAAATACTTAATCTGTATTTTCACTTAATTCCTTTTCACAAAAGTTCTGCATGAAAATTTGAAAAGAATATGATTATTGAGTCTTCAAAGCTCCAACTTTTGTATTGCAAGATTTCTGAGTTGCTCCTAGCTGTAAAAGTATCTTTAATTTCTAAATTTCTTATGAAGAAGCGAAAATCATAAAAAAGAAAAACTAATTATTCTTCTCAAATTTGAGTTGTGTCTTTTTATTTGAAATTATTTTTTTTTGGTAGGTTATATATTCTTAATTTTTCTTTTTGATTTTTTTCCAATTTGCTTCCATTTTTTCAATTTTTGGAAATATTTCTGGAGGTTTTCTAATTTCATTTTTTGTTCTTTGGTATTTTTATATTTGTATTATTTCAATTATTCACTTTTGTTAATGTTCTTTTTTGAATTTCTCCATTCTGAATAAGGGTGTTTTTCAATTTTGAATTTATTTATTTATTTTCACTTTTTTTGTAAACTTTATTTTGAATTGTTTTTTTTTGTAATTGTCATTTTTCATACTCTTTGTTTTTATTTTTATTATTTTTATTATTTTTATTATTTTTATTATTTTTATTATTTTTATTATTTTTATTATTTTTATTATTTTTATTATTTTTATTATTTTTATTATTTTTATTATTTTTATTATTTTTATTATTTTTATTATTTTTGTTATTTTTGTTATTTTTGTTGTTTTTGTTATTTTTGTTATTTTTGTTATTTTTATTATTTTTATTATTTTTTTAAATTTTTATTATTTTTATTATTTTTATTATTTTTATTATTTTTATTATTTTTATTATTTTTATTATTTTTATTATTTTTATTATTTTTATTATTTTTATTATTTTTATTATTTTTATTATTTTTATTATTTTTATTATTTTTGTTATTTTTGTTATTTTTGTTGTTTTTGTTATTTTTGTTATTTTTGTTATTTTTATTATTTTTATTATTTTTTTAAATTTTTATTATTTTTATTATTTTTATTATTTTTATTATTTTTATTATTTTTATTATTTTTATTATTTTTATTATTTTTATTATTTTTATTATTTTTATTATTTTTATTATTTTTATTATTTTTATTATTTTTATTATTTTTATTATTTTTATTATTTTTATTATTTTTATTATTTTTATTATTTTTATTATTTTTATTATTTTTATTATTTTTATTATTTTTATTATTTTTATTATTTTTATTATTTTTATTATTTTTATGATTTTTATTATTTTTATTATTTTTATTATTTTTATTATTTTTATTATTTTTATTATTTCTATTATTTCTATTATTTCTATTATTTCTATTATTTTTATTATTTTTATTTGATTTTTTCTTAATCTATTTTATTTATTTTATTTTTTCTTAACTTTATAATTTTTTTTAGTGGGGTGCAAACACTCCAAATCAGTGTAGAAACACTGATTTAGAGTGCTATTTGGTTGTTTGTTTGCAATAGCACTATTGAAAGCAAATGACCAAATTAACCTCCAAACAAGTGTTTCTACACTGATTTGGAGTGTTTGCACCCACCAAAAAAAATTGAAAAATTGAGCAAAAAATAAAAATAAAAATAAAAATTGAAAAATTGAAAATAAACAAAAAATAAAAATCAAAAAGACAGAGAGATCAAAAAACAAAAAAGCTTAATAAAATGGGATGATAAAATAATAAAATAAAAATATTAAAAAAAGGAGGAAAAGGGAAACAGAAAAACAAACAATTAAGAAGATGAATCCCAAACAAGGAAAACAAATCAATATCCACAAAAATCCGCAAAACGTTTTCAAAATAAAAAGAGAAACCAGTCAAAATTTCGAAAAGAAAATGAAGAGAGAAGATAAGCAAATTGAAATTCAAAATTAGTAAGAGAAATAATTACAAAAAAACAAGAAAAATTTAAAATGATTATGTTTATTGGAGCCATATTGGCCAAAAAGGAAATAAAATGACAAAATTCAAGCTGAAAAGAAAATCAATAGAAAAATAAGAATAATATGACATAAATAACAAATTGGGTAGAAATATCATAAAAGAATAATAAAGCATTCTTATATAGAGATTTGTACACATATCAAAGTAAAGAATCCTTCAAATAATAATTTCTGGTGGATCAAAATATACCAATGCCAAAATTGATTCAGATTATTATGAATATATTTTAAAATTGTTAAAGCATGTTGAAAAGTTTTAGAAAACACAATATATTGAAATTTTTCAAATCATCTTCAAGATGTTTGAGGATATCTCTGTGAAATAATTCAACCCATGTTATGTGTCAGTCATTTGAGCAAATAGTCTCAGAAATACACTTAGCAGGTTTTAAAGTCAGGAATTTATAAGAAGAATGGATTATGAAATTATCCCACATCCAATTTTTTCTCCAAATTGACTACAACTCAGCTGGTGCAGGTGAGTTAAACAAAGGTTTGAGCCAAATTTCAATGGACTTGAATTTAAGGTTCATCCAAAGATCAAACAAAAATGAAAGTAGCAACAGAAAGGTCTGTAGGAGCTATTTTTCAACATGATTACTTCTTGCGACTGAAATACTCTGTAAAGTAAACCCAAAATTTGACCATTAAGCAGTATATTTTACAAGCTTTAAGAAAACTTCAAAGAATACTCTTATTCTCTTTGAAAAGGATATCTTGAGAGCATATACTCAGTGTTTTTATAAATATAGCCAACATCTATAAGATTTCGAGCTCTTGCATAGAGACATTTATGATAATATCACTTACCCAAAGCTTTAAAAATCCTCCACTTCAAATATTTTTTACATAAAGAATTTTTAAAGCTCCAAAAGTAGGAAGTAAAATAATCATAGTTAAAAAAATCACTCTGCTATTATGCATAAAAAAGAATGGTTTCAAAAATTGACTTGAATTATGTTCAGGTTTCTTTTTCTTGATAAAAAGAACCAAAAATGGGAATAAGCTATTTGCATGAATTTTCTACACATTTTTCCCGTTTTGAAAAAAAAACTTTGCAATAAAAAAGTCCTTCAGAGAAGAATCAAATTTGCCTTTCTTCTGCATGGAAACATAATTTAGTCTTGACAACTTGTATAAATTGGAGATTGGCATTTTCATCTTCAAATACTGAATATTTGGAAGAATTGATAGCACAAATTCATCACATAAGGGGGAAAATACTAATTGTTATAGAAACTCCTTAAGTCTATCATTGCATATTTATGCAAAGAATACATGTATGACAAAGAAACTTCAAATCAAAAGCTTGTACCAAAATATAATACAGAAATACATGTAAATTTACATATGGATTTACTTTTAAAGATGTGACACATATTTTCTTTACAAAGGAATAATTTAGAATATCCGAGATTCTTGCCCCATTGTTCTGCTTAGGGATTTAATAATGGAGGTATTTTTATTTCTAGTGCTCACTAAGTCAATTCAAATATATCAACACGAAAGTGAGTTTTTCTTCAACATACTCTTCATTCTACAAAACGCAAGATGAAAATAGGTTAAGGCTTTCTGTGTTTAACCCTACTTGAAGGGTATTGATCCTTCCAGATAACTGCAACAAGAATTTTTGGAAGAATATTTTTTGAAGTCCTCCAGGTTGAAGAATGAATATCAGGTAAGAAAGATTTTAAATTAAGGATCAAAATGGGATAATTGAGGGAGAAAGGATTTATAGATAGCTTTATATTATAAGTAATATCCAAATATAATAACTTCAGGTTTCTGAAAGCAATAATAAATCTTAACCTTTTCATGAAGGTATTTGAGGGGAAGGGTTCAAATTCAGTATATTGGTCTCACACCCAAATGAAATATGTATTTTTTATTATTATTGTGAATTTTTTCATCCAGTGCCATATATTCATAAGATCAATCAAATATATATGATTCTTACTTTGGTTTTTGGAATGTGTTAATTGTGGTTTTTTCAATTATATTGCAATATAAATATACAAGTGAATTTCTGTTTTCAAATAGATATTCCCACTTGATGAATATTCTTGGTAAAATCAAAATGATAATTATTAATCATGAAATTTCACAGGGGCACTTAAGCTATAATGATTAGAAAAATAAAAATCAAAAATTTATAATTAATTCAATTTAAAACTTCATGTTGGGAAAAAATTTCCTTTGAAAAAATAATTATGAGAAAGCTTGAAATAAATTTCATGAAATTTAATTTTCATTTCAATAATGAAATCCCCCAATTGTGATTTCAGCCTAGAACTACCTTGAAATTTTACTCCTGATTTTTATATCACGCAGAGCTTAGTGAAATACTTCCATACAAAGAAAATTCTGGCTCATATGAGGAATCGAAATTTATCATTTTAAAATTGTGAAATTTTTATTTTGATAATTTGGAAAAACTATAATAGCTTTACTTATTTTTCTCCTTAAGATAGAAAAAAATTAAGAACCTCAGTTGAGATTCATTTCATCAAAGGGTGGAATATAATTAATGATTATTTCAAGAATATTTTTTTATAAAGTAAATGAAAGTTCAAGATATATTCCTATTGAGTAGCTTCTTTTGAAACTCTTGGGTATATTATATTTCATTTTGGGTGGAAAGAAATTTCTTTTTAGCAATAAAGTGGCTCAGGTTACTTCTATCATAGTAAGAAGGTGTCACAGTGAGTATATCTTAATATTTGGAAAATTAAAAAGATATTTCTTTTCAATCTTCAAAGAAAACAATATTTACCAGGGATAAGAGAAATAAAAAATGTATGCAGTGAATTGTTTTAGGAAATATTAATTTTGAAATTGGGGTTGATGAAAAATCTTCAAAATTGCCTTTCAGGGGGTGAAAAAGAGAATGATGTATTTTAATGTGTGTCCAATGTCTGGAAAGCATGATGAAGTACAATTTTTGAAAAAAGTAAAAACTGATTATGAAAATATTGGTGATTTTTGTGATTGAAACAAATTTATGATGAGGGATTACTTGAAGAGGAATAATCTGATGTATATACTTCCAAGATTGGTAATATTCATATATGATGGAAAATTGGATGATGAAATAAAAAATCTAAGGAGAAATAATATAAGGGATGAGGAAAAATAGTACTTTGATGTTGATGAATTCAAAAATACAATATTTTATGGTTAATGGCTTCATATTGATATCAACATTATTAGTTCTTTCCAAAAAGAAGGTTTTAGAAGGAAGGATTCCTTGGGATTGCCAGAGTTTAAATAATTCAATTTCTTTTCTTTAATGTAATTCTTAATCTTGGAAATTAAGCTTGGAAGATGACCAAATAATAATAGCAATTCAGAGCCCAGTATGAAGCAAGCTGGAAGGTGGGTTGGACCTAGGTTGGACCTGCTACCCTTACTAGTGTGGAAAGTTATTTTTTCATGGTGACTGTTTTAAAAAAAACTTTGATCCTTTAAATCTACAATTTATCCATTTAATCTCTCTACCAGCTCATTCCAAGGTTCATTGTAGTATTAGTGAGTGATTTTAATTAATTCTTAAAGTCTTTCTCTAGTATTAGTTTGTTTCAAGAATTATTATTATAATTCTTCTTGCAAAAGATGATTATATATTAAAATAATTTTATTATCTTAACAAAGTTTTATTATGAAATACTTCTTGTAATTGATTTTTATAGAAAATTACTGCTTACTGTTACAATCAATAGTAGTGTATAGCAAGTAAAATAAATATTTATTTATTTATTTATTTAATTTTGGTTATAATTATTTTTTTATTATTATATTTCATAAGAAACATCATAGTACTGTTGATTAATAGGGATATTATCAACAGTTTCATGGACACATCTCACATAATTTCATGGGGAAGAAGGAGAAAATGAGGGAGGGATTCCCTCTTTATATATTCTTTGGGATCTCCATAGAGGCACTGAAAGACAAGGGACTTTTAGTTTTCACTTATTTTGGCTGAAATAGTTTTTTTTGTGGTGGTAAATCCCAAATTATACCCTTTGTGTGTGCCTTAGAGGTATTTTCATATACCCAAAAGACCACAAATAATAAAATCGGGATATAATTATAAATAAATAAATTTATTTTTATTATATAACAGAAATTAAAATATAAAGATGATCTTTATATACAAAATTAGAATCTTAATTATAATTTAAAATTGTGAAAATACATTTTTACTTAAAAAAATTAAGTAAAATTAAATTTTCACCAAAAATAAACAAATGAAAATATTTTTTGAAAAGGACTTGCTGAAAATTATCATAACTTTTTTCCCAATACATAAATTCATAAAATTTATGTCACTATTGGATTCCTGATAAAAAATCAGGTGGATCACCTCGGAGTGAAATTCTGTAACTTAACTCTAACTAAGCTTAAATTAACTTTTTAGTATTTTATGTATGAAAATCTGAAGATCCTCAAAACCTTAATTTAATTCACACCACATGTTGTGTTAGCAATCAATTGTTGTGCTAAGATTGAAGTTTAGTGTGTAGCCTAGAAGCTATAAGAAATTGAAGTACTTTTAATTGTAATGTCAAAACGTGCACATGTATTACATTATTGAACTTGGATTTACATGCATGGAATACATAATTACAGCTGTGTACTATAGATTTTCAATTGAATTACATATTTAAATTTCTAGTATAATACATGATGAGGAATTGAAGAAAAAATAAATTGGAAAGATTGATCTTTTTGGGGGAAAAAGGAATCTTGGCTCCAAGGGTGCCAGACTCCCCCAAATTCCTTGCTGAAAGGCATGGAATGTCAAAATTTATGCAAAATTTGATCACTTTTGGCCTTGAATTGAGTCACAGGGTCTGTGACTCAATTGATGATGAGGTTTTGATACCAACCAGGGCAGTTTTAACTGTTTACAAAAGGGTAAAACTACCCTTGAGATAAAAAAATCTTAGTAAAAACAGTTTTAGCTGGTTCTGAGGTCTCTTACACACATTATGATGTGTTTTGAAGGCTTGGAACCAAGTATTACTATAGTAATGGCTGATTTAAAGGGACCAAAATGGCTAAACCAAGCCCTTTTTTGGTCTAAACCAGGGTTCAATGAGGCCATTATTGAATTTTATGTTGACAGTGTGTTTCTAAAAACTGATTAGAGTGAATTTTAATTTTGGAGTATTGAAATTGGTGACTATAAAAGAATGTCTTCTTTGTCCCACTTTTCTCTTCATGTTGGAATCTTATCCTTTTATAATTAGTTTAAACTGTTAAGCCAATAAATAAAAGATTAAAGCCACCCTTTCAAATTATTTCGAGCCTTATAGCCACATTGAAAATAACTATAACAATTTTTTGTAACTCTTATAATCATTTTTACCCTTGAGACACCTCAAAAGTTGATTAAAGCATCTTTCACCACTGTTACCTTTGTCACTTTATTTTCAAATCCATTCTTGTAACTTTTGCATGTGTTTTCTCTTTAATATTCTATTTAGAGACTCTGTTCTTATGTTAATTTCCTGAAGCTCTTTGCGCAATTCTTGACAATTAAAATTTCTCTTGAAGAAATTTCCTTTGCAGCCATTAATATTGCTTGTAGAGTATTTTTGGGGTAAAGTTTCATTGTTGGTAAAACAATAGATCTTTCAAATTTTATTGTTTTATAATGACAAAGTTAAAAATAATAAATTTGGAATTTCCTTTTTTAAAAATCTCAAATTTTACTATTTTTAATTAAATTTTACTTTATACAATTGTGAGGACAGGAAAAGTAATTTATTTTTATTCAAAGTTTCATATCTCCACCTTACATTTGGGGCCCAGAAGTTATATTTTACCTGTGACATTTTTTTTCTCAATTTTTTAATCTCTTTTGTTTTATTGAAAAGCCTCAAATTCCATAAAAAAATACTTATAATTTCAAAAAACACATGAATTTTTTTTTTCATATTCTAGATGGGGCTTCTTTCCATTTCTCTTCTGAAGAATACCTTTTTTTACTTAGATAATTGCTTTTTCACTTATTTTAGTTTCTGACAAGATAGTGAGACAAGGAAATATTGAAACCAAATCAAAACCCACTAGCATTATTCCAGAAAGTACTGTTAATTATGACCATAATAGCACTGTTGTTATAACTCATAATAATAAAGCAGATCCAATTTCTTCTGAAGTAATCAATTTAGATATTATTAATACCCTCCAAAAAGAAAATAATTTGGCCAATAGTAAGTTTTTGATGTAAAAATACTATTTTTAAGCCTTTTTACTCATAATTATGCGTTAAACCAGATAGGGAGAAAGCAACAACCCCTCAAGAATCTCCCAAAAAGGTTATAGAAGTGATTATGGCAGAAGCCAATAGGTTTCAGAACAAAAAGTGTCATTAAATAAATCCCACACCCAAAATCTATGCCATTCTGAAGCTGATCACACTTTTTTACCTTTGAAAAGAGCTGAAACTTCCACAAGAATACTCAGTGGATATATGAAAAGACAGTCAGAAGTCATACATTCATGCACTTCAACACAAAGAGTATCAAATTCTAGAAGACCTTTGGAAAAACTGCACGAACTATTACCTGACTGTGAGAAAGCTTCTGGGCCACCCCAATACCTGCAATTTACTGAATGGATGGAATCCATTTATGGAAAAGAAGAACATGATTCTTTTAACAGCAGAATGGAGGGAAAAAAACCCTTGACAACCCAAACAGGTGCCAAAAACAGCCCCAATATCCAGAAGCAGCAATTTCAATGTGAGAAAGCATCCACAAGATCAGAACAAGATAAAGGTAAAAGCACCAGCCAAAAATCCATACATCCAGGGCTAAATAATCCCAGAGATTCAAC
Organism: Austropuccinia psidii; assembly: GCA_023105745.1. Lineage (NCBI taxonomy): Eukaryota > Fungi > Basidiomycota > Pucciniomycetes > Pucciniales > Sphaerophragmiaceae > Austropuccinia > Austropuccinia psidii. Next base: position 28,805,534 of record JALGQZ010000007.1, on the reverse strand, counting down.
AAGATGCCTTGGAAAATGTTTTTCATATTGCCAGAAAAGTGATGGAAATTCAGGGGAGAGAGGAAGCCAGATTAAAATATCAATAATGATTTCTGAGATTTTTGATGGAATTAAAGCTTTGTACATAGCCATAAATGATGTGAAAAGTCATATTTCTGATAAAAATTCAAATATTTGTAACAATCTTAAAATAAACAATCTGAGTTTAAGCCAAATAAATGACACACTTATGTGTTTTGAGAAAGTTTTGATAACAATTAAAACATCAAATACTGACAGTTCATTTGCAAGTAAAATAAGTGAAAAATCTGTCATTATACAAGAATTATCAGATAAATATTCTAGATTGAATATTGATGACATAATTTAACAATCAATAAATAAAGCCATAATTATTATAAAATCAGATAATAAGAAAATCCTTGATTATATTACAAATTCATTTACATAATTGAAGACAAGTACCATTTCCTGGAAAATGTTTTTTGATAACTTACAAGAAGAAGTATCAAAATTAACAATGAAATTTAATCAAATTATTTCTGATAATACTAGAAAAACGGAATTATGGAAGGAAATGACAATTAAAGAGGACATGTATAAAATTGAGTTAATTAATTTAAAACAAATTTTTCAACACAAAGTAAGAAATCCTACAACGTGTAATACCAGGAAAAAAATGAAATTGAACAATTACTACACACCTTACCAAAAAATTTCTACACCTCTGAATCAAGATGAGGTTATAAGAAATCCCAACCCACAAGTATTGGATGTAGAAAATTCACAAATGAAGAATGAATTTTCCACTTACTTCCATAACTTGGAACCATAATGGGCCAAGCACGTTTGCAAGAATTACTGAAATTGAAATAATGGACTCACTCCAGTGGTGAAGGAGAATATTACCATGTGGAAGTAATCAGAGGTATTGACATTATCAAAGAAGATTTTTTAACTACCAGAAAGATTGGTAGCAGTAATATTTAACACCTTGTTTACCAAATAAGCTCATAGATGGTATATCAAGTTAAGACAAGCACATGGACACAAAATTTGGACTTGGTGGAAAAGCCAAATCATTAATAAGTGGGCCAATAATGCTTGGAGATGTAAAGTGGAAAAAACCTTTGAATCTGCAAATATCAATTCTTCCAGAGACAGGGGTTTAAAATGGTTTTTCCAGAAAAAAGACAGACTAGCAGAATTAAATCCTTACATGTCAGAATTTATTATCCACAGATAATATCTGAGACAACGTCAATGTGACTTGGATCATGCTGTAAAAAGTAGGAAAACTGAAAAATATTCATCAGAAGATATTATAAATATATTGGAAGAAGTAACCACCAGGACCAAAATTGGTTCTAGTAGGATTAATCTTAAAAGAGTGTTTAATAAACGTTGGAAAGATTCTGTGAACAAAATCCCCAAGGGAACTTCTAGTAATATGAAATATAAATCTCCAGATACAATCAGAAAGTGCCATATTTTCCAAAGCACCACACATTCAGAATATAAATGTCCAGAAAGAGGGAAAATCAATGAAATTGACATTGATAAAGAACCTGATGTTTAAAAATATGATATAAATGAGGAAAATTCTGATGACAAATCATCAATATTTTCTGAATCCTCAAAAGATATTTAAAATATCAGTTTCACATTTTACATAATTAAATATTACTTCTACTTTACCAAATGAGCAATAGTCAACTTGAATTATCAAAACTCCAAGATGCCATCTCATGAAAACCCAGAAAAACAAGGGGAAAGGTTTTACTGCTGGAAATTCCTGTATAATGGAGGTGGTAATTGATTAAAAAAACCCTAAAATGTTACTTGACCCAGGAAAATTGTGCTCTTGTGTTGGAAAATATTTCTTCAAGAGCTGTGAACCAAATTTTAATGATTAATTATTACCAATTTATGGCATAAAATTCAACAGTGCAAGCAATCCAATGAACGCATTAGGCATACTTGAAACCACTGCAATATTTTCAAATATCAATGGGAATTTTAGAATTAATGTTGAATTTTTTGTTATGAAAACCTGCTCTAGTACCCATTTTCTATTGGGAAATGATTATTTTATCATGTATAGCATAGATTTACATAAAAAAAAGGACAGATACTTTACTATTTGTGACAATAAGCTTCAGGAATTTGCCTTTTTAACTTTTAAAATAGAAATCACAGTGAATAAAGCATCAAAAGTAAGCTTAGAGTTAAAGAAGTTCAATTCAAAAAAAATTAATAAAGCTTAAGTAAGTTTTCATATTACAGATATATGGGAAAATGAACTCTCTACCCTTTTATATGGCTGCAAAGAAGCCTTTGCATCAGATAAAGAACCATTGGGGGCAGTTATTGGTCATGAAGTTGAAATTATTTTATACATTGAGAGACCTTATCCACCACTCTTAAGAAGGCCTGCATACCCAGCAAGCCCAAAATCAAGAGAAGCCCTTGAGCTTCACATGAAAGAACTTCTGTAAATTTGTGTAATAAGAAATTTTGGCCACAATGAAGAGGTAGAAATAGCTACACCTGTCATAGTGGCACGGCATAATGGAAAATCCATAATAATTGGGAATTTTGAAGCTCCAAGAACTCACACAGTCTTGGAAAGGTATCCCATACCAAAAATCCTAATTTCCCTCACTCAAATATCTTAAGTATACATAAACATTATGGATTCCCTGAAGGGATTCCACCAAAATTTAGTGACACCAAGGGAAAGATAATACTTCAGAGTTATTTTCCATTGTGGAGTGTATGAATACTTGAGAATGCCTTTTTGTATCAAAAATGCACCTTCACAGTTCCAAAGAATTATTAATGAAATATTTACTGAAGCACTTTAAGAAGGATGGTTGATCATTCATATTGACAACATTATTTTCTATCCTAAGACTTGGAAAGAGCACATGTATGGATTATCTAGAGTTCTGGGAAAAACCAAATCTGTCACCAGGGCCAATATTGCGTCAATTGTTGGCGATTGGATTCACGTCACACCGCGGTCAGTATAAAATCTTGCTTCAGTCGCATTAGTGCCACTTTATAGTCACTGGACTTAGTGGGTCACGTCACGCAGCGTCAAGACAACATCAATCGTCACATGTGTCACATGAGAATGTCACTCAAAGCCCAAATCCATTTCAACACTATTCACAACGTTTGGGTAATTTCACCTCATTGGCTTCCGCCTCCCCAATGCTTGGCATGCTTACCCACCCACACCTCCCTCCAGATGAGACTCCAACACTGCCCCCCCATCTCCATCCTCACCACTCCTTACGCTTTCACACCCCTGCCCTTACCATCCTTATGCTTGTGTAGTGCCCTCCCGACATGCCTCCAACACAGCTTACCATCCTTACACTCACGGAGTGCCCTCCCCACATGCTCCCGACACTGCTTACCATCCTTACGCTTGCGGAGTGCCCTCCTGACATGCTCCCAACACTGCTTACCATCCTTACGCTTGTGTAGTGCCCTCCCAACACTGCTTACCATCCTTATGCTTGTGTAGTGCCCTCCCAACACTGCTTACCATCCTTACGCTTGCGGAGTGCCCTCCCAACATGCCCCCAACACCACTTATCCTTACGCTTCCATATTACATCCATAGTGTACGGTGGCTTGTTGGCATACACGATGAACGCAATTGCCAAAATATGCTGAGTGGCCTTCTCTGCCAACAGGACCTAAGGGGAAATCGGTCAGTATATTCACAATGTTGTGGTTAGGGTTTAAATCATGAGACTCACAAATTGAAACCTAATAAGTGGACTATTTAATACCCAAACTGTATCTTCTGTTTCCTGACAAAACCATTTTATTTCATATCATTCAAATGGAACACTTTGCTTAGTCCTTACCTCATGAGCGTTGAATAGTTCAAAGGTTGACTCTAGTAGGCTTCTCACAAGTCAACTTTATTCAATGTCTCACAGGGAAGTGATTTCATTTGAATGAGATGAAATAATTTGCAACACATTGCCTGCTTCAATTTCCTGACAGATTATATTTTGCAAATGCAATCCAATTTCAATAGAAGGTTCCAAGTCTGTTGATGCGCAGGTTTATTTTGGTCAGCTTGTGGTTCTAAAATTTTTTTTTTCTAGAATATTCAATAACTCTTAAGCTGCTTTAATTTGATATTGAACTTCTTTCAAACTCGCCAAAATTCTCCAATATTACCTCAAAAAGAATCAATTATTTGAAACTTATTTTACTTCCACCTTTTTTCTTCAATTTGGTTCTTTTTATTCAAAAATTTTCAAACAAGTTATCAATCAACTTGTCACCATCTATTTGCTTAATAAACTACCTCCACCATGGCCCAAGTCTTGGGAAATTCAACTGACTTCAATGAACAACCAACTTCAGCCCCAGAGAGTGGAAGTGAAATCTTTGATATGACCAGTAGTCATGAATTAGGCATGGAAGTAGAGAGCCAGTCACATGAAGATAATCAAGATCCACCAGTTCTTCCAGAATGTGAGTATGCATCCATCTTGAATATTTCAAATCTCTCAAAACCTGATATTGTGTCATAGCCTTTATTTCAGCTCAGCCTCCAAGCTCTCAGAAACCAAATCTTAAAAGCTATAAGAAGGAAAAGACTGTTGAACCTTGTGCACTGACAAAAGATGATGGGCAAGATGATGTAATTTTCAGTGGGGAGGTGGAAATTATATCCAAGGAACAATTTGTCTCCAACATTGCTCAAACAATCCCAAGGCTTGAAAAAATTCAAAATGATAGTAAAATTCCTGATTATGTGTGTCAAAAGATTTCTGAAGCCATGAGCCTCCTCAAAATGGATTTGAACCGTAAGTCCATTACTAATTCAAAACAAAATTGATAAAAATAGCTGCTTACAATATATGGGCAGGTGTGGAGGTGGGAGAATCTCTACCTGAAGGATCTTGAGTCGTAATTGGATTTCCAGGCAAAGGATTAGGAAAAAGACCAAATATACATGTGACCAAAAAACAAACAAAAAATGCTGTACCTTTGAAGCCGCAAAGCATTCTCAAAATCAAGGTGATGAAATGATCAATTTTGAAGTGGACCATATTGATAATGAACCTCCGCATACTGAACCCCCCCATACTCAATGAAACAATCCATGATGAAGCTCTACATACTGAAAGCCCCCCAATACTCAATGAAACAATCCATGATGAAACCCCTCCCGCCTCTCCTCAAAATATTCAAGCCTTTCAAGAAAGGGAGACAATTAAACATGATACAATGGGATGAGATATGACTGATATAATTCCTGACCCTGATCCCAAAGTGTCATTGTCTGCTAATTTTCAAGGAATATTTTTATCCCGCATGGAAGAGCTTGCAGGCATTTTGAATTATCATTCCAATATTACTCAAAAATCATGGAAAAGGGGGCTTGATAATATCAATAGTATTTACAAAAACTGATGGGACAATTTACCAACAAAGGATGCTCATACATTCCTGCCCATTGGTATTAAGGTAATTAGTAACCGAGAGCTTAAAATGTTGGCCTGGCTGGAGGACCTTGAGATGGTAGGTGAGTTTTATCTTTGTGCATGATAAATGGTTATTTGCTGCTGACTGGTGATATAAATTGCAATATACAGGGTTAGATTTTTTTAAGCCAACAGAAACAGAAGCGTTTTTTGATAAAATGATTTGGAATCTCAAATTGAGGAAGGAATCAGCTAAACCTCCAGATAATCTTCAAAAGTCTGAACACTCCTTCTTCAAAATGGTTCAGAGCCTTCTTTACCCCGCCAATCCAGTTAAACATTTTTGAGCAAACTTTATGTCTGAATCCATTAGTTTAGTCTCATACGATGTGATTGCACCCAAACCATATGTTGCACCAACATCAAATTTGACCAATCCTATTGGACTCAAATGGGGAGCAGTTGAATACCTTGCATCCTGCTTGAGTAAATCAAAGCAATGTGCAACCCAGCTGAGTATTGAAGGTGGCGGGGCTGACAATGAGATATCCACAAAGCCGCACAAGAACCTGGAGGATCTAATGGATACAGTTCTCCATTTGATGATTGCGTACAACATGGTACGTGCACATACAAAGTTCAAAGTTAATGGCATCAAAGGCAAACTCACGAGCTCAAAAAAAAATAAGGCCATCAAAGATCTATTGACGTGTCACAAGAATCTCGGAATAAATTGAATTTGCTATGGTATATTAGCAGCATTCTGTGTGGCGATGGTTTGTGGTTTGATGGTATGCTCAGATGAATGGAGAACAAGCTCAGTTAAAGGGGCTTTATCACTAATTGACATTTCCAAAACACTTTCACAGGGTAAAAATCTAGTGGAGCCAGTTTGGCTACGTACTAAGAAGTATATATGTAATTTACTGAATAAAAGTTTCTTCTCATCAGAGTCTTTTAACCCCACTGTACCTCTTAGATTTGCATTTGCATGATGCTTAGTATTAGTCTTTGGTGATGCCTGGGTGGTGAAGCGTGGTCTTGGTTCAAGTGATGAGGTCACATTGACTGTACCCAGGTTTGCTAAGCTTACAGCCAGAATTGACCCATTTTAGATTAGCTTTGTACCAGATAGATTTTAATTGAATTTTGCAAAGTAATTTATGAACTTATTAATAGTGAATACCTATCCTACTACTTCCCGCATGCCACAGCATGAATACCAATAGTAATTGTATGGCAGCATGCCTCTGTACACCATTGAGAATACTCCAACAAGATGCAAGCTGAGTCAGGCAGTTGTGCCTGTGAGTAGCACACGCGGGGGCAATGCGGGCAGTCGCTTTTATCACTTCCCGCCACTCTATAATAGGCCAAATGTTCCTTTTTCTTTCAAGAGGAATAGGATAACTAGGGATCCACAGCAGGGTGCATGCTTGCGATATTCCACATGGTTGGATTGGAAAGCTATTGCATGGGAACATCAATATGTCAAATTGAATAATGCACTATCCACAGCAATTTTCATGTTCAGGTATTTGAGATTGTGAATTTGCAAAGGTCAGGTGTGATCTTTCTTTTTAGCTGCAATTAAAAAAGATTCATCAACCTCAATCAAATTTAGGTGATATTAATAAATCAGTAATCATTTGGTTTCATTTCATTTTCCGCTGCAAGCATGCCATTCACAAAAAAGTAACTCACGGGAAAGCGTTGGGGTGAGGAAGGAAAGTGTGAGTTTATCACTTAATCTCAGTGTATATATATAGATATATATATATGCTTCCACATTTATGTGGCACCCTCATTGGGCCCCACACAAGAACATTGGCTTGAGTTGGTTCAGATTGTGCCAATGTCATGTGGGCTCCAACAGGGAAGTCAAAGGATGTGTGCCAAATAAAGCTCCTGGGGCATTGGGCACCATTCTGGACTCAAAACTCCTTAGCTTCAAGAGGCAGGAAGCAGTATCTAATATCTTGTCTGCTGCAAAACACAGTGATCCCTCAACCACTTGGGAATAGTGGGAGATCCCAAAAGACAAATGAGCGCAAAACAACCCGAATGAATAGGTTGTTTTCCTCCTCTCGCCCAACAGCACAAATATCAATGCCAGTATTAGCAAATATGACCCCAAGTGAAATTCGGAGGGTTGTGGATGTCAATCAGATAAAACACATTCACTTTGGTCGTGTGGCTATTTTCTCTTCAACTGGATTACTCATTGCCCTTGTCAAATTCTGACCATTCACAACAATGAGTGAAGTCGAGGTCAATCAATGGGATGAGTTATCACAATCCTTATTTTGCAAAATGAGATTCACCAACCCAATTGCAACAAATGGAGAATTACTGGAGGGATTTATGTTTGCAATTGGGTGGTGCAAATGCAGCACAAAGAATGAACAATTTGGTCTATATGGAAGTGTTGGGAAAATTGAAAACGCAAAAGATGAATGGCGGAACTGAGGTGCCAATCTTAGCTCGGTGGGTTGCATTCTAGGTCAATCCTTACAATATGTTGGGGATAATATATTTCAGAAGATTTGAAATTGCTACAACTCATTGGGGGTTCTGTCTTTTGATCAAGTCAACTATGAAGGCAATATTCCTGCAAATCAGCGTGCATGTGAGTTTGCTTCCGCACTCACTTTCACCATGAATGGATTCAAAAACTCACCTCATCTTGATAAGGACGCATCACTGTATGCTTTGGGATGGTGGTTTCAAGCTGATAAGCGGACTGGCCAAATTCAAAGAGATGCGTCAAAGTGGTGTACAGGGGGAAAATCGATTTTCCCAAATGAGCATTTTTGGATTGATCTATCCAATTTTCATGGGCTCATTCAGGTAGTGTGGGCCAGTAGTACATTTGTTCATTATACTTATCCAGCACAGGACAACGAAAGCATGACACTAGTGGGTATGTCCGCACAATGCTCAAGGAGGTTGGCAAAAACAATGTGCCAAAAAAGCCACGGCTATTATGAGATTGGCAAGGTAGTGGGCTATCAAATAAGGGATGGTCATACAATCTCATGCCAATTCAAAGAATGAGGAGATTTGCATGTGTGTTGGAATTGCAGTGTGATGGGTAAATAATGGTGGGGTAAGGCAGAGGACAATATAAACCAGGATTGGATGGTTTGGAGTGCTGGAGATAGGGTGGCTCACATGAAAAAGGGGTGAAGTGGATTATTTACGGTGGCATGCCATTGTACATATGTCCTGGTTTGTTGCTCTCGTCCAGGATCCCAATGCTTCACACGCGAATCCTTACGCTTGTGCAGGTTACAACAATGCTAAAAGTCCCTTACGCCTGTGCGGGCTGCCAACGCTTCACACGCAAATCATTACGATTTTACAAGCTCCAAACAATTCAAAAAACTTGCTATGGCGGTGCAGGCTCCCAACGCCTCCCACTGAATTCCGTACGTTCTGCAGGTTCCCGACAATTTAACAGTTTTCTTACGCCAGTGCAGGCATCCAATAGTTGACACGCCAATCCTGACGCTTGTGCAGGTTCCCAACAATTCAACCATTTCCTTAGGCTGGTGCAGGCTTTGGCCAATTCACACACAAATGCTTATGCTTGTGCAGGTTCCCCACAATGCAAAAAATTCATTACGCCTGTGCAGGCTTCAGACAATTCACATGCCAATCCTTACTCTTGTGAAGGTTCATGACAATGCTGAAAATTTCTTATGCCTGTGCAGGCTCCCAACAATTCACACACCAACCCTTACGCTTGTGAAGGTTCCTGACAATGCTAAAAATTCCTTATGCCTGTGCAGGCTTCCAACAAATCACATGCCAATCCTTACACTTGTGAAGGTTCCTGACAATGCTGGAATTTTCTTATGCCTGTGCAGGCTCCCAACAATTCACATGCCAATCCTTACGCTTGTGAAGGTTCCCCACAATGCTAAAAATTCATTACGCCTGTGCAGGCTTCCGACAAATCACATTCCAATCCTTATGCTTGTGAAGGTTCCTGACAATGCTGAAAATTTCTTATGCCTGTGCAGGCTCCTGACAATTCACACGCCAATCCTTACGCTTGTGAAGGTTCCCAACAATTTAAAAAATTCAATACATGACCAAGCCTAATAGTGTGTGACGATGGGAAAGGTAATGTCTCATGAATCTGGAGTGGATTGCTCACATGTGGGAACCTCCTGATTTTTTACAGTTAAGACTTGATATGGCTCTAAATCATGGAAGAAGAAAATATAGGAGACGGTAATGGTGACTATTGGCACATTTTTGGCAAAAAAGGTTCACACAAACAAATACTCATTCAAACGTTTGGTGGGGCACTTACAAAAATTAATCTCACACAATCAGGAATTTTCTCTAAGGAGGAAATAAATAATTTTTACGTGAACAAAGAATGTAATAGAAATTGAACATAACAATGATTGAATACAAATAATTTATTTAAAATAAAGTATTACAAAATATAAAAAGTGGAAATAATGAGATTTTTTAAATTTTTATTTTTATAGGAATTTGGAGACTATCCCAGTGATTTCCTCCTTTGGATAAGCCTCCAGTGCCTGGGCAAGGAGGGAGTTTAGTTCCTCCCGGAATTCCCAGTGCATCTCATTTCAATGAGTTGCATCCACAAAAGGAATCATGTGGAGCAAGCGGCGATGCTCCAACAAGATTCAGTTGATTGATTTGTGGACAATGGCTCAAGGAATCATCAAAGTTGGCTTTAAGTTGGTAAATTCCTGGCAAGCGTCATTGTGAGAATGAGAGGGGCTTTGCACCGGGGGGAGGAGGCGTTGGGGTTCTTGGGGGCACTGGGGAGGGAACCAGGGTTGGAGTGGAGGGGGAAGCAGGATGGGAGGGCGGGGGAGTCGGGGAAGAAGGGGGGATGCAACGGGCGTATCGTCAATGATAATTATTGAGCGGGGAGTGGCAGGACAGGCTGGATATGGTCAAAGAAAAGGTGAGGAAAAGCTGATAGGAGTGAAGAAAGAGAAGTGGTGACTTACCAAAAGGTTCCTCTGTGGATTGCGTAGGAACCACCTCAGGTTCTGGTTCACAAGTTGTAATGTCCTCAGGTGGTTGGGAGGATGGACTTGGGCCAGGAATAGGTGGCTCTTTGGTTTGGGAGGGTCCTAAAAAAGGAGTAAGAGTCAGTTAACTTGACTCAAAAGTGAAAGTGAAAATGAAATGAAACTTTGGCTTCATACCGCGGAATATTTTGTCTGACCATTGGGTGCCACTCGGACCTGGAGTGGGTTGCCGCAGGGTTTGCTCACGAGGCAAACTAGGCATGGGAGAGTCTTGTTGGGGGGGATTTGGTGGGTTTTGTTCTATGAGTAATGGAAAAGAGTTAGTATTATTGCGTGAAGAGAAATGAGATAAGGAGGAGAAAGAAAACTTACTTTGGTGTTTGAATCCCATTGGTGACAAGACCTGGTGATGATCAGCCCAAGCTCAAATGTCCTCTCGCCATTGCCATCCTTCGTCAGCTGGATAATCACTTCACTCAGGTCAAGGAGTGAAGTGACCATTGGATGGTGGCCTAGGAGGGGGAAATAAATACTTGAGGGGACAGGGCTAATGGTCCAGAATCGTTCCTGTCGGCCTGCTTGAGGTCCTGGTGTCCATTTGCGCTTCAATATGGTTTCATCATTGCTGACCACAAAGGAGTCCTTGCAAGGGCGTCTTGGGTGAGAACTCCTCTTGCCACGTGGTCAGAAGGGGCGGACAACAAACAAACATTTCCTGTGTGGTTGTTGGCAAGCATCACACACGTTGGTTGCCATCGAGGAACAAATTCAGGGGATACCCCGCTTGGTGCATAAAGTGCACAACACCTCAAAGCAAAACAATTGAGGTTAGTAACTGAATAGAAAGTAAACAATCAAGAAAGAAAATGAAGACGTACAATGAATTATATAAATTTAAAACAGAAATGATGTAAGGATGCTCTAGTTGGAAGTTTGGAAAAGTCTGGAAGAGAAGAAAAATAAGTATCAAGATCAGAACATGATGTGGACAAAAGTTTAAATTGGAGGTAATGCACGAGGTGGATAGAAGTGGGGTTCTGAAAGGATCAGCAGGAAAAACAAACAGGTAAAAGGAACGGGAGTGAGTTTAGTGGAGTGCAAAAGAAAAGAGTGGAAAGGCAGGAAGACCAAGGGGAATACGCACAAGAAGGACAACAGTGGTTGAGAAAGAAAGTGAAGGGCTTTTTGGGTGAAGATGGTTTTTTATACCATGGTGAAGCTGAGACGATCTCAGCAGTTGCAGCACCTGCAAAAACTCTCAGCTTCAAGGCGTGTGGGCAAAATTAAAGCTCGGTCGCAGCCAATGCTGCAACTGAGAAGGGAAATTCTGTCATGAGGCAGAAGAACAATGGGGTTCTGGCTGAGTATCGCAATTGATTGACTTGTCAAGCTCAGTCAAATCCCCTTTTTTTCCTTAAATAGCCACCCAATCACCCAGGAGGGTGGTCATGAGGCCCTTGTTGAATGTGCATTGTGGGTGCAATGCACAAGTGCCCCATGCAGAAATGCACGTGGTGCATTTGGTCACAAGTGACTGCGGCAAGATTACCGGCCATATGGCCTGGTGATAGTGTTTGGACAAAGGGGGGGCTGTAAGAATAGTGAATACAGCATGAGCTTGGCTCAACCCATTTCTCCGGTTTGCTTTTGGGTCATAATTGAAATGCTCAGTGGCTGAACATTTTAATTGCACAGTAATTGAGCTATTGATATAACAATATCAAATGCACCATGCTGAGGAACTGCTAGGTCATTTTTGTAAGCACACAATCTGAGCATTTGGCACAGCATAGGATGACATTTCAGCCAGGTTCAACATTTCACACGCTTTGGTGAAGTGCTCCAAGCTGAGCTTTCCAATGAACTATTGCAAAAATGGTCCTGACCATGGCTTTACTGAGCACTTCCGCACGGTGCTTTCGACCATAACATGCTCAGCTTGCGTGTGCAAATCGGGTGAAACGCAATGCTGAGCATGTGGCACATGAGCTATGTATATGCAAACAATCAGAAGGTGGATACCCATTGGCTATATGCATGCAGGCTGAAGTAGTATTACACCTTCCTAATCTGTACAGCCAGAACTGTAGTATGTAGTACACCTTTGTAAATGTATGCCGCAGGGCAGAGCAAAAGCTGTTCAACAATGTAACATGCAATCACGTCAAGCCATTGAGTCATATATCCCAACTGCATTCCTTTGATGCACCTTGTTGGAGAGCTCTGCCTAACTACGGCACAGATGCAGGTGTAGTCCAAGTTAATGAAAGTGGGTCATAATGGGATGAATTATTATTTGGGTCATACACAAACAGTGGATTCACTCCAGTGCCATTGTTGGGGCAAACTTTGACTGGCCTCACTTGTTCATTGCGCATGCTCATTGGTGGGCAGCCACACACTTTCATACGCACCCCCCAACGGGTCATACACAGGAAGCTTTCACATGCCTGGAAGACATTTTACTTCCAGTCTTCCGACTTGCTATTTTCTTGGTCAAGTGGTAAGCTTGACTGTGGACGCTCACCCGCTCGCGCGTGGAAACCTGAGGCCAATCAGTGTGGATTTGCTTCAGCCTCATCTGCATTAGAATAATCCCAGCCTATGATTTCTGAGGCTGGTTATGTTTGCATGGGGATCTCCCACCACAGGTCATTTTCTGCACGTTCTCACATGCCCCGCGCAAGTTGTGGTGCGTGGCTTTCAGCCAGAAATTCCCTTGGGCAGGTGGCCTCTTTTGCCGGAGTTTTGTACCCACGTGTGGCAAAGACCCTGATGCCAATCTCGGTGGATCAGTACCCGCCTCAAACGCAATAGGGGTGAATGTATATGTGGATAATGGCTCACTGCTGGCGCCCCCTTTGATCATGCCACACATTCCCCCCTGGAAGCCCAGTAGGCATCAGGCAAAACCAAGCTCATGTTTGGTGGCACACCACCAAACATATCTCACCCACCGACACACAAACATTCCCCCAGTGAGATTGCCCTTTGAAACTTCCAACATTGCTCAGTAGGTCCCTGTGCAACAATTAACCTGGGGAAGATACGCTCATTGTTTGCTGTCACACCAGCAAACATGGCTGCATGCCTCTAATATGCCCCTCCACAATAAGTTGCTACAACCCACCCAATTTTGGATATGCTAATGTCAACCTTGGTCCACCAAAGGTTTTGTAACTTGCTGCAGATCCAGCAGTCATATTGGTGCACCCAAATTTTTGCCACCTTGCCTTGATATATGCCCCAAATTGGATATGAAAGTTATGAGCCCAAGAGGCCCACCTCCATCAAGACCATGCACATAACCACAGGCCATCCCCCCTTGAGCCCATTGCTCCCTCTCATATAAGTTTCCCACCTGCACTTATTTGTCTTCATTCCCTTTAGCTACCCCTTCCTGATCATATAATTTCCAACTGTCCCCAAATAATTTATAATAGCCATCATGTCAACCACTTTGCATTGGGATGATTAATATTTGTATTCAAATAAATAGTGATATAACCTTAAATCCTGAGAATTCCCACTTAGCTTCTTGGATTATCCTATGGCACAATCAACATAACATATTTGTATATCTCCCCAATCACCAGCGTGCTATTGGCTCTCTCCCTGGAACCCTTTCCAAAACGTTGATACCATTCCTTGGGGCACCAAAAACTTTAATTCACTGTGGTCCCGGTGGGGCATGGATTGAAAATTGCCAATCCAATCCTACTCAAATATTATTTGTTGAGGGAGTATTTATGACTGATGCAAATGATCCCTCCTCATCTCAGAAACCCAATCTAGCATTGATGTTATTCACATGGTATCCAAGCATTCTATTCATAATTGAAAGCTTTTGAACACAAGATTTCAAGCTTAAAATGCCCAAAGAATATGACTGTAATACTAATAGTCAATGTCATCTCTTTACTCCAACATTTCCTACTTTAAACTCGATGCCAGCTTCATATCCTGCTGTTTCATCATTGATTTCCAAGCAAAAACTGATACAATTACCCAGTGGATCAGACCTCCCCATGATGACCCTGCCCCATTACATTATTCAAATGCCCCTGCTCCCTCATCAAAAGACCGCACTAGCTTTTCTCTGGGATTGAGAAATCCCCAATGGCCAATCAGCCTGTAACCTTTGGGCCACCTCACCCCCATGATCCACTTTTAATGCCAGGCACATCATTGCAAACAAGGTCGTTAGCTCATTTGAATCCCTTTTGAACAATACCCCTCTTGGAGGACGGTTCACGGATGATATGGAATTAGGTAAAACCATTCAGGCCATTGCTCTAATTGGTACCTCCAAGGAGTGGTTGATTTCAAACCCCCATTGCTCCACACCCACCATGATCATCTGCCCCCCTTGCTTAATTACCAACTGGCAATCAGAAATATCCAAGCATGCTCAGGCTGGAGCACTGCATGCCAAAATCAACCATGGTCCCACTCATCACTCATTATCCAAGGCCGACATCTTAAAATATGATATCATCATCACTTCTTACAATACAATCACCCAAGAATTTAAGCAAAGCAATACCTCTACATCATTCATTTTTAAAATCAATTGGCATCATATAGTTTTTGATGAAGCACAGTGAGTGTCTGATTTTTAAACAATTCAAATTACCTTTTATATCCAATAACCCTTCCCCCATCTTCTAGCTATATTAGCTCTCAATACACTGCCACTCACTGTGCCATTAATAGCCTCCTTTCATCCCGTCGAATATGCTTAAAGGGCACACCTATTCACAACACCATTTATGAACTTTTGGGAATAATATCTTTCATCACCCAACCTCAGAGCTCAGATCAAGATAACTGGTCACCATTCATCCTGAGTAGTCTTTCCAAAGGTTGCAATGATATCTTGCATTTGGCATTGCGGCATTTAAGTTTGCGCCGCACCAAAACCACACATCTCGAATCCCTCCCCACTATTAGCCATCATTATGAGCTGCTCCCACTCATCCCAACCATGCAGAAAGAATATTCCACATTATACAAAGAATTCCTATCATCCAAAATTAAAGGACAAGGAGAATTTTGCAGAAATATTAATAAGCTTCGAATATTCTGTAACCATCACATCATGCTTAACACAATTGCAGAGGCAGATTTGGAAGACCATGAGGGCAGGAGCACTCAGGATAACTCCCCAACAATCACACAAACTATTGTGGATGTGGAAACATGCATGATGAGTAGTAAAATTGCACACCTCCTACAAAGCTTAATGAAGAACAAACAATCAAAGTGTGGTCCAACCAAATTGGTGGTTTATACACAATGGACCCAATTTCTTGATTTGTGAGTTAATTTTAATATGCATCCATTACCAATTGAATCCATTTGACTGTTTTTTATTGTAGAATTGGTATTGCACTTGCCCATCACTCTATCCTTTTAGCACAAATTGATGGAACAATTACAGCACAAGCGCAGGAGAAGGCACTGGAGAATTTCTTCAATAATCCTGAATGTGAAGTACTGATTGCATCCATTGCTGCAGCTGGAACTGGCCTCAATATAGCTTGTGCTAATATTGTCTATTTAATGGGGAGGGGACCCCCAAAATTCTACGCTGATTTTTGGCTCCTGACATCCACATTTCCAGAAGCCCAATTGGAACCCAGCCATTGAGGCTCAGGCTGGTGATTGACTCCATTGTATTGGCCAACAACAACCTGTAAAGGTCATCCACCATATCACCCCTCATTCAGTTGAGGTCAACATGCAGAAGGTACTTTTCAAGCTCATCTTTGACCCTGATTGTATTTCTATTCTAAAATCTTTCCTTATGGGAATGCCATATTCCACTCACCAATAGTTCCAAGAAAAGAAAAAATCATTAACTGCGTGAGCCTTACTGATATTATATAATTTGTGTTTGACCAAGTTGATAACTCCTGCTCACCCTGGCACAGGTCCACAATCATGAATACCATGAGCTGGATTGGACTCCTTCAATATTTCCTCAATGAAAATGAGCAATAGAGTATTATTTCCAAGGGAGACAGTGATACATTCCAATTCATATTTTCTATATTCTCACATATTTATCAAGTTGTTGCATCTTTAAGAAATAATAATCATATTTCATTACACCTGCACAAATAATTCACAAAATGTTAATTTGTAGCAGTGCTATACATTTATCTTACTAAGTTATTGCAGAGCATCACCATTTAGCCTAATAACTGGCATGTCAAGTATTTTGAGGGTGCTAGTCTGCATCTTACTACAGCTCTTGAGCCAATCTTTATCAATCACCTGAAATGATAGGCCTTCTGGAATATAACCATCATCTGTAAATCGTAATTCTTGCAATCTATCAACAGTTTTTTTACCCTTTTTTTTATGCGATTACAAAAATCTATGTCTCTATCCACTTTTAATACCAATTCATTGGATAACTGGGAGCGCCAGCGTAATCCCACTTTGCGGTAAACTTGATGGCCATTTTCCAGTACCTCCTCAGTATCTGAGCATACTTGAGGGTCATTGAATTGTGATGCTAGAATGGGAAATTTAGCCATATCACACCATTCACAACGGCGCTCACAGGTCTTCACATAATCAAGTAGATCATGATCAGTCTTTGCTCACAATGAAGAAGAGATTCAGTAACTAACCCTTTGAAAAGTCTTTGTGAGCTTTTGATTCTCCTTCTTTTTAACCAAATACTTGGCATCCTTTTGAATAGACTTCCATTCTCTTTTCAAATAAGTGAAATATGGCTCCATTAAAGCCGCCAGGACCCCATAGTTATGATGATCCTTGCTCTAACAGTAATGATGATACTTGGTTCTGACAAGTGCAAGACGGAATGTACAGTAAAACACCATAGACATAAACTCATTGAACGGATGTTGCCATGAGCTCTCCCAGTCCCAAGTGAATTGCTTTAGTCCTAGCATGTGGAGCTCATTTTTGCAGTAGCTTTGGAAACCCTGAGACTGAACCTGTGTTGATGGCTCATTCAAAACATCCTCAGAAACATATCCGAGATGACCAGCCACTTTAATTGCAATTTCACGCTCTTCTGTGCTGGGTGGTGCTGGTAGTGAGGAAAAATCCTTATCCCTAACTTTGAGTAGGAACAGGCAATGGGCATGTACTGCTGATCTCATTCCATGGACATTCTCTGGAAGTTCTGCTTTCAGCCATTTTTTGGTGCTCCTTCTGGCTTGCACGTTTTGCCACATTGTGAGCTTTATGAGCCTGGCTCCTTTGCTGTCTGACCTTGGATTGCTCAAGAATACTTTGGGAAAGGGGCATTTGAGGATGGGTGAACTCACTATTTGACTGAGTGCCATGCTCATGTGCCATGAAATTGTCCCTCCTTGGTTCATCATTTGTTTCCATTTGAGTCGGAGACATGTTCTCATCCTCATCATCCACCATTTTTTCTCTTGATGAACTGGCATGAGCTGTTCTTGGTTTGGAGGCATATGGATGATGACGTCCAGTGACGTTCTCTTTATGTACCAGAGGTGAATATGCATAAAGTTCATCACCTGCCATGCACATCATCAGTTAATACATCAAAAAAATTAATAAAGACTGTTCATACTCACAATCTTCAATTGGCTCCTAAGATTGCACTGACTTGCCTTTAGGTGCCATATCTAACCCATGAAACAAATATATCAAATTGTGAAAAAGCTTATACTCCAAAATTGAAATAACTTACTTTGATGAAGCATCAATCCTGGATTTCCCTCCAACAGACCACTCCAAGTTACATTTTTCAATGTTCTTTTTTGTCGCCCCCCATCCATGCACCTTTCATTGCCCACATGAACCTGAGATCCTGATGGAATATTGGGGGTTGGCTGTTTAATTTGTCCAAAGGGATCCTGGGATGCGACTGGATTCTACCAGGATTAAGGAGGAACTCATGTGGAAATTTTGATTGGGGATTAGCGTTTGATGAGATTTGAGGTGTGCCTTCTGGCCCTTGAGACACATGCATTTGTGTATTAGTGGGATTCAGGCGAATTTGAGTGATGGAAATATTTGGGATTGACCAAGTGCTTGAAGTTGGAGCCTTTGGATTTCCCACATCAATGTTAATACCTGATACATTCATTGAGGATGCAATAGGGGTTGTGAGAGGAATGTTGGGACTCAATGGTGACTGTGTTTGAACATATTCTATGCAAGATTCACTATCTGAGTCATGAAAAGAACCTGAACGGGATTTATGTGACTTGGAAGATGAGATAAGGACCAAGAAAGTACAGTAATATTTTTAACTAGATAAAACACCTCAGTATTATGATAAAATAGAGTGATATGAGATGAAATCTTTTCAAATTTAGAATACAGATATTCTATGAATATTTCTAAAAAGAGTCTTATTGGAAGTCCAATAAGCCTCTTTTTAGGAGAATTCTTACTGCCTCCTTTTAAGCTCCTCCACTTTTGTCGGAAACCACCCTGCATGGCCTACCACCATATAATGTAATATTCCCTTGATCTCAAAGGGAACCCATCATCCATAAGTAATCATATTTGGTAACATTTCTGCCTCCCCATTGTCACATTTTGTGAATTATCCAAACTGCCAATATATGCATTGAAATTCCACAGCATCGTACATCTGTAAAGGGGTATATTCATGAATGATTTACCCACAAAAGAGACATCACCTTTTCAAGAAAGGCGAGACGATCCAAATCACATTCCAACCAATTAAAAGCCTGCTGCACTCAAACCAAATACCAAGACTTCAGCTGCACTCCAACCCCTTATGTAATAGAGTTATATTGTTATTTCTGTAATAAGGTTTGAGCCATGTACAATGGCATGCCAGCATTCATGGTTTGAATGTCAATCCCCTCAATTCAATCTTGACACATCCCTATTTGAGCGCCCCTCAAGGGTCAAAACCACAGTATCACCATGTGTAAATAAAATAGAATATGTATGAGCGTTGAGCAGCATGGCGTTTTACACAATTAAACTCCTAACCAATTCCGCCATCCAGATGAGACATGTTACACTTTATCAGCTGCAGCTCACGCACCATTACAAATGGGATAAAATTCTCAGATGGCTCAAATCATCTCCCCCTTCATAAAGAATCACTCAATTTTTTTGCCAATTAATAACACTCCTAAACACTTTCAAATCAGCCATAGATATTTATACACAAACCAACCGTACTCCCAATTCCTGCAACAATGACAACCCGCCGCTATTCCTCAATGCGTATATGCATGTGTCAACACTGCTCAACTCAAACACACTCTTCCCCTGAGGGTGATAGGCATGGAGTTGCCTTCACACCTTTCCAATATAAACAGCACATTAAAAAGCTCAAATCATCCATTGCACCCAAATCTCTTCCAAACATCCCTACTTCTGCATCAGGATCTGAGTGCCCACAACTTCTATTGGATCAAATATTCCCAGCTGATTACTCACAATTGACCCAAAGCACCTTCTCCACAGCACCGGGTCTCAATTCAACTGCACAGAAACCATACAGCAGCATTCAAACCCTTCCCCCACAAGACCTTGGAATGATAATATCTGCCACTCTATCATTAAGGTATAATATACCCCACAGGGCTTCACACAGTCTCAACCCCGCCCTAAACCTGCTGATCAAGTCCAGCATCTCAAGCTCCAGTGGTCCCCCCACACCTGCACTCCATATACCTCAAGATCTGAGTATCATATTTGAACATCTCCTATTGGAACAAGTGATTCAAAACTATATATGTTTTCCTCAATGTTTCTCTCTTAATGGCCTTACTGAATCAGTCACAACTGACCAACCCCACTGTCAACGCCATAATGACCCAAATGATCATGATCCCCCTTGCACACAGTCATTAGGCAAGCTCATCAATTCATTTGCACTCCACACCTAACAAACAACCAACATGAAGCAAAAATTTATACTGACAAAACATTTCATTTATCAACCTGTCACAGGGGCTCTAGTGGAAATACGAGAGTGGCCTGGCACTCAGCAATCAGGGGACTCACTTGGAAGACTCCAAAAAAATAAAGAATAAAAATAATAAGAATGAATTCCTCTAAAAGATATGCAGGTACAAGATGAGATGCAAAAGAGGAAAGGGAAGCCAAATGGCCAAAGAGCCAACCAAGTAAGTCCTTAATCACTGTCTCAACCTGCCAAAAATGAATAATGGAATTAGTGAGGATATGTCCACCAAATATCCATTGACAGGCAAAGAAAGAGAAAGAGAAAGGTGCTAAATGACTGACTTAATAATATCAGTATTTGCTTAACTAAAATGAAAAGAAAATAAAGATAAAAATAAATCAAAGTATATTAATTTACTGGGGGAAAATACCCCCAGGGTCAAAGGGTAGCCAGTATATGTGAAAAGTTGGGAGTTTGAGTTCTTCAGGCTGAAAGCTGATCTGTATTGATCCTTGAGGCGGTATTGATTGTTTTTGGAATTGATACAGCTGGCTAATATTGAAATTGAAATGGGTTGAATGAATTTCCCACACTTGAAAATGAAATACAGTTCTTGATGGATCCAGACTGTATTGAAATGAAGGTGGTTGCCAAGATGGATTGAGAGGAGCTTTGACATTTTACAACTCCCTTTTGGCACTGCCTCTTGAATACAACTTGCGAATTAATTGACAGTATTTCCTTGGAAGGAATACTTGGAGTGAGAATAACCGATGACTTTTTGATGGCATCATTGGTATTTGAGGTTTTGACACTTGCCCTTGAGCCTTGATGGATCCTCTCGATGACGTGACTGGATGGCCTGATGGAAAGTTGAAATAACCAGATGATATTGCCGCCAGTGAATTTCTGCTGAAAAAGGGTGCATAATGGTGTATAACACCATATATGGCACTTTGGTTATTGGAGGTTGAAAATGGCCATAAGTCTTTAGAGATGAAGCCAGGAGGATATTGGTGAAATTTTGCTTTGGAGGGCTTCAGAGGTGTCAGAGTGTCTTTTGAGGTTTTTGGCCATTTTTGGGTTTTTGGCCAAATACAGCTCATACAGCCTTAAAACTGTATTTGCGCAAAGTGCGCAAAAGTGTGAAAAATTTGCAACAAGTGCGCAAATGCGCAGAAACTGTATTTAAAGCCAAATACAGCTTCTTGGGCTGTATTTCCCCTGTTGACTGGGAAATACCAAAATTGCCCAAAAGTAGAGAAAGGCCAAGAAAGGCCTGATGATGGTGAAGGACCCAAGTTGGGCCCAGATGATGAAATGGCCATAAAAGGCCAATTTGGCCAATGATTTATGGATATGGCCAAATTGCCATATATTGGACATGGCATGGATATGCCATATTGAAGTCCAAGGGGATGAATTGCCATGGTTGTGACAGTACCCCCCACCTTGAAATGGTGAGCTCCTGAGCACCAATACAAGGTGAAGCCTGTTGAGGCTATTGGAAAGATTTTGAGAGAGTGATTCAAGAGTACTGATTAAGATAAAAAATTTGAAAACTGATATTAAAAATTTGACATTTGATGCAGGACTTTCTTGATCTTCTTTTGACATTGGCTTCATGATTTGAATTGAATTTTAAAATGAATGAAAATTTTTTATGTGATAATTGACGTGACAAAAGAAAATTTAAAATGAAAATAAAATAAAAATAAATAATGAAAATGAAAATAAGAAAAGAAAAGAAAAGAGAGATGAATTTTGAGGAGGTTCCAATCTTGATCACTAATGTTGACAATTGATTTTTAAAATGGCCAAGGACCTGGAAAGGGAAATTTGATGCCAGGTGCTCACAGAGTGGCCAAGGTGATGTTTTGTAAGATTGTAGACCCCTAAGGGAAGTGCACACCAGGAGAGGAACTTACTTTTGGTAATTACCACTCCCGCCAGTGCCATAAAAAGAAAACAACATTGTTGAAGGATTGAATTGAATTGAAAGACTTGGAAAAGAAATAAAAGAGTGAATGGTCCATTCACCCAAGTGAAAACGGCCATAATTTTGGAATTGAATTTTGAAAAGCCTGGCCAAAGAGCTGTGTCCAAAATTTTCAAAGTGCTCACAGAGTGGCCAAGGTGATGCTTACAACAAAAGAGTAGAATACCCCTAAAGGTGCATACCAGGAGTGGGACTTACTTTTGGTAATTCCTCTCCCCACCAAGCACCATAAAAAATCAAGCTCTTGAAGAATTGGGTCCTGGCTTGTCAGGATATAATGAATGAAAATCTTTGACGAGTTCAGGACAATTCTTGAGGCTTTCAGTTGGTTCCCAAGTGGATCTTTCCAAGTCTTGACTGAAACCTTTCCATTCCACCAAATACCATAATTTTCCTCTCTTGAGCTTTGAGTCTAGTATTTGAGAGACTTCCCATTCTTCTTCTTCTTCAATGATTATTGGAGGAGGAGGCTCTGAATGCCTATTTGGGATTGTTGACATCTTGACTGGTTCCAAAAGGGAAATATGGAGAACTGGGTGGATGGAATTCCATTGAGATGGGAGCTTAAGGTGGTAGGCATGAGTACTGACTTTATTCAAGATTGGAAAAGGACCCAGCCATCTTTTAGACAGCTTTTTGGTGGATCTGGCTGATTTGATGTTCTTGGAAGAAAGCCATACCATGTCACCGGGATTGAAAACAAGTGGACTTGCTCTACTTTTATCTGCATACCTCTTAAACCTGTTTATGGAAACTTCAAGTTCTCTCTTGACATCTTGCTTTACTGATTGGATTTTTGTTGATAACTTTCCAGCCAGAGTATCTTGAGTGATTTGAACTCAGTCAAAATGAGGGTCTCTTCCATAAACAGTGAAAAACGGTGATTGTTTTGTTGAAGAGTGGTCAGAGTTATTGTATGCAAATTCAGCCAGAGGGAGCCAGGTGTTCCAATAATCTTGATGATAACTTAAATACATTTGAAGGTACTTTTCTAGTATCTGATTTACCCTCTCTGTCTGTCCATTAGTTCCTGGATGATAAGCAGTTGACAGATCTCTTGAAATTTTGAGCTGCTGACAAAGGTTGGTCCAAAAAGAAGAAACAAAAAGAGAACCTCTATCACTGACAATGCTTGAAGGAAGGCCATGCTTTGAGAAAATATTCTTGATGAATAAATAAGTCAAATCTAGTGAAGCGATTGAAGACATTGTTGCAATAAAAACTGCCATTTTTGAGAATCTGTCCACTATTACTAAAATTGAATCAAAGGAATTGGACAGTGGCAATTGAGTGATGAAATCCATTGAAAGACAAATCCAAGGACCACTTGGAATTGGAAGAGGCTTGAGGAGTCCAAACTTCTTGTGATGAATATTTTTGTTTCTTGAACACTGTTGACAGGATGAGACATAATCCTTGATGAATTGAGTCATGCCGGACCAGTGGAAATCCTGCTTGACAAGTTTGAGAGTCTTCTCTTGGCCAGGGTGTCCAGCCAGAAGAGAGTCATGCCGCTTTTGAAGTATATTGAGTTGAATTGTGGGGTCATTTGGAACCACCACCCAATCTTTGAAAAGGAGAAGTTTGGAAGAGGAATCAAGAGAATAATCTGTGACAGATTTACCTTTACCCAAATCTTGAAGGACACTTTTATATTGAGAATATTGCCACACTGCCTTCTGAATTGAATCAGTCAAATTTGAAAATGAATCCACCTTGACTGCAAAAAACTTTGAGGCTTGAATTTCATCTTGCTTGATTATCTTCTGATAGTTCATTGTATTCCTTCTGATGAGATCCTCCCCCCTCTCTGGGTAAACATCGTCCCGACGTGAGAAGGCATCTGGAAGGGTGGCCAAGCATCCAGGGCGGTAAGTGATTGAGAAATGGAATTCAGATAAAAATTCAGCCCAGCGGGCTTGATGGCGAGTGAGAATCTTGGAAGACATAAAATATTGAAGAGATGAACGATTGGTGAGAACTTCAAAAGGGGAAGAAATTGAAAGAAGGAAAGCTCTCCAGCGCTTGAGAGCCCAGACAATGCCTAGGAGTTCCTTGTCATGGATCTCATAATGCAGCTCAGCTGGGAGAATCTTGCGGCTATCAAATGCAATGGGATGTTTTCCTGAGTCAGAGACCTGACTCAGTACAGCACCCAAGGCATAATCTGATGCATTGGTCTCTACAATGGTGGGTAGAGAAGGATTGGAGCAGTGGTTAATGCCTCTTTGAGTTGATGAAACTGTCTAAGAGCTTCCTCATTGAGGGGAAAACAGGAATCTTTCTTGATGAAACTTGTGAGTGAACTAATTTTCTTTGAATAATTCTTGATGAAACAGTGGTAGAAATTGGCAAAGCCAAGGAATGATTGAAGAGCCTTAAGGTTTCTTGGAGGTGGCCAATTGAGAATTTGCTGGACTTTTGTTTGGTCCATCTTGAGGCCTTCAGAAGAAACAACATCACCTAAATACTCTACACTAGAAACATGGAATAGGCATTTGGACGCCTTAGCAAAAGGTTATTGGCTCTGAGCCTGGAAAGAACAGTGGACACATGAGTGACATATTCTTCCTCAGATTTGGAAAAGACCATAATGTCATCCAAATAAACCACAACATACACATCAAGAAGATCATAAAAAATATCATTGACAAGATTTTGAAAAGAAGCAGGAGCATTGGTAAGCCCAAATGGCATAACCAAGTACTCATAACTACCATATTTGGCTCTAAAACAAGTCAAATGTTCATCTCCTTCCTTGATTCTGAGCAGGTTATATGCACCACGCGAATCAATCTTGGAGAAGATAGAAGAACCATTGAAAGCATTAAGAAGCTAATTCATAGTAGGAACAGGATACTTGTTCTTCCTAGTAACAGCATTGAGTTCGCGGTAATCAACACACAAACGGAGGCCACCATCTTTCTTTTTGACAAAGAGGACAGGTGCTCCTGTTGAAGAGGAGCTTGGCCGGATGAAACCTTTCTCTACATTCTCTGAAATGTAGGCCCTGAGTGTATCTGACTCTTGTTTTGATAAAGAGTAGATCACAACAACTGGAGGTAGAGACCCCTCCAGCTCAATATGATGATCACAGGTGCGGTGAGGAGGAAGTTTCTCTGCTTTCACCTTGGATAATACATCCAAGTATTGGTGATAAACAGAAGGAAAAACCTTCATCATGGTTTCTATTTTTTCTGGCGCTTCCTCTTCATCCCACAACTCCTCCAGGGAGGAAGGTCCATATTCCCAAAAAAGAGGTGAAGTGAAGATACAGAATTATGTTCTCCAACATCTTGAATCTCTTTGAAAACTTCATCTCTAGATGATAGTAATGACTTTGGGGAATTAAGGGAAGGAATATGGACAGAAGACGGAATTGATGGTGTTCTAGAATCACCAACCAGAACTGCACATGATTTGGAAGAAGAAAGGTCATTACTGAAAGATTTTTAAGGATCATAATAGTCCTTATAATCAGAATTAAAGGTGATCAGCCCTTGCCTCCAATCAATCAATGGATTAAAATGATTGAGAAATTCAAAGCCCAATATGAGGTCTTCTCCCTTGAGAGTATCAATGACTAAAAAGTCCCATTCAAAGCTTGGGAAGGAAGGGAGCTCAACCATATATTTAGTATGGTGAGTCACAAATACAGACGGAGACTCTGAGGAGTCAAGAATAATAAGGGGAATCTTCTCCAGGAGTTCTGACATGGTCAAAGAATACTTGTGAACAAACTGCTTTGCAATAAATGAGTTGGTAGCACCAGAATCAATGAGAATACTGTAAAACATATCAGAGAGAGAAGAAAAAACAAAAAAATTCAGAGAGTTTTTGACACCAGTATTCAGAATGCAAAATTGTGAAAACCATTGAACACAACATGATCTTCACTAAGGCTTTTCCCTGGCTGGGAAATTTGCCTGATGGTTGGGTAAGCTTGTTTTGAGGCCTTTTGAAACAGGACTCAAGACTATGCTTCCCACAACAATAGGTACAAAGACCCTCCTTGATTCTTCTTTCCTTTTCAGAATTCATTAACTTGAAATCTTGATTCAATAAAGGAGAATGGGGCTTGTCCCTCTTCTGAAAATTCTTTTTCTTCTTTTGACTTGAACTTGAAGAATTTTTAGGATGAGAAAAACTTGACTTTGAGGCTTCTGGCTTCTTCTCTTGATTATGACTCTTTTCATTTTGCCTCTCATGGTACCTGGTAACAAGCTCCAGGGTAACGTCCATCAAGTCTTGAAGAGAGTCAATTCTTGAAGGATGGGAGGCCAATTGATTCAAAATCCTGGATGGTAATCCCTTCCTGAAATGATGGATGAGAGCTCTTTCACCCCAATCGCTGATTATTGAGACTAAACTTGTGAAATCAGCAATGTATAAGGATAAATGCCCACCTTCTTTCATTCTTAAAGAATCCAACTCGGCTTCTGCTTTTCTGACTTCATTCGGATCCCCTGTCACAACCATGGCGATTCACCTCCTTGGATCCCCATATGGCATATCAAGCCATAGTTGTCTTATGGCCAATTGTCCATATCCATCACCAGTGGTCAATATGGCCACGTCATCATCTTATGGACATTTCATGGCCATTTGTGTTTTGGAGCCTTCATGGCCCTTCACCTCAATCCAGAACCCATAGCAGCAATTTATGCCCAAATGGGTATTTCTGGTCATTTCCCTCAAAACCAGGGGAAATGGCCCAAATGGCTGTTTTTGGCCATTTGGGCTCATAATGCGCATTTTTGCGCATTTGCGCACTTTTTGCGCACTTTGACGCAAAGTGTCCAAAAGACACTTTCCCGCCTTTTGGGCGAGTTTTTGGCTCAGAACCCAAAAATGGACAAAAAACCACAAAGGGCCCAGAAACACCTTTCCAAGCTCTGAAGCCATCACATCCATCCTTTTCCCCTCTGCCTTTCCATCTCAAGACCTTTGGACGTAATCTTCTTTCCAATGAACCAATATGCCATAAATGATGTTATATATCAGTGTACATCATTTTTCAACAGCAATTCAATGGTGGCAATATCAAATGCTCATTTCAACATTCCAACATCTCATCACGTCATCAAGGCACCCAATCATTCAGAGGAATCATCAAGGCTCAAGAGCAAGTGTTTCAGCTCCAAAGACCAATGACGCCATCAAGCAGTCATTGGTTATTCTCACTCCAAGTATTCCTTCCAATGGAATACTGTCAATTCATTCTCAAAGGTGTATTCAAGAGGCGGTGCCAAAAGAAATTGTCAAGTGTCAAAACTCCACTCAATCCATCTTGGCAACCATATTCATTTCGATACAGTCTGGATCCATCAAGAACTGTATTTCATTTTCAAGCATGGGAAGTTCATTCAACCCAATTCAATTTCAATATTAGCCAGCTGTATCAATTGCCAAAACAATCAATACAGCCTCAAGGATCAATACAGATCAGTTTTCAGCCTGAAGAGCTCAAGCTCCCAACTTTTCACATATACCGGCTACCCTTTCCACCCTGGGGGATTTTTCCCCAGTTAATTAATATACTTTGATTTTATTTTATCTTTATTTTCTTTTCATTTTAGTTAAGCAAATACTGATATTATTAATTCAGTCATTTAGCACCTTTCTCTTTCTCTTTCTTTGCCTGTCAAATGGATATTTGGTGGTCATATCCTTACTAATTCCATTGTTCATTTTTGGCAGGTTGAAACAGTGATTAAGGACTTACTTGGTTGGCTCTTTGGCCATTTGGCTTCCTTTTCCTCTTTGCATCTCATCTTGTACCTGCATATCTTTTAGAGGAATTTATTCTTTATTCTTTTGGAGTCTTCCAAGTGAGTTCCCTGATTGCTGAGTGCCAGGCCACTCTTGTATTCCCACTAGAGCCCCTGTGACATCCCCAAACAAAGTGAAGAGTTGGGATTCAAACAGTTTCCAAGAGTTGAGAAGGTAATTTGAATCTTTATTGGTGAGATTGGAAAGATAAGGCTCAATCCATTTTGCAGCCCTGCCCATAAGAAATGATGTGGCATAGAGAACTTTCTTTCTGTCTTGAGAGAAATTTTCCATATCATTATGAAATATCAATTGACAAGACTGAATGAAACTTCTAACTTTGAAGGGCTGAGTCCCATCAAAGCAGTCTGGTGCCTTCATAGATGGAGTCTTGAAGGCTGGTGGTCTTGATGCTTCAGAAGATGAAGCTGCTTGAAGATTGGCCATAACATGAGTCATTTGCTGCATGATGGCCAATAAATATGGTTCAGACTGAAGAGAGACAGGCTGATTATACTGGGCTAGAGTTGGTCCTCCAGTACCTTGGGATGCTTCCACCGGAGCAGGAGCACCTTCAGTACCATCAGACTCTTCCCCTTCCACAAAATTCTCCTCCTCCTCTTCACCATCTTCACCTGGACCTTTGGAAATGGTCCTTGAAAGTCCTGTAAACCCGCCAACTACTCCTGAGAATGAATATGATCTTCTTGGCCCTCTTCCTTCCTTCCTGGATGGTGCTGCTCCTTCCATGTGGGGCCCTCAGTTGAGGAACTGCTGGGGTGCCATCTAGAGGAGCTCTTGGAGTTGGAGTCAGAACAGCTTGTACTTTGGCCAGAGATCTTGTCTGTCTTGCCAGAGGTTAATGTTGAACAGGCATGATGTCAGGAATAAAATTGAAATAGATGAATTAAAGTCAAAATTTGCTTGAAGTGAAAAGCGTCAACAATCAAATCTTGAGGAAAATCAATGAATAAAATGAAAATCTTTAAGTACGTCAATAAATCAAAATCAAATGAAGTCTTGAAGTCAAAATCAAATCAATGTATTGAAGAATCAATGAATAAAAATGAAATCTTGAGGTAAATCAATCAATCAAAAATCAAATAAAATCTTCAAGTCAATAAATCAATGGATCAGATCAGTCAAATCAAAATCTTGCAAAATCAATCAATCAAATGAAATCTTGAAGAAAAATCAATTTATGTCAAAATTCTTGATGAGAAAAATCAGCAAGATCAATGAGATTTTCAGGTCAATCAATTTTCTTCAGGTCAATATCAAATGTGTCAAATCAATCAATCTATCAAAATCAAGTGAATTCTTCTTTAAAAACCAAAATTATTGAAGAATGAATCAATTATGAATCTTGATGTGAAGAATGTGTCTGAATATCTTGATGAAAAAATTTGAAAATCAAAGAAAATCAAGATGACACCTGAATTATGAATGAAATGAAAATTTGATGATTTGAAAAAGATTCAAAAAATAATAACAAAATAAAAATGGGTCAGCTTTCAATTTTCAAAATGAAGAATTAATGAAAGAAAATTGAGAGGTGACAATGAATCATTAAGTTCATAAGCGTAAAAGAATCATAATCTTGATGAAATGAGTGAATGAAATTATAGAGAAAGAATGAACAAAATGAAAAATAAATTATGAGTTAATTAATATGATGTCATAGGGGCTCTAGTGGAAATACAAGAGTGGCCTGGCACTCAGAAATCAGGGGACTCACTTGGAAGACTCCAAAAAAATAAAGAATAAAAATAATAAGAATGAATTCCTCTAAAAGATATGCAGGTACAAGATGAGATGCAAAAGAGGAAAGGGAAGCCAAATGGCCAAAGAGCCAACCAAGTAAGTCCTTAATCACAGTTTCAACCTGCCAAAAATGAATAATGGAATTAGTAAGGATATGACCACCAAATATCCATTGACAGGCAAAGAAAGAGAAAGAGAAAGGTGCTAAATGACTGACTTAATAATATCAGTATTTGCTTAACTAAAATGAAAAGAAAATAAAGATAAAAATAAATCAAATTATATTAATTAACTGGGGGGAAACCCCCCCAGGGTCAAAGGGTAGCCGGTATATGTGAAAAGTTGGGAGCTTGAGTTCTTCAGGCTGAAAACTGATCTGTATTGATCCTTGAGGCTGTATTGATTGTTTTGGGAATTGATACAGCTGGCTAATATTGAAATTGAAATTGGTTGAATGAATTTCCCACACTTGAAAATGAAATACAGTTCTTGATGGATCCTGACTGTATTGAAATGAAGGTGGTTGCCAAGATGGATTGAGTGGAGCTTTGACACTTGACAACTCCCTTTTGGCACTGCCTCTTGAATACAACTTGAGAATGAATTGACAGTATTTCCTTGGAAGGAATACTTGGAGTGAGAATAACCAATGACTGTTTGATGGCATCATTGGTATTTGAGGTTTTGACACTTGCCCTTGAGCCTTGATTAATCCTCTCAATGACGTGACTGGATGGCCTGATGGAAAGTTGAAATAACCAGATGATATTGCGGCCAGTGGATTGCTGCTGAAAAAAGGTTCATAATGGTGTATAACACCATATATGGCATTTTGATTATTGGAGGTTGAAAATGGCCATAAGTCTTTAGAGATGACGCCAGGAGGATATTGGTGAAATTTGGTTTTGGAGGGCTTCAGAGGTGTCAGAGTGTCTTTTGAGGTTTTTGGCCAAATACAGCTCATACAGCCTTAAAACTGTATTTGCGCAAAGTGCGCAAATGCGCAAAAACTGTATTTAAAGCCAAATACAGCTTCTTGGGCTGTATTTCCCCTGTTGACTGGGAAATACCAAAATTGCCCAAAAGTAGAGAAAGGCCAGGAAAGGCCTGATGACGGTGAAGGGCCCAGATGATGAAATGGCCATAAAAGGCCAAATGAGGTGAGATGGTTAATTTGGCCAATGATTTATAGATATGGCCAAATGGCCATATATTGGACATGGCATGGATATTCCATAATGAATTCCAGAGGGGTGGATTGCCATGGTTGTGACACAACCATTCAAAAATTCACTTGCCAGATTTGTCCAGCGGGCTGGAATTATGGAAATTTTGCATCAACATTAACAATCCCAAACTCCTTAAGGCTCCTCAAAATGTGACGTCTGGGATGGATTGGTCTGGAGACGCCCCATTCATGTCCATTCCTGGTGCATTGGCGTTCTCCATTTATGTGGACTGGTTCAATGCACATGGAAAGTCAACCCGGTTGGCCAGAATTGGACCTATCATGCTTATTTGTCTTAATCTCCCCCCAAGTAAAAAAATTGAGGCCATAGAATGTCTATGTTGCAGGAATCATCCCTGGTCCAAAGGAGCCAACTTCCCTTCAATTGAATTACCTATTAATGCTACTCATCAACAAGCTCAAAGAGCTATGGAAAGGTTATCATTTTTCACCCACCTCAACAGGTCCTTCAGGATCCTTTATCCCTGTTGCCATCTTCACAGCCATTGCAGATGTGGTTGCCATGCGCAAGCTTACTGGATCTGTTTCCCATTCAGGCAACCACTTTTGTAATTTTTGCACCATTCACAAAGCTCAAATTGAAGAAATTGGTCCTCAATTTCACTACACATGCTCATACCAAAATCATAAATCAACCATTGCCAAATGCCTTTGGGCAACCCCACAAAAATGACAAGCAATTTTCTCTGAGTATGGAGTGTGATATTCAATTTTGGAAGACCTTCCATATTGGGATGCAACCAAAATTGTTAATCTTGAAATAATGCATAATTTAATACTTGGAATTTTGAAGGATCATGCAACTTTCAAATTGTGCATTCCAGAGTCCAAATCAAAAATTTACCTCAGGTCCCGCAGGAAATCCAATGACACCAACAGTTCAGACTCAGATTCTATGACCTCTAACAGCTCTCTTGATAAAATCACATTGAGAGAGGCCCGCTCCCTGAGAAGAGATGCAGCAAAAATAATAAATGAGCCACTCCCCACTACTTCCCAATTCCCACCCCTCACATGGAACATCCATCTAGTGGTTCTGCGGAGATTCCTTCATTTAATGCGGATTACATCCCCTCTTAATTGGATATCACTGCACTGAGTGATCACCAGATCAAGGGTGAGGCTCTGGAGCATCTCCAAAACATCATATCTGAGACAATAATTTCCTCATCATGGAAAAGAGTACCTCGCAACATGGGTTCCCCCTCTCATGGTAGCTTAAAAGCTGCTGAATGGGCTCTCTTATATAAGGTCTATATTCCAATTTTAATGCTCAGTCAACAGATGTCATTAGATTCACACCAATCTGCCAACACTCAAAGAAAAATGGGTCAGTCAGAAGAACTTGCAAATGAACTAACCAAGAATACATTCCATTTGATTAGTGCAATCAACATTGCCACAAGTTGGACTGTTTCAATAGATGATGCGACTGCATTTGCTGAACATTGGAAAATATTCCTCCTTTCCAATCAACACCTGTTCCCAAAACAGAAAAGTAAACCAAATCATCATTTTGCTGATCATATTCCCAAACTCTTCCACCGCTGGGGCCCAGCACAAGCCTCAGCCACATGGGGTTATGAGCGCTTGATTGGAGTATTTGCAAAGATGCCAACAAATAACAAAATATGTACGTCAATTAATAAGATCAATATATTCACATTGATTAAACACCTGAACTGAATAAGACTAACTTCTTGCAACTCTGAATAGATGATATAGATAAAACCTTACTTCCAGATATCTGTCAATGTTCCAACCTTTCCATTCTCCTGAAATCCCCATCCATGCCATGTGAAATAAAACAGCTTTTCAAATCACAGCCACCTGCCCTGTTCAATCACCATAAATATAACAAACCATCCCGCCATGACCAACAAAATTATGATTGCCTGGTTGAGTACTTAAAGAATTTTCATACAACAAGGGAAATAGTTGTTTGGATCAGCTTAGACACTACCGTGCAATCCACAAGTCATCCCACTTCAAGGATTGTCTCACCTTGGTATTTTCCAGCTTCAAACATTAATATTGGGAACAATATATTTTCAACTGAATCTAAAAATGTCAGCAACAGTGTGATATGTTTTCTGAGGGGCAACTTGCGACAATTTGGTATTATTAATAGCATTTTTAAAGTCTCTGAGCCATCTAGCATACTGAACAATAACTTTCTTATCTTAAAAACTTTGAAGATTGATGTGAACTTCTTACCAGAATGGCCACATCTCAATATTTATAAAGCTGTTGGTTTTTATGATGGACACTTGATTATATCTGAAGAATAAATAGAAGGTAACTGTGGATTGTATGATAACAAAGTTCTGTCATGTGGACTGATTGTAATGATAAAGCCGTTATTTCATGATATTTAGTCTACAAAAATGCAAATCTCTCAGCTTCATTAGCAATTTTGCTAGTGAAAGAACTTTCTCAAAATTTAGTGACAGAGACATGCCATTGTGACAAGCAAAGCGCATTATTTCACATTGCCACAAATAACTTACTATTTTGACATTGGTTACAGTTTGAATAAGCCAAGCTCAATGATCAAATGACCCACACACTCACCTTTCACAGCATCCAAAATTTCTAACTGCACCATCATCATGTTGGAAGGGGAATCAGCCCTTGCGCACCTGCACACGTCAATGCACACGCAAACGCACCTGCACCTGCTAAGTGTGGCTTCATGTGTCACCTACAAATGGTCAATGCCACCTGACATTACGCCCTCACATGTATTGCCTTTGTGTGCATATGTCACCCATGCACCCACTGCATTGTGCAGCGGGCTCTAACCATGTCACCCCCTCCTGCTGAGCTAGCTGATTCATGGCTACACAAAATTGGGACAACACATCATTTGGCCATGTTGTGCCCGTCACACATACACCCAAAGTATTGTGCGGCCGGCTCTACCAGTGTCATCTGCAAAACAACAATCCCGCTCAGGCAGAGTCCTTTCATGGATGACCTGGTGAAGTCAAACCCCCCGCCTACATCAAGACTGGCTGAAGGACCTCTTTGATGTGTGTTTGTGCAAACAGGCAGGTCTTGTGTAACTTTTACCAACCATCGGACGGTTGCGGGAGGATCAGGTGGTGAGGAATCTGAGTTGAAGGCACAGGGGAACCAATATTGGTGGATGTCACAGGATTTGGTGTAAGACAAGAGTGTGACGTGTGCTCAACATTTGCTTGATGTGAGCTCAACTTTCATCCTGCTTGACGTGAAGTCAATTTCCAACAATTGACATGAGATTTGCCCTGGTTTGTAAACATGGAAATTTTTTAAAGAGATTTCATTTTGGATTCAAAGAACTCAAAGACCTATGAAATGTGGTATCTTATCTATCCCTTGGATTTGAAAAGAAGAAAGTTTCAGAAGTACTATTGAAGCATATACCTCAGAACAAAAAAGGAAATAAATTCATTTCTAGGATTTAAAGGATTCTATAGGAAACATATCAAAGATTTTGCATCCATAGAAGGACCTCTTTATAAGCTATGTGAAAAAGATATAGTATTTTAAATGACTGTTAATAGCATTAAATCCTTTGAGTCCCTGAGACATTTTTTAAACACTGCTCCACTTCTACTTATTTCTGATTTTAAAAATCCCTTTAAGCTTAAAATTGATGCATCATGACATGGGCTAAGAGCTGCACTTCATCAAGTCCATATTATTAATGAAACCCCTGTGGAAGGACCCATATGTTTCCTACCTAGGCAAATCAAACCTACTGATGCCAGATATGGGGAAAGTCAAATGGAATGTATATGTCTTGTTTAGGCCTTGGAAAAACTAAATTATTTCCTTGAAGTATGTTTTTTTGAAGTTACAACAGATTTTACTGCTGTGAAATCACTCCTTAACATAAAAACACCCAACAGACAGATGCTCAGATGGCAAGTAGTCATACAGGAATATGGAGGTAATATGACTATTATACACAAAAATGTAAATTCTCACAAAAATTAATATTGACTAAGCAGATGTCCATCAAAAAATCATATTGAAGATCCTGATTATGTACCAGAAGAAGCTTCTCCACAAATCTCAATGGAAGGAATCAGTGTTACAGACCTAAGAACTACCTTTTTTTGAGGAATTAAAGAAAAACTATAGTCAGGAGGATATCTTTAAGATCCCATGCCAATTAATTACTAAATATTCTAAATATTACTACTTGATACATTCTTTGAATGAAATATGGAAAAATTACTATGATGAAGGAATATTTCATTGACTTGATGGCATAATCTACCATAAGACTAAAACCGCCTGTGTAATGAAGGTTGTGGACAGATCCTTAATTGATCTTGTATGAAAAGATGCCATGACAGCCCCTTCTCAGGACACCTATCTCAGTACAGGAAAAGGGAGAAAATTAAGACCTGCATATGGCGGTCATGGTGGCAGAAAGATGTTGCAGAATATTGAAAAACCTGTTACAGATGTCACAAGGCAAATAAATCCACTGGAAAACGACTTGTAAATATGATAAAAATCTAAGAACCCAGTAGAACTTGGGAAATTGTCTGTATGGATTGGGGGCTTATCTACCACCAGGAGATTATAGAAGTTATAATTCCTGCCTAGTTATTGTTGAAAGGTTTAGTAAGACTCTGATCTTCTTTCAATATCACAAAGATGATACAGCCATATATACAGCTCTTCTGATATGGAATAGAGTAGTATCATGTACTGTAATATTCACAATAATTAGTAAAAGAGATCCCAAATTAACCTCAGTACTATGGAAAAATCTTGACCAACCATTTGGGACCAAGTTATCCTTCTCCACAGCTTACACCCACAAACTGATGGCCTAGCTAAAAGAATGATCCAAACCTTGGAATACATGGTCAGAATATTTTTTGCATATGTCCTAGATCTCAAAGATATTGAAGGATTCAAAATCATCTTTCAAAACACCATTTCAAATATTATTCCAAATTTCTTCTTTGAGTATTGGTTTGTTTGTTTTTTTATTTTTCTTTAATTATTATTATTTTTTATTAATGTTTTCAAAGATAATTATTATTTTTTTTTGAAAAAAAAATAGTTTTATATTGATTTTTTTTAAAAAAAAAATCGCATTAATAAATACTTTTTTTGCAATTTATTAATTGATTCTTGTGGTAAAATTCTTCCTTTCTATTATATCATAAAAAGAAATAAAAATGCATAATTAATGATTTAATAATTAATTTTTTCCTCATGGTATGTTTTGATTTAGGGGAGTGATATTTATACTCCTCCCCTCAGATTTATGCCTAGGCCTACATATAAAAATGTGGATTCAGATATGCCTTCACATCCTTCATGGATTTAGTTTGCTAAATTCACATAAAATGGGTTTTTTATTTCAGAGATTTGAAAGAAAACTCAATAATGACAAAACAAAATGCATTTGTTATATACAAGTGATATTTTTACATTTGCAGAATAATTTTATTGATGAGGTATATACTCTTCTCCTATTTGATGCTGATTGATGTGAATGTGCCCTGGGCCACTGTGGTGGAAATTCAGGAAGAGGTAATTTGCCTATCTCATATTCATTAGAAATAATGAGTATCCAATTATTACCATTTATATAACCTAGGGAGATTGGATGCATAATTGACACTCCACATGGACTGCGTAGGGTTGAAAGGAATTTCTGTAGTGGTTAGTTCTTCCAATCTGCATGGAAAAATATAGGTGGACGCTTATATTTGTTTGTCAATATTGTGCCATGATCCCATTCACTTAACCAGTTGTCCATTTTTTGATAGCTTTAGCCTTCATATTATCTCTTATCTTATCCATTTCAACTGCTCCTTCCAATATTTAGTTGTAATAATTACAATTCCTATCAATTTCCTCTATCAAATCTTGTCTCACTTCTCTCCAGCTCTTTTCCTTTTGTGGGCTTGAAAGTGACAATCCCTTTTCCACCATATTAAATCCACAATTCCCATCTGCAGGAGGATTTAAAATATTATCAATTAGCTTGTTCATGAATTGTGGTTGTATCTGATCAATATAGAGTCTAATAAAAAGATTTTTTTTCAGTGATTCATTTTCATACCAAAATTGACCCACTACTCACTGGTTCTTCAAAGCAATTTGAGTTATTTTGGGGTCTCAAGTTTATTTCCAATTTTTCTATATAATTTTTTAATTTTCTTTTTCTTTTTTTGGTAGTTTAACTGTATTTCCTTGTTTCTTTTTGCATCAATAAGAACTTTTCCCTCCTCATAAATTGAGCTTTGTGACCAATAGTAGGTCTGTGCATCTTTTTCAGAAATCCTTTGTGGCAATTTAGGATATCCTGCTGGATTTCAAACTTGGATGAGGGCCTTTTGGTATACTTTACCCTTTTCCTTTTCAGTGATGGCCTACCACATGAAATTGAAGCTTTTTGGGGGTGATAATGCTTAATGGGTTTTTATTGAAGGCTAAATAGCTCCTGAATTTGCTTGATCAATTTTTTTTGTAATGGTATTTCAAGTTCATCAACTTCCTTTTCAATCTTTTCCATTTTTGTTTCAAATTTTATTGTGAATTAGAATCAATGTCCTGTTCAACATGATTTTAGCATGACTACAATCTCACACATCAGAAATAAGATGGAATCTACTTCAAGAGAATAATAAAGGAGATTCCATTTTGGATTAAAATATTTACTTCCAATATAGCTCTTATTATTAAGAAGCTTCTCAATTTCATGTGAGCAAGTAATCTCCATGCCATTAATAAGTGTTTTGGAGAATGGCTAAATATTTGGTTGTTCTTTGAGCTTTTGAAATTTTCCTTCAATAATTTTTATTTCTTTGATTGATATAGTACCAATTAGCTTCTTGAAAGGTGGGGAAACATCAGTCAATTTTCAGACTCTTTCTTTTCCCATGGTATGGTGGATATTTTTCAATTGAATATCAATTGCTGTTTTGAAATTTTGGAATACTGTAGAAATCTCCCCACTAGAATTATTAATGAATTATTTTATGTAGGAGTGTTCAGATTCAACACAAGAGCTGGCTTAATTTCTGAGGTGAGGATTCTGGCTTTCCCAAGAAGTGAAAAATCTTTTCTTGAATGGGAGTAGGTTGTTTTAGATATATGCCCATGAACCCAAGTAATCATTTGACTTTTCTTTGATTTTTCCAAGATTTTAATCATACTCCTCAGTTGACTTGAAGCTGACCAGTAGGCTCTAGGATTTCTGATAATCCTTCAAATAATTCTCTTTAGAATATTTGTGAGAATTTTGGATAAGTCTTCTGGTGATGTCCCATGTTCAATAATTATGGATTGAGCTAGAAAAGACCAAGTTAATGGCCATATTCAGAGCTGGTTCACAATCTTTAATAATAATATTGGGAATTCTCTGTGACTTAAATAAAGTTTTGAGTTCTTGAAGGGCCCATATGTATCCATA
Source organism: Austropuccinia psidii (assembly GCA_023105745.1). Taxonomy (NCBI): domain Eukaryota; kingdom Fungi; phylum Basidiomycota; class Pucciniomycetes; order Pucciniales; family Sphaerophragmiaceae; genus Austropuccinia; species Austropuccinia psidii. Next base: position 28,766,904 of record JALGQZ010000007.1, on the reverse strand, counting down.
ATCTTTTTCTGTTCTATGTAGCAAAAGGCTAATGAGAAGGTGTGACCAGTTGCATTTTGGCCAACAATGTGGAAAGGTGGAAAGCTGTACTTGCATTTCCAGTAAGTGGCATCAATTAATATTTCATGGTGGCTGATATGACCCAATTCAATGGAGACTGGGTTTGCAAAGAATAGATTGGTAATCTTTCCATTTGTATTAATTTTATTACTATGAATATAATTTCTCTCTTTGAGGAGACATATGAGATATTTGATCTATTATTTCCCATTTCTCACCTTAATTTATTAATGTCCTTTGTAGCTATACAGATTTTTGCTAGTGGTACAGGTATTTCCTTGGGAATAAAGCTGGCTTAAAATCTGATTAGGATGGACAGTTGACTTCATTAATCCTTAAACTTTCACCAGTTCTTTTTCATTAGGATAGGAAGTACTGGGATGTACTGATAGGGTTGTAGAGAGTGGGTCATTATTCAGGATTTATAGTGGGACTAAAGCCCAATACCAACATCTGGTGACATAAACTGTTTTAAATTCCTCAGAATGGATATCACCTTAGCTATAATAACACAGCAAATACAGACAGTATATTTGATTACTTACTGGGAGAAGGAATAGAGCCTCTGAGTCTAAACTTGCATCCACATTTTTTTTGCCTTCCTCTGGGTAGGTCCTTTAAGGCTTATACATCCACCATATTGGTCACATTGTAAATAAAAGCTCTTCCCTTGGTGATAATTTTTCTCTTTTGATAAGTAGCCATGACTTTTAGCCCACTTTTGTGCAAACTGGATCAGATTATCTACATCATTGAACCTTGCAAGTGGAGAAGGCTATAATTTCACTATATAGTTATTCAAATCAGTCAAATGGCAGTAGATTAATGGAAATATATGGAAGCTTACATTCAGTGGAGTAATCATATTTATCTGGGCCAGTAATGAGAGGGAATTGTCCATGAGGTACCAGAAAATCAGGTGTGTAATGAGAAGTGGCCTGTATAGATTATTTTATTTCATAAATATCACTTTTTAATTGAACTTCCCAGATTAATTTATATTCAAAGCTTCAATGGTTGGTAATGATTCCATTCTAGAGGTCAAGCATTCAGGCGGTGAAAGCTTGTGGGGCTTCAATGTTTTTCTAGTAGTTAATATAGTTTTATGAGAAGGATATGAACACTCTGATTCATTATAATGGGCTGGGTGAGTATCAACTTGGGAGTAATCAGGAGCAAAATGAAAGATAGGTGACGTAAGGGGGTTGATGAGGATACAATTTGAAAGAATTGATTTTTTTAAGAAATAGAGATCCAAAATATGATTTATTTTTTGGTGGAATATAGATTTATATGAATAGCTGAAAGGTCTAAGAATCATGATTTTATTTATATATCTTAGAAAAGAGGAACACCTTTCCATTTTGTTCACACTGATATTGGCAACTTGTGGTTATAGTCAGAATGATTCTACAATAAAACCTTTGAGAAAATTATGATTATTCATGATTTCAATTAGTAATTATTTGGTTTTTTTAATTCAATCAAAATCTGGATATCAAAAGAGGAGCATACTAGAATGAATTTTGGAATGAAACTCTATTCTAAGGGAGCTGTTGCTTGAATTTTCTTTTGGGAAAAATTAAAGGTAGATTTATTAAAACATCTAAATGCACTTGGAACATTTTGGAAGTATTCAAATATTTCTATATATTTCTCAAATGGATTCTTTATTGATTTGGAAAATCCAAAAAGGGAGATGAATTTGGTGACAGGTGTATAATTTGAGTCTAATCACAGCTCTCATTAGGTTTCAGTTTCTGAAGGGAACAAATACAAATTTACATAGGTCTTGTTATATGTGGAACTATTTTAGATTCTGTATCATTATAATAATTAGAAGCTTCTGGACCAAAATTTCAATAACCACATTCTGAACCTTTTTTCTCTTCATTGATTTTGTAAAAGGGATTCTCATTTTAATTCGTGGCTTAGCGCTACAACCATTTCTTATTTTTTCATGAAAATACTTCCCTTAAAAGCACATATATCATCTTTATCTACAATTATTTGTTTTTTTCTATATTGAAGCCAATAGTAACATCTTTGATATGTGTCCTCACAAGCAATCAAATTCTCCCAAATCTTCTTATATGGAGTGCTCATCATCTGAAAGTATCATTTCCATTAGTAAAGTCATCCCAAATCCACCTCCTAGCTTGCCTGAAGGTATGTTTCTTTAATTTAATTCACTTTAAGACATATCATTCTTATAAGTATCTCAATTAATTAGAAATAATGCATGAAATCAGCATAGAGGTACCCCATGCTCATTGGGCTTCTTCCGCTGAAATATCTACTGAAGTTCTTTTTGGGACTGAAATATAGGTTATTACAAAAGAAAAGTTCCTGAAAGATTAATTACAAATAGCCTCAAGATTAGAAGTAATTTCCAAGGATTCATGTATTGCTCAATATGTAAAAGAGAAGCTCCAGGAGGCCATAGAGCTACTGGTTGCTGATATTGATTGTATGTATAATAAAATTGATATGTCATATATTTCAAATTGTACCTTAAGAGCTTGGTATTATAATTTTGGGAGTTGAATCAGGTAATACACTACCTCCCAAATCACATGTTAAAATTGGTACAATGACAAACATTTCTTCAAAAAAGGAAGTTCAAACCTTCAAATAATAAAGGGAAAAAGAAATTTTGTCAAACTTTTCAATTATCCCCTGAAGTTAATGATGGGGAATAAGGGGCTCTTTCTCCTTCTTTTAATGAAAATAATGATGGATGTCAAATAAATACCACAAAGAATCACCCCATTGAAAGTCCCAAAATTGGAAGTGTAGCCAATCATCATTAAAACATTTTTCAAAGTCCAACTTTGGGCTCTCAGGAATTAACTACCCTTCCCAATGAAAATATTAGTACAGAAACTCAAAGAAAAGTGGCTGAGGATGAAATCATACTGACCCATCAATTTATCCTTCTGCTTGTTTACTACCTCCAAATCCATATCATTAATGCATGAAAACAAATTTGATTAAATTCTAATGTCATATCATGTTTTGAAAAGGGAAGATTGTATCAAATTTCATTTACTAATTCAACTGACCTTCATGAAGTGAAAGTCATTTGTTTCAAAGGATAGATTTCCAACAAAGCCCCCATGTGGGATTTGCTACAAGAGTGGTAGGGACATTTGAATGAAAGAGTAGCTTGAAGAGCTCCATCAGGCTGGTAAAGAGGTTTTCAGAAATATGTATATTGGTTATATAGCTAATTTCATTGTTTATATAGGCTCAGATATGTTTTCACCAAAATCTGAGGAGCCATTACTCTATGAGAAAATTTGGAACTTTCCATTATTTCAAAATCACATTTCCATACCAGTGGGTTTACCAAAAAGCCTCCATGAATTTTATCTATTTGTGCACAGTCTTTTTCAGCCAAGTAAAAATTTAAAGCAGGAAGTTTCAAATATTTTATTTGAAGCCCTTTCACTTTATATGAATGATCAGAAGTCTCTGGTTACACTCAATATTCCTAATTCAACTTCCAGTGATTCTTTGTCTGTTAAAATTAGTGACATGCAATGTTTGGGCTCATGTTTGAGTGTAAACAAGGTTCACTAGCTCCACATCAAAATGAAAGTCAATAAGCTACTATTATTGCATCAAAAGGAATTTTAACACCTACTTTGACTGGATTGGTTGATAATATCCTCCATCTAATTATTGCATTCAATTTGGTCTGGGCACATACTAAGGTTGATTCCAAAACTACTCAGAAAATTGGAAAGAAATTGGTCAAAAGGAGCCAGATCCTTTGCAAGCTTTGGTGACAATTGAAGATAAGATGAGGGCTGTAAGGCCATTCTACAGTCTGATTGCAGCATTCCTTACAGGGAGTTTATGTGGACTTCTGATGTTCTCAGCTGATTACTGCATTGGTTCAGCTTAAGGTACCCTTCAGCTTCTGGAAATTACATCAATCCTCAAGAGAAAGACTCCTTTCCAGCTGAAGATATTTGGAAACGCTAAAATAAGTATATATTTGAGATCCTTCATGAAAGTTTTTTGTCAAATCATGCTTATTCCCCAATTTTCCCAAGAAAATACTGCCTTTCAGTATATTTAGCATTTGATTTTAGTGAAACATGGCAAAAAACACCCTTTGGAGTCCAATTTAATAATGAACTTACCTAAAAAGGTTGGTATTGACAAAGCTATTCAAGAGGTGTAAAACAGCCTTTGGATCATATTACTTATTAATACCTGTCTCTTGCAATTCATAGCTATTGAGTGCAAAACATGTTTACTGTGCAGAGTCATGACTTTGAACAGCTTTTTTCCAAGTTTATTATAAGATTAACCTTTTTTTTTACCTGGGTGCAAAAAAAGTGACAGGAATCAACTGGGTTCCAAAAGTATCAAAATAGAAAATAGTTTTGCTTATGTTAATTTAGCGCAAAAATGGAAAGATATGAGAGAATTGATGCCAGGGACTTTCTGAGGGGCTTTAGACCACAGAATCTACCTGTTCCACCAAGAAAAAATGAGCTGGATTTGGTTTTCCAAAGCTAGTGTTACCAGCCACCCAGATTCACGACCATGGTGCTCCTGGGTAAGTCTGGTGAGTTCCCAGGACCAAACATTCAGCCTCACAGCCAGTTTGATAGGCAGAAGCTCCAACCATTAGGTAATTAAAATCACATTGACTTTAACTCATCCTTTGGAAGAAAATTAACGTTGTCTTCAGAATTCTTTTTATTATTGATATAATCAAATAAACCTAATTTTTTCAAATTAACAATATGTTTTTCTTCAATATGAAATAATTGTCTCAACAAAAAACTTGTAATCAAAACATACCCAGGTGAGTTTTTTTTTAATTTTAATTCAATAAATTTTTTCAATTTTTATTTATTCCAAATTAATGATTTTTTCTATTAAATTGAAAAAAGAAAGATTTCTTTTAATTTCAATAATTTATATTTTTTTATTCAATTGAAAATTTTTTTTTCTGATTTTAATGAGCTTTCTGGGGCTCTTACAGCCCCACCAAGCTTTCAAAAATCAACATTTTCAATTTTAATTTATTTGTAATAATTATTTTTTTAATTTTTATATTTTAAATAATTTCCCAAGTGGGCTATTTATAATTCAATTTCATTTTTAATAATTTATATTATTTTTTATTAAATTAAAGCATTTTTTAATTTGAATTAGCTTTCTGAGGCTGTTACAGCCCCCACAAGCAATTTAAAATGAATATTTTTAGTTTTACTTGATTTAGAATAGTTTTTCATTTTATTAGCTTTCTGGGACTCTTACAGCCCCAGTGAGCTATTTAAAATCAATATTTTTAATTATTTATTTATTTATTTTATTTTAAATGATTAATATTTTTGATTTAAATCAGCTTTCTGGGGCTCTTACATCCCCAGTGAACTATTTGAAAGCAATATTTTTACTTTAATTTCATTTTAAATAATTATATTGTTTTAATTAATTTTATCCTTAATTTATATTATTCTTTATTAAATTGAATTTTTTAATAATTCATATTATTTTTTATTAAGTTAAATTTCCTTTTTTTAATTTCAATTTATTCATAATAATTTTTATTTTTTTAATGCAAATTAGCTCCCTGGGGCTATATTTTGTCAATTTTAATTTATTCAAATTCAAATTAGCTCACTGGGGTTCTTACATCCCCAGGGAGCTATTCAAAATAATTATTTTTAATTGAATTTTATCTTTAATAGTTTATATTTCTTTTCAATTTGATTTTTTTATTTTGAATAATTTATATATTTTTTTAATTCAAATTAGCTTGGGCAAGCTAGTTAAAATCATTATTTTTAATTTAATTTAATTTTTTTTCAATTTTAATTTTTTTACAATAATTTACATTTTTCTAACAATTTTTTTTCTTATTTTTACTAATTTCCTTTTTTAATTTAAAATAGCTTTCTGGGGCTCTTACAGCCACACCAAGCTATTTAAAAATTTATTTTATTTTTGATTAATCATATTTTTTTATTAAATTGAAAAAAAACTCTTTTTGTATTGAATTAGAGATGTGTTTTTATTAAATTAGAACAAAATTTATCTTTTTTAATTTCAATTTTTTTCATTCTTTATATTTTTTTTATTAAATTAAAAAAAAGGAATTTTGTCTGGGGCTCTTACAGCCCCACAGAGCTATCTAAACTCAATAATCTTAATTATTTCTAATTTTTTCATTCAAACTAGCTTTCTTGGGCTCTTAAAATCTAAGCAAGCAATTTTAAATTAATTATTTCCTTTTTTCAATTTCTCACATGCACTTGGGCTCTTACAGTCTAATCAACCCATTTCAATTCCGATTTAATTATTTTTTACTATTGTTTTTGATTTCTAAATCTTGTGTATTTGTTTTTTCCTGATTCATTTATTAAAATATCAGCTTATTGATAATTTGAAAATTATTCTAGGAGAAAGCCTCAAACTTTGCTCTTTGCTGTTTCATCCATCATGAGTCAACATTAACCATCTCAACTCATTGAACTCCCAAAATTTATGGAGTCAATTAATTATGAAGAAAAACATTCCATGGGAAGGACTATTTCACCAGTTGTAAATGATTTTTCTTCATTAACTAGTGACTCAATGCATCCAATAACTCCTCAAAACTCAATTTTACACAACACAAATGGAAAGGATGAGTATTTTTTGAATTCTGAGGATCATTTAATGGGAAGGACTATCTCACCAGCTGAAAATTATTGCCCCTTATCAAAAAACAACTCATCTTCAAGTAAGAAATCTAATCATTCACATAGAATATTTCAAATTGCAAAAACATTACTCACCCAAATTTTGGACTATGCATCAATAAGTGGAGGTTAATTCAGTAAAATGCCAGTTAAACCCAAGCCATATAGAATAAATAAACTCTTATTACCCTCTATAAATGAAAAACCAAATCCTTCAATAGTTTTCAATTGAAAAAATTACAAGACCCTCTTCATTTATCATTTTTATATATTTCATAATCCTTCTCCAACTTTTACCTCAAGAAATTAATTGATAATATCACTTTACAAATTAGCCCAAAATTGTCCTCATAACAAATCCAATAGTGATCTTATTTATGGACATATGAAAGGAGTTGTATTTTTCTGTTGAAGTGATAGTGGTAGATCTTTAGGTCAGTCTTTAGCAAATCATATTCAAGTTTTTTTTTAATTTTCTTCTCTTTTTACTAGGTGTTTATTCCAGGAAAGCTACATTGAAACCAGAAATATTAGAGGCAGATAATGAAGAATGGATATCCCTTTCTGGGTTTGAATTTTTTTTCCTCCCACATCAATATTCTTTCTATTTCTGCTACCCATGAGAATAATGAAATATTGCAACAAGCCCGGCTACCTGAATGGCATGAAGGTAAATGGAATCTAATGTTTCATCAAACATTAAAGTCTTTCTCCAATGTAATCATAACACTGAATGGTTTTCATAATTTTGTTCATAGAGATGAGAAGGACATGAATACCTGGACTTATGGTTTGTTCACATTCTTTGACAAATAAGGCATAGAACCAATTCCATCTCCCATCCACTCCTGTTGCTATGGCCTCTCATTTCCTGAATACTCTACACTTTTGGGTTTTTCTGGCAAACAACGTATTATTGAGCTTCTCTGGAAAACTTCAACCAATTTTCACCAGACCACTGAGCCACATCCTATTTTTGATGAAATTCCCACCATAAATCACTTTGGCTTTTCTTTCCAAATAAACTCCAAGATATATTAATAAGCTAAAAGCCTTATATGTATGTATTCAACAGCCCAAAAATAGAAGGCATATGGGTGTTAAGAAAGGATTCAAAATTAAAAGAAAAGACATCAACAGAAAAAAATGAAGCTTTTCAAAATATAAATCTCTTGTTTTTTCTGATTTCTTTTGATTTAGCTTTCCAGCCTTAGACTAGGAAGCTTATGCAGGAAATGGGATGTCTGGTGCAAACTTGATTAAAAATCTTCATTTGGTGAGATTTTCAAAATATATTTTGTTAAGTATCTTTGGGAATTTCTTTCATAAATTCTGTTAAAAGCCCTGACTTTCAATGGAGATATTCTTCTCATGCAGAGCTTGATAAAATTATATTGACATATCCAAGAATAAATTTCCTTGCCTCCCTAAATTTAGCTGAATTTTTTTCTACTCTAGCTTAATATAAAATAATTATTATTTCAAGAGACTACCTACTTGATGAAAAATATGTGAAGATAAACCTCCCTCCCCATAAGTGATAAAATGTGTGGCAAAGGATGACATAATTCATCCCATGATATTATGATTAAGATTCTGATTGTCAAATAATATCATCATCTGCCATGAACTCAAGCTATTAATCATAAATAACAATTTAAACCTCATATTTCACTCAAATAATATTTTATTGAACCTCATGTGAAATTCTTAATAATAAAAATAGAACCTTCAAACCACAAACCAGCTTGGTTAGTATGAAACTTACTCTAGTATATGTTCTCACTCTCCAGTTCATTGCATTTACCATTAATTCCTGTTAATATCAAACTTAATTTTTTTCTAAAGATGGATTCTTCCAAGACATATCTCCTTGGTATATTGAAAACACATGTATGCCTCAATAATCCCATTCAGAAAGCTTTTTCATGGGATTATTGGATTTTCTTATGTCATACAAGTCAAAATTTATTCTTTTATACACGAAATCAAATGGTAGCTTGGGGTAGCTTTCCTCTGGATGTCACCTCTGCACTTGTACCATTATTAGGTGACCAAGATTTATTTATATCCTGTGCTCCTTCTGGCATGTGGCACACTAATATAGAGAAAAACCCTAACCATAAATTATTCATTAAAAGCTTTCTTGAGCTTAACCTTTACAACAAGATAAAAATTTCTATTCCAATGGTAATGTTTATTTTTTCATTTTCCTTATCAATAATTGATATATTTGACCTCATTAGGAATAATTCAATATTAATTCACCAACCATCCAGATACAACAGCTTTGAACATTGTGGGTGTTCACTTATCTCACACAAGGAGCCCAAGATGGTTATCTCTTCTCAGAACATATTTTTGTCACCTGAGTTGCACTCACAGCTCCTGAATATTGCAAGTGGGAATGACCTTCCACAGATCTAATCCCTGATACCATTTTACAAAACATAACCCAAGCTTCATCAAAATCAAGGATTAGCATTCCTCTTGGATAGAGAAACTCCAAATGGAAGACAAGCAAATTATCTGTGGTAAAATAAACCATCATCCTCAACTAGAAAAATTAATTTGATACATAGCATCACAAAGAAGCAATTTGACAGCCTACAAGAGTCCTTAAGCCATACTCCCTTGTGCTGTCTACTTGCAGATGACATGGGACTAGGCAAATTAATTCAGTAAATATCACTCATATGTGTGACTCTTGAAGATTTCAAAAGAGATATTCCACCCTACATCAATTTTCTTGATAAAAAACAAAAAACATCCCACACTCATAATATATTCACCTCTTTTGATAAATAATTGGGAATATGAATTCAGATTACACGCAGACATATCACAACTAAAGATTGTCACCTATCATGGGAAGAAAAGAAAGGATATTGGAGTTAAAGGATGGTCCAAACCTAATATTGTAATATCCAGCTATCATTTGTTAGCCTATGAGTTAGGTCAGCCTAATAATATAGAAATCCCTTTCATTTACCATAGTGAATGGTACTGAGTTGTCTTGGATGAGGCGCAGTGAGGTTTTATATTTATTATTTATAAATTGTTGATTTCTTATGAAAGCTATATAAATTGAATTGACATACCTAGTCAGATCCAAATTCAGGAGTCACCATTCTTCAAAGAAATTAGGGAAATCAAAACATCCAGACACATTTTCCTGACAGGAACCCCTATTCAAAACAGTATAAATGACCTAATGAGCCTAATAACCTTCATAACAGCACCTCAATATTAAAAACAAGAAAATCAGGAACCAGCTATATTGGACTAGCTCCAAAAATGAAATGATAGCCCCCTTCAGCTATTCCTGAGGAATCTTTTTCTACAAAGAAAAAAGGGAAGCATTTTAAATGATCTACCTGAAATTAATCATGATTATATCCATGAACCTCTCTCAGATTGGACATTATATAGATAGAATGAGATTTAAATACAGTTATTATAATAATCTAATCAAGGCCCAGAAACTTTCTTCAATTATATAAATAAGATTTTCATTTGATGCAATCATTACTTTCTTAGTGAAAGTATATATGAAATTGAAGGTATTATTTCCCCATATGGTACACAGATAGAAGGGAGATTTTTGAATAGTACCATAATGACACATTTTGAAACAAAAAATATTTATACAAACCACTAAAATTCAGAGGTTCCTGAAAATTCTTTTATAACACCACAAAATCAAAAATTCAACCCCAAAATTGTTGAGTTTTTCACAGTTTACAGCATATCTTTATTTGTAAGTTTGGTTATTTCCCTTATTTTGTCCATGAAACTTCTGTTTTTTACCTCTCCTTTGACAGTTATGAAGCTTTTTATTGACAGTTATTGGTGATAAACTGGTAGGATTGGAATTGTATTAGAAAACAATAAGATTATTTGTACATGTGTTGAAGGAACAATAGGTCAAGCTACACAAGAGGCAGAAATTCAGAATTTCAAGGGAAAAAATAATGTAGAAGTACTTGTGGCTTCAGTAGGGACTTCAGGAGCTGGCCTGAATATAGCTTTCTCTGAAGCTGTATTCATAATTGTATTAATTATGATTATGTGCCCATGAGGGGATATTTGAATATAATTTCTATATATAATATATGTCTAGGATCCTCATTGGAATCCAGCTGCTGAAGATAAAGTTATTTATTGTCTACATTTCATTGGACAAAGGGAAAATGTAATGGCATACCATTTTATAGTGCCTGATACAATAGAGATAAACATACAAAGGGTATGTTAATTTATAAGAAGTTTTATTTAATGAAAAAATTAGAACCACTTATTTTAAATTTCTTGATTACAGGTACAGCAAATTATGCATACTTTGGCAAGGTGTGTACTTTTTTCTCACTAAAAGCTCTTACTGGATTTCATTTTCCTGTCCTTATTGTTGTTATTTTTTTCTTGTAAGAACAACTGTAGCAATTACTTTGACATATTCTGAGCTATCAAAACTTTGCTTAGAGACTCATATGAACATCAAAATTTAAAGTGAGCAACTGTGAAATCATAGTTCTTTTGTAGTAATAGTTTTCTGGTATGTATTAAGTAATCACTTGAATGAGTTGATTTAGCAAACTACATCCATGAAAGGCATGAAGGCATTTCTCAATCCAAATTTTTTCATGTAGGCATAGGCATGGAAATATCACTCCCCTTAATTTATTATTTATAAGAATGTTCATAAAACTATTTATCAAGAGTTTTATAGAAAAATGTTTAATAATAACTATTAATATTAATATAGTTAAAACTTCAATAGATTTATTTATATATTTAATTCATCTTAAAAGAAGAAAATTAACAATGAATAATAATTTCTTTTATTAAAAAATTTCAAGTTTTAATATTAAGGAAACTCTAGTAGTAGTTTCTAAGTGAAAACTAGATCAATAAAAAAAACTTGTTTTAAAAATTAATGGATTATTTATCAATTGAAATTATAGAATCAAAAAAGATAAAGAGTTATTTGTTTTGAAAAAAAAAGGTTAAAATTAAATTTTTCTACCTCCTTGAAAGGTAATCTTTTAAAATAAAAGATCTTTTTTTTTATTTTTTTTAATAATTTTTAACATTAATATTTATTTTCTTAAGCTTTTTTTTATGAAATCATTTATTGATTAGGATTTAAATTATATGTTAAACAGATTTCAGGGGCTTATGAATTTCTAAATATTCCATAATGGTTTCAATTAATACTTTTCAGGTTCTCTAATTTGAATAATTAATACTTTGAGTTATAAATTTTTTTTCAAATATTAGATTGACATATTATATGATAGGTTTTTTTTGAATTAATGAAAATATTTATATTAGAGAAAATATATATATATATATTAAATTCCAATAGATTTTAAATTAATTCAGGTGAGATGGAATCCAGAAATATTTTTCAATTTTGAACTAGGATAAAATGTTTTACAAACAAATGGAATAACATTCTAACATAATCTGAAGGTATTTAATTTACAGAGGAAAAAAATTTGAGAACTAGAAAAGAAAACTCACCCATTAGGGGGCCTCACAATGAGATAAACCAAGGGGTAGGAAGATCAAAAGGTGCAATCTGCATAGGTTTTCATGGGAGCCTGCTTTGGTCAGTCTTCATTATTATTAAATCATCAAGCTTTGATTTTAACTCATAAAAAAAGAAAGGATACCAGAATGTAATTAATAAAATGAAAATATCTTAATTCCACTCATTATTACAATAAAATATGATCAATACAAAAAAGATCCATAAAAATTAAGGGAAAGAGAAATGAAGGAATATAAATGCAAAGAGATTTTAAAAAGGAGAATAAAAATAAGTACAATATAATTTAAAAAAATAAATATATATATATATTAATGATCTCATTACTAATTAAATTTTGTGGAATTAATTAGGAAGATAATCCATTTTAAGATAATTGGTATATTCTTTTTTGGTCATTAATGCTTTTCGAATAATTTGATTTCTTAAGATAAAATAAATATTTACTTTTTTTATTAACATTTCAAAAAAAATTGGAATTATTTATAAATATTGTTTCTTATTATTTAAAAAATATTTCTAACCCTTATCTATTCATTTAATTTTACACTTAAAAAGAAGTATTTTATAGAAATGAATTTATATTTGATTATTAATTATCATTTTTTCATAAAAAAAACCCCCTTTTTTTGATATAATATATTTTCTAATTTAAAATATTGAATTTTATTTTTTACTTTTTGAATATGAAATGGCTCAATAAATATAGGGTGTTGGTAAACACACGTAAGCTTTTAGTAAAAACAGGTAAGCCCTTACATGTTTTTACCAATTTATGGTAAAAACATGTAAGCGACCTTATTTTTCAAGATAAATTCCTCAGGCTCAGTTTTGAGTATTTTTTTTGATTTTTTGCCATATTTTTCCCGACTTGGCATATCAATATGCACAAATTTTTTCAAAAATTTTTTTTTTGCCAAATTTCACAAATTTGGCCAATATGCCAAAATGGCATTTTTTCGAAAATTCAGTTAAAATCTTCCCACTTATGAATTTCCTTAAAAGTTTTTTTAAAATGAAGGGTTCAATCTGAAGAATAAAGCACCAGAAGCCCATAATTTTGGGAATTTGTTTTGGTGGGACAAGTGAAGGCGCAAAAAGGGTTTTTTTTCAAATGGTTTTTCCTGTCATTGTAATATGCCTATTTTTAAAAATTTAATTTAATAACTTCCCACTTATGAATTTCCTTCTTTTTTTTGAATTGAAGGGTTCAATCTGGACAATAAAGAACCAGAAGCCCATGATTTTGGGGAATTGTTTTGGTGGGACAGAAAGTGCAGGGGGAATAAGTGTATTTTTTCAGATTTTTTTTCCTTGTTTGTAATATGACTATTTCTAAGTACAAAATCTCCACATGTTTGATAAAAAACGAGACTGAGGTGGGATTCAAGAAATAAATATGACTGAGGAGAGGGATAATTGGCATAAATTGTATATACAAAAATTAATCAATCAGAATCAACCTTCAAAATAGTGGGTTATTTCTGAGAGGGGGGAGGAAGATTGGACAAATACAACATTCTGTGTTTCTTAAATTTATTAGCCCACCCCAGGGCTTGTGGTTGGGCATGAATCTCCCAATTCACAGTAATGGGGGGAACTGGATAAAGTTTAGAAATGATTATGTCCAAAGGAACAAAATGAGCACAGCTATCCAAGAATCAGATAAAAATGAGGAGATTATCATTTGGAGGACAGAAATAAAGGAAAAAAGAAAAGATTGGAATGGGGAATTAAAGAAAACTGATCTTTTATACTTGTTTGCAATTGGATCCCCCATGTCAGGCATGGGCATCCACTTGCTTTTTGGAGCCTGGCCAACATCTTCATACCATTCAATTCTGTCCAAATAAGAGGATACTGAGGGAATTAAGGTGTTCATGGATTCATAAAGGTCTTGATTTTGTTGAACCTCTTCAGCCAAGTCCTCTCTGACATCAGCCCAATGATCTTGAGTCTTTTAAATGTAGTGGGACACTGTTCAGTAGCCACAGTTTCCATCACCCCGGACATAGATGGCCTTTAAGTTTTATTTGAATATAAAATTGGGCAAGTCTACTAAGCCAGGTATTTGATAAAATAAGGTCAAAAGATGAATCAATCTCAAAATAAACAAGAGAAATATACATTAAAACAAATCAGAAACTTACAAAAAGCTTTGAGCATTCATCACTTGTGTTTTAAGTGCTTTGACAATGCTCACAGGTCAAGTCAATTGCATCATATATCTTCAAACTGGTTTCAGGCTTGTGTTATTTTCTTTGTGAGGTTTTGCTTCCAATTGCCAATATTCTGGACCTTCTAAGGGTGACCTCTGATTTATTTAATTCAGCTTCTGAGGGTAGTGAATCTGATGAACCAATTGATTTAGATAATGAGTCCTCAGAATCTTCAGAATCTTCAGATGAGTCCACTTCCATAATTGAAGAGGGGACATTTGACTGTGATCTTGATGTTGTTGTGCTGGTCACTTTTGATGGGGGTCCTCCTCTTCTCTTGGATTGACTTTCAATTATGTCAAATCTGTAAGGTTCTCTTTTGTTTGAATTTTTGTTTTTATTCTTGCCTCCTTGAGGTCTTCAATGGATATTATTTCATTCTAGAGGGTCTTCATAATATTGATCATCCTCTTGACTTTTGGTAATTTGAGCAAATAGGACTTTTCCAGTAAAAACATCTTGAAAATGTTGAAGAATCGGTGTGATTTCTGCCATTGGTCTTTGAAAAAGGTATGCCCCAATAGCCTCAAATATTTTCTGGGCTTCTTTCTTTCTTTCTTATTCAACATTTTGATCATCACCTTGAAAGCCAGCCTGAGAAGAATATGACAAAGAAAATCAGTTAATAAGAAAAAAATAAGAATAAGAATACAAAAGCCCTCACAGGAAAATTCAAATGCCATTGAGAATGGAAGTCTGATATTCCAATCCTTTGGCACTTAGCAGATGCCTTTTGGGTCTTATGTTTGCAAGGAATGCCTTGATAATTGTTTTATTTGTTGGTGCATTTTTCATTGGGAGGAAATTTGGTTTTTGAATTGTCAAAGGCCATCTGAAGAGCATAATGAGACACCTTTCCATTGAGGGCACAGATGTGTGGAGGAAAATTCTTGACATGGACAATCATTTCTTTGGAGAGTCTGTTGATAATTTCAATAAATTGTTTTCTGAATTGCATGTGGAGAACCCTAACTACCTCCAGGAGAGTACCAGTGGACCTTTGGAGCCAAATTTTCACCATGGCATGGGCACCTTCAGCTCTGGAGGTGGAGCCCACACCCAGGTGGTAACGGTGGTTGGTCCAGGCTGGCACATAATACTCCTTTAGAGGAAGCCAGGTCTTTTCCAAATACTCCAAGACTTCAGGATTTTTGACTTGTCTTTGAAGCTTTTTCCAGTAGTCTTTAAAGGAATTTTCAGTGGATGAATATAACCTGAGAAATGAATCCCAAAGTCATTAATAAAAACAATAATAAGAGAAAAGTGAAATACAGTAAAATAAAGTGAAAGATAAAAGTCTATTAATTGATTCCAAAGGCCCATAAAATTTTCAAAATCAGTTCCATGACCAATTTTTTTCATGAAATGAGCAGATACATTTTTATTGATGTTCCAAATGCATAACATGACTTTGGAGTCTGGGAACGGCTTCTTAAGAGGGTTTTTAAGGCCAGATCCCTGTCAATAACAATAACTGGAGGGGGACAAGATTGGTGTTTTGAGGACCTTTTCTATGTATTTATTAAATGCCCAAGTATATGAGGGTTCAGCTTCATTATTCATCAAAAAAAGCCCCAGAAAAGGTCTTATTGGTTGAGCTGAATCCAACAATATGAAAAAGGGGCATTTTATACTTATTGGTTTTATAAGTACAATCCATAAGAATGAAATGAGGAAAGCCATGAAGGAGTTTTATGGCCAGGGGTGAGTGAAAAACAAGGAGGTAATGTGTCCCTCAGAATCACTTGCAGAGGACCAAACAATGAGAGTGTCAATAAGAGCATTAATGGGCCTTCTTCCTTGCAGTCTGTCTTTCTTGATTTTCTTGACTTTGTTGTAAATTTCTTTAAGGATTACAGGCCTGTCAGACTCCCTCTGGCTGCATAACTGGGCCTGAATTTGCCTTGGCATGAGCAGTGATTCAGACATTTGAGCAATTTGGAATGTTTCTGGCTCATTGAATTTCCTGAATGCAGGATGTGCCATGATATTTTCAGTGGCATCATGGCTATGTTCAGGATTTTTGACTTTAAGAGTCCAAGTGGTACTATTGGCATATTTTCTGGCATAAAGTCTAAAAGGACAGTTAAGCTTTCTTAATGTGACTGTTTTTGAGGGGCTTTTGTTGGGATTTGGGGTGCCAGACCTGTCAAAACCTATTTCAATTTGGTTGTGGGTCATATTGGACCTCAAGGTGGACACAGCATACCCCTGAGCCCTGGCAACATTATGCACATGTTGCCAAAGAAGCTCAAGTGTCTGAACTTCACCTTCAGTAGGGGGTTGAAGCGTTTTTGAATGAAAAATATGTATAAAAGTGAAAAAAGGGTGAATTTGGGGATTTGGAATGGGGTAAGACCCTTTTGAAATGTGAAAAAGAAGTGAAAAATTAACAGAAGTGGTTAAGAGCGAAAAAAAGTGGTTTAAATGTGGGATTAATGGATGAGGGAAGGTAAAAAATTGAAAATTGAGAGGCTTAAAAGAAGGTTGTTGTGGTGGAAAATGCAGTCTTTGGGGAAAAGAAGAAAAAAAAGTGTGAAAATCTTTGCAAAATGGCTTTGGTAATGCTGTTTTTCCAAAAAAAAGATTGGTTTGAGGTGGGGATGATGTGGATTATTTGGGTGCTTGGCCTTTTTTTTGGGGGGTCTGGGCAAAAAAATCTGAAACAATTGGGAGTTAGAAAGGTTTTGTGGGAAAAAAACCTCTTTTGGGCATGTTTTGGCCCAATACAGGCATGGTTGAGTTTCATTTTAATTAAAAATGGGCCCAGGGCACCCCTTACGTGTTTTTACGAACACCCTAAGTATATTAAGCTTTCTGAATAAAAAAGCTTAATAAATCAATTCTTATTTAATAATAAAGCTGATTCATTTATCAATTTAGTTTCAGAGAAAAAATATAGAAAATCAAATTCAATTGATATCTCTATATTTAAATTTATTTATTTTTTCAATGAATGACAATATATGGATGTGATTTTTTTAATAATAAAACTCTTTAAAAGTAATTAATTGAGCTCTGTAAATTGGTAAGTTCTCCATATTTTGCATCTATTCATTATTATTATGGTTAATTTTCCATTCCTTATTAATATTGCACTCTTATTTTAAAATAATGAGTGATGAAATAAGTATCAATTATTCCTCTTTTATTAATCCCCTTATATAATCTCAAAAAATACATATTAATTTTTCCCTTTAGCTATCTCAAAACATTCAATTAATTTATTATTTTTCACTATTAATATCATTATTAATAATTAGTTCATTCAAACTATTTTGAATTATTAAACTTAATTATAAAACTATATAATTAAATAAATAGATTATTATTATTATCATTATTATTAGAAAAGAAAAATAAAGAAAATTTTATCTAAATTTCAAAAATTAAAATTTTAAAAAATGAATTTAAAAAAAAAATTATTTCAAAAAAATTCCTTGTTTTTTTTTAAATATTTGAATTTTATATTCAATTAATTAAAAAAAATTAAAATAAGATAAAATAAAATAAAAAGAGAAGAAACTTTTTAAATTTTTTCAAAACATTTCACAAAAAAAAGAATTTTTTTTGTTTTTGTAATAGTATAAAAATAATTTTCAATAAAATTTAACTTTTTTAATAGTAATATTAATAATATATATATATATATATTATATATCCTTTAATTAAATTAAAGAAATCCAAAAATTAATTCTCTTAATTTGACTAAAATCTTTCACACAACTACTACTATTTTCTTTTCAATATTAATCCTTGATTATTAAAATTAACTAATTAATTTTTTTTAACTTAAAAATCTTTCAAAATAAATTTTATTCCAATTTTTTTGTAAATAAAAAAATTGATTTAAATACCAATTAATTAATGAATTAATTAATTTTTTTTTTATTTATTTAAAATATTTTAAAAATAACTTGAAAAAAAAACCTTGATTAGAAAAAGAAAAAAAAATATTTTTAAAATTCAAAATTTTCTTTGATTTTATCCTTTTCTTCAATAAAAATTAATTAATTGATTAATATTTGAAAAGAAAAAAAAAGGATAAAGATTTCATTATTTAAGAATTAAATTTTATATATTGATATATATAATTAAATTCTTTACTTTAAAAAAATTAAAAAAAAAAAGAAAAAAGAAAAAAGAAAAGAAATCAATCATTAATTTGAAATTATATAAAAAAGGTTTAAATATTTTACATAAAAATCATCAATTATATATGATTTTTAACTTTATTTTATTTTTTTCATTCATTAAATTATTAAATTTCTAATTTAAAAAAATCTTATATATATATATAGATATATAGGGTGTTGGTAAACACACATAAGCTTTTAGTAAAAACATGTAAGCCCTTACATGTTTTAACCAATTTATGGCCAAAACACATAAGTGACCTTATTTTTCAAAAAAAATCCTTCAGGATTGGTTTTGAGGTTTTTTAAATTTCTTTTTGCCATATTTTTCCCAACATGGGATGTCAATATCCACAAATTTTTCCTTTTTTTCTTTTTTGGCCAATATGACAAAATGGCCTATTTTTTTGAAAAAAATTTCATTATATATTTTCCCACTTATAAATTTCCATAATTTTGTTTTTTGAATAAAGGGCAAAATCTTGAGAATAAGAAGCCAGAGGCCCGAAATCTGGGGATTTTTTTTTGCCAGGACACATGTAGGCCCAAAAAGTCCCTTTTTTATGGTTTTTTTGTTCATGTTTGTAATTAACTTGAAAATGCCATTCATGACATCAGTTGAATTTAAAATGTAATTTATGAGTAGTTGAAGTTGAAATTCTCTTTGTGTAATTAAAAGTGCCATAAATGGCATCACAAATGACATAATAATGTCATAAATTGCATTAAGAATGACATACAGATGCCATTTATGGCCATAGTATTGGCATAATTGGAATTGAAACAATTTCATGAATTCAATTTTATGGCCTGAATAATGCCATTAATGGCCTTCACAATTCCATTAATGGCCTTAACAATGCCATTTATGGCATTAACTATGCCATTTATGGCATTAACTATGCCATTTATGCATTTAACAATGTCATAAATGGCCTCAACAATGGCATTGTTAAGGCCATTCATGCCATTTTTAAGGACATTAACAATGGAATGAATGGCCGTAAAATTGCCATAAATGGCCTCCACAGTTGGATTAATGGCCTTAAAAATTCCATTGATGGAATTAATAATGCCATTTATTGCATTAACAGTTCCATTGATGGAATTAATAATGCCATTGATGGCATTAAAAATGCAATTTATGGAATCAATAATGCCATTTATGGCATTAATAATTCCCTTTATTGCATTTATAATGCCATTAATAGCCTTCAAAATGTGATTAATGGCATTAATAATGCCCTTTATTTCAATGATAACTCCATTAATGGCATTAATAATGCCCATTATTGCATTGATAATTCCATTAATGGAATTGATGGCATCAGAAATGCCATAAATAGCCATATTTCATTTAAAAACCATCCCTTATGTGTTTTTACCAATACCCAAATAAAAAAAATTGTTTTATATATATATATAGGTTATTGGTAAAAAGACAAAAGAGCTTACATGTTTTGGCCATAAATTGGTAAAAACGCATAAGGGCTGCCCTGGGCCCATTTTTAATTAAAAAGTAAACAGAACATGCCTGTATTGGGCCAAAACATGTCCCAAACAGGGTTTTTCTCCCCAAAACCCCTCCAACTCCCAACCGTCTCAGATTTTTTTCCCTGCCCCCCCCAAAAAAAAAAGACCAAACACCCCAAACAATTCTTTTTTGTAAAACAGCATTACCAAAGCAATTTTGCAAGGCTTTTCACACTTTTCTTTCTGTTTTTCCCCAAAATACTGCATTTTCCACCACAACAAACTGCTTTCAAGCCTCTAAATTTTCAATTTTTCACCTTCCCTCATTCATTAATCCCACAATTAAACCACTTTTTTTCACTATTAACCTCATCTTTTAATTTTTAATACCTTTTTTTGCTTCTTTTTCACCTTCCAAAAGGTTCTTACCCCATTCCGAATCCCCGAATTCCCCTCTTTTTTCAAATTTATACATCTTTTTCACTCGAAAATTCTGTGACCCCCCACTTAAGGTGAATTTCAGACCCTTGAGCTTCTTTGGCAACATGTGCATAATGTTGCCAGGGCTCAGGTGTATGCTGTGTCCACCTTGAGGTCCAATATGACCCACAACCAAATTAAAATAGGTTGTGACAGGTTTGGGACCCCAAATCCCAACAAAAGCTCCTCCAAAACAGTCACATTAAGAAAGCTTAACTGTCCTTTTAGACTTTATGCCAGAAAATATGCCAATAGTACCACTTGGACTCTTAAAGTCAAAAATCCTGAACATAGCCATGATGCCACTGAAAATATCATGGCACATCCTGCTTTCAGGAAATTCAATGAGCAAGAAACATCCCAAATTTCTCAAATGTCCGAATCACTGCTCATTCCAAGGCAAATTCAGGCCCAATTATGCAGCCAGAGGGAGTCTGACAGGCCTGTAATCCTTCAATACCTCTACAACCAAGTCAATAAAGTCAAGAAAGACAAACTGCAAGGCAGAAGGCCCATTGATGCTCTTATTGACACCCTCAAAGAAAAAAATTTTGTTTGGTCCTCTGCAAGGACTGCTGAGGGACACATTACCTCCTTGTTTTTCACTCGCCCCCTTTCCATAAAACTCCTTCATGGCTTTCCTCATGTCATTTTTATGGATTGTACCTATAAAACAAATAAGTACACAATTCCCCTTTTTCATATTGCTGGATTCAGCTCAACCAATAAGACCTTTTCTGGGGATTTTTGTTTGATGAAGAATGAAGCTGAACCCTCATATACTTGGGCATTAAATCAATTAATAGAAAAGGTCCTCAAAAACACCAATCTTGTTCCCCTTCCAGTTATTGTTATTGAAAGGGATCTGGACTTGAAACCTCTCTTAAGAAGCTCTTCCCAGACTCCAAAGTCATGTTATGCATTAGGCACATCAACAAAGATGTATCTGCTAATTGCATGAAGAAAATTGGTCATGGAACTGATTTTGAAAATTTTATGGGCCTTTGGAATCAAGTAATATACTTTTATCTTTCACTTTTTTGTCACTTTTTTTCTTATTATTGTTTTTATTAATGAATTTGGGATTCATTTCCTGGGTTATGTATTCATCCACTGAAAATTCCTTCAAAGACAACTGGAAAAAGCTCCAAAAGCAAGTCGAAAATCCTGTAGTTTTGCAATATTTGGAAAATACCTGGATTCTTTCAAAGGATCATTATGTGCCAGCCTGGACCAGCAACCATTTCCACCTGGGTGTGGTCTCCACCTCCAGAGTTGAAGGTGCCCATGCCATGGTTAGGCTTTGGCTCCAAAAGTCCATTGGTACTCTCCTGGAAGTATTCAGGGCTCTCCATATGGCATTCAGAAAACAATTTATTGAAATAATCAACAGAATCTCCAAAGAAATGGTTTTGCATGTCAAGAATTTTCATCCACGCATCTGTGCTCTCAATGGAAAGGTATCTCATTAGGCTCCTCAGATTTCCTTTGAAAATTTCAAAACCAAATTTCCTCCCAATGAGAAATTCACCAACAAATACAACAATTATCAAGGAACTCCTTGCAAGCATAAGACCCAAAAGGCATTTTCCAGGCGCCAAAGGCTTGAGATATCAGACTTCCATCCTCAGTGGCATTTTAATTTGCCTGTGAGGGTTTTTTAACTTCAAATTCTTACTTTTTTCCTTATTAACTGATTTTATTTGTCATATTTTTCTCATACTGGTTTTCAAGGTGATTATCAAAGTCTTTAAAAAGAAAGAATGAATTAAGCCAAGAAAATATTTGAATATATTGGGGGAGACCTTTTTTCAAAGACCAATGGCAGAAATCACCCCAATTCTTCAACATTTTCAAGATTTTCTGACTGTAAAAGTCCCATTTAATCAAATTCCCAAGAGTCAAGAGGATGATCAATATTATGAAACCCACTAGAATGCAAGAATATCCATGGAAGACCTCAAGGAGCCAAGAATAAAAATAAAATTACAAAAAACAGAGAACCATAAAGATTTGAAATTATTGAAATTCATTCCAAGAGAAGAGGAAGAACCCCATCAAAAGTGACCAGTACAACAGCATCAAGATCACAGTCAAATTTCCCCTCTCCAATTATGGAAGTGGACTCATCTGAAAATTCTGAAGATTCTGAGGACTCATTATCTAAATCAATCAGTTCATCAGATTCACTACCCTCATAAATTGAATTAAATAAATCAGAAGTCACCCTTAGAAGGTCCAGAAGTTTGGCAATTGGAAGCAAAATCTCACAAAGAAAATCAGAAAATCCTTCCACCAGTTTGAAGATGTATGATGCAATTGACTTGACCTGTGAGCATTGTCAAAGCACTTAAAACACAAGTGATGAATGCTCAAAGCTTTTTGTAAGTTTCTGATTTGTTTTAATGTATATTTCTCTTGTTTATTTTGAGATTGATTCATCTTTTGACCTTATTTTATCAAATACCTGGCTTAGTAGACTTGCCCAATTTTATATTCAAATAAAACTTAAAGGCCATCTATGTCCAGGGTGATGGAAACTGTGGCTACAGAACAGTGTCCCACTACATTTACAATACTCAAGATCAATGGGCTGATGTCAGAGGTGACTTGGCTGAAGAAATTAAACAAAATCAAGACCTTTAAGAAGCTATGAACACTTTAATTCCCTCAGTATCCTCTTATTTGGAAATAATATAATGGTATGAAGATGTTGGCCAGGCTTCAGAAAGAAAGTGGATGTCCATGCCTGACATGGGGGATCCAATTGCAAATAAGTATCAAAGACCAGTTTTCTTTTATTCCACAGTCCAATATTTTTCTTTTTTCCCTTATTTCTGTCCTTCAAATGATAATCTCCCCATTTTTATCTGCTTCTTGGATAGCTGTTCTCATTTTGTTCCTTTGGATATAATCATTTCCAAATTTTATGCAGTCCCCCCCATTACTGTGAATTGGGAATTTCATGCCCAACCACAAGCCCTGGGGTGGACCAATAAATTCAAGAAACACAGGATGTTATATTTGTCCAATCTTCCTCCCCCCCCCTCAGAAAAGACCAACTATTTTGGAGGTTGATTCAGATTGATTGATTTTTGTACATACAGTTTATGCCAATTAACCCCCTCCTCAGTCCTATTTTTTGCTTAAATCCCACCTCAGTCCCCTTTCTTATCAAACATGTGGCACTTTTGTACTTAAAGATAGTCATATTAAAAACAAGAAGAAAAACACTTATTGTGCCTTCACTTGTTGTCCCACCACAAAACTCCCCCAAATCAGAGGCTTCTGGTTCTTGATTTTCCAGATTGAACCCTTCATTTTGAAAAAAATTGAAGGAAATTAATAAGTTGGAAGTTTTTATATTAATCTTTTCAAAAACAGTCATATTACAAAGATTTGAAAAAAACATTTGAAAAAAAACTCTTTTTGCACCTTCACTTGTCCCACCAAAAAAAAAATCCCAAAATTATGGGCTTCTGGTTCTTTATTCTCCATATTGTCCCCTTAAATTCAAAAAAAGATGAAGGAAATTTAAAAGCGGAAAGATTTTAAGTGAATTTTTCAAAAAATATGCCATTTTGGCAAATTGGCCAAATTTGAAAAATTTGGCAAAAAAAAAATATGAAAAAATTTGTGGATATTGACATCCCATGTCAGGAAAAATATGGCAAAGAAAAATCAAAAAAAAACTCAAAACTGATCCTGAGGAATTTTCTTTTGAAAAATGAGGTCACTTGTGTTTTTACCATAAAATTACTTGTTTTGGCCATAAATTGGTAAAAACAAGTAAGGGCTTATGTGTTTTTACTAAAACCTTATGTGTGTTTACCAACACCCTATATATATATATATATTGGAATATTTTTTATATTTTTATATTTTTTTTCCTTTTTTTTTTAAGAAAAGAAAAATTGAGAAAAAAAATTTTTTTTATAAAATTTTACCTTAATTTCAAAAAATAAAATAAATAAAAATAAAAATAAAAATAATAAGAATTAAAAAAAAAATTGAAAAAAATTGAAAAAAAAAAAATTAAAAAAATTCAATTGAAAAAAAATTGAAAAATTAAGAAAAATTAAATTGAAATTACAAATAAAATTGAAAAAATTAAAATTAACAAAAATAAAATTTAAAAAAAAAATTGAAAAAATAAATTGAAAAAAAAAATTAAATTAAATTGAAATTGAAATTGAAAGTGAAATTAAACTAAAATTATATTGAAAAAATTCAAAATTCAAAATTGAAGATTAAAATTGGAATTAAAATCAAAATTAAAATTAAAATTTAATAATATATATATATATATTAATTTTTTTTTATATATATAATTTTTATAAAAAAAAAAAAGAGATTAAATTCAAAAATTTTCCATATAAAAAAAGAAAAAAACTTTTTTTTTTTATTAATATGTATATATATATATATTATTGATTGAATTTGATTTGAATAGTATTTTAATTTATTTTTTTTTTTAAAAAATATTAAAAAAAAAAAAATTCAATATTTTTTAAAATTTTTTAAATTTTTTTTTTTTTTCATTTTTTTTTTTAAAAAAAAAAAATAAAAAAAAAAAAATGGATTTTAAGAGATATTCAAAAAAAAAAAAAAATTCTTGAAAAAAAATTTTTTTTTTTTCTTATCAAATTTCTTCAACTTAATTGAATTTTAATAAAAAAAAAAATTGGTTTAATTTTTTTTTTTTCAATAAAAAAATTTCATTAAAAAACAAATTTTGGAACTTGTAAATTTCCATAATTTTTTTTTTTTTTTTTTGGGTTGGACAACAATTTTAGGTTCAAAAAAATACTTTTGTCTTATTTATTTTTTGGTTCATGTTGTTTGTATTTGAGTAAATTGAAAATGACAATTATGTATGACATTAATGTAATTAACACTATTTCATAAATGGTATTAAAAGCTCCATTTATAGTATTAACGGTGATATAGAAATTCCATTCATGGAAGAATTAACAATGCCATAAATAAAATTTTTATGACATTTCTGATGGCATAAATGGAATTTCAATGCCAATTTTTGATAGAATTTATGACATCAACAATGAAATTTATGCCATATATGGAATCAATAATTCCATAAATGGGTTTTTGCCCAATATAGGTGTTTTGTTTTAGCTAAATTTTAATTAAAAAAATACCTTTCCATTAAAAACACATAATGGCTTAGGTGTTTTTACCAAATTGTTTACATGGGTTCACTAATATCTTTAAATTATTATTATAATTAACTGACTTTGTTTTTCAAGTTTTCTCAAAATTAAATTCAATTTAATAGTAATATGATTTTATTTTATTTTTTGATCTAGATGTAGTTATTGTTTAGGGTATTGGTAAAAATACATAAGAAAATTGGAGCGTATGTGTTTTTACTGAAAACTTACATGTTTTTACCATCAATTGGCAAAAACACATAAGGGGTGGTTTTTAAATGAAGTCTGGCTATTTATGGCATTTCTGATGCCATTTATTCCATTAATGGCATTATCAATGCAATAAAGGGCATTATTAATGCCATAAATGGCATTATTGATTTCATAAATTGCATTGGTAATGCCACAAACAGCATTATTAATGCCACAAACGGCATTATTAATGCCACAAATGGAATTATCAATTCCATCAATTTTATTGTTAATGCTATAAATGTTATTAATAATGGAATTTATGGAATCAATAATTTAAGGCCATTCATGCCATTTTTAAGGCCATTAACAATGGAATGAATGGCATTTTTAATGTCATTTTTGGCCTTGAAAATGCCATTTATGGCATTGGTAATGCTGAAAACGGGATTTTTAATGTCATTTATGGTATTGTTAAGGCCATTCATGCCATTGTTGAGGCCATTAATGGAATTTTAAAGGCTAAAAATAACATTAAAAATGCCATTTATGGAATTTTTAAGGCCATTCATTTCATTTTTAATGGCCTTAACAATGCCATTGTTGAGACCATTTATGACATTTCTAAATGCATAAATGGAATAATTAATTCCGCAAATTGGAATAGTTAAATTTATGAAATTTTTTAAATTTATAAATGGTATAGTTAATTTCATAAATTGAAATTTTTAAAATCATATAGCTTACATTTTATGATTTTTTTTTTTTAAATTTATAAATTGTATAATTAATACCATAAATTGAAATTTTTAAAATCATATAATTTAAATTTATGAAATTTTTTTAAATTTTAAATGGTATAATCAATTCCATAAATTGAAATTTTTAAAATCATATAATTTACATTTTATGAAATTTTTTTAAATTTATAAATGTTATAATTAATTTCATAAATTGAAAATTTTAAGCTCATATAATTTACATTTTAAAGAAAATTTTGAAATTTATAAATGGTATAATTAGTTCCATAAATTGAAATTTTTAAAATAATATGATTTACATTTAAGAAATTTATTTAAATTTCTAAATGGTATAATTAATTTCATAAATTGAAATTTTTAAAAAATCATATAATTTACATTTTATGAAATTTTTTTAACTTTATAAATGGTATTATAATTAATTTCATGAATTGAAATTTTTAAAACCATATAATTTACATTTTATGAAACTTTTGGAAATTTATAAATGGTATAATTAATTCCATAAATTGAAATTTTTAAAATCATATAATTTACATTTTATAAAAAGATTTTAAATTTTGAATGGTATAATTAATTCCATAAATTGAAATTTTTAAAATCATATAATTTAGATTTTATGAAATTTTTTAAATTTATAAATGGTATAATTAATTTCATAAATCAAAATTTTTAAAATGATATAATTGACATTTTATGAAATTTTTTTAAATTTGTAAATGGTATAATTAATTGCATAAATTGAAATTTTTAAAATCATATAATATACATTTATGAAATTTTTTTAAATTTATGAATGGTATTATAATTAATTCCATAAATTGAAATTTCTTAAATTTATAAATGGTTCAATTAATTTCATAAATTGAAATTTTTAAAATCATATAATTTACATTTTATGAAAATTTCTTAAATTTATAAATAGTATACTTCATTTCATAAATTGAAATTTTTAAAAAATCATATAATTTACATTTTATCAAAAAATTTGAAATTTATAAATGGTATTATAATTAATTTCATAAATTGAAATTTTTAAAAAATCATATAATTTACATTTTATGAAAAAAAATTTAAATTTATAAATGGTATTATAATCAATTCCATAAATTGAAATTTTTGAAATCATATAATTTACATTTTATGAAACTTTTTGAAATTTAGAAATGGTATAATTAATTATTCCATAAATCG
Organism: Austropuccinia psidii; assembly: GCA_023105745.1. Classification (NCBI taxonomy): domain Eukaryota; kingdom Fungi; phylum Basidiomycota; class Pucciniomycetes; order Pucciniales; family Sphaerophragmiaceae; genus Austropuccinia; species Austropuccinia psidii. The sequence continues at coordinate 28,738,951 of JALGQZ010000007.1, read as the reverse complement.
AAATTTTTAAAAAATCATATATAATTTACATTTTATGAAATTTTTTTAAATTTATAAATTGTATTATAATTAATTAATTTCATAAATTTAAATTTTTAAGATCATATAATTTACATTTTATGAAATTTTTTTTGTATTTATAAATAGTATAATTGATTTCATAAATTGAAATTTTTAAAAAATCATATAATTTACATTTTATCAAAAAATTTGAAATTTATAAATGGTATTATAATTAATTTCATAAATTGAAATTTTTAAAAAATCATATAATTTACATTTTATGAAAAGAAATTTAAATTTATAAATTGTATTATAATTAATTTCATAAATTGAAATTTTTTTAAAAATCATATATAATTTACATTAATATGAATTTTTTTTTTAAATTTATAAATTGTATTATAATTAATTCCATAAATTGAAATTTTTGAAAAATCATATAATTTACATTCTATGATATTTTTTAAATTTATAAGTGGTATTATAACTAATTATTTCATAAATTGAAATTTTTAAAAAAATCATATAATTTACATTTATATGAAATTTTTTTTTAAATTTATAAATTGTATTATAATCAATTTCATAAATTTAAAGTTTTAAAATCATATAGTTTACATTTCATGAAATTTTTTTTGAATTTATAAATTGTATTATAGTTAATTGTTCCATAAATTGAAATTTTTAAAAAATCATATATAATTTACATTTTATGAAATTTTTACAAAATTCATAAATTGTATTATAATTAATTTCACAAATTGTAATTTTTAAAATCATGTAATTTACATTTATGAAATATTTTTAAATTTATAAATGGTATAATTGATACCATAAAGTGAAATTTTTAAAAAATGATATAATTTACATTTTATGAAATTTGTTTAAATTTATAAAGGGTGTTGGTAAAAACACGTAAGCAAATTGGTAGAAACACGCAAGAGCTTATGTGTTTTTACCATCAATTGGTAAAAACACGTAATTTTATGGTAAAAACACACAAGGGGTTTTTTTTGAATAAAATTTAGCTATTTTTGGAATTTCTGAAGCCATCAATGCCATTTATGGAATCAAAAATCCCATAAATGGCATTTTCAAGGCCACAAATGACATTGTTAATGCCATAAATGGCATTGTTAAGTCTATTAATACCATTTCTCAAGGCCATTTATGGCATGAGTGGCCTTAAAAATTGCATTGTTGCTTCCATAAATGGCATTTTTAGAGCCATTTATAGCATTGTTGAAGCCATAAATGACCATTGTTAATTCCATTCATGGGATTTTCAATGCCATTTATGGCATTGTTGGGGCCATAAATTGAATTGTTGAGGCCATAAATGGGAATTTTCAAGGCTTTAATTGGCCATTGTTAAGTCCATTTATGGCATTTTTGAGGCCATTTATGGCATTTTTGAAGCCATAAATGGCATTGTTAAGGCCATACAATGCTATTTATGGCATTTTTGTAATACCATTTATGGAATATATATAATTCTTGATGCCATTTATGGAACTTTTGATTCCATTTATGGCATTATTATGTCATTTGTGATGCCATTTATAGCACTTTTAATGCCATTTATGGCACTTTTAATGCCATAAATGGCACTTTCAATGCCATAAATGGCACTGTTAATTCCACAAACAGAATTTTTAAATCCCACTAATGTCATAAATTAAATTTTTAATTGAATTGTTGTCATAAATGATATTTTCAACTTAATTACAGACATGAACAAAAAACAGAAAAAAGGAACTTTTTGGGCCTACAATTGTCCTGGAAAAAAAAACCCAAAATCTTGGGCCTCTGGGTTTTTATTCTCAACATTCTCACCTTCATTTTAAAAAAGAAAATATGGAAATTCAAGAGTGGGAACATTTTTGATGAATTTTTTCAAAAAAAAAGGGCCATTTTGCCAAATTGCCCAAAATAGAGAAATTGGGCAAAAAATAAAATTGAAAAAATTTGTGCTTATTGACATGCCAAGTCGGGAAAAATAAGGCAAAAAAAAATTAAAAAAATCCTCAAAATGGAGCCTGAGGAATTTTTTTTTAAAAAAAAAGGGCTTACGTGTGTTTACCAACACCCTTTATAAATTGTATTATAATTAAATTAATTTCATAAAATTGAAATTTTTAAAAAAAATCATATATAATTTACATTTATATGAATTTTTTTTTAAATTTATAAATGTTATAATTAATTCCATAAATTGAAATTTTTAAAAAAATCATATATAATTTACATTTATATGAAATTTTTTTTTTCAAATTTTTTAAATTGTATTATAATTAATTATTTAATTTCATAAAATTGAATTTTTTTTAAAAAAAAAAAACATATATAATTTACCATTTTATATAATTTTTTTTTTTTTTTTTAAAATTTATAAATTTTATCATAATTAATTAATATTTCATAAAATTAAAGAATTTTAAAAAAAATCATATATAATTTACCATTTTATATCAAAATTATTATTTTTTTTTAAAAAAAAATTTAGAAATTGGTATTATAATTAAATTAATATTTCATAAAATTGAAAATTTTTCTTTTAAAAAAAAAAAAATGATATATAATTTATCATTTTATATCAAATTTTTTTTTTTTTTTTTTTAAAAAAAAAATGTATAAATTTGTATTATAATTAAATTAATTAATATTTCATAAAATTAAAAAAAAAAAAGAATCATATATAATTTACCATTTTATATAAATTTTTTTTTTTAAAAAAAATTTATAAATTGGTATTATAATTAAATTAATTAATTTCATAAAATTAAAAAAAAAAAATGAAATTTTTAAAATCATATAATTTACATTTATATGAATTTTTTTTTTTTAAAAAATTTATAAATTGGTATTATAATTAAATTAATTAAAATTTCATAAAATTAAAAAAAAAATTAAAAAAAAAAAAATCATATATAATTTACCATTTATATGAAATTTTACTTTAAATTTATAAATGTATTATAATTGATTAATTTCATAAAATTGAAATCTTTTAAAAAAAAAATCATATATAAATTATCATTTTATATCAAATTTTTTTTTTTTTTTTGAAAATTTATAAATTGGTATTATAATTAAATTAATTAAAATTTCATGAAATTAAAAAAAAAAAATTCAAAAAAAAAAAAAATCATATATAATTTATCATTTTATATCAAATTTTTTTTTTTTTTTTTTTAAAAAAAAAACTTTATAAATTGGTATTATAATTAATTCATATTTCATAAAATTGAAATTTTGTAAAAAAATCATATATAATTTATCATTTTATATCAAAATTTTTGTTTGTTTTTTTTTTAAAAAAATTCATAAATTGGTATTATAATTAAATTAATTGCATAAAATTGAAATTTTTAAAAAAAAAAATCATATATAATTTACATTTTATATGAAATTTTTGTTTTTTTAAATTTATAAATGTTATAATTAATTCCATAAATTGAAATTTTTAAAAAATCATATATAATTTATCATTTTATATGAATTTTTTTTTTTAAAGAAAATTTATAAATTGGTATTATAATTAATTAATTTCATAAAATTGAAATTTTTAAGAAAAATCATATATAATTTGAATTTATATATATTTTTTTTTTGAATTTATAATTTGGTATTATAATTAAATTAATTAATTTCATGAAATTAAAATTTTCAAAAAAAAAAAACATATAATTTACCATTTTATATAAATTTTTTTTTCTTTAAATTTATAAATTGGTATTATAATTAAATTAATTTTATAAAATTAAAAAAAAAAAATTTAAAAAAAAAAAATCATATATAATTTATCATTTTATATAAATTGTTTTTTTTAAAAAATTTATAAATTGGTATTATAATTAATTAAATCAATTTCATAAATTGAAATTTTCAAAAAAATCATAAAATTTACATTTATATGAAATTTGTTTTTTTTTAAAAAAAAATTATAAATTGGTATTATAATGAATTTCATAAAATTGAAATTTTTCAAAAAATCATATATAATTTACATTTATATGAAATTTTTTTTAAATTTATAAATGGTATTATAATTAATTAATTTCATAAATTGCATTTTTTTAAAAAAATCATATATAATTTACATTTTATGAAATTTTTTTAAATTTCTAAATGGAAGAATTAATTTCATAAATTAAAATTTTTAAAATCATATAGTTTACATTTTATGAATTTTTTTTTTTTAAATTTATAAATGGTATAATTAATTTCATAAATTGAAATTTTTAAAATCATATAACTTACATTTTATGAAATTTTTTTTTTTAAATTTTTAAATGGTATTCTCAATTTCATAAATTGAAATTTCTAAAATCATATAATTTAGATTTTATGAAATTTTTTAAATTTATAAATGGTATAATTAATTTCATAAATTGAAATTTTTAAAATGATATAATTGACATTTTATGAAATTTTTTTAAATTTGTAAATGGTATAATTAATTTCATAAATTGAAATTTTCAAAATCATATAATATACATTTATGAAATTTTTTTAAATTTATGAATGGTATTATAATTAATTCCATAAATTGAAATTTCTTAAATTTATAAATGGTTCAATTAATTTCATAAATTGAAATTTTTAAAATCATATAATTTACATTTTATGAAAAATTTTTAAATTTATAAATAGTATAATTCATTTCATAAATTGAAATTTTTAAAAAATCATATAGTTTACATTTGATCAAAAAATTTGAAATTTATAAATGGTATTATAATTAATTTCATAAATTGAAATTTTTAAAAAATCATATCATTTACATTTTATGAAAAAAATTTTAAATTTATAAATGGTATTATAATCAATTCCATAAATTGAAATTTTTGAAATCATATAATTTACATTTTATGGAATTTTTTGAAATTTAGAAATGGTATAATTAATTATTCCATAAATCAAAATTTTTAAAAAATCATATATAATTTACATTTTATGAAATTTTTTTAAATTTATAAATTGTATTATAATCAATTTCATAAATTTAAAGTTTTAAAATCATATAATTTACATTTCATGAAATTTTTTTTGAATTTATAAATTGTATTATAGTTAATTGTTTCATAAATTGAAATTTTTAAAAAATCATATATAATTTACATTTTATGAAATTTTTACAAAATTCATAAATTGTATTATAATTAATTTCACAAATTGAAATTTTTAAAATCATATAATTTACATTTATGAAATATTTTTAAATTTATAAATGGTATAATTGATACCATAAAGTGAAATTTTTAAAAAATGATATAATTTACATTTTATGAAATTTGTTTAAATTTATAAAGGGTGTTGGTAAAAACACGTAAGCAAATTGGTAAAAACACGCAAGAGCTTATGTGTTTTTACCATCAATTGGTAAAAACACATAAGGGGTGTTTTTTGAATAAAATTTAGCTATTTTTGGCATTTTTGAAGCCATTGATGCTGTAAGGTGTGGATATGAAACTTTGATTAAAAATCAAGTACTTTTCCTGTCCTCAAAATTTGTATAAGGTAAAATTCAGTTAAAAATAGTATGAAATATTATTTTTAAGAGAAAACACGCCAATTTTATTGTTTATAACTTTATTAGTATAAAACAATAATATAAAAATTTATTGTTTTACCAACAATAAAGATTTATCCAAAAAATACTCTACAAGAGATATTTTAAGGCTACAAAAGAAATTTCTTCAAGAGCAATTTCAATTGGAATTAATTGAGCAAAGAACTGCAAGCAATTAATTAAAGAACAAAGTCTTTAAAAAGAATATTAAAGAGAAAACACGCCCAAAAGTGACCAGAGTGAATTTGGAAACAAAGTGACAAAGTTAACAGTGATGAAAGATGCTTTAATTCACTTTTGGGGTGGTTCAGGGGTAAAAATGATTATAAGAGTTACAAACAATGATTATAATGATTTTTTCACGTGGTTAAAAGGATTAAAATGATTTAAAAGTGGTGGTTGGAATCTTTTATTGATTGGTTTAACAGTTTTAAACTAATTAATAAAAGGAAAAGATTCTAACTTGAAGAGAAAAGTGGGGCAAAGAAGACATTCTTTTATAGCCATCAATTCTCTTACTCCAAAAGTAAAATTTACTCTTGTCAGTCGTGAAAAACAGTCTGACAACAGAAAAGCCAATTATGGCATCATTGAACCCTGGTTTAGACCAAAAAGGGCTGGTTTAAGCCATTTTTAGCCATTTTTAGCCATTTTAGACCCTTAAATCAGCCATTACTATAGCAATACCAGGCCTAGAGCCTTAAAAACACGTCAGAATGTGTGTCAGAGGCGTAGAAACCAGTTAAAACTGTTTTTATTATGATTGTTTTATCTTAAGGGTAGTTTTACCTTCTTGGCAACAGCTAAAACTACCCCAGTTGGTATCAAAACCTCATCATCAATTGAGTCCACAGACCCTGTAACTCAATTCCAGGCCAAAAGTGATGAACTTTTGCGTGAATTTTGACATCCCACGCCTGTCAGCAAGGATTTTGGGGGTCTAGCTCCCCCTTAGAGCTGGAGTTCCTTTTCCCCCCCCAAATTTAATCTTTCCAATTTATTTTTCCTTTAATTCCTCATCATGTATTATACTTATAATTTACACATGTAATTCAATTCAATTGTACAGTACAATACAGTAATAATTGACACCTCATATGTAAATCAAAGTTCACTTATGTAATACACGCGCACATTTTGACATTTCAATTGAATTCAATTGAAAATACTTTAATTCCTCATAACTTCTAAACTAAACACAACACCTCAATTTTAACACAAAAATTGATGGTTAACACCACATGTGGTGTGAATTAAATTAAGGTTTTGAGGATTTTCAACTTTTGTATTGAAAATACTAAAAACTTAATTTAAGCTTATTTAGAGTTGAGTTACAAAAATTTCACTCAGAGGTGACCCCACCTGATTTTTTATGAGGAATCCAATGGTGAAATAAAATTTATATGTTTATTTATTTGATAAAAAGTTATAATAAATTTTATTTAACTTTTTTCCAAATTTATTTATTTTTTCACAATTTTGTTAAAATTTCATTTTTACTTAAATTTTTCAAGTATAAATGTAATTTTATATTTACAAAATTTAAAGTAATTTTATTTTTAAATTATAATTAATTTTTTATTTTTAATATAATTTTATATTTATATTTTTTATTTTTATTTTAATAATATAAATAAATTTATTTTATTTATATTAATATGTTATTTTTTATATTTGTGGTCTTTTGGGTATATGAAATTACCTCTAAGGCTCACATTCCCTCCCCCTAAAAAAGAATATTACTTTGTAATATTGGTGTTTCTAGTGTGTCTGAATCTCCTCAGGAGTTTGGTGGCTTCTGGTATATCTTTCTCTTCTAACCATTCATCTTCACAAGTTGGGTCACTGTACCTAACAAGGTATTCCCTTACTTTCTTGGTTCTTAATTTCCTTTCTTTAAGAACTTTGGTTATTTTCTTAGTACCAGATGTCTCAATAGGAGGTATAACTTGGGGAATCTTATTCCTCAAGGGAAATTTCTCAGCATCACTAGATTTGTATGGCTTTATCAAGCTTACTGGAAATGTAGGGTGCTTATTGCTAAGTTCTTCAGATAACTCTACTTCAACAGGATTTTCTCCATGGAGGGCCTTAATCACAAAAGGTCCTGCAAAGGAGTCTTTTAACTTTTTACATCCTTTGATGTTATTGAAGTTAGTGGTGGATACAAGAACTAGGTCCCCCACTTTGAAATCTGGAGTTGCATGAGATTTATCCCATTTGTCTTTAGCATATGCAAAAGAGTCCTCCATGCATCTCACTGCATGCTTTCTAGCTTTGTCTAGCATTCCTTTGAAGCTAGCAGCTGTGGGATGTATTTCAATTAAGTCTTTCCTCAAGGAATCTTGGGGTAACTTGGGGTTCCATCCTTTTTCTAGAATAGCAGGAGTCTGATTGGTACTGGAATGGATTGATGTTTTATATGCTAATTCCAGTGCTGGTAACAGAGTACACCAATCATGGGTAAATCCATCACAATCTTTGAATTCAAGGCCATATGCACAAAATCTTCTCACCATGTCCTCTAAGGTTTGGATCATTCTTTCAGCCAGACCATCAGTTTGTGGGTGGTAGGCTGTAGAGAAAGACAGTTTTGTGCCAAATAATTGGTGAAGATTTGTCCATAGAGCTGAAGTGAATTTGGGATCTCTATCACTGATGATATTTGTAAATATCCCAGTCCATGACACTACTCTATTCCATATCAGAAGAGCTGTATCCATGGCTGTATCATCTTTGTGACATGGTAAAAAGATTGGAGTTTTACTGAATCTGTCCACAATTACTAGGCAAGCATTATAGCTCCTGTCACCTCCTGGTGGTAGGCCAGTTACCCAATCCATATGGACAATTTCCCAAGGTCTGTTTGGTTCTTGGATTTTCATCATATTTCCAAGTCTTTTGCCAGTGGATTTATTTGCCTTTTGGCATCTGTCACAGGTTTTGCAATATTCTGCAACATCTTTTTGCCACATTGGCCACCATATGCAGGTCTTTACTTTCTCTCTTGTTCTGTCCTCAGAAAGATGTCCTGAAAAGGGACTATCATGGCATTCTTTCAGTACAAGATTGATTAATGACCTGTCTACAACTGTCATGACACATGTGTGCTTGGTTCTGTGGTAAATTATACCATCCAGTAGGTGAAATCTCCCTTCATTATAAGATTTTCTCCATACTTCATCCAAGGCATGTATTAGAGAGTTGTCTTTACAGTCTTTGTTAAGTAATTGGCATAAGATGCTACAATTCTTATCTTGAGTGTAACTATTTCTGACTTCTTCAAAGAAGGTGGTGTTCAAGTCTGTAACACTTATTCCTTCTATTGGAATTTGTGGTGAAGCTTCTTCTGGAACATAAGCAGGATTATCAATGTTATTTGGTAATGGCCATCTGCTTAGTCCATCTGCATTCTTATGAATATTCCCATCCTTATGAACAATAGTCATATTGCCTCTGTATTCTTGTATGGCTATTTGCCATCTGAGCATGTGTCTGTTAGGTGTTTTCATGTTCAAAAGTGATTTCACAGCTGTACAATCTGTCATTACTTCAAAAACACATCCCTCTAAGAAATAGTTCAATTTCTCTAAGGCCCAGACAAGGCATAGACATTCCATTTGACTTGCTCCATATCTGGCTTCAGTTGGTTTGATTTGCCTGGATATGAAACATATTGGTCCTTCTACAGGTTTGTCATTTATGATCTGAACTTGGTGAAGTGCAGCACCTAGTCCATCCCCTGATGCATCAATATACAGTTTGAAAGGCAATTTAAAGTCTGGCATCAGTAAGAGTGGAGCAGTGGTCAATGCTTCTCTTAGAGACTCAAAAGCTTTGACTCTGTCAACAGTCATCTCAAATACTGTGTCTTTGTCACACAACTTATAAAGTGGTCTTGCTATGGATGCAAAGTCTTTAATGTGTTGCCTGTAATATCCTGCAAAACCTAAGAATGACTGAATTTCCTTCTTATTCTGAGGCATGGGTTTTAACAATACTGCTGCAACTTTGTTTTTATCAATTCCAAGGGACAAACCAGATACAACATGTCCTAGTGCCTTAAGTTCTTTAAATCCAAAATGACATTTCTTCAAGGAGATTTTCATGTTTACTGATTGGATTTTTGTCAAAACTCTTGATAATCTGTACATGTGCTCCTCCCAAGTCTTTGAACAGATAATAATGTCATCAATGTAAATGATTAACCATCCCTCTGAGAGTTCTTCAGGGAAGATTTCATTCATCATTCTTTGGAAGTGTGAAGGTGCATTTTTGATACCAAAGGGCATCCTTAAGTATTCATACACTCCACAATGAACAATAATTCTCAAGTATTTTCTTGCTCTTGGTGTTACTACATTTTGATGGAATCCTTTAAGGGCATCCATAGTGGTTATATACACTGCTTGAGATATTTGAGTAAGGGCAATTTGGATTTTTGGTATTGGGTATCTGTCTGGAACAGTGTAAGTGTTCAGAGCTCTAAAGTCCCCAACCATTCTGGATTTTCCATTATGCCACGCCACTATGACTGGTGTAGTTATTTCTACTTCCTCATTGTGGCCTACTTTTCTTATTACACCAAGGTCTAGAAGTTCTTTGATATGAATTTCTAGAGCTTCTCTTGATTTTGGACTTGCTGGATAAGCAGGTCTTCTTAAGAGTGGTGGATAAGGTCTCTCAATGTTAAGAATGATGTCAACTTCATGACCAATAATTGCTCCCAGGGGTTCTTTGTCTGTAGCAAATGCTCCTCTGTGGTCATACAAAAGGGAAGAAAGTTCATTTTCTTGCTTATCAGTCAGATGAAGGCTTATTTCAGCCTCATTTAACTGTTCAGACTTGAATTTCTCTAACTCTAGGTTGACTGGTGATACTTTGTTTACTGTAATTTGTCTTTTAAAGGGTAAAAAGGCAAATTTCTGGCGCTTATTGTCTCCAATTGTAAAGTATCTGTCTTTGTTATTATGTAAATCTATCCCATACATGATTAAATAGTCATTTCCCAATATAAAATGGGTACTAGAGCAATTTTCCATAACAACAAATTCAACTGTGATCCTTAAATTCCCATTTATGTGTGGGAATATGACATTGGTCTCAAAGATTCCTAATGCTTTCATTGGGTTACTTGCACTGTTGAATTTTATACCATCAATTGGTAACAATTGGTCTTCAAAATTTGGTACACAAGTCTTAAGAAAAGATTTTCCAACACAAGAGCAGAAGGCTCCTGGGTCAAGCAAAAGTTTGGTGGGTTTGTTGTCAATCACCACTTCTGTTATACAGGAGTTACCAGCTGTATAACCTTTTCCTCTGTTTGGTTTTGTCTTCATAAGTTGTGCATCTTGAACTTTTGATAAATCAACTTGACCATTGCTCAATTGTGGTAAGTGGGAATAAGATTCCATGATGTCAAAAGTGGCATTGATATTTTCTATATCTTTTGAAGATTCAGAGAATATGGATGACTTATCATCTGAATTGTCTTCAATTATGTCTTCTTTTTCAACATCTGGTTCTTTTTCAATGTCAATTTCATTGATTTTCCCCCTTTTTGGACATGTATTGGCTAAATGGGTGGTGCTTTGGCAAATATGGCATTTTCTGACTGTATCTGCAGATTTATATTTAATATTACTAGAATTTTCTTTGGGGTTTTTGTCCACAGAATCTTTCCAAGGTGTATTAAACCTTGTTTTAAGATTCACCCTACTAGAACCAATTTTGGTTCTGGTGGTTACTTCTTCTAGTATATTGATAATATCCTCTGCTGAAGATTGTTCAGTAGTCCTGCTTTTGACAGCATGCTCTAAGTCACCTCCACATTGTCTCAGAATTTTTCTATGGATCATAAATTCTGACATGTCAGGATATAATGCTGTTAATCTGTCCTTTTGTTGGCAAAACCATGGTAAAGCTTTGTCTTTATCAGCATTAAATTTGGCAGATTCAAAGGCTGTTTCAACTTTAAACCTCCAAGCATCATTTGCCCATTTGTTGATGATTTGGGTTTTCCACCAAGTCCAACTCTGGTGTCCATGTGCTTGTCTTATTTTGATGTACCATCTGTGAGCTGATCTGGTAAACAAGGTGTTAAACCTGGCTGTTACCAATCTGTCTGGTAATTCAAAATCCTCTTTGATCATGTCAATACCTCTAATGAATTCCATATGGTCATACTCTCCTTCACCACTGAAGTGAGGCCATTCTTTAAGTTTTGGAACTTCTTTCAAGAGTGCTTGGCCCATTGATGGTTCCAAGTTATGAAAAGAAGTGGATAATTCATTTTTTAATTGTGAATTATCAGGATCCAATACTTGTGGATTTGAAATTCTTGTGCCCTCATTTTGATTTAGAGGTGTAGACATTCTTGGTAAGGTGTTCAGTAATTGTTCAATGTCATTCATTTTACTGTTGCTACACCTTTGGGAATTTCTGTATTCATGTTGGAAGCTTTGTATTAAATTTATTACTTCAATTTTATACATGTCTTCTTTATGTGTAAGTTCTTGCCATAACTCTGTCTGTCTTGTATTATCAGCAGTGACTTGATTCAATTTCATTGATAATTTTGATACTTCTTCTTGTGAAGCATCAAAACACTTTTTCAAGGCAATGGTATATGTCTTTACTTCAGTAAATGAATTTGAAATGTCATCAAGGACTTTCTTGTTATCTGTCTTGATAATATTTATGGCTTGTTTAATTCTTGTTTCAATTATGTCATCAATATTGAATTTAGAATATTTATCTGTTAATTCTTTAATAATGGCAGATTGTTCATTTATTTTATTGTTAGAAGAATTATCATTATTGGAATTTTTAATTGTTCTCAAAACTTTTTCAAAACACATAAGTGTTTCATTAATTTGGCACAGACTCAGGTTGTTTGTTTTAATGTTGTTACAAATGGTGTCATTTTTATCAGAAAGATGTTTTTTCACGTCATTTATAGCATTATACAACTCTGGGATGGAATCAAATATGTCAGAAATCATTTCTGGAACCTTAATCTGGCTTCCTCCTTCTTCTGTAATTCCATCATGGTTCTGGCCATCTGAAATACATTTTCCATGGCATCCTGCTGAATCTTTGGGATTCTGTAGCCCTGGCTGTAAGGTTTTGGGGCTGGTGCCTTCCCTTTGCCCTTGTTTGGAGTTTGTGGCTGCTTTTTCACGTTGGAATTGCTGCTGCTGGCCACTGGGGCTGTTTTTGGCACTGGTTTGGCTGGTGGAGGGTTGTTTTTCCTCCATTCTAGTGTCAAAAGCATCATGTTTTTCTTCTCCATCAATGGATGCCATCCATTGAGCAATTTGCAAGTGTTGGGATGGCCCAAGAATTTTCTTACTGTCAGGTAAGAATTCATGCAATTCTTCCACAGGTCTGCAAGGATCTGGTACTCCTTGAATTGGAGTGCATTGTTGTATGCACTGTGGCTGGCTTTGTATATGTCCACAGAGGCTTGTTGTGGCGGTGTCAGCTCTTTTTGAAGGTAAAATGGTATTATCAGCTTCAGAATGACCCATTTTAGTTGTTTGGAAGTCATCAACTGACCCTTTTCCTTCTGTACCTGGTTGGCCTCTGCCATAATCACGTCTATTACCTTTTTGGGAGCTGCTTGAGGGGTTGTAGCTGGCTCCTGACCTGGTTGAAGGCATAATTATGGTTAAAAAAAAGGCTTAAAATAGTATTTTTACGTCAAAAACTTACTATTGGACAAATTTTTGGCTTTCTGAAGTGTATTACTTATATCCAAGTTAATTAATTCAGAAGATATTGGTTCAGGTTGATTATTTTGAGTCACAATAACAGTACTATTATGATCAGAATTAACAGTACTGGCAGGGATAATGCTGGTTACTGTTGAGGCTGTTTCAATGTTTTCTTGTCTTACCACGTTGTCAGACACTAAAATTAATGAAAAAGCCAATTAATTAAGTAAAAAAAGGTTATTTCAAAAAAGAAATAAAAATATAAGCCTCACTTATAATATGAAAAAAATTATTTTTTAAGGATTTTTTTTGGATTATAAGTATTTTTTATATGTTTTTAAATTTTTCAATATAAGAAAAAAGATTTAAAAAGAGTAAAAAAAATATGTCACAGGTAAAATATCACGGCTGGGCCCCCAAATGTAAGGTGTGGATATGAAACTTTGATTAAAAATCAAGTACTTTTCCTGTCCTCAAAATTTGTATAAGGTAAAATTCAGTTAAAAATAGTATGAAATATTATTTTTAAGAGAAAACACGCCAATTTTATTGTTTATAACTTTATTAGTATAAAACAATAATATAAAAATTTATTGTTTTACCAACAATAAAGATTTATCCAAAAAATACTCTACAAGAGATATTTTAAGGCTACAAAAGAAATTTCTTCAAGAGCAATTTCAATTGGAATTAATTGAGCAAAGAACTGCAAGCAATTAATTAAAGAACAAAGTCTTTAAAAAGAATATTAAAGAGAAAACACGCCCAAAAGTGACCAGAGTGAATTTGGAAACAAAGTGACAAAGTTAACAGTGATGAAAGATGCTTTAATTCACTTTTGGGGTGGTTCAGGGGTAAAAATGATTATAAGAGTTACAAACAATGATTATAATGATTTTTTCACGTGGTTAAAAGGATTAAAATGATTTAAAAGTGGTGGTTGGAATCTTTGATTGATTGGTTTAACAGTTTTAAACTAATTAATAAAAGGAAAAGATTCTAACATGAAGAGAAAAGTGGGGCAAAGAAGACATTCTTTTATAGCCATCAATTCTCTTACTCCAAAAGTAAAATTTAAGCTTGTCAGTCGTGAAAAACAGTCTGACAACAGAAAAGCCAATTATGGCATCATTGAACCCTGGTTTAGACCAAAAAGGGCTGGTTTAAGCCATTTTTAGCCATTTTTAGCCATTTTAGACCCTTAAATCAGCCATTACTATAGCAATACCAGGCCTAGAGCCTTCAAAACACGTCAGAATGTGTGTCAGAGGCGTAGAAACCAGTTAAAACTGTTTTTATTATGATTGTTTTATCTTAAGGGTAGTTTTACCTTCTTGGCAACAGCTAAAACTACCCCAGTTGGTATCAAAACCTCATCATCAATTGAGTCCACAGACCCTGTAACTCAATTCCAGGCCAAACGTGATGAACTTTTGCGTGAATTTTGACATCCCACGCCTGTCAGCAAGGATTTTGGGGGTCTAGCTCCCCCTTAGAGCTGGAGTTCCTTTTCCTCCCCAAATTTAATCTTTCCAATTTATTTTTCCTTTAATTCCTCATCATGTATTATACTTATAATTTACACATGTAATTCAATTCAATTGTACAGTACAATACAGTAATAATTGACACCTCATATGTAAATCAAAGTTCACTTATGTAATACACGCACACATTTTGACATTTCAATTGAATTCAATTGAAAATACTTTAATTCCTCATAACTTCTAAACTAAACACAACACCTCAATTTTAACACAAAAATTGATGGTTAACACCACATGTGGTGTGAATTAAATTAAGGTTTTGAGGATTTTTAACTTTTGTATTGAAAATACTAAAAACTTAATTTAAGCTTATTTAGAGTTGAGTTACAAAAATTTCACTCAGAGGTGACCCCACCTGATTTTTTATGAGGAATCCAATGGTGAAATAAAATTTATATGTTTATTTATTTGATAAAAAGTTATAATAAATTTTATTTAACTTTTTTCCAAATTTATTTATTTTTTCACAATTTTGTTAAAATTTCATTTTTACTTAAATTTTTCAAGTATAAATGTAATTTTATATTTACAAAATTTAAAGTAATTTTATTTTTAAATTATAATTAATTTTTTATTTTTAATATAATTTTATATTTATATTTTTTATTTTTATTTTAATAATATAAATAAATTTATTTTATTTATATTAATATGTTATTTTTTATATTTGTGGTCTTTTGGGTATATGAAATTACCTCTAAGGCTCACAGATGCCATTTATGGAATCAAAAATCCCATAAATGGAATTTTCAAGGCCACAAATGACATTGTTAATGCCATAAATGGCATTGTTAAGTCCATTAATACCATTTCTCAAGGCCATTTATGGCATGAGTGGCCTTAAAAATTGCATTGTTGCTTCCATAAATGCCACTTTTAATTCCATAAATGGCATTTTTAGAGCCATTTATAGCATTGTTGATGCCATAAATGACCATTGTTAATTCCATTCATGGGATTTTCAATGCCATTTATGGCATTGTTGGGGCCATAAATGGCATTGTTGAGGCCATAAATGGGAATTGTCAAGGCTTTAATTGGCCATTGTTAAGTCCATTTATGGCATTTTTGAGGCCATTTATGGCATTTTTGAAGCCATTTATGGCATTGTTAAGGCCATACAATGCTATTTATGGCATTTTTGTAATACCATTTATGGAATATATATAATTCTTGATGCCATTTATGGAACTTTTGATTCCATTTATGGCATTATTATGTCATTTGTGATGCCATTTATAGCACTTTTAATGCCATTTATGGCACTTTTAATGCCATAAATGGCACTGTTAATTCCACAAACTGAATTTTTAAATCCCACTAATGTCATGAATTAAATTTTTAATTGAATTGTTGCCATAAATGATATTTTCAACTTAATTACAGACATGAACAAAAAATAGAAAAAAGGAACTTTTTGGGCCTACAATTGTCCTGGCAAAAAAAATCCCAAAATTTTGGGCCTCTGGGTTTTTATTCTCAACATTCTCACCTTCATTTTAAAAAAGAAAATATGGAAATTCAAGAGTGGGAACATTTTTGATGAATTTTTTCAAAAAAAAAGGGCCATTTTGCCAAATTGCCCAAAATAGAGAAATTGGGCAAAAAAAAAAAATTGAAAAAATTTGTGCTTATTGACATGCCAAGTCAGGAAAAATAAGGCAAAAAAAAATTAAAAAAATCCTCAAAACGGAGCCTGAGGAATTTTTTTTGAAAAACACATAAGGGCTTACGTGTGTTTGCCAACACCCTTTATGAATTGTATTATAATTAATTAATTTCATAAATTGAAATTTTCTAAAAAAATCATATATAATTTACATTTTATATGAATTTTTTTTTAAATTTATAAATGTTATAATTAATTCCATAAATTGAAATTTTTAAAAAAATCATATATAATTTACATTTATATGAATTTTTTTTTTCCAAATTTTTTAAATTGTATTATAATTAATTAAATTAATTTCATAAAATTGAAATTTTTTTTTAAAAAAAAAAGAAATCATATATAATTTACCATTTTATATAAATTTTTTTTTTTTTTTTAAAAAAAAAAATTTATAAATTGGTATTATAATTAAATTAATATTTCATAAAATTAAAAAAAAAATTAAAAAAAAAAAAAAAAAAAAAAAAAAAAAAAAAAAATCTATCATTTTTTATGAATTTTTTCTTTAAATTTATAAATTGGTATTATAATTAAATTAATTTCATAAAATTAAAAAAAAAAAATTAAAAAAAAAAAGATCATATATAATTTACCATTTTATATGAATTGTTTTTTTTAAAATTCATAAATTGTATCATAATTAATTAATATTTCATAAAATAAAAAAATTTTAAAAAAAATCATATATAATTTACATTTATATGAATTTTTCTTTTAAATTTATAATTGTATTATAATTAATTTCATAAATTGAAATTTTTAAAAAATCATATAGTTTAAATTTTATGAAAAAAAATTTCAAATTTATAAATGGTATTATAATTAATTCCATGAATTGAAATTTTCAAGAAATCATATAATTCAAATTTTATGAAATGTTTTTTTAAATTTAGAAATGGTATTATAATTAATTTTGTAAATTGAAATTTTTAAAAAATCCCATAATTTACATTTATATGAAATTCTGTTTAAAATTTTTAAATTGTATTATAATTAATTTCATAAATTGAAATTTCTAAAATCATATAATTTACATTTTATGATTTTTTTTTTAAATTTATAAATGTTATAATTAATTTCATAAATTAAATTGAAATTTTTTAAAAAATCATATAATTTACATTTTATGAAAAAGAAATTTTAAATTTATGAATTGTATTATAATTAATATTTCATAAATTGAAATTTTTTAAATTTATAAATGTGATAATTAATTCCATAAATTGAAATTTTTAAAAAGTCATATAATTTACATTGATGAAATTTTTTACATTTCTAAATGGTATAATTGATATCCTAAATTGAAATTTTTAAAAAATCATATATAATTTACATTTATATGAATTTTTTTTTTTTGAATATATAAATGGTATTATAATGAATTTCATAAAATTGAAATTTTTCAAAAAAATCATATATAATTTACATTTATATGAATTTTTTTTTTTAAAAATTTATAAATTGGTATTATACTTAAATTAATTTCATAAAATTAAAAAAAAAAATTTAAAAAAAAAATCATATATAATTTACCATATTATATAAAAATTTTTTTTTTAAAATTTATAAATTGGTATTATAATTAAATTAATTTTATAAAATTGAAATTTTTTAAAAAAATCATATATAATTTACCATTTTATATGAAATTTTTTCTTTTTGAATTTATAAATTGGTATTATTATTAAATTAATATTTCATAAAATTAAAAAAAAAAAAAATCATATACAATTTACCATTTTATATAAATTGAAATTTTTTTAAAAAAACTCATATATAATTTAAATTTTATATGAAATTTTTTTTTTTAAATTTATAAAATGTATTAAAATTAATTAATATTTCATAAATTAAAATTTTTTTAAAAAAAAATCATATATAATTCAAGTTTTATATGAAATTTGTTTTTTGAATTTATAAATTGTATTATAATTGATTAATTAATTTCATAAATTGAAATTTTTTAAAAAAAAAATCATATATAATTTACACTTTATGAAATTTTTTTGAATTTATAAATTTTATTCTATTTAATTAATTTCATAAATTAAAAAATTTTTAAAAAAAAATCATATATAATTTACATTTTATGAATTTTTTTTGAATTTATAAATTTTATTATAATTAATTAATTTCATAAATTAAAATTTTTTTAAAAAAAAATCATATATAATTTAAATTTTTATATGTAATTTTTTTTTTAAAAATTTTAAATTGGTATTATAATTCCATAAATTGAAGTTGTTAAAATCATATAGTTTGCATTTATGAATTTTTTTAAATTTATGAATGGTATAACTAATTCCATAAATTGAAATTTTTAAAATCATATAATTTACATTTTATGAAATTTTTTTAAATGTAAAAATGGTATTATAATTAATTTCATAAATTGAAATATTTAAAAAATCATACAATTTGCATTTATACAAAATTTTTTTCTGTAAAAATTTATAAATTGTATTATAATTAATTAATTTCATAAATTGAAAATCTTTGAAAAAATCATATATAATTTACATGTATATGAATTTTTTTTTGAATTTATAAATGGTATTATAATTAATTTCATAAATTGAAATTTTTAAAAAAATCATATATAATTTAAATTTTATATGATTTTTTTTTTTAAAAAATTTATAAATTGTATTATAATTAATTAATTAATTTCATAAATTGAAATTTTTAAAAAAAAAACATATATAATTTACATTTTATATGAATTTTTTTTTTAAAAAAAATTTATAAATTGGTATTATAATTAATTAATTAATTTCATAAATTAAAAATTTTTAAAAAATCATATATAATTTACCATTTATATGAATTTTTTTTTTAAATTTGTAAATGGTATTATAATAAATTATTTGATAAATTGAAATTTTTGAAAAATCATATATGATTTACCATTTATATGAAATTTTTCTTTTAAATTTATAAATTGTATTATAATTAATTAATTAATTTCATAAATTAAAAATTTTTAAAAAAAAAAACATATATAATTTAAATTTATATGAAATTTTTTTTTTAAAAATTTATAAATTGTATTATAATTAATTAATTAATTTCATAAATTGAAATGTT
This sequence comes from Austropuccinia psidii, assembly GCA_023105745.1. Classification (NCBI taxonomy): domain Eukaryota; kingdom Fungi; phylum Basidiomycota; class Pucciniomycetes; order Pucciniales; family Sphaerophragmiaceae; genus Austropuccinia; species Austropuccinia psidii. The sequence goes on along the minus strand of JALGQZ010000007.1, from coordinate 28,719,349 downwards.
TCAAAAAAATCATATATAATTTACATTTATATGAATTTTTTTTTTTTAAATTTATAAATTGTATTATAATTAATTAATTAATATTTCATAAATTAAAATTTTTTAAAAAAAAAATCATATAATTTACATTTTATATGAATTTTTTTTTTTAAAAAAAAAAATTCATGAATTGTATTATAATTACTTAATATTTCATAAATTGAAATTTTTAAAAAATCATATAATTTAAATTTTATGAAATTTTCTTAAATTTATAAATGTTATAATTAATTCCATAAATTGAAATCTTTAACATCATATAATTTACATTTTGTAAGATTTTTAAAATTTATAAATGGTATAATTAATACCATAAATTGAAACTTTTAAAATCATATAATTTACATTTCATGAAATTTTTTTGAATTTATAAATGTTATAATTAATACCATGAATTTAAACTTTTAAAATCATATAATTTACATTTTATGAAATTTTTTAAAATTTATAAATGTTATAATTAATACCATGAATTGAAACTTTCAAAATCATATAATTTACATTTTATGAAATTTTTTTGAATTTATAAATTTTATAATGAATTCCATAAATTGAAATTTTTAAAATCATATAATTTACATTTTATCAAATTTTTTAAATTTATAAATTTTATAATGAATTCCATAAATTGAAATTGTTAAAATCATATAATTTACATTTATGAAATTTTTTAAATTTATAAATGGTATAATTAATACCATAAATTGAAATTTTTAAAAAAAATCATATAATTTACATTTCTTAAAATTTTTTCAAATTTATAAATGGTATAATTAATTTTATAAATTGAAATTTTTAAAAACATCATATAATTTACATTTCATGAAATTTTTTTAAATTTATAAATGGTATAATTAATTCCATAAATTGAAATTTTTAAAAAAATCATATAATTTACATTTTATATGATTTTTTTTTTTAAATTTATAAATTGGTACTATAATTAATTAATTAATTAATTAATATTTCATAAGTCAAAAATTTTTTTAAAAAAAAAAATCATATATAATTTCAATTTATATGAATTTTTCTTTTTAAATTTATAAATTGTATTATAATTAATTAATTTCATAAATTAAAAATTTTCAAAAAAATCATATATAATTTACATGCATATGAATTTTTTTTTAAATTTATAAATTGTATTATAATTACTTATTTCATAAATTGAAATTTTTAAAAAAATCATATATAATTTACATATGTATGAAATTTTTTTTTAAAATTTATAAATTGTATTATAATTAATTAATTAATTTCATAAATAAATAATTTTCAAAAAAATCATATATAATTTACATTTTATGATTTTTTTTTTTAAATTTATCAATTGTATTATAATTAATTTCATAAATTGAAATTTTAAAAAAAATCATATAATTTACATTGATATGAAATTTTTTTAAATTTATAAATGGTATAATTAATTCCATAGATTGAAATTTTTAAAATCATATAATTTACATTTTATGAAATTTTTTTAAATTTATAAATTGTATTATATTTAATTAATTTCATAAATTGAAATTTTTAAAAAAAAATCATATATAATTTAAATTTTATATGAATTTTTTTTTTTAAATTTATAAATTGGTATTATAAATTTTATATGAAATTTTTTTTAAAAAATTTATAAATTGGTATTATAATTAATTAAGGGTAAAAAATTTTCAAAAAAAAAATCATATATAATTCAAATTTATATGAAATTTTTTTTTTTAAAATTTATAAATTGTATTATAATTAATTAATATTTCATAAATTGAAATTTTTAAAAATTCATATAATTTACATTTTATGGAATTTTTTCAAATGTATAAATTGGTATTATAATTAATCAATTTCATAAATTGAAATTTTAAAAAAAAAAATCATATATCATTTACATTTTATATGAAATTTTTTTTTTACAATTTATAAATTGTATTATAATTAATTAATTAATTTCATAAATTAAAATTTTCAAAAAAATCATATATAATTTACATTTTATATGAATTTTTTTCTTTAAATTTAATAAATTGTATTATAATTAATTAATTAATTTCATAAATTCAAAATTTTTAAAAAAAAATCATATATAATTTAAATTTACATGAATTTTTTTTTTAAATTTATAAATTGTATTATAATTAATTAATTAATTTCATAAATTAAAATTTTTAAAAAAAATCATATATAATTTACCATTTATATGTAATTTTTGTTTTAAAATTTATAAATTGTATTATAATTAATTAATATTTCATAAATTGAAATTTTTAAAAAAATCATATAATTTACATTTTATGGAATTTTTTCAAATGTATAAATTGGTATTATGATTTATTAATTTCATAAATTGAAATTTCAAAAAAAATCATATATAATTTACATTTTATATGAAATTTTTTTTTTAAATTTATAAATTGTATTATAATTAGTTAATTAATTTCATAAATTGAAATTTTTAAAAAAATCATATATAATTTACCATTTATATGAATTTTTTTTTTCAAAATTTATAAATGATATTATAATTAATTTCTTAAAATGAAATTTTTAAACAAAAATCATATATAATTTAAATTTATATGAATTCTTTTTTTAAAAAATTTATAAATTGGTATTATAATTAATTAATTAATTTCATAAATTGAAATTTTTTAAAAAAATTAGATATAATTTACCATTTATATGAAATTTTTTCAAATTTATAAATGGTATAATTAATTCCATAAATTGAAATTTTTACAAAATCATATAATTTACATTTTATGAAATTATTTTAAATTTATAAACCTTATAATCAAATCTATAAATTAAAATTTTTAAAATCATAAAATTTACATATATATGAAATCTTTTGTAAATTTATAAATGGTATAATTAATTCCATAGATTGAAACTTTTAAAATCATATAATTCACATTTTATGAAATTTTTTTAAATTTATAAATTGTATTATATTTAATTAATTTCATAAATTAAAATTTTTTTAAAAAATCATATATAATTTACATTTATATGAATTTTTTTTTTAAATATATAAATTGTATTATAATGATTTAATTAATTCCATAAATTGAAATTTTCAAAAAAAAATCATATATAATTTAAATTTTATATGAAATTTTTTTTTAAAAAAATTTATAAATTGGTATTATAATTAATTAATTAATATTTCATAAATTAAAAATTTTCAAAAAAAAATCATATATAATTTACCATTTATATGTAATTTCTTTTTTTAAATTTAGAAATTGTATTATAATTAATTAATATTTCGTAAATTCAAATTTTTGAAAAAAATCATATCATTTACATTTTATGATTTTTTTTTTTTAAATTTATAAATTGTATTATAATCAATTTCATGAATTGAAATTTTTAAAAAATCATATAAATTTCCATTTTATGAATTTTTTTTTTTAAATTTATAAATTGTATTATAATTAATTATTTCATAAATTGAAGCTTTTAAAATCATATATAATTCAAATTTATATAAATTTTTTTTTCAAATTTATAAATTGGTATTATAAGTAATAAATTAATTTCATAAATTGAAAATTTTCAAAAAAAAATCATATATAATTTAAATTTATATGAAATTTTGTTTTAAAAAAATTTATAAATTGGTATCATAATTAATTAATTAATATTTCATAAATTAAAATTTTTTAAAAAAAGATCATATATAATTTTATTTTCATATGAAACTTTTTTTTTTTTAAATTTATAAATTGTAAAATAATTAATTATTTCATAAATTGAAATTTTTAAAAAATCATATAATTTAGATTTTATGAAATTTTTTTTAAATTTATAAATTGTATTATAATTCATTTCATAAATTGAAATTTTTAAAAAATCATATAATTTAGATTTTATGAAATTTTTTTTGAATTTATAAATTGTATTATAATTAATTTCATAAATTGAAATTTTTGAAAATTCATATAATCGGCATTTTATGAAATTTTTTTTAAATTTATAAACTGTATTATAATTAACTTCATAAATTGAAATTTTTAAAAAATCATATAATTTACATTTTATGGAATTTTTTCAAATGTATAGATGGTATTATAATGAATTTCATAAATTGGAATTTTTAAAAAAATCATATATAATTTACATTTATATAAAATTTTTTTTTTTAAATTTATAAATTGGTATTACAATTAATTAATTAATTTCATAAATTGAAATTTTTCAAAAAAAAAAAATCATATATAATTTAAATTTTATGTGAATTTTTTTTTCAAAGAAAAAATTTATAAATTGGTATTATAATTAATTAATATTTCATAAATTGAAATTTGTGAAAGAATCATATATAATTTACATTTATAAGAATTTTGTTTTTTTAAATTTATAAAATGTATTAAAATTAATTATTAGGGGGTGTCAAAGTCACCAAATCCCGCCTTAAAATAACACGGGATTTGGACCCCAAATGCCAACACTAAATCCCAAGTTTTTTATGTGTAAATCCCATGGCATTTTAACTGAGTCCCCTGGTGTAAGATTTGACTATGAAACTGATGATAATATTACTATTAATCAACAGTACTATGTCTGTTATTATGAAATATAATAATAAAATATTATTATAACCACAATGAAATAATTAAAAAAATTATTTCTTTCACGTGTTAAGCACTACTAGTGATTTTAACAGTGAGCAAGTAATTGTCTACAAGAATCAATTACAAGAAGAATTTAATAATAAAAACTTCTTTATTAAAATAATAAAATTATTTTAATATATAATTATCTTTTGCAAGAATAATTATAATGATAATTCTTGAAGAAAACTAAATTTTAGACAAAAACTTTAAGAATTAAAGATAAATCACTCACTAATATTCCAAAGAGCTTATTGAAAGATAAGATAGAGAGATTTGGCGTAGAATTGTGGATTTAGAGGATCAAAATGAATTTATAAATGTATTACAACAATATATAGTTGATTTCTATGATTTCACGTCTTTCTGATTGATTCTGAAAGAATAAAACACTTAAGAAAAGTTTTAACTATTACTTACTTGTTGGTAATACTGATATAAATGATTAATAAGATGATGATACGGAAAAAACAGCAAGAGAAGGCCTCTTTTAAGTCAACAACAGCTCACAGAGGCGTGCCATGGAGCAAACTGAAAAACCAGTGAGTGAGAAAGCATTAAATCCTTTTTGGATTAGTACTTACATCATCTGTTGTCACATAAAATTGTCATAATTGCTTAATTGATGCCTTTACGTGACTACCAACCCCAATATGGTTAAGAATAAAAGGAGTAACATTTTTAAATCTTCTTTTATTCCAAAGTAATCATTGATTTCCCAAAGTTATCAATGTTATTGATAATTTAATCACAGGTTGTATTTACTGTGAATTTTTGAAGATTCAGTGTTTCATGTAGAATAACCAAAAATGGACTGTAAGTAAAACTTTTAATTTTACTAGTAAAACTGTAATTCTTTTTGGTTGTACCATAGATAATACAGTTCTCAATTGGTCCTGAAAGCTTCAGAAATATTAATTAATTATTGTATTTTTAATGAATTTTTGAAGTTTTTACCTCATTTCTACGTAGAATTGCAAATATCAGTGTTTGACTGGTTGCTATGAGGTAAATCAATGGATACAAGTCCAAAAAGGGTTTTAATTACTCTTTTGGGGTTTATCCATGGAAAGTCATTAAGAATTGACGTGGTTACAGGAGCCTAAGTAGCTTTTTACCTCCTTGGCACGTCAAAATACCAGGTTATTTGCTATTTTCTTAAGATTTACAGTAGTTGTGACATGGTAACCAAGTTCCCAAAAGGTTTTGGCTTACCAATTAGTCTAAGATCAGCCATGTATCCAAGCTTTAGAGCTGTCCACGCCTCTGAGGCCTCAGAAGTTGGGTACCCTGGCTCTCTTTGATGTCTTTTGTCCCCCTTACTTATTTTTCATGTCAAAATAGAAATTTAAGCTTAAAGTGAGATATCCACCATGGGTGTACCAAAAGTGCATGTAAGAATACCATAATATTAAGTGCTCAAAACATGTATAACACTATTCTTAGTGTATATGTAACATGGGATTTCTCACTTTCCCATTATTTTGGCATAAAATCAAGAAAAACAAAAATTTTCACGGATCTTTTATGTGGTATTAATGATGTGGTATTGAAGTATTTTCCATATTACCACCTCAAAGAGTTAATTTGAGCTTATTCACTCTATGGAGCTACCCTAGGTGAATTTTTGTGTAGAATCCAAATCTGGCCTTAAATCCATGGATTTACTTACTCAATAAAAAGTTATTCATCTTTTCTGAAATCAAAAATGATTAATTTTGAATATATGCATGATTTATGAGTTATTTATAATTCAAAATTTCTTTTTAAGATAATTGTGGCCTATTTGGGTATGTAAAATATACCTCAAGGCTCACACCTGGTATTTTGACCAAATCCCATGCGTCTGGGATTTCAGCTTGAAACCTAACCCAAATTAGTACTCACAATTCATACCTGCACAACATATTCTTCTACACTCCATTTTGGACAATCTGACCAAACAGCTTACAGTCCATTTATACTTCCTCATCCATATAATAATGCCTCGATCCAAAGCAAGACAAATCAAGACAGATATGAAGATCACCTCTAGCCTGCCTCATCCATCAGGTCACTTAATACATACAGATTATTTAACCATAATTAATTGGCTTTCAGTCAAAGCCAATTTCGAGTCATGTTTTGGTACTAGTGGTTCAACATCTATTGGAAGACCTCCCTCATCAAAGCAGCATGGATTTCAGCTTATGGCGATTAAGGTCAACAAAAAATCATGTAATCGACTAAACCTTAGTTCAAGCAGCATCCGAGATCGATGGCGAATATATAAAAAGAAATATATGGCAGCAAACAAATTCAAGAATTTAACTGGGGCTGGAATAACGGAAGAAGATGAGAGTAAAGGAATAAAGTCAATGAGTGAAAAGCTTGAAAGTATGTGTCCTTGCTATGCTGAAATGGATGTGCTCTTTGGCCACAAGCCCAATGTCACTCCGGTTGCAAGCTATGATTCACAAGCAAAAGACAGCTTAAATGGTGATGATGATGATGTTTTGCCCAATAAGGTAAGTTATTGTCTCTTCCTTTTTTACCTGTGATAATTAAAGTTCATGTGCTTTTAAAGGAGAATATTGATTGGAATCACCTCTCAATCTCCTTCCTTTGGTTCATAATGAAGATGACTTGGTTCAAACGGAAAACCTTCAAGATGAATCAGTAAGTATGTTTAAGCCTGATACTTATGAAATCCATTGTTGATTATTTCTCCTTTGAACAGCAAATTAAATCCATAATGCATTCAACACAAAAGCGTAATCGAGCATTGACACCCAACTTGAATGACAAGAGTGGCTCTAGGAAAAGGCCAATGGATATGTTTGCACCGACATATGCCAATTTGCTTGAATCACGGCAAAAGGGTATGTTTTGGACTTATGGCTACTCTTATCAATCCCACTGACTAAATTCATGATTTGTAGCCCGTGAAACCAGTGACAATGCTCGTTTGGAGTGGGACAGGGAGAGGTGGAATGAAGAGAAAGCAAGCAACATGGAAAAGCAAAGGTTTGAAGAAGTCAAGTTGCAAAAGCAAATGGAGTTCGAGGAGAAGCAACATGCGAAGCAATATGAATTTGAAAAAGAAAAGTGGAATCGTGAATTGGAATTGAAGGAAAAGGCAATGCCAGATGGATCTCACTATAGCGGCATTGTCATCAAGCAGGCGAATTGGGGAGCTGGAACGCATTCTGGAATTAATCAATAAAAAATAACTTATTACATATATGTAATATGATCAATTTATATATGGTGCTTGTTCAATAAATCTTATTTTTATGTTTAATTATTGATCTTATGTTATGAAATCTAACTCCACTTTATTACCAAAAGGAAATTTCAATGTTTATGCATAATTGGGGCACCAACTTGCAATTTCAATTTCATATGACATTTATTTGCAATTTCCAGCAGATTTGAAAATTTGGGCAAGTTTTGCATTGAGAATTTATATGAAGTCTGTTCAAAAATCAAATTCGATGACGGCTTTTTTCCTTTTTTATGAAAATGTCATTTTATGGGTTTTTTTTTAATTTTTTCATCTTTTTCTATATATTTTTTTAATTTAATGGTTGTTTTTTAGTTTTAAGGGTCTCAACTTTTAATTGGGCAATGTCCCTTGTTTTGTTGATTTTTGATTTTTAATTCTTAATTTTTAATATTTTTTTTTAAAGTTGATTTTTTTCTTTGATTTCTTTTAATATATTATTTTTTATTTTTACTTTTCACCCCTCCAATTTAAAAAAAAACACCTTTTTTTTTAATTTCAAATCTTAAATTTCACTTTATTTTTTTTTATCTTTACTTTTCACCCCTCCCTCTTAAAAAAAATTCACCAATTTTTTTTTATTTTTTTTTTTAAATTTTATTTTTTAATTCTCAATTAATTTTTTTTTAATTTTACTTTTCACCCTTCCCTCTAATAAAAAAAACCCACTTTTTTTAAAATTCAGGTAAGTGAATTTCTCTTCTTTTTGTTTAATCACAACCCTTTTTTGCTAATTTTTTTTTAATTTTTCTGTAGGTAATTTTCTTTTTGTCTTTTAAAATTTTTTTATTCATTTTTTTGCACCTCCCAAACCCACCCTCCCATCACCATCATCATCCACAACTCACCCACCCATCACCATCATCATCCACACCTAACCCACCCATCACCATCACCATTCATCATCCACCTCCCAAAACCCCCCACCTCACTAACCCTGGAACCTCCCAAATAGGCTCCTGGGAGGTTCCAGGGCCTGAGGCCTTCAAATCGCACTGAATTGATTCAGAATCAATTCGGAACGCCTCCCGAATTGATTTGGCGTCGTTTTACTTCATTATCATTCTAATGGCCCCTAGAGGCCATTAGAATGATGTTTTTTTTCAATTGTATCATTTAAAAAAAAGATACTGATCTTTTTTGTTTTTGTTTTTTTTTATTCATTTATTTTATTGCAAAAACCTTTGACTGATCAGGTTTTTTTTTTGATTTTTTTTAATCATTTACTGATAATGATTTTTTTTAATCATTTACTGATAATCTTTTTTTTTTTTGATTTTTTTTTAATTCATTTATTATATTTGAACAATCATTTACTGATACTGATGATTTTTTTTTCCTTTTTTTGAATTTTTGGGATAATCATCATTACTGACCCATGATTTATTTTTTATTTTAATTTTTGTTTCACTTTTTTATTTATTTGTTCATATAGGGGAGTATTAATTATAAGAATTTATTTTGCAATGTCATTTCATTTCCCATCCCTTCCATCATCCTTAAAATTCAAAAAAAAATCACCTCCTCTCTCTCATTCTTCCAATCATTTTGATGATGTCATGGTTAGGACTAAACCAGACTCAGCACATCATCAGAATGATTTGAAAGATGATGAAGCTCATATTACTCCTCTTGATGTCATGGTTAGGACTAAACCAAATATAGAACATCATGAGGATAATAATACCAAATTAAATAATAAAAGAAAGCTCACCCAAAGCCAAAGACAACACATCCATGATTCAAAACAAATAATGTCTCACCTTGGCCATTCCAAAAAAGAATTTAAAAACTTTTCAACAATTTTGATTGACAAGAAATCTGCCAATTCCTCATGGTTAAAACTTCCATCACTTAACACTCTCCCCCATCCTTATATCCTCATTAATAAAACATCCAAGCTGTTTTTGCCTGTCATCATATATGAAATAACCCCATTTGATAATTCTTCTGGCCACTATCAAATGCTGAAAAACATCATCATGACATTAATGTCCTTATCTCAAAATAGACAAGAAATTAAAACCAATAAGCAACTCCAAGGTGGCATTATGAAAGGTATTGGGTTTTGATCTGGTTCTGATGCGGGAAAACCTGCAGGTGTGTGATATTTTTGGCATATTACCTTAATAATTACTGACTAATTACAAAATTATTAGGTGTTTACTCCATAAAACCCGGTTTAACTTCTCATCAAATTGAAACAGATAACAATCAATGGATCAAGCTTCATCAATATGATGAATTTGTTTACTCAAGAATCTCCCATTTTTCAAAATTAGCAGCAAATGAAAATCAATTATTAATGGAAGCAGCCCAATTACACAACTTCAGTCAACTCGAATGGACTTCTGCCAATCCCAAGGAAGAATTCAAATCATTTACCAATGTCATTGTCACCCAAGATGGATCTTTCAATAAGCCACACAAAGATTTAAACGATCTCAATGCCTGGACTTATGTTATATTTTCTTTTGTATCAAAAAAAGATTTCCATCCACTTCCAACTGTATTCACCCCCTCTGGACATGGCTTACACTTCCCCAAATTGAAAATGGAGATTGATTTTTCAAAAAAACCTGGCATCATGGAAATTCTTTGGAAGACATCAACAATGGTTCATCATACAACAAAACCACCTCCAGAAATTATCAATCATGACGAAATTACTCATTTTGGATGTTCTTTTCAAATAAACCATAAATTATTTAATGTAGGTGACAAGTTCTTGAAAATGACACCCACCAAAATTAATTCAAGAGTCAATGGGTATCTTGAAAGAAATATGCAGGATCAAAAAAGAACTAAAAAATCTTAATTGTAAATACTTTTATTTTATGAATAACATCTCCACTCCGTTGTATGCCAATAAATTAAGTTTATAAAAAATTGGTCCTGATGAAATTTACAATTGACTATTTTTCCATGCCAAAGTGATTGGTTTAATTTTTTCACGCATATTTAGCACATCTTCCCCAATTTCATTGTTGGCCAGATTTTCCACATGTGGTGGATCATCATCTTCATATAAATCAAACCACTCATCACCAATTTGAGCTAACATATTATGTAAAATCGTGCAAGACACAACCCAACTAACAAAATATTCAATTTCATGATTATCCCTCGTTTGATTTTGCATTTCCCTTAGAGAAAACCACCTCCCCTTCAAGATTACAATTGCATGCTTGATTCTGACCCTTGATTTTGCTAGACAGTAATTGAAAGAACGGTTGTCTTCATTATGTGCTACAGCTCCCTTATATGCTGGAACAACCCAAGGCAAGCTTGCATATGCTGAATCTGCAAGTAAGTATTGATCCTTTTCATAAAACTCTTGAGGTGTTTGTGCTATTTTCATATGTTGATAGACATTCGAATCATGAAGTGACCCAGTACAACCAACATGCAGAGCAGTGAACTGTTTGTGGATATCGCAAACCAGTTGTATTGACATAGAATACCTTATATGTAAACCATCAGTAAGATTGAAATAAAGAATAAAGATTAAACAGCTTACCTTTTTTGCGATCAAAATACGCTTCACCATCATTGGGAGGACGTTGTGATAATGGTATGAGACTCCCATCAATAAACCCAATGCACCCAGGGAAGCCTTCTGCTTGCATTACTTGAGACATCTCTCTGCGTTGTTCTATTGTTGGCCGCACAATCACTTTGCGCTTCAACTTCATTAATATCTGAATGACTCTTTGAGTGTACAACACAATAACCCCATGACTAATTCCAAACAACATTCCAATCTTTCCCAAAGCGGCCCCATTTCCATTTGATCCTAGCCTTGATAATGCCACAGCCAATTGGATGGCAGGATTGCATTGTTTGTTTTGTGATGAGTTTTGAAAGGTTTTATCAGCTTGAATTTGTGCAACCAATTTTTCAAATGATTCATGTGTGGTCCTACATAGCTGTCGAAACTTTTCAGATGATAATGTCTGTAAATCATTCATTGTATACATGTAATGAGATGGATATCTTCTACGAGGATTGATGTATCTTTGTGATGTTATCATATCTAATAAGATTATATCTTCCTGGATATCAGAATCACTATCAGAGTTGAGAGCATCAATGAACTGAAGTGAGTTCAAGGTCTGAAGTAAAGGTAGCCTTTGCGATGCCTTGGGCATGGTAAATGAAGAAAAGGCTGGTAGTAAATGCAATTTGAAATCAAATAACTTAATAAATGATGAGTGTATTTAGATTTTATGCAAGAGAAGGAAATTTTTATGCAATTTAACATGCCCTTACTGAGTTGTGTGTTTGAAAAATGTTCCTTTATGGGAAGCTAAAGGCAGGATTTTGGTATTTAAACATGGGATTTGGTACCAAAAAACCTGTGTTTTTGTACCTCAAAATACCTCACCTCTTGAGGTGTGGGATTTCCCAAATCCCAAAAAATTAATGTGGGATTTTGAGTGTGGGATTTGGTAACTTTGACACCCCCTATTGTATTATAATTAATTAATTTCATAAATTGAAATTTTTAAAAAAAAAAATCATATATAATTTAAATTTTTATATGATTTTTTTTTTTTTTTTTTAAATTTATAAATTGTATTATAATTAATTAATATTTCATAAATTAAAATTTTTTAAAAAAAAAAAAAAAAAACATATATAATTTAAATTTTTATATGATTTTTTTTTTTTTTTTTAAATTTATAAATTGTATTATAATTAATTAATTTCATAAATTGAAAAACTTTTTTTTTAAAAAAAAAAATCATATATAATTTGAATTTTATATGAATTTTTGTTTTTAAATTTATAAATTTTATAATTAATTCCATAGATTGAAATTTTTAAAAAAATCATATAATTTACATTTCCTGAAATTTTTTTAAAGTTATAAATGGTATAATTAATTTCATAAATTGAAATTTTCAAAATCATATATAGTTTACATTTTATGAAAATTTTTTTTGAATTTATAAATGGTATTATAATTAATTTCATAAATTGAAATTTTTAAAAAAATCATATATAATTTAAATTTTATATGATTTTTTTTTTTTAAAAATTTATAAATTGTATTATAATTAATTAATTAATTTCATAAATTGAAATTTTTAAAAAAAAAACATATATAATTTACATTTTATATGAATTTTTTTTTTAAAAAAAATTTATAAATTGGTATTATAATTAATTAATTAATTTCATAAATTAAAAATTTTTAAAAAATCATATATAATTTACCATTTATATGAATTTTTTTTTTAAATTTGTAAATGGTATTATAATAAATTATTTGATAAATTGAAATTTTTGAAAAATCATATATGATTTACCATTTATATGAAATTTTTTTTTTAAATTTATAAATTGTATTATAATTAATTTTATAAATTGAAATTTTAATAAAAATTATATAATTCACATTTTATGAATTTTTTTTTTTAAATTTATCAATTGTATTATAATTAATTTCATAAATTGAAATTTCAAAAAAAATTATATAATTCACATTTTATGAATTTTTTTTTTTAAATTTATCAATTGTATTATAATTAATTTCATAAATTAAAAATTTTTAAAAAAAAAATCATATATAATTTACATTTTTATATGAATTTTTTTTATAAATTTATAAGCTGGTATTATAATTAATTAATTAATTTCATAAATTAAAATTTTTTAAAAAAAAAATCATATATAATTTAAATTTTATATGAAATTTTTTTTTTTAAATTTATAAATTGGTATTATAATTAATTAATTTCATAAATTGAAATTCTTAAAAAAAATCATATATAATTTAAATTTTTATATGAAATTTTTTTTTTTTTTTTAAAATTTATAAATTTATATTATAATTAATTTCATAAATTGAAATTCTTAAAAAAAATCATATATAATTTAAATTTTATATGAATTTTTTTTTTTTAAAAAATTTATAAATTGTATTATAATTAATTAATTTCATAAATTAAAAATTTTTTTAAAAAAAAAAATCATATATAATTTACATTTTATAAAAATTTTTTTTTTTTTATAAATTTATAAATTTTATAATTAATTTCATAAATATTTAAATTTTTTATATTAAATTTTTTTTTTTTTTTTTTTTTTTTTTTTTTTTTTTTTAAAAAAATTTTTTTTATAAATTGATATTATTATAATTAATTAATTAATTAATTAATATTTCATAAAATTGAAAAAAAAAAAAAAATTTTTTTTTTTTAAAAAAAAAAAAAAAATCATATTATATATAATTTAAATTTTTTATATTAAATTTTTTTTTTTTTTTTTTTTTTTTAAAAAAAAATTTGTTATAAATTGATATTATAATTAATTAATTTAATTTCATAAAATTGAAAAAAAAAAAAAAAAAAAAAAAAAAAAAAAATCATATTATATAATTTAAATTTTTTATATGAAATTTTTTATATTAAATATTATTTTTTTTTTATTTTTTTTTTTTTTTTTTAAAAAAAAAAATTTGTTATAAATTGATATTATCATAATTAATTAATTAATTTCAGATAAAAATTGTAAAAAAAATATTTAAAAAAAAAAAAAAAAAAAAAAAAAAAAAAAAATTCATATATATATAATTTAAATTTTTTATATGAAATTATTTTAATTTTAATTATTTTAAATATTATGATTATAAATGATATCTTTATATATATATTTATCATTCTTGATATAATTTATTAAATTATTATTTAATTTTTTTTTTGATTTCATTTATTAAAATTTTGATATTATAAAATAATAATTTTTAATTTCATAAATAAAATTTTAAACTTTAATTACTCATATAAATTAAATTTTTAATTCAATTAATGTCATAAATGATATTTTCAAGTTAATTACAAACATGAATAAAAAAAAAAAGGTGACTTTTTGGGCCTACAATTGTCCAGGAAAAAAAAAATCCTCAAAGTTTGGGCTTCTGGTTTTTTATTCTCAAGATTTTGCCTTTTATTTTTTTTAAAAAAATATGGAAATTCATAGGTCATTTTGCCAAATTGGCCAAAAAAAAAAATATGAAAAAATTGGTGGATATTGACATCCCATGTTGGGACAACTATGGCAAAAAAAATTAAAAAACACCTCAAAACTGATCCTGAGCATTTTTTTTGGAAAAATAAGGTCACTTATGTGTGTTTACCAACACCCATTTTTTATTTCCTTAATGTTTTTACTTTTTTATTCAATGTTAATTTTTTTAAGTTGTTTGTTTGAATAAAAAACATAAAACGTTGGAAGATTTAATTCATTAAAAATCTGTTGATATTTAATTATTATTCAAATAAAGCTTTGAATTATTATCAAGAGAATAGAGACTTTTGTACTTTTTTTGGGTACAAAAAGCGTTAGTTTGTACATAATCGGGAATGTTTTTGCAAATTCAATCAATAGCTCAAAAAGGTCTTGGTCTCATTTCAAAAGGACCAAAATAGACTCTTAATTCACAAAGATAAATCATGAAGCATTGCTTGACTTGCTTCATAAAGATACGCGTTTCCAAATTCAAGATGTCTTGACTGAAACCTTTTCGGTCAGATTTATTTTTTTAATCCATAACTTTTTTCAACTCCCCAATACTCTCACCAACCAAACTACTACTAACTGACCATGAAGCCGATTATGTTTAATTATTCTTCTTAATTCAACAATTAACTTGATTAAACTCAAGAGCATTTATTAGTACGTGCATTAAAAAAAAACGTACATTGCCTGTAAATGATGATGGAGTTGATGATGATGAAAAAAAAAAGAAACACATTAAATTCAGAAGACATATGATTAACGACAGAAAAGTAATCAACGAAAACTCTATTTTCAAGTCTTTCCATCAAGCCTTTTTACCCAAGTCTGATCGCTCAAGAATTTGCAAGTATCTACAAATAAAAACCAATTAGCTTTAATTTTCCACCTTCAGGATCTTCAACCATCAAATTAACTTACAAATACTTGAAACTCCATAGTGATCCTTTTAGGCGTTTAATATCCACAGCATATAAGCCAGCTAATCCTCTCAGTCTAGTAACTTCCACAGCTAATTGAGTCATGACCCAGTATTAATTTTTTTTTCTTTAAATGATATTGTTACCAAAACAAATTACTCACTAAATCGCACATCATCACCGCTATCAATAGATGGATCTTCAGCATAAGCAGGTAATGGTTGAGCGCCTGAAGCATACTCAGTTCCGTGAGCACTCCCACCACTTTCACCACCTATTGACCCACCACCTCTACTAGTAGTGGAACTACCACCAGTGTTGACTTGACCAAACTGATCAATTAAAGAACCAATATGATGATTTGAATTTGATCCTGCTTGAGTTTTTCTATGAAACATTGATTTAAAAGCTCCAGCAGGGTGAGAAGGTTGATGATGATGAGATTGATGAGGTTGCTGTTGTTGTTGTAATACTTGGAAAACTTCCAATCCAAGGCTTGCAACTACCTTCTTTTTTGATCGCCTTGTAGCCTTTAATTTCATTGAATTTTCTTCAATCACATCAATTCCCATCTCCCATAAGATTTGTTTCAATTGACGAATAATCACTAGTGGTGGTTTAGATGAGATTGCATTTTGATCAATAGCACCATGATGTAATCTTAGTTTATTATCATTAAAAGCTTGATTAGAATTTTGAACATTCAAAAGTGAGGTTGAAGGTAAAGAAGGGACAGAAAACGTTGCAGCTGTTGAAGTTTTTGGACGAGGATGAGCCAAAGTAAATCGAGGAGCATTCTTTCTGGGTAAAAATGGCTGAGTTTGCTGAACCGCCAGGTCCCCCCCCCCAAAAAAAAAAAAAAAAAAGTTGTAATTAATATGTTATTGGTTTAACAATATCAATTATGTAAAAATAATATTTTCTTACCGAATTTGTTTGAGGTGTATTAATAGTTGGAGTGACATCCACAGGTCTGGTACTTGATCCTAGGTCTTGTTGATTAACAACAACTGTAGAACCAGAAGAAGATGGTGGACCGACTTTATTCTTGGATCGATCATTCAAAGGTGTATTAGTAATAGATGGACCTGATTGATTATGATTATTATCAGAGGTATGAAGGGGGGGTGTTAAATGGGTAGAAGTGGTACTATTATTTAAGCTCTTGAATCTAAACCAATCCATGACTCTTTTAGCTTTACTAGTATTACTTGATTGAGCTGTACTATAAGCACCATTAGTTGCAGTAGTACGATGACTCCAATTTGGTGAAGTTTGTGAATCTACTTCGGTCCTATTATTATTATTATTATCTTGATCAGTAGGCGTTCGTCTTGAAGGTTGAAGATGACTTTCTTGTTCTGATATTATCACATTTGGTGGTAAAGGTGGAGTTGGTGAAGTTATTTTCAAGTTATTAGGTGGAGGAAATGCGCTTGAAGATTCAAGTCCAACTGTAGGATTAATTTGTGTGTTGGATAAATGTGATGATTGATTTTGTTTAGGACGGGGTGAGATGATACTAGTACCTCTATTCCTAGGTTTAGTTGATTCAACTTTTTGAGTTTGATTGGAAGGATTATTGGTTACTCTACCAGATTTTCTATTTTGTCTACCGATTCCAGTTGAAGCAATTTTTCCGCTTAAAGGTTCTACTACCATACTTAGAGCTTTTCTTCTAGAAGTTTTAGTAGTTGTACTTGAAGAAGTTGTTGAAGGTAATGGTTGTAGAGTTTTTTGACCAGTTGGTAAAGGTGGAGGTGAAGGATGAGGGGGGGGTGAGATGGTATTATTACCAAGTAAACGAGAGAAAAACCGATCGGTTGAAAGTCCTTTTCTATGCCTTGAATTTGATTTTGTTAGTGGAACTTTTAAAGCTCCATTGGTTACTCCTGAAGTTTGAGAAGTTTTATCAAAAGAAACTTGACTTGGGTTATTGATGATATTATTTATACTAAAGATTTGAAATGATGAGCAAAGAAAGTAATTAATATTTAATTTACAATAGATGAGTGTAATAAAAAAAAAAAGGAGGGGGGAGTTAGATGAATGAATGAAGCTTACATTGACTTTTTAACAGGACCATCATGATTTGAATTTAGTTTAGTAGATTGAGGTGAAGGGAAAGGTACAATGACTGATTGATTAGGTTTAGATTCATCTGAATGAATAAGGCCATTGATTAGATTAGATTGAAGAGGATCTGATGGTGAATTAGATGGATCAAGAAGTAAATGTTGATGAGTTCGATTAGGTTGAGGAGTAGAAGTAAGTTTAGATTGAGATGGAAGATGTGAAGAAGGAGTGATTGGTTGAATTTGATTAGAATTAAGTGAAGAAGAGTTTAAAATTGTTTTTTGATTATCGATCATATCGAGGTTTTTATCAAGTGAGACTTGATCGATGATCATATTATCTATTAAATTGACTTGAAGATCTTGATTAGTTTTAAGTTTACCTTTAAGATCAGATTGACGTTGATGACCACTATATTCAACTTGAACTGTATGACGATGATGTGAATGAGGATTGATTGAAAGGGCAGTAGGAGTAGTAGGAGTAGTTGTAGATGAATCTGAAGGATTTGCAACCACTTTACGTTTTTTGCCACTACTTGTACTAGATAGACTAATTCTTGTTTCATCATCTAAACCGATTTTTTCTTGATTAAGTTGTTGTGATAGAATAGAAGAATAAGGTTCTGATTCAGGTAAATGAACGTTTTCTTTATTTTGATTAGAAGATATGGGTACAATAACAGCTGATTGAGCTTGTTGATTACGACGATTAGTTGGGATTGGAATACCAGAAGGAGGAGTTTTAGCATTTGAATGTAAATAAGTGACTGTACCTGATGAAGTTTGACGTTGTTGTTGATGATAAGCACCGGTTAGATGATGAGGAATTAAAGGTTCATTGATTGATAGATTAGAAGAAGGGACTACCATTGCACTTTGATGACCGCGTGATTTACCATTAATTGTACTTTGACTTCGAATGACCTCATTAGATTGATTAAGTTTAGATTGATTTGAATGATTTACGGCCATGAGTTGACGTTGACGTTGAAGGATTAACCTCTTTTGTTGTTCGTTTTCATCTGAAAGTCTTTCAAGTTCATCTAATGAACGATCGAAAAGATTTTGATATTTTGATAACCAAGGATGATTGATGACATCTTTTAAAGAGCATCTCTTGAGAGGATCTGGGACCAACATTTTGAGTAATAAATCTTTTGGTTCGTTAGTGATCCAATCAGGAAAACTAAGAGGGGTGTTGATGATATATTTGTAAAGTAAATTGATATTATCACCATCTGGATTTGAGGGGTCATCATCAAAAGGTAAATAACCAGCCAACATTGCATATAAGATTACACCACAAGACCAAACATCTACTTGAGATCCAACATATCTACCATCTTGAACGACTAATTCAGGGGCGGCATAACAAGGTGAACCACAAGATGTAGCCATGAGATCATTTGATCGATCCTCGAATCGATTAGCAAAACCAAAATCTGTGATGATGATGTTTCTATTTCGATCCAATAAAAGATTTTCTAATTTTAAATCACGATGAACGATTTTCTTATTATGTAAATAAGTGACACCGGAAATCAATTGAGCAAAAAGTTGAGAAGCGTCTTTTTCTTTTAAATAACGATGAGCCAAGATGTGATCAAATAATTCGCCGCCTTTTGAATTGAATTGATTTTTTGATTAAATCATTATGAATTTTGACAAGATATCAAGGAAATTTTCCAAAAAAAAAAAAAAAAAAAGAGAAAATGAGCTTAGTTGAATGATTGAAAGCAAAAAAAGTAAACAAGAAGCTTGAAGACTTACCAGAAGCATATTCGAGTACGATACCAATATATTTTTCAGTTTCAATTACATCATATAATCTCACAATATTAGGATGTTTAACTAATTTGAGTACATCAATTTCTCTTGCGACTTTAATCATTCTAGCTTGAGTATCCACATTACCGCGTTTGATTAATTTGATGGCAACTTCTTCACCCCACCTATCAGGAGATGAATGAACGCCTAATTTAACTTTACCAAATTCGCCTTCACCCTATGATTAGAATGACCAAGATGAGAAAGGGGGTCAAGATTAAAATTGAATTGACAAAGTTACTTGGGCCCTCTGAGGGGCCGCCAAAGGCAAAAAAAGGAAGCAAGAGATCCACTGACCAAGGTTTGTAAAAGAAGGTAAGGACCAAAATAGATACGTTGACGAGGCATAGGATGAGAAGGGGCGACCATACTTAGATTATTAGGGTTAGGATCATTTGAATGAGATGAAGGAGTTTGAATTTGATGAGTGTTACGTTGACGATGATGAGATGATTGAGAGGTTGAGGAATCGAGATGATGAGAAGTATGACGATTACTAGACTGATTTTGCTGCATGATTTAGTTGATTGATTTCTAGAATAAAAAAAAAGGAAAAGAAGCCAAAGAAATGATGAATAAGAAAAGAATATGAAATATTAAAGAATGAAGTTTTGAGGAAAGTTTGAGATTATTAAGATAAGAAATGATTCAAAGAGTAAAGAAAAAAGAAAAAGAAAAAGAAAAAGAAAGATTCAATGAGATATTGAATTTATTGAAATAGAATAAAAATAAAAAAAGGTTAATTGAATCAAGACCCAAATTAAAACAAAGTAGAAGGAAAGGAATTTGAATCAAAGCAGATTGAATGATGAATCAAGATTAATGAAAAGATTGATTAAAATTTAAAATTTTAAGTTTTGAATTTTTAAATTAAATTAAATTAAATTAAATTAAATTAAAATTTAAAATTTAAAATTTAAAATTTAAAATTTTAAAATTTAAAATTTTAAAATTTCAAGACAAGAAAAAAAAAGAAAAAAAAACTAAAACCAAAAGAGAATAAAAAGATTTGAAAATCCCAAAATCGAAAAATTAAATTTTAAAATTGGAATCAATTCAAAATTCAATAGATCGAGATTATTATGGATTTATGACTTGACCAGTTTAAGATAGAGAGAACGAAACAGAGACTTGAAAACACTGACAGACAAGCTAGGCAACAGAGAAAGACAGAGAGAATCCTAGAGAGAGAGGAAAAGAGAGAGAGAGTTTTACTGTACAGTACAGTTGTACTGTACAGCTTACACTTTGCAAGTTTACAGAGTTGCGCTGTAGCACGGAAAGAAGCTCAACAAACGACAGAGGAAGGAGAAAGAGAGTGGGTGTGTGTACTGTATAGAGTTTAGTCTATAATGTACAGTGTACAGCTGTACTGTCACAAGTGTGTTGTAGGGCTGTAGGGCTGCAGAGCTGTACAGAAGTCTCTTGGTGTCCATAATACAGCTCAAAGAGAGTGAGTGTAGTCAGACTCAGAGTCAGAGTCAGAGTCAGAGTCAGAGTCAGGGTGTTAGTTGGCTAGGTAGGTAGGTAGGGCAATCAAATCAATACTAAACAGTACAGTCAGCCAGTCCATTTAATACTAATAGGGTATTATTCAGTTCAGTTCAGTTCAGTTCATTTCAGTACTAGAATACACTGCACTACAGTTTAAGCAAGACTCAAGCTGGGCTCAAGTCAAGTCAAGACTAAGACAGAAAATTCAAAAATTAGGTGGTCTGGATTGGAAAGAGCAAGATCAACAGGGGGCTGGGGGTCTAAAGGGAGGGGTTAAAGCTTAAAATGAAGTGATTGAATTAAATTAAATTTGAATTAAATTTTTGAGATTCAAGTTTAAAAATAATAAAAAAAATAATCAGCAATAAATAATAAAAATATTTTATTTTAATTTTAATTTTAATTTTAATTTTAATTTTAATTTTTGATGATCAACAATAATTAAAATTTTAAAAAAAGTCCTACAGTCTACAACCACAAATCAATCTCGGTCATAAAATAAAGCCACAGAAAAATTAATTTCAAATTTCATATTTCAAATTTCAAATTTCAAATTAATTTTTAAAAAATTAAATCTTTTTCTCTTAACTTTGATTTCCTTGACTGACTTACTGACTGACTTACTGACTTACTGATTGATTGATTTACAGTAGTGAGATTTAAGACTGACTGAGATTTAAAGTTAGATTGAATTTAAACTAAATTATGCTGTAGTTACACAAATGTGACTAAAACTAAATTATACGAGACTAAATTATTAAATTTAATAATCATCATTCAATTTATTCATGATGACTTGAATTAAACTACGATTCTAAATTACAAACGAAGATATACTGTACTGTATCGCTGTAATCTTGTACTCTACTCTACTCTACATTATAACTTGACTTACTATGTATTGATTCGAATTGAATTGGATTGTGCAAGAGAAATCATTCTCTATATCTTAAAGTAAAAAATTATTGATTTTGCAGTATGCCAAAAAAGAAAAAAATTTAATAAAAAATAAACTTCTTTTTTTTTTTTTTTAATTTTTCTCAAATTTATTTGTTGTTTTTTGAAAAATTATTTTAATAAAAAAAAAAAAAAATTAAAATTAAAATTAAAAAAGAAAAAAGAAAAATAAGAATAAATTTTTTGATTTTTTTAAAATTAAAATTAATGACTTCTTAAATAAAAAAAAAATTAAAAATTAAAAAATAAGAAAATTAAAATCTTTTTCTTTTTTTTTTTTTTTAATTTATTTAAATTTATTCTTTAAAAAAAAAAAAATTATTTATTGTTATTTTCATATTTTCCCTTTTTTTTTAAAATTTTTTAAAAGAAAGTATATATATATATATATATAATTATATGTAAACATTTAATTTAATTTAATTTATTTAAAAAATTGAAAAAATTAAAAATTAAGATTGGTTTAATTTAGTCATATATTATTGAAAAATTAGAGTTTTAAAAAAATCAAAAAAAAAAAAATCATTTTCAATATAATTTAAAATTTATAAATGTAATTTTAATCAAAAGTAATTTACATATTTAGGGTTCTGGTAAAAAAATTCATATAATTTTTTTTAGTAAAAACACATTAACATCTTATATGATTTTACCAAAAAAAAAATGAAAAAAAAAAAATTCAACTTATAAAATTTTCAACATTTTTTTTTTTTTTTTTTTTTTTTAATAACTCACTATTTAAAATAAATTCTTTCAATTTATAAAAAATTTAAATTTAATCAAGAATTGAGGTTTTTTTTTTTTATTTTTTCACTTAATCTTTTACCTTTAAAACTTTTTTTTTTTCTTTAAAAAAAAAAAATTAAATTTGATGAGAGTAATATAGAAATCATCTCAAAAAAAAAAAAAAAAAAAAATTAAATAAGGTTAAAAAAAAAAAAAAACAAGGTTTTTTTTTTTTTCTATTTTGAGTTATTTTGTTGAAAAAATGGCTTATTGAATTATTTTTACAATAAAATTAAGTTGATAAAAATATATAAGGGATTATATGTATTATTTACCAGAAATCTATATATTTATTTATTCAATATTTTTAAGTAATTGGTAAAATCATGTAAGGAATTACTTGATCCCCTTTTAAATTAAAAAATAAAATGAAACTGTATTGGGAAAAAAACTTGCCAAAACTCCACAACCCCCCCCCCCAAAAACATACACACACACACACAAATAATTCTAAATATTTCTCACCCCAAAAATCCAATTTTCTTCTTTCAAGAAAATCATTTCAAAAAAAAAATTTATCAAAATCTTTTTGAATACAATTTTCTTTCATTTTTTTTTTCTACCTCCTAAAGACCTTATTTTGCCCCCCCCCCAAAAAAAAAAACAACTTTTTTTAACTATTTTTTTTTTTTTAAAATTAATCAGTTAAGTTGAAATTTCACCTTTAATTTTTAATTTTATTTTTTTTTCTTAAATAATAATTCAAATTTTTTGAATTCAAAAAAAAAAAAAAAAAAAAAAAAAAATTTTTTTCAACCAATCACTCCATCCCAACTTACTAAAAATAAATTTAAAACCCTTAAACTTCTTTTGAATTTTTTTTTTTTTTTTTTTTTTTTTTTTAAAAATTTTCCTTTAGTAAAATAAGTTATTCTATTTTAAACTTTAAAGTTTAATACATTAATTAAAATTAAATTTAATTAAGTAGTTATTATTTTATAAATCTTTAAAATTAAATTATATAACAAAAAAAAAAAAAAAAAAAAAAAAAAAAAAAAAAAAAACAAAAAAAACAATTCTCTAAAAATTAATCATAAAAAAAAAAAAAAAAAAAAAAAATTTAAATCAATTAAATTTTTTAATAAATTTTAATTTTTTTTTTTTTAAAAAAAAAAAAAAAAATTTTTTAATAAAAAATAATAAAATTTTAAGGAAATTTATAATAATAAAATTTTAAGGAAATTTATAATAATTTTAATAATTAAAATAAAAAATTGAAATAAAAATTAAAAAAAAAAAAAAATTAAATTAAATTAAATTAAACATTATTTTTATTTTTACTTTTATTTTTTTTAATTTTTATTTATTTATTTCATTTTTTTTTTAAATTTTAAAATTATTAAATTATAAAAAAAAAAAAAAAAAAAAAAAAAAACTTATTTTTTTTTTTTCATACATATATAGGGTGTTGGTAAACACATGTAAGCCCTTATGTGTTTTTACAAATTTTTGACTAAAATCATGTAATTGAACTTATTTTTCAAAAAAAAAAAATTCTTTAGGATCAGCTTTGAGTAATTTTTTTTTTTTTTTTTTTTTGCCATATTTTTCTAAACTTGGCATATTAATCAATATTCACAAATTTTTTCAAAATTTTTTCAATTTTTTTTTTTTTTTTTTTTTTTTGCCAAATTTCACAAATTTGGTCAATATACCAAAAAAAAAAATGGTATATATATATTTTTTTTTTTTTTTTTCAAAAATTCATTTAAAATATTCCCATTTATAAATTTCCTTAATTTTTTTCTTTTTTTTTTTTTTTAAAAAAAAAAATGAAGGCTTCAATATTAAGAATAAAACACCAGAAGCCCATAATTTTGGGAATTTATTTGATGGGACAAGTGAAGGTGCAAAAAGAGTTTTTTTTTTTTTCAATTTTTTTTCCCTTCATTGTAATATACCTATTTTTAAAAAGTTAATTTAATAACTTGCCACTTATAAATTTCATTAATTTTTTTTTCAAATTGAAGGGTTCAATCTGAACAATAAAGAACCAGAAGCCCATGATTTTGGGGAATTGTTTTGATGGGACAGCAAGTGCAGGGGCAATAAGTGTATTTTTTCAGATTTTTTTTTCCTTGTTTGTAATATGACTATTTCTAAGTTGAAAATTTCCACATGTTTTATAAAAAAGGAGACTGAGGTGGGATTTAAGCAATAAATATGACTGAGGAGGGGGATAATTGGCATAAATTGTATATACAAAAATCAATCAATCAGAATCAAACTCCAAAATAGTGGGTTTTTTCTGAGAGGGGGGGAGGAAGATTGGACAAATACAACATTCTGTGTTTCTTAAATTTATCAGCCCACCCCAGGGCTTGTTTTTGGGCATGAATCTCCCAATTCACAGTAATGGGGGGGACTGGATAAATTTTAGAAATGATGATGTCCAAAGGAACAAAATGAGCACAGAAATCCAAGAAGCAGATGAAAATGGGTGAATTATCATTTGAAGGACATAAATAAGGGAAAAAAGAAAAAGATTGGACTGTTGAATAAAAGAAAACTGGTCTTTTATACTTATTTGTAATTGGATCCCCCATGTCAGGCATGGACATCCACTTACTTTTTGGAGCCTGGCCAACATCTTCATACCATTAAATTCTTTCCAAATAAGAGGATACTGAGGGAATTAAGGTGTTAATGGCTTCATAAAGGTCTTGATTTTGTTGAATTTCTTCAGCCAAGTCACCTCTGACATCATCCCATTGATCTTGAGTCTTTTAAATGAAGTGGGATACTGTTTTGTAGCCACAGTTTCCATCACCCTGGACATTGATGGCCTTGAAGGTGTATTTCAATATAAACTTAGGCAAGTCTTCTGAGCCAGTTATCTAATAAAATAAGGTCAAAAGATGAATAAATATCAAAATAAACAACAGAAAATTACATTAAAAAGAATCAGAAACTCACAAACAGCTTGGAGCATTCATCACTTGTGTGATAATTGCTTTGACAATTCTCACAGGTCAAGTCAATTGCATCATAGATATTCAAACTGGTGGCAGGCTTGTGTGATTTTCTTTGTGAGGTTTTGCTTCCAATTGTCAATCTTCTAAACCTTCTAAGGGTGACTTCTGATTTATTTAATTCAGTTTCTGAGGGTAGTGAATCTGATGAACTAATTGATTTAGATAATGAGTCCTCAGAATCTTCAGAATCTTCAGATGAGTCCACTTTCACAATTGGAGAGGGAAAATTTGACTGTGATCTTGATGTTGTTGTGCTTGTCACTTTTGATGGGGGTCTTCCTCTTCTCTTGAATTGACTTTCAATTATTTCAAATCTTGAAGGTTCTCTTTTGTTTGGATTTTTGTTTTTATTCTTGGCTCCTTGAGCTCTTCCTTGGATCTTCTTGCATTATAGAGGGTCTTCATAATATTTATCATCCTCTTGACTCTTTGGAATTTGATAAAATTGGACTTTTCTAGTCAAAACATCTTGAAAATGTTGAAGAATTGGGGTTATTTCTGCCATTGTTCTTTGAAAAAGGTCTTCCCCAATAGCTTCAAATATTTTCTGGGATTCATTCTTTCTTTCTTTTTCAACACTTTGATCATCACCTTGAAAACCAGCCTGAGAAGAATATGACAAATAAAATCAGCTAATAAGAAAAATAATAATAAGAAGAAATTAAAAAACCCTCACAGGCAAATTCAAATGCCATTGAGGATGGAAGTCTGATAATTCAAGCCTTTGGCGCTTGGAAAATGCCTTTTGGGTCTTATGCTTGCAAGGAATGCCTTTATAATTGTTGTATTTGTTGGTGCATTTTTCATTTGGAGTAAATTTTGTTTTGGAATTGTCAAAGGCCATCTGAAGAGCATAATGAGACACCTTGCCATTGAGGGCGCAGATGTGTGGAGGAAAATTCTTGACATGGACAATCATTTCTTTGGAGATTCTGTTGATAATTTCAATAAATTGTTTTCTGAATGCCATGTGGAGTGCCCTGACTACCTCTAGGAGAGTACCAGTGGACTTTTGGAGCCAAAGTTTTACCATAGCATGGGCTCCTTCAACTCTGGAGGTGGAGCCCACACCCAGGTGGCAATGGTGCTTGGTCCAGGATGGCACATAATACTCCTTTAGAGGAAGCCACTTCCTTTCCAAATATTTCAAGACTTCAGGATTTTTGACTTGATTTTGAAGCTTCTTCCAGTTGTCTTTAAAAGACTTTTCAGTGGATGAATATATAACTTGAGAAATGAATCCCAAAGTCATTAATAAAAACAATAATAAGAAAAAAAGTGAAATAAAGGGAAAGATAAAAGTATATTACTTGATTTAAAAAGCCAATAAAATTTTCAAAATCAGTTCCATGACCAATTTTATTAATGAAATGAGCAGATACATCTTCATTGATGTGCCAAATGCATAGCATGACTTTGGAGTCTGGGAAGAGCTTCTTAAGAGAGTTCATCAAGGCCAGATACCTGTCAATTACCACAACTAGAGGGGGGACAAGATTGGTGTTGTTGAGGACCTTTACTATGTATTGATTTAATTCCCAAGTATATGAGTGTTCAGCTTCATTCTTCATCAAACAAAAAGCCCCAGAAAAGGTCTTATTGGTTGAGCTGAATCCAACAATATGAGAAAGGGGCATTTTGTACTTATTTGTATTATAAGTACAATCCATAATAATGAAATGAGAAAAGCCATGAAGGTGTTTCATGGCCAGGGGGTGTGTAAGGTGTGGATATGAAGATTTTATAAAATATCAAGTACTTTTCCTGTCCTCAAAATTTGTATAAGGTCGAATTATTTAAAAATAGTAAGAAATAGTCTTTTTAAAAAGAAAACACACAAATTTTATTGTTTTGAACTTTTTTAAGTTGAAAAAATTAATTGTTTTACCAACAATAAAGATTTATTCAAAAATACTCTACAAGAGATATTTAAGGCTACAAAAGAAATTTCTTCAAGAGCAATTTCAATTGGAATTAATTAAGAAAAGGACTGCAAGCAATTAATTAAAGAAAAAAGTATTTAAAAAGATATTTAAATAGAAAACACGCCAAAAAGGGACCAGAGTGAATTTGGAAACAAAGTGACAAAGTTAACAGTGATGAAAGATGCTTTAATTCACTTTTGGGGTGGTTCAGGGGTAAAAATGATTATAAGAGTTACAAAAAATGATTATAATAATTTTTTCACATGGTTAAAAGGTTCAATTTTTTTTTAAAAAAAGGTGGTTGGGATCTTTTATTGATTGGTTTAACAGTGTTTAAACCAATTATAAAAGGAAAAGATTCTAACATGAAGAGAAAAGTGGGGCAAAGAAGACATTCTTTTATAGCCATCAATTTTCTTACTCCAGAAGTAAATTTTACTCTTGTCAGTCGTGGAAAATACTCTGAAAACAGAAAAGCCAATTATGGCATCATTGAACCCTGGTTTAGACCAAAAAAGGGCTGGTTTAAGCCATTTTAGACCCTTAAATCAGCCATTACTATAGCAATACCTGTTCTAGAGCCTTAAAAACACGTAAGAATGTGTGTGAGAGGCATAGAAACCGGCTAAAACTGTTTTTACTAACATTGTTTTAACTTGAGGGTAGTTTTACCCTCTTGGCAACAGCTAAAACTACCCCAGTTGGTATCAAAACCTCATCATCAATTGAGTCCACAGACCCTGTAACTCAATTCCAGGCCAAAAGTGATGAACTTTTGCGTGGATTTTGACATCCCATGCCAGTAAGCAAGGATTTTGGGCATCTAGCTCCCCCTTAGAGCTAGAGTGTCTTCCCCCCAGAATTAATCTTTCCAATTTATTTTTTCTTGAATTCCTCACCATGTAATAAAATTATAATTTACATATGTAATTCAATTGAGTTTTTCATTACAAATCTGTAATAATTGATACCTCATATATAAATCAAAGTTCATTTATGTAATACACATGCACATTTTGACATTTCAATTGAAAATACTTCAATTCCTCATAACTTCTAAACTAAACACAACACCTCAATTTTAACACAAAAATTGATGGTTAAAACCACATGTGGTGTTAACTAAATTGAGATTTTGACAATTTTCATACTTTTGTACAAAAAATACTAAAAAATTAATTTAAGCTTATTTAGAGTTGAGCTACAGAAATTTCATCCAGAGGTGACCCCACCTTATTTTTTATGTGGAATCCAATGGTGTGATAATTTCTTTATGTTTATTAATTGGAAAAAAAGCTATAATATATTTTATATAAATTTTTAACAAAAGTACTTTAATTTCATAATATTTATTAAAAATTAATTTTTACTTAATTTTTACAATTAAAAATGTATTTTCATAATTTTAAATTTTACTGTAATTTTTTTTTTTTGAATTATAATTAAATTTTGATTTTTAAATATGAATTTGTATTTATATTTAAATTTTCATTTTTATAATATAAATAAATTTATTTTATTTATATTTGTGGTCTTTTTGGCTATATGAGAATACCAAGGCTCACAGGGTGAGTGAAAAACAAGGAGGTAATGTGTGCCTCAGAATCCCTTGCAGAGGACCAAACAAAATTTTCTTGTTTGAGAGTGTCAATAAGAGCATCAATGGGCCTTCTGCCTTGCAGTTTGTCTTTCTTGATTTTCTTGACTTGGTTGTAAATGTCTTGAAGGATTACAGGCCTGTCAGACTCCCTCTGGCTGCATAATTGGGCCTGAATTTGCCTTGGTATGAGCAGTGATTCAGAAATTTGAGAAATTTGGGATGTTTCTTGCTCATTGAATTTCCTGAATGCAGGATGTTCCATGATATTTTCAGTGGAATCATGGCTGTGTTCAGGATTTCTGACTTTAAGATTCCAAGTGGTACTCTTGGAATATTTTCTGGAATAAAGTCTAAAAGGACAGTCAAGCTTTCTTGATGTGACTGTTTTGGAGGGGATTTTTTTGGGATTTGGGGTCCCAGACCTGTCACAACCTATTTCAATTTGGTTGTGGGTCATATTGGACCTCAAGGTGGACACAGCATACCCCTGAGCCCTGGCAACATTATGCACATGTTGGAAAAGAAGCTCAAGGGTCTTAAATTCATCTTTAGTGGGGGGTTGAAGCATTTTTGAATGAAAAATATGTATAAAAGTAAAAAAGGGGGAATTTGGGGATTTGGAATGGGGTAAGACCCTTTGAAAAATGAACAGAAGTGGTTAAGAGTGAAAAAAAGTGGTTTAAATGTGGGATTGATGGATGAGGGAAGGTAAAAAATTGAAAATTGAGAGGCTTCAAAGCAGGTTGTTGTGGTGGAAAATGCAGTCTTTGGGGGAAAAAAAGAAAAAAAAGTGTGAAAAGCTTTGCAAAATGGCTTTGGTAATGCTGTTTTTCCAAAAAAAGAAATGGTTTGGAGTGGGGATAATGTGGATTATCTGGGTGCTTGGCCTCTTTTTTTTGGGGGGGGGGCTGAGAAAAAAAATCTGAAACAATTGGGAGTTAGAGAGGTTTTGTGGGAAAAAAACCTCTTTTGGGTATGTTTTGGCCCAATAAAGGCATGGTTGTGTTTCATTTTTAATTAAAAATGGGTTCAGGGAACCCCTTATGTGTTTTTACCAATTTTCTTATTTGTTTTTACCAACATCCTATATATATATATTGAATTCAAATCAATAAATTAAAACTTTTTTTTAATTCTTTTTTTTTCAATTAAAAAAGAAAATCAAAAAATAAAAAAATTTATTAGATTTTAAATTTATTTTATTAATTTATAAAAAATAAAATTCATGAATTAATTAATTAAATATTTTTTTTTCTTATAATTTAATTAATAAGAAAAAAAATAATTGATAATTATAAGATTGATTTTTGAGAAAAAAAAAAAAGTCATTAGAAATAAAAATTAAATTAATTCTAAAAGATTTTTTTTTATTATTTATAAATTAATATATTATAATCAATTAGTTTTGAAAAATATTTTTTTAAATTTATTTATTCCTCAAATTGAAAATTAAAAAAGAAACTTTAAAAATTAAATCAAATAAAAACAAAATCTTAAATTGTTTATATATTTTGGGAAAAAAAACCACAAAAAAACCACAAAAAAAACTAGATTGATTTAAAGGAGTATTCAATTTTTACTTAGACCAAATACAATTGTAACCTGAGTGTGGGTTCCACCTAAAGAGTTGAATTTTATTATAATATGGTTAAAACTTGGCTCAAAAAAGCTCACTGGTACACTCCTGGAGCTTATTAGGTACCTTTACATGTATTTAAAGAAAAAATTTATTGAAAGAATCAACATAATCTCCATGGAAATTATTTTCCATGTAAAGAGTTTCCCTCCTCACCTGTGTTCTCTCAATAGCAAGTTGTCTCATTATTCCCTTCAGATGGCCTTTGAAAATTTCAAAACAGAATTTCCAACCAATAAAAAATGAACCAAAAAATATGATAATTCTTAAGATATATCATTCAAGAAAAAGAATCAGAAGTAATTTTTCCAGTTCCAAGGGCTCCATTTATAAGAATTCCATCCACAGTGGAAATTGAATTTACTTATTAGAATTTTTTCATCTTCAATTTTTGACCTATTTTTTCACATTCAATAGTTTTATTTAAAATACTATTCTCAGAATTAATATCAATTATATCATAAAGTTTCTGAGGTATAAATAAATGATGGATTAAAAAAAATAAGATATTCAAGAAGAAATTCTCAAAATATTAAAAGTAAAAATGACCTCAATCCTTCAAAACAATATTTTTTTTTAAATTGAAAGATGGAAAGAGTTGACTTTTTTAAAAAATCATTAATATTAAATAAGAAAAAAAGAATATTATTATTAAGAACCAAGTTAATTAAAAAAAAAGTTATTGATTAAAGACATCAAAAAAAAATAATTAAAAATTAAAATCAAAATAAAATAGAGTCACTAAAAGTTTGAAATAATTCAAATTAAATAAGAGAGAATAATAATAACTCTTTTTGAAAAAAAAATAACAAGAAAAAAATTAAGATGATAATCAATTTCAAAACTTATAATTAAATTATTAAAGTAAATTAATCTAAAGATTTTAAAGATTCTGAGACCTAATTATTCAAATCAATGATTTAATCAATTTCATTAACATTAAAAAATTAATTTCAATTATTATTGAAAGATTAAATTTTAATTTAAAGAGGTATAAAAAATTTAAATAATAGAATAAAAAACTAAAAAATAAGTTTTTTTTTATTTTTTAATAAGAATTAAAATAATTTAAATATTTATAATTAAATTAATTTAGATTTTTTTTTTTAAAAACAAATTCATAAAACAGTTTATTAATTAACCACAAATTCTTTTTTTCTTTTTTTTTGAAGTTATTTATTTATTTATTTATTTAATTAAATTGAATTAATTAATTAAATTAAATCACTTTTTTTTTTTCAAAAAAAAAGGTATATTTAAAACTTTTCTTTTTAAAAAAAAATAAAATAATATTAAACTAAGTTTAATTAAATTTTTTTTAAAAGAACGATAACAAATAAAAGATTAATTATATTTAGAAAAATAATGTTTTTTTTTTTTTTTTTTTTTTTTTTTTTATTATTATCAAAATGTAATCTTTAGAATTCATTTTTTCCAATTTTAATATTAAAATTTTAATTTTACCTTGCCAACAAAAACCACAACCCTACCTTACCCCCTCCCTTAACTCAAATTAATTTTGAATTGAGAATTTTATTAATAAATCAAAATAAATGAATTTGAAAGATAAATTTTTAATAATTAATTTTTCTAAAAATCTTTTTATCAACCTCATTTTAAATAAGAAAAGAAAAGAAAAAACACAGATTTTTTGTTTAAGAGTTTTAAGATCCACAAAAATTGAATAAAAAAAAAATCAAAAAATTTCTCACAAAAAAATTAGACAAGAGGAGTTTTTTATTTTTTTTTACTTTTGTTTGTTTTTTTTATTTTTTTTAATTTTTTTATTTTTTTTATTTTTTTTATTTTTTTTATTTTTTTTATTTTTTTTATTTTTTTTATTTTTTTTATTTTTTTTATTTTTTTTATTTTTTTTATTTTTTTTATTTTTTTTATTTTTTTTATTTTTTTTATTTTTTTTATTTTTTTTATTTTTTTTATTTTTTTTATTTTTTTTATTTT
This sequence comes from Austropuccinia psidii, assembly GCA_023105745.1. NCBI lineage: Eukaryota > Fungi > Basidiomycota > Pucciniomycetes > Pucciniales > Sphaerophragmiaceae > Austropuccinia > Austropuccinia psidii. The sequence goes on along the minus strand of JALGQZ010000007.1, from coordinate 28,686,249 downwards.
TTTTATTTTTTTTATTTTTTTTATTTTTTTTATTTTTTTTATTTTTTTTATTTTTTTTATTTTTTTTATTTTTTTTATTTTTTTTATTTTTTTTATTTTTTTTATTTTTTTTATTTTTTTTATTTTTTTTATTTTTTTTATTTTTTTTATTTTTTTTATTTTTTTTATTTTTTTTATTTTTTTTATTTTTTTTATTTTTTTTATTTTTTTTATTTTTTTTATTTTTTTTATTTTTTTTATTTTTTTTATTTTTTTTATTTTTTTTATTTTTTTTATTTTTTTTATTTTTTTTATTTTTTTTATTTTTTTTATTTTTTTTATTTTTTTTATTTTTTTTATTTTTTTTATTTTTTTTATTTTTTTTATTTTTTTTATTTATTTATTTATTTTATTTTATTTTATTTTTTTCATTTTTCTTATTTTTTTTTATCTTTTCTATTTTTTTCTATTTTTGTTGTTTTTGTGTTTTTGTGTTTTTGTGTTTTTTTTTTTTTTTTTTTTTTTTTGTTCTTGTTTGTGTTTTTGTTTTTTGTTTTATCAAGAAATTTTGTATTTTGTCCATCAATTGGTAAAAACAACATAAGGGTTTATTTGATTTCATTAGAAACCTTTTTTTTTTAATCATAAGAAATAAACTAAATTTAGAATGAAAATTCAAAATTTTTCCTTTTGTTTTCAAAAAAAAAGATTTAATACAATAAAAAATAGGGTTCTGTTAAAAGAACATAAGCAAAATGGTAGAAAAAAATAAGAGCTCATGCATTTTTACCCAAAACTTATATTTTTTAACCATAAGTTAATAAAAATTAATAATATTTTAGCAAAAACACCTAAGGGATTCCTCAAAACCCTTTTCAATTAAAAAAAAACCTTGCCAAAACTCCTAAAAAAAGGTTTTTTTTCTCATTGTCAATGGAATATATTGAGCTTTCAATGGCCTTGATGGAATTTTCCATAGAGTTTATGGCATTGTTAATCTTATTTATGGAATTATTGATAATATTTATGGAATTGTTGAGTTTTTGATGACATGCCATTCATTTTGCAATAAATTCATGGCTTTCTTAATAGCATTTCAAAAAACCCAGTATTTTTGTGGTTGATTCATATTGAAATTATTATTTTTTGTATATACAGTTTATCCCAGTAATTCCCCTGATCAGTCATATTTATTGCTTATTTACCAAATAAGTCACTATTTCTTATCAAAAATATGGCACTTCTGTCCTTACAAATAGTCATATTACAAGCATGAAAAAAACACAACTTTTTTGGCCTTCACTTATCCCACCCAAAAATAAATTCTCAAAATTATGAGCTTCTTGTTTTTGATTCTCAAGACTCCCCCTTCATTTGAAAAAGAAAATTTTGAAAATTAATAGATGGGAAATTTCTTAATTAAATTTTAGAAAAAAATGGCCATTTCTCCAAATTGGCCACTTTGGAGAAATTTGGCAAAAAAAATTATTGAAAATATTTGTGGTTCTTGACATCTCACATTGGAAAAAATATTGAAATAAATAAATAAATGAATCCTCAAAACCAATCCTGAGGAATTTTTTGCAAAAGATTTTGACCTCTTATGTGCTTTTAATAGAAACCAAGAAAAAAACAAAAATACTAAGAATAATGAAATAAAAATGAAAAATAATAACAAAAAAGGAGTGTGTTTTTTTTACAAAAAAATTAAAATTATTCATCTTGTATAAAAGTTTAGTAAATTAATTTGAGAAATTGCTGTAGGGATATATGTATTTGTCTTTTGAATTATAAAAATATTACTATTAAGGTCATTGAAAAACATCAAAAAAAGAAAACAAAAAGAAAGAGAAATGTAATTTTTTCTTTTTGAAAAATGGGGTCAAAGAAAAAAAAATTTTCAAACTTTAAATTTATCCAATTTCATAATTGGTTTTCTTTTGAATTAAAGCTAATTTTTTTTTCTTTTTTTACAATATCTTCTTTTCAGAATAAAAAGGGCTTTAAAAAATTCAAAGTTTAAAATAAAATTAAAATAATTAAAGGGTCCTGGTAAAAGGACATAAGATATTATGTGTTTTTGCCATAAATTAGTAAGAACACCTAAGGGAGTCCCTGGGCACCTTTTGAATTAAAAAACCTTGCAAAAATCCCCTAAAAAGAGGTTTTTACAATCTCAATGAAATTTTTAGCATTTTCAGTCTTATTTATGGAATTATTAATAACATTTATGGCATTCTTAGTTGAATTTTTGGCATTATCAATTGAATTCATGAAATATTTAATGAATTTTATGGAACTTTAGAATTGTTAATAAAATCAATGACATATTTAATGAAATTCATTTTATTTTTGTATTAATTTATGAAATTTTTATAACATTTCAAAAAAAATATTTTAGAGGTTGAGTCAGATTGAAATTATTATCTTTTGTATATAAAATTGATCCCAGTTATCCCCCTTCTCAGTTTTATTTATTTTTTAAATTCCTGTTCAGTCGGTCTTTTATCAAAGTTATGGCACTTTTTTTAATTAAAGGCAGTTTCATGACAAACATGAGAGAAATATCTTTTGGGGCCTACACTTGCCCCACCCGAAATTATGGGATTCTAGCTTTTGATTCTCAATATTTATCCCTTAAATTTAAAAAAAAATGAGGAAAATTTATGATTGGGAAGCTTTCCAATTAATTTTTGAAATTTTTTTGACAATTTTGCCAAATTGGCCAATGGAAAGAAATGTGGAAAAATAAATATGAAAAAATGTGGGGATCTAAAAATCCCACAGATGAAAGATTATTAAAAAAAACAACAAAAATTCCTCCAAAAATTGGCCTGAGGAATTTCTCATAAAAGAGGAAATCACTCAAGTGTTTTAACCAAAAAATCATGTGTTTCAGCCATAAATTGGTACAAAAGAATAAGTTTTTGGTAAAAACATGTAAAGGCTTACATGCTTTTACCATAACCCAAAATTTATTGATGAAGTAATAATTTGATAGGGTATTATAGAATTACTAAGACTTTAAATTTGAAATGAGATCAAAAAAGAGAAAATATAAAAAGAAAGTATTATATAAAAGAATTATGATCATTTTTTAAAAGATAAAAAAGTGTGAAATTGTTTTTGGAAGATATTTTTGAAATTTAAATAATGTTCTAAATCTATCATAAGAAGAGTTTTGAGCCTATCATTATAGAATTATTGATTAAAGAAAATAAATTTAAGATCACAATTTACTAAAAATATAATATTATAAGGTTCTTGTCAAAAATTGAACTTGATTAAATCATGGAGATAAATGGCAAATTAAAAAATGAAAAATAACAATATTAAATTATTTATTATAAAACATATTTCATTATTTAAATTGAATGAAGTTTTTATTTAAGAGTATTAATAAAATTTCATGGATTTTCTATATTAAAATCAAATTAAACAAATTTTCAAAATAAATTAAGAATAATAAGATTTGGTAGGATTAAATAGAACTTTTAAAAAGCGTTTAATTAAAAAAAATCAATTATTTAGAATTATCTCAAACTTAATCTTATTAGTATATTAGGATTAATTTACTTTACTTATCAATATGAATAAATAATTATATTAGTTTCTATTTTATACAACTCAAAAATAGCTATACATTTTTTTAAGGAAAACATAAACTTCAATAACTAAAGCTTCAAATAATACCCCAAGATTTTTTAATACAATAGATTTCGATTTTAAATTCAACAAAAATAAATAAATAAGTTTTTTCACTAATTAGATATTTATTAAAAAACCTTGAAATTAAGGATAAATTATAGTTGATAGCTGGATATTCATAAATAAAGGATTACAAATTACTCAAAATTTTAGACTAGATTTGATAAATAATAATTAATATGGGTATTTTGAATTATTTTTTCTCAAATATTTTGAATGAATTTAACAAAAAAAATTAAAAACTAGATATAATTAATTGGTATAATTTCATTTTTCTTTTAATAATTTCAAAAATATTTCAAGGAATTTTCATAAATATCTAAGTAAATATATATATATTCAAATTAATTTTATAATTAATTAATTTCAATTTAAAATGATGAAAGTGAAGTTATTGGATATAGGAATCATTTAAATTAGTTAAATACAATGTTAATATGTTTCTTTTGGAATGTCAATAAAAATTTTATAGTAAAAATAAACACATAAATATATAGAAAATATGAAAAAGTAAATTCATGAAGAGTGCTGACCAGATTTTTGACATAGTTATGTTTTTATTTGAATTTATTTTCCAAAAAAAAAAAAAAAAAAAAAACACTTGTGGGAACCTATTATTGGAAAATTTATTAAAAAACAAATATTGGTAATTGAAGTAACAAAAAGAAGGAAATTTAAAATAAAAATAAAAAGGATTATACTAAGGAATTTTTTTTATAATAATGATACAAATATCAAAACATTAATAGTAATATAGAGTGGAGAAAATAATTAAAATCTAAAAACAGATTTATCAATTGGAAAATAGGGTGTAATGATTTTGAAATTGTAGCAAGAAATGAGATTTGATTTTTGAATTTTTAAAATAATTCTATACTAGAAATGAAAGCCAGGAATAATCAATTAAAATTTTGAAACAGTAATTTGAGACCAATAATCGTAGTGAAGAAGAAATGAGAACATCAATTAAATTCAGTATTAAAAACATTTTAAATAGAATTTATTTATTTAATAGTGCTGTCATGCTAGTAAGAAATGAGGAGATTTATGTATATCAATTGAAAAATAAAGGTTATATTTAAGTAAAATTTCAAACTTTCAAATTAATTCTAAAAATTAAATCACCATAGTTTAAAATTAAGAAAAGATTCAAATTAAAACAAAGTATAATTTTACACAAGAATTTATAAAACACAAATATATATTAGATCAATAATTATAATTTGTTAAAAAAAAAAACTAAGGATAATGGCTTTATCCCTTATAAATATGGATATGAAGCTCAAGCTCAATTGAATTGAGCTTTAAAGACCGTCTATCCGACTTTGGGAAAATACCTATATAAAAATTTTGGAATAAAAGAGGATTTGAATCTAGTTTGGTATGGCAAATTCAATATCTTAAACTCTTAGATTGAGAACTGTGAGCCTTGAGGTATGTTCTAAATCGAAAAATAGACCACAAATATCTCTGAAATAAATTTTGAAATATGAAAAACTCATGAATCATATGAATATCCAAACTTCATAATTTTTCATAGAAACAATTTGACTAAACTTGTGAGTAATTGAATAAATGGATTTAAAACAAGATTTGGAATCTACACAAAGATTCAATCAGGGTAAATACATAAGTTGAATTAGATTAAATTGAATATATGAAGTGGTAATATGAAAAATACTACAAAACCTCATAATAAATAACACATAAGTTGTGAGCCTTGAGGTATGCTTTACATACCCAAATAGGCTTCAAATTAAGACAAGAATAAATCAATAACCAAAAAAAAACATAATTCATCTTTATTACCGAAATTAATCATTTTTCAAGAAGAAAAACATGAATGACTTTTCATTAAGTAGATAAAATATAAGAGTCAAGACCAAATTTGGCTTCTACACTAAATTGTGGCCTGGGTACCCTCATAGGAGGTATACCCAAATATGACTCTTAAGGTATGTCTATACACAAGTAAAAAATGAATAGAAATTACTTCTGATGTTCAGAAGGAAACCCTTTAAACACATACTCAGCAAAAAATCCTGATTTTAAACTTAAAACACAATTTCATAGAGAAAAAATGGGGTTCCAAGAATCCCATATCTATGTGTCAATTGGTACAGACTGGGTGCATGCATATATTCAATAGAAGTACATATTATTTTTAAATAAACAAATCATGGTATTATGGAAATACTGATATAGGTATGAATTATAGCAGAGAGGGGGAGAAGGGAAGAAGTAAAAAAGAGCTGGGGTACCTGAATTTCCGGGTTCTCTAAGGTACATATACGTTCCCATAAGCCAATTTTAAGTTTTCCTAAACTGATAGCCCACTTTGAAACTTTTACACTTTGGTAACTAATTAGAAAACCACCTGTAACTTACTATTTCAAAGAAAACAATGAAATATTCAAAAATTAATTAAGAATACATTCTATTAAGCTTTCAGAATCAATTTAGAAGGAGATTATATTTTGTTAGATCCATAATAATCATAAATTCACAAGCTAAATTGAAGGTCTCATTTACTGTCCCTTTTTGATGATTTTACATAGAGATCTGAGACTTCAAAAAAATCACAGAAACTGGAATCTGTTATGGAGTTACCAATAACATTTACAATTGCAAAATATCTACATGAGTAACTTGATTATTCCTTAACAATAAATTGGCTGGTAATCATGAGAAGTCCTTTAATTAGTAATTAAATGATTTCATTAAGTAATAAATTGATTTAATCTCTAATACAAAAGTGGTAAAGGATTTCTCACCTAATAGGATTTCAGTATGCTTCCTTGCATGTTCTCTATTTCTCTTGTAGACTTTGGAGAACTTAAACCCTTTTACTACTGTTTTTTCCATATAATTCAAATCAATATATCATAGTCTTAGTAGTTAATGCTGTATTATAATCCTTTAAAATATTTTTAAATCCTTGAAAGAAGTTAAATAATAAATATTACTATAAGCTATAATATTGTAACTTCTGGACTCATTGTTGTTTTTGGGTTTTATCCTTTGAATATCCTTGAAACTCACGATTCTTCTGATATACTTCTGAAATTCTTTAAGAAGTATTTTAAGTTGTTTTTGACCTTTTTTGGCATATTTTTCTCTATAATGATGTTATAAATTAGTATTTCTCTCTGAATCTCTATCTTCAATTTAGACTTCTTATTAAAATAATTATTCCAATAACTACTGTCAAAAGTTATACTTTATATTAATTTTGACAGAGTTCATTTTAATATCCACTAGGTATATCAATTATTTTAGAAAATTAACTCCTATTTTTATATCACTGGTAGTGTATAATAAGTGGTAGAATAATAATTAAGTTATTTGTTTATTATTGAAAATATTACAGTTTATTTTGGTATTATAATTATAGAAATCTTATTTTTATCATTAAAATTGTGGTTTTAATAGTATTTTTATTATATTTCATGAGTAAAGTAATAGTACTCTTAATTTTTTTGAGAGTCTCATAGACACAAGTTACATAAAAGATCTGTCTTTTATTTTTTGAATTTTTATCCCAAAATAATGAGATTTCGACAAAGAATGTAATAAATACAGCCTAAAATTAGTGTTATATATCTTCTAAAATCGTAAGAGTAATGTATTTTAAAGAATAGTACTCTTAAACCCATAATGGATATCAGTATTTAAGGCTGAACTACTATTTTTCATAGAAACTAGTCAAGGGGGACAAAAAAATAAAAAAGAACCATGGGTCACAGCTTCTGAGACCTCTGAGTAATAGACAGCTCCATAGATTGAATTAATTTCTGATATTTTGCCAACTAGTCTATCAAAATAAGTTGAGAACCTTGCTACTAAGGCTAAGTCAAATTAAATCATAAGAAAATAACAAATAAGCTATCATTTTGATTATCCAAGGTGGTAATGAGCACATTTGACTCTTGTAGCCATGTCTATTCTTGATTATTTACCATGGATAAAGAAATAAGGAATAATTAAATCCATTTTTTGGACTATTATTAATAGAATTAACTGATGGAAACCATCTTTTACTATACTACTTACTTTCACCATGTGGAAAATGGGTTGAAACTTCAAAAATTTATTAAAAATAAATCTATTCCTTAATCTCTCTGAATCTTGAATAAACAACGGAGAGGGTGGAAATAAATACAAAAAACAAAAATTGCTTCAAATTTTCAATCTCAATGAAAAGTTTGATTCATAGTACATTTTTGATTATTCCATGTGAATCACATAATCTTCAAAAATTAACAGAAATTAAATGCTGTGATGGGATTTCCAATAAAATTGTTAACCATGAGAGAAGAATGGTTATTTTAAAATGAAAAAATATTTGAATTGTTAAATTCATTATTTAGTAATCATAAAGGGATTTTTTTTAAAAAAACCTGATAAAAGTGCCACTCCACCTCACTTGAAAGAAAACATTTTTTTTCATATCTTTGTCAACCACCCTAAAGCTTTCATGAAACACCATTTGATTTCCTTCTTTTAAATTTAACCATAAGAAATTTGTTTTTTCCCATTTCCTCCAAAAATACTTGAATTCACCCCAAAATAATCCTTTTTGTCACATTTTCCTCCATATATCATTTCATTTTTTGTCATTTTCCTCCCAAACTCTATCCATCCCAGTTTTGAACATTTTATCTGTTATTTTACAAAGTGTTTTCCTTTTTACTTCTTCTGCAATAAATATTTTTTTTATCCAAAAATTTTGAATCCCCCTGCTTCTGGTGAATACTATACTGTTAAGGACCTCTGGCAGAATTTTCATGCTGTTGCAAGAGGAGAGGGGTATTCTGTTACCACCTTGAGGTCAAATAAGACCTTCAAAATATTGAAATAGGGTATGACGGATCTGGTATTCCCAATCCTCATAAATCTGGTAGCAGAACCATTGCCTCAAAGAAACTGGATTTCCCTTCTAGGATTTATGAAAGACAGTGCTCTAAGATTACCACCTGGACACTTGTCAAAATTCCATAGGAAAACCATGATACTACTGAAAATAGCATGACTCAACCTGCTTTCAGGAAGCTTAATAAGGAAGAAAAATTCCAAATTTCTGAAATGTCTGAGTTACTTCTTATTCCAAGGAGAATTCAGGCCCAATTATTCAGCCAAAGGGAATATAATAGACCTATAATATTGAAAGATATATAAGGTAAAAGAAAGAAAATTCAAAAGAAAAAATTCAAGGAAGAAGACCAATTTATGAATTTATTAACACCCTCAAGGAAGAAAATTTGGCTTGAAAGTCTCAAAAGGATGAATACAATCATATTAATTCATTATTATTCACTCACCCACTTTCTGTTAAACTTCTTCAAGGCTTCTCCCAAGTAAATTTAATGGAGTTTACTTTCAAAACAATTAAGTACAGAATTCCCCTATTTCATATTGTTGGTTTCACCTCCAACAAGACCTTTTCTGGGGATTTATGATTGATTAAAGATGGAACAGAATTCTTCTACACATGAGAATTGGAACAATATATCAAGATGGTCCTCAACAGAACAAATATTGTACAAACCCAAGCTATTGTTATTGAAAGAGACCTGGCCTTGAAAAAATCTCTTTAAAAACTATTCTGAGATTCCAAGATTATTCTCTGCATTTGAAAAATAAATAAGGATTTATCTGCCCATTACTTGAAAAAGATTTTCCATAGGCCATCCTTTGAAGCTTCCTTAAGGAGTTGGAATTAAGTAAATCTTCTTCCCTTGCTGCCATTTCTTGTAAATTCTTTAAAGATCTCCCTGGATTAGTTTCTCAGGTGATTTAATCCTTTAGTGAGGAATTATACAAGGACAACTGGAAGAAAATGAAAAATAAAATCAGGAATCCTGTATTACTGGACTATTTGGTCAATACATAGAGTCCTCTGAGGGAGTATTATATTCCAGCCTGGGCCAATTACCATTGTAATTTGGGTGTTGGCTCCACATCAAGAGTAGAAGGTGCCCATTAAATAGCTATAATTTGGATCCAAAAGTACACTGGCGCTCTTTTGGAGGCTGTCAAGGCACTCCACATGGCCTTCAGAGAAATAGTAATTGAAATTATCAACAGAATTTTGGAAATAATTGATAGTCCATGCAAAATATTTCACACCTCACATCTTTTCTCTAAAGAGAGAGGTCTCCAACTATGACCTTTGAGTGGATTTTGCAAATTTCAAAAAAAAAATCTTCTAAAAAGAGAAATTGTATAAAAATTACAATAATTATCAAAGAATACCTTGCAAACACAAGAAAAAATTGGCATTCTCTGTAAGATGTTTCTATGAAACTGTTGATAATATTGCTACTAATCAACATTACTATGACTGTTCTTATGGAATATAACAATAAAAATTATTATAGCAACAATTGAATGATTAATTAATTAATCATTTCTTTTACTTTTTATACACTACTAGTAATTAAAACAGTATTCAGTAAGGTTCTACAAGAATCAATTACAAGAAGTATTTAATAATAAAACGTCTTTATTAAAATAATATTATTATTTCAATTTATAATAATCTCTTACAAGAATAACTATAATTATAATTATTGAAGGAAACATACACTAGAGAAAAACTTCAAGAATTAATTATAAACCACTCACTATTACTCCAATGAGCCTTGCAAAGAATATGGTAGAGAGATTTGATGGATAAATTGTGGATTTAAAGGATCAAAATTGATTTATAAAAATATTAAAAAAATATATAGTTTATTTCCATGATTTGAAATCTTCCTGAGTGATTATGAGATAATTAAAACAGTTAAGAAAATATCTAACTAATACTTGTTGGTAACAAAGATATAATTGGATAATAAGATGATTTGGGAAAAATTGCAAGAGAAGGCCTCTTTTGGTTTAATAACAGCTCACAGAGGCATTCCATGCAGAAAAATGAAAGACAAGTGAGTGAGAAAATAATAGTAAATTTTGGATTAATGATTGCATCATCTGTTGTCATGTAAGATTATCACAATTACTCAATTGAGGCTTTCATGTGATTACCAACCCGTTTATGGTTAAGAATAAAAGGAGTAACAACTTTAAATATTCTTTTATTTCAGAATAAAAAATTAATTTCTCAAAGTTATTAATGTTATTGAAAATTCCATCACAGATTGTATTTTCTGTGAATTTTTGAGGATTTAATGTTTCACATGGAATAATAAAAAATGAACTGTGAATAAAACTTTTAATTTCACATATGAAAACATCAGTATTTTTAATTTATTTGTCAGCCTGTGACTCAAAACTAGAGCACAAGCATGACAGCCAAAATACCTTCAACCAATGGTATAGCCAAGATACCACCAAAACATGGAACTGAGCCAAATCAGCTCAAAAGGTATCAAACAAATGAGGAAACTCACCTTTTTCTGAAAATATAAGTCTAATCACCATAGGACAAGAAATAACAAAGTAATTCCTGCTCAAAGTTATTGCTGAGCATAAACCTTAATTTTCACCTCTCATCTAAAATCTAGAAGGAGAGGCTTGACACCATCAAATGGGTACTAAAAATAAAGATCTAAGCCAGGGCTATCCAATGGTTCCAGCCAAACTGAGCTAGCACCAATATTACTGGAGTTAGGGCCAATTTCAGGCCAAATAAGGGTGAACAAAACATTCACCTCTCATCTAACTTCTACAGTTTTAGTGTGAGATACTTGAGGTGGGGTCTTTTTGGAAAGCGCACAATCAGGGCTATCTGATGGTGTCATCCATTTCCCCATAGCTCAACTAGAACGAAAGTTATGGGGCAAATAAGCTCAATACAGCTTTTTGCCTATACCACGCAAATGTACAAAAATCTTGTACATGGAATAACTTTGCCATATTTAATAATACCCATATCGAATGAGGTACCATTGTGTAGAGCACATACAGGGATACACACTGAACCTTCTTTGAGGTTGATACCTCAAGAATTGACAAAGTTATGGCTGTTTTAAGGTCAGATTCCCACCTGCTGTCATATACAGCCTTGCCATGGGATAATATCCCATAACCATGAATATGAGGTGTCAAATAGACAAAGAAGCTTGTTTTTACTTCAATACCTCATATTTCAGTCAATACTGGGGTCCCATACAGCTTCTGTACAGCATTCTACGGGTCATACACGTCAGAATCAGGCTGTGAGGTCCCCAGATGAAAATTTTCACCCTGTATTGGTGAAAACTGCCAAGATGTGGTTTCAAAACCACATCTAAGCCCAATAAAGGCTATACAGGCTGTTTGCAATCCACAAGCCAGTACTAGAGGGTGAAAAATCTTCACTTCCTCTACGTGGAAAGGTCTAGCACCCTTTCCACCCCATTTCAGGATAAAAAGGAGGCTTTTCACAGCCAGAATTGTTTCCTCATCCTGCTCTTGAATATCCTATGTAGTAAACTGTCAAAAACAGTTTTACTCTTGAGTAATAATCAGGATATAATTATAATCTTAATTATTGTAGTTCTTATTATAGTAATCCAACTGGTAAGACTGCACCCAGGGTTCTCAATAGTGCTCACCACCACTATTTTTCCTATAGTAGAACCCAGTTATTATATTATAAGCTATTATATCATATTAAAACTCTTATTTTAAAATTATTTCTACGTGTCACAGTCATAGTACTAGTTGTAAATAGCCTAATTACTGCTTCAACATAGACTCCAGCTGACATTTTGGGGGCCTGGCCATGTTTTAAGCCTTTTTTTGGACCCTTATAAGTGAGTTTTTTCTCTTATTTCTCACTTTCTGACAATTGTTTTATTCTTTTTAGGCCTAATATTTCTTAAAAATATATATATTATATATATATTTTTCCTTTTTTTGGTACATATACCACCTTTTTACTAATATTTTAAGAGTACCTGTCACGTGGCTAATAACCACAAGACCCTTATTTTTGGTGTGTTTTACATATAAAAACACTTAAGCCATTAATAAAGTCTCATTTTTTAATTAAAATGAGACACCTCAAACTGATAAACCAACAGTTGAGGTGTGGTTGGACATATTGTTAGCTCAATTGCCCTGTTACACACCACTTTTTGATAGTTTACACGTGCTAATTACAAGTTATTCTGTGAGATATTGGTATACAAACAGTATACCAAATATCAGTAAGCTGTATTTCTGACGTGGAATTGTTAATTCAATCACACTGTCATTGAAAAAGGGCACATTGTAATAATATACAAGCCCAGAGGCCATTCTTAGACGTGCAAAACCAGCATTTTTTGAGAAGTCTAACTGAAATAAGCCCTCTTTTTCCTGTTTTGATTCAGTGGAAGATAACTTCATACCACTTGAAAGCCAGTCACAGGCCAACACACCAGTGACACCCTCAGAACCAGAGGGCAGCAAAGGCAAAGGAAAGAGGCACAGTGAAGGCCTGATAACAGCAAAGAAGTGGACACCCATTGCCACACAGAAGAGTAGAAAACCACAAAATTCTGCTTCAATACAAGGTAAACCAATCTTGATAACTTGTACAGGGAAAATTAGTATAATTAACCCAGTTGTAACCTCTAAAGGTAAATTGCCCAAATCAGCAGACAACAAATTTGTACAAGGCACAGTAAAAGGTAAATACCCCAAGAACATAAAGTTTTTGACTGCTTGCAAACACTAACATGTCACCTGTACACCTCAGAGATTGTGGCTTCCAAAGGAACCAAACAGAGGACAGAGAAGGTTTGTCCAGAACCAGAAGACCTGAAAGAGGACACCTTGGACACAGTAGTGGATGGCAAAACAATGAGGGAGATAATAACAATCCTGCCATTCACACTCCAATTCAATGGAGACCTCAAACCAGAGGACTGGAAAGACATAGATCAAGTTCTTCAGCTCCACCAACTCCTCAAGGACTTATTTCAATGGAGCATGGACAACAAGAGGTTCAACCTGGCAAGTCACTGGGCAGAACTTGGAGCAAGTTGCCAGAAGATCTGTCTCAGAGAGATAGAATTCAGAGCCCTGATGGTAATCACCAAAGGCTGGAATCCTACCAGGCAGTTCAGACTCCTGGAGGCAAGGGCACAGAGGATAAGGGATAGTCAAGCCACTATCCAAGCTATAGAAGAACAGTTAACCCAGACAGGGCCTAATCAGATTCCTTCAGGCTCACAAGGAGCAGGCCAAATCAGCTCTCCAGTGGCTTCACACCATTCAGAAACCAGCAGATCAGTGGCCAAGAGTCACCATTCTTCACAATTACAGGAAGTTTCCAGGAGAATACAAGGAAACAAGGGCAAGAACAAAACCTCCTTCAACCAGAGGAGGAAAGAGTCAGACCCTATTATTCAGAAGCTGTTGGATTTGGTAAAGGAAGTGCACAAGAACCAGAAGTAGTTTTAAACCACTCTAGAATCAGTAGTCTAAGTAATAGAAACATTACCCCCACTCAGACTGAACATAACATTGTCACATCTGAGAGTAACATCAACAGTGATAAACTGTGGTTACAAATGTCCCAATATGCTGAACAATATGCAAAGCAGTTTGCAGAAATTGAAGCTGGCCAAGAGAGGATGAAAAGAAACACAAGCCTCCTTGAAACAGATAGTTAAGAATCTTCAAGAAGGATATGCTCAACTGAGCAAAGCCTCTGAAGAAACCAACAAAAGACTGAATCTAGTCTTTGAAGAACAACACCACACAAAAGGGACAGGGATTGTTGTGACCAAGACATAAACAAATTGTTTAATGTCTACCATAACTTGAAGCCCCAACCACAAGGCCAAGTTATGGAGAATCCATATCAACCAGATTCCATGTTGATGAATAAAGCAAGATCTCCATCACAATACCAGGATGGAGATGGAATATCTTATTCAGAGAAGGAAGCCTTGAAACAGCTTCCTGAGGCCTCAAGCTGGCCCAAATTCTCTGGATCAGGACAATATGATCATATGGAACTCATAGATTATATTGATGGACTCTTCATTGATGTACCAAGCATACCAGATTACTGGATCACTGCTAGATTGAATACTGCATTTAAAGGTCATGCTAGTATATGGTACACAGAAATGAAAGAAATCCATGGCAGAAGAAACTGGCCATGGTGGAAGAGTCAAATCATCCAAAAGTACAGTAATGGAAATTGGATATGGCAGAAGACAATGTCATTTGAAAATGACAAATACTCTGTGGACAAAGATCCATATGAGTGGTGTCTTAGAAAGTCTATAAGACTTAAAGCCATTGATCCTCAGATAAACATCCAAATGAGGAATCACAAACTTCTGACACAACTGCCAGGAGAACTAGAGCATGCAGTAAAATGCGTGTGAAACCAAAATTTCACTCTAGATGACATTGCCAACACCTTACAAGACATAAGGAAAAGGACTAATATAGGGAAATCCACCTTATATAAGAGCAGTAGTTTCAAAGAGAAACAACCTTTCAGGGTAATGTTTAAAGACAAACCCAAAGAAAGGGTGGAAGAAGTGGCAAAGAAGAGGAATTCTTGTCACAATTGTGGCTCAACAGACCACTATTCCAACAACTGTCCAAAGGCAAAGAAAAAAGTCTATGCCATTGAGAAAGTCCCAGAGGAAGAATCTCCAACAGAGGATTCTGAATCAGACTCCATGGGTGATGCCATCAGAGAACCATCTGATGATTATCAAGACCCAAGAGAGGAATTTCTAGTGGAATGCCAAGAGGAAACCCCACTCAAAATTCAGGAAATACAGTTGGAAGAAGGCATGCCACAGGACACTGCTAACAAAAACTTGTGCAAACACACACAAGATGCACAAACATTCCTGGTTACACCAACCAAAGGAATGTCATATATACATGGGACAGCCACAAAAATGACTGTTTGCATTGACAATGCTCAGCATCCACTGATCATTGATAGTGGAGTACACTGCTCCATAGTGGCCAGAAAGTATCTGGATACCCACTTCCCAAACTGGGAAAAACAGCTCTTACCCACTAAGGCAAAGAACTTTAAAAGTGCATCAGGGAAGATGACTTCTATTGGGACAATTATCAAAGAGATAATTATACCCCACAGAAAGGGTAATATCAGACTCAACCCAGAGTTTGTAGTGATTGATGATGCCCACATCCAAGGGTTTTTACTGGGAACAGATTACCAAAGGATGTATGGTATAGACATTTACAACAGTAAAAATAGGCACATCACCATTGGTACTAACAAGGAAAAGAAATTTTCACTTGATATATACCAGATATCTTCTCAAGATCCACTAGTAGATTTTCTGAAAGAATTCAGAGAGGGACAGTTTAGCACTACCCTCACCAGTAAACAAAAACTAAGTTTACTGAAGATTCTGCGAAAGAACAGACCAGCATTTGCCATTGGTGAAGAACCATTAGGCAAGATCAAAGGCCATGATATAGAGCTATATCTGGATGTGGAAAGACCTTATCCACCCATGCTTAGGAGACCTCCTTATCCAGAAAGCCTGGAAACCAGGAAAGAAATTGAGAAACATGTCAATGAACTCCTGGATATGGATGTCATCAGGAAGATTGGACACAATGAAATAGTGGAAATCACCACCCCTGTCCTAATCACCTGGAATGATGGCAAGTCTAGACTGTGTGGAGATTTTAGAGCCCTGAATAACTACACAAAAGCAGACAGGTACCCTATACCCAGGATACCTCATGCCTTGGATAAACTGGCAAAAGCCAAAGACATAACCAAAATGGATTGTATGAAAGGCTTCCACCAAAATGGAGTTAAACCAAACTCCATGAAATTACTCAGAATAATATGCCATATGGGCATATATGAGTATACCAGGATGCCATTTGGCATCAAAAATGCACCAGCCCATTTCCAAAGGATGATGGACACAATATTCCAAGAAGAAATACTGCAAGGCTGGATGGTGGTATATATTGATGATATCATTATATACTCAGAGACATAGGAAGACCATGTGAAATACATAGACAGAGTACTAAGTAAATGCACACCCATAAATCTGAAAATTTCACTTAAAAAGTGCAATTTTGGCCAACAAGAGTTACTGGCTCTAGGACATAAATTCTCAGGTCTTAGTCTGGCAATTGACCAGAATAAAGTAGCAGCAGTACTGCAAAAGCCAGTACCAAAGAGAATCAAAGAGATGCAATCTTTCCTTGGGTTTGCTAGCTACTATAGAAACCACATCAAGAGCTTTGCACACATAACTAGTAGTTTATACAAGTTATGTTCAAAAGATGTAGTTTTTGAAATTACCAAGGAAAGGAGGGATGCATATGAGAGGATCAAATATGAACTCACAAATGCACCTGTGCTCATCTTTCCCGACTTTGAACTACCATTCAAGTTATATATAGATGCATCATGCAGTCAAGGCCTAGGAGCAGCCCTCCACCAAAGACAAATTATGGATGGTGAACCAAGAGAAGGAGTAATTTGCTACATCTCAAGGCAGCTGAAAGATTCAGAAGCCAGGTATGGGGCCACCCAGATTGAGTGTCTATGTCTAGTCTGGGCTCTAGAAAAACTCCATTATTATCTGGAGGGTGCAGTCTTTGAAGTCTACACAGACTGCACAGCCTTGAAGTCTTTACTGAACATGAAGACTACAAATAGACACATGCTGAGATGGCAAATAGCCATCCAGGAGTATAGAGGGAACATGACCATCACATACAAAGAAGGTAAAAGTCATACCAATGCAGATGGCCTTAGCAGATAGCCACTGGTTAATGTCAAGAGCAATCCAGCTTATGACCCTGAAGTTGAAGCCAAAATCCCTATCCATTTCATGGAAATAGATAGGAGGAAGAACTTCAGATTTTCTGAATGGGCACCAGAAAGTGGTACCCCTGACAGTCAAAACACTGATTCAGAAGGAACAGAAACTCCCATATTGGGAATAAGTTCCTCTGAACTGCACAATGAATTTTTTAGTGCAGTACTGAAGTCTTATGCCAAACAAAAACAGTGTGGCATACTACTACAACTCCTTCAACAAAAGTACAGGAGTCCAGAGCTGGAATCCCAGCTGGAAAAACCCTAGTTGAGGGCCTATAAGGATAACAAGTTCTTCCTTATAGATGGCCTGCTCTACCACAGAGAGAAACACACAAGTGCACTCACAGTGGTAGACAGAGACCACATCTCCTTGATCCTGCAGGAATGCCATGACTGCCCCTATATGGGACACATGAGTGAAGACAGGACCAAGGAGAGGGTAGCAAGCACAGCTTGGTAGCCCAAGTGGGAACAAGAGTTGGGAGAATACATCAACACTTGTGTAAGATGCCAAAAGGCAAATAGGAAACATGGGAATAAGTATGGGTTACTTCAACATATAGAAGAACCCAAACACCCATGGGAAACCATCAACATGGACTGGGTCACAGGACTTGTCCCAGGAGGAAAAGAAAACTACAATGCCTGCTTGATCATAGTTGATAGGTTCAGCAAGAGCATGAGGTGTCTACCATGCCACAAGGAGGACACAGCCATGGATACTGCCCTGTTATTTTGGAATAACATCATATCTACCTGTGGAGTCCCTAAAATCATCATTAGTGATAGGGACCCAAAATTCACATCTGAATTTTGGACCAACTTGTATGACATGCTTAGCCCCAAGCTTGATTTTTCCACAGCTTAGCATCCCCAAACAGATGGCCTAGCTGAGAGGATGATCAAGACTATGGAAGACATCCTTAGAAGGTTCTGTGCCTATGGCATGGAATACAAGGACCATGAAGGATACACCCATGACTGGGTTACCCTTCTACCAGCTGTCCAACTGGCTTATAATACAAGTCAGCACTGTACCACAGGAAAAACACCTGCACTGGTAGAGAAAGGGTGGAATCCCCTGTTGCCTGTGGATCACTTAAAGAAGTATCTTCTGACCATCCACCCCACAGCAAAAGACTCCCATGATATGTGGAAGAGGGCTTGTGACACAGCTGCCAAATGCATAGCTGAGGAAAAAGAATATAATAAACAGAGGTGGGACAAGACACACATGGAACCTGACTTTAAGGAAGGGGACCAGGTGCTAGTGTATACACTGAACTTTAATAATCTTAAAGGACCCAAGAAGATGAGGGACTCATTTGTAGGGACTTCCACTATCATTAGCTTAATAGGAAAGAATGCAGTGGAAGTCAAACTTACAGAGGAATTTTCTAGGAAGCACCCAGTCTTCCCAGTAAGTTTGGTCAAACCATAATTCCAAACAGAGGAGGATAAATTCCCCTCTAGGAAGAAGAACCCCACACCACCTGATATAGTGGAAGTGGAGGATTCCCCCGGACCTGTGAGTAAGATCATCAGGGCCAGGAAGATCAGACTTAATGGAAAGGATCAAAGACAATACTTAGTCAGATTCAAGCACCAAACAGCTGATAAAGACAAATGTTTGGCAGAAGATGCCATACCAGATGGGAACCTTCATCTAAGGAGATTCTTGGCCTCTAGGAGGACTGAACATTCTCATCAATGAAGAGGCTTTTTTAGAGGGAGGGTATGTCAGCCTGTGACTTAAAACCAGAGCACAAGCATGACAGCCAAAATACCATAAACCAATGGTATAGCCAAGATACCACCAGAACATGGAGCTGAGCCAAATAAGCTCAAAAGGTATCAAACAAATGAGGAAACTCACCTCTTTCTGAAAATATAAGTCCCATCACCATAGGACAAGAAATAACAAAGTTATTCCTGCTCAAAGTTATTGCTGAGCATAAACCTTAATTTTCACCTCCCATATAAAATCTAGAAGGAGAGGCTTGACCCCATCAAATGGGTACTCAAAATGAAGCTCTAAGCCAGGGCTATCTGCTGGTCCCAGCCAAACTGAGCTAGCACCAATATTACTGGAGTTATGGTCAATTTCAGGCCAAATAAGGGTGAACAAAACATTCACCTCTCATCTAAATTCTACAGTTTTAGTGTGAGATACTTGAAATGGGGTCTTTTTGGAAAGAGAACAATCAGGGCTATCTCATGGTGTCATCCATTTCCCCATAGCTCAACTAGAACAAAAGTTATGGGGCAAATAAGCTCAATACAGATTTTTGCCTATACCAAGCAAATGTACAAAAATCTTGTACATGGGATAACTTTGCCATATGTAATGATACCAATATCAAATGAGGTACCATTGTGTAGAGCACATACAGGGCTACACACTCAATCAATTTTGAGGTTGATATCTCAAGAATTGACAAAGGTATAGCTGTTTTAAGGCCATATTCCCACCTTCTGTCATATACATACTTGCCATGGGATAATATCCCATAACCATGAATATGAGGTGTCAAATAGACAAAGAAGCTTGTTTTTACTTCAATACCTCATATGTCAATCAATACTGGGGTCCCATACAGCTTCTGCACAGCATTCTACGCGTCATACACCTCAGAATCAGACTGTGAGGTCCCCAGATGAACATTTTCACCCTGTATTGGTGAAAACTGCCCAGATGTGGTTTCAAAGCCACATCCGAGCCCAATAAAGGCTATACAGGCTGTTTGCAAACCACAAGCCAGTACTAGAGGGTGAAAAATCTTCACTTCCTCTACGTGGAAAGGTCTAGCACCCTTTCCACCCCATTTCAGGATAAAAAGGAGGCTTTTCACAGCCAGAATTGTTTCCTCATCCTGCTCTTGAATATCCTATGTAGTAAACTGTCAAAAAAAGTTTTACTCTTGAATAATAATCAGGGTATAATTATAATCTCAATTATTGTAGTTCTTATTATAGTAATCCAACTGGTAAGACTGCACTCAGGGTTCTCAATAGCCCTCACCACCACTATTTTTCCAATAGTAGAACCCTGTTATTATATTATAAGCTATACATCATATTAAAACTCTTATTTTAAAATTATTTCTATGTGTCACAGTCATAGTTCTAGTTGTAAATAGCCTAATTACTGCTTCAACATAGACTCCAGCTGACATTATTTATTAGGCATAACATTCTTCCTTGATCCTTAAAGTTTCAGAAAGATTAATTAAGAGTTGTATTTTTAATGAATTTTTGAAGTTTTTACCTCATTTATACGTAGAATTGCAAATAGCACAGTAAGGCAGGTTTCTGTGACCTAAATCAATGAATAATAGTCAAAAAAGGTTTTTAATTACTATTTTAAGGTTTATTAATGGAAAAGAATTAAGAGTTGACATGGTTAAAGGAGTCTAAGCTGCTCTTCACCTCCTTGTCATGTCAAAATAGCAGCTTATTTGCAATTTTTTAAGATTTAATGAGAGTTTAACTTGGTAAACAGATTCCCAAAAGGTTTCAGCATACTAATTAGGCAATTATCAGCCATTGATCCAATATTTAGAGCTATTAATGCCTCAGAGGCCTCAGAAGCTCGCTACCCTGGCTCTCTTTGATGTCTTTTGCCCCCTTGACTTTTTTTATGTCATTAAATGGAACTTCAGGCTTCAAGACTGATATCCACTATGGGTTTACCAAAAATGTGTGTAGGAATGACATAATTTCAAGTGCTACAAACATGCATAACACTAATCTTAGTGTGTATGTGACATGGGATTTCTCAAATTCCCATTATTTTGGCCTGAAATTGAGAAAAACAATTTTTTTTCACAATTCTTTTACATGGTATTGATGATGTGGTATTGAAGTATTTTCCATATTACCACCTCATAAAGTTAATTTATAATCATTCACTCTATAGAGCTACCCTGGGTGAATTTTTGTGTAGAATCTAAATCTGGCCTTAAATCCATAAATTTACTCACCTAAAAGAAAGTTATTCATCTTTCCTGAAATAAAAAATGATGAATTTTGAATATATGCATGAATTATGTGTTGTGCATAGTTCAGAATTTATTTTAAAGATTTCTGTAGCCTATTTAGGTATTTAATATATCCCTCAAGGCTTGCATTCTCCAACTGCCACAGGCTGGAATCATCAGACCTCCATCCAAAATGGGATTTCTAATGAGCTCTGAATTATCACATCTTTTATTTGAGACTTATATGGGACCTATTTTTCTTATTTTAAATATTATCCAATTGAAATTATAGATATTAGGAAGATGATTACAGTTTTGAAAAAGGAAGAAAAAATTATTCCCAGAGAATATTTGAAGATATTAATGAAAACCTTTTTCAAATGCCAGTGGAAGAAATTATTCCAATTATTCAAAATTTTCAGTTTTTTTGACTGGAAAAGCTGACTTTCAACAAATTCTAAACACCTAGGAGGACTCCAATTAAAATGAAGACCCTATTCAGTTAAACAATCATTGTGGAATACGTCAAGGTTCCAATAATAAAAAGAAAAGGGATCCATATAAATTTGGGATTATTTCCCAACAAACAAAAAGAAAAGGAAGAACCCCCTCAAAAAAACCCAGAAGCGCATCCTCAAGGGAAATTCTTCCTGCTTCTAATCACTCTCAGACCATGGATGTTGACTCATCTCAAGATTCTGAGGATTCATGATTATCATCATACTCCTCAGAATCCCTCCCATCCATAACTGATTTAAATGACCCTCAAGTGGTTGATAATACTCTGAGAAGGTAAAGAAGATTGGCTAAGAAAAGAAGAAATTCAGAAATAGAAGCAAAAATGCCTACAAAAATTCTGGACATTCAAGATGCAATTGATCTTAACTGTGAGAATTACAAAAGCAATTGGCACACAAGTGAGGATTGCCAAAGAAATTATCATGAAAGTGAGGATTGCCAAAGAAATTATCACAAAAGTGAGGATTTCTCCAAATTATTTGTAAGTTCTTTAAATATATATGACAGAGTAATATCATTTTTTCAGCTTAGTTAATCCTTAAGTAATTCAATTAAGGTTCCTGCCTCAGGAGAATTGCCAACATGTCATCTAAAATATAATTTCAAGGATCTCAAAGTCCAGGGTGATGGAAATTGTGGCCACAGAACAGTTTACAATTACATTTGAAAGACTCAGGACCAATGGGATGAGTGTAGGGGGGACCTCATCAAAAAAATCAAAAAAGTAAGCAAATTTATGAAGCCATGAAGACCTTACTAAAAACATTAGCATATTATTTTGACAGACTATAATGGTATGAAGATGTTGAACAGGAGCCCAAGAGCAAGTGGTTATTTATTCCTGACATGACAGATAAAATTTCAAATAGATATGAAAGACCTATTTCTTGCTATTCCACAGTCCAATCCATTCCTTTTTACCATATTTCTGGCCCAAAAATCATAAAAAAAATCTTTACATGCATCTTAGACACCTTTTTTTCATTTTGTACCCTTTGGAAATATTATGTTCAAACAATTTTTTGTCCACCCATTACTGTAAATTAGGAGTTTCATGCTAAACCCCAAGAAATGGGGTGGGAAGAAAAATTACAGAATCACAGACTTCTCCTTTTGTAAAGCCATCCCTCTCCACAAAATGAACCAACTGTATTAGAGATTGATTCAGACTAAAATTCATACAGTATTTTCTTTCATAAAATCCCCACTAAGTCTTGTTTGTTTTTTCCATGGAATACCCACCCAGTCAGCTTCTTTAATTATTATCCATAATGAAAGCATAAAGGGTTTTTCTTTAAAGACATAAAAATTTAATACTTCAGAAATATTATTCAGCCACATTATTTGGGATCCTTACAGGAGGACCCTGTAACAACCACTAGTCAGGGGTAAGGGTATTCATGCTTCTACCCACTCAAACACCTCAAACCAGCAAATCCACTGTGTGTATCAGCATTCAGTTTCAGCAATCTTCCTTTCTGAAGAATGCATACGGTCTGGTTCATCAATACAGCCTGTCAACTTCTGTACAGGTTGAAATTACACAATACAGCTTGGATACACCATCCTGAAACTGTATGATCAGTAAACACCATCACACCTCTTTTAAAGATCCTGTACAGCTGTAAAGTGCCTGTATTAGCCAGACTCAATTCAATAATCAATTTTTCTCATGAAAATTCTCTGTCTGGACCAGGGCTGGTGATTCTCACATATACCAGCCCCTCTTTCTCTCCCTGGGGACTTTTCCCCAGTTAATCAATTTATTTGATTTATTATTTTATGAATATTCTTATCCTTATATTTGGGTATTATATTTATTAATTTAAAGTTTGTCTTTGCATTTTTCCTGTGCCTGCACAATATGAGCTGGGTGGCCATATCTTTATCAACCATTCTCTTTTCATTCTGACAGGTTGAAACAGTGAACTTGGAATTGTTTGTGTTTGGCTCTTTCATTTCTTACTCTTATTATTTTGTTGCTTCTTTCTTATATTTCTTTCATTAGTAATTCCATTTTATTACATTATTAAGTGTATTCCCAATTTACCATATGTTGAGCCCTCCATAATTAAGTCCCAGTGTACTGAGTGCCAGGCCCTCTTCACTTAGAAGAGCCCCCGTGACATTAAATTAATTAACTCATATTTGATTCTTTCTTTTAATTAATTTAAATTCATTTCTCTCATTCTTCAATGATGACCTTTTAATGATTTTATGATTTTTCATGATTATTATTTCTCTCTCATCAATTTTCACCTCATTCATTTTATTCAAATTAAAATTGATTCTTACCATTTCTTAATCATTTCTGACCATCTCAATTTCATTCTCAATTTTTTATCAAATCCAAAATATATTTTGTTTGCTTATTCAGGTACTATTATGATTTTCATTTATTGGTTAATTGATTCATTGATTGATTGGGATTCACTTTGGTTATTGATTCAGCAATTCAGGGTTCAGTTCGAATTGGGTTGATTGACTAGATTTGGATTCCTCAAGATAGCTGATTATCCTCAAGAATTGATTTGATTATTGATTGATTTGATTTATCAAAATATTGAACTAATTCCTAAAGATACTTACTGACTGATTGATTCCTAAAGACATTTATTAATTTTTGATTATTAAATTATTAAGCATTTTATTGATAATTGATTTGAATTGACTTGTGATATTGACTGAATTGATTGATTAATTGATTTATTGAATTTGATTTCACCTCAAGACTGATAAAGAATTTCATTGATATTGATTTGGCCAAGATTTGATCCCCTATTTTCCAGTACCATCAAGTTATTTTCTTATTCTATAATAATGTCAGCCTGTGACTCAAAACCAGAGCACAAGCATGAAAGCCAAATACCATAAATCAATGGTATAGCCAAGATACCACCAGAACATGGATCTGAGCCAAAACAGCTCAAAAGATGTCAAACGAAAGAGGAAACCCACCCCTTTCTAGATATACAAGTCCCATCACCATAGGACAAAGAATAACAAAGTTATTCCTGCTCAAAGTTGTTGCTGAGCATAAACCTTAATTTTCATCTCTCATCTGAAATAAAGAGTAAGAGGCTTAACCCCATCAAATGGGTATTAACAATAAAGCTCCAAGTCAGGGCTGTCCAATGGTACCAGCCAAACTGAGCTAGCACCAGTATTACAGCAGTTATGGCCAAATTCAGGCCAAATAAGGGTGCATAAAATATTCACCTCCCATCCAACTTCTACAGTTTGAGTGTGAGATACCTAAAGTGGGGTATTTTTGGGAAGAGTACAATCAGAGCTATTTGATTGCGCCATTGATTATTTCATATCTCATATATAACAAAAGTTATAAGGCAAACAAGCCCAATACAGCTTTTTGCCCCAAGCATGCATATGTACAAAAATCTTGTACATGGCATAACCTTGGCATATTTAATAATAACCATATCTAATGAGGCATCATTGTGTAGAACACTTACAGGGATACACACTGAGCCAACTTTGAGGTTGATATCTCAAAAACTGACAAAGTTATGGCTGTTTTAAGGTCAAAATCCCACAGTTTGGCCAATACAGCCTTACCATGGGATAATATCCCATAACTGTGATTATGAGGCGTGAAACAGATGAAGAAGCTTGTTT
The DNA here is from genome assembly GCA_023105745.1 of Austropuccinia psidii. Classification (NCBI taxonomy): domain Eukaryota; kingdom Fungi; phylum Basidiomycota; class Pucciniomycetes; order Pucciniales; family Sphaerophragmiaceae; genus Austropuccinia; species Austropuccinia psidii. The sequence goes on along the minus strand of JALGQZ010000007.1, from coordinate 28,660,650 downwards.
TTCCTTCAATACCTCATAGCTCATTCAATAGTGGGGTCCCATACAGGTTCTGTACAGCATTCTATGTGTCATACACATCAGAATCAGGCTGTGTGGTCCCCAGATGAAAATTTTCACCCTGTATTGGTGAAAACTGCCCAGATGTGGTTTCAAGACCACATCTGAGCCCAATACAGATTATACTGGCCTTTTGAAAACCACAGGCCTGTCCTTGAGAGTGAGAAATCTTCACACCCTCTACATGAAAGTGTCTAGCAGCCTTTCCACCACATTTCAGGATAAAAGGAGGCCTTTTCACTTCCAGAAAAGGAATCCCCTTCCTGCTCTTAAATTCCTATGTAGTAAAACTGTCATAAACAGTTATACTCTTGGAAAATAACCAGGTTATACTTTAAACTCAAGTATTGTAGCTCTTATTATAGTAACCCAACTGGTAAGACTGCACCCAGGGCTTTCGGCAGTGCTCACCAACACTATATTATTATAGTAAAGCCCTTAACATTTTTATTAAACCATTTATTACTATAAATCAAACTCTTTTAAAAATATTTTCACCGTGTCACAGTCATAGTTAAAGTTGTAAATACTATTATACACCTTCATCATAGACTAAGCCTGACATTTTGTGTCAGGTTGAGTCTATGTTGAAGCAGTAATTAGTGTAAGGTGTGGATATGAAACTTTGATTAAAAATCAAGTACTTTTCCTGTCCTCAAAATTTGTATAAGGTAAAATTCAGTTAAAAATAGTATGAAATAGTAATTTTAAGAGAAAACACGCCAACTTTATTGTTTATAACTTCATTAGTATAAAACAATAATATTATAAAAATTTATTGTTTTACCAACAATAAAAATTTATCCCAAAAATACTCTACAAGAGATATTTTAAGGCTACAAAAGAAATTTCTTCAAGAGCAATTTCAATTGGAATTAATTGAGCGAAGAACTGAAAGCAATTAATTAAAGAACAAAGTCTTTAAAAAGAATATTAAAGAGAAAACACGCCCAAAAGTGACCAGAGTGAATTTGGAAACAAAGTGACAAAGTTAACAGTGATGAAAGATGCTTTAATTTACTTTTGGGGTGGTTCAGGGGTAACAATGATTATAAAGATTTTTTCACGTGTTTAAAAGGTTTAAAATGATATAAGAAAGGTGGTTGGAATCTTTTATTGATTGGTTTAACAATGTTTAAACTAATTATAAAAGGAAAAGATTCTAACATGAAGAGAAAAGTGGGGCAAAGAAGACATTCTTTTATAGCAATCAATTCTCTTACTCCAAAAGTAAAGTTTACTCTTGTCAGTCGTGAAAAACAGTCTGACAACAGAAAAGCCAATTATGGCATCATTGAACCCTGGTTTGGACCAAAAAGGGCTGGTTTAAGCCATTTTTAGCCATTTTAGACCCTTAAATCAGCCATTACTATAGCAATACCAGGCCTAGAGCCTTCAAACCACGGCAGAATGTGTGTTAGAGGCGTAGAAACCAGTTAAAACTGTTTTTACTATGATTGTTTTATCTTAAGGGTAGTTTTACCCTCTTGGCAACAGCTAAAACTACCCCAGTTGGTATCAAAACCTCATCATCAATTGAGTCCACAGACCCTGTAACTCAAATCCAGGCCAAAAGTGATGAACTTTTGCATGAATCTTGACATCCCACGCCTGTCAGCAAGGATTTTGGGGGTCTAGCTCCCCCTTAGAGCTGGAGTTCCTTTTCCCCCCCAAATTTAATCTTTCCAATTTATTCTTCCTTTAATTCCTCATCATGTATTATACTTATAATTTACATATGTAATTCAATTCAATTGTACAGTACAATACAGAAATAATTGACACCTCATATGTAAATCAAAGTTCACTTATGTAATACACGCGCACATTTTGACATTTCAATTAAATTCAATTGAAAATACTTCAATTCCTCATAACTTCTAAACTAAACACAACACCTCAATTTTAACACAAAAATTGATGGTTAACACCACATGTGGTGTGAATTAAATTAAAGTTTTCAGGATTTTCAACTTTTGTATTGAAAATACTAAAAACTTAATTTAAGCTTATTTAGAGTTGAGTTACAAGAATTTCACTCAGAGGTGACCCCACCTGATTTTTAATGAGGAATCCAATGGTGAAATAATTTTTATTTAACTTTTTTCCAAATTTATTTATTTTTTCACAATTTTGTTAAAATTTCATTTTTACTTAATTTTTTCAAGTATAAATGTAATTTTATACTAACAAAATTTAATGTATTTTTATTCTTAAATTGTAATTATTTTTTTTTTATTTTTAATATAATTTTATATTTATATTTTGATTTTTATTTCAATAATAGAAATAAATTTATTTTATTTATATTAATATGTTATTTTTGTATTTGTGGTCTTTTGGGTATATGAAATTACCTCTAAGGCTCACATTCCCTCCCCCTAAAAAGAATATTACTTTGTAATATTGGTTTTTCTAGTGTGTCTGAATCTTCTCAGGAGTTTGGTAGCTTCTGGTATGTATTTTTCTTCTAACCATTCATCTTCACAAGTTGGGTCACTGTACCTAACAAGGTATTCCCTTACTTTCTTGGTTCTTAATTTCCTTTCTTTAAGAACTTTGGTAATTTTCTTAGTACCAGATGTCTAAATAGGAGGTATAACTTGGGGAATCTTATTCCTCAAGGGAAATTTCTCAGCATCACTAGATCTATATGGCTTTATCAAGCTTACTGGAAATGTAGGGTGCTTATTGCTAGGTTCTTCAGATAACTCTACTTCAACAGCATTTTCTCCATGGAGGGCCTTAATCACAAAAGGTCCTGCAAAGGAGTCTTTCAACTTTTTACATCCTTTGATGTTATTGAAGTTAGTGGTGGATACAAGAACTAGGTCCCCCACTTTGAAATCTGGAGTTGCATGTGATTTATCCCATTTATCTTTAGCATATGCAAAAGAGTCCTCCATGCATCTTACTGCATGCTTTCTAGCTTTGTCTAGCATTCCTTTGAAGCTAGCAGCTGTGGGATGTATTTCAATTAAGTCCTTCCTTAAGGAATCTTGGGGTAACTTGGGGTTCCAGACTTTTACTAGAATAGCAGGAGTCCGATTGGTACTGGCATGGATTGATGTTTTATATGCTAATTCCAGTGCTGGCAACAGAGTACACCAATCATGGGTAAATCCATCACAATCTTTGAATTCAAGGCCATATGCACAAAATCTTCTCACCATGTCCTCTAAGGTTTGGATCATCCTTTCAGCCAGGCCATCAGCTTGTGGGTGGTAGGCTGTAGAGAAAGACAGTTTAGTGCCAAATAATTGGTGAAGATTTGTCCATAGTGCTGAAGTGAATTTGGGATCTCTATCACTGATGACATTTGTAAATATACCAGTCCATGACACTACTCTATTCCATATCAGAAGAGCTGTATCCATGGCTGCATCATCTTTGTGACATGGTAAAAAGATTGGGGTTTTACTGAATCTGTCCACAATTACTAGGCAAGCATTATAGCTTCTGTCACCTCCTGGTGGTAGGCCAGTTACCCAATCCATATGGACAATTTCCCAAGGTCTGTTTGGTTCTTGAATTTTTATCATATTTCCAAGTCTTTTGCCAGTGGATTTATTTGCTTTTTGGCATCTGTCACAGGTTTTGAAATACTCTGCAACATCTTTCTGCCACATTGGCCACCATATGCAGGTCTTTACTCTCTCTCTTGTTCTGTCTTCAGAAAGATGTCCTGAAAAGGGACTATCATGGCATTCTTTCAGTACAAGATTGATTAATGACCTGTCTACAACTGTCATGAAACATGTGTGCTTGGTTCTGTGGTAAATTATACCATCCAGTAGGTTAAATCTTCCTTCATCATAAGATTTTCTCCATACTTCATCCAAGGCATGTATTAGAGAGTTGTCTTTACAGTCTCTGTTAAGTAATTGGCATAAGATGCTACAATTCTCATCTTGAGTGTAACTACTTCTGACTTCTTCAAAGAAGGTGGTGTTCAAGTCTGTGACACTTATTCCTTCTATTGGAATTTGTGGTGAAGCTTCTTCTGGAACATAAGCAGGATTATCAATATTATTTGGTAATGGCCATCTGCTTAGTCCATCTGCATTCTTATGAATATTCCCATCCTTATGAACAATAGTCATATTGCCTCTGTATTCTTGTATGGCTATTTGCCATCTGAGCATATGTCTGTTGGGTGTTTTCATGTTCAAAAGTGATTTGACAGCTGTACAATCTGTTATCACTTCAAAAACACATCCCTCTAAGAAGTAGTTCAATTTCTCCAAGGCCCAGACAAGGCATAGACATTCCATCTGACTTGCTCCATATCTGGCTTCAGTTGGTTTGATTTGCCTGGATATGAAACATATGGGTCCTTCTACAGGTTTATCATTTATGATCTGAATTTGGTGAAGTGCAGCACCTAGTACATCCCCTGATGCATCAATATACAGTTTGAAAGGCAATTTAAAGTCTGGCATCAGTAAGAGTGGAGCAGTGGTCAATGCTTCTCTTAGAGACTCAAAAGCTTTGACTCTGTCAACAGTCATTTCAAATACTGTGTCTTTGTCACACAACTTATAAAGTGGTCTTGCTATGGATGCAAAATCTTTAATGTGTTGCCTGTAATATCCTGCAAAACCTAAGAATGACTGAATTTCCTTCTTATTCTGAGGCATGGGCTTTAACAATACTGCTGCAACTTTGTTTTTGTCAATTCCAAGGGACAAACCAGATACAACATGTCCTAGTGCTTTAAGTTCTTTAAATCCAAAATGACATTTCTTCAAGGAGATTTTCATGTTTACTGATTGGATTTTTGTCAAAACTCTTGATAATCTGTACATGTGCTCCTCCCAAGTCTTTGAACAGATAATAATGTCATCAATGTAAATGATTAACCATCCCTCTGAGAGTTCTTCAGGGAAGATCTCATTCATCATTCTTTGGAAGTGTGAAGGTGCATTTTTGATACCAAAGGGCATCCTTAAGTATTCATACACTCCACAATGAACAATAATTCTCAAGTATTTTCTTGCTCTTGGTGTTACCACATTTTGATGGAATCCTTTAAGGGCATCCATAGTGGTTATATACACTGCTTGAGATATTTGAGTAAGGGCAATTTGGATTTTTGGTATTGGGTATCTGTCTGGGACAGTGTAAGTGTTCAGAGCTCTAAAGTCCCCAACCATTCTGGATTTTCCATTATGCCATGCCACTATGACTGGTGTAGTTATTTCTACTTCCTCATTGTGGCCTACTTTTCTTATTACACCAAGGTCCAGAAGTTCTTTGATGTGAATTTCTAGAGCTTCTCTTGATTTTGGGCTTGCTGGATAGGCAGGTCTTCTTAAGAGTGGTGGATAAGGTCTCTCAATGTTAAGAATGATGTCAACTTCATGACCAATAATTGCTCCCAGAGGTTCTTTGTCTGTAGCAAATGCTCCTCTGTGGTCATACAAAAGGGAAGAAAGTTCATTTTCTTGTTTATCAGTCAGATGAAGGCTTATCTCAGCCTTATTTAACTTTTCAGACTTGAATTTCTCTAACTCTAAGTTGACTGGTGATACTTTGTTTACTGTAATCTGTCTTTTAAATGGTAAAAAGGCAAATTTTTGGCGCTTATTGTCTCCAATAGTAAAGTATCTGTCTTTGTTATTATGTAAATCTATCCCATACATGATTAAATAGTCATTTCCCAATATAAAATGGGTACTAGAGAAATTTTCCATAACAACAAATTCAACTGTGATCCTTAAATTCCCATTTATGTGTGGGAATATGACATTGGTCTCAAAGATTCCTAATGCTTTCATTGGGTTACTTGCACTGTTGAATTTTATACCATCAATTGGTAACAATTGGTCTTCAAAATTTGGTACACAAGTCTTATAAAAAGATTTTCCAACACAAGAGCAGAAGGCTCCTGGGTCAAGTAAAAGTTTGGTGGGCTTGTTGTCAATCACCACCTCTGTTATACAGGAGTTACCAGCTGTATAACCTTTTCCTCTGTTTGGTTTTGTCTTCATAAGTTGTGCATCTTGAACTTTTGATAAATCAACTTGACCATTGCTCAATTGTGGTAAGTGGGAATAAGATTCCATGATGTCAAAAGTGGCATTGATATTTTCTATATCTTTTGAAGATTCAGAAAATATGGATGACTTATCATCTGAATTGTCTTCAGTTATGTCTTCTTTTTCAACATCTGGTTCCTTTTCAATGTCAATTTCATTGATTTTCCCCCTTTTTGGACATTTATTGGCTAAATGGGTGGTGCTTTGGCAAATATGGCACTTTCTGACTGTATCTGCAGATTTATGGTTAATATTACTAGAATTTTCTTTGGGGTTTTTGTCCACAGAATCTTTCCAAGGTGTATCAAACTTGTTTTGAGATTCACCCTACTAGAACCAATTTTGGTTCTGGTGGTTACTTCTTCTAGTATATTGATAATATCTTCTGCTGAAGATTGTTCAGTAGTCCTGCTTTTGACAGCATGCTCTAAGTCACCTCCACATTGTCTCAGAATTTTCCTATGGATCATAAATTCTGACATGTCAGGATATAATGCTGTTAGTCTGTCCTTTTGTTGGCAAAACCATGGTAAAGCTTTGTCTTTATCAGCATTAAATTTGGCAGATTCAAAGGCTGTTTCAACTTTAAACCTCCAAGAATCATTTGCCCATTTGTTGATGATTTAGGTTTTCCACCAAGTCCAACTCTGGTGTCTATGTGCTTGTCTTATTTTGATGTACCATCTGTGCGCTGATCTGGTAAACAAGGTGTTAAACCTGGCTGTTACCAATCTGTCTGGTAATTCAAAATCCTCTTTGATCATGTCAATACCTCTAATGAATTCCATATGGTCATACTCTCCTTCACCACTGAAGTGAGGCCATTCTTTAAGTTTTGGAACTTCTTTCAAGAGTGCTTGGCCCATTGATGGTTCCAAGTTGTGAAAAGAAGTGGATAATTCATTTTTTAATTGTGAATTATCAGGATCCAATACTTGTGGATTTGGAATTCTTGTGCCCTCATTTTGATTTAGAGGTGTAGACATTCTTGGTAAGGTGTTCAGTATTTGTTCAATGTAATTCATTTTACTGTTGCTACACCTTTGGGAATTTCTGTATTCATGTTGGAAGCTTTGGATTAAATTTATTACTTCAATTTTATACATGTCTTCCTTATGTGTCAGTTCTTGCCATAACTCTGTCTGTCTTGTATTATCAGCAGTGACTTGATTCAATTTCATTGATAATTTTGATACTTCTTCTTGTGAAGCATCAAAACACTTTTTCAAGGCAATGGTATATGTCTTTACTTCAGTAAATGAATTTGAAATGTCATCAAGGACTTTCTTGTTATCTGTCTTGATAATATTTATGGCTTGTTTAATTCTTGTTTCAATTATGTCATCAATATTGAATTTAGAATATTTATCTGTTAATTCTTTAATAATGGCAGATTGTTCATTTATTTTATTGTTAGAAGAATTATCATTATTGGAATTTTTAATTGTCCTTAAAACTTTTTCAAAACACATAAGTGTTTCATTAATTTGGCACAGACTCAGGTTGTTTGTTTTAATGTTGTTACAAATGGTTTCATTTTTATTAGAAAGATGTTTTTTCACATCATTTATAGCATTATACAACTCTGGGATGGAATCAAATATGTCAGAAATCATTTCTGGAATCTTAATCTGGCTTCCTCCTTCTTCTGTAATTCCATCATGGTTCTGGCCATCTGAAATACATTTTCCATGGCATCCTGCTGAATCTTTGGGATTCTGTAGCCCTGGATGTAAGGCTTTGGGGCTGGTGCCTTCCCTTTGCCCTTGTTTGGAGTTTGTGGCTGCTTTTTCACGTTGGAATTGCTGCTGCTGGCCACTGGGGCTGTTTTTGGCACTGGTTTGGGTGGTGGAGGGTTGTTTTTCCTCCATTCTAGTGTCAAAAGCATCATGTTTTCCTTCTCCATCAATGGATGCCATCCATTGAGCAATTTGCAAGTGTTGGGATGGCCCAAGAATTTTCTTACTGTCAGGTAGGAATTCATGCAATTCTTCCACAGGTCTGCAAGGATCTGGTACTCCTTGAATTGAAGTGCATTGTTGTATGCACTGTGGCTGGCTTTGTACATGTCCACAGAGGCTTGTTGTGGCAGTGTCAGCTCTTTTTGAAGGTAAAATAGTATTATCAGCTTCAGAATGACCTAATTTAGTTGTTTGGAAGTCATCAACTGACCCTTTTCCTTCTGTACCTAATTGGCCTCTGCCATAATCACGTCTATTACCTTTTTGGGAGCTGCTTGAGGGGTTGTAGCTGGCTCCTGACCTGGTTGCAGGCATAATTATGGTTAAAAAGGCTTAAAATAGTATTTTTATGTCAAAAACTTACTATTGGCCAAATGTTTAGCTTTCTGAAGGGTATTACTTATGTCAAAGTTAATCAATTCAGAAGATATTGGTTCAGGTTGGTTATTTTGAGTCACAATAACAGTACTATTATGATCAGAATTAACAGTACTGGCAGGGATAATGCTGGTTACTGTTGAGGCTGTTTCAATGTTTTCTTGTCTTACCACGTTGTCAGACACTAAAATTAATGAAAAAGCCAATTAATTAAGTAAAAAAAAGTTATTTCCAAAAGGAAATAAAAATATAAGCCTCACTTATAATATGAAAAAAATTATTTTTTTATGGATTTTTTTGAATTATAAGTATTTTTTATATGTTTTTGAATTTTTCAATATAAGAAAAAAGATTTAAAAAGAGTAAAAAAATATGTCACAGGTAAAATATCACGGCTGGGCCCCCAAATGTAAGGTGTGGATATGAAACTTTGATTAAAAATCAAGTACTTTTCCTGTCCTCAAAATTTGTTTAAGGTAAAATTCAGTTAAAAATAGTATGAAATATTATTTTTAAGAGAAAACACGCCAATTTTATTGTTTATAACTTTATTAGTATAAAACAATAATATTATAAAAATTTATTGTTTTACCAACAATAAAAATTTATCCAAAAAATACTCTACAAGAGATATTTTAAGGCTACAAAAGAAATTTCTTCAAGAGCAATTTCAATTGGAATTAATTGAGCAAAGAACTGCAAGCAATCAATTAAAGAACAAAGTCTTTAAAAAGAATATTAAAGAGAAAACACGCCCAAAAGTGACCAGAGTGAATTTGGAAACAAAGTGACAAAGTTAACAGTGATGAAAGATGCTTTAATTCACTTTTGGGGTGGTTCAGGGGTAAAAATGATTATGAAAGTTACAAAAAATGATTATAAATATTTTTTCACGTGGTTAAAAGGTTTAAAATGATATAAGAAAGGTGGTTGGAATCTTTTATTGATTGGTTTAGCAATGTTTAAACTAATTATAAAAGGAAAAGATTCTAACATGAAGAGAAAAGTGGGGCAAAGAAGACATTCTTTTATAGCCATCAATTCTCTTACTCCAAAAGTAAAATTTACTCTTGTCAGTCGTGAAAAACAGTCTGACAACAGAAAAGCCAATTATGGCATCATTGAACCCTGGTTTAGACCAAAAAGGGCTGGTTTAAGCCATTTTTAGCCATTTTTAGCCATTTTAGACCCTTAAATCAGCCATTACTATAGCAATACCAGGCCTAGAGCCTTCAAAACACGTCAGAATGTGTGTAAGAGGCTTAGAAACCAGTTAAAACTGTTTTTACTATGATTATTTTATCTTAAGGGTAGTTTTACCCTCTTGGCAACAGCTAAAACTACCCCAGTTGGTATCAAAACCTCATCATCAATTGAGTCCACAGACCCTGTAGCTCAATTCCAGGCCAAAAGTGATTAACTTTTGCGTGAATTTTGACATCCCACGCCTGTCAGCAAGGATTTTGGGGGTCTAGCTCCCCCTTAGAGCTGGAGTTCCTTTTCCCCCCCAAATTTAATCTTTCCAATTTATTTTTCCTTTAATTCCTCATCACGTATTATACTTATTACTTACATATGTAATTCAATTCAATTGTACAGTAAAATACAGTAATAATTGACACCTCATATGTAAATCAAAGTTCACTTATGTAATACACGCGCACATTTTGACATTTCAATTGAATTCAATTGAAAATACTTCAATTCCTCATAACTTCTAAACTAAACACAACACCTCAATTTTAACACAAAAATTGATGGTTAACACCACATGTGGTGTGAATTAAATTAAGGTTTTGAGGATTTTCAACTTTTGTATTGAAAATACTAAAAACATAATTTAAGCTTATTTAGAGTTGAGCTACAAGAATTTCACTCAGAGGTGACCCCACCTGATTTTTTATGAGGAATCCAATGGTGAAATAATTTTTATGTGTTTATTTATTGAATAAAAAGTTGTAATAATTTTTATTTAGCTTTTTTCCAAATTTATTTATTTTTTCACAATTTTGTTAAAATTTCATTTTTACTTAATTTTTTCAAGTATAAATGTAATTTTATACTTAAAAAATTTAATGTATTTTTATTCTTAAATTGTAATTAATTTTTTTTTATTTTTAATATAATTTTATATTTATATTTTGATTTTTATTTTAATAATATAAATAAATTTATTTTATTTATATTAATATGTTATTTTTGTATTTGTGGTCTTTTGGGTATATGAAATTACCCCTAAGGCTCAAAATTAGACTATTTACAGCTAAAACTATTACTGTGACACGTAAAAATGATTAAAAATAAGGGTTTATAATTTAAGATGATGGTTTATAATATAATAAAAAGGGTTCTACTATTGAAAAATAGTGGTGGTGAGCGCTATTGAGAACCCAGGGTGCACTCTTACCAGTTGGATTACTACAATAAGAGCTACAATAATTAAAATTATAATTAAACCTGATTATTACCCAAGAGTAAAACTGTTTTTGACAGTTTATTACGTAGGGTATTCAAGAGCATGATGAGGAAACAATTCTGGCTGTCAAAAGCCTCCTTTTTATCCTGAAATGGGGTAGAAAGGGTGCTAGACCTTTCCACGTAGAGGAAGTGAAGATTTTTCACTCTCTAGGACTGGCTTGTGATTTGCAAACAGCCTGTATAACCTGTATTGGGCTCAGATGTGGTTTTGAAACCACATCTGGACGGTTTTCACCAATACAGGGTGAAAATTTTCATTTGGGGACCTCACAGCCTGATTCTGATGTGTATGACACATAGAATGCTGTACAGAAACTGTATGGGACCCCAGTATTGACTGACATATGAGGTATTGAAGTAAAAACAAGCTTCTTTATCTATTTGAAATCTCATATTCATGATTATGGGATATTATCCCATGGTAAGCCTGTATATGACAGCAGGTGGGAATCTGACCTTAAAACAGCAAACACTTTGTCAATTCTTGAGATATCAACCTCAAAATTGGTTCAGTGTGTAGCCCTGTATGTGCTCTACACAATGCTACCTCTTTTGATATGGCTACCATTAAATATGGAAAAGGTATCCCATGTACAAGAGTTTTGTACATATGTGTGGTTTTAGGCAAAAGCTGTATTGGGCTTGTTTGCCTTGTAGCTTTTGTTCTAGATGGGATATGGGGAAATGAATGGCACCATAAGATAGTCCTTATTGTGCTCTTTCCAAAAGGACCCCACTTTAGTTATCTCACGCTAAAACTGCTAAAGTAAGATGAGAGATGAATGTTTTGTTCACCCTTATTTGGCCTAAAATTGACCATAACTCCAGTAATATTGGTGCTAGCTCAGTTTGGCTGATACCATTGAATAGCCCTGGCGTAGAGCTTCATTTTGAATACCCATCTGATGGGCTTAAGCATCTCCTTCTGGATTTTAGATGAGGGGTGAAAATTAAGGTTTATGCTCAGCAATAACTTTGTTATTCTTTGTCCTATGGTGATGGGACTTTTATATCTGAAAAGGGGTGAGTTTCCTCTTTCGTTTGACACCTTTTGAGCTGATTTGGCTCAGCTCCATGTTTTGGTGGTATCTTGGCTATACCATTGATTTATGGTATTTGGCTGTCATGCTTGTGCTCTGGTTTTGAGTCACAGGCTGACATACCCTCACTCTAAAAAAGGCTCATCATTGTTGAGACTGTTCAGTCCTCCTAGAGGCTCTGAATCTCCTTAAATGAAGGTTCCCATCTGCTATGACATCTTCTGCCAACCATTTGTCCTTATCAGCCATCTGGCTCTTGAATCTGACCAAGTACTGTTTTTGATCCTTCCCATTAAGTCTGATCTTTCTGGCCCTGATGATTTTACTCACAGGTCATGGTGAATCCTCCACTTCCACTATCTCTTATGGTGTGAGGATCTTCTTCCTGGAGGGTAATTTACCCTCTTCAGTTTGGAAGTATGGCTTGACCAAGCTTACTGGAAAGACTGGGTGTTTCCTGGAAAACTCCTCTGTGAGCTTGACTTCCACTGCATTCCTGCCTATCAGCTTAATGATAGTGAAGGGCCCTACAAATGAGTCTCTCATTTTATTTCGTCCTTTAAGATTGTTAAAGTTCAGTGTAGACACTAACACCTTGTCCCCTTCATTAAAGTCAGGTTCCATGTGTGTTTTGTCCCACCTCTGCTTATTATAATCTTTTGCCTCAGCTATGCATTTAGCAGCTGTGTCACAAGCTCTCTTCCACATATCATGGAAGTCTTTGGCTGTGGGGTGGATGGTCAGAAGATTCTTCTTCAAGTGATCCACAGGCAACAAGGGATTTCACCCTTTCTACACCAGTGCAGGTGTTTTTCCTGTGGTAGAGTGCTGACTTGTATTATAAGCCAGTTGGACAGCTGGCAGAAGGGTAACCCAGTCATGGGTATAGCCCTCATGGTCCTTGTATTCCATACCATAGGCACAGAATCTTCTAAGGATATCCTCCATTGTTTGGATCATCCTTTCAGCTAGGCCATCTGTTTGTGGATGGTAAGCTGTGGAAAAGGCAAGCTTGGTTCCAAGCATGTCATACAAGTTGGTCCAAAATTCAGATGTGAATTTTGGGTCCCTATCACTAATGATGATTTTAGGGACTCCACAGGTAGATATGATGTTATTCCAGAATAACAGAGAAGTATCCATGGCTCTGTCCTCTGTATGGCATGGTAGACACCTCATGCTCTTTCTGAACCTATCAACTATGATCAAGCAGGAACTTTAGTTTTCTTTGCCTCCTGGGACAAGTCCTGTAACCCAGTCCATGTTGATGGTTTCCCATGGGTGTTTGGGTTCTTCTATATGTTGAAGTAACCCATATTTCTTCCCATGTTTCCTATTTGCCTTTTGGCATGTTTCACAAGTGTTGATGTATTCACTCAACTCTTGTTCCCACTTGGGCCACCAAGCTTTGCTTGCTACCCTCTCTTTGGTCCTGTCCTCACTCATGTGTCCCATATAGGGGCAGTCATGGAATTCTTGCACAATCAGAGAGATGTGGTCTCTGTCTACCACTGTGAGTGCACTAGTGTGCCTTTCTCTGTGGCAGAGCAGGCCATCTATAAGAAGAAATTTGTTGTCCTTATAGGCCCTCAACCAAGGTTCTTCCAGCTGGGATTCCAGTTCTGGACTCCTGTACTTTTGTTTAAGGAGCTGTAGTAATATGCCAAACTGTTTGTGTTTGGCATAAGAATTCAGCACTGCACTAAAAAATTCATTTTGCAGTTCTGAGGAACTTATTCTCAGTATGGGAGTTTCTGTCCCTTCTAAATCAGTGTTTCCACTGTCAAGGGTACTATTCTCTGGTGCCCGTTCAGAAGATCTGAAGTTCTTCCTTCTATCTATTTCTATGAAATGAATAGGGATTTTGGCTGCCACTTCAGGGTCATAAGCTGAGTTTCTTTTGACAATATCTAGTGGCCATCTGCATTGGTATGGCTTTTGCCTTCTTTGTATATGATGGTCATATTCCCTCTATACTCCTGGATGGCTATTTGCCATCTCAGCATTTGCCTATTTGTGGTCTTCATGTTCAGCAAAGACTTCAAGGCTGTGCAGTCTGTGTAGACTTCAAAGACTGAACCCCCCAAATAATAATGGAGGTTTTCTAAAGCCAAGACTAGAAATAGACATTCAGTCTGGGTGGCCCAATACCTGGCTTCTGAATCTTTCAGTTGCCTGGAGATGTAGCAAATTACTCCCTCTCTTGGTTCACCATCCACAATTTGTCTTTGGTGAGGGCTTCCCCTAAGCCTTGGCTACATGCTGCATCTATATATAACTTGAATGGTAATTCAAAGTCAGGTAAGATGAGCACAGGTGCATTGGTGAGTTCATGTTTGATCCTCTCATATGAATCCCTCCTTTCCTTGGTTATTTCAAAAAATACATCTTTTGAACATAACTTGTATAAACTACTGGTTATGTTGCCAAAGGTTTTGATGTGGTTTCTATAGTAGTTAGAAAACCCAAGGAAGGATTGCATCTCTTTGATGCTCTTTGGTACTGGCTTTTGCAGTACTTCTGCTACTTTATTCTGGTCAATTGCCAGACTAAGGCCTGAGACTTGATATCCCAGAGCTAGTAGCTCTTGTTGGCCAAAATTGCACTTTTTAAGTGAAATTTTCAGATCTATGGGTGTGCATTTACTTAGTACTCTGTCTATGTATTGCACATGGTCTTCCCATGTCTCTGAGTATATAATGATATCACCAATATATACCACCATCCAGCCTTCCAATATTTCTTCTTGAAATATTGTGTCCATCATCCTTTGGAAGTGGGCTGGTGCATTTTTGATGCCAAATGGCATCCTGGTATAGTCATAGATGCCCATATGGCATATTATTCTGAGTAATTTCATGGAGTTTGGTTTAACTTCATTTTGGTGGAAGCCTTTCATACAATCCATTTTGGTTATGTATTTAGCTTTTGCCAGTTTATCCAAGGCATGAGGTATCCTGGGTATAGGGTATCTGTCTGCTTTTGTGTATTTATTCAGGGCTCTGAAGTCTCCACACAATCTAGAATTGCCATCATGCCAGGTGATTAGGACAGGAGTGGTGATTTCCACTATTTCATTATGTCCAATCTTCCTGATACCATCCATGTTAAGGAGTTGATTGATATGTTTTTCAATTTCTTTCCTGGTTTCCAGGCTTTCTGGATAAGGAGGTCTCCTAAGAATGGGTGGATAAGGTCTTTCCACATCCAGATATAGTTCTATACCATGGCCTTCGATCTTGCCTAATGGTTCTTCACCAATGGCAAATGCTGGTCTGTTCTTTCACAGCATCTTCAGTAAACTTAGTTTTCGTTTACTGGTGAGGCTAGTGCTAAACTGTACCTCTCTGAATTCCTTCAGAAGTTCTTCTAGTGGATCTTGAGAAGATATTTGGTATATATCAAGTGAAAATCCCTTTTCCTTGTTAGTACCAATGGTGATGTTCCTATTCTTACTGTTGTAAATGTCTATGCCATACATCCTCAGGTAATCTGTTCCCAGTAAAAACCCTTGGATGTGGGCATTATTAAGAACTACAAACTCTGTGTTGAGTCTGATGTTACCTTTCCTGTGGGGTATAATTATCTCTTTGATAATTGTACCAATGGAAGTCATCTTCCCTGAGGCACTTTTAAAGTTCTTTGCCTTGGTGGGAAAGAGCTGTTTTTCCCAATGTGGGAAGTGGTTGTCCAGATATTCTCTGGCTACTATGAAGAAGTGTGCTCCACTGACAATGATCAGTGGATGCTGAGCATTGTCAATACAGACAGTCACCTTTGTGGCCGTCCCATGTATATATGCCATTCCCTTGGTTGGTGTAACCAGGAATTTTTGTGCATCCGTGGTGTGTTTGCACAAGTTTTTATTGGCAGTATCCTGTGGCATGCCTGCTTCCAACTGTATGTCCTGAATTTCTGGTGGGGTTTACCCATGATATTCCACTAGAAATTCCTCTTTTGGGTCTTGATCATCATCAGATGGTTCTCTGATGGCATCACCCATAGAGTCTGATTCAGAATCCTCTGTTGGGGATTCCTCCTCTGGGACTTTCTCAATGGCATAGACTTTTTTCTTTGCCTTTGGACAGTTGTTGGCATAGTGGTCTGTTGAACCACAATTGTGACAAGAATTCTTCTTCTTTGCCACTTCTGCCACTCTTTCTCTGGGTTTGTCTTTAAACTCTACCCTGAGAGGTAGTTTCTCTTCGAAACCACTGCTCTTATATGGGGTGAATTTTCCTATATTAGTCCTCTTCCTTATGTCTTGGAAGGTGTTGGCAATGTCATCTAGAGTGAAATTTTGGTTGCATCCACATTTTAATGCATGCTCTAGTTCTCCTGGCAGTTGTGTCCGAAGTTTGTGATTCCTCATTTGTATGTTCATCTGAGGATCAATGGCTTTAAGTCTTTTAGACTGTCTAAGACACCACTCATATGGATCTTTTTCCACTGAGTATTTGTCATTCTCAAATGACATGGTCTTTTGCCATATTCAAGTTCCATTACTGTACTTTTGTATGATTTGACTCTTCCACCATGGCCAGTTTCTTTCATTTCTGTGTACCATATACTAGCATGACCTTTAAATGCAGTATTTAATCTAGCAGTAATCCAGTAGTCTGGTATGCTTGGTAAATCAATGAAGAGTCCATAAATATAATCTATGAGTTCCATATGATCATATTCTCCTGTTCCAGAGAATTTGGGCCAGCTTGAGGCCTCAGGAAGCTGTTTCAAGGCTTCCTTCTCTGAATAAGACATGCCATCTCCATCCTGGTATTGTGATGGAGATCTTGCCTTATTTGTCAACATGGCATCTGGTTTGATGTCATCTGGTTGATATGGATTATCCATGGCTTGGCCTCGTGGTTGGGGCTTCAAGCTATGGTAGACATTGAATAATTTGGTTATGTATTGATCCAGACAATCCCTGTCCCTTTTGCTGTGGTGTTGTTCTTCAAAGACTAGATTCAGTCTTTTGTTGGTTTTTTCAGAGGCTTTGCTCAATTGAGCATATCCTTCTTCAAGATCCTTAACTATCTGTTCCAAGGAGGCTTGTGTTTTTTTTCATCCTCTCATGGCCAGCTTCAAGTTCTGCAAACTGCTTTGCAGATTGCTCAGCATATTGGGACATTTGTAACCACAGTGTGTCACTGTTTAAGTTACTCTCAGGTGTGACAATGGTATGTCAAATCTGAGTGGGGGTAATGTTTCTATTACTAGGACTACTGATTCTAAAGTGGTTTACAACTACTTCTGGTTCTTGTGTACTTCTTTCACCAAATCCAACAGCTTCTGGATCATGGGGTCTGACTCTTTCCTCCTCTGGTTGAAGGAGGTTTTGTTCTTGCCCTTGTTTCCTTGTATTCTCCTGGAAACTTCCTGTAATTGTGAAGAATGGTGACTCTTGGCCACTGATCTGCTGGTTTCTGAATGGTGTGAAGCCACTGGAGAGCCGATTTGGCCTGCTCCTTGTGATCCTGAAGGAATCTGAGTAGGCCCTGTCTGGGTTAACTGTTCTTCTATAGCTTGGATAGTGGCTTGATTCTCCCTTATCCTCTGTGCCCCTGCCTCCAGGAGTCTGAACTTCCTGGTAGGATTCCAACCTTTGGTGATTACCATAAGGTCCTTGAAGTCTATCTCTCTGAGACAGATCTTCTGGCAGCTTGCTCCAAGTTCTGCCCATTGACTTTCCAGGTTGAAACTTTTGTTGTCCATGCTCCATTGAAATAAACCTTTGAGGAGTTGGTGGAGCTGAAGAACTTGATCCACATCCTTCCAGTCCTCTGGTATGAGGTTCCTGTTGAATTGGAGTGTGAATGGCAAGGTTGATATTATCTCCCTCATTGTTTTGACATCCACCAATGTGTCCAAGGTGTCCTCTTCCAGGTCTTCTGGTTCTGGAAAAGCCTTCTCTGTCCTCTGGCTGGTTCCTTTGGAAGCCAAGGTCTCTGAGGTATACAGGTGACATATTAGTGTTTGCAAGCAGTCAAAAACTTTATGTTCTTAGGGTATTTACCTTTGACTGTGCCTTGTACAAATTTGTTATCTGCGGATTTGGGAAGTTTGCCTTTGGAGGTTACAACTGGGTTAATAATTGTAATCTTCCCTGTACAAGTGGTTAAGGTTGGTTTACCTTGTATTGATGCAGAGTTTCGTGGTTTTCTACTCCTCTGGGTGGCTATTGGTGTCCACTTCTTTGCTGCAATCAGGCCTTCACTGTGCCTCTTTCCTTTGCCCTTGCTGCCCGCTAGTTCTGAGGGTGTCACTGGGTCTCAAGTGGGATGTAATTTTCTTCCACTGAATTAAGGTAGGAAAAAGAGGGCTTATGTCAGTTAACACTTCTTAAAATTCTGGTTTTGCACATCTAAGATTGTCCTCTGGGCTTGTATGTTACTACAATATTCCCTGTATAATGACAGTGTAAGTGAATCAACAATTCCACGTCAGACTTACAGCTTTTGGTACGCTGTCACACTGTTTGTGTGCCAGTATCCCACAGATACACTTCTGGTTTTCAAGTGTAATCTTTACAAGTGGCTCTTTATAAGTGTAATTGAGTTAACAATACACTTAACCATGCCTCAACTGTTGGTTTTACAGTCAGAGGTGTCCTTATTCAATCAAAAATACAGGACTTATTGATGGCTTATGTGTTTTTATATGTAAAACATGCCAAAAAGAAAAGTTTTTGTGGGTATTAACCACGTGGCAAGTACTCTTATAATATGAGTAAAAAGGTGGTATATATACCACAAAAGGTAAAAATATATATAATATATATTTTTTAAGAAAATTTACGCCTAAAAAAAAACAAACCATAGTCAGAAAGTGAGAAATAAGAGAAAAAACTCACTCATAAAGGTCCGAAAAAGTTTAAAACACGTCCAGGCCCCCAAAAGGTCAGGTTGAGTCTATGTTGAAGCAGTAATTAGACTATTTACAACTAAAGCTATGACTGTGACACGTAAAAATGATTAAAAATAAGGGTTTATAATTTAAGATGATGGTTTATAATATAATAAAAAGGGTTCTACTATTGAAAAATAGTGGTGGTGAGTGCTATTGAGAACCCAGGGTGCAGTCTTACCAGTTGGATTACTATAATAAGAGCTACAATAATTAAAATTATAATTATACCTGATTATTACCCAGGAGTAAAACTGTTTTTGACAGTTTACTATGTAGGGTATTCAAGAGCAGGATGAGGAAACAATTCTGGCTGTGAAAAGCCTCCTTTTTATCCTGAAATGGGGTAGAAAGGGTGCTAGACCTTTCCACGTAGAGGAAGTGAAGATTTTTCACTCTCTAGGACTGGCTTGTGGTTTGCAAACACCCTTTATAACCTGTATTGGGCTCAGATGTGGTTTTGAAACCACATCTGGGCAGTTTTCAACAATACAGGGTGAAGATTTTCATCTGGGGACCTCACAGCCTGATTCTGACATGTATGACGCGTAGAATGCTGTAGAGAAACTGTATGGGACCCCAGTATTGACTGACATATGAGGTATTGAAGTAAAAACAAGCTTCTTTGTCTATTTGTCACCTCATATTCATGATTATGGGATATTATCCCATGATAAGGCTGTATATGACAGCAGGTGGGAATCTGACCTTAAAACAGCCATAACTTTGTCAATTCTTAAGATATCAACCTCAAAGTTGGTTCAGTGTGTAGCCCTGTATGTGCTCTACACAATGGTTCCTCTTTTGATATAGCTACCATTAAATATGGAAATGTTACCCATGTACAAGAGTTTTGTACATATGCGTGGTTTTTGGCAAAAGCTGTATTGGGCTTGTTTGCCTTATAGCTTTTGTTCTAGATGGCATATGGGGAAATGAATGTCACCATAAGATAGTCCTTATTGTGCTCTTTCCACAAGGACCCCACTTTAGTTATCTCACTCTAAAACTGCAAAAGTTAGATGAGAGGTGAATTTTTTATTCACCCTTATTTGGCCTGAAATTGACCATAACTCCAGTGATATTGGTGCTAGCTCAGTTTGGCTGGTACCATTTGATAGCCCTGGATTAGAGTTTCATTTTGAATACCCATTTGATCGGGTTAAGTCTCTCCTTCTGGATTTTAGATGAGGGGTGAAAATTAAGGTTTATGCTCAGCAATAACTTTGTTATTCTTTGTCCTATGGTGATGGGACTTCCATTTTCAGAAAGGGGTGAGTTTCCTCTTCCTTTTGATACCTTTTGAGCTTATTTGGCTCAGCTCCATGTTTTGGTGGTATCCTGGCTATACCATTGGTTTATGGTATTTTGGCTGTCATGCTTGTGCTCTGGTTTTGAGTCACAGGCTGACATTTTGGGGGCCTGGCCGTGTTGTTTTTTACTTTTTGGACAGTATAAGTGAATTTTTTCTGGAATTTTCTCTAGTCTGACAAATTGTTTTATCTTTTTAGGCATAATTGTTTTAATAATATATATATAATATATATCTTATGAGTATTTGTACAGTGGTATATGTCCTATACCACTATTATTTTTCTTTCTTAATTATATTGTTGCATGGCTGTTTAAAATTTAATCACCACAAGACCCTTACCTTTGGTGTGTTTTACATATAAAACCACTTTAAGCCATGAATAAAGTCCTTTTTTGAATTAAATTAGGACACCTCTTACTGTAAAAATAACAGTTGAGGCATGGTTGGGTGCATTGTTAATTCAATTACCCTCTTACATACCAATTGTGTCAGATTATAATTGCTGATTACAAGTTATTCTGTCAGATACTGGCATACAAACAGTGTACCAGATATCTGTAAGCTGTATTTCTGATGTGAAATTGTTAATTCAATTACACTGTCATTATACAAGGGCATATATTAGTAACATACAAGCCCAGAGGCCATTCTTTGAAGTGCAAACAGCAGTTTAAGAAGTCTGAACTGACATTAAGCCCTCTTTTTCCTGTTTGATTCAGTGGAAGAAAACTACATACCACTTGAGACCCAGTCACAGACCAACACACCAGTGACACCCTTCAAACCAGAGGGCAGCAAGGGCAAAGGAAAGAGGCATAGTGAAGGCCTGATTACAGCAAGGAAGTGGACATAAATTGCCACTCAGAGGAACAGAAGGCCACAAAACTCTGCTTCAATACAAGATAAACCAGCCTTAACCATTTTTACAGGGAAGATTACCATAATTAACCCACACCAGGGCGAATCTCGCGTCAATCGTCGGCGATTGACTTCACGTCGCACCGCGGTCAGTATAAAATCTTGCTTCAGTCGCGTTAGTGTCACTTTATAGTCACTGGATTTAGTGGGTCACGTCACGTCAGCGTCAAGACAACGTCAATCGTCACATGTGTCACATGAGAATGTCACTCAAAGCCCAAACCCATTTCAACACTATGCGCAACGTTCGTGTAATTTCACCTCATTGGCTTCCGCCTCCCCGACGCTTAGCATGCTTACGCACCCGCACCGCCCTCCATCCGGATGAGACTCCGACACTGCCCGCCCCTCTCCGTCCTCACCACTCCTTACGCTTTCACACCCCCGCCCCTACCATCCTCACGCTTGTGTAGTACCCTCCCGACATGCCTCCGACAACGCTTACCATCCTTACGCTCATGTAGTGCCCTCCCGACATGCCTCCGACACCACTGATGACCCTTACGCTTGTGTAGTGCCCTCCCGACATGCCTCCGACACAGCTTACCATCCTTACGCTCATGTAGTGCCCTCCCGACATGCCTCCGACAACAGTTACCCTCCCTCCCGACATTCTCCCGACACTGCTTACCATCCTTACGCTCATGTAGTGCCCTCCCGACATGCCTCCGACAACAGTTACCCTCCCTCCCGACATTCTCCCGACACTGCTTACCATCCTTACGCTCATGTAGTGCCCTCCCGACATGCCTCCGACAACGCTTACCCTCCCTCCCGACATTCTCCCGACACTGCTTACCATCCTTACGCTCATGTAGTGCCCTCCCGACATGCCTCCGACAACGCTTACCCTCCTCACGCTTCCGTATTACATCCATAGTGTACAGTACGGTGGCTTGTTGGCGTACACGATGAACGCAATTGCCGAAATATGCTGAGTGGCCTTCTCTGCCAACAGGACCTAAGGGGATATTGGTCAGTATATTCACCATGTTGTGGCTAGGGTTTAAATCATGAGACTCACAAATTAAAACCTAATAAGTGGACTATTTAAGACAAGAATTGTGTCTCCTGTTTCGCCGACAAAACCATTTTATTTCATATCAATCAAATGAACACTTTGCTTAGTCCTTACCTCATGAGCATTGAATAGTTCAAAAGTTGACTTTAGTAGGTTTCTCACTAGTCAACTTTATTCAATGTCTCACAGGGAAGTGATTTCATTTGCATGATATGAAATAATTTGCAAAACATCGCCTCCTTCAATTTCCCGACAAATCGCATTTGCACCTTTTTTCTTGAATTTGGATCTTTTATCAAAAAATTTTCAAACAAGTTAGCAATCAACTCGTCACCATCTATTTGCTTAATAAACTACCTCCGCTATGGCCCGAACCCCGGGAAATTCAACAGAATTCAATGAACGACCAACTTCAGCCCCAGAGAGTGGAAGTGAAATCTCTGATATCGCCAGTAGTCGTGAATTAGGCATTGAAGTAGAGAGCCAGTCACATGAAGATAATCAAGATCCACCAGTTCTTCCGGAATGTGAGTATGCATCCATCTTTAATATTTCAAATCTCTCAAAACCTGATATTGTGTCATAGCCTTTATTTCAGGGCAGCCTCCAAGCTCTCAGAAACCGAATTTTAAAAGTTATGAGAAGGAAAAGACTGTTGAACCTTGTGCACCGACAGAAGATGATGGGCAAGATGATTTAATTTTCAGTGGGGAGGTGGAAATTATATCCAAGGAACAATTTGTCTCCAACATTGCTCAAACAATCCCAAGGCTCGAAAAAATCCAAAATGATAGTAAAATTCCTGATTATGTGCGTCAAAAGATTGCTGAAGCCATGAGCCTGCTCAAAATGGATTTGAACCGTAAGTCCATTACTAATTCAAAACAAAATTGATAAAAATAGCTGCTTACAATATATGGGCAGGTGTGGAGGTGGGAGAATCTCTACCTGAAGGATCTCGAGTCGTAATTGGATTTCCAGGCAAAGGATTAGGAAAAAGACCAAATATACATGCGACCAAAAAAACAAACAAAAAACGCCGTACCTTTGAAGCCGCAAACGATTCTCGCGATCAAGGTGATGAAATTATCAATGTTGAAGGGGACCATATTGATAATGAACCTCCGCATACTGAACCCCCCCAATACTCAATGAAACAATCCATGATGAAGCTCCACATACTGAAAGTCCCCCGATACCCAATGAAACAATGCATGATGCAACCCCTCCCGCCTCTCCTCGGAATATTCAAGCCTTTCAAGAAAGGGAAACAATTAAACATGATACAATGGGACGAGATATGACTGATATAATTCCCGACGCTGAGCCCGAAGTGTCATCCGCTGCGAATTTTCAAGGAATATTTTTATCCCGCATGGAAGAGTTTGCAGGCGTTTTGAATTATCATTCCAATATTACTCAACAATCATGGAAAAGGGGGTTTGATAATATCAATAGGATTTACAAAAATAGATGGGACAATTTACCAACAAAGGATGCTCATACATTCCTGCCCGTTGGTATTAAGGTGATCAGTAACCGAGATCTTAAAATGTCGGCTTGGCTGCAGGACCTTGAGATGGCAGGTGAGTTTTTTTTATCTTTGTGCATGATACTTGATTATTGGCTGTTGACTGGTGATATAAATTGCAATATACAGGGTTGGATTTTTTTAAGCCAACCGAAACAGAAGCGTTTTTTGATCACAACATTTGGAATCTCAAATTGATGAAGGAATCAGCTAAACCTCCAGATAATCTCCCAAAATCTGAACACTCCTTCTTCAAAATGGTTCAGAGCCTTCTTTACCCCGCCAATCCAGTTAAACATTTTTGGGCAAATGTTATGTTTGAATCCATTAGTTTAGTCTCATACGATGTGATTGCACCCAAACCATATGTTGCACCAACATCAAATTCAACCGATCCTCTTGGACTCGAACGGGGAGCAGTTGAATACCTTGCCTCCTGCTTGAGTAAATCGAAGCAACGTGCAACCCAACTCAGCATTGAAGGTGGCGGGGCTGACAATGAGATATCCACAAAGCCGCACAAGAACCTGGAGGATCTAATGGATACAGTTATCCATTTGATGATTGCATACAACATGGTACGTGCACATACAAAGGTCGAAGTTAATGGCATCAAAGGCAAACTCACAAGCTCAAAAAAAAATGAGGCCATCAAAGATCTTTTGGCGTGTCACAAGAATCTTGGAATCAATCGAATTTGCTATGGTATATTAGCGGCATTCTGTGCGGCGGGGGTTCGTGGTTTGATGGTATGCTCAGATGACTGGAGAACAAGCTCAGTTAAAGGGGCTTTAGCACTAATTGACATTTCCGCAAAACTTTCAGAGGGTAAAAATCTAGTGGAGCCAGTGTGGCTACGTACTAATAAGTATATATGTAATTTACTGAATAAAAGTTTCTTCTCATCAGAGTCTTTTAACCCCACTGTACCTATTAGATTTGATTTTGCACGATGCTTAGTATTAGACTTTGGTGATGCCTGGGTGGCGAATCGCGGGCTTGGTTCAAGTGATGAGGTCACCTTGATGGTACCCAGGTCAGCTAAACTCACAACCAGGATTGACCCGTTTTAGATTAGCTTTGTACTAGATAGATTGTAATTGAATTTTGCAAAGTTATTTATGAATTTAATAATCATGACTTCCTATCCTACTACTTCCCGGATGCCACAGTCTGAGTACCAATAGTAATTGTACGGCGGCATGCCTCCGTACATCATTGCAAAGACTCCGACAAGACGCAAGCTGAGTCAGGCGATGTGCCCGCGAGTAGCACACCCGGGTGCATTGCGGGAAGTCGCGTTTATCACTTCCCGCCAGCCCATAATAGGCCAAATGTTCCTGTGTCTTTCAAGAGGACTAGGATAGCTAGGGATCCGCAGCAGGATGCATATTGCATTTGCGTGTGCTTGCAATATTCCAAATGGTTGGATTGGAAAGTGATTGCATGGGAACATCAATGTGGAAAATTGAATAATGCACTATCCACTGCAATTTTCAGGTTCAGGTATTTGAGATCGTGAATTTGCCAAGGTCAGGCGTGAGCTTTCTTTTTAGCCGCAATTAAAAAAGATTCATCCACCGCAATCCAATTTAGGTGATATTAAGAAATCAGTAATCATTCGGTTTCATTTCATTTTCTGCTGAAAGCATGCCATTCACGAAAAAAGGAAAAGAGCGTAAAAGGGAACTCGCGAGAAAGCGTCGGGCTGAGGAAGGAAAGTGTGAGTTACTCGCTTAATCTCAGTGTATATATATAGATATATATATATGCTTCCACATTTATGTGGCACCCTCATTGGGCCCCACTGAAGAACATGGGCTTTAGTCGGTTCAGATTGTGCCAATGTCATGTGGGCTCCAACAGGGAAGTCAAAGGATGTGTGCCGAAGAAAGCTCCTTGGCAGTATCTGATATCTTGTGTGCTTCAACACATAGTGATCCCGCAACCACTCGGGAATAGTAGCAGATCCCAAAAGACAAATGAGCGCAAAACGACCCGAATGAATAGGTTTTTTTCCTCCTCTCGCCCAACAGCACAAATATCAATGCCAGTATCAGCAAATATCACCCCAAGTGAAATTCGGAGGGTGGTGGATGTCAATCAGATCAAACGCATTCACTTTGGCCGTGTGGCAATTTTCTCTTCAACCGGATTACTCATTGCCCTTGTTGAATTCCGACCATTCACAACAATGAGTGAAGTCGAGGTCAATCAATGGGATGAATTATCACAATTCTTATTTCGCGAAAAGAGGTTCACTGACCCTATTGCAACAAATGGAGCATTACTGGAGGGATTTATGTTCGCGATTGGGTGGCGCAAATGCACCACGAAGAATGAACAATTTGGTCTGTATGGTAGTGCTGGCAAAATTGAAAATGCAAAAGATGAATGGCGGGACCGAGGTGCCAATCTTAGCTCGGTGGGTCGCATTCTAGGTCAATCCTTACGATATGTTGGGGATAATTTATTTCAGAAGATTCAAAATTGCTACAACTCATTGGGGGTTCCGTCTTTTGATCAAGTCAACTATGAAGGCGATATTCCGGCAAATCAGGGTGCATTCGAGTTCGCTTCCGCACTCACTTTCACCATGAATGGATTCAAAAACGCACCTCATGTTGATAAGGATGCATCGCTGTATGCTTCGGGATGGTGGTTTCAAGCTGATAAGCGGACCGGCCAAATTCAAAGAGATGTGTCAAAGCGGTGTACAGGGGGAAAATTGATTTTCCCAAATGAGCATTTTTGGATTGATCTATCCACATGTCATGGGCTCATTCAGGTAGTGTGGGCCAGTAGTACATTTGTTCATTATACTGATCCAGCACAGGACAACGAAAGCACGACACTAGTGGGTATGTCCGCACAATGCTCAAGCAGGTTAGCAAAAACAATGCGGCAAAAAAGCAATGGCTATTATGAGATTGGCGAGAGAGCGGGCTATCAAATCAGGGATGGTAATACAATCTCATGCCGATTCAAAGAATGAGGAGATTTGCAAGTGGGTTGGGTAAGTAATGGTGAGGTAAGGCAGAGGACAATATACACCAGGATTGGATGGATTCGAGTGCGGGAGATGGGGTGTCTCACATGAAAAAGGGGTGAAGTGGATTATGTACGGTGGCATGCCATCGTACATCGGTCCTGGTTTGTTGCTATTGTCCAGGATGCCAATGCTTCACACGCGAATCCTCATGCTTGTGCAGGTTCTGACAATGCTAAAAGTTCCTTACGCCTATGCGGGGGGCCATCGCTACACACGCCAATCCTTATGCCTGTGCAGGCTCCCGAAAGTTTACACGCCAATCCTTACGCCTTTACAGGCTTTCGACGATTCACACGCCAATTCTTACGCTTGTGAAGCTTCCCCACAATGCTGAAATTTTCTTTAGCCTGTGCAGGATCCCAAGAATTCACACGCCAATTCCTACGCCTGTGCAGGCTCCCAACAATTCACACGCTAATCCTTATGCTTGGGGAGGGTCCCAAAAGTGCTAAAATTCCTTACGCCTGTACAGGCTTCCGACGATTCACATGCCAATCCTTACGCATGGGAGGGTTGCCAACAATGCTGACAAATTCTTACGCCTGTGCAGGCTCCCAACAATTCACACGCCAATCCTTATGCCTGTGCAGGCTCCCAACAATTCACATGCCAATCCTTATGCCTGTGCAGGCTCCCAACAATTCACACGCCAATCCTTACGCCTGTGCAGCCTCCCGACAAGTCACACGCCAATCCTTACGCTTGTGAAGGTTCTAGCAAATTAAACAATTCAATACATGAGTAAGACTAATAGCGTGTGACCATAGGAAAGGCCATGTTTCACGAATCTGGACTCGATTGCTCACATACGGGAACCTCCCGCTTTTTTACAGTTAAGAATGGGTATGGCTCTAAACCATGGGAGAAGAAAATATAGGAGAGGATAACGGCAACTATTGGCGCATTTTGAGAAAAAGAGGTTCACGAAAACAAATACTCACTCAAACTCTTGGTGGGGCACTTACAAAAATAATTCTCGCGCAATCAGGGTTTTTCTCTAAGGAGGAAATAAGTAATTTTTACGTGAACAAAGAATGTAATAGAATTTGAACATAACAATAACTTAAGACAAATATTTTATTCAAAAGAAAGTATTACAAAAAATAAAAAGAGGAAATAATGACATTTTTTTTAAATTTTTATTTTTCGAGGAATTTGGAGACCATCCCGGTTATGTCCTCCTTTGGATAAGCCTCCAGTGCCTGGGCAAGGAGGGAGTTTAGTTCCTCCCGGAATTCCCGGTGCATCTCATTTCGATGAGTTGCATCCACGAAAGGAATCATGTGGAGCAAGCGACGATGCTCCAACAAGATTTGGTTGATCGAATCGTGGACGATGGCTCGAGGAATCATTAGGGTCGGTCGCAGGTCGGTGAATTCCTGGCGAGCGTCATCGTGAGAATGAGACGAGCTTGGCACCGGGGGGCAGGAGGCGTTGGGGTTCTCGGGGGCACTGGAAGGGATCTCTGGGGAGGGAACCGGGGTTGGAGTGGAAGGGGAAGATGGTGGAGTCGGTGAAGAAGAAGGGGGAGGGGGATGGGGTGATCCCACGGGCATATCGTCGATGATGATGATCGAGCGAGGAGTGGCGGGACGATCTGGAGACGGTCGAAGAAAAAATGAGGAAAGGTGAATATGGATCGAAGAGAAAGAAGGGGTGACTTACCATAAGGTTCCTCCGTGGATTGCGTAGGAGCCACCTCAGGTTCTGGCTCACGAGTCGTATCGTCCTCAGGTGGTTGGGACGATGGACTCGGGCCAGGAATAGGTGGCTCTTCGGTTCGGGAGGGTTCTAAAAAAGGAGTAAGAGTCAGTTCACTCGACTCGAAAGTGAAAGTGAAAATGAAATGAAACTTGGGCTGCTTACCACGGAATAATTCCTCAGACCATCGGGTGCCACTCGGGCCTGGAGTGGGTTGCCGGGGGGTTTGCTCGCGAGGCAAACTGGGAACGGGAGAGTCGTGTCGGGGGGGATTCGGGGGGTTTGGTTCTATGAGTAATGGAAAAAAGTCAGTATTATTGCGTGAAGAGAAATGAGATAAAGAGGAGAAATAAAACTTACTTTGGCGTTTGAATCCCATCGGTGACAAGACATGGTGACGATCAGCCCAAGCTCGAATGTCCTCTCGCCATCGCCATCCTTCATTGGCCGGATAATCACTTCGCTCCGATCGAGGAGTGAAGTGACCATCGGATGGTGGCCTAGGAGGGGGAGTGGACAAATCGATACTGGAGGGGACAGGGCTAATCGTCCGGAATCGTTCCCATTGGCCTGTTTGGGGGCCCGGCGTCCATTCACGCTCGGAAATGGTTTCATCATCGTCGACCACAAAGGAGTCCTCGCGAGGGCGTCTTGGGCAAGAACTCGTCTGGCCTCGTGGTCGGAAGGGGCGGACAACGAACGAACATTTCTTGTGTGCTTGTCGGCAAGCATCACAAGCGTCGTTCGTCGTCGAGGAGCGAATGCAGGGGATACCCCGCTTGGTGCATAACGTGCACGACATCTAAAAACAAAACAAATCAGGTTAGTAACTGAATAGAAAGTAAGCAATCAAGAAAGAAAAGGAAGACATACGATGATTTATATAAATTTAAAACGGAATCAATATAAAAACGCTCTAGTCAGAAGTTTTTAAAAGTCTGGAAGGAAGTCGTGAAGAAAGAAAAATATTAATATCGGTACATAATGTTGACAAAAGTTTAATTGGAGAAAACGTACAAAGTAGATAGAAGTGGGGTTCTGAAAGTATTAGCAGGAAAAACAAAAAGCGAGCAGGAAGGGGAGTGGGGTTAGTCGAGTGCGAAAGAAAAGACTGGAAAGGCAGGAAGACGAGGGGGAATACGCACAAGAAGGACAAACGCGGGTGAGAAAGAAAGTGAAGTGCGTGTCGTGTGAAGATGGTCTTTTATACCAAGGTGAAGCTGAGACGATCTCAGCAGTTGCAGCACCCGCAAAAGTCTCAGCTTCAAGGCGTGTGGGCAAAATTGAAGCTGAGTCTCAGCGAATGCTGCAACTGAGAAGTGAAATGCTCGCGTGAGGCAGAAGAACAATGGGGGTCTGGCTGAGTATTTCAATTTATTGAATTGTCAAGCTGAGTATTGCAATTTATTGAATTGTCATGCTGAGTCAAATCCCCTTTGTTTCCTTAAATTGCCACCCGATCACCCAGGAGGGTGGTCGTGAGGCCCTTATTGATTGTGCATTGTGGATGCAATGCACAAGTGACCGCGGCAAGATCACCGGCCTTATGGCCTGGTGATAGTCTTTGAACAAAGGGGGGGGCTGTAAGACAAGTGAATACAGCGTGAGCTTGCCTCGACCCATTGCTCAGGTTTGCTTTCGGGTCATAATTGAAATGCTCAGTGGCTGAACATTTTAATTGCACAGTAATTGAACAATTGATATAACAATATCAAATGCACCGCTGAGTATTGCAATTTATTGAATTGTCAAGCTGAGTCAAATCCCCTTTGTTTCCTTAAATAGCCACCCGATCACCCAGGAGGGTGGTCGTGAGGCCCATGTTGAATGTGCATTGTGGGTGCAATCCACAAGTGACCCATGCAGAAAAGCACCCGGTGCATTTGGTCACAAGTGACCGCGGCGAGATTACCGGCCATATGGCCTGGTAATAGTATGTGAACAAAGGGGGGGGCTGCAAGACAAGTGAATACAGCGTGAGCTTGCCTCGACCCATTGCTCAGGTTTGCTTTCGGGTCATAATTGAAATGCTCAGTGGCTGAACATTGGAATTGCACAGTGATTGAACTATAGATATAACAATATCAAATGCACCATGCTGAGCCATTGGTCAGTCGTTTTTGTATGCGCGCACTCTGAGCATTTGGCACAGCATCGGATGACATTTCAGCCAGGTGCAGCATTTCACACGCTTTGGTGAAGTGCTCCAAACTGAGCCTTCCAATGAACTATTGCAAAAAAGTTCATTCCATGGCTTTACTGAGCACTTTCTCACGGTGCTTTTGACCATGACATGCTCAGCTTGCGTGTGCAAATCGGGTGAAACGCAATGCTGAGCATG
The DNA here is from genome assembly GCA_023105745.1 of Austropuccinia psidii. NCBI lineage: Eukaryota > Fungi > Basidiomycota > Pucciniomycetes > Pucciniales > Sphaerophragmiaceae > Austropuccinia > Austropuccinia psidii. Next base: position 28,629,907 of record JALGQZ010000007.1, on the reverse strand, counting down.
TGGCACATGAGCTGCGTAAATGCAAACGATCGGAAGGTGCATGCAGGCTCAAGTAGTATTACACCTTCCTGATCTGTACAGTACAGTCGACACTGTAGTACGCAGTACACCTTTGTAAATGTACTGCGGGGCAGAGCAAAAAGCTGTTCAACAATGTAACATGCAATAACGTCAAGCCATCAAGTCATATCTCTCACCTGCATCCCTTTGATGCACCTTGTTGGACAGCTCTGCCTAACTACGGCACAGATGCGCATGTAATCCAAATTAATGTAAGTGGGTCTTAATGGGATGACTTAATATTTGGGTCTAACACAAAGAGTTGATTCACTCCGGTGCCATTGTTGGGGCAAACAATGACTGGCCCGCTTGTTCATTGTCGGGCAGCCACACGCTTTCATACGCACCCCCTATGGGTCATACACAGGCAACTTTCACATGCCTGGAAGACATTTTACTGCCAGTCTTCCAGCTGCCTATTTTCTTGGTTGGGTTGTCAGCTTGACTGCAGACGCTCACCCGCTTGCGCGTGGAAACCTGAGGCCAATCAGTGTGGATTCGCTTCAGCCTCATCCACATTAGAATAACAATCCCAGCCTATGATTGCTGAGGCTGGTCATGTTCGCGTGGGTATCTCCCACCGCGGGTCATTTTCTTCACGTTCTCACACGCCCCGCGCAAGTTGTGGCACCTGGCTTGCAGCCAAAAAATTCCTCGGGCGTGTGGCCTCTTTCTCCGGAGTTCTGTACGCGCGTGAGGCAAAGAGGCCAATGCCAATCTCGGTGGATTAGTATTCGCCTCAAACGCCATAGGGGTGAATGTATATGTGGATCACGGCTCACGGCTGGCGCCCCCTTTGATCATCCCAGACATTCCCCCCTGAAAGCCCAGTATGCATCAGTCAGCAAAAAACTTCAGGCCAAACCAAAGTCATGTTCGGTGGCATGCCACCGAACATATCTCACCCGCCCACACACAAACATCCCCACAGTGAGATTGCCCAGTAGGTCCCTGTGAACAATTAACCTGGGGAGGATACGCTCATTGTTCGCTGTCACACCAGCGAACATGACTGCATGCCTCTAATATGCCCTCCACAATAAGCTGCTACAACCCACCCAATTTCGGATGTGCTAATGTCAGCCTTGTTCCACCAAAGGTTTCGTAACTCGCTGCAGATCCAGCAGTCAAATGGTGCACCCACATTTTGGCCACCTTGCCTTGATATATGCCCCAAATCGGATATGAAAATTATGAGCCCAAGAGGCCCACCTCCATCAAGACCATGCACGTAACCACAGGCCATCCCCCTTTTGGCCTGTTGCTGCCACTCATATAAGTTCCCCACCTGCGCTTATTCCTCTTCATTCCCTTTAGCTAACCCTTCCCGATCATATAATTCCCAACTGTCCCCAAATAATTCAAAATAGCCATCATGTCAACCCCTTCACAACCACTTTGCATTGGGATGATTAATATTCGTATTCAAATAAATAGTGATATAACCTTAAAGCCTGAGAATTCCCACTTAGGTTCTTGGATTATCCTATGGCACAATCAACACAACATATTCGTATATCTCCCCAATCACCAGCATGCTATTGGCTCTCTCCCGGGAACCCTTTCCCAAACGTTGATACCATTCCTTGGGGCACCCAAAACGTTCATGCACTGTGGTCCTGGTGGGGCATGGATTGAAAATTGCCAATCCAATCCTACTCAAATATTATTCGTTGAGGGAGTATTTATGACTGATGCCAATGATCCCTCCTCATCTCAGAAACCCAATCTAGCATTGATGTTCTTCACATGGTATCCAAACGTTCTATTCATAATGGAAAGCTTTCGAACACAAGATTTCAAGCTTAAAATGCCCAAAGAATATGACTGTACTACTCATTGTCAATGTCAACTCTTTACTCCGACATTTCCCGCTTCAAACTCGACGCCTGCTTCATATCCTGCTGTTTCATCATTGATTTCCAAGCAAAAACTGATACAATTACCCAGTGGATCAGACCTCCCCATGATGACCCCACCCCATGCCATTATTCAAACCCCCCTCCTCCCTCATCAAAAGACCGGACTAGCTTTTCTCTGGGATCGAGAAATCCCCAATGGCAAATCAGCCCGTAACCTTTGGGCAACCTCACCCCCAGGATCCACTTTTAATGCCAGGCACATCATTACAAACAAGGTCGTTAGCTCATTTGAATCCCTTTCGACCAATACCCCTCTTGGAGGACTGCTTGCGGATGATATGGGATTAGGTAAAACCATTCAGGCCATTGCTCTAATTGGTACCTCCAAGGAGCGGATGATTGCAAACCCCCATCGCTCCACGCCCACCATGATCATCTGCCCCCCTCGCTTAATTACCAACTGGCAATCAGAAATATCCAAGCATGCTCAGGCTGGAGCACTGCATGCCAAAATCTACCATGGTCCCACTCGTCACTCATTATCCCAAGCCGACATCTTAAAATATGATATCATCATCACTTCTTACAATACTATCACCCAAGAATTTAAGCAAACCAATCCCTCTACATCATTCATTTTTCAAATCAATTGGCATCGTATAATCTTGGATGAAGCACAGTGAGTGGCTGAGCTTAAATGATTCAAATTACCTTTTATATCCAATAACCCTTGCCCCCTCTTATAGCTATATTCGCTCTCAATACACTGCCACTCACCGTGCCATTAATAGCCTCCTTTCATCCCGTCGAATATGTTTAACGGGCACACCTATTCACAACACCATTTATGACCTTTTGGGCATAATATCCTTCATCACTCAACCCCAGAGCGCCGATCAAGATAACTGGTCACCATTCATCCTGAGTAGTCTTTCAAAAGGTTGCAATGATATTTTGCATTTGGCATTGCGGCATTTAAGTTTGCGCCGCACCAAAACCACACATCTCGAATCTCTCCCCACTATTAGCCATCATTATGAGCTGCTCCCACTCAACCCGACCATGCAGCAAGAATATTCCACATTATATGAAGAATTCCTATCATCCAAAAGCAAAGGACCAGGAGAGTTTTTCAGAAATATTAATAAGCTGCGAATATGTTGTAACCATCACATCATGCTTAACACAATTGCGGAGGCGGAGCTGGAAGACCCCGAGGGCAGGAGCACTCAGGATAACTCCCCAAGAATCACACAAACTATTGTGGATGTGGAAACATGCATGATGAGTAGTAAAATTGCACACCTCCTACAAAGCTTAATGAAGAACAAACAAACAAGGTGTGGTCCAACGAAATCGGTGGTTTATACCCAATGGACCCAATTTCTAGATTTGTGCGTTAATTCTAATATGCATCCATTACCAATTGACTCCATCTGACTTTTTTATATTGTAGAATTGGTATTGCTCTTGCCCATCACTCTATCCTTTCAGCACGAATTGATGGAACAATTACACCACGAGTGCAGGACAAGGCACTTGAGAATTTCTTCAATAATCCTGAATGTGAAGTACTCATTGCATCCATTGCCGCAGCTGGAACTGGCCTCAATATAACTTGTGCTAATGTAGTCTATTTAATGGTGAGGGGCCCCCCAAAATTCTCCCCTGATTTTCGGACCCTGACATCCACATTTCCAGGAGCCCAATTGGAACCCAGCCATTGAGGCTCAGGCTGTTGATCGTCTACATCGTATTGGCCAACAACGACCTGTACAGGTCATCCACTATATCACTCCTCATTCAGTTGAGGTCAACATGCGGAAGGTACCTTTCAGCCTCATCTTTCACTTGATTGTATTACTATTCTGAAATCCTTCCTTATGGGAATGCCATATTCCAATCACCAATAGGTCCAAGAAAAGAAAAAATCATTAACTGCGTGAGCCTTACTGATATTATATAATTTGTGATTGACAAAGTTGATAACTCCTGTTGACTCTGGCACAGGTCCACAATTATGAACACCATGAGCTGGATCGAACTTCTTCAATATTTCCTCAATGAAAATGAGCAATAGAGTATTTTTGCAAGGGAGACGGTGATACATTTCAATTCATATTGTCTATATTCTAACATATTTAGCAAGTTGTTGCATCCTTAAGAGATAATAATCAGATTTTATTACACCTGCACAAATAATTCACAAAATTTTAATTTGTCACAGTGCTATACCATGACCAATTACTAAGTTATTGCAGAGCATCACCATTAGGCCTAATAACTGGCATGTCAAGTATCTTGAGGGCGCTAGTCTGCATCTTACTACAGCCTTTGAGCCAATCTTGATCAAATACCTGAAATGATAGGCCTTCCGGAATATCACCATCATCTGTCGATCGTAATTCTGGCAATCTATCAATAGTTTTTTTACCCTTTTTTTTAATCCGATTACAAAACTCTATGTCTCTATCCATTTTCAATACCAAATCATTAAATAACTGGGAGCGCCAGCGTAATCCCACTTTGCGGTAAACTTGACGGCCATTTTCCAGTACCTCCTCAGTATCTGAGCATACTCGAGGGTCATTGAATTGTGATGCTAGGATGGGAAATTTAGCCGTATCACACCATTCACGACGGCGCTCACAGGTCTGCACATAATCAAGTAGATCATCATCAGACTTGGTCCACAATGAAGAAGAGATACAGTAACTAACTCTTTGACGAATCTTTGCGAGCTTTTGATTCTCTTTCTTTTTTACCAAATACTCGGCATCCTTTTGAATAGACTTCCATTCTCTTTTCAAATAAGTGAAATATTGCTCCATTAAAGCCGCCACGACCCCATAGTTGTTATGATCCTTGTTCCAACAGTAGTGATGATACTCAGTGCTGACAAGTGCGAGACGGAATGTACGGTAAAACACCATAGACATCAGCTCGTTGAACGGATGTTGCCATGAGCTCTCCCAGTCCCAAGTGAATCGCTTTAGTCCTAGCTTGTGGAGCTCATTTTCGCAGTAGCTTTGGAAACCCTGAGACTGAACCTGTGTTGATGGCTCATTGAACACATCCTCGGGGACATAACCGAGATGACCAGCCACTTGAATTGCAATTTCACGCTCTTCTGTGCTGGGTGGTGTTGGTAGTGAGGAAAAATCCTTATCCCTAACTTTGAGTAGGAACAGGCAATGTGCGTGTACTGCTGATCTCATTCCATGGACATTCTCTGGAAGTTCTGCCTTCAGCCATTTTTGTTGCTCCTTCTGGCTTGCACGTTTCGCCACATTGTGAGCTTTGCGGGCCTGGTTCCTTTGCTGTCTGACCTCGGATTGTTCAAGCATACTCTGGGCGAGGCCCAGCTGAGGATGGGTGAACTCACTATTTGATTGAGTGCCTTGCTCATGCGCTGTGAAATTGTCCCTCCTTGGTTCATCATTTCTTTCACTTTGAGTCGGAGACATGTTCTCATCCTCATCATCCACCATTGTTTCTCTTGATGTACTGGCATGACCCGTTCTTGGTTTGGAGGCATATGGATGATGACGTCCACTGACTTTCTCTTTATGGACCAGAGGTGAAGACGCATAAAGTTCATCCCCTGCTATGCAAATCATCAGTTAACACATTAAAACATTAATGAAGACTGGTCATCCTCACGATCTTCAATTGGCTCCTGAGATCGGACTGACTTGCCTTTAGGTGCCATATCTAACCCATGAAACAAACATATCAAATCATGAATAAGTTTCTACTCCAAAATTCAAATGACTTACTTTGATGAAGCGTCAATACTGGATTTCCCTCCAACAGACCGCTCCAAGTTACATTTTCCAAAGGTCTTTTTCGTCGCCCCCCATCCACGCGCCTTTCATCACCCACATGAACCTGCGATCCTGATGGAATATTGAGGGTTGGCTGTTTACTTTGGCCAAAGGGATCCTGGGATGCGACTGGACTCCGACCGGGATTAAGGAGGAACTCACTTGGAAATTTTGATTGGGGATTAGCGTGTGAGGAGATTTGAGGTGTGCCTTCTGGCCCCTGAGACACATGAATTTGTGTATTAGTGGGATTCGGGGGAATTGGAGTGACGGAAATATTTGGGATCGACCAAGTGCTTGAAGTTGGAGCCTTTGGATTGCCCACATCAATGTTAAGACCTGATACATTCATTGAGGATGCGATAGGGGTTGTGAGAGGAATGTTGGGACTCAATGGTGACTGTGTTTGAACATATTCTATGCTAGATTCACTATTTGAGTCATGAACAGAACCTGAACGGGATTTATGTGACTTGAAAGATGACATAAGGGCCGAAAAAGTACAGTAATATTTTTAACTAGATAAAACACCTCAGTATTATGATAAAATAGAGTGATATGAGATGAAATCTTTTCAAATTTAGAATAGAGAAATTCTATGAATAGTTGGAACTAAGTGTTGTGTGGAAGTCGGATAAGACTCTTTTGAGGAGAATCCTCCCTGCCTCCTCTTGAGCTCCTCCGCTTTTGTCGGAAACCACCCTGCACGGCCTACCAGCATATAATGTGATATTTCCTTGATCTGAAAGGGGACCCATCATCCATAGGTAATCATATTTGGTAACATTTCCGCCTCCCCATTGTCACATTTTGTGAATTATCCAAACTGCCAATATATGCATTGAAATTCCCCAACACTGTACATCTGTAAAGGGGTATATTCATGAAGGATTTACCCACAAAAGAGACATCACCTTTTCACGAAAGGAAAGACAATCCAAATCACATTCCAACTGATTCAAAGCCCGCCGTACTCAAACCAAATACCAAGACTTTAGCTGCACTCCAACCCCTTATGTAATAGAGTTATATAGTTATGTCTGTAATAAGGTTTAAACCATGTACGATGGCGTGCCAGCGTACATGGATTAAATGTTAATCCCCTCAATTCAATGGTAACACTTCACTAATGGAACCCCCTCAATGGTCAAACCCGCACTATCACAATGTGTAAATAAACTAGAATATGTATGAGCATTGAGCAGCATGGCATTTTACCCAATTAAACGCCTAACCAATTCCGCCATCCAGATGAGACATGTTAAACTTTATCCACTGCAGCTCATGCTCCATTACAAATGGGATAAAATCCTCAGCTGGCTCAAATCATCTCCCCCTTCATAAATAATCACTGAATTTTATTTCCAATTAATAACACTCCTAAACACTTTCACATCAACCATAGATATTTATACACAAACCAACCGTACTCCCAATTCCTGCAACAATGACAACCCGGCCATATTCCTCAATGCGTATATGCATGTGTCAACACTGCTCAACTCAAACACATTCTTCCCCTGAGGGTGATAGGCAAGGAGTTGCCTTCACACCTTTCCAATATAAACAGCACATTAAAAAGCTCAAATCAACCATTGCACCCAAATCTCTTCCAAACATCCCTACTTCTGCATCAGGATCTGGGTGCCCACAAATTCTATTGGATCAAATCTTCCCAGCTGATTATTCACGTTTGACCCAAAGCACTTTCCCAACTCCAGCGGGTCTCAATTCAACTGCACAGAAACCATATAGTGGCAGTCAAACCCTTCCCCCACAAGACCTAGGAATGATAATATCTGCCATTCTATCATTAAGGTATAATTTACCCCGCAGGGCTTCACGCATACTCAACCCCGCCCTGAACCTGCTGATCAAGTCCAGTATCTCAAGCTCAGCTGGTCCCCCCGCTCCTGCATTCCATATACCTCAAGATCTGAGTACCATATTTGAACATCTCCAATTGGAGCCAGTGATTCAAAACTATATATGTTGTCCTCAATGTTTCTCTCTTAATGGCCTTACTGAATCAGTCACAACTGACCAACCCCACTGTCAACGCCATAATGACCCAAATGATCATGATCCCCCTTGCACACAATCATTAGGCAAATTCATCTATTCATCTGAACCCCACACCCAAAACACAACCAACATGAAGCAAAAATTTATACCAACAAAACATTTCATTTATCAACCATTCAAAAATTGGCTTGCCAGATTCCTCCAGCGGGCTGGAATTATGGACATTCTGCATCAACATCAACAATCCCAAACTCCCGAAGATTCCCCAAAACGTGACGTCTGGGATGGATTGGTCTGGAGACGCTTCACTGGCACTAGAAATATCCATGACCCCCCATTCATGTCCATTCCTGGTGCATTGGCCTTCTCCATATATGTGGACTGGTTTAATGCACATGGAAAGTCAACCCGGTTGGCTAGCATTGGACCTATCATGCTTATTTGTCTTAATCTCCCCCCAAGTGAAAGATTGAAGCCCGAGAATGTCTATGTTGCAGGAATCATCCCTGGTCCAAAGGAGCCAACTGCGCTTCAATTGAATTATCTATTAATGCCACTCATCAATGAGCTCAAAGAGCTATGGCAAGGTTACCATTTTGCACCCACCTCAACAGGTCCATCAGGATCCTTTATCCGTGTTGCCATCCTCACAGCCATTGCGGATGTGGTTGCCATGCGCAAGCTTACTGGATTTATTTCCCATTCAGGAAACCACTTTTGTAATTTTTGCACCATTCACAAAGCTCAAATTGAAGAAATTGGTCCTCAATTTCACTACACGCGCTCATACCAAAGTCATAAATCAACCATTGCCAAATGGCTTCGGGCAACCCCACAACAAAGACAAGCAATTTTCTCTGAGTATGGAGTGCGATATTCAATTTTGGAAGACCTTCCGTATTGGGATGCAACCAGAATGGTTAATCTTGACATAATGCATAATTTAATACTTGGAATTTTGAAGGATCATGCAACTTTCAAATTGTGCATTCCAGAGGCGAAATCAAAAATTTACTTCAGGTCCCGCAGGAAATCCAATGACACCAACAGTTCAGACTCAGATTCCATGACCTCCAACAGCTCTCTTGATAAAATCACATTGAGAGAGGCCCGCTCCCTGAGAAGAGACGCAGCAAAAATAATAAATGAGCCACTCCCCACTACTTCCACCCGAAAAAACTACTTCCCAATGCCCACCCCTAACACAGAACATCCATCTAGTGGTTCTGCGGAGATTCCTTCATTTGATGCCGATTACATCCCCACTTCTGAAATACCCTCTGAATTGGATATCACTGCACTGAGTGATCACCAGATCAAGGGTGAGGCTCTTGAGCATCTCCGACAAATCATATCTGAGACCATAATTCCCTCATCATGGACAAGAGTTCCCCGCAAAATGGGTTCCCCCTCTCATGGTAGCTTAAAAGCCGCTGAATGGGCTCTCTTATATAAGGTCTATATTCCATTTCTAATGCTCAGTCAACAGATGTCATTAGATGCACACCAATCTGCCAACACTCAAAGAAAAATGGGTCAATCAGAAGAACTTGCAAATGAACTAGCCAAGAATACATTCCATTTGATTAGTGCTATCAACATTGCCACAAGCTGGACTGTTTCAATAGATGATGCGACTGCATTTGCTGAACATTGGAAAAAATTCCGCCTTTCCAATCAACACCTGTTCCCAAAACAGAAAAGTAAACCAAATCATCATTTTGCTGATCATATTCCCGAACTCTTCCAACGTTGGGGCCCAGCACAAGCCTCAGCCACATGGGGTTATGAGCGCTTGATTGGAGTATTTGCAAAGATGCCAACAAATAACAAGATATGTACGTCAATTAATAAGATCAATATATTCACATTGATGAAACACCTGAACTGAATAAGACTAACTTTTTGCAACTCTGAATAGATGATATAGATAAAACCTTACTTCAACATATCTGTCGATGTTCCAACCTTTCCGTTCTCCTGAAATCCCCATCTGTGCCATGTGAAATAAAACAGCTTTTCGAATCACAGCCACCTGCCGTGTTCAATCACCATAAATATAACAAGCCATCCCGCCATGACCAACAAAATTATGATTGCCTGGTTGAGTACTTACAGACTTTTCATGCAACAAGGGAAATAGTTGATTGGATCAGCTTAGACACTACCGTGCAATCCACAAGTCCTCCCACTTCAAGGATTGTCTCACCTTGGTATTTTCCAGTTTCAAACATTAATATTGGGAACAATATATTTTCAACTGAATCCAAAAATATCAGCAACAGTGTGATATGTTTTCTGAGCGGCAACTCACGACAATTTGGTATTATTGATAGCATTTTCAAAGTCTCTGAGCCATCTAGCATACTGAACAATAACTTTCTGATTTTAAAACCTTTGAAGATTGATGTGAATTTCCTACCAGATTGGCCGCATCTGAATATTTATAAAGCTGTTGGTTTTGATGATGGACACTTGATTATATCTGAAGAAGAAATAGAAGGTAACTGTGGATTGTATGATAACAAAGCTCTGTCATGTGGACTGCTTGTAATGATAAAGCCGTTATTTCATGATATTTAGTCTACTAAAATGCAAATCTCTCAGATTCATTAGCAATTTTGCTAGTGAAATAATTGCCTCAAAATTTAGTGACAGAGACATTCCATTGTGACAAGCAAAGCCCATTATTTCACATTGCCACAAAGAAGTTACTATTTTGACATTGGGTACAGTGTGAATAAGCCAAGTCCAATGATCAAATGACCCACACACTCACCTTTCACAGCATCCAAAATTTCTAACTGCGCCATCATCATGTTGGAAGCGGAAACGGCTTTTGCGTACCCACACCCGCATGTGCACCCGCACGCGCCAATGCACACGCACACGCACACCCACCGGCACGCGTCAATGCACATGCCCACGCACCCGCACACGCCAATGCACACGCAAACCCACCCGCACACGCCAATGCACACGCAAACGCACCCGCCCCCACGCATGCACACGCACACTTCATGGATGACCTGGTGAAGTCAAACCCCCCGCCTACATCAAGACTGGCTGAAGGACATCTTTGATGTGTGTGTGTGCAAACAGGCGGGTCTGGTGTAATTTTTACCAATCATCGGACGGTTGTGGGATGATCAGGCGGTGAGGAATCTGAGTTGAAGGCACAGGGGAACCAATATTATTGGATGTCACAGGATTTGGTGTAAGACCAGAGTGTGACGTGTGCTTGACGTTCGCTTGATTTTCGCTTGACGTGAGCTCAACTTTTATCCTGCTTGACGTTTGCTTGACGTGAAGTCAATCGCCGACGATTGACACGAGATTCGCCCCGGTGCCAGTTGTAACCTCTAAAGGTAAATTGCCAAAATCAGCAGCCAACAAATTTGTACAAGGCACAGTCAAAGGTAAATACCCTAAGAACAACACGTTTTTGACTGCTTGCAAACACTGATATGTCACCTTTACACCTCAGAAACCTTGGCTTCAAAAGGAACCATCCAGAGGACAGAGAAGGCTTGTCCAGAACCAGAAGACCTGGAAGAGGAGACCTTGGACACAGTGGTGGATGGAAGGACACTGAGGGAAATTATACCCACCCTGTCATTCACTTTCCAATTGAATAGGAACCTCAAACCAGAGGACTGGAAAGATATGGATCAAGTTCTTCAGCTCCACCAACTCCTCAAAGATTTATTTCAATGGAGAATGGACAACAACAGGTTCAACCTAGCATCCCAGTGGGAAGAACTTGCAGCAAGTTTCCAGAAGAATTTTCTCAAAGAGATAGACTTCAAAGACCTTATGGTAATCACAAAAGGTTGGAATCCCACCAGGAAGTTCAGACTCCTGGAGGTTAGGGCAAACAGGATAAGGGAGAATCAAGCCACTATCCAAGCTATAGAAGAACAACTGACCCAGACAGGGCATACTCAGATTCCTTCAGGCTCCCAAGGAGAAGGCCAAATCATCCCTCCAGTGTCTTAACACCATTCAGAAACCAACAGATCAGTGGCCAAGAGTCACCATTCTTCACAATCCAAGGAAGTTTCCAGGAGAAGACAAGGATACAAGGGAAAAAACAAGACCACCTTCAGCCAGAGGAAGGGAGAGTCCTGCCCAATGATCCAGAAGCTGTTGGATTTGGTGAAAGAAGTGCACAGGAGCCAGAAGTATCTGTAAATAACTCTAGAATTAGTAGTCCTAGTAATAGAAATATTAACCAAACTCAAATTGAACATAATGTTGTCACACCTGAGAGTAACCTAAACAGTGATGCACTGTGGTTACAAATGTCCCAATTTGCTGAGAAAACTCAAAAGCACTTTTCAAATTTGAAGCAAGCCATGAGAGGATGAAAATATTAACAGCCTCCATGGAAAAAATTGTTAAAAACCTTCAAGAAGGACATGCTCAATTCAGCAAAGCCTCTGAAGAAACCAACAAAAGACTGCATCTAGTCTTTGAAGAACAACACCACAGCAAAAGGGACAGGGATCGTCTGGATAGAGACATAAACAAACTGTGTAATGTCTACCATAGCATGAAGCTCCAACCACAAGGCCATGATATGGATAATCCATATCACCAGGATGACACCAAACTAGATGGAATGCTGATGAATAAGGCAAGATCTCCATCACAATACCAGGATGGAGATAATATGTCTTATTCAGAAAAGGAAGCCTTGAAACAGCTTCCTGAGGCCTCCAGCTGGCCCAAATCATCTGGAACTGGAGAATATGATCATATGGAACCAATAGATTATATTGATGGACTCTTCATTAATGTACCAAGAATACCAGACTACTGTATTACTTCTAGACTTAATACAGCATTTAAAGGACATGCTAGTATATGGTACAAAGAAATGAAAGAAATCCATCTTAGAAGAAACTGGCCATGTTGGAAGAGTCAAATCATCCAAAAGTACAGCAATGGTACTTTGATATGGCAAAAGACCATGTCACTTGAAAATGACAAATACTCCATGGACCAAGATCCATATGGGTAGTGTCTCAGACAATCTAAGAGACTTAAAGATATTGATGATCAAATGAACATTCAGATGAGGGATCATAAGCTCCTGACACAAATGCCAGGAGAACTAGAGCATGCAGTGAAATTCAGATGCAACCACAATTGAACTCTAGATGACATTGAAAATACCTTACAAGATGTAATGAAAAGAACTAATATAGGGAAATACACCCCATATAAAAGCAGTGGTTTCAAAGAGAAACAACCTTTCAGGGTGGGGTTCAAATACAAGCCCAGAGAAAGTGTGGTAGAAGTGGCAAAGAAGAAGAATTCTTGTCACAACTGTGGTTCAACAGACCACTATGCCAACAACTGTCCAAAGGAAAAGAAAAAGGTCTATGCCATTGAGAAAGTCTCAGGGGAGGAACCCCTAACAGAGCATTCTGAATCAGACTCTATGGGAGATGCCATCAGAGAACAATCTGATCAAGAGCAAGACCCAAGAGAAGAAGTTCTAGTGGAATACCAAGAGGAAACACCAATAAAAATCCAGGACATACAGTTAGACGCAGGCATTCCACAAGACACTGCCAACAAAAACTTGTGCAAACACACACAAGATGCACAAACACTCCTGGTCACACCAACCAAAGGAATGGCATATATACATGGAAAAGCCACAAAAATGACTGTTTGCATTGACAATGCTCAACACCCATTGATCATTGACAGTGGGGCACACTGCTCCATAGTGGCCAGATACTATCTGGACAACCACTTCCCCAACTGGGAAAAACAACTCTTGCCAACCAAAGCAAAGAACTTCAAAAGTGCTTCAGGGAAGATTACTCCAATTCGGACAATTATTAAAGAAATAATTATACCCCATAGGAAGGGTAATATCAGACTCAACCCAGAGTTTGTAATTCTTGATGATGCCCAAATACAAGGTTTTTTACTGGGAACAGATTACCAGAGGATGTATGGCATAGATATTTACAACAGTAAAAACAGGCACATTACCATTGGTAACAAAAAGGAAAAGAAATTTTCCCTTGATATATACCAAATATCCTCCCAAGATCCTCTTGAAGAGCTACTGAATGAATTCAGAGGGGGAAATTTTAGCACTACCCTCACCAGTAAGCAGAAACTGAGCTTATTAGAAATGCTGAGAAAGAATAGAACAGCATTTGAAATTGGTGAAGAGTCATTAGGCAATATTAGAGGCAATGAGATAGAGCTATATCTGGATGTGGAAAGCCCTTATCCACCCATTCTCAGAAGACCTCCTTACCCAGAAAGTCTGGAAAACAGGAAGGAAATTGAAAAAACATCAATGAACGCCTGGACATGGATGTCATCAGAAAGATTGAACATAATGAAATAATGGAAATTACCACTCCTGTCCTGATCACCTGGCATGATGGCAAGTCTAGGCTGTGTGAATATTTCAGAGCTCTGAATAACTACACCAAAGCTGCCAGGTACCCTATACCCAGGATACCTCATGCCATAGACAAACTGGCAAAAGCCAGATACATAACCAAAACTGATTGTATGAAAGGCTTCCACCAGAATGGAGTTAAACCAAGCACCATGAAATTACTCAGAATCATATGTCATATGGGCATATATAAGTACACCAGGATGCCATTTGGCATCAAGAATGCACCAGCCCACTTCCAAAGGATGATGGACACCATATTTCAAGAAGAAATATTGGAAGGCTGGATGGTAGTATATATTGATGACATCATTATATACTCAGAGACATGGAAGACCATGTTCAATACATAGACAGAGTTCTAAGTAAATGAAAACCCATAAATCTGAGATTTTCACTTAAAAAGTGTGATTTTGGCCAACAAGACCTACTAGCTCTATGACATAAAGTCCTGGGTCTTGGCCTGGAAATTGACCAGAACAAAGTAGCAGCAGTACTGCAAAAGCCAGTACCAAGAAACATCAAAGAGATACAATCTTTCCTTGGGTTTGCTAGCTACTATAGAAACCACATCAAAAGCTTTTCCCACATAACTAGTAGTTTATACAACTTATGTTCAAAAGATGTAGTTTTTGAAATTACCAAGGAAAGAAGGGATGCATATGAGAGGATCAAATATGAACTCACAAATGCACCTGTGCTCATTTTGCCTGACTTTGAACTACCATTCAATTTATACATAGATGCAGCATGTAGCCAAGGCTTATGAGCAGCCCTTCACAAGAGACAAATTGTGGATGGTGAACCAAGGGAGGGAGTAATATGTTACATCTCTAGGCAGCTGAAATATTCAGAAGCCAGGAATGGGGCCACCAAGACGGAATTTCTATTCTTAGTCTGGGCTCTAGAGAAACTCCATCATTATTTGGAGGGTGCAGTCTTTGAATTCTACACAGACTGCACAGCTTTGCAGTCTCTACTGAACATGAAGACTACCAATAGACACATGCTGAGATGGAAAATAGCTATTCAGGAGTATAGAGGGAATATGACCATCATATAAAAAGAGGGTAAAAGTCATACCAATGCAGATGGCCTCAGAAGATGGCCACTGGATAATGTCAAAAGCAACACAGCTTATGACCCTGAAGTAGCAGCTAAAATTCCTATCCATTTCATGGAAATAGACAGGAAGAAAAACTTCAGATTTTCTGAGTGGGAACCAGAAAGTGCTACCCCAGACAGTGGAAACATTAACTCAGAAGGAACAGAAACTCCCATATTGGGAATAAGTTCCTCAGAATTGAACACTGAATTCTTCAATGAAGTGAAGAAGACATATGCCAAACAAAAACAGTGTGGCAAATTGTTACAACTCCTTCAACAAAAAGACAGGAGCCCAGAACTGGAATCCCAGTTAGAAAAACCCTGGTTGAGGGACTATAAGGACAATAAAATTTTCCTAATAGATGGCGTGCTCTACCATAGAGAGAAGCACACTAGTGCACTCACAATAATAGACAGAGACCATATACCTTTTATCCTAAATGAGTGCCATGATTGCCCCTATATGGGACACATGAGTGAAGACAGGACCAAAGAAAGGGTAGAAAGCACTGCTTGGTGGCCCATATGGGAACAAGAGCTGAGTGAATTCATCACTTGTGAAAGATGCCAAAAGGCAAATAGAAAACATGGGAAGAAGTATGGGTTACTTCAACACATAGAAGAACCCAAACACCCATGGGAAACCATCAACATGGACTGGGTTACAGGACTTTTCCCAGGAGGCAAAGAAAACTTCAATGCCTGCTTAATCATAGTTGACAGGTTCAGCAAGAGTATGAGGTGCCTACCATGTCACAAGGAGTAAACAGCCATGGATAATGCTCTGTTATTCTGTAACAACATCATATCCACCTGTGGAGTCCCTAAGATCATCATCAGTTATAGGGACCCAAAGTTCACATCTGAATTTTGAACCAGCCTCTATAACATGCTGGGTACTAAAATTCCTCTTTCTACAGCTTATCATCCACAAACAGATAGATTACCTGAAAGGATGATCCAGACAATGGAGGACATCCTCAGAAGATTCTGTGCCTATGGCATGGAATACAAGGACCATGAAGGTTACACCCATGACTGGATTACCCTTCTACCAGCTGTCCAACTGGCTTATAACACAAGTCAGCAATCTACCACAGGAAAAACACCTGCACTGGTAGAAAAAGGGTGGAATCCCCTATTGCCTGTGGATCACCTGAAGAAAAACTTCTGACCATCAACCCCACAGCCAAATATTTCCATGAAATGTGGAAGAGAGCTTGTGACACAGCTTCCAAATGCATAGCTGAGGCAAAAGAATATAATAAGCAGAGGTGGGACAAATCACACAATGAACCTGACTTTAAAGAAGGGTACCAAGTGTTAGTGTCTACACTTAACTTTAATAATATCAAAGGACCTAAGAAAATGAGAGACTCATTTGTAGGGCCCTTCACTATCATTAAATTGATAGGGAAAAATGCAGTGGAAGTCAAACTCACAGAGGAATTTTACAGGAAACACCCAGTCTTTCCAGTGGGTTTAGTCAAGCCATACTTCCAGATAGAGGAGGATAAATTCCCCTCCAGGAAGAAGAGCCACACACCACCAGAAATTGTGGAAGTGGAGTATTCCCCTGGACCAGTGAAGAAAATCATCAAGTCCAGGAATATCAGACTCAATGGTAAGGATCAGAGACAGTACTTAGTCAGATTCAAGAACCAGACAGCTGATAAGGACAAGTGGCTGGCAGAAGATGCCATACCAGATGGGAATCTTCATTTAAGGAGATTCAGAGACTCTAGGAGGACCAAGAAGTCTCATCAATTATGAGACTTTTTTAGAGGGAGGGTATGTCAGCCTGTGACTCAAAACCAGAGCAAAGCATGACAGCCAAATACCATAAATCAATGGTATAGCCAGGATACTACCAAAACATGGAGCTGAGCCAAATCAGCTCAAAAGGTATCAAACAAAAGAGGAAACTCACCCCTTTCCAAATATACAAGTCCCATCACCATAGGACAAAGAATAACAAAGTTATTCCTGCTCAAAGTTGTTGCTGAGCATAAACCTTAATTTTCACCTCTCATCTGAAAAATAGAGTAAGAGGCTTAACCCCATCAAATGGGTATTCAAAATGAAGCTATAAGTCATGGATATCCAATTGTACAAACCAAACTGAGCTAGCAGCAGTATTACAGAAGCTATGGCCAAATTCAGGCCAAACAAGGGTGAATAAAAGATTCACCTCCCATCTAACTTCGACAGTTTTAGTGTGAATTACCTAAAGTGGTTTTTTTTTGGAAAGAGAACAATCAAAGCTATCTGATGGTTCCATTAATTTCCCCATATCCCATCTAAAAAAAAAGTCAAAAGGCAAACAAGCCCAATACAGCTTTTTGCCTAAAACATGCATATTTACAAAAATCTTGTACATGGAATAGCTTTGCCATATTCAATAATAACCATATCTAATGAGGAACCATTGTGTAGAACATTTACAGGGCCACACACTGAACCAATTTTGAGTTTGATATCTCAAAAACTGACAAAAGTCAAACTCCCACAGTTTGGCCAATACAGCCTAGCCATGGGATAATATCCCATAACTATGATTATAAGGTGTCAAACAGACAATAAAGCTTGTTTTAATTAAACAACTCATAGCTCATCAAATACTGGGGTACCATACAGGTTCTGTACAGAATTCTATGTGCCATACACATCAGAATCAGGCTGTGTGGTCCCCAGATGAAAATTTTCACCCTGTGTTGGTGAAAACTGCCCAGATGTGGTTTCAAAACCACATCTGAGCCCAATACAGGTTATACAGGCATTTTGCAAACCACAATCCTGTCCTTGAGAGTGAAAAAACTTCACTCCCTCAACGTGAAAAGGTCCAGCAGCCTTTCCACCACATTTCAGGATAAAAGGAGGCCTTTTCACTGCCAGAAAAGGAATCCCCATCCTGCTCTTAAATTCCTATGTAGTACAACTGTCAAAAAAAGGTATACTCTTGGAAAATAACCAGGTTATACTTTAAGCTTAAGTATTGTAGCTCTTATTATAGTAATCCAACTGGTAAGACTGCACCCAGGGTTTTCAGCAGCACTCACCACCACTATATTATTATAGTAAAGCCCTTAAAAGTTTAATTCAACCATTTATTACTATAAATCAAACTCTTTCAAAAATATTTTTTCACCATGTCACAGACATAGTTAAAGCTGTAAATACTATTATACACCTTCATCATTGACTAAGCCTGACAAATAATGGCAGTCCAGCATTGCTCCCAAGCCAAGAGTACAAGACCCCAAAGACATCAAGCTGTTCTCACTCCTACAAAAAGGGCTCCTCTTGACCTAAAACCATCAATTCATTGACTGAGTGCAAATTTGGACAGAATATCACAGATGGAAGGCACAGAACCCTCCATGTAAGGTGTGGATATCAAACTCTGATTATAAATCAAGTACTTTTCCTGACCTCAAAATTTGTACAAGGTAAGAAATTTTTAAAAATAGTATGAAATAGTATTTTTAAGAGAAAACACACCAATTTTATTGTTTTTAGCTTTATAAGTATAAAAAGATAATATTTTGAAGATTTATTGTTTTACCAACAATAAAAATATATCCAAAAATATTCTACAAGAGATATTGAAGGCTACAAAAGAAATATCTTCAAGAAAAATTTCAATTGGAAGGAATTGAGAAAGAAACTTCAAGCAATTAATTAAAGGCCAAAGTCTTTAAAAAGGTATTTAAAGAGAAAACATGCCCAAAAGTGACCAGAGTGAATTTGGAAACAAAGTGACAAAGTTAACAGTGATGAAAGATGCTTGAATTAACTTATGGGGTGGTTCAAGAGGTAAAAATGATTATAAGAGTTACAAAAAATGACTATAATGATTTTCCACATGGTCAAAAGGTTTAAAATGATATAAAAGAGGTGGTTGGAATCTTTTATGGATTGGTTTAACAGTGTTTAAGCTAATTATAAAAGGAAAAGATTCTAACATGAAGAGAAAAGTGGGGCAAAGAAGACATTATTTTATAGCCATCAATTTTCTTACTCCAATAGTGAAATTTACTCTTGTCAGTCGTGGAAAACACTCTGACAACAGAAAAGCCAATTATGGCATCATTGAACCCTGGTTTAGACCAAAAAGGGGTGGTTTTAGCCTTTTTTTGGCTATTTTTACCCATTTTAGACCCTTAAATCAGCCATTACTATAATTATACCTGGTCTAGAGCCTTCAAAACACGTCAGAATGTGTGTAAAAGACATAGAAACCAGTTAAAACTTTTTTCACTCATATTATTTTAACTTAAGGGTAGTTTTACTCTCTTGGCAACAGTTAAAACTACCCTGGTTGGTATCAAAACCTTGTCATCAATTGAGTCATAGAACCCGGGACTCAATTCCAGGCCAAAAGTGATGAAATTTTGCGTGAATTTTGACATCCCATGCCTGTCAGCAAGGACTTTGGGGGTCTGGCTCCCCCTTGTAGCTAGAGCACCTTTTCCCCACCAGAATTAATCTTTCCAATTTATTTTTTTCTTTAATTCCTCATCATGTAATACACTTGTAATCTACACATACAATTAAGTTGAGTTTTGAAGTACACAACTGTAATAAGTGATACCTCATATGTAAATCACAGTTCACTTATGTAATACACGCGCACATTTTGACATTTCAATTGAAAATGCTTCAATTTCTCATCACTTCTAAACTACACACAACATCTCAATTTTAACACAAAAATTGATGGTTAACACCACATGTGGTGTGAATTAAATTAGGGTTTTGAGGATTTCAATTTTTTTACAGAAAATACTAAAAACTTAATTTAAGCTTACTTAGAGTTGAGTTACAGAAATTTTACCCAGAGGTGACCCCACCTTATTTGTTATGAGGAATCCAATGGATCATTCTCTGGCTTGTTGGCTGGTTATCCAAGAATTTCTCAAGGGCCTAGAAGTAGATTGGGGAAGCTTCAGATAAAGAGGGGCAGGAGTCTGAAGAAACTGAAGTGGCAGCTTCCTTGGCAGGCTCCCTTGAGGCTTCTGAAGCTTCAAATCTAGCGCACTGTAATCAACCGTTGTCTCTCCAGCTGAACCAAATTTTCTGAAGATGATTGAGCAAATGACTGAATTCATGGGGCAACTCACTCAAGCAGTTTCTACCAGGGAAAATTCCAAAGTCCCTGAATTCAAGAATCCATCAATGAAGGCACCTGATTCTTTTGGTGGTACTCAAGCCCATAAATTGAGAGAATTTATCCAATCCTGTTAATTGATATTCCATAATTATCCAGCAAATTTCATCTCTGACAGGAAGAAAGTTCATTACTCAACTTCATTTCTCACTGGTAGAGCTGGCAAATGGATTGAACCCTATCTTCGAAATATTTCCAATGAAGACCCTTCCTATTTCCTCAATAGTTGGAAATTGTTTGAAGACCAATTATTAACTCTGTTGGTGATCCCAATGAAGTCAGGAAAGCTGAACAAGAGCTTGATAATTTGACAATGAAATAAAGTGGTCATGTTTATTTGTACATTGCTGATTTCAGAAGTTTAATGTCAAGAATTGGAGTTTGGGGGAAAGGGTGTATATTCATGCTTAAAGAAGCGGATTGGCATTAAGATTATTGGCTTCTCACCCCGGTACTTTTGACACTCTCCAATACCTAATAGATATCACCTTGGAACTAGTTTTTAGATACCATGAGAGGAAAAAGGAAAAGGGTGTAAATCAAAAAAAGAAGCCTCCTGTCACTGGATCCAATGCCTCAAGGCCTCCTCAAGGCTCATCTTCAAAAAGGCCTCACCATAAGAAGAATAAGAAGGGCAAGAAATCTCAAGCTTCAAAGGACAAGCCCCATGCTGCTCTCCTCAATAAGTACAATAAGTTAATTGGTTCTGAAAAGGAGAGGGGGATAAAAGAAGGCTTATGTACTTATTGTGGTGGAAAACAACCAATTGAAAAATTATTCAAGAGACCTCAGAAGAAGCCTGGATCATCAAGAGGCTTCCCTAGAAAGAAGGGAAAAGAAGGAGTGGGGATCATGATGTATTCAATGGTTTTCACTTATTTCCTTCAAGAGCACAATTGTGCACTATGAATACTAGTGTCAAGAAATCTTTAAAATTTATTATTTTTTCTTCTGTCTCTGATATTTTTGAAAGTATTCTCATTAATTCTGGTGCTAAAAACTGTTTTATTGCAAAGAATTTTGCTATCAAGTACTCATTGACTGTGTCAGATCTCCCTGAAGAGATTCCTCTTTTCATTCTGGATTAAAATGGATCCCCTGCCTTTTTCATCACCCATTATACAAAGTGGGTAGTTGACTTGCCTTCCTTCCCAAGCTTTGAATGTGACTTCTTTATCATTGACTCACCCAAGGGAGAAGACCTAATATTGGTCTATGATTTCCTCTACCATTTTAATTCCATGATTTATTGGATAAATGGATTGATCACATATGATTATAGTGGTATTAATTCTTCCACTAGTAATGACTTGGCCACTGCTGTCAACAGTGTTTTTCTAGTTGGTAAAATGGAGACACCTTCCCTTCCTTTTTCTGTCCATATCCCTTCCATCATGCCCTCTCAGTCATTACTTTCATCAAGAGATGAAGTCTTCAAATAGATAAAAGATAGTGGAGAAGATGTTGCTATATCTTCACTTTATCTCTTTCAAGGGGATATGGACATTCCTCCATTATATTTTCATGCCTCCCTAGAGGAGCATTGGTATGAGGAGGAAGAGCTAGAAAAAATTGAAACTGTGTTGAAGGTAGTTACTCCTGATTATCACCAATATTTGGGTGTATTCTGAAAGGTGAAAGCAGAGAAACCTCCTCTAAACCACACCTGTTGTCATCATATCAAACTGGAGGGTATTCTACCTCCAATCTGTGTTATCTACTCATTATCAAATCAGGAGTCAGAAATACTAAGGGCCTACATTTCAGATAGTGTAGAGAAAGGTTTAATAAGTCTGAGCTCCTCTTCAACATGAGAACCTGTCCTTTTTGTTCAGAAAAAGATGGTGGCCTTTGTTTGTGTTTTGAATACCACAAACTCAATGCTGTTACTAGGAAGAACAGGTATCTGCTTTCTCCTATGAACCAGCTTCTTACCGTATTCAATGGTTCCACTATATTCTCCAATATAGATCTGTGTGATGCATATAATCTCCTGAGAATTAAAGAGGGGGGTGATCACCTAACTGCCTTTAGAACCAAATATGGTGGCTATGAGTATTTTGTTATGGCATCTGGTCTTACCAATGCTCCTGCTTCTTTCCAAAATCTTGTGAATGATATATTTTCAGATTTCTTGAATATTTTTGTTGTAGTTTATCTAGATGATATTATGGTCTTTTCTAGTTCTGAGGAGGAACATACCAAACATATGGCCTCTATCCTCCAAAGACTGAGGGAGAATAATTTGTTTTCCAAATCCTCAAAGTGTGTACTCCATGCCTCAAGTGTGGAATAATTGGGCTATGTTGTTTCAAGTGATGACCTCAAGATGGATTCTTCAAATGTTCAGCAAATTCTCAATTGGTCACAGTGCAAGAACATCAAAGATCTTCAATCTTTTCTTGGATTTGCCAATTTCTATTGTTTTTTCATTAAAAAATCCTCTAAAAAATTCACTTCTCTCACTTCCCTCCTCAAAAAAGACTCTCCTTTTCTCTTCAATGAGGAAGCTCTTAGTCAGTTTTAAATACTCAAAGAAGCTTTCACCACTGCTCCTATCCTTTCCAATTTCAATCCTTCTCTACCAAGTATTGTAGAGACTGATGCTTCTGATTATGCCTTGAGTGCAATACTGAGTCAGGTGAATGAATCAGGAAATAATGCCATTGCATTTGATAGTCACAAGCTTCTCCCAGCTGAGCTGAACTATGAAATCTATGACAAGGAACTCCTTGGCATAGTTTGGGCTCTCAAGTTCTGGAGAGCTTTTCTTCTTTCTCTTTCCAATCCTTTTGAGGTCTTGACAGACCATTATTATATTCAGTATTTCATGTCTTCCAAAGTTCTTACTTGTTGTCAGGCCCATTGGGATGAATTTCCTTCTGGGTTTCATTTCACTATGACTTAGCACCCAGGAAGGCTGGCCACTTTAACAGATTCCTTGTCACGT
Source organism: Austropuccinia psidii (assembly GCA_023105745.1). Classification (NCBI taxonomy): domain Eukaryota; kingdom Fungi; phylum Basidiomycota; class Pucciniomycetes; order Pucciniales; family Sphaerophragmiaceae; genus Austropuccinia; species Austropuccinia psidii. Next base: position 28,606,467 of record JALGQZ010000007.1, on the reverse strand, counting down.
CAGGACAATGTGTACCCAGAGAGGGGGGTGGACTTCATCATGAAAAATCCTCAAAACTTTCATCAAGTAATCAAGCAAGATGGCATTCAAGAGTCAAGATTCTTCTCAGTAAAGGTTGAAATATTCTCAGATTTAGTTGAACAGATTCAAAAAAGAAGTATGGCAAGACAAAGACTACAAGGCAATACTCAAGCAAGTAGAAAGAGGTGAATCAGTTTCAGATTATTCTCTTGAGCCTCAAGCCAAGTCATTGTTATTCAGAGAGGGGGGTAATCCCAAGAAATGAAAAAATGCAACTTAATGTTATTCAAAAGCATCATGACTCACCATTAGATGGCCATCCTTGCCAGCAGAAGACCCTCAAGCTCATAAAGAGGGATTTTTCCTGGGCTGGCATGAATCAATTCATTAAGGACTATGTGTCCACATGTCAGAAATGTTCAAGAAACGAGAAAATTCATCATAAGAAGTTTGGATTACTAAAGTCTCTTCAAATTCCATCTGGTCCTTGGAATTCTGTGAGCCTTAGAGGTATTTTCATATACCCAAAAGACCACAAATAACAAAATAAGATACAAATATAAAGAAAAATGGATTTATTCATATTATCAAAATAAAAATGAAAATATAAATACAAATTTATATGCAAAATTAAAGATTTAATTATAATTTAAAATAAAAAATACATCAAATTTAAAACTACAAAAATGCATCTTTACTTGAAAAAATTAAGTAAAAATGAATGAAATTAAAATATTTTTGGTAAAAGGCTACATGAAATATATTATAGCTTTTATCCAATAGATAAACTTAAGAAAATTACTTCACCGTTGGATTTCTCATAAAAAATAAGGTGGGGTCACCTCTGGGTAAAATTTCTGTAACTCAACTCTAAATAAGCTTAAATTAAGTTTTTAGTATTTTCTGTACAAAAGTTGAAAATCCTCAAAACGTTAATTGAACTCTCACCACATGTTGTCAGCCTGTGACTCAAAGCCAGAGCAAAGCATGACAGTCAAATACAATAAACCAATGGTATAGCCAAATTTGCTCAAAAGGTATCAAACAAAAGAGGAAACTCACTCCTTTCAAAATATACAAGTCCCATCATCATAGGACAAGGAATGACAAAGTTATTCCTTCTCAAAGTTGTTGCTGAGCATAAACCTTAATTTTCAACTCTCATCTGAAATACAGAGTAGGAGGCCTAACCCCATCAAATGGGTATGCAAAATAAAGCTCTAAGCAAGGGCTATCCAATGGTACCAAACAAACTGAGCTAGCACCAGTATTACAGAAGTTAAGGTCAAATTCAGACCAAATAAGGGTGAATAAAATATTCACCTCTCCTCTAACTTCTACAGTTTTAGTGTGAAATACTTAAAGTGGGGTCTTTTTGGAAAGAGCACAATCAGGGATATCTGATGGTGCCATTCATTACCCCATATCTCCCCTAGAACAAAGGTTATGAGGCAAACAAGCCCAATACAGCTTTTTGCCTAAAGAATGCATATGTACAAAAATCTTGTACATGGGATAACTTTGCCATATTCAATGATAAACATACCAAATAAGGTACCATTGTGTAGATCACATACAGCACTACACACTGAACCAATTTTGAGGTTGATATATCAAGAAGTGACAAAGTTATGACTGTTTTAAGGTCAAAATCCCACAGTTTGGCCAATACAGCCTTACCATGGGATAATATCCCATAACCATGATTTTGAAGTGTCAAACTGACAAAGAAGCTTGTTGTAACTTCAATACTGGGGTTTCATACAGGTTCTGTACAGCATTCTACATGTCATACACGTCAGAATCAAGCTGTGTGTCCCCAGATGAAAATTTTCACCCTGTATTGGTGAAAACTGCCCAGATGTGGTTTCAAAACCACGTCTGAGCCCGATACAGGCTATACAGGCCTTTTGCAAACCACAAGCCTGTCTTAGAGAGTGAAAAATCTTCACTTCCTCTACATGGAAAGGTCTAGCAGCCTTTCCACCCCATTTCAGGATAAAAAGGGGCCTTTTCACAGCCAGAAAAGGTTTCCTTATCCTGCTCTTGAATTCTTACATAGTATAACTGTCAAAAACAGTTCTACTCTTGGAAAATAAACACGTATACTTCTAATTTTAAGTGTTGTAGACTTTATTATTGTAATCCAACAGGTAAAGCTGCACCCAGGGTTTTCAATAGCTCTCACCACCACTATTCTTCAATAGTAAAACCCTTTTATTTTAATAATAAACCATTATTATACTTTAATACCCTTATTTTTAATATTTATAACCATGTCACAGTCATATTTGAAGTTGTAATTAGTCCCCTTACAGCTTCATCACAGACTCAGCCTGACGTTTTGGGGGCCTGGCCATGCTTTTTGATCTTTTGGGCCCTAAAAGTGAGTATTTTTACTTATTTTCTTTACTTCTGACATTTTGTTTCATCTCTTTAGGCATAAAAATAATCAATATATATATAAAACATATCTTATATTATATATTTTCTTTTGGTATATGTCTTATACCAACCTCTTTTAAGCTTAATATTGATAATAATACATGGAGAATAACCACTTTAAACTTATTTCTGGCGTTTTTTGAATATAAAAACACATTACAGCCACTAATACAGTCAAAGTTTTCAATTAAACAAGGACACCTCAGTGGCTGCATTCTTAATGTCAGAATTCTTCCATTAAACAACACCTTCAATATGATTACTGTGATACATATCAAAACAAAATATTAAAAAACACCTTGAATAATGGCTTCAATCAAAATATTTCAAGTGCTAGACAGTGAAATCACCTAATAAGAATTATTATTCTCAAAAGAGGTTTTATTCTTATCTCTCATATAAGAATCAAAAAGGCATTTTCCATTTTTGTAATTATACTATCTTTTTGAGTTTCATAAGTCGGAATCAAGAAGGACTGAGAGATTAAAAAACCTAAGCTATAAGTTAAATACACAAAAAATAATCATCATGCACTTTAATTTAACTCAATTCAAAAAACATGTGATTAATAAAAAAAACTAGGATAAAAATTTGGAATAAGAATACTTTACAATAATTCAATTAAATTTATCATTCCTGATTGAATGAGTGACTTCCAAAATAGACTAATAAAAGGAAAGAATTTAGAGGAAGTTAAAATTTTTTTTGAGTGCTTTTTTGAGCTTTATTTTCCCATTGGTCTTGATTTAATTCATTTGATAGTCTAAATGATACCTTCAGATGGTTCTTCCATCCCAGATTGTTTGTGATAAAGCTTGAAATTGAAAGGGAATAATATATTCAATTTTAGTTCAGTGTTATTTTTTTGAGGGTCCAGGGTGGTTTGTTGGCCTTTTTGACATCATGATTTTCATGTGTATGGTATTAAAATTTGTTTTGAGCTTGCATCGTGATAATTTGATTAGCCATTATTGGTACCAACTGCTTATCACGTGGAATGGTAAAAATGGAATCTTTATCAGCTTGTTCGGAAATTTGGCTATAAAGACTTTCAACACTCATCTGACCAGAGTGTCTTGATTAAATTAATCCCTCACGCTGAGTTAGCTTCTGCAATTTCATGCCTTACATTGGGTATGTTGTCCACAGAGGCCTTAGAGCTGTTACATTTTATTTCGAATTCCAGTATTTTTCCAACAGTCGGAGATATTTTCTTTGCCGACTGTGTCCCAATATCCTTTCATCATTAGAACTACCTCGAGGTGGTTAATTGCATAAAGCGCAAGAGCTGAATTTCCATTGGATTGATAATATCAGCTGATAAAATGCTAAATAAACGATTCCTTATAGTAATCTTTGAATTTCTTGATAATTCCATAATCACAAGGCTGAAGGATACTGAGGAGATTAGAGGAGTAGAAATCAATTTTTACACTTATTACCTGAGCCAACTCTGATTCATTGACATGAAAACTAACGTTTTCAATTAAAAGAGAAATATTGTTCTTATTCCTTTGAACATTACAGTTAATTAATTTGAGGAATTATGTCAAAATAAAATTCTCCATGAATTTTGATTAAGATAATATTGAAATCTCCAATATGGATAATCTATTGGCCCAATACTCTGGGTTATCTGGAAGTTCCCATAACGAATTCCAAAAGCTTCTTAGTTACAGTGGAACGAAATTATAACACTTTTTTAGCCTTTCCTCATTGTCTTTCACTTCTGATATTTGCGCGATTTTTGATTAGTAATTTGGTGGCATGCTTTAAAAAAACTAAGAAAGAAGACCCCAAGAAGCAAAAAATAGCTCACTGGTACATGCCGCATTTTCAATCTGGATTATAAATATCTTCAAGAGACTTAATAATTTTTACTCTTTGGAGGTACACACAAGAAATTTTGACACCTTTTAAATCTACTGAACCAGCTTGACCATGAAGGGGAAAGCTTCTGATGTGGTTCCATTTTTTAAGTTTATAGAGCCAACCATTTTAGATTAAAAACTTGATACTGAGTGAATTTGAAATTCCTAGTACCTCTTCATTCAGAACTTGATTTCTTATAATTAACCTCCTATTTTGAGCATTAAAAAACCAGAAATTAAGTGATTTTTCTAGGTCAGGGTAAAAGCATTTCTGGTTAGGCTTTGAGCCTCCTTGGTGAGGAAAACCAGGATTTTCTGAATCAATTTACAAAATTTTGACTAGTTAATTCCAAAATTCGGAGCTGTTTACGCCTGTATCAAACCTCAGTTGCTTGGATGGCTTTCAATGTAGTGATTTTAGATAATTAATTTTTTTACGCTTTATTTCGATAACCTAACACTTGTAGTGTGCAATATGAGAGAGTTTTAGTTTAACAATCTTTATTGCTTGAATAACTTAATGAAGAACAGTAGCAGTAATAAAGAGATAGAACTAAAACACAATTCAGTGAGGAAATCAATAGAGATAACAAGATATGAGAGAGATAACAAGAGTACCTGCTGTTTTAACAATAGATATCAATATCACCTTTATAAGCTCAGCGTATATGAATAGCAGTATGAGTAATCAGACGATCAAAATGAAAAATAATATAGAGATAAGTAAAGACACAGATATGTGTGGTGACAGTGAAATATATACCTGATTAACAGTAAGAGTACTAAAAAACAAATTATAAGTGTTTTTCTTCTAAAAAAACTATGCCTGACACCTCTAACACTGATTTGTAGGGAGAACACAATTAACAACCATACCAACGTAGTGAATTGAAGTATAATTACCTGTAAAGATCCTCCCAAGCGTTCTGGGTGAGAGTGTGAAAGACTTGAGTGATTGAAGACTACGTGTGAGTAACTTGTGAATTATGAGAGAGGACTGAAGTTTCTTGCTCTTGTAATAGCTGGTGTTGGTTGCTTTTATCATGAACATGCATCCCTGGCTTGTTGAGTGATGGTGATGAGTTAAGGAGAAAAGAAAGGAAAAAAAACGATAAGGGAGAGAAATAGTGCAAATAGATTATCAAGGAGGGGGGGAGCCTAAGATGGAGGCAAGGAGAGAGAGGAAGCCGAAAGCAATTTGTTGCATTTACATTACAATACAAGACGAACCAACAAACCTAACTCAATGATAGACTATTTAGAATATGCATAAGACATCACTGACTATTTAATTTGTGAATCGAAGAGTAAAGAATCTCTCCTCAGGGGAGATTTTTTTCTCTTCATATTTTTATTATTTTTATTTTTATTTTTAATTTTACTAATTAATTATTTAAAATTATCATTCACAACTAGGTACGCTAAATCTCTTTAAGGGGAGACTATTCAAAACAAAATCGTATATTAGCTATTTGTACCTAGTTAAATATATAATACTATATTTTCTTCTTTAAATTAGTAAAATTAAAATAAAAATAATTTTTCTATCATCTGGAATCTTCCAGAATATTATTGAATAACAACAGGTTATGCGCTGCCTACCTTGACTTCTCTGTCTTGCTAGTACACTATCTTTATTATTCAATTTTATTTTATACCTTCATTGCGACGGCGTAATTTCTATACTCTTCATCGCTTCATCTATCCTTTCTTCTGTGATCTTCATTCCTCCGTTTATCCTTTCTTACACCGGCTCCTCCTACTACTTGTTCAGGGCAAACTTTTTGAATGCCTGATTATACCAACAACATGATTGAATCCAAAGAGACCTCTGGTGATGATATGAATGTTATTATGCAACTCAATAGACAAGCAGAAATCTTTGAACGATTCATCTCTTTGGCAGAAAAACTCAGACCTCAACTTCGAGCGGATGGGGCTAATTTCAATTTATGGTCAAAGAACATGATTGTCGTATGGACAACTTATTTTATGGGAGATTCTGATTACTTTCATCAAACAAATAAAGATGATAATATTAAGAGAAATCTTGTTTCTAGACTATTCATTGAACATAGCGTTAGCCATAATGCTTATGAATGTGTTACATCTCAAATATTCACCTCCGATGCGCATCAAATTTACCATGCATTAAAAGACCGGTTCAATCGCCCATTGTGGTCCTTGGTTGTTTACCATGCAAATATATTATTTAAGCCTTTGTCAGATCACTCAAATGACATCAACAACTATGCTATGTCTATCACTGAGGCTGTGCAAAACTTAGAAAACCAGTTAGGACAACTTGACTCTGAAATGATCACCACCTTGGCAATCTATTTTGCTGTACCATCAATGCACCAACTAATAACACCTTCAATTAATACTCTCATGGCAACTAATCCCAATTTGAAGGTTCGACCAGACAACTTACTCAATATAATCCAGAAAATTACTACAGCCTCACCCTCTTTTGAACATAGCACTGAAATTGCAAAAGTAACTGCTTCCTCAAGATTCAGCAAGAAGGATTCATACTCACATCACAATTTGCCCATTACCAACAAAAATGTTCTATAGCCTCATCTTCCATCTTCCTTGAACAGCCAAGAGACTCCAAAAGTTCCTAGCTCCCCCTTCCATTGTCATTATTGTGGTGAAGTTGGTCACTGGTCACCCAATTGTCCTATCAAAGCCAAAGTGAATGAAGCAAGAAACAAGGCACCAAATCAAAAAGCACACGTTTCTGGAATAGCAGTAGTACCTACTTTGGAAGCAAGTGAAGCACTGCTGGACTCTGGAGCAATTCATTCGGTAGTAGGCCATCTTTTGTTATTCACCTCATTAATGTTGACTAATATGACACAGTCTGTTGCATCCTCCAAATCCTTCAAAGTTGATGCAATAGGAACTATTGCTTTGCCAACCTCGAATGGCATACTCCAATTAAATAATGTCCTATATTGTTGCAACATACATGGGATAGTTTTGTATCTTGGACATCTATTAAAAGAACATTTTTTGGTATCTTTTTCAAATTACCTCTTCAAAATTTCTACCCCTTTTCAAATCACTACTGTTAAAAAAGATAATTGATGGTTTATTCCTTTTCATTTTCCTATCAATAGTACTGCCTCTGTCAAATGTTTGTCATCAAATTTACCTTCTTCTGAATCTACCAGCAAATCTTTGAATGATGTTAGTGTGTTATGGCATAGAAGAATTGGTCACTTATCTGTTAGGCAATTAGCACGTATGCTGAAATCAAACACCATTCTTGGAATTCCTAATTTTCCTTTTTGTGACATCAAGTTATGTCATGATTGTTCAATCGTCAAAAGTCAACATACCCCTGTGAGAGCTGTTTCAAGAAATCTCATCAATAAGCTGGGTGATTTGATTGTGGCTGACCTGATGGCTCCTTATGAGCGTAGCCTGAATGATAAAAAGTATATTTTAATTATTCAAGATGCTTTCTCGCGTGTTGTCGTAGCTATCCTGCTGTCTGATAAGACAGAAGCAAAAACATACTTAATTAATTGGATCAAAAAATTCAGACTATTTTGAATATGCATAACACATCACTGACTATTGAATTTGTGAATCAAAGAGTAAAGAATCTCTCCTCAGGGGAGATTTTTTTCTCTTCATATTTTTAGGGTGTTGGTAAAAACACATAAGCAAATTGGTAAAAACACGTAAGGGGTGCCCTGGGCCCATTTTTAATTAAAAATGAAACACCATTGGGCCTGTATTGGGCCAAAACATGCCCAAAAGAGGTTTTTTCCCCACAAAACCTCTCTAACTCCAAATTGTTTCAGATTTTTTTGCCCAGCCCCCCCCAAAAAAAACAAACAAGCCCAAACACCCCAATAATCCACATTATCCCCACCCCAAACCATTATTTTTTTTGGAAAAACAGCATTACCAAAACCATTTTGCAAAGCTTTTCACACTTTTTTTTCTTTTTTTCCCCCAAAGACTACATTTTCCACCACAACAACCTGCTTTCAAGCCTCTCAATTTTCAATTTTTTACCTTCCCTCATCTATTAATCCCAAATTTAAACCACTTTCTGTCACTCTTAACCACTTCTGTTCATTTTTCACACCTTTTTTCACCTCTTTTTCACATTTCAAAAGGTTCTTACCCCATTCCAAATCCCCCAATTCCCCCTTTTTTTACTTTTATACATAATTTTCATTAAAAAAAATGCTTCAACCCCCCACTGAAGGTGAATTTCAGACCCTTGAGCTTCTTTGGCAACATGTGCATAATGTTGCTAGGGCTCAGGGGTATGCTGTGTCCACCTTGGGGTCCAATATGACCCACAACCAAATTGAAATAGGTTGTGACAGGTCTGGCACCCCAAATCCCAACAAACGCCCCTCCAAAACAGTCACCTCAAGAAAGCTTGACTGTCCTTTTAGACTTTATGCCAGGAAATATGCCAAGAGTACCACTTGGACTCTTAAAGTCAGAAATCCTGAACATAGCCATGATGCCACTGAAAATATCATGGCACATCCTGCTTTCAGGAAATTCAATGAGCAAGAAACATCCCAAATTGCTCAAATGTCTGAATCACTGCTCATACCAAGGCAAATTCAGGCCCAATTATGCAGCCAGAGGAAGTCTGACAGGCCTGTAATCCTTCAAGACATTTACAACAAAGTCAAGAAAATCAATAAAGACAAACTGCAAGGCAGAAGGCCCATTGGTTCTCTTATTGACACTCTCAAAGAAGAAAATTTTGTTTGGTCCTCTGCAAGGGATTCTGAGGGACACATTACCTCCTTGTTTTTTACTCACCCCCTGGCCATAAAACTTCTTCATGGCTTTCCTCATGTCTTTCTTATGGATTGTACTTATAAAATCAATAAGTACAAAATGCCCCTTTTTCATATTGTTGGATTCAGCTTAACAAATAAGAACTTTTCTGGGGCTTTTTGTTTGATGAAGAATGAAAATGAAACTTCATATACTTGGGCATTAAATCAATACATTGAAAAGGTCCTCAACAACACCAATCTTGTTCCCCCTCCAGTTATTGTTATTGACAGGGATCTGGCCTTGAAAAACTCTATTAAGAAGCTCTTCCCAGACTCCAAAGTCATGCTATGCATTTGGCACATCAACAAAGATGTATCTGCTCATTGCATGAAGAAAATTGGTCATGGAACTTTTTTTGAAAATTTCTTGGGCCTTTGGAATAAAGTAATATACTTCTTCACTTTATTTCATTTTATTTCACTTTTTTTCTTATTATTGTCTTTATTAATGACTTTGGGATTCTTTTCTCAGCTTATGTATTCACCCACTGAAAAGTCTTTCAAAGACAACTGGAAGAAGCTTCAAAAGCAAGTTAAAAATGCTGAGGTCTTGCAGTATTAGGAAAATACCTGGATTCCACTAAAGGCGTATTATGTGCCAGCCTGGACCAACCACCATTGCCACCTGGGTGTGGGATCCACCTCCAGAGTTGAAGGTGCCCATGCCATGGTTAAACTTTGGCTCCAAAAGTCCACTGGTACTCTCCTGGAGGTAGTCAGGGCACTCCACATGGCATTCAGAAAACAATTTATTGAAATTATCAACAGAATCTCCAAAGAAATGATTGTCCATGTCAAGAATTTTCCTCCACACATCTGCGCCCTCAATGGCAAGGTGTCTCATTATGCTCTCCAGATTGCCTTTGAAAATTTCAAAACAAAATTTACTCCAAATGAAAAATGCACCAACAAATACAACAATTATAAAGGCATTCCTTGCAAGCATAAGACCCAAAAGGCATTTTCCAAGCGCCAAAGGCTTGAATTATCAGACTTCCATCCTCAATGGCATTTGAATTTGCCTGTGAGGGTTTTTTAATTTCTTCTTATTATTTTTTTTCTTATTAACTGATTTTATTTGTCATATTCTTCTCAGGCTGGTTTTCAAGGTGATGATCAAAGTGTTGAAAAAGAAAGAAAGAATGACGCCAAGAAAATATTTGAAGACATTGGGGAAGACCTGTTTCAAAGACCAATGGCAGAAATCACTCCAATACTCCAACATTTTCAAGATTTTTTGACTGGAAAAGTCCCATTTGATCAAATTCCCAAGAGTCAAGAGGATGATCAATATTATGAAGACCCTCTGGAATGCAAGAATATCCGTGGAAGACCCCAAGGAGCCAAGAATAAAAACAAAAGAGAACCTTCAAGATTTGAAATTATTGAAAGTCAATCCAAGAGAAGAGGAAGACCCCCATCAAAAGTGACCAGCACAACAACTTCAAGATCCCAGTCAAATGTCCCCTCTCAAATTATTGAAGTGGACTCATCTGAAGATTCTGAAGATTCTGAGGAATCATTATCTAAATCAATCAGTTCATCAGATTCCCTACCCTCAGCAGCTGAATTGAATAAATCAGAAGTAATGCTTAGAAGGTCCAGAAGATTGGCAATCAGAAGCAAAACATCACAAAGAAAATCACACAAGCCTGCCACCAGTTTGAATATCTATGATGCAATTGACTTGACCTGTGAGCATTGTCAAAGCAATTATCACACAAGTGATGAATGCTCCAAGCTGTTTGTGAGTTTTTGATTCTTTTTAATGTAATTTTATGTTGTTTATTTTGATATTTATTCATTTTTTGAACTTATTTTATTAGATAACTGGCTCAGAAGACTTGTCCAAGTTTATATTGAAATACACCTTCAAGGCCATCAATGTCCAGGGTGATGGAAACTGTGGCTAAAGAACAGTATCCCACTTCATTTACAATACTCAAGATCAATGGGCTGATGTCAGAGGCAACTTGGCTGAAGAAAATAACCAAAATCAAGACCTTTATGAAGCCATGAACACCTTAATTCCCTCAGTATCCTCTTATTTGGAAAGAATTGAATGCTATGATGATGTTGGCCAGGATCCAAAAAGAAAGTGGATGTCCATGCCTGACATGGGGTTCCACAGCCCAATCTTTTTCTTTTTTCCCTTATTTCTGTCCTCCAAATGATAATCCCCCCATTTTCATCTGCTTCTTGAATAGCTGTGCTCATTTTGTTCCTTTGGACATCATCATTTCTAAAGTTTATCCAGTCCCCCCATTACTGTGAACTGGGAGATTCATGCCCAAAAACAAGCCCTGGGGTGGGCTGATAAATTTAAGAAACACAGAATGTTTTATTTGTCCAATCTTCCTCCCCCCTCTCAGAAAAAACCCACTATTTTGGAGGTTCATTCTGATTGAATGATTTTTGTATATACAATTTATGCCAATTATCCCCCTCCTCAGTCATATTTATTGCTTAAATCCCACCTCAGGCTCCTTTTGTGTCAAACATGTGGAACTTTTGTACTTGAAAATAGTCATATTACACACAAGAAAAAAAACAGTGGAAAAAAAACACTCATTGCGCCTTCACTTGTTGTCCCACCCAAAACATTTTCCCAATTCATGAGCTTCTGGTTCTTTATTGTCCAGATTGAACCCTTTAATTTAAAATAAAAATGAAGGAAATTCATAAGTGGGAAGTTATTAAATTCACTCTTTAAAAATAGGCATATTAAAATGATGGGAAAAAACATTTGAAAAAAAAACCTTTTTGTGCCTTCACTTGTCCCACCCAAAAAAACTCCCAAAATTATGGGATTCTGGTGCTTTATTCTTCACATTGAACCCTTCATGTCAAAAAAAAAATTAAGGAAATTAATAAGTGGGAAGATTTTAAATGAATTTTTGAAAAAAATGCCATTTTGGCATATTGGCCAAATTGGTGAAATTTGGGAAAAAAAAATTTTTTGAAAAAATTTGTGCTTATTGACATTCCAAGTCGGGAAAAATATGGCAAAAAAAAATTAAAAAAATCCTCAAATCTGAGCCTGAGGAATTTTTTTTGAAAATTAAGGTCACTTACATGTTTTTACTAAAAGCTTACGTGTGTTTACCAACACCCTATTTTTATTTTTATTATTTTTATTTTTAATTTTACTAATTGATTATTTACGCTAAATCTCTTTAAGGGGAGATCATTCAAAACAAAATCATATATTAGCTATTTGTAACTAGTTGAATATATAATACTATATTTTCTTCTTTAAATTAGTAAAATTCAAATAAAAATAATTTTTCTATCATCTGGAATCTTCCAGAATATTATTGAATAACAACACAATTAAGCCTAACCCATGTTCAGGGTGATAACCTGAACTATTCCAACACAATAAAAAGCTAGTAACAGTCACTAAAATTCTTTGTAAGTTTATTGGTTAATTCACTAATACCAACAGTGTCACAGGAGTCGGGATGTACCTTGTAGCAGAGAACACCTTGGTATTACATATTGGATTACAGCTCTTTTCCAGCATTCTTCTTTAACAGAGTAAAACCAATCCGGCAAATAATTTTAGAAAGCACTTGAAACACAAATGCAGTATAGTTTATTGATTAGTTACCCCCACTTGTCTCCTCTTAGCTGATCCTGGTCTTGATGCTGTCCATTGCAATCCCTTGATAACAAGTGGATTTGAGCTGAGGAGGGTAACAACTGAAAACAACTGGTCGAACTTTGTACATTAAGATAAATGAATTATCTTTTCTTCCTTCTCTTGTTTACTGTCTCAGGTTGGTCACTTAAATACTATACCATGGAACATATAGGCCAATAATCTGATTGCGTCACTCTTTCACGTGGTCATCCTCATTTACACCACTTCATATGAGATCACCCTTGATTACATCACTTCCAAATGCAGCACATGTTACCTTATACTGATGTCAGTCAATGAAAACTTTTGGAAATTGTTAATATTTAAATACCGGGATGGTAGGTTCAGTTTTTCTTGGATTGTTTTTTTTTTAGTTCTTACTTAAGTATTTGGGTCCATAAGTTTATTGCATTCATTAGATATTTCCTTCAACTCTTGGAATGTTTTAGAGCCTTTGGAGAAAAACTAAATTTGTTTGAAAAAATTCTCAAATAACACACTTAAAAATAAGTCACATAAATTATTCAGCTTCAAAAAAAGTAGATAATCTAAATTCCGGGTTGCATAATTGCTCTTCCTTTGGAATTAACTGAAAAAAAATCATATGCCTTACTTTTTTGCTGAAATTAATCAGCCACACAGTCCACATTAAAAACTGATTAAAAGTATTTTTAAACCACATAAAAAATACTTTCATCTTGGTCATTCAATTGAAGGATGAGTGGTTTGGAAAATATCTTGAAAATCTGATCAATATTTGTGAATAATGGAATTCTCAAAAATTGAATTGAGAAAATAAAAATTTGGAAAATTAAATATTGAATTTCAGAAGATGATGATTTCATATAAATTTGAACTATCTTTATATGATTGAACAAAACAAAAATAAGTGATAAAGAGGGCATATTGGGATGGGAGGAAATACCAGAAAAGCAAAACAAGGGGAAAAATCATTTTAAAAAAATGATAAAAAACCAAAAGAGTTGTCAATTTTCTTGACAAAAATGATTAAAATATAAAATAGGGTATTGGTAAAAACATGTAAGAGCTTACATGTTTTTACTAAAAACTTATGTGTTTTGGCCATAAATTGGTAAAAACATGTAGGGTTTTGGTAAAAACATGTAAGGGGTTCCCCGGGCCCATTTTTAATTAAAAATGAAACACAACCATGCCTGTATTGGGCCAAAACATGCTCAAAAAAGGGTTTTTTTCCCCCAAACCCCTCTAACTCCCAATTGTGTCAGATTTTTTTCCCAGCCCCCCAAAAAGAAGACTCAACACCCTAAATAATCCACATTATCCCCACCCCAAACACTTTTTTTTTGAAAAACAGCATTACCAAAGCAATTTTGCAAAGCTTTTCACACTTTTCTTTCTTTTTTTCCCAAAAATACTGCATTTTCCACCACAAAAAATTCTTTCAAGCCTCTAAATTTCCAATTTAACCACTTCTTTTAATTTTTAATACCTTTCTTGACTTCTTTTTCACCTTTTGCAAGGTTCTTACCCCATTGCAAATCCCCGTATCCCCCTTTTTGTCCAAATTATACATATTTTTCACTCAAAATCGCTTCAACCCCTCACTGTAGGTGAATTCCAGACCCTTGAGCTTCTTTGGCAGCATGTGCATAATTTTTCCAGGGCTCAGGGGTATTCTGCATCCACCTTGAGGTCCAATATGACCCACAACCAAGTTGTAATAGGTTGTGACAGGTCTGGGACCACAAATGCCAACAAATACCCCTCCAAAAAAGTCACTTAAAGAAAGGTAGACTGTCTTTTTAGAATTTATTCCAGGAAATATGCCAAGAGTACCACTTGGACTCTCAAAGTCAAAAATGATTAACATGGCCATGATTCCACTCAAAATATCATGGCACATCCTGCTTTCGGGAAATTCAATGAGAAAGAAACATCCTAAATTGCTCAAATGTCTGAATAACTGCTTCTTCCAAGGCAGATTAAGGCCCAATGATACAGACAGAGGGAGTCTGACAGGCCTGTAATCCCTCAAAACATTTAAAACCAAGTCAAGAAAATCAGGAAAGACAAACTGAAAGGCAGAAGGCGCATTGATTCTCTTATTGACACCCTCAAAGAAGAAAATTTTGTTTGGCCCTCTGCAAGGGATTCTGAGGGACACATTCCCTCCTTGTTTTTTACTCACCCCCTTGCCATGAAAATTCCTCCATGGCTCTCCTCATGTCATTCTTATGGATTGTACTTATAAGACCAATAAGTAAAAAATGCCCCTTATTCATAATGTTGGATTCTGCTCAACCAACAAGACCTTTTCTGGGGCTTTTTGTTTTATGAAGAATGAAAGCAAACCCTCATATACTTGGGCATTAAATAAATACATAGAAAAGGTTCTCAACAACACCAATCTTGTTCCCCCTCCAGTCATTGTTATTGACAGGGATCTGGCCTTGAAAAACTCTCTTTAGAAGCTCTTCCCAGACTCCAAAGTCATGTTATGGATTTTTCAAATCAAGAAATATTTATCTTCTCATTTCATGAAGAAAATTGGACATGGCCCTGATTTTGAAAATTTTATGGGCCTTTGGAATCAAGGAATATACTTTTGTCTTTCACTTTTTTTCACTTTTTTTCTTATCATTGTTTATATTACTGACTTTGGAATTCATTTCTCAGGTTATGTACTCATCCACTGAAAGGTCTTTCAAAGACAACTGGAAGAAGATTCAAAAGCAAGTCAAAAATTCCCAAGTCTTGCAATATGTGGAAAATACGTTGTGGGAACTCCTTTTGGTGTGGGATGAAATAAGGCATTACCTTTAGGGGGAAATTATTGGTAAGTCTGTTTTGAATTTCAGAATTGTCCAATAACCATGGGTGCTAAGGTGTATTAGCTGCCCCTCTAAATAATACTGAATAGTCAGCCTACAGAGAATCACAAAATGAAATAATATTTGTGGCTTTAACAGATAGAGAAGACTTATCAGTAGTCTCTTAATCAGACCTATCAATAACACTACAGTAAAACTCCTATTTAAAGCTAAAATTTCTGAGAGAATAAAAACTAAGATTTTTTTGTTGTTATTTGGATAAAAGTAATAATAATAAATATATATATATATATATATTGGTTTTCTGTTATTTTAATAAAACTAATAAGAATATTTTTTTTCTTTTTTTGGGTTTTATGATGATTATGATGATTTTTTATATTAATACTAATAATAAGACTACTGGATATTCTTCTTTTGATATTTTTAATGGTGAGTTTATATCACTACTTCTTTTATTTTAATAATACTAGGCCTCTGAGAAAGGCTACCGAGCTTTTTCACTATGGTTATACTACTATTCTTTAATAATACTAAGCTACTGAGAAAGGCTACTGAGCTTTTACTAGGTTAATACTACTATTCCTTAATAATAATAAGCTACTGAGCAAGGCTACTGAGCTTTTACTACTAAAACACTACTACTACTCTAAATATCCTGCTAGTTCAGGGATGGTGGTGATCCTGGATAGTGGGAACTTGTTCCATGATGATGGAAAAAATGAGGGATGGAGGACCTCTATTTATAGCTTTTGGGCCTTCATAGAGCTTCTCAAAACAGGGTACTTAGAAAAAATCATTGCTGAGAGATTTTAGCTGGTGAGATGTGTAGTTTTGGTGTAGCAACTTGTTTTCTGAGAGAATTATGCTGGTGGTACTTTTTCTTATCAAAATCATGTAATGTGTTTGAGATAATTTGGCTGGTTTTATTTTTGCCAAGAAAGTGGAGAAAATACAGCTCCTGAAAATTGATCTTTCTTCTAGTCATATGATATATATGAGAAAATTATGCTGGTGTTTCTGTTTCTTATCAAAATCATGTGATGTCTTTGAGATAATTTTGCTGGTGACATTTTCATTTTTGGTGATCTTGTTACGTGTTTTCTGAGAGAATTATGCTGGTGGTTTTCTTTCTTATAAAAATCATGTAATGTGTTTGAGATAATTTGGCTGGTGAGATTTCCTTTTTGCCAAGAAAGTGGAGAAAATACAACTCCTGACCATTGAACTTTCTTCTAGTTATATGATATATATGAGAAAATTATGCTGGTGTTTTATTTTAGTATTGTATCATTTCATATGGAGATTGCATTATTTCTATCAAGTTTGATGTGTGTCATTATTACTAAGAAAAAATTTGTTCTTGGAAAATATATTGTAATTTTATGCATAGCCTTGAGGTATTTCTTCTTTCATTTTAATGAAGGTGGGGAAAATAAAGCTCTGATGCTGTGGTACATCTTCAAATAAATTTATTTAGATTAACTGCTTTTAATTGCATAATTTGTTATTGAGGATGCAATAAGGTGGATAAATCCTTTGATACTATACTGTTTTGATAACATCTTGAGGCTGTGTATTGTATATTTCTGCTTGAAACCTGTTGTTGTAATGTTTAAATATGTTTTGTGTAATTTGTTTTATTATCATGTTTTTCTTTTGTTTTATTGGTAAGCTTGAAGCTGGTACTAATGGTATGGAATACCACAATGTGGATTCCTCTAAAGGAGTATTATGTGCCAGCCTGGACCAACCACCATTGCCACCTGGGTGTGGGCTCCACCTCCAGAGTTGAAGGTGCCTATGCCATGGTTAAAGTTTGGCTCTAAAGGTCCACTGGTACTCTCCTGGGGGTAGTTAAGGCTCTCCACATGGAATTCAGAAGACAATTTATTGAAATAATCAACAGAATCTCCAAAGAAACAATTGTCCATGTCAAAGATTTTCCTCCACACATATGTTCTTTCAATGGTAAGGTGTCTCATTATGCTCTTCAGATGGCCTTTGAAAACTTCCAAACCAAATTTCCACCCAATGAAAAATGCACCAACAAATACAACAATGATCAAGGCATTCCTTCCAGGCATAAGATCAAAAAGAAATTTTCCAAGTGCCAAAGGCTTGAGATATCAAACTTCCATCCTCAGTGGCATTTGAATTTGCCTGTGAGGGTTTTTTAACTTCAAATTCTTACTTTTTTCCCTTATTAACTAATTTTCTTTTCCATATTCTTCTCAGACTGGTTTTAAGTGTTGAAACAGGAAGAAAGAATGAAGCCAAGAAAATATTTGAAGATATTATGGAAGACCTTTTTCAAAGACAAATGGCAGAAATCACCCCGATTCTTTGGAATTTTAAAGATGTTTTTACTGGAAAAGTCCCATTTGATCAAATTCCCAGCAGTGAAGAGGATGATCAATATTATGAAGACCCACTAGAGTGCAAGAATATGTGTGGAAGACCTCAAGGAGCCAAGAATAAAAATAAAAATATAAACAAAAGAGAACCATCAATATTTGAAATTCTTGAAAGTCAATCCAAGAGAAGAGGAAGACCCCCATCAAAAATCACAGTCACATGTCCCCTCTCCAATTATGGAAGTGGACTCATCTGAAAATTCTGAAGATTCTGAGGCCTCATTATCAAAATCAATCAGTTCATCAGATTCACTACCCTAAGCAGCTGAATTAAATAAATTGGAACTAACCCTTAGAAGGTCCAGAGGATTGGAAATTGGGAGCAAAACCTCACAAAGAAAATACCACAAGCCTGCCACCAGCTTGAAGATATATGATGCAATTGACTTGACCTGTGAGCATTGTCAAAGCAACTATCACACAAGTGATGAATGCTTGAATATTTTTATGAGTTTCTGATTCTTTTTAATGAATATTTCTCTTGCTTATTTTGATATTAATTCATCTTTTGACCTTATTTTCTCAGATACCTGGCTCATAAGACTTGCCCCAGTTTATATTGAAATACACCTTCAAGGCCATCAATGTCTAGGGTGATGGAAGCTGTGGCTACAGAACAGTATCTGGCTACATTTACAAGACTCAAGATCAATGGGCTGATGTCAGAGGTGACTTGGGTGAAGAAATCCACCAAAATCAAGACCTTTATGGAGCCATGAACACTTGAATTCCGGAATTATCCTCTTATTTTGAAATAATTGAATGGTATGAAGATGTTGGCCAGGCTCCAAAAATCAATTGGATGTCCATGCCTGAGATGGGGGATCCAATTGCAAAGAAGTATCAAAGACCAGTTTTCTTCTATTCCACAGTCCAGTCTTTTTCTGTCCTCCAAATAATAATCCCCCCATTTTCATCTGCTTCTTGGACGTTGGTTTTCATTTTGTTCCTTTGGATATAATCATTTCTAAAATTTATCCAGTCCACCCATTACTATTAATTGGGAATTTAATGCCCAACCACAAGCCCTGGACTGGGCTGATAAATTCAAGAAACACAGGATGTTATATTTGTTCAATATTCCTCCCCCCTCAGAAAAGACCAACTATTTTGGAGGTTGATTCAGATTGATTGATTTTTGTATATACAATCTATGCCAATTATCCCCCTCCTAAGTCCTATTTATTGCTTAAATCCCACCTCAGTCTCCCTTTTTATCAAAAATGTAGCACTTTTGTACTTAAAAATAGTCATATTACAAACAAGAAAGAAAACATTTGAAAAAAACACTTATTGCGCCTTCACTTGTTGTCCCACCAAAACAATTCCCCCAATTAATGGGCTTCCGGTTCTTTATTGCCCATATTGAAGCCTTCATTTTAAAAAAGTCAAAGTCAATTCATATTTGGGAATTTTTTATATTAGTTTTTTAAGAATAGTCATATTACAAAGATGGGAAAAAAACAATTTTTGTGCCTTCCCTTGTCCCACTGAAAAAATTCCCAAAATTATGGGCTTCTGGTTCTTTATTTGCCATATTGAACCCTTCATCTCAAAAAGAAAAGGAAGGAAATTCATAAGTGGAAGGATTTTAAATGAATTTTGTCATATTGGCCCAATTTGAGCAATTTGGCCCAAAAGAAATTATGAAAAAATATGTGGATATTGCCATCCCATGTCGGTAATAAATATGGCAAAGAAAATTAAAAAAAGCCGCAAAAATGCTCCTGAGGAATTGTTTTGAAAAATAAGGTCACTTACATGTTGTGGCCATAAATTGGTAAAACCACGTAAGGGCTTATGTGTTTTTACTAAAAGCTTACATGTGTTTACCAAAACCCATAAAATATTGTGAGCTAACATAAGCATACTTGGAAAAGCTTTGAGAGAATTAAATTCTTATATTGAAAAATTCAATCTGAAAATAACTTTAGGAGAAAAGCTGAATTAAACAAAAACTTTCAACAGGTTCTCTATGTGTAAGCCAAAGTATCATAAAACCATGAATGCTTATTGATAGGGCTTACTGTAGTCTAAAGTCTATATGGATCATTGAGCATCTTTGTTGAGAAGTAGGAATCAAGATTAATCTCAAAGAACAGCCATAGAATACTAAAAAACATTCATTAGTTCAGTTACTGAAAGATTCCAATAGATGTAGTTAGTTAATAATGAACCAAGAAAGGCAGTGAACCTGTTCAAAAAGAAGAGGACTACTAATGTATACATCAGAAAAAATGTTTCAGAAAGTTGTAAAAATTATAGAATATACACACAAAGATGAGGCTATGGCCATGATCACAAATAACAATATCTTGGTTTCCAATATCAAATGAGGGTCTCATCGAATTGAATCAGAGTTCATTTGGTGTCAGGAGGTTTTTTTATTATGGCTGAGGACCTTTTGTTTATGCCAGTCAATTTTATTTTCAATTATCTTATTATTGACAAAAATACTGCTAGACAAATAGAACTAGTATGTTACAAATTTATCCTTTCCAATCTTTGAAATTGGCTGAAGAATAGTTCATTTTTTTACCAAGTTCAATGTTTAAAAAGACCTTCTGTGTATTAGAAAGACTTTTAGTCTATTTTATTGAGTACCTCATGGAATCAGGGAAATATAATGAACCTTCTACAAATGAGTAGGAAGAATAAATATATTCTATTGGGTCTTTCATGACGAGAGGAAGGTGAGAAACTTAACTTGAAGATGTAATTGGTGAATAACTTATACATCAGGAATACTAACCTTTTATGATACTCAGAATCTTCTCCTAGACAAATAGCTAGCGTACAAGTAGCAAAGTAATAAATCTGAGATAAGAAATGTTGATATAATTGCAAGTATTAAATTGTTAATTATTCCAAAACTATGTTGTCACAAGGAATAATTTTAGTCATGTAGTTACAATAATTCTATTAAATTTAATTACTCAAAAACATGTTGCTATTAAGGATCAAAGCGCTGATCTCTTAAGATCACAGTGCTACTTACTCTTGTATTTACCATTTAAAGCTAGATGAAAACATGAGTAGCTGATCTTAATGCAGCTACTCATATTTTATTATTTCTCGTATCTGTTTCCTGACCTCTTTAAATTGTTTGGTCATCTTTTAGGTTATGGGGGCAGGTCTGTAATAAAACAGTTCAAGAACTAGATCAGTCAATTGGAAATCTAATCTATTTTTTTCAAAGACTTAAAATATCAAAATCCACTCCTAGATAATTATACACCATGATCAATTTACCAAGCTCCAATACCACTCTATTGGAGATCAAAACTCTCAAAAAAAAAACTCCTTGAACTTTCTCTCCTGGAAAAGGAGTATCGTGGCCTCATTGGGAATGAGGAACCTGGAACATCTCCTTGACCAAGGTAAACCTAATGATTAGGATTAAAAACATAAACAAACTGTTTTCTACTTCATCATTGGAAATCTTGACGCTGAAAATTATGATAAATTTGTATCCAAAGACAGCAAATAGCCTTCTAAACTATGGTGTTCCATAAAAGAAAATTATGCCTCAACTTCTGCTTAAAATGTTGTGTCTCACTTTGGTGAACCTTTTAGCATTAAATTTCCTTTATCCTCCTCAGGTCTCTCTAAGTCTATCACCTTTTTTTCCCTCTCTTTCCAAACCTATTCACAGGAGATATCATGCCTCAATTACTAGACTTCTACATGCTCAAAATGCTTCCTGAGACCTGCAGACATGTATCAACAACTGTATTCCATTCAATAAAAGTATCCACTAAGCTTCCTACTGTTGAGGAAGTGCTTAAAGAAGTGGACTTAGACAATCTTTGAACAACTGACACCAACAAAGAATCAAACATGGCTGTAAAAGCTACTATGAAGCCCAAGAGGAAAGCACAACCCTCTTTTCCCACATGCCAAATCCAATTGCTTCCAGTTGTTTCCAGAAAAATGGGATTCCTATTACAAAATCTGGTATACCCAAGAAAAAACCTCCACTCTGGCTGTCTGCAATCATTTTTCGCTCCAATAAAGCTCTCCTGTCTTAGAAAGTGGCTGTTTGAATGCCATTTCACCAAAAAATCTCTTCTTCTAAACACAAGGTCAATCCCTGAATCCCTGTATGCAGCCAACGGCAGAAGGAACCCTTTAGCTCAAGACCTTCCTTGGGAGGTTATCTCCCCTAATGCCTTGGTTGTACCTTCAGCTTCTTCTGGCTTAATACTTCTCATCTTGTTCCTGAATGATGGGGAAACTCTCAAGTGTTTCAAAGGTGTAGAAAACTCATTTGACAAGGAAAATTACCTAATCCTCAAAAGCCAACTCATAAACAAAATGTTACTAATTGACAATCCTCCTGTTGTGAAGGCATGTATTTCTGTCAACCTTGATTGTCTCATGATTCACAAGCAGCTTGGTCATCACAACAGGTTTATGGCTTCTAAAATCTTTCCAAATGTTTACTTTTCTAAAGTCAGCTGTATATACTGCTTGCTGTCCAAATCTAATCAGCTACCTTTCTCTGGATCCTTTCAATCTCCACCTGGCTATCTTGATGTTGTCCCCATGGACCTCTGTTGTCCAATTTCTCCAATATCATATGGAGGAAATAAATATGTTTTTCAGCTTATTGATGGGTACAGTTGCATGAGTTTCTTCTATCTTCTCAAATCAAAATCTGAAAGCTTTGAAAAATTTGTTGAATTCCAAAGTCTTTCTGAAAATCAGACTGGCAGGAGAATCAAGACTGTAATTTCTGACAATGGTGAGGAGTTTGGCAATTCCAAGCTTCAATACCTGTTCTCAAGAAGAGGGACACTTTATCAACCAACTGCACCCTACGCTCCTCAGAAAAACCCAATATCAGAATGGGGGAATAACACTCTATTTGAAAAATTCAGGATAATGCTGCAGGAATATCAGATTCCCTCAGAATGGTGGGGGAAGCATGTGCCATGGCCACATTTATTTTCAACAGAAATCTCTCATCCTTGATCTCCTTTCAAGCACCAATAATTAGGTGGAGCTCTCTGCCAGAAGATCTCTCTTGTCTTTATCCCTTTGGATTCTCAACTATCATGCACATTTCAAAGGAAAGGTGTAAGGTGTGGATATGAAACTTTAATCAAAAATCAAGTACTTTTCCTGTACTCAAAATTTGTATAAGCTAAGAAATGATTAAAAGCAGTATGAAATAGTATTTTTAAGACAAAACATGCCAATTCTATTGTTTTTGACTTTTTAAGTATAAAACAATAATATTATGCGGATTTATTGTTTTACCAACAATAAGAATTTATCCAAAAATACTCTACAAGAGATATTTAAGGCTACAAAAGAAATTTCTTCAAGAGCAATTTCAATTGAAATTAATTGAGCAAAGAACTGCAAGCAATTGATTAAGGAAAAAAGTCTTTGAAAATATATTCAAAGAGAAAACACACCCAAAATTGACAAGAGTGAATTTGGAAACAAAGTGACAAAGTTAACAGTAATGAAAGATGCTTTAACTTACTTATGGGGTGGTTCAAGGGGTAAAAATTATTATAAGAGTTACAAACAATGGTTATAATGATTTTTGAATGTGTTCAAAAGCTTCAAAATGATATAAAAAGGACGGTTGGAATCTTTTATTGATTGGTTTGACAGTGTTTAAACTAATTATAAAAGGAAAAGATTCTAACATGAAGAGAAAAGTGGGGCAAAGAAGACATTCTTTTATAGCCATCAATTTTCTTACTCCAAAAGTCAAATTTACTCGTGTTAGTCGTGGAAAAAGGTCTGACAACAGGAAAGCCAATTATGGCATCAGTGAACCCTGGTTTAGACCAAAAAGGGCTGGTTTGAGCCATTTTTTGCTATTTTTAGCCATTTTAGACCCTTAAATCATAAAAGATTTAAAATGATATAAAAAGGTTGGTTGGAATCTTTTATTGATTGGTTTAACAGTGTTTAAACTAATTATAAAAGGAAAAGATTCTAACATGAAGATAAAAGTGGGGCAAAGAAGATATTCTTTTATAGCCATCAATTTTCTTACTCCAAAAGTAAAATTTACTCTTGTCAGTCGTGAAAAACAGTCTGACAACATAAAAGCCAATTATGGCATCATTGAACCCTGGTTTATACCAAAAAAGGGCTGGTTTAAGCCATTACTATGGAAATACCTGGTCTAGAGCCTTCAAAACACGTCAGAATGTGTGTATGAGGCATAGAAACCAGTTAAAACTGTTTTTACCAAGATTGTCTCAACTTAAGGGCAGTTTTACCCTCTTGGAAACAGTTAAAACTGCCTTGGTTGGTATCAAACACTCATCATCAATTGAATCACAGACCCTGTGACTCAATTCCAGGCCAAAATTGATGGAATTTTGCATGGATTTTGACATCCCATGCCTGTCAGCAAGGACTTTGGGGGTCTGGATCCCCCTTGAAGCTAGAGTTCCTTCCCCCCCACAATTAATCTTTCCAATTTATTTTTTCTTTAGTTCCTCATCATGTAATACGCTTGTAATTTACACATACAATTTAATTGAGTTTTTACAGTACACAACTGTAAGAATTGATACCACATATGTAAATTACAGTTCACTTATGTAATACACATGCACATTTTGACATTTCAATTGAAAATACTTCAATTCCTCATAACTTCTAAACTACACACAACAACTCAATTTTAACACACAAATTGATGGTTAACACAAAATGTGGTGTGAATTAAAATAAGTTTTTGAGGATTTTCCACTTTTGTACAGAAAATACTAAAAACTTGATTTAAGCTTATTTAGAGTTGAGTTACAGACATTTTACCCAGAGGTGACCCCACCTTATTTTTTCTCAGGAATCCAATGGTGAAGTAATTTTCTTAAGTTTATTTATTGGATAAAAGGTTATAATATATTTTATGTAAGGTTTCATCAAAAATATTTTACTTTCATTTATTTAAGCAAAAATGAATTTTTACTTAATTTTTTCAAGTAAAACTGCATTTTCACAATTTCAAAATTTAATGTAAGCTTTTATTTTAGATTATAATTAAATTTTTATTTTTATATGTAAATTCGTATTTATAGTTTAATTTTTATTTTGATAATATAAATAAATTTATTTTATTTATATTTATATCTTATTTTGTTATTTGTGGTCTTTTGGGTATATTAAAATACCTCTAAGGCTCACATTCCCTCCCCCTAAAAAGAATATTCCTATGTAATATTGTTATTTCTAGTGTGTCTGAACCTTCTGAGAAGTTTAGTAGCTTCAGGTATATCCTTTTCTGCTAACCATTCATCTTCACAAGTTGGGTCATTGTACCTAACAAGGTATTCCCTTACTTTATTGGCTCTCAACTTTCTTTCTTTGAGAACTTTGGTAATCTTCTTAATGCTAGATGATTCAATAGGAGGTATAACTTGGGGAAGTTTATTCCTTAAAGGAAATTTTTCAGAATCACTAGATTTATATGGCTTCATCAAGCTCACTGGAAATGTAGGATGCTTATTGCTAAGTTCTTCAGATAGTTCTACTTCAACAGAATTTTCTCCATGGAGGGCCTTAATAAAAAAAGGTCCTGCAAAGGAATCTTTGAGATTTTTACATCCTTTGATGTTATTGAAGTTAGTGGTGGATACAAGTGATAAATCCCCCACTTTAAAATCTGGATTGGCATGGGATTTGTCCCATTTGTCTTTAGCATATGCAAAAGAGTCTTCCATGCACCTTATTGCATGCTTTCTAGTTTTTTCTAGCATTACTTTGAAGCTAGCAGCTGTAGGATGTATCTCAACCAAATATTTTGTCCAGAAATCTTGAGGTAATTTGGGATTCCATCCTTTTTCTAGAATAGCAGGAGTTTGATTGGTACTGTCATGAATAGATGTCTTATATGCCAATTATAGTTCTGGTAAAAGAGTACACCAATCATGGGTAAATTCATCACAATATTTTAATTCAAGGCCATATGTGCAAAGTCTTCTTACCATATCTTACAAGGTTTGGATCATCCTTTCATCCAGAACATCAATTTGTGCATGGTAGGCTGTAGAGAAGGATAATTTTGTCCCAAATAGTTGGTGAGGATTTTTTCATAGTGCTGAGGTGAAGTTGGGATCTCTATCACTAATGATGTTTGTGAATATGCCAGTCCATGATACTACTCTATTCCATATCAGAAGAGCTGTATTCATGGCTGTATCATCCTTGTGACATGGTAGAAAGATTGGAGTCTTACTAAATCTTTCAACAATCACTAGGAAAGCATTATAAATTCTGTCATCCCCTGGTGGCAGGCCAGTTACCCAGTTCATATGGACAATTTCCCAAGGTCTGCTGGGTTCTTGGATCTTAATCATATTTCCAAGTCTTTGGCCAGTGGATTTATTTGCCTCTTGACATCTGTCACAGGTTTTGCAATACTCTGAAACATCTTTCTGCCACATTGGCCACCATATGCAGGTTTTTACTTTTTCTCTTGTTCTTTCCTCAGACAGATGTCCTGAGAAAGGGCTGTCATGGCATTATTTAAGTACAAGATTGATTAAGGACCTGTCCACAACTGTAATTACACATGTATTGTTAGTTCTGTGGTAAATTATACCATCCAGTAAGTGGAATCTTCCTTTATCATATGAGTTTCTCAATATCTCGTCTAATGCGTGTATCAAAGAATTGTCTTTACAGTCCTTAGTAAGTAATTGGCATAAAATGCTACAATTTTTGTCCTGAGTATAACTGCTTCTTACCTCCTCAAAGAAAGTGGTGTTCAGGTCTGTAGCACTGATTCCTTCCATGGGAATTTGTGGGGAAGCTTCCCCTGGAACATAAGCAGGATTATCAATATTATTTGGTAATTGCCATCTACTCAGTCCATCTGCATTTTTATGAATATTCTCAACTTTATGAACAATGGTCATATTGACCCTATACTTTTGTATGGATATTTGCCATCTGAGCATATGCCTGTTGGGAGTCTTCATATCTAAAAGTGACTTAACAGCCGTACAATCTGTTATTACTTCAAAAACACATCCTTCCAGAAGGTAGTTTAGCTTTTACAAGGCCCAGACAAGGCATAAGGATTCCATTTGACTGGCTCCATATCTGGCTTCAGCTGGTTTGATTTTCCTGTATATGAAGCATATGTGTCCTTCCACAGGTTTATCATTAATAATCTGAAATTGGTGAAGTGCTGCACCAAGCCCAACTCCTGATGCATAAATATAAATCTTAAAAGGAAGCCTAAAGTCTGGCATCAGTAAGAGTGGTGCAGTGGTCAAGGCTTGTCTCAAAGATTCAAAGGTCTTGACTCTTTCAACAGTCATTTAAAACACTGTGTCTTTGTCACATAATTTATAAAGAGGTCTTGCTATGGATGCAAAATCTTTAATATGTTTCCTGTAATATCCTGCAAACCCTAGAAATGTCTGAATTTATTTCTTGTTTTGAGACAAGGGTTTCAGAAATACTGCTGCAACCTTGTTTTTGTCAATTCCAAGGGATAGACCAGATACTACATGTCCCAGTGCTTTAAGTTCTTTCAATCCAAAATGGAATTTCTTTGAAGAAATTTTCATGTTCACAGATTGGATTTTTGTCAAAACTCTGGATAATCTGTTTATATGTTCTTCCCAAGTTTTGGAACAGACAATAATGTCATCAATGTAAATGATTAACCATCTTTCTGAAAGTTCTTCAGGGCAGATTTCATTCATAATTCTTTGGAAGTGTGAAGGTGCATTCTTTATACCAAAAGGCATCCTCAAATATTCATATACTCCACAATTAAAAATGATTCTTAAGTCTTTTCTTGTACTTTGTGCTACCAAATTTTGATGAAATCCTTTAATGGCATCCATAGTGGGTATATACACTGCTTGAGATATCTGGGTAAGGGCAATTTGGATTTTTGGTATTGGGTACCTATCTGTAACAGTGTAAGTTTTCAGAGCTCTAAAGTCTCCAACCATTCGGGATTTTCCATTATGCCATGCCACTATGACTGGTGCAGTTATTTCTACTTCCTCATTATGACCAATCTTTCTTATTAAACCAAGGTCTAGAAGTTCTTTAATATGAATTTATAGAGCTTCTCTTGATTTGGTGCTTTCTGGATATGCAGGTCTTCTTAAGAGTGGTGGATAAGGTCTCTCAATATTAAGGATGATGTCAACTTCATGACCAATAATTGCCCCCAAAGGTTCTTTTTCTGATTCAAATGCTTTTTTGTGGTCATATAAATGGGAAGAAAGTTCATTTTCCTGACTATCAATATAATGAAGGCTTATTTCAGCTTCATTTATTTTGTTCAGATTTGAATCTTTCCAACTTCATGTCAACTGGTGCTACTTTACTTACTTCAATTTGTCTTTTAAATGGTAAAAAGGCAAATTTTTGACGCTTATTGTCTCCAATAGTAAAGTATCTATTTTTGTTGTTATGTAAGTCTATCCCATACATGATCAAATAGTCATTTCCCAATATAAAATGGGTACCAGAGCAATTTTCCATAACAACAAATTCAACAGTGATTCTTGAATTTCCATTAATATTTGAAGATATGACATTGGTCTCAAATATTCCCAATTCTTTCATTGGATTACTTGCACTATTGAATTTTATGCCATCAATTGGTAACAATTGATATTCAACTTTTGGTACACAAGTCTTAACAAAAGATTTTCCAAAACAAGATCAGAAGTCTCCTGGGCCAAGTAAAGGCTTAGTGGGCTTGTTGTCAATTACCACTTCTGTTTTACAGGAGTTACCAGCTGTATAACCTTTTACCCTGTTTAGTTTGGTCTTCATAAGTTGTGCATCTTGAATTTTTGACAAATCAAGTTGCCCATTGCTTAATTGTGGAAAGTGGGAATATGATTCCATGATGTCAAAAGTGGAATTGATATTTTCTATATCTTTTGAAGATTCAGAAAATATTGATGACTTATCATCTGAATTTTCTTCAATTATATTATCATCTTTTTCAACATCAGGTTCTTTTTCAATATCAATTTCATTGATTTTCCCTCTCTTTGGACATTTATTGGCTAAGTGGGTGGTGCTTCCTCAAATATGGCACTTTCTGATTATATCTGCAGATTTATATTTAACATTATTAGAATTTTCTTTGGTATTTTTGTCCACACAATCTTTCCGAGGTGTATTAAACCTTGTTTTGAGATTCACCCTACTAGAACCAATCCTGGTTCTGGTAGTTACTTCTTCTAATATATTAATAATATCCTCTGCTGAAGATTGTTCAGTAGTCCTGCCTTTGACAGCATGGTCTAAGTCACCTCCACATTGTCTCAGAATATTTCTGTGGATCATAAATTCTGAAATTTCAGGATACAATTCTGTTAATCTGTCTTTCTATTGGCAAAACCATGGTAAAGCTTTGTATTTATCAGCATTAAATTTGGGAGATTAAAAGGCTGTTTCCACTTTAAACCTCCAAGCCTCATTGGCCCATTTGTTGATAATTGTTTTCCACCAAGTCCAACTTTGGTGTCTATGTGCTTATCTTAATTTGATATAGCATCTGTGAGCTGATCTGGTAAAAAAGGTGTTAAATATTGCTGTTACCAATCTGTCTGGTAATTCAAAGTCTTCTTTAATCATGTCAATACCTTTGATGAATTCCATATGGTCATATTCTCCTTCACCACTGAAGTGAGGCCATTCTTTAATTTTTGGTACTTCTTTCAGGAATTGTGAGCCTTAGAGGTAATTTCATATACCCAAAAGACCACAAATATAAAAAATAACATATTAATATAAATAAAATAAATTTATTTATATTATTAAAATAAAAATCAAAATATAAATATAAAATTATATTAAAAATAAAAAATTAATTATAATTTAAAAATAAAAAATACATTAAATTTTGTAAATATAAAATTACATTTATACTTGAAAAAATTAAGTAACAATGAAACTTTAACAAAATTGTGAGAAAATAAATAAATTTGGAAAAAAGTTAAATAAAATTTATTATAACTTTTTATCCAATAAATAAACATATAAAATTTATTTCACCATTGGATTCCTCATAAAAAATCAGGTGGGGTCACCTCTGAGTGAAATTCTTGTAACTCAACTCTAAATAAGCTTAAATTAAGTTTTTAGTATTTTCAATACAAAAGTTGAAAATCCTCAAAGCCTTAATTTAATTCACACCACATGTGGTGTTAACCATCAATTTTTGTGTTAAAATTGAGGTGTTGTGTTTAGTTTAGAAGTTATGAGGAATTGAAGTATTTTCAATTGAATTCAATTGAAATGTCAAAATGTGCGCGTGTATTACATAAGTGAACTTTGATTTACATATGAGGTGTCAATTATTACTGTATTGTACTGTACAATTGAATTGAATTACATATGTAAATTATAAGTATAATACATGATGAGGAATTAAAGGAAAAATAAATTGGAAAGATTAAATTTGGGGGGGAAAAGGAACTCCAGCTCTAAGGGGGAGCTAGACCCCCAAAGTCCTTGCTGACAGGCGTGGGATGTCAAAATTCACACAAAAGTTCATCACTTTTGGCCTGGAATTGAGTTACAGGGTCTGTGGACTCAATTGATGATGAGGTTTTGATACCAACTGGAGTAGTTTTAGCTGTTGCCAAGAGGGTAAAACTACCCTTAAGATAAAACAATCATAATAAAAGCAGTTTTAACTGGTTTCTACGCCTTTGACACATTCTGACGTGTTTTGAAGGCTCTAGGCCTGGTATTGCTATAGTAATGGCTGATTTAAGGGTCTAAAATGGCTAAAAATGGCTAAAAATGGCTTAAACCAGCCCTTTTTGGTCTAAACCAGGGTTCAATGATGCCATAATTGGCTTTTCTGTTGTCAGAATGTTTTTCACGACTGACAAGAGTAAATTTTACTTTTGGAGTAAGAGAATTGATGGCTATAAAAGAATGTCTTCTTTGCCCCACTTTTCTCTTCATGTTAGAATCTTTTCCTTTTATTAATTAGTTTAAAACTGTTAAACCAATCAATCAAAGATTCCAACCACCACTTTTAAATCATTTTAATCCTTTTAACCACGTGAAAAAAATCATTATAATCATTGTTTGTAACTCTTATAATCATTTTTACCCCTGAACCACCCCAAAAGTGAATTAAAGCATCTTTCATCACTGTAAACTTTGTCACTTTGTTTCCAAATTCACTCTGGTCACTTTTGGGCGTGTTTTCTCTTTAATGATCTTTTTAAAGACTTTTTTCTTTAATTAATTGCTTGCAGTTCTTTGCTCAATTAATTCCAATTGAAATTGCTCTTGAAGAAATTTCTTTTGTAGCCTTAAAATATCTCTTGTAGAGTATTTTTTGGATAAATTTTTATTGTTGGTAAAACAATAAATTTTTATAATATTATTGTTTTATACTAATAAAGTTATAAACAATAAAATTGGCGTGTTTTCTCTTAAAAATAATATTTCATACTATTTTTAATTGATTTTTACCTTATACAAATTTTGAGGACAGGAAAAGTACTTGATTTTTAATCAAAGTTTCATATCCACACCTTACATTTGGGGGCCCAGCCGTGATATTTTACCTGTGACATATTTTATTACTCTTTTTAAATCTTTTTTCTTATATTGAAAAATTTATAAACATATAAAAAATACTTATAATTCAAAAAAATCCATAAAAAATAACTTTTTTTCATATTATAAGTGAGGCTTATATTTTTATTTCTTTTTTGAAATAACCTTTTTTTACTTAATTAATTGGCTTTTTCATTAATTTTAGTGTCTGACAACGTGGTAAGACAAGAAAACATTGAAACAGCCTCAACAGTAACCAGCATTATCCCTGCCAGTACTGTTAATTCTGATCATAATAGTACTGTTATTGTGACTCAAAATAACCAGCCTGAACCAATATCTTCTGAATTGATTAACTTGGACATAAGTAATACCCTTCAGAAAGCTAAAAATTTGGCCAATAGTAAGTTTTTTGACGTAAAAATACTATTTTAAGCCTTTTTAACCATAATTATGCCTTCAACCAGGTCAGGAGCCAGCTACAACCCCTCAAGCAGCTCCCAAAAAGGTAATAGACGTGATTATGGCAGAGGCCAACCAGGTACAGAAGGAAAAGGGTCAGTTGATGACTTCCAAACAACTAAAATGGGTCATTCTGAAGCTGATAATACCATTTTACCTTCAAAAAGAGCTGACACCACCACAACAAGCCTCTGTGGACATATACAAAGCCAGCCACAGTGCATACAACAATGCACTTCAATTCAAAGAGTACCAGATCCTTGCAGACCTGTGGAAGAATTGCATGAATTCTTACCTGACAGTAAGAAAATTCTTGGGCCATCCCAACACTTGCAAATTGCTCAATGGATGGCATCCATTGATGGAGAAGAAAAACATGATGCTTTTGACACTAGAATGGAGGAAAAACAACCCTCCACCACCCAAACCAGTGCCAAAAACAGCCCCAGTGGCCAGCAGCAGCAATTCCAACGTGAAAAATCAGCCACAAACTCCACACAAGGGCAAAGGGAAGGCACCAGCCCCAAAACCTTACAGCCAGGGCTACAGAATCCCAAAGATTCAGCAGGATGCCATGGAAAATGTATTTCAGATGGCCAGAACCATGATGGAATTACAGAAGAAGGAGGAAGCCAGATTAAGGTTCCAGAAATGATTTCTGACATATTTGATTCCATCCCAGAGTTGTATAATGCTATAAATGACGTGAAAAAACATCTTTCTGATAAAAATGACACCATTTGTAACAACATTAAAACAAACAACCTGAGTCTGTGCCAAATTAATGAAACACTTATGTGTTTTGAAAAAGTTTTAAGAACAATTAAAAATTCTAATAATGACAATTCTTCTAACATTAAAATGAATGAACAATCGGCCATTATGAAAGAATTAACAGATAAATATTCTAAATTCAATATTGATGACATGATTGAAACAAGAATTAAACAAGCCATAAATATTATCAAAACAGATAACAAGAAAGTCCTTGATGACATTTCAAATTCATTTACTCAAGTAAAGACATATACCATTGCTTTGAAAAAGTGTTTTGATGCTTCACAAGAAGAAGTATCAAAATTATCAATGAAATTGAATCAAGTCACTGCTGATAATACAAGACAGACAGAGTTATGGCAAGAACTGACACATAAGGAAGACATGTATAAAATTGAAGTAATAAATTTAATACAAAGCTTCCAACATGAATACAGAAATTCCCAAAGGTGTAGCAACAGTAAAATGAATGACATTGAACAAATACTGAACACCTTACCAAGAATGTCTACACCTCTAAATCAAAATGAGGGCACAAGAATTCCAAATCCACAAGTATTGGATCCTGATAATTCACAATTAAAAAATGAATTATCCACTTCTTTTCATAACTTGGAACCATCAATGGGCCAAGCACTCTTGAAAGAAGTTCCAAAACTTAAACAATGGCCTCACTTCAGTGGTGAAGGAGAGTATGACCATATGGAATTCATTAGAGGTATTGACATGATCAAAGAGGATTTTGAATTACCAGACAGATTGGTAACAGCCAGGTTTAACACCTTGTTTACCAGATCAGCTCACAGATGGTACATCAAAATAAGACAAGCACATGGACACCAGAGTTGGACTTGGTGGAAAACCCAAATCATCAACAAGTGGGCAAATGATTCTTGGAGGTTTAAAGTTGAAACAGCCTTTGAATCTGCCAAATTTAATGCTGATAAAGACAGAGCTTTACCATGGTTTTGCCAACAAAAGGACAGATTAACAGCATTATATCCTGACATGTCAGAGTTTATGATCCATAGAAAAATTCTGAGACAATGTGGAGGTGACTTAGAGCATGCTGTCAAAAGCAGGACTACTGAACAATCTTCAGCAGAAGATATTATCAATATACTAGAAGAAGTAACCACCAGAACCAAGATTGGTTCTAGTAGGGTGAATCTCAAAACAAGGTTTAATACACCTTGGAAAGATTCTGTGGACAAAAACCCCAAAGAAAATTCTGGTAATATTAAATATAAATCTGCAGATACAGTCAGAAAATGCCATATTTGCCAAAGCACCACCCATTTAGCCAATACATGTCCAAAGAGGGGAAAAATCAATGAAATTGACATTGAAAAGGAAACAGATGTTGAAAAAGAAGACATAATTGAAGACAATTCAGATGATAAGTCATCCATATTTTCTGAATCCTCAAAAGATATAGAAAATATCAATGCCACTTTTGACATCATGGAATCTTATTCCCACTTACCACAATTGAGCAATGGTCAAGTTGATTTATCAAAAGTGCAAGATGCACAACTTATGAAGACAAAACCAAACAGAGGAAAAGGTTATACAGCTGGTAACTCCTGTATAACAGAAGTGATAATTGACAAAAAGCCCACTAAACTTTTGCTTGACCCAGGAGCCTTCTGCTCTTGTGTTGGAAAATCCTTTCTTAAGACTTGTGTGCCAAATTTTGAAGACCAAGTGTTACCAATCGATGGTATAAAATTCAACAGTGCAAGTAACCCAATGAAAGCATTGGGAATCTTTGAGACCAATGTCATATTCCCACACATAAATGGGAATTTAAGGATCACAGTTGAATTTGTTGTTATGGAAAATTGCTCTAGTACCCATTTTATATTGGGAAATGACTATTTGATCATGTATGGGATAGATCTACATAATAACAAAGACAGATACTTTACAATTGGGGACAATAAGCGCCAGAA
Source organism: Austropuccinia psidii (assembly GCA_023105745.1). Lineage (NCBI taxonomy): Eukaryota > Fungi > Basidiomycota > Pucciniomycetes > Pucciniales > Sphaerophragmiaceae > Austropuccinia > Austropuccinia psidii. Next base: position 28,571,680 of record JALGQZ010000007.1, on the reverse strand, counting down.
ATTTGCCTTTTTACCATTTAAAAGACAAATTACAGTAAACAAAGTATCACCAGTCAACTTAGAGTTAGAAAAATTCAAGTCTGAACAGTTAAATGAGGCTGAGATAAGCCTTCATCTGACTGATAAACAAGAAAATGAACTTTCTTCCCTTTTGTATGACCACAAAGGAACATTTGCTACAGACAAAGAACCTCTGGGAGCAATTATTGGTCATGAAGTTGACATCATTCTTAACATTGAGAGACCTTATCCACCACTCTTAAGAAGACCTGCTTATCCAGCAAGTCCAAAATCAAGAGAAGCTCTAGAAATTCATATCAAAGAACTTCTAGACCTTGGTGTAATAAGAAAAGTAGGCCACAATGAGGAAGTAGAAATAACTACACCAGTCATAGTGGCGTGGCATAATGGAAAATCCAGAATGGTTGGGGACTTTATAGCTCTGAACACTTACACTGTTCCAGACAGATACCCAATACCAAAAATCCAAATTGCCCTTACTCAAATAGCTCAAGCAGTGTATATAACCACTATGGATGCCCTTAAAGGATTCCATCAAAATGTGGTAACACCAAGAGCAAGAAAATACTTGAGAATTATTGTTCATTGTGGAGTGTATGAATACTTAAGGATGCCCTTTGGTATCAAAAATGCACCTTCACACTTCCAAAGAATGATGAATGAAATCTTCCCTGAAGAACTCTCAGAGGGATGGTTAATCATTTACATTGATGACATTATTATCTGTTCAAAGACTTGGGAGGAGCACATGTACAGATTATCAAGAGTTTTGACAAAAATCCAATCAGTAAACATGAAAATCTCCTTGAAAAAATGTCATTTTGGATTTAAAGAACTTAAGGCACTAGGACATGTTGTATCTGGTTTGTCCCTTGGAATTGATAAAAACAAAGTTGCAGCAGTATTGTTAAAACCCATGCCTCAGAATAAGAAGGAAATTCAGTCATTCTTGGGTTTTGCAGGATATTACAGGCAACACATTAAAGACTTTGCATCCATAGCAAGACCACTTTATAAGTTGTGTGACAAAGACACAGTATTTGAGATGACTGTTGACAGAGTCAAAGCTTTTGAATCTCTAAGAGAAGCATTGACCACTGCTCCACTCTTACTGATGCCAGACTTTAAATTGCCTTTCAAACTGTATATTGATGCATCAGGGGATGGACTAGGTGCTGCACTTCACCAAGTTCAGATCATAAATGACAAACCTGTAGAAGGACCAATATGTTTACCAACTGAAGCCAGATATGGAGCAAGTCAAATGGAATGTCTATGCCTTGTCTGAGCCTTGGAGAAATTGAACTATTTCTTAGAGGGATGTGTTTTTGAAGTAATAACAGATTGTACAGCTGTGAAATCACTTTTGAACATGAAAACACCTAACAGACACATGCTCAGATGGCAAATAGCCATACAAGAATACAGAGGCAATATGACTATTGTTCATAAAGGTGGGAATATTCATAAGAATGCAGATGGACTAAGCAGATGGCCATTACCAAATAACATTGATAATCCTGCTTATGTTCCAGAAGAAGCTTCACCACAAATTCCAATAGAAGGAATAAGTGTTACAGACTTGAACACCACCTTCTTTGAAGAAGTCAGAAATAGTTACACTCAAGATAAGAATTGTAGCATCTTATGCCAATTACTTAACAAAGACTGTAAAGACAACTCTCTAATACATGCCTCGGATGAAGTATGGAGAAAATCTTATAATGAAGGAAGATTTCACCTACTGGATGGTATAATTTACCACAGAACCAAGCACACATGTGTCATGACAGTTGTAGACAGGTCATTAATCAATCTTGTACTGAAAGAATGCCATGATAGTCCCTTTTCAGGACATCTTTCTGAAGACAGAACAAGAGAGAAAGTGAAGACCTGCATATGGTGGCCAATGTGGCAAAACGATGTTGCAGAATATTGCAAAACCTGTGACAGATGCCAAAAGGCAAATAAATCCACTGGCAAAAGACTTGGAAATATGATGAAAATCCAAGAACCAAACAGACCTTGGGAAATTGTCCATATGGATTGGGTAACTGGCCTACCACCAGGAGGTGACAGGAGCTATAATGCTTGCCTAGTAATTGTGGACAGATTCAGTAAAACTCCAATCTTTTTACCATGTCACAAAGATGATACAGCCATGGATACAGCTCTTCTGATATGGAATAGAGTAGTGTCATGGACTGGGATATTTACAAATATCATCAGTGATAGAGATCCCAAATTCACTTCAGCACTATGGACAAATCTTCACCAATTATTTGGCACTAAACTGTCTTTCTCTACAGCCTACCACCCACAAACTGATGGCCTGGCTGAAAGAATGATCCAAACCTTAGAGGACATGGTGAGAAGATTTTGTGCATATGGCCTTGAATTCAAAGATTGTGATGGATTTACCCATGATTGGTGTACTCTGTTACCAGCACTGGAATTAGCATATAAAACATCAATCCATGCTAGTACCAATCAGACTCCTGCTGTTCTAGAAAAAGGATGGAACCCCAAGTTACCCCAAGACTCCTTGAGGAAAGACTTAATTGAAATACATCCCACAGCTGCTAGCTTCAAAGGAATGCTAGACAAGGCTAGAAAGCATGCAGTAAGGTGCATGGAGGACTCTTTTGCATATGCTAAAGACAAATGGGATAAATCTCATGCAACTCCAGATTTTAAAGTGGGGGACCTAGTTCTTGTATCCACCACTAACTTCAATAACATCAAAGGATGTAAAAAGTTGAAAGACTCCTTTGCAGGACCTTTTGTGATTAAGGCCCTCCATGGAGAAAATGCTGTTGAAGTAGAGTTATCTGAAGAACTTAGCAATAAGCACCCTACATTTCCATGGAGCTTGATAAAACCATATAAATCTAGTGATGCTGACAAATTTCCCTTGAGGAATAAGGTTCCCCAAGTTATACCTCCTATTGAGACATCTGGTACTAAGAAAATAACCAAAGTTCTTAAAGAAAGGAAATTAAGAACCAAGAAAGTAAGGGAATACCTTGTTAGGTACAGTGACCCAACTTGTGAAGATGAATGGTTAGAAGAAAAAGATATACCAGAAGCTACCAAACTCCTGAGGAGATTCAGACACACTAGAAACACCAATATTACAAAGTAATATTCTTTTTTAGGGGGAGGGAATGTGAGCCTTAGAGGTAATTTCATATACCCAAAAGACCACAAATATAAAAAATAACATATTAATATAAATAAAATGAATTTATTTATATTATTAAAATAAAAATCAAAATATAAATATAAAATTATATTAAAAATAAAAAATTAATTATAATTTAAAAATAAAAAATACATTAAATTTTGTAAATATAAAATTACATTTATACTTGAAAAAATTAAGTAAAAATGAAACTTTAACAAAATTGTGAGAAAATAAATAAATTTGGAAAAAAGTTAAATAAAATTTATTATAAATTTTTATCCAATAAATAAACATATAAAATTTATTTCACCATTGGATTCCTCATAAAAAATCAGGTGGGGTCACCTCTGAGTGAAATTCTTGTAACTCAACTCTAAATAAGCTTAAATTAAGTTTTTAGTATTTTCAATACAAAAGTTGAAAATCCTCAAAGCCTTAATTTAATTCACACCACATGTGGTGTTAACCATCAATTTTTGTGTTAAAATTGAGGTGTTGTGTTTAGTTTAGAAGTTATGAGGAATTGAAGTATTTTCAATTGAAATGTCAAAATGTGCGCTGTGGGAACTCCTTTTGGTGTGGGATGAAATAAGGCAGTACCTTGAGGGGGAAATTATTGGTAAGTCTGTTTTGAATTTCAGAATTGTCCAATAACCATGGGTGCTAAGGTGTATTAGCTTCCCCTCTAAATAATACTGAATAGTCAGCCTACAGAGAATCACAAAATAAAATAAGATTTGTGGCTTTAACAGATAGAGAAGACTTATCAGCAGTCTCTAAATCAGACCTATCAATAACACTACAGTAAAAATTCTGATCTAAAATTTCTGATAAAATAAACACTAGATTTTTTTACTTTATTTTAATAAAAGTGATGATAATATATATATATATATATGTTTTGGGTTTCTGTTATTTTAATGAAACTAATAAGAATATTTTTTTTTGTTTTTTTTTTTAAGAATGATGAGAATATATATATTTTTTATGGTTTTAGGTTGATTATAATGATTTTTTTTTGATATGAGTACTAATAATAAGACTACTGGATTTGATTCTTTTAGGATTTTTTTTAATACTGGGTTTTATATCACTACTACTTTTTTTAATAATACTAAGCCACTGAGCAAGGCTACTGAGCTTTTTACTACGTTAATACTACTATTCTTCACTAATACTAAGCTACTGAGCAAGGCTACTGAGCTTTTACTACGGTTATACTACTATTCATCACTAATACTAAGCTACTGAGCAAGGCTACTGAGCTTTTCACTACTAAAACACTACTACTATTCTAGATATCCTGCTAGTTCAGGGATGGTTGTGATCCTGGATAGTGGGAACTTGTTCCATGATGATGGGAAAAATGAGGGAGAGAGAACCTCTATTTATAGCTTTTGGGCCTCCATAGAGCTTCTCAAAATAGGGTACTTAGAGAAAATCATAGTTGAGAGGTTTTAGCTAGTGAGACGTGTAGTTTTGGTGTAGCAGCGTGTTTGCTGAGAGAATTATGCTGGTGGTGCTTTTTCTTATCAAGATCATGTGATGTATTTGAGATAATTTGGCTGGTGAGATTTTGTTTTTATCAGAGTCATGTGAGGTCATTGAGATAATTTAGCTGGTGATTTTTTCTTGAAGGTGGGGAAAGTATTTTTTTTGTTTCTATTTTTACGTATTTTATGAGAGAATTATGCTGGTGGTGCTTTGTCTTATCAAAATCATGTGATGTATTTGAGATAATTTTGCTTGTGACACTTTCATTTTTGGTGACTTTGTTACGTATTTTCTGAGAGCATTATGCTGGTGGTGCTTTTTCTTATCAAAATCATGTGATGTGTTTGAGATAATTTGGCTGGTGGGATTTTCTTGAAGGTGGGGAAAGTATTTTTGTTTCTATTTTTTTTACGTATGTTCTGAGAGAATTATGCTGGTGGTGCTTTTTCTTATCAAAATCATGTGATGTATTTGAGATAATTTGGCTGGTGAGATTTTCTTTTTTCCAAGAAAGTGGAGAAAATACAGCTCCAGACAATTGAAAATTCTTCTAGTCATATGATATATATGAGAAAATTATGCTGGTGTTTCTGTTTCTTATCAAAATCAGGTGATGTCATTGAGATAATTTGGCTCGTAATGTTTTATTGAAGGTGGGGAAAGTATTTTTTGTTTCTATTTTTTATGTATGTTTTGAGAGAATTATGCTGGGGCTCTTTTCCTTATCACAATCATGTGATGTATTTGAGATAATTTGGCTGGTGAGTTTTCTTTTTGCCAAGAAAGTGGAGAAAATACAGCTCCTGACAATTGAACTTTCTTCTAGTCATATGATATATATGAGAAAATTATGCTGGTGTTTCTGTTTTAGTATTGTATCATTTCATATGGAGATTGCATCATTTCTATCAAGTTTGATGCGTGTCATTATTACTAAGCAAACATTTGTTCTTGGAAAATATATTGTACCTTTATGCATAGCCTTGAGGTATTTCTTCTTTCAATTGAATCAAGGTGGGGAAAATACAGCGCTGATTCCGTGGTGTGTCTTCATATACCTTTATTTATATTAACTCATTTTAATTGCATAATTTGTTATTGATTATGCAATAAGGTGGATAAATCCTTTGATACTATACTGTTTTGATAAAATCTTGCGGCTGCGTATTGTATATTTCTGTGTGAAATCTGTAGTTGTAATGTGTAAAATGTTTTGTGTAATTTGTTTTATTATCATTTTTTTCTTTTGTTTTATTGGTAAGCTTGAAACTGGTACTAATGGTATGGAATACCACATCCCCCTCTCCATTTAATGCTGTCCCCAGCATTCCAGTTGAAAAGCTTACCAATATCAATCATATCCATTTTGGTCAATTTCTTCTCCCTCTGATATTAACTCTTCATCTTCAATCTCTTCACTGCTTTCATTTTCTGACTCTGAACTTGATTGAGCTTCCTTTCCTCTTGGATAAAACCTCTTGATGTGACTTGCTGCAAATTTTCTTGTAAGTTTGGTGCCATCCAATTCTTCAAGCTCATAAGGTCCATTATTAATTTGCTTTATGACTCTATAAGGTCCATTCCAACGGTTCTTGAAGAGTAAACCCCACTGTGACTCAAGTGGCTTATTATAAACTAATACCAAGTCCCCTAGTTCAAGTGGATTTCTCAGTCTATGTGCCATCTTTTTGTCCAAATATTGAACTGATTTGTGTCTTGAATCTCTCAATTTCTGTGCTGCTGCTAATCTTGTTTCTTGTTTTGCCACAATCTGTATGGTTCTTGCCTTCAATGGTTCTTCTAGTTGTTATTTTCTTTTGATTGAATATTCTTCATTAATTTACCCTTGAAGTCTTCATTAGTCCATTATTCACCTTGGTTGTTAATTTTGATATCTTCATTTTTTTTATTTTCTTGATTCCTTGATTTTACTTGCATATTCAGCCCTCTGGTGTGCTACCCCTGTAGTTTGAGTCATACAAGGACTAGTTTTAGCCTTAAGGTTGCTACCCTGTAGTTTAAAGTCATGCAAGGACTAATTTTAGCCTTCAGGTTGCTACCCTGTAGTTTAAAGTCATACAAGGACTCATTTTAGCCTTCAGGTTGCTACCCTGTAGTTTAAAGTCATACAAGGACTAATTTTAGCCTTCAGGTTGCTACCCTGTAGTTTAAAGTCATACAAGGACTAATTTTAGCCTTCAGGTTGCTACCCTGTAGTTTAAAGTCATACAAGGACTAATTTTTAGCCTTTTTTATTTGCTCTGATCTTTTATCCTTGATGTTAATCAAGACAGTTTATTTTGTTTATTTATTTTTATTATAATTTTTTCTTTATTTTATGTGAAAAAAATTTTTTTTTATATTTTATGTTGAAAAATTTTTTTTTAATGTTTTAAGTTGAAATTTTTTTTTTTTTTCTTATGTTAAAATTTTTTTTTTTATGTTAATTTTTTTTTTTTTTTTTTTTTTTTTTTTTTTTTTTTTTTTTAGGTTGAAAATTTTTTTTTTTTTTTTTTTTTTTGTTGAAAAATTTTTTTTTTTTTTTATGTTGAAAATTTTTTTTTGTTTTTTTTTTTTTGTTGAAGTAAAATTTTTTTTTTTTTTTTTAAGAGTGATTAAATTGATGAGTGATGTTGAATGAGTTTTCAATTTGAGGAGTGAGGTTACATTTTCAAATGGTGTAGTGGTTAGTGATTCCGGGTTGCTTTCCACTTTCATCAACTTTGAAACGGGTTCAATTCCCCCCTCTGGCAGTAATTCTGCTGCTGGACCTGTCAGTTTCTGGAATAGGGTAACCATGCTGGGTAGCATATTCTGAGCCTTGAGCAAGCTTAGTGATGCAATTTGGTATCGTTGTGTTCCTTGATTCTGTCAAACAAAATTGATCTTTGGAAACTTGTTGTGATTGAGGGTGCTCAACCTTGATCATAATTTGAGAAGTACTTATTTCAATTTGCTCGTTTAAAATGCTGGAAGGATGCGTGCTTGTGAAAGATTGACAAACCCATTAATTTGGGGCTATAAGAACGTCATCCAGTATAAATCAGAGTAGTCTTTTTGGTGAGTTGAATTATTTTCTGTATTGAGGTGGTCATTTTATGACCGGCAGTCATAATTTGACATTTTAAATTCTTTGATCTTCCTTTTCTGTATCTGAATAGCCTAGCATGTTTGGTTGATTTTTCCCCCATGTCTTGAGATAATTTTCTTGATTTTAGGCCAAATTATGACCGGCAGTCATAATTTTGACATTTTGAGCTTCTTCTATCTTCTTTTTCTGTATCTGAATGGCCTAGCTTGTTTGGTTGTTTTTTTTCTTCTTGTTTTGCTTTCCATATTTTATCTTTTCCTGTCTCAAAGAACCAAATTATGACCGGCGGTCATAATTTTGATATTTTGAGCTATCTATATCTTCTTTTGCTGTTTCTTCACACCATCTTTTCATTGTTGTTTTTTTTTTTTTCAAAAAAGAGAAATAACATTAATAAAGGCCTATGGGCCCACACTTCCCCAAACTTGTGCCATTTTTTTATATGAGGTGGCATAAGAACAGATAACCACCCCTATTTTTTTAAAAAAATAAAATCATAATACTTGTACATTGAAAAAAAATATCTTGAAAAATGTTGAGTTTGAAGTCCTTTATTGAATACTGATTTATAGCCTTGAGTGATAATATACTTCAAAAAAAAAATTGAAAAAATTGAAATTCCTCTTTGATAAGGCAGGAGGTCACTGCCCTTGAGTGATAAGAGTGTTTAAAAAAGATTTGAAAAAAAAAAATTGAAATTCCTCTTTGATAAGGCAGGAGGTCACTGCCCTGAATTATAAGAATGTTGAAAAAAGTTTTTTTTTATGTTTTTTAATTATTTGAAATTCCTCTTTGATAAGGCAGGAGGTCACTGCCCTGAATTATAAGAATGTTGAAAAAAGATTTTTTTTATGTTTTTTAATTATTTGAAATTCCTCTTTGATAAGGCAGGAGGTCACTGCCCTGAATTGTAAGAATGTTGAAAAAAGATTTTTTTTTTTTATGTTTTTGAATTTTTTGAAATTCCTCTTTGATAAGGCAGGAGGTCACTGCCCTGAATTATAAGAATGTTGAAAAAAGATTTTTTTTATGTTTTTTAATTATTTGAAATTCCTCTTTGATAAGGCAGGAGGTCACTGCCCTGATACTGATACAGATATGAAAAAAATTCTCTTTTTTTTTTTTTTTTTTTTTTATGTTATTTTTTTTTATTATTTTTGCTATTTTTTATGATGGTTTTTTTTTTTTTTTTTTTTAATTGGAGATTGAAATTGGATTACTTCAGTTGTTATTGAGAAATATTCAACCTTCTGTTGTGAATTACTGAAAGACATATGTCCTTCAATATTTCTCCAAAGATCTTGTTGCGTTGTTTTCTTTGTGTATTTCCTTTCCATTCAGAAACAAAACCTTTGACTTCATGAATAAACATGTACCCAAAATCACACCAGCAAAGAGTTCCTCCCAAGATTTCCAAACCATCTAGATTCAAATCTTCTTGAGCCCATAACATTTTGTGATACAGTCCTTCTATTGTCATTTGATAATATCCATAAGGCTTCTTCCAGTAAGGATTTCTTAAATTTCCTTTGATTCCAATAGTGGTTAGTAATTCCAGAAAATCAACATTTGTAAGATTTGATCCAGGTAGTTCTGAAATATATTTGGTTTGAATTATTGGTGAATCTAGCTCATAATCATACAGTTCCTTAAATGTTATTATTGGAAGTATTATGTAATCTTCCAGTCCTTCATATTCTGGTATGTCTTCCTGTATGCCATTTTGATTCTGGGAGTCATTTGGTAATTCAGATGTAATTCCTTTATTTTGATTAAATAGATCAGTTGCACTTGAAAAGCAGAATATTTGATCATAGGCATGATTAAATTCTTCTAGAATGCTAAGTCCAGCTAGCCTTTGTGTATTTTCTGATAACTCTCCTTCTTCTAGATCTTCAAATATTCTTCCTTGCTTATATTTATCTTCCAAATCTTCATTATTTTGTTGGTATAGCTTCAAGTCATCTTCTGATTCTGTTGTTTCCATTTTTTTATCAATCCTCTTTTGAATATTTCTATCCCAAACTTGATCCATTTTGTCTTCAGTAATTATGGCACTTTCCTTTTCCAATTCTTCAAATTTTCTTTTTGCCAATGGATTGATTATGTCATTTTTTATTTTTTCAGTATCACTAATGTACCAAGCTTTCTCCTGAAATAAATTTGAATAATCTTCTGCAATTCCTGAGGAATTTGCTTCAGGTGGCTTCAGATCCATTTTAAATTTCTTCTGTGGGCTTTCTACTTTATCTTCTTCATTCATACCACTTAGCTCAAGTGCTAGCCATTTCTCTGGGTCTTCTATGGCCATGTCCAAATTTCTTCTCATCTTCTTCAGTTCCATTTTTATTTTTTCTATTGCTTCACTATCTTCTACCTTCAATTCATCCTCTTCTGGATCCTTCCCTTTAGATTTTGTTTCAGTTTGAGGTGGAATACTTTCTTTAGATGAAGATAATATGCTTGACTTTTCTTCATCTATTATCTGGTTGAAATTTTCAAATACTAAGAAGTCCAGGTAGGTTTTCTCTTCACTTTCAAAAGTGACTTCAAGATTTTTAATTTGACCAATTGGCTTCAAAAAGTTATCTGTTGATTTTGATGTGTAAGGGCTGATTTTTAATTCTGCTTTTAGGGCCATTTCCTGAGTTATAACATTCAAGTCATTTTTTGCATCAAAAATAGCTGAGAAGGGTATTTTGTTTGCTCCAAGAAATATTGTCTTCACTCTTGTTGAAGATTGACTTTCTGTTTCCCTTGTTTCTTTTCTTTTGGATGATTCTGCTCCATGTATTGACCATTTTCCAATCTCTGAAGATGCACAAAGCTCCATTCCTCTGGGTGGAGAAATTTCCCAACCCATAGCTTGAGGGTTACATATTGGTAAGCATAATTGACGTCCATCTTTCTCTGGATAACTAAATATTTCCCCTTGCTTGTGTGAAAATTCCAATTTAACATTATTATCTGCTAAAAATGGTCTTCCAAGTATGGTGTGTACAGCTCCTTTTGCTATGAATAAATGAATTTCTTTTTCTTCTCCTGTTATCATAGTAATTGGTGTAAATTCTGAGAGTCCAACCAAGGATGTGGTATGTCCACCAATTCCTCTGAGATTCATATTGAGCTTTCTACTTGTAAGTGAGGCTTGAATTGCAATTTCCTCTGGTATTATATTAATTTCTGATCCAGTATCCACCAATGCCATTGTAGGATATTCTTCTCTTCCAATAAATACTTCCATAAATCCAAGTGGGCATGCATAATGTAATCTTGGGGTATCATAGTCCCGTAGCTTTACTGAAAGTAGTCTTTCTTGAATATTTGACGTATTGACTGATTTTATTGCTTCTTTTTCCTGGGTAGTTAAATTTTGTAGTTTATCAATAAAGGTTGGTGACATTGATAATATTTCTTCAAGAGTAAGATTTATCTTTTGTTCAAGTATTCTCTTCATCACATGTTCAATTATTATCTTTGGGTTATTGGGTGTAGTTTTTACCTTGTTTTTTAATTCCATCTTTTGTGAATCCTGTCTAAGTACCTCCTTATTCTTTTCCTTGGAAATTATTTCAATATCATTATCTACTTCCTTTCCTTCTTGTGTTTTCTTGTATTTTGTTGGAATTAGAACTCTTATTTCTTCTTCTGCCTCATCTTCCTCGTGGTAGGCACCTGGTATCTTCTTTTTAAAGGGTTTGTGTGTTTCATTTTTATCCTCTTGCTGGGTTTGACTTTGAGTTTCCTGTCTTGAAGCTCTATGCCTTGTCTGTCTAAGCCCAACATTTATTTGAATATTTTCATTTGCTGGTGACATTTGAGGAGGTTTCCAGTTTCCCCATTCTTCTATTTGAGCTATAGCAGTTGCCTTCTCTTCTTTGCTTTCCTCAATTACTGTTGTCTCTTGCTTCTTTTGGGGTGGATTTGATTGTTCCATCATTTTCTTTGTAAAATCCTCCTGCTCTTTGGCAAAATGTCTAACTAATTCTTTTTCAGATTTAGGGCCTTCTGTGGGTACTCTTTGAAAATTTGGAAAAAGATATGTTCCTCCACGCTTCAAGACAATTCTTTTCTCCAAGTCTTCTGTGAGGTGATTACATCTTATTGCGGAATGTCCTTCTTCTAAGCAGTAATAACACTTCAGTAGCTGTCTTGGAGCCATTTGTGCTGGAACATATTGTTGATAACCAGAAGATATGGGTAGTAAAGGATATCTTGGCCTGAGTGGCTGTGAGTTTTGTGTAACTTTCTGATCTTGATTATTGCCTGCTTGTATTTTATTTGGAGATTCAACTACTTCTGAAAGGTGTTTGAGCTGATTCAATACTTGCTTAACTGATTCCTTCCCAGTATCCTTTGATTGATGCCCTTGCGGCTGAGGATTTTGAATTTTTTGGGTAAGATCTTTCATTTGCTTTAAGACTTCTTCCCAGCTTTCCTCTTCAAACCTAGCTTTCTTCTCTTGTGACTTTGGCTGTGAAAATTCCTTCTGTTGAATTAAGACTTTGGCTTCTAAATCTTGTTCAATATATAACTTTAAGATTTCCAATCTTGGAATAATATAGCCACCATCCAAAGCTTGCACCATGGCCTTATCTTTAATCATTTCTTTGTAAATAGATTCTTGAACACTTGAGGAAAGACTGGCCAAAATTTCTTGATTGTGATTGATATCTCCTTGTATATATTGATACCTTCTGAGATAATTAATAATGGATTCATATTCACCAATGAACTTTTTATATTGGGTCATATTTCTAATTCCCCCTTCTTGTTGAATCTTTGTAAATAATTGAGTAATTGAGGACAGCTTGTATCTTTTTTCAGGTGACACTGTTCCCCATCTCCTCTTCATATCCAATTTTAATTGCTCCCAATTGCCAGTTTCATATCCGGGCATTCCTTCAATATGGTAGCTAATTTCTTGATCTTTAGTCCAAAAGGATATCTGTCTTGATATATCCCTTCCACTTGCTCCTTCAATTTCTGCTATATTTTCTACTCTCTTAATAAATCTTTCCACTTCCTTGCCATCAAACCATAAATTATAATCCTTTGGTCTGATCTTGACAATGGGTGTATTGTTTCGTGGGATTTCTTGTTGCAATGGGCTTGAAGCCTGTGCATGAATATTAACCCGCTTTGGTAGAGTATTTGGTCTTTGTGAAGTGAATGGAGTTGATGAGGCCATAGGCCTTGAAAATGGTGATGGTGACCCTTCTTGTCTAAAGATTCTTGGCATGCTCGTAGTTTCTTCCATTGGGCTGTTTTCTGCGGTAAAACTTGACTCTTTCCTTTTCCCTTCTTTTTTAAGGAGTTCAATTAATTCTTTTTGCATTTCCAACATTCTTTGATGAAGTCTTTCTACATCAGAAATATCTTCTTGTCCTTGCATAGTCTCTTCATTTATTATTTATTCTTTGGATTCATCTGGATTGTGTGGTATCTTTGATGATGATGCTGAATCCATATTGATATATTCTTTGTTGATTTTCTCTTTTTCACTTTTCTTTTTAATTTCAAATAGTTCCTTGAGTAATTTCTGAAAATATTCTGTAACTATCTTTTGATCTTTCTTCTCAGTTCTTGGTGTACCAACTAGTATACTATAATCTATAGGTGATTCTTCTCCAGGTGGTGTTTCTCCTCTTTTTGGATAATAATAATGAAATGATTTTGTTGAAGCACTTGATGGTGACAATGATTTAGAACTTTGTGGTTTTTCTGATTCCAGATTGACTTGATAGGTGCTTGAAATTTTTTATTGATAAAAGGCTTTTTTTTTATATGGACTAAATGTGATTTTTTTTTTTTTTTTTTTTTTTTGATAATTGACGGATTATTGATGGTTGAAGTTGTTGTTGGCCACTGTTGGGACACCAGATGTGGGAACTCCTTTTGGTGTGGGATGAAATAAGGCAGTACCTTGAGGGGGAAATTATTGGTAAGTCTGGTTTGAATTTCAGAATTGTCCAATAACCATGGGTGCTAAGGTGTATTAGCTGCCCCTCTAAATAATACTGAATAGTCAGCCTACAGAGAATCACAAAATAAAATAAGATTTGTGGCTTTGAAAGATAGAGAAGACTTATCAGCAGTCTCTAAATCAGACCTATCAATAACACTACAGTAAAAATTCTGATCTAAAATTTCTGATAAAATAAACACTAGATTTTTTTACTTTATTTTAATAAAAGTGATGATAATATATATATATATATATGTTTTGGGTTTCTGTTATTTTAATGAAACTAATAAGAATATTTTTTTTTTGTTTTTTTTTTTTTTAAGAATGATAAGAATATATATATTTTTTATGGTTTTAGGTTGATTATAATGATTTTTTTTTGATATGAGTACTAATAATAAGACTACTGGATTTGATTCTTTTTAGATTTGTTTTAATACTGAGTTTTATATCACTACTACTTTTTTTTAATAATACTAAGCTTTTGAGCAAGGCTACTAAGCTTTAACTACGGCTATACTACTATTCTTCACTAATACTAAGCTACTGAGCAAGGCTACTGAGCTTTTACTACGGTTATACTACTATTCTTCACTAATAATAAGCTACTGAGCAACGCTACTGAGCTTTTCACTACTAAAACACTACTACTATTCTAGATATCCTGCTAGTTCAGGGATGGTTGTGATCCTGGATAGTGGGAACTTGTTCCATGATGATGGGAAAAATGAGGGAGAGAGAACCTCTATTTATAGCTTTTGGGCCTCCATAGAGCTTCTCAAAATAGGGTACTTAGAGAAAATCATAGTTGAGAGGTTTTAGCTAGTGAGACGTGTAGTTTTGGTGTAGCAGCGTGTTTGCTGAGAGAATTATGTTGGTGGTGCTTTTTCTTATCAAGATCATGTGATGTATTTGAGATAATTTGGCTGGTGAGATTTTCTTTTTATCAGAGTCATGTGAGGTCATTGAGATAATTTAGCTGGTGATTTTTTCTTGAAGGTGGGGAAAGTATTTTTTTTGTTTCTATTTTTACGTATTTTATGAGAGAATTATGCTGGTGGTGCTTTGTCTTATCAAAATCATGTGATGTATTTGAGATAATTTTGCTGGTGACACTTTCATTTTTGGTGAATTTGTTACGTATTTTCTGAGAGCATTATGCTGGTGGTGCTTTTTCTTATCAAAATCATGTGATGTGTTTGAGATAATTTGGCTGGTGGGATTTTCTTGAAGGTGGGGAAAGTATTTTTGTTTCTATTTTTTTTACGTATGTTTTGAGAGAATTATGCTGGTGGCTCTTTTCCTTATCACAATCATGTGATGTATTTGAGATAATTTGGCTGGTGAGTTTTCTTTTTGCCAAGAAAGTGGAGAAAATACAGCTCCTGACAATTGAACTTTCTTCTAGTCATATGATATATATGAGAAAATTATGCTGGTGTTTCTGTTTTAGTATTGTATCATTTCATATGGAGATTGCATCATTTCTATCAAGTTTGATGCGTGTCATTATTACTAAGCAAACATTTGTTCTTGGAAAATATATTGTACCTTTATGCCTAGCCTTGAGGTATTTCTTCTTTCAATTGAATCAAGGTGGGGAAAATACAGCGCTGATTCCGTGGTGTGTCTTCATATACCATTATTTATATTAACTCCTTTTAATTGCATAATTTGTTATTGATTATGCAATAAGGTGGATAAATCCTTTGATACTATACTGTTTTGATAAAATCTTGCGGCTGCGTATTGTATATTTCTGTGTGAAATCTGTAGTTGTAATGTGTAAAATGTTTTGTGTAATTTGTTTTATTATCATTTTTTTCTTTTGTTTTATTGGTAAGCTTGAAACTGGTACTAATGGTATGGAATACCACAGCGCGTGTATTACATAAGTGAACTTTGATTTACATATGAGGTGTCAATTATTACTGTATTGTACTGTACAATTGAATTGAATTACATATGTAAATTATAAGTATAATACATGATGAGGAATTAAAGGAAAAATAAATTGGAAAGATTAAATTTGGGGGGGAAAAGGAACTCCAGCTCTAAGGGGGAGCTAGACCCCCAAAATCCTTGCTGACAGGCGTGGGATGTCAAAATTCACGCAAAAGCTCATCACTTTTGGCCTGGAATTGAGTTACAGGGTCTGTGGACTCAATTGATGATGAGGTTTTGATACCAACTGGGGTAGTTTTAGCTGTTGCCAAGAGGGTAAAACTACCCTTAAGATAAAACAATCATAATAAAAACAGTTTTAACTGGTTTCTACGCCTCTGACACACATTCTGACGTGTTTTAAAGGCTCTAGGCCTGGTATTGCTATAGTAATGGCTGATTTAAGGGTCTAAAATGGCTAAAAATGGCTAAAAATGGCTTAAACCAGCCCTTTTTGGTCTAAACCAGGGTTCAATGATGCCATAATTGGCTTTTCTGTTGTCAGACTGTTTTTCACGACTGACAAGAGTAAATTTTACTTTTGGAGTAAGAGAATTGATGGCTATAAAAGAATGTCTTCTTTGCCCCACTTTTCTGTTCATGTTAGAATCTTTTCCTTTTATTAATTAGTTTAAAACTGTTAAACCAATCAATCAAAGATTCCAACCACCACTTTTAAATCATTTTAATCCTTTTAACCACGTGAAAAAAATCATTATAATCATTGTTTGTAACTCTTATAATCATTTTTACCCCTGAACCACCCCAAAAGTGAATTAAAGCATCTTTCATCACTGTAAACTTTGTCACTTTGTTTCCAAATTCACTCTGGTCACTTGTGGGCGTGTTTTCTCTTTAATATTCTTTTTAAAGACTTTGTTCTTTAATTAATTGCTTGCAGTTCTTTGCTCAATTAATTCCAATTGAAATTGCTCTTGAAGAAATTTCTTTTGTAGCCTTAAAATATCTCTTGTAGAGTATTTTTTGGATAAATTTTTATTGTTGGTAAAACAATAAATTTTTATAATATTATTGTTTTATACTAATAAAGTTATAAACAATAAAATTGGTGTGTTTTCTCTTAAAAATAATATTTCATACTATTTTTAATTGATTTTTACCTTATACAAATTTTGAGGACAGGAAAAGTACTTGATTTTTAATCAAAGTTTCATATCCACACCTTACAGGAATGCTTGGCCCATTGATGGTTCCAAGTTATGAAGAGAAGAGGAAAATTCATTTTTTAATTGTGAGTTTTCAACCTCCAATACTTGTGGATTTGGAATTCTTGTGCCCTCATTCTTATTCAAAGGTGTAGACATTCTTGGTAAGGTGTAAAGTAATTGTTTGATATCATTCATTTTACTATTATTACACCTTTGGGAAGTTCTGAGTTTATGTTGTAAACTTTTTATTGAATTTATTACATTATTTTTATGATTATATTCTGTTTGTGTTAATTCTTGCCATAGTTCTTTTTGTCTAGTATTATCAGAGGTGATCTGATTCAACTTCATTGTTAATTTTGATATTTCCTCTTGTGAGGTGTCAAAACACTTTTTCAAGGCGGCTGTATATGTCTTTACTTCAGTAAATGATTTTGAAAGATTCTCAAGAACACTTTTATTCTCCTCTTTGATAGTAATTATGGCTTGTTTTATTCTTGTTTCAATTATGTCATCAATATTGAATTTAACATATTTTCCTGTTAATTCTTTAATAATGGCAGATTTTTCATTTATCTTATTGCCAAAAGAATTTTCATTATAAGAAGTTTCAAGTGTTCTTGAAGCTTTCTCAAAGCACATAAGTGTTTCATTTATTTGGCTCAGGCTCACGTTGTTTGTTTTAAGATTGTTACAAATGGATGAATTTTTATCAGAAAAATGAGTTTTTACATCATTTATAGCTTCATACAACTCTGGGATAGAATCAAAGATATCAGAAATCATTGCTGATCTTTTAATATGGCTTCCTCCTTTTTCTGTAATTTCATCATTGTTCTGGCCATCTGAAATACATTTTCCATGGCATCCTGCTGAATCTTTGGGATCCTGTAGCCCTGGCTGTAAGTTTTTGTGCCTGGTGTCTTGCCTTTGCCATTTTTTGGAGCTTGTGGCTGCTTTTTCACATTGGAATTTCTGCTGCTGGCCATTAGGGCTGTTTTTGGCACTTTCCTTGGTGGTGGACGGTTGTTTTTACTCCATTCTGCTGCTAAAAGCATCATGTTCTTCTTTTCCATCAATGGATGCCATCCATTGAGTAACTTGCAAGTGCTGGGATGGCACAGAAATTTTCTCACATTCAGGTAAGAATTCATGAAGTTTTTCCACAGATCTAAAAGGATCTGGTACTCTTTGTGCTGCAATGAATTGTTGTAAGCCTTCTGGCTGGCTTTGTAAATGTCCACTGAGGCTTCTTGTGGCGGTTTCAGCTCTGTTTGAAGTTAAGACAGTATTATCAGCTTCAGAATGAAATAATTTATTAATTTGGAAGTCATAAACTGACTCTTGTCGTTCTGTAGCTGATTGTCTTCTGACATAATCACATCTATGCCCTTTTTGGGAGCTTCTTGAGGGGTTATAGCTGGCTCCTGATCTGGTTGAAGGCATATTTCAGGATTAAAAAGCTTAAAACAGTCATTTTACATCAAAAAACTTACCATTTGCAAAATCCTTTGCTTTCTGAAGGGTATTACTTATATCCAAGTTAATTAATTCAGAGGTAATTGGTTCAGGTTAATTATTCTGAGTTATAATAAATGTACTATTATGATCAGAATTCACAGTACTTGCAGGAATAATGCTTGTTACTGTTGAGGCTGCTTCAATATTTTCTTGTCTTACCACATTTTCAGACACTAAAGTTAATGGAAAAGCCAATTGACTAGGTAAAAAAGGATTTTTTCAGGAGAGAAATGAAAAAATAAACCCTCACTTATAATATGAAAAAAGTTATTTTTTATGGATTTGTTTAATTGTAAGTATTTTTTATATGTTTTTTAATTTTTCAATATAAGAAATCTTTTTTGAAAAAGTATAAAATTATGTCACAGGTAAAATATCATGGCTGGGCCCCCAAATTTAAGGTGTGGATATGAAACTTTTATTAAAAGTAAAATATGTTTCCTGTCCTCAAAATTTGTAATAGGTAAGAAATGATTAGAAATAGTATGAAATAGTATTTTTAAGAGAAAACATGCCAATTTTAATTTTTTCACTTTATAAGTATAAGAAAATAATATTATACAGATTTATTGTTTTACCAACAATAAAAATTTATCCAAATATACTCTACAAGAGATATTTAAGGCTACAAAAGAAATTTCTTCAAGAGCAATTTCAATTGAAATTAATTGAGCAAAGAACTGCAAGCAATTGATTAAAGAGCAAATTCTTTAAAATACATTCAAAGAGAAAACATGCCCAAAATTCACCAAAGTGAATTTGGAAACAAAGTGACAAAGTTAACAGTAATGAAAGATGCTTTAGTTCACTTATGGGGTGTTTCAAGGGGTAAAAATTACTATAAGAGTTGCAAACAATGATTATAATGATTTTCTCACGTGGTTAAAAGCTTTAAGATGATTTTTAAAAGGGTGGTTAGAATCTTTTAATGATTGGTTTCACAGTGTTTAAACTAATTATAAAAGGAAAAGATTCTAACATGAAGAGAAAAGTGGGGCAAAGAAGACATTTGTTTATAGCCATCAATTTTCTTACTCCAAAAAGTAAAATTTACTCTTGTTTGTCGTGGAAAACACTCTGACAACAGAAAGGCCAATTATGGCATCATTGAACCCTGGTTTAGACCAAAAAAGGGCTGGATTTAGCCATTTTAGACCCTTAAATCAGCCATTACTATAGCAATTCCTGGTATAGAGCCTCCAAAACACGTCAGAATGTGTGTATGGGTCGCAGAAAACAGTTAAACTGGTTTCTACTAAGATTGTTTCAGCTTAAGGGTAGCTCTACCCTCTTGGCAACAGTTAAAACTGCATTGGTTGGTATCAAAACCTCATCATCAATTGAATCACAGACCCTGTGACTCAATTCCAGGCCAAAAGTAATGAACTTTTGCGTGACGTTTGACATCCCATGCCTGTCAGCAAGGATTTTTGGGGTCTGGCTCCCCCTTGGAGCTAGAGTTCCTTTCCCCCCAGAATTAATCTTTCCAATTTATTTTTTCTTTAATTCCTCATCATGCAATACACTTGTAATTTACACATACAATTAAATTAAGTTTTTACAGTACACAACTGTAGTAATTGATACCTCATATGTAAACTACAGTTCACTTATGTAATACCTGCACACATTTTGACATTTCAATTGAAAATACTTCAATTCCTCATACCTTCTAAGCTACACACAACACCTCAAATTCAACACAAAAATTGATGGTTAAAACCACATGTGGTGTGATTTAAATTAAGGTTTTGAGGATTTTCAACTTTTGTACAGAAAATACTAAAAACTTGATTTAAGCTTATTTAGAGTTGAGTTACAGAAATTTTACCCAGAGGTGACCCCACCTTATTATTTATGAGGAATCCAATGGTGAAGTAATTTTCTTATATTTATTTATTGGATAAAAAGCTATAATATATTTCATGTAACTTTTCATCAAAAATATTTTAATTTCATTGATTTTATCAAAAATTAATTTTTACTTAATTTTTTCAAGTAAAAATGCATTTTCACAATTCCAAAATTTAATGTAATTTTTTATTTTAAGTTATAATTGAATTTTTATTTTAGTTTTTATTTTGATAATATAAATAAATTGATTTTATTTATATTTATATCTTATTTTGTTGTTTTTGGTCTTTTGGGTATATGAAAATACCTCTAAGGCTCACCAAAGGCAAATCATCAAGGTTAATCCAATGGTGGTTCTCTGCATGCTTCTTGGACTCACCAAAACCCACCAGGACTATTGTCTATTTAAGCCATTAACTTACAGCATTCATGTGTTGCATGACTGCACCTTTTCAAATGGTGAGGCATTTTGGCCTAATTTCATTTCTTCTCTCCATTCTCTTTTGTGTTTTCCCTCCAGTGCTGTAATCCTCTTAACTGTGCCTTGGATTCTCCTGTAGCTCCTCCTGCTTGTAAGTCTTTTGAGAGTGCCACCAGTTCTGGTGGCTCTAAAATCACCTCAGTTATTAATTTAGCCTGTGGTGAAACTAATGCTCCTCCATTTTCTGCATCCTTTTTTCCCCCTTGTGTACCCTCTCCTACTCCCCCAATCTCACCAACAGAGGATTCTCAGCCTCTCTGCTCATCCTCCTCTCTTCAAGAAACCAATGTAGCATAAGTGGAAGTACCCTTGTAGGAAGAAGACAAGACCAGTAATCTTCCAATGGGATGTACATACAATGTTGTCCCTGTAATTCCATCAAAGTATCCAAAGAAAATTTCATCAAGGGAAAAAGAGTATGTCAACCCCCAATTTGTTTTGCTGGTGCAGTCATCAACAATTCCCCTTGCACATACTGTGATGCTCTTAAATTGGACTCCACTGAAAGGCAGGTGTTGGCCATCCAGAACATGGCTTCCAGCCTAGAGCATCATGGTGCTCTGGAGGAAGTCCTGTATGATGGCTCAATCCGTTTGCTTGACACCTTCTGGGTTTTTCATGAAAAGACAGACTCAAGTGAGAATCCTGTAGAGGCCAAAGCTTGGCTATGTGTGAAGAGTTTCCTTCAGATGGAGAATCTTTATTTTCACTAAACCTTTGCCCCAACAGGATGCTTGTCAACTCTCCATTTTCTCCTATGTTGCTGTGCAGTTAATGATCTTGACCTCCACCAAATGGATGTCAAGACTGCTTTTCTCCATGGAAATCTGGATGAAAGCTTACTTATTCATATTCCAGAGGGTAACTCTCCATCCCTTAAAGGAGATGTATGTCTCAAACTCAAGAAATTTCTATATGGTCTCAAGCAAAGCCCAGGGAACTGGCATCTTTGCAACAAAAGGTTCTTTGTGGACTCTGGTTTTTGGTTGTCAGCAGCTGATCCTTGTCTTTTTATCAGAAATGACAAGGATCCCTGCTTTGTATTCCTTCATGTTTATGACTTGGTCATTGGGGTAAAGAATATCCAGAACTTTCAGTCGGAGATATCCTTAGAATTTGAAATGAAGGATCTGGACAAACTCCAGTATGTGTTAGAAATGAAGGTGAAAAGAGACAGGGAAAAGCGTGTCCTCTTTCTTTCTAAAGAATTATATGTGGGCAACGTGCTGGCATGTTTTGGGATGCAGGACTGTAGTTCAGTAGCAACTCCACAGGTGCCTGGTTCCAGGCTTCTTCCCAGAATGGACACCAATGCACCTGCAGCCTCAACTAACTATTGCCACACCATTGGTATTCTCAATTACCTAGTCACCTTCACTAGGTCAGACCTAGCCTACTCCACGTCTTGTCTGGCTCAGTTCCTCAACGATCCCAGAAGCGACCATGAGGCAGCTTTCAAACATGTATTGTGCTACTTAAATGGTACTTGGTCCTGGGGAATATCTCTTGGGGAGCTTGGAAACAACTCTGAAATGATTACGTACTGTGACTCCAACTGGGGCTCAAACTTTGATTCTCAATCCTTTTCAGCTAGTTGTCTCTTTTTCTATGGCCGGATGGGCTGGAAAACTTCCAAACAAGATGTGGTGGCTCTCTCTTCAACTGAGGCAGAATACAGGTCAATCTCCAACTGTTGTCAGGATATATGCTAGCTCTTGGAGATATTTTCAGACTTTGGCTTGAGTGTGAAAGTCAAACTACTATGTGACAATCAAAGCGCAATTGCGCTCCTCAAGAATCCATTGTTTCAATATCGGACTCGGCATATCAAGCTTTGACTCCACTGTTGCCGACAGTTGCTTGACAAAGGAAATAGCAGTGTAGGGTATGTTTCCACCGGTCACATGGTAGCTGATATTCTCAACAAGAATCTTCCTTGTGTCCTGCACCAGGGTCACTGCGCATTCTGTAGTTGCAACTCTCGAGCATGGGAGGTTGTTAATGATTCCAAAACTACGTTGTCACAAGAAATCATTGTAGTCATGTAGTTACAATACTTATATTAAGTTTCATTACTCAAAAAAATGTTGCTATCAATGATAAAATCACTGATATCTTAAGATCACGGTGCTACTTACTCTTGTATGTACTATTTAAAGCTAGATGAAAACATGAGTAGCTGCTCTTCATCCAGCTACTCATATTTTATTATTTCTCACTTCTGTTTCCTGACCTCTTTACGTTGTTTGAGAATCTTTCAGAAATGAGGCGAATAATAAATTCTCTCTTCTTTGACAGAAGCAAGCTTATAGTGGAATCTTCTTTATACAAGAATTTTACATTATTCTAGTTGTAACCAAGATAGATGTCTGATTTAGAACTATACTTTAACTATTTACAGAACCAGCTTTTTCAAATCATAGTGATTGGTTCATTATTCGGCCTTGAATTGTTGACATAGAATTCAAGCTGATTCTCACTCAAGAAGTATTTATTACTATTCAAAATTTACACGTGGGGAAAAGATAAAACCGGGTTGTCGACATTCTATGAGAATGTTGTCTTTTTTATAGAGCTTATTTTACCTATTCAGAATGAGTCAAGTTCTTTGAGAGAAAGAGATGAGGCTGATTTTTTTTGAAAGGAGCTTCTCAGAAAGATTGTTTATTATTACGTTGGATCACCAATCGACGAATCTAATTTTCAAATCAACAGTTGAAAAATATCTCAAGTCTTAATAAATGGGAAAACAATTCCATTTTATCGGACATTTCAGCTCAAAAGTCAACCTCTCAGGATGGTTGCGTCATTTCCCAAAGGTGCTTTCAATACTTCGAGCTGCCTTGTTAAACATTTCAGGCCCCCTTTTGCGCCATACTTAAATCCATTTAGTTTCAATGAAGGGCCATACTCAGAGATGAGACTCCCTTTGTCACTTGGAAATTTTTTGAGATGAGTATTTTTTCGGAAAGGCTAAGCGGGGAATGCATTGTTACATAGGTTCCAGGTTAATTGAGACTAGGAATAGTACTCCTATCATAATGGTCCTTGTATTTTAGCCTTCAAGTATAACAGCACAAACAAAATCAACTTTGTATCAACTCAACTTATTTCTGATCTTTTGAAAATGAAACATGAACCAAGATAAAATAAAAACTCGTTGGGAGCTCAAGAATCCCCTTTCACTTGTTACCAAGGAAGATTTTCTCCATGGCTTGGTAGGCCCAAAAGCAGAAAGCTACTTCAGCCTCTCGTTTGGGCATTAGCTGTGCTTGGAGTCTTAAAATGCACTTACAAATCCCAATTTGCCAAATCCATTTTACCCATTCTGGGGTCACCGCCAAGCGCTTTGAAGATCTATAGTGAAGCAAGACAGATGGAATGGAGTTTTTTTATTTTATTTTATGAAACAAGTAGTGCAATCGAGCAAAAAGTTGGAAATGGCACCTACCGCTTCACTAACAAAGATGTTGGGACACCCAGCATCCTGGGTAACATTGGCGTTTTCAGCATAAAAGGCGCAACCATCGGCTACAAAAGCGTCCACGGGTTTTTTGCTGTGGGGAGCGTTGATATAGCTGTTCGATTAAGAAACACGAGCTTTAGGCTCTTTCTGATAATTTGAAAAGGCAACGAGATGACTTCTGACAGTTTTTTATTACAGTTTTTCTTATTATCGCTATTAAGAAATTCATAATAACCCATGATAAAATCATCAGCGTGATTGACAGCAAAACGTCTAGTTCCATATGCTTTAAATTGAACCCGTACTTATTCACCCATCCGGGAGCTACGTCGCTATCGAGGTTTCCGGTGCCGGTGCCGTCCCATAAGCATGCAACGGGATCTGACACTGAATTATACCAGCGACAAACCTAATTGGTGTTTATAACGAAGGATAAATACTTTATTACTAGTCTCTTGGTGCAGAAAACCTGAAATCTCTGACCCCAGCACCACTCTTCATAATGAGAGTCTGAGTAGTAGAAGACAAGTGATTAGTCACTATGATTAGCATATGTTTAGTTGATCTCTTTTACCTTGTTTGTTGGCGTGTTTCGGCGAGCTAGCTTGACGTTTGGAGACATCTGGAATAAGGCCAAAGCAATACTCATCAAGACCTATGTATGTGGTAGGAAAGGTTCAGGATAACTTTAAGATTAAAAATGGTGGTACCATGATTGCCTGGGCAACAATAGGTCGTGAGACTGTTTTTTGAACTTCTTTTGACTCGCCGTATTGATTTGTAGTTTGTACGGGTGATGTTTTGTACCTCCATCTATAACAAGCACTGTGAGTTGGCCAATCGGCGACCAAACTACCAATCAAGGCACCAAAGGTAAGAGCGTAAAAAAGTACTTTGACAAGCAACATTTTGTGAGGGCGTAATAGTGGACCTTATTGAGCTACTCGAAGAGGATGCAGTAAACCCAGATGGATGGTAGGAGATTTATCCAGTTGGGGAAAGGCAAGGCGTCTTTTATAGGCTCATAGGGCGATGGCCACTTCAATGTCTTCACTGGCGTTCTTTGGCGGCGTCCCAAGTGCCCTTGGCCATGCTGGCAGTGCCTTGCGGAATTCTTCGGAGGAAAAGATGATATTAGTAAGAATCTAAAAATCTTAACTGAGAGGATCAGAAATCTTCGCTTTCCATTGCCACCACAAACCACCACGCGTGGGCTTGAAAAGGCAATAATATTAAAATATTGAAGTAAACGACCGAACAAGTCAATATTGGGCGTTGATGGCGCTGCAAATGTGATGTTGATACAACTCCAACATCACACGGCCTTTCTTGGGCTTTGAAACACCCAAGAATGGCGTCTCAGCCTCCACTAACTTGGTACTGTAAGGGGACGAGGAAAAGAATGAGTGTCTTGAAATTGCGCCACGCCATCGCACTTCCTGCGTGAAGGCGTGAGCTCAAGTCTGTTTTTTAAGGCAAGAAAAGCATCTGGACGCTTTTAATCAATAGATTTCTTGAAGCTTTCAAGCCTTTCATAGAAATTCATCTATTATCCGAATTCCATAATTTAATCGAAAGCATACTTATTTTGATGGCGGTGCCCTCAGAACTTCACCCACACCAACGAGTACAGAAGTTCACGGATCGGGACGAAAATCGAAATGGATTACCAAGAAGCACCTGAACCGTGAGCACATGCTTAGGGCAGCGATTTAGTCAAGATCTTAAAATACCTCAGTGGTGGCGGAATTTTGTTTGTTTTTGAGATATATTTGAAATCCTTTTTGGATCTTCAACTATTTAAAATATAAAAAAGAAGTTCATTTGAATATTTTGGGTTAAAATTCAATTTCTACATTCTTTGAGTTTGTTACAGAAAATTCATTTACAGTCAAAGCTTCAAAATCAAAACAGCCTCGAGGTTATAGTGTATTGCCCTTGGGAAATTCTGAGGTGGCTTGGATTTTTTTTCCCGGAATCAGCCAGAGAAACCAACTCAAACAAATTTCCACACTTCCATCGCGGAGATGATTAGCAAGCCCTGCCGCCCGGCCCCTGCATTTCGAGGAATCCCCGCCACCCCGCCCCGATGGGAAAGGGGGTAGGGCCAAATTTTTCTTGCAAAAAACTCTTACTCACCGGAGGGACAGGGGGACGGAACACATGGCATCCCAAAAGGGGACCGATACAAAACCTGTATATAATATTTGAAATTCATGACAGCCAACTTTGAGAGATAACACAGCAGAAACAAAATAAAAAAATAAAAAAACTAAGAGTACAAGTGGCCAAACTTTTGGGACCAATACTTTAAACAAGCCAACTGTTCAACATGCATTGTTGAAAGAGAGGAACGCTGATAACTAAGAATTTTTATCCCACCTGAAAAAACCTGCTCAGATGGTTCACTTGTGGCTAGGATGACCAAGTACTGGTAGGCCATCTGTGAAAGGGTTGGGAAGATTTCCATATGAGACTTCCAAAAAAGTAAAATGTCGGTTGTTTTTGGCTTGGGTGGTTCTGCAAGGAATCAATCAAGTTCTGTTTCAAGAGTATTGTCTTCCAGAGAGAAGGAAGGATACATGTTGTTAAATGAGCCCACTGCTGAATGCTTGTTCATACTTATTTGTTTGGAACTGTTCTCAGGTGGATACTTGAAGTGTTTTTTGGCTTGTTCTTTAAAACAAAGCAAACATTGATTTGCTGTAGTCTCAAAACAAGCAAGTGTTGCTTCATGTACAATGAAGAACTTGAGCTTGAAGCAAGGGTCCAGTATTGAAGAACAAATGACCGGTGTCTTCTGGAGCAACAACTGGAGATATGTTGATAATTTCTGATGCATTGAAGAGATGGCTTCTTCCATTGGTGGAATATCATACTGGTTGGATGCCTGCCATAGTTTTTGTCATTTTGTTTGTTAGCATTCTGCAAAACAAAAAAATCAAGCCAGCAAAATATTGACTTACCTTGCTAATTCTCTTGAGAAGCATGATGTAAAGTGGCATGGCATGATTGATAGTTGGGTAATCCTCTCCACAGATGATTTGAGTTGCCTCATAGAGTGGATGTAGAAAGTCAACCATAACCCTCACCTTGTCCCATTCAAGGACAGTCAATTGGTATGATGCTAAATTTATTGTAGGCCTCTTTTAATGTTAATGCTCGATTGAGCATGTCATATGTTGAATTCCAATGAGTAGGTACATGAGAGAGAAGAATGGTGGCATGCATTGGTCTGCAATCGTCATATACTAGCTTCACAGTTGTAATGAATTTTTTACGTCTTTGAGGGCTTTGATGCAAATATGAGGCCAGTTGTCCTGTGCAAGTGATAATTGAATTGTATTTGATATTGAGTCCCTCTGGGGGACTCACTAAGTTTGTAATTGCCATTGGATCACTTTCAATAGAGCTGTCTAGTGCATCTGATGCCGCATTTCCCAATGCATTCAAGCCATCACGTGCTGCCAGGTGTATGGTGTGAGCCATGCAACCAATTGCTTAGGTATTGGCTGTATATGTTGGACATATGGATTGAATTTCTTGATTCATACGATTGTTTACCAATGCATTGTCAGTGGTAATGCATACAATGTGTTGGTTGAGATTGTATTGTGAAATGATGTTGACAAAGGCTTTTGCTAGAGAAGCCCCAGAGTGATCACCTAGAGTAATTGTCAGTTAATGAAGGAAGAACTTTGAAAAAATAGATACTCACCTATTATTTTGCAAAGTCCCAAAAGAAGCAAAGTGAGTTTATAATCTTCATCCATAAAATGAGCTGTGACAGCAATGAAAGCTGTCACATTAGGGCTTGTCCAAGTATCTGTTGTAAAAGAAATAAATTGGCCATTAACTAGAAGGAGCTTGTGGATATGTTCTTGGTGGAAAAAGAACATGTGAGAGAGGTGGGCTGTGAGGGCTATTTGATGGACCATGAGATTCAATGCAGAAGGATTGCAAAGCTCCAGAAGGGATTGTAAGGCACTAGATTCAGTTATTGAGATTGGTAAGTCACACTCGGAGATGAAATAAACGAGTGCAGTCTTGTGGGTTTCTACGGATAAGACCTGTCAAGTAAACATGTGATTAGTATCAAATTAATAAAAACAATAATTATATTGGAATACCCTTTTATGTGGCTGTGACTTCAAGAACTTATGAATGTATTCTTGAGGCTCACTTGAAATCTTGTTTGGATTCTTGATGAGGTGCAAGCCTGTGAGATGGTCAGTCATCCCTTTGGTACTGCCTGTTTGATCCTTTTTGAGCCACTTATTGCATTGATTTCCAGACCAATCAAGGTATTGAAATTGAACCAGACCATCTTGAAGGTCTTTGAAGTATGCCCAAACCCACAAACATTTGGCTTTTGAGCATCATTCACTTAGAGATGGCTGCATAGTTTCTTCAGTGTCACTAATTGTGGTTGTATTTTGAGAAGTTGTAGTAGAAAACATGATTTTTTTGTTTTTTTGGAGTGTGTGTTATAAAAATAAAGAAAGAAAAGGAGGAGATGAGACAAAAAGGTATAAAAAAAGGAGGAGGTGAGATGAAAAGGTATGAAAAAAAAGGAGGTGAGACAAAAAGATAAATAGTTTGAAAATAATTTTTTTTTTTCGAGTGGTCATTATAAAGAAAAAAAAAGTGAGGAGGTGAGACAAAGATAAAAAAAAAATTGGGGAAGTGAGTGAGGCAAAAAAAGTGAAAATAAAAATCTTGTTGGGGGTTGCAGAAAAAAAAGTGCCCCCTATATCCCCTCCTGCAAAAAGGCTTGAAGTGGGGGAGGTTGCGAGATGGAGATTCTCCATCCCAAAATTGTGGTAATACTGCGGGGCCAGGATAGGGCTTGGCCTATCTTAGTTTTTTTTACATGGGAGGCAGCCTTAATCCCTATTTTAGATTTGAAGTTGATGTCCAATTAATCTGATTACTTGTATCATACAATCAAACTCATTTTGAAAGAAGCATAACTTGGCCCTTGAAATTATATTTTTTTTTTACAGAAAAAGGTTCAATACAATCCAGGAGGCACCCTCCTCTATAAAAATGGATTACTTATAATTTGAAATATGTTCTTGGTACACATTGATTCAATAAGGGGCTTTATTCCTTTAATAACTTTCAATCTTTTTGTTCAAAATAAGTTGATCTGATTTGAGAAATCAGTCCTGAAAATTAAAGACTGATTTGATGTCTGATTTCCAGTGGTGGAACTGGCTAGAACAAATAGAAGAAATATGCTTTTTATCTCCCTTTTGGGTCAAGAAATTTTTTTTTTTGAATGAACTGAAAATGAAAGCAAAAAGAATCCTAAGAAAGATATTTTGAGTCAAGTGTTCCTACACAGTGTACTTCTGTGGCACAAAGCTGGGCACCAATTGGTAAAAAATGGTCAGGACCAACAAAAGATGAGATTGGATTTGATGGCTCATTTTCCTGCAAGCCAAAGCTCAAAGAAATTGTAAAACAGACCCTTTTTGAATTCGCCAATAATTCAAGGAATGAAGCCGCCTTTAAGATGTGTCTATGAAGCTGTTGATAATATTACTATTAATCAACAGCGCTATTACTTTTCTTATCAAATATAAGAATAAGAATTATTATAACCAAAATTAAATAATTAATTCATTGAATATTTCTTTTACTTGTTATACAATACTAGTGATTATAACAGTAAGCAGTAATTGTCTTGTAGAATCAATTACAAGAAGTATTTAATAATCAAATCATTTTAATATATATAATTATATTTTTAAAGAACAATTATAAATATAATTCTTGAAGAAAACAATTACTAGAGAAAAAATTTAAGAATTAAGACAAAACACTCACTGATATGCCAAAGAACTTATTAAAACATAATAGTAGAGAAATTTGACAGATAATTGTGGATTTAATGAATCAAAATAGATTTAAAATATGATTTCAGCAATATATAGTTAATTTCTATGATTTAACGTCTTTCTGATTGATTCTGAAAGAATAAATCACTTAAGAAAAGATTGAACTAATACTTACTTGTTGGTAATAATGGTATAATTGAATAATGTGATGATTTTGGAAAAAACAGCAAGAGGAGGCCCCTTTTAAGTCTAAGACAGCTCACAAAGGCATGAAATGCAGCAAAATGAGAAAACATTGAGTGAGAAAAAAGTAGTCCTTTTTGGATTAATGATTTCATCATCTGTTGTCACGTAAGATTATCATAATTACTTAATTGATGCTTTTACGTGACTATCAACCAAAATATGGTTAAGAATAAAAGGGGTAAGAAATTTAAATCTTATTTTATTTCCAAATAAAAATTAATTTCTCAAATTTATCAATGTTATTGGAAATTTTATCACAGGTTGTAATTTCTGTGAATTTTCGAAGATTCAGTATTACACATAGAATTATCAAAAATGGACTGTAAGTAAAGCTTTGAGTTTTACTTATAAGAGTATTATTATTTTTTGGTTTTTATATGAATTATACCCTTCTAAATTGGTCCTGAAAGTTTCATAAAGATTAATTAAGAATTGTATTTTTAATGATTTTTGAAGTTTTTACCTCATTTCTATCCAGAATTGCAAATAGTACTATATAGCTGGTTGCTATGAGGTAAATCAATTGATACTAGTCCAAAAAGGGTTTTAATTACTCTTGCAGGGCTTATAAGTGGAAAATCATCAATAGGTGACATGGTTACAGGAGTCTAAGTTGCTCTTTACCCCCTTGGCATGTCAAAATAGCAGCTTATTTGCTATTTTCTTATTAGTTAATGAGATTAGTACTTGGTAACCAAGTTGCCAAAAGGCTTAAGTATACTAATTGGGCCAAGATCCGACATGGATCTAAGCTTCAGAGCTTTCTATGCCTCAGAGGCCTTATAAATTGCGTACCCTGGCTCTCTTTGATGTCTTTTCTCCCCCTTGACTATTTTCATGTCAAAAATAGAAATTCAGGCTTCAAGACTGATATCCACCATGGGTTTATCAAAACTTTATGTAAAAATACCATAATATTAAGTACCACAAACATGCATAACACTATTCTTAGTATATATGTATCATTGGATTTCTCACATTCCAATTATTTTGGCGTGAAATTGAGAAAAAAACTTTTTCACAATTCTTTTATGTGGTATTGATGATGTGGTATTGAAGTATTATCCATATAACCACCTCTTGGAGTTGCTTTAAGCTTATTAACTCTATGGAGTTATCCTAGGTGAATTTTTGTGTTGAATCCAAATCTGGTATTAAATCCCTGTATTTACTTACTCAAAAAAAAGTTATTCATTTTTTATGAAATAAAAAATAATGAATCTTGAATATATGCATGACTTATGGGTTATGTATATTTTGGAATTTCTTTTTCAAGATATTTGTGGCCTATTTGGGTATGTAAAATATAGCTCAAGGCTCACACCCCTTAATGAAAGGCAATCAGCCTTGGCACTCATTAATGATAACTAAGCAAATCAATCTTTATGGTACTGGTAAGTATAGCATTAGTTCAGCTTTTAAATTCCCTCCATAAACATGTCATGTAATGATTTAAGATTTCCTCCTTTAAATTTAGATAGAAGTAGAAATAAAATCATACCAATTTTTTATGCAGAAGTAAAACTATGCTTGAATGGAAGAGTTGAATAACGTTTTCTCACAAATTCAAGAAAAAAGCTCACTTTCAAAGAAATCAAAAAGCTGTAAATCTATTCCCAGGTATAAGAGCAATACTGCACCTGAAGATAGGAGAATAGTTTTATTTTCATGATTACACCATTTCTGAAACATTTCAAAATCCCTCTGTGCGACTCAAATATTGGGCAGTTCAAGGCCTAATGAGTGTATTTATTGAAGGTTCAATAATCATGATATGGCTTTTCATATATGTGCTGAAGTGTGATTTTAAATAATTTCGGGTTTTAGGGCATAGTAAATCTACTCCCTCTCAGTTTTCAAATCAGATATGTAAGCAGGACTATTGGCAAGAGCTGGAAAAAGTATAGAAAAGAGTTAAAACAGATAAGATAAAGAGAAATAATTTATTTGTACCTGCCATGCCCATAATCCACAAATAACTGAATATTTTTTAAATCATGATACACTACAAAAACAAAATTCTTAAAAAGATTTTCTGAAATAACCTCACAGCTGGAGATGAAAATAATGGTGGGTGATTAGTTATGAAAAATTCCCAAAAAAAGTACCAAATTATGTCTTTGTTGGAAGAAGTTCCTACTACTTTAATACTAGACGTCTTGTTTCAGACCATGAGAAAATGGTTATTTTTTAGCCCAAAATACATTTTAAAATTTCATTTACCCATTTTTTATGCCCCAAAATGATACCCACAGCTGAAAATGTATTATTCCAGCTTGATTATGTCATGTTTATTAAAAATATAATGCATAATGAGATGCTTAACCATACCAGTCAAACCCAGTATCCATGTTTTCCCAGATTAGACTCCAAAAATGCATCTCAATACAGTAATTGTAAGGTTTGTCTATGAAACTCTTGATAATAGTAACAAATATCAAGAGTCCTATGAATTTCCTAAGTAGAAGGTATAATAAAATTGAATATTATAGCCACAAATTAATATAATTATTGAAAATAATTATAAAAAAAGAATTTGATTATTCTTAAATAAATGAATAATCAAAAATCTTAATAATTAGAATAAACTATAATTATTCTATTATTATTATAGTCACTGACATCTACAATAATAAGAATGTCTAAAGCTCTCAATGAGACAGTTATACTTGGAAAATAATAATATTTAACCATGAGTAATATGAATATTATTCATGAAAGACTTATTACACACACTGTGCAGAGATAAATGTTATAGAAAAATTATATATAAAAAAACCAATACTAGATAAAAAAGATAGATAATCTTAGAGAAAAATTACTTTTATTCTATATTTAATACAATAAGTCAAACAACAAATTTTATAATATTAAATAATGTTTATAAGCTATAAACATGCCAAAAATAGATATTTTAAGAGTTAAAACATGTTTTTATGATAAAATATAAGACTTAAGAGTTTTTAAGAAAAATTTGTGGATTTTTAGAAGATATTTAAGACAATAATTTTATATCATAAAATGTATTATTGGTTATTATAACAATAATTTAATTTCTATGATCTCAATTCCTCAATTTTAAGATTAATAAAGAAGAAAATAATTAAGAAATACTACAACAATAAGATTTTATGTTCAATACAACTTTAACTGTTTAAATGTCTGATATAGTTGGTATGATAATTGGTTATTTGAAAAAAGAGTGATGTGGAGGCTCTTTTTATGCCTTCAGAACATCTCTCATGATTAATAATGGATATAGAAGGAATTCTTAGGTTAAAACTGAAAGACCATGCTTAAAAATGAAGTTCTTAATGTAAGGTTACTTATTTTTGATTCCAATTTAAATCTACCAGTGTTATTTGTAACTCCAAGTAGCTTTACTCCTCTTTTGGATGAATTATTGTAAGTTTATTCACATTAATTTTCATCACATGAAAAAATGAAAAATAAAGTTTCAAGCAAACATTTTTTAAAATGAATTTTTAATTAATTTTAAAAGGAATCTTAATTTTATTTAAAAATAATTTAAAAAAGTTAATTTCAATGCTTATGATCAATTAAGCTTTCTTAAAAAAGATACTTAAAAATTTAGGTATACACAGATAAAAGTGAATTGTAAGCCGTGTGAAGATTTCATGTAAATCCATTAAGAATTGGTTTTTTTATGATTTTTTTAAGTTGTTGCTATTTGTTCAGGTAAAATAGCAATACACACCAAACCTTAACTTTTTAAAAGGTTTTAACACTTATAGATTTGAACCTTTAAGCTTATTTAAGATTTTGAAGTTTTTGAAACCTTAATTACAAGCTTGAATATTGGGATTTACCCTTTGGAAGCTTGAAATTCCTGTTGAAATTGGGATAAAACCCGTTTAAACTTTAATTCTGTATCAACATCTAATCTTAAATTTTAAATAACGTTAAAAATCATCCAACACAGGTGTAAAAGCTTTATTGAATCCTTGCAGATGCAAAGATCTGGGTACCTCAGCTCTTTTTGGTCTATTTCTTTTGTCCCACTTTTCAAAATGGGTTTTGCCCTTTTATTTATTTAAAGCCATCCTATGGCCTTAAACCACTTTGAAGTGAGCTCATGCAGGATTTACATTCTATATGGAAAATCCTTAGCCAATTCAATAAATATACACAACACCTCAATTTTGACTAAAATTTTAGTAATTTCTCATAAACCTCGTGCAACCTTAAATTTAATATTAATTAAGCTTAACTTTTACAATTTTAAGAAATGTTGAAAAAGTTGCAATTGTACTGTGAAATTCTTTAATGTTCCAATAATTTAAGACATATCAACTTTTGGGTGTAAAACTGTATGGGTCTACCCTGGATTATTTTTTCGTGTAGAATCCAAAAATGAAATGATAACTATAGCTTTTTTTATCCAAAATAAATGTATACTTATCTTTTGTTTTAAATTCAATTGATAAGTCTGTTCAAGACTAAATCAATTGTATCAAAAAGTAATATAGGGCCATATGATTATTTAATACATATCTCATGGGCTCAAAGTAGTACTTTGAATTGAATAAGTTACAAATTAACACAGCTTCTATGCTCCAAATACCACATAAGATGTTACAAAAACCAAGGATTACCCATATCTAGCCACCTTCTATGTTGCTCCAGTATGTTTACACCGAATGAGATTCAATCTCAACCATCCACCACTATTTAACTGAGAGCTCAAGAGGCAAATTAGAATAGTTCTTTTGGATATAATTCTGATTTAAAGCTAGCTTACTTACCTCGTAAATGTGTAACACATGATCTTGGGGAAAAAAAAGTGGCCTGGAACCCAGTAATCAGAGAACTCACTTGGAAGACTCCAATGGAATAAAGAAACAAAATAAAAGAAAATAAATTTCTCTAAGAATATATGCAAGAACAAGATGAGATTTAATAAGAGAAAAGAAGCCAAATGGCCAAAGAGCCAACAAAGTAGGTGTCACAGGGGCTCTTCAAAGTGAAGAGGGCCTGGCACTCACTTATGGAGGGCTCAAAGATATGGTAAGAAAGGATACACTTAAGAGTGTTAAAGATGAATTACTAGAAGAATGAATATAAGAAGCAGAAACAAAAATTGTGAGCCTTAGAGGTAATTTCATATACCCAAAAGACCACAAATACAAAAATAACATATTAATATAAATAAAATAAATTTATTTATATTATTAAAATAAAAATCAAAATATAAATAAAAAATTATATTAAAAATAGAAAATTAATTACAATTTAAAAATACAAATACATTAAATTTTGTAAGTATAAAATTACATTTATACTTGAAAAAATTAAGTAAAAATGAAATTTTAACAAAATTGTGAAAAAATAAATAAATTTGGAAAAAAGTTAAATAAAAATTATTATAACTTTTTATCCAATACATAAACACATAAAAATTATTTCACCATTGGATTCCTCATAAAAAATCAGGTGGGGTCACCTCTGAGTGAAATTCTTGTAACTCAACTATAAATAAGCTTAAAGTAAGTTTTCAGTATTTTCAATACAAAAGTTGAAAATCCTCAAAATTTTAGTTTAATTCACACCACATGTGGTGTCAACCATTAAATTTTGTGTTAAAATTGAGGTGTTGTGTTTATTTTAGAAGCTATGAGGAATTGAAGTATTTTCAATTGAATTCAATTGAAATGTCAAAATGTGCGCGTGTATTACAAAAGTGAACTTTGATTTACATATGAGGTGTCAATTATTACTGTATTATACTGTACAATTGAATTGAATTACATATGTAAACTATAAGTATAATACGTGATGAGGAATTAAAGGAAAAATAAATTGGAAAGATTAAATTTGGGGGGGAAAAGGAACTCCAGCTCTAAGGGGGAGCTAGACCCCCAAAATCCTTGCTGACAGGCGTGGGATGTCAAAATTCATGCAAAAGTTCATCACTTTTGGCCTGGAATTGAGTTACAGGGTCTGTGAACTCAATTGATGATGAGGTTTTGATACAAACTGGGGTAGTTTTAGCTGTTGCCAAGAGGGTAAAACTACCCTTAAGATAAAACAATCATAGTAAAAACAGTTTTAACTGGTTTCTATGCCTCTGAAACACATTCTGACGTGTTTTGAAGGCTCTAGGCCTGGTATTGCTATAGTAATGGCTGATTTAAGGGTCTAAAATGGCTAAAATTGGCTAAAATTGGCTTAAACCAGCCGTTTTTGGTCTGAACCAGGGTTCAATGATGCCATAATTGGCTTTTCTGTTGTCAGACTTGTTTTCACGACTGACAAACGTAAATTCTACTTTTGGAGTAAGAGAATTGGTGGCTATAAAATAATGTCTTCTTTGCCCCACTTTTCTCTTCATGTTAGAATCTTTTCCTTTTATTAATTAGTTTAAACACTGTTAAACCAATCAATAAAAGATTCCAACCACCATTTTTAAATAATTTTAATCCTTTTAACCACGTGGAAAGATCATTATAATCATTGTTTGTAACTCTTATAATCATTTTTACCCCTGAACCACCCCAAAAGTGAATTAAAGCATCTTTAATCACTGTAAACTTTGTCACTTTGTTTCCAAATTCACTCTGGTCACTTTTGGGCGTGTTTTTTCTTTAATATTCTTTTTAAAGACTCTGTTCTTTAATTAATTGCTTGCAGTTCTTTTCTCAATTAATCCCAATTGAAATTGCTCTTGAAGAAATTTCTTTTGTAGCCTTAAAATATCTCTTGTAAAGTATTTTTTGGATAAATCTTTATTGTTGGTAAAACAATAAATTTTTAAAATATTATTGTTTTATACTAATAAAGTTATAAACAATAAAATTGGCGTGTTTTCTCTTAAAAATAATATTTCTTACTCTTTTTAATTGATTTTTTACCTCATACAAATTTTGAGGACAGGAAAAGTACTTGACTTTTAATCAAAGTTTCATATCCACACCTTACATCTGGGGGCCCAGCTGTGATATTTTACCTGTGACTTTTTTTTTACTCTTTTTAAATCTTTTTTCTTATATTGAAAAATTTAAAAACATATAACAAAATACTTATAATCAAAAAATCCATAAAAAATATTTTTTTTTCATATTATAAGTGAGGCTTATATTTTCATTTCTTTTTGAAAATATTCTTTTTTTACTTAATTAATTGGTTTTTTTCATTGATTTTAGTGTCTGACAACGTGGTAAGACAAGAAAACATTGAAACAGCCTCAACAGTCACCAGAATTATTCCTGCTAGTACTATTAATTCAGACCATAATAGTACTGTTATTGTGACTCATAATAACCAACCTGAACCAATATCTTCTGAATTAATTAAGTTGGACATAAGTAATACTCTACCGAAAGCCAAAGATTTGGCCAATAGTAAGTTTTTTAACATAAAATTAGTATTTTAAGCCTTTTTAACCATAATTATGCCTTCAACCAGGTCAGGAGCCAGCTATAACCCCTCAAGCAACTCCCAGAAAGGTAATAGACGTGATTATGGCAGAGGCCAATAAGGTACAGAAGGAAAAGGGTCAGTTGATGACTTCCAAACAACTAAAATGGGTCATTCTGAAGCTGATAATACCATTTTACCTCCAAAAAGAGCTGACACCGCCACAACAAGCCTCTGTGGACATATATAAAGCCAGCCACAGTGCATACAACAATGCACTTCAATTCAAAGAGTACCAGATCCTTGCATACCTGTGGAAGAATTGCATGAATTCTTACCTGACAGTAAGGAAATTCCTGGGCCATTCCAACACTTGCAAATTGCTCAATAGATGGCATCCATTGATGGAGAAGAAAAACATGATGTTGTTGACACTAGAATGGAGGAAAAACAACCCTCAACCACCCAAACCAGTGCCAAAAACAGCCCCAGTGGCCCGCACCAGCAATTCCAACGTGAAAAAACAGCCACAAGTTCTAAACAAGGGCAATGGGAAGGCAACAGCTCCAAAACCTTAAAGCCAGGGCTACAGAATCCCAAAGATTCAACAGGATGCCATGGAAAATGTATTTCAGATGGCCAGAACCATGATGGAATTACAGAAGAAAGAGGAAGCCAGATTAAAATTCCAGAAATGATTTCTGATATATTTGATTCCATCCCAGAGTTGTATGATGCTATAAATGACGAGAAAAAACATCTTTCTGATAAAAATGAAACCATTTGTAACAACATTAAAACAAACAACCTGAGTCTTTGCCAAATTAATGAAACACTTACGTGTTTTGAAAAGGTTTTAAGAACAATTAAAATTTCCAATAATGATAATTCTTTTGGCAATAAAATAAATGAACAATCTTCCATTATTAAACAATTAACAGATAAATATTCTAAATTAAATATTGATGACATAATTGAAACAAGAATTAAACAAGCCATAAATATTATCAAAACAGATAACAAGAAAGTCCTTGATGACATTTCAAATTCATTTACTGAAGTAAAGACATATACCATTGCCTTAAAAAAGTGTTTTGATGCTTCACAAGAAGAAGTATCAAAATTATCAATGAAATTGAATCAAGTCACTGCTGATAACAAAAGACAGACAGAGTTATGGCAAGAACTAACACATAAGGAAGACATGTATAAAATTGAAGTAATAAATTTAATACAAAGCTTCCAACATGAATGCAGAAATTCCTAAAGGTGTAGCAACAGTAAAATAAATGACATTGAACAAATACTAAACACCTTACCAAGAATGTCTACACCTCTAAATCAAAATGAGGGCACAAGAATTCCAAATCCACAAGTATTGGATCCTGATAATTCACAATTAAAAAAATGAATTATCCACTTCTTTTCATAACTTGGAACCATCAATGGGCCAAGCACTCTCAAAAGAAGTTCCAAAACTTAAAGAATGGCCTCACTTCAGTGGTGTAGGAGAGTATGACCATATGGAATTCATTAGAGGTATTGACATGATAAAAGAGGATTTTGAATTACCAGACAGATTGGTAACAGGCAGGCTTAACACCTTGTTTACCAGATCAGCTCACAGATGGTACATCAAAATAAGACAAGCACATGGACACCAGAGCTGGACTTGGTGGAAACCCCAAATCATCAACAAATGGGCAAGTGATTCTTGGAGGTTTAAAGTTGAAACAGCCTTTGAATCTGCCAAATTTAATTCTGATAAAGACAAAGCTTTACCATGGTTTTGCCAACAAAAGGACAGATTAACAGCATTATATCCTGACATGTCAGAGTTTATGATCCATAGAAAAATTCTGAGACAATGTGGAGGTGACTTAGAGCATGCTGTCAAAAGCAGGACTACTGAACAATCTTCAGCAGAAGATATTATCAATATACTAGAAGAAGTAACCACCAGAACCAAGATTGGTTCTAGTAGGGTGAATCTCAAAACAAGGTTTAATACACCTTGGAAAGATTCTGTGGACAAAAACCCCAAAGAAAATTCTGGTAATATTAAATATAAATCTGCAGATACAGTCAGAAAATGCCATATTTGCCAAAGCACCACCCATTTAGCCAATACATGTCCAAAGAGGGGAAAAATCAATGAAATTGACATTGAAAAGGAAACAGATGTTGAAAAAGAAGACATAATTGAAGACAATTCAGATGATAAGTCATCCATATTTTCTGAATCCTCAAAAGATATAGAAAATATCAATGCCACTTTTGACATCATGGAATCTTATTCCCACTTACCACAATTGAGCAATGGTCAAGTTGATTTATCAAAAGTGCAAGATGCACAACTTATGAAGACAAAACCAAACAGAGGAAAAGGTTATACAGCTGGTAACTCCTGTATAACAGAAGTGATAATTGACAACAAGCCCACCAAACCTTTCCTTGACACAGGAGCCTTCTGCTCTTGTGTTGGAAAACCTTTTCTTAAGACTTGTGTACCAAATTTTGAAGACCAGTTGTTACCAATTGATGGTATAAAATTCAACAGTGCAAGTAACCCAATGAAAGCATTAGGAATCTTTGAGACCAATGTCATATTCCCACACATCAATGGGAATTTAAGAATCAAAGTTGAATTTGTTTTTATGGAAAGTTGCTCTAGTACCCATTTTATATTGGGAAATGACTATTTAATCATGTATGGGATAGATTTGCATAACAATAAAGACAGATACTTTACTATTGAAGACAATAAGCGCCAAAAATTTGCCTTTTTACCATTTGAAAGACAAATTACAATAAATAAAGTATCACCAGTCAACTGAGAGGTAGAGAAATTCAAGTCTGAAAAATTGAATGAAGCTGAAATAAGCCTTCATTTGACTGATAAACAGCAAAATGAACTTTCTTCCCTTTTGTATGACCACAGAGGAGCATTTGCTTCAGACAAAGAACCTCTAGGAGCAATTATTGGTCATGAAGTTGACATCATTCTTAACATTGAGAGACCTTATCCACCACTCTTAAGAAGACCTGCATATGAAGCAAGTCCAAAATCAAGAGAAGCTCTAGAAATTCATATCAAAGAACTTCTGGACCTTGGTGTAATACGAAAAGTAGGCCAAAGTGAAGAAGTAGAAATAACTACACCAGTCATAGTGGCATGGCATAATGGAAAATCTAGAACGGTTGGGGAATTTAGAGCTCTGAACACTTACACTGTGCCTGACAGATACCCAATACCAAAAATCCAAATTGCCCTTACTCAAATATCTCAAGCAGTGTATATAACCACTATGGATGCCCTTAAAGGATTCCATCAAAATGTGGTGACACCAAGAGTAAGAAAATACTTGAGAGAATTATTGTTCATTGTGGAGTGTATGAATACTTAAGAATGCCCTTTGGTATCAAAAATGCACATTCACACTTCCAAAGAATGATGAATGAAATCTTCCCTGAAGAACTCTCAGAGGGATGGTTAATCATTTACATTGATGACATTATTGTCTGTTCCAAAACTTGGGAGGAGCACATCTACAGATTGTCCAGAGTTTTGACAAAAATTCAATCAGTAAACATGAAAATCTCCTTG
Organism: Austropuccinia psidii; assembly: GCA_023105745.1. Lineage (NCBI taxonomy): Eukaryota > Fungi > Basidiomycota > Pucciniomycetes > Pucciniales > Sphaerophragmiaceae > Austropuccinia > Austropuccinia psidii. The sequence continues at coordinate 28,530,408 of JALGQZ010000007.1, read as the reverse complement.
AAGAAATGTCATTTTGGATTTAAAGAACTTAAAGCACTAGGACATGTTGTATCAGGTTTGTCCCTTGGAATTGACAAAAACAAAGTTGCAGCAGTATTGCTAAAACCCATGCCTAAGAATAAGAAGGAAATTCAGTCCTTCTTAGGTTTTGCAGGATATTACAGGCAACAAATGAAAGATTTTGCATCCATAGCAAGACCAATTTATAAATTGTGTGACAAAGACACAGTATTTGAAATGACTGTTGACAGAGTCAAAGCTTTTGAGTCTCTAAGAGAAGCCTTCACCACTGCTCCACTCTTACTGATGCCAGACTTTAAATTGCCTTTTAAATTGTATATTGATGCATCAGGGGATGGGCTGGGTGCTGCACTTCACCAAGTTCAGATCATAAATGATAAACCTGTAGAAAGACCCATATGTTTCATATCCAGGCAGATCAAACCAACTGAAGCCAGGTATGGAGCAAGTCAAATGGAATGTCTATGCCTTGTCTGGGCCTTGGAAAAATTGAAATACTTCTTGGAGGGATGTGTTTTTGAGGTGATAACAGATTGTACAGCTGTCAAGTCACTTTTAAACATGAAAACACCCAACAGACATATGCTCAGATGGCAAATAGCCATACAGGAATACAGAGGCAATATGACTATTGTTCATAAGGATGGGAATATTCATAAAAATGCAGATGGACTAAGCAGATGGCCATTACCAAATAATATTGATAATCCTGCTTATGTGCCAGAAGAAGCTTCACCACAAATCCCAATAGAAGGAATAAGTGTTACAGACTTGAACACCACCTTCTTTGAGGATGTCAGGAATAGTTACACCCAAGATAAGAATTGTAGCACCTTATGCCAATTACTTAAAAAAGACTGTAAAGACAACTCTCTAATACATGCCTTGGATGAAGTATGGAAAAAATCTTATGATGAAGGAAGATTTCACCTACTGGATGGTATAATTTACCACAGAACCAAGCACACATGTGTCATGACAGTTGTAGACAGGTCATTAATCAATCTTGTACTGAAAGAATGCCATGATAGCCCCTTTTCAGGACATCTGTCTGAAGACAGAACAAGAGAGAAAGTAAAGACCTGCATATAGTGACCAATGTGGCAATAGGATGTTGCAGAGTATTGCAAAACCTGTGACAGATGTCAAAAAGCAAATAAATCCACTGGCAAAAGACTTGGAAATATGATCAAAATCCACAAACCCAACAGACCTTGGGAAATTGTCCATATGGATTGGGTAGCTGGCCTACCACCAGGGGGTGACAAGAGTTACTATTCTTGCCTAGTAATTGTGGACAGATTTAGTAAAACTCCAACCTTTTTGCCCTGTCACAAAGATGATACAGCCATGGACACAGCTCTTCTAATATGTAATAGAGTAGTATCATGGACTGGAATATTTACAAATATCATTAGTGACAGATATCCTAAATTCACCTCAGCACTGTGGACAAATCTTCACCAGCTATTTGGGACAAAATTATCCTTCTCCACAGCCTACCACCCACAAACTGATGGCCTAGCTGAAAGAATGATTCAAACCTTAGAAGATATGGTGAGAAGATTTTGTGCATATGGCCTTGAATTTAAAGATAGTGATGGTTTCACCCATGATTGGTGTACTCTTCTACCCGCACTGGAACTGGCATACAAAACTTCCATTCATGCCAGTACCAATGAGACTCCTGCTATTTTGGAAAAAGGATGGAATCCCAAATTACCCCAAGATTCTTTAAGGAAAGATTTGGTTGAAATACATACTACAGCTGCCAGCTTCAAAGGAATGATAGACAGAACCAGAAAGCATGCAATAAGGTGCATGGAAGACTCATTTGCATATGCTAAAGATAAATGGGACAAATCTCATGCCACTCCAGATTTCAAGGTAGGGGATTGAGTAATAGTATCCACTACAAACTTCAATAACTTCAAAGGATGTAAAAAGCTTAAAGACTCCTTTGCAGGACCTTTTGTCATTCAAGCCCTCCATGGGGAAAATGCTGTTGAAGTAGAATTATCTGAAGAACTTAGCAATAAGCATCCCATATTTCCAATGAGCTTGATAAAGCCATATAAATCTAGTGATGCTGAGAAATTCCCCTTGAGGAATAAGATTCCCCAAGTTATACCTCCTATTGAGACATCAGGTACTAAGAAAATTACCAAATTTCTTAAAGAAAGGAAATTAAGAACCAAGAAAGTAAGGGAATACCTTGTCAGGTACAGTGACCCAACTTGTGAAGATGAATGGTTAGAAGAAAAAGATATACCAGAAGCTACCAAACTCCTCAGGAGGTTCAGACACACCAGAAATACCAATATTACAAAGTAATATTCTTTTTTAGGGGGAGGGAATGTGAGCCTTAGAGGTAATTTCATATACCCAAAAGACCACAAATACAAAAATAACATATTAATATAAATAAAATAAATTTATTTAAATTATTAAAAGAAAATCAAAATATAAATATAAAATTATATTAATAATAAAAAATTAATTACAATTTAAAAATAAAAATACATTAAATTTTGTAAGTATAAAATTACATTGATACTTGAAAAAATTAAGTAAAAATGAAATTTTAACAAAATTGTGAAAAAATAAATAAATTTGGAAAAAAGTTAAATAAAAATTATTAAAAGTTTTTATCCAATAAATAAACACATAAAAATTATTTCACCATTGGATTCCTCATAAAAAATCAGGTGGGGTCACCTCTGAGTGAAATTCTTGTAACTCAACTCTAAATAAGCTTACTTAAGTTTTTACTAATTTCAATACAAAAGTTGAAAATCCTCAAAACTTTAATTTAATTCACACCACATGTGGTGTTAACCATCAAATTTTGTGTTAAAATTGAGGTGTTGTGTTTATTTTAGAAGTTATGAGGAATTGAAGTATTTTCAATTGAATTCAATTGAAATGTCAAAATGTGCGCGTGTATTACAAAAGTGAACTTTGATTTACATATGAGGTGTCAATTATTACTGTATTGTACTGTACAATTGAATTGAATTACATGTGTAAATTATAAGTATAATACATGATGAGGAATTAAAGGAAAAATAAATTGGAAAGATTAAATTTGGGGGGGAAAAGGAACTCCAGCTCTAAGGGGGAGCTAGACCCCCAAAATCCTTGCTGACAGGCGTGGGATGTCAAAATTCACGCAAAAGTTCATCACTTTTGGCCTGGAATTGAGTTACAGGGTCTGTGAACTCAATTGATGATGAGGTTTTGATACCAACTGGGGTAGTTTTAGCTGTTGCCAAGAGGGTAAAACTACCCTTAAGATAAAACAATCATAGTAAAAACAGTTTTAACTGGTTTCTATGCCTCTGCCACACATTCTGACGTGTTTTGAAGGCCCTAGGCCTGGTATTGCTATAGTAATGGCTGATTTAAGGGTCTAAAATGGCTAAAATTGGCTTAAACCAGCCCTTTTTGGTCTGAACCAGGGTTCAATGATGCCATAATTGGCTTTCCTGTTGCAAGACTGTTTTTCACGACTGACAAGAGTAAATTTTACTATTGGAGTAAGAGAATTGGTGGCTATAAAAGAATGTCTTCTTTGCCCCACTTTTCTCTTCATGTTAGAATCTTTTCCTTTTATTAATTAGTTTAAACACTGTTAAACCAATCAATAAAAGATTACAACCACCATTTTTAGATCATTTTAATCCTTTTAACCACGTGAAAAGATCATTATAATCATTGTTTGTAACTCTTATAATCATTTTTACCCCTGAACCACCCCAAAAGTGAATTAACGCATCGTTCATCACTGTAAGCTTTGTCACTTTGTTTCCAAATTCACTCTGGTAACTTTTGGGTGTGTTTTTTCTTTAATATTCTTTTTAAAGACTCTGTTCTTTAATTAATTGCTTGCAGTTCTTTGCTCTATTAATTCCAATTGAAATTGCTCTTGAAGAAATTTCTTTTGTAGCCTTAAAATATCTCTTATAGAGTATTTTTTGGATAAATTTTTATTGTTGGTAAAACAATAAATTTTTATAATATTATTTTTTTATACTAATAAAGTTATAAACAATAAAATTGGCATGTTTTCTCTTAAAAATAATATTTCTTACTATTTTTAATTGATTTTTTACCTTATACAAATTTTGAGGACAGGAAAAGTACTTGATTTTTAATCAAAGTTTCATATCCACACCTTACAAAAATAATAAGAATAAAGAATAGAAGAGCCAACCACAAACATGTCCAAGTCCACTGTTTCAACCTGTCAGAATGGAAAGAGAAGGGTTAATAAGGTTATGGCCACCCAACTCATACTGTACAGGCAAAGAGAGAAATGCAAAGACTAACTTAAAATAAAATAATTATAATACCCAAAATAAGGATAAGAATAATTATAAAATAATAAATAAACTAAATCAATTAACTGGGGAAAAGTCCCCAGGGGGGAGAAAGAGGGGCTGGTATATGTGAGAAATACCAGCCCTGATCCAGAGGAAGAATTTTCATGAGAGCATTGAATTATTGAATTGAGTCTGGCCAATACAGGTCCTGTACAGCTGTACAGAACCTGTACAAGAGGTGTGGCGTACTTGAGTGATCATACAGCTTCATACTGGTGTATTGAAACTGTATTGGGTGAATCCAACCTGTACAGGTATTGACAGGCTGTATTGATGTACCAAGCTGTATGCATGTTTCAGAATGAGGATTTCTGAAACTGAATGCTGATGCAGATACTGGATTTTCTGATTTGAGGTGTTTGAGTGGGTGAATTGATTAATACCCTTACCCCTGGTGAGTGGTTGTTACAGTATCCCCCTCTTGAAACTGGTGGGCTCCTGAACACCATAATACCCTGCCACTGTTGAGTGGCATCTCAATATCCCCACATTTTTTTCGAAAATTTTCTTTTTAATTTTCTTTTCCTCTTGACCATTATCCTGAAAATCCTTCTTCAATTATTCTCTGTCAAATCAAATTGATTCCCCCCTTCTTTCAAGGTTTGAGTAAGTATTTCACTTCAAAATATGCTTTTATTTTGTTCTGATTCAATCAACCTTGCCCTTGGGGTGTGGCCTTGGGATATATCCCAAAATAAGGGCCACTAAGCTCTTGTGCTCAAACAATGATGCCCAATGAGTATATGAAGTGTACTCATTGGGCAAGTCTTAATCCAATGAAATCTTGAAAACATTTCCTCCAAGGGGTCTTGTTCCCATTGTCCATGGAAATGGCCTCAAAAGCCCTCAAAAGTGCTTTTGAGCTGTGGCCTCTTCCCTGATGAATCTTGAAGAATTTTGATTTTTATGGCCTTTTGGGCCTTTTTGGGATTTTGGCGAATTTTATGGATTCCATGATTTATGGCCATTGCTGGCCATTTTGGGTCTTTGGGGTTGTATGGTCGGTGGGCCATGGTCTGCGGTCTGCGGTCCGTGGGGGCTATTGGAGGCCCCCAGGACCAAAATAGAGCCCCTGGGCCCAATTTTGCTGGGGACCCAGGCTGACCAAGGGGCCCAGAATTGGCCCAAACCCAATTTTCACCATACATGGCCTGGACCCATTGATGGGGTCCAGGACCATCAGGATCCTGGCCTCCCCAAAGCTGCAGGGGAGGCCCTGGGTGATGAGTTCAGCCCCAAAGGGGTATGAACCTTCACCTTAGAGGTTTTGAGGGGGGGGCATAATTAAGTTATGGCCCCCATTTCCTTGAGGTCAAAATCTTTTTCTTGATATGGAGTGGATTGATTCTGACACCTTGAGTCTTCTGCTTGCATATTCTTCAGTCATGAGTTCCAAGCTGACTGAACTCACTGAATATTCTCATTCTGGACCACCACCATCTGTTCTTTGTGGTTCTGGCATCTTCAGTCAATTGTCCTCCCCTTCCATGGTGTCTTCCGGTCATTTTGATCCCTCCCAAACTTATGATGGGTTCAGAGAAGTTGAAGTTCTTGATCCTGCCTGTACTGAATGTTTGGCCAAGGGTAAGGATTGCTTTCAACATTACAATCCTCAATTGTCAAAATGCCACTTTTGCTTCATTGGGAAGAAACCATGTTGTCGTACCAGGTCAACTTGTCCAACATCAGGAGGCACTTATGGAGCAGGAAAGATGGGCCTTATGGGCAGGAATTCCCCATTCTTGAGGAACCTACTCCTGATGGAACCTTAGGATTTTCTCAATGTGAGTGATTTGCATATCTTGATTGAATTAGTACTGATATTTTGATGTAGTGACTCGTTCCAGGCAGAGGGATGTGGCCAGGTGAACTAATGTTGGAGGGCCCATTCCAATTGGTGGTAGGCCCATACATTACAGCTCAGAAATCCCAATCTCAAGGACCAATACTGATGGAGTAGTGAAGGTAGTGAAAAAACTAAGAAGAATTATTAATTCCCCAACAGATCCAGATGCTGAAGGAAGTGATGAGTTGGATGGTGAAGAAGTTGAAGTTGTTCCTCATTCAGTTACCCATCCATACAGCAATTCCTCTTCTCAACCTCTTGCCAGCACTAGATTCCAAAGCCAAATAATTCCCAGAACTCCCAGAACCTTCCAACCAATGCTGGCTTCCATTCCTAAAACCCTTCCTCCTCCTTCACCAACTACTTCCAACACCACCAGGCCTGCCTTGAATCCAGCAGTAAGACCCTCACCAGCTCAACAACCCAGAAACTCACCCATGACCACCTCCCGTCAACTCCAACCTGTGGCCAGCTCCAGCAGAAGAAGAGATGGATTGTCCCCTTTGCCGTTTCCTGCGGCTCAAGTTTTTCAAAGAAGAGAACGTTGGCCTATCCGGGTTATCAGAGAAGATCCCAACGTGGCTAGTGAAAATCAAGATGCTGTGGCCAGATTGTTCAGGAGGGTTGATAGGAATAGCAGAGAGGTGATTATGTATGCCAATGATAGGACTATTCCAGGTACTGCTTCTGAAGAGATGGCTGCAAAATTTGCCTGGTATGAAAATGAGTTGATAAATGATTTCCAGAGAACTTTTGATGATTTGGGTAGAGATAAATAGTTTTCCTTTTCCTTATTTGTGTTTGGTCTGACTTCTATCCCCACTCTTATAAATACTAAAAAAAAAATGAAAAAATAATGGAACCTCCCAATACATGATTTGGGAGGGGATGCTGCTGCTTTAAAGAAATAAAAGAAAAAAATTATACAAGTAAAGAAAGAAAGAAAATAAAAGAATAAGAGAAAATGAGAGTAAAGAAAAGAAATAAAGAAAAATGCTGATGGCTGGTCCTCCTTGTGGTGAGTTGCTTGATTCTGGCCAAGAAGTGTCTGGAAAATGAGAACCAAGCATTTGATGCTCACAGAATGGCCAAGGTAATGTTTTATAAGAAGTAGAACCCTGAGGGATGCATACCAGGAGATGGAACTTACTTTCATAACTTCCACTCCCCACCAAGCACCATAAAACTGAAATAAATTGCCATAAATGACTTCTGAAATGAATTGCCATAAATGACTTCTGAAATGAATTGCCATAAATGACTTGAAGTAATGAAGGTCTTGAATTATGATGATTGGCATAAATGAAATGATAAATAAGAGAAAAGAAATGAACAATAAAGAAAGAAACATTTGGCCATATCTTGATAAGGTCCAAATTGGAGGGTATTGGTGTTGTATGCTTCCTGAACCTGTCCAAAGAATTGACAAGTGCTCACAAAGTGGCCAAGGTGATGCTTACAACAACATTTGGGTAGAATACCCCCTTAAAGGTGCATTCCAGGAGAGGAACTTACTTTCATAACTTCTTCTCCTCACCAAGCACCATAATCAAACTCTTGAGGTATTTGGGTCAGGCTTGCCTGGATATAATGAATGGAAATCCTTGACAAGGTCTGGTGAGTTGTTAAGGTTGGAAGCTGGTTCCCAAGTGGTTCTTTCTGGGTCTTCACTGAATCCTTTCCACTCTACAAGATACCATAATTTACCTCTTTTGAGTTTTGAGTCCAGAACCTGAGCTACTTCCCATTCTTCTTGCTCCTCCACTAGGATTGGTGGTGGTGGCGATTGATGTCGATTTGGGATAGTTGAATGCTTGACTGGTTCTAATAAGGACACATGAAAGACAGGGTGAACTGACTTCCATTGCTGAGACAAGTTGAGGTGATATGCATGGCTGCCAATCTTCTTCAGAACTTCAAAAGGTCCCAACCATCTTTCTGATAATTTCTTTGTGGGTCTTGTTGTCTTGATATTCTTGGAAGCTAGCCATACTTTGTCCCCAGGTTGGAAATCAGGTGGAATTGTCCTATTTCTATCTGCATACTTCTTGGATCTCCTTATTGCTGACTCTGATTCTTCTTTGACAACTTGCTGTACTGATTGGAGTTTTGTTGATAACTTTCCAGCAGGTGAATCTTGAGAAATATGGATTGAGTCAACGCTAGGATTTCTTCCATAAATGGTGAAAAAAGGTGATTGCTTTGTTGATGAATGTTCTGCATTATTATAGGCAAATTCAGCCAGAGGGAGCCAGGTGTACCAGTCATCTTGATGATAGCTGACATACATCCAAAGGTACTGTTCTAGTATCTGATTTACCCTTTCTGTCTGTCCATCTGTTTCAGGATGAAAAGCAGTTGAAAGATCTCTTGATATCTTGAGCTGCTGACATAATTGAGTTCAAAATGATGAAACAAATAAAGATCCTCTATCACTGACAATACTGACTGGAAGGCCATGCTTGGAAAATACATGACTAATGAGAATTTGATCTAATTCTGGAGCAGTGATTGTTCCATAAGCTGGAATGAAGATTGCCATTTTTGAGAACCTGTCCACAACTACTAGAATTGAGTCAAAGTTGTTTGATAAGGGCAATTGAGTGATAAAGTCCATTGATAATGAATTCCAAGGACCAGACAGAACTGAAAGAGGCTTGAGTAATCCAAACCTCTTGTGATGAATGTTCTTGTTTCTTGAACATTGCTGACATGAGGACACATAGTCCTTGATGAATTGATTCATGTCAGCCCAATAAAAATCCCTCTTGATGAGCTTGAGGGTCTTCTCCTGGCCAGGATGGCCAACCAATGGTGAGTCAAGACACTTTTGAAGAATATTGAGTTGAAGTTCTTCATTGCTTGGGATTACCACTCTATCTTTGAATAATAATAACTTGGCTTGAGGTACAAGAGAATAATCTGGAACTGATTCACCTCTTGCTAGTTGCTTGAGTATTTCTTTATATTCTTTGTCTTGCCATACTTCTTTTTGAATCTTGTCCACTAAATCTGAGAAAATCTCCACTTTGATTGAGAAGAATCTTGACTCTTGAATTCCATATTGCTTAAGTACTTGATGAAAATTTTGAGGATTCTTGGTGATGAAGTCCAGCCCCATCTCTGGGTACATGTCGTCCTGACGTGACAAGGCATCTGGTAAAGTGGCCAGCCTGCCTGGGCGGTAACTGATAGTGAAATGAAATTCTGAGAGAAATTCAGCCCAACAGGCCTGACGACGAGTAAGAACTTTGGAAGACATGAAATACTGCAAGGAAGAGTGGTCTGTCAAGACCTCAAAAGAATTGGAAAGAGAAAGAAGAAATGCTTCCCAGCGCTTGAGAGCCCAAACTATGCAAGGAGTTCCTTGTCATGAATTTCAAAGTTCAACTCAGCTAGGAGAAGCTTGCGACTATCAAATGCAATGGGGTGCTTTCCTGAGTCATTCACCTGACTCAGTACGGAGCCCAATGCATAATCAGAAGCAACAGTCTCTACAATAGTAGGTAGAGATGGATTGAAATGGGATAAGATAGGAGCAGAGGTGAAAGCTTCTTTGAGTGCTTGAAACTGACTAAGAGCTTCCTCATTGAAGATGAAAGGAGAATCTTTTTTAAGGAGGGAAGTGAGAGAAGTGATTTTTTTAGAATAATTTTTAATGAAACAACAATAAAAATTGGCAAAGCCAAGAAAAGTTAAAGTGCTTTGATGTTTCTGGGCTGAGGCCAATCAAGGATCTGCTGAACTTTTGAAGAATCCATCTTGAGGCCATCACTTGAAACAACATAGCCCAAGTATTCCTGTGAGCCTTTGAGATATGACCACATACCCAATAAGGTCACAAAAAAGACTAAGAATAATTATACCCTTAATATAATTATATTAAAATTACTTAGAATAATTATACATTAAAAATAATTACTTAAATATACAAAAAATACCATAAATTGGTACAAAAATTGGTTTAACTTAAAAACCAATGAATCAACATGTAAAATAAATTATACCATTGGATTCCTCATGGAAAAATACACATATACCATTTTTATGGCATATCTGTAAAGTCAATATTTAATGAATTATAAGGTATAATACCTTATAAAAACCAGAAAACCTTATTTATCTCAAGAACTAATGAAACAACATGTGAAATAAATTGTACCAGTGGATTCCCCACGAAAATCCACACATAAAACAATTAATAAGCTAACTTCCAAAGTCAATACTTAAGGAATTAACCTGAATATATGCACTTTTTTGGTCAACACATATATTCAAGGATCATCGCTAATATCTCCTAAACTATACATGATAGAATGATGAGCCAAAAGCAAAGTTACCACGTAATTACTGTAAAAACGCAGATATGAACTTTATTTTACAAATTATAAACAAGGTTAAAACCTATGATGAAATATTGATAAAAATCAACAGAGCTGTTGACCACTTTGTTGTGAAAGTAGTCCAAACTTAAAAAAAAGTATACAGTTGGATTCCACTAGTTCATTCGTGAAGAATGATGTAATTTTTATTATTAAATTCAGGGTATAACCCCCTGAAATCAAGGTTTGAAGTTGAAAATATTGAATTTCGACAGAAAAGATGAGTTACAAGAAAAATCATCAAAATTAGAGTTTTGATGATGTAATGAAAAGCTCTTGGCAGAATAATAAGGTTATGCCAGGCTATCAGAATTCACTCTCTGAATTGCTGTAGCGTGTAAATCTTAAAAGTTATTGAAGATCAAAGTTTGAGCTTAAATTGAGCAGTTATGATCACCTACTGTAACCTTAAATTAAGTTTAACAGTCATAAGAGTGAGACAATTGGTGAATACTATTAGTTTATGATTAAAACTAATAAAATCCACGAAATTTGGGGTTCTGCCAAGCCTCTGATGTCATCAAACTTAGAGTTATAGTGATAACTCTAAATAATGGTATAATAATGATGTAATATGGTTTGATCATGATGTAATCACCCTCAAACCTTAAAATATTGATCAATTCCAGTGGATATGATCAGTACACGTCTACTAGAAGCCTGTTGGACTCTAGGAGGGAGGTATTTACTATAAATAGAGCTCTCTTTACTCTATTTTCCCCTCAGACGCATCAAAAACATTAAATCAATGAAATCAAAGGTAATTTCTTTATTCTTTATATATAAAAGTATTATATTATTAAAAGACCAAAGACCACCTTGCTATAATCATCTATTTTGACATGATTAAATCATTTATTTAATTGTTTTTGTTAAAAATCTCTCTAAAACTCATTTCCATGAAAAAATCCAGAATAATTTGTAATTTTCTTTATTTTTATTGTAAATACAATTTGAAAAAGTTGTATTTATATTTTTTTTTGGCGTAAAATATTTCAAAATTATTATATTAAGTGTTAAAAGTAGGTTATTTTCTCTTATTATAATAATTTCTCTATTATTACTCTCTTAATAATTCTTTAATTAATATAAAGAGTATTTATATTAATTCATAACTTTAATATTAGTAATATTATTGTTATTAATTGTTTTTTATTAATAAAAAGCAATTTTTTACGCCTTTATTATTTGTTGGTAACAATAATGAAGAGCTTTTTAAATATATTAGTTATTTTATATTAATATATTTATTTATTATATCATATTTTCATAATATAAATTATATTGTTATATTTATTTAATAATATAATTATTTTACACCATAATAATAATAATTATTTATTATTATTATATTTTTAATCTTATTTATTCAATTCATAAGGACATTCAGAGTACAATAAGTAATAAATTAGTAATTTTTACTTATTGTTTCATAGTCAAACCTTACATTTCCACACTTGATGCATGGAATAAACACTTGGAGGCTTTGAAAAAACAAATATTCTCTTTGAGTCTTTGGAGGACAGAGGTCACATGTTTGACATGTTCTTCCTCAGAACTTGAGAATACCATAATATCATCTAGATAAACCACAACAAAAACATCCAAGAAATGTGCAAATATATCATTAACAAGATTCTGGAAAGAAGCAGGAGCATTGGTCAAACCAAATACTCATAACTAGCAAATTTGGTTCTAAAGGAAGTTAAGTGCTCATCCCCCTCTTTGATTCTCAGAAGGTTATATGCACCACACAAATCTATCTTGGAGAAGATAGTGGAACCATTGAATACGGTGAGGAGATGGTTCATAGGAGGAACAGGGTATCTGTTCTTCCTAGTGATAGCATTGAGTTTGCAGTAGTCAACACACAAACAAAGACCTCCATTCTTTTTCTTGACAAAAAGGACAGGTGCTCCTGTTGAAGAGGATCTTGGTCTAATGAAACCTTTCTCTACATTCTCTGAAATGTAGGCCCGTAGTGTTTCTGACTCTTTATTTGATAAGGAGTAGATAACACCAATTGGAGGTAGAAGACCCTCCAATTTGATATGGTGATCACAGGCGCGGTGTGGAGGAAGTTTCTCTGCTTTCACCTTGGAGAATACATCCAAATATTGGTGATAAGCAGGAGGGACAACCTTCAACCCAGTTTCAATTTATTCTGGCTCTTCCTCCTCATCCCCCTGCTCCTCCAGGGATGCATGGAAAGATAAGGGAGGAAGGTCCATATCCCCTTGAAAGAGATGAAGTGAAGATATGGCAACATCTTCTCCAACATCCTTTATCTCTTTGAAGACTTCATCTCTTAATGGAAGTAATGACTGAGAGGGAATGATGGAAGGGGTATGGACAGAAGAAGGAAGGGAAGGTGTCTTAAGCTCACCAACCAGAGTAACACTGTTGACAGCAGTGGCTAAGTCATTACTAGTAGAAGGAATAATACCACTAGAATCCTTATGACTAGAATCATACGTAATCAATCCATTTTACCAATCAATAATGGGATTAAAATGGTAAAGGAAATCATAGCACAATATCAGGTCTTCTCCCTTGGGTGAATCTATGATAAAGAAGTTCCATTCAAAGCTTGGGAAGGAAATCAAGTCAACTACCCACTTGGTATAATGAGTGATGAACAAGGCAGGGGATTCACCAGAATCCAGAATGAAAAGAGGAATCTTTTCAGGCAGCTCTGACAGAGTCAATGAGTACTTGAGAACAAAATTCTTTGCAATAAAAGAGTTTGTAGCACCAGAATCAATGAGAATACTATGGAAAATATCAGAGACAGAAGAAAAAATAAGAAACTTTCAAGATTTCTTGACACTAGTATTCAGAGTGCGCAATTGTGCTCTTGAAGGAAATAAGTGAGAACCATTGAACACATCATGGTCCCCACTCAGGCTTTTCCCTGCTTGCTAGGGAAGCCTCTTGATGATGACACAGGCTTTTTCTGAGGTCTCTTGAAGCATTTCTCAATTGGGTGCTTTCCACCACAATAAGTACACAACCCCTCTTTAATCCTCCTCTCCTTTTCAGAACCAATTAATTTATTGGCCTTATTGAGGAGAGCAGCATGAGGCTTGTCCTTTGAAGATTGAAACTGCTTGCCCTTCTTATTCTGCTGGTGAGGCCTCTTTGAAGATGAGTTTTTAGGAGGCCTAGATTAATTGGATCCATTGACTGAAGGCTTCTTTTCTTGATTTCCACCCTTTTCTTTCTTCCTCTCATGATATCTTGTGTCTAACTCAAAAATGACATCCATAAGTTCTTGAAGAGTATCAAAGGTTCCAGGGTGAGAAGCCAACTGATCCAATAATCTTGATGCCAATCCTCTTCTGTAAGCAGGGATATAAGCTCTTTCCCCCCAATCTCCAATTCTTGACATTAAGCTTCTGAAATCTGCAACGTACAAGGATACATGACCACTTTCCTTTATCCTCAAATTGTCCAACTCTTGTTCAGCTTTCCTGACTTCATTGGGGTCACCAAACAGAGTGAATAATTGAGATTCAAATAAGGGCCAATTATTGAGGAGGTAGGAAGGGCCTTCATTGGAAATATTTGATAGATAGGGTTCAATCCACTTTCCAGATCTACCAGTGAGAAAAGAAGTTGAGTAAAGAACTTTCTTCCTGTCAGAGAAGAAATTTGCTGGATCATTATGAAAGATTAATTGACAGGATTGAATAAATCCTCTCAATTTATGAGCTTGAGTACCATCAAAAGAATCAGGTGCCTTCATGGATGGAGTCTTGAAAGCAGGGGCTTTGGAATTGTCCCTGGGAGCAACTGCTTGAGTGAGTTGCCCCATGAATTGAGTCATCTGCTCCATCATCTTGAGGAGACTTGGATCAGTTTGAGAGACAAGAGGTTGACTAGAAAGGGCTAGATTAGAACCCTGAGGCACATCTGGAGCATTTGCCAAAGCATCTGCCACTTCAGTTTCCCCAGAATCTTCCTCTTCCACAGACTCTTCCTCCTCTTCATCTTCAAATTCCCCTAATCTTGCTCTTGCACCTTCAGCCATGCCAGGGTAGCCACCCAAAAGTCCAGAAGAGGATGTTGATCTTCTAGATTTCATTCCACCTCTTCTTGAGGGTGCTGCTCCTTCCATTGGCGGTCCTCTGTCCAAATTTGCACTCAGTTGATGTACTGATGGTGTGCGGTCAAGAGGAGCCCTTGTTTTAGGAGTAAGAACAGCTGGAATTTTTTGGGATCTAGTGTTCTTTGCTGGGGGACTATGCTGAACTGGCATTATGAACAGAAGCTGAATAAAAGAAACTTGATGGTATAGAGAACAGAAATCAAAGCTTGGCCAAATCAATTACAATAAAATCTTGATGAGTCTTGATGAATCAATTCAATTATTGAGGTGAAACCAACTTCAATCAACAATCAATCAATTCAATCAATAATCAACAATAAATCAAATTCAAATCAAATATCAATAATCTTGAGTAATCAAAAATCAATCAATATTCAATCAATAATCAATAAATCAATAAATCAGTGTCTTCAATGTGAAATTAAAGTCTTGAGGAATCAATCAATCAATTTAAAATCTTCAGAAATCAATTCAAATATCTCAATGAGTAAGATCAACCAATAATCAAAATCAATTCTTGAGGATCAATAAAATATCTTGAGAATTCCAAGTCAATCAATCCAATCCAAATGAAAAATCCTGAATCGCTGAATCAATAAACCCAATGAATAATCTAATAAATTAAACCAATCAATAATTCCTAAAAAGAACCTGAATAAGAATACAGAAAAAATTTGATTTGATAAAATGAATGAAGTGAATGAAATGGTCAGCAATGATTAGGAAAGAAGAAAAATCAATTTCATATGAATGAAATGAATGAGATGAAATTGATGAGAGAGAAAAATCATAATAATTAAAGATCATTAAATCATAAAAGAGATCATAATTGATGAATGAGAGAAAATGAATATAAATGAATGAAAAGAAAGAATCAAATATGAGTTAATTAATTTAATGTCACAGGGGCTCTTTGAAGTGAAGAGGGCCTGGCACTCAGTAAACTGGGACTCACTTATGGAGGGCTCAAAGATATGGTAAGAAAGGATACACTTAAGAGTGTTAAAGATGAATTACTAGAAGAATGAATATAAGAAGCAGAAACAAAAAGAAATAAGAATAAAGAATAGAAGAGCCAACCACAAACAAGTCCAAGTCCACTGTTTCAACCTGTCAGAATGGAAAGAGAAGGGTTAATAAGGATATGGCCACCCAACTCATACTGTACAGGCAAAGAGAGAAATGCAAAGACTAACTTAAGATCAAATAACTATAATACCCAAAATAAGGATAAGAATAATTATAAAATAATAAATAAACTCAATCAATTAACTGGGGAAAAGTCCCCAGGAGGGAGAAAGAGGGGCTGGTATATGTGAGAAACACCAGCCCTGATCCAGAGGAAGAATTTTCATGAGAGGATTGAATTATTGAATTGAGTCTGGCCAATACAGGTCCTGTACATCTGTACAGAACCTGTACAAGAGGTGTGGTGTATTTGAGTGATCATACAGCTTCATACTGGTGTATTGAAACTGTATTGGGTGAATCCAACCTGTACAGGTATTGACAGGCTGTATTGATGTACCAAGCTGTATGCATGTTTCAGAATGAAGATTGCTGAAACTGAATGCTGATGCAGATACTGGATTTTCTGATTTGAGGTGTTTGAGTGGGTGTATTGATTAATACCATTACCCCTGGTGAGTGGTTGTTACAGTAGGTTCTTAATCACTGTTTCAATCTTCCAGGAAGAGTAATGGAATTAGTAAAGGAGATGACCACCAATATCAAAACAGAGGAAAAGAAAGAAAGGGTGATAACTTACTGCATTGTATATATCAGTATTCACTTAACATAATGAAAGAAAATAAAGCTGATATCAAAACAAAACATAATAATTAAATGGGGGAAAGCCACCCAGGGTTGAAAGCAGGCTGGTATATCTGAAAACCTGAGAGCTTGACTGCTTTAGGCTGACAGAAGCTCTGTATTGGATCCTTGAAGCTGTACTGATGATTTGATGGAATGTATTCCTTTAAAAATTGAGAAATCAACTGAGTCAAATAATCTTGCAAGGGTCTATGGTTGAAATCACCATGAGGAAATTGGCTACACCTGACAGCAGGTGATGCATTTGGGAATTAAATTGTACCCATCCTGGACTCAGCTTGATCCCTTATTGTGAAATAGGTTAGACCCAATATTTGATTGTTTGTTAGTATTTCAAGGTCTTCCAAGCCACTGGAATATGACAGAATCTGCATGATTTTATTCTGTTTTTGAACTAGATAGTTTAATTAGATAATAAACTATATAAAAATTCTTTGCATTCACATTTTCATCTTCAAATGAATTTTTTTAAGATAAAAATTTGGAGCTTAAAAGCAATTTTCAATTGAAACATTTCAAGTCACCAGGGCATATGTCAGGTCAATCGCTGGCAATTGACTTCACATTACACTGGGGTCATTATAAAATCTTGCTTCAGCCGCATTAGTGTCACATTATGGTCACTGGATTTAGTGGGTCACATCACGTCTGCGTAAAGACAACTTCAATTGTCAAATGTGTCACATGAGAATGTCACTCAAAGCCCAAACCCATTAAACAATATTTGCAAAGTTTGGGTAATTACGCCTCATGGTGCAAGGCAGAAGTTTGGCATGCTCATACTTGTGCATGAGAAGACTTCTGCCATTTCACCCCTTTACCATGCCTACTCTCACACATTAATTGGCTTCTGCATCCCTGCCTAATCCTCTCCGACCCTGAGAATGCTTACGCAGCTGGACTGCCCTCCAGATGTGACTCTGACACTGCCCCCCCATCTCTGCCCTCACCACTCCTTACACTTCCACACCCCTGCCGCTTACAATCCTTACGCTGCTGCCGTGCCCCCAAGATATACCTCCAACACTTCCCTCAGCCCTCCTTATGCCTCCCCCCACCCGCCTAATGCTCTCCGCTTGCATAGTGCCCTCCCAACATGCCTCTGAAGCCGCCCTCACACTGGCCTAATCCTCTCTGACCCTTAGCATGATTACGCTCCCGCAGTGTGCTCAAGAAGTCACTCCAACACCGCCCCCAATCTCTGCCCTCACCACTCCTTACACTTCTGCACCCTACGGCAGCCTCAGGATATATCTCCAACACTACCCTCAACCCTCCTTACACCTCCTCCCACTGCTTACCATGCTTATGCTTGCGTAGTGCCCTCCCAACATGCCTCTGATGCAGCCCTCACACTGGCCTAATCCACTCAAACCCTTAGCATGCTTACGCGCTCGCAGCGCCCTCAGGAAGACACTCTAACGCCACCCCCCACTCCCCTGCCGCTTGCTATCCTTATGCTCCCGTGGCGCCCTCAAGATATGCCTCTGACGCCACCCTCAGCCCTCCTTATGCCTCCTCCCACCTGCCTAATGCTCTCCACCACTTACCATCCTTACGCTTCCATATTAGACCCATAGGGTACGGCGGCTTGTTGCCGTACACAATAAACGCAATCACAGAAAGATGCTGAGTGGCCTTCTCTGCCAACCGGTTCTGGGGAGAAGTTGGTGAGGATATTCACAGTTTTGTGGTTACATGTTAAATCATGAGGCTCAAAAATTAAAACCCAATGGGTGGACTATTTAAAACCCAAATTGTGTCTTCTGTTTTTGAAGCAAAATCAATTTATTTAATATAATTCAAATGGAACACTTTGCTTAGTCCTTACCTCATGAGTGTTAAATTGTTCAAAACTTGACTTTAGTAGGTTTCTCACTAGTCAACTTTATTCAATTTCTCACATGGAAGTGATTTCATTTGAATGAGATGAAATTATTTTGAACATCTCACCTCCTTGAATTTCCTGACAAATCATATTATGCAAATTCATTACAAGTTCAATATATATTGATGGAATGTTCCAAGGCTGTTGATGGGCAGGTTTCTTTTGGTCATCTTGTTGTTCTAAAATGTCTCTTTTCTAGAAAATTCACTAACCAATGAACTGATTTAAATTTAAATTTAACTTCTTTCAAACTTTCCAAAATTCTCCAATATTGATATTACCTAAAAAAGAATCAATTATCTTAAACTTATTTTACTTCCACCACTTTCAGAACTCCCCCCTTTTTTTGTCAATTTTGATCTTCTTATTCAAAGAATTTCAATCAAGTTATCCATCAACCTGTCACTATCTCTTTACTCAAGAAACTACCACCGCTATTCCCCAAACCCCAGGAAATTCAACTGAATTCAATGAACTATGAACTTCAGCGCCAGAGAGTGGAAGTGAAGTCTCTAATATGGTCAGTAGTCATGAATTAGACATTGAAGTAGAGAGCCTGGAACATGAAAGTAATCCAGATCCACCGTATCTTCCAGAATGTGGGCCTAGATTTATCTTGAATATTTGTAATATCTCCAAACCTGATACTTTTGTCATAGCCTTTGTTTCAGCTCAGCCTCCAAGCTCTCAGAAACCAAATTTTAAGAGCTATGAGAAGGAAAAGACTGTTGAACCTTGTGCACCAACAGAAGAAGCTGGGCAAGATGACATAATATTCAGTGGCAAGGTTGAAATTATATCCAAGGAACAATTTGTCTCAAACATTGCTCAAACAATCCCAAGGCTGGAAAGAATTTAGCATGATAGTAAAATTCCTGATTATGTACCTCAAAAGATTTCTGAAGCAATGAGCCTCCTCAAAATGAATTTGAACTGTAAGTCAATTACTATTTCAATAAAAAAATATTAAAAATAGCTGCGTACAATGGATGGGCAGGTGTGGAGGTGGGAGAATCTCTACCTGAAGGATTTCAAGTAGTAATTGGAGTGCCAGGAAAAGGATTAGGAAAGAGACCAAATCTAAATGCCACCAAAAAACACTGTACCTTTGAATCCCCAAAAGATTCCTGGGATCAAGGTGATGACATGATCAATGTTGATGTGGACCATATTGATGATGAACCTCTGCATACTAAAAGCCCCCCCATAATCAATAAAGAAATCCATTATGAAAGCCCTCCCACCATTCCTCAAAATATTCAAGCAGTTCAAGAAAGGGAGGAAATTAAAGATGATACAATGGGTCAAGAAGATATTAATGTTATAATGCTTGAAACTGACCCCAAAGTGTCAACCTCCAATAATGTTCAAGGAATATTTTAATCCCCATTGAAGAGTTTGAAAACAATTTGAATTATCATTTCAATATTACTCAAGAATAATGGAAAAGGGGGGTTGATAATATCAATAGTATTTACAAAAATTAATGGGACAGTTTCCCCACAAATGATGCTCATACATTCCTACCCATTGGTATTAAGGTTATAAATGACCAAGAGCTTAAAATGTTGGCCTGGCTTGAGGAGCGTGATATTGCAGGTAATGTTTATCTTTGTGAATGATACATTATGATTTAGCCGATGACTCAAGTAATATACATTGCAATATGCAGAGTTCAATTTTTTTAAGGCAACAGATACCAAAGCATTTTTTAATAATAACATTTGGAATGTCAAATTGCTGGAGGAATCAGAAAAACCTCCAATAATCTCCCAAAATTTAAAAATTCATTTTTCAAAATTTTTCAGAGTCTTGTTTACCCATCAAATACAATTAAGCATTTTTTGGGTGACTTTTATGTTTTAATCCATTAGTTTGGTCTCATATGATGTGATTGCACCCAAACCATATATGGCACCAGCAACAAGTGTGACCAATCCTCTTGGAATTGAATGGTGAGCAGTGGAATACCTATCCTCCTGCTTGAGTAAATCAAAGCAACGTGCAACACAACTGAGCATTGAAGGTGGCGAGGCTGACAATGAGATATTTACAAAGCCACACAAGAACTTGGAGGATCCAATGGATACAGTAATCCACTTGATGAGTTCATACAACATGGTACGTGCACATACAAAGGTCAAAGTTTATGGCCTGAAAGGAAAACTCACGAGCTTCAAACAAAATGAGGCCATCAAATATTTTTTGGCGTGTCACAATACTCTTGGGATAAATCAAATTTGCTATTGTATATTAGCGGCATTCTGTGCGGCGGGGGTGCATGGTTTGATGGTATGCTCAGATTACTCAAGAACAAGCTCATTGAAAGGTGCTTTATCACTCATTGACATTTCCAAAAGACTTTCACAGGGTAAAAATCTAGTAGAGCTGTATTGCTACGTACTAATAAGTATATATGTAATTTACTGAATAAGAGTTTCTTCTCATTGGAGTCTTTTAACCCCACTGCACCTCTTATATTAGAATTTTCACAATGCTTGGTATTAGACTTTGGCAACAACACGGGGAAGAAGCGCGGTTCTTGGTTCAAGTGATGAGGTCACCTTGACTGTACCCAGGTCAGCTACACTTACAACCCAGATTGACCTGTTTTAGATTAGCTTTGTATCAGGTAGATTGTAATTCAATTTTGAAAAGTGATTTATGAATTTAATGATTGTGACTATCTCTCCTACTACTTCCCGGATGCCTCAGTATGAATACCAATAAGAACCACATCAGTACGGAGGCATGCCTCTGTACACCATTGAAAATACTCCAAAAAGAGTGTGCCTGCAAGACGCACATGCTGGGGAATTGGGGGAAGTGAGTTTTATCACTTCCCGCCAGTTAATAATAGGGAAAATGGAAATGGTTATTCTATAGACAACAAAGATGATTAGGGATCTGCAGCAGAGTGCATATTGCATTTGCACGTGCTTGCAATATTCCACATGGCTGAATTTGAACCTCATTGAATCGGAATATGAATATATCAAATTGAATAATTCAGTATCCACTGCAATTTGCAGGTTCAGGTACTTGAGATTGCCAATTGGCAAAAGTCAGATGTAATCTTTCTTTTTTAGCAGCAATTAAAAAACATTCATCTACCAAAATCAAATTTAGTTGAAATTAATAATTCACACAACAGTCAGTAATCATTTGGGTTCATTTCATTTTCCGGTGCAAGCATGCCATTCATAAAAAAAGGAAAGGAGCATATAAGGGAACTCACGGGAAAGTGTTGGGGTGAGGAAGGAAATGGTGAGTGGCTTGCTTATTCAGAGTATATTTAAATGCTTCAGAATTTATGTGGCACCCTCATTGGGCCCCATGGAAGAACATTGGCTTTGGTTGGTTTAGATTGAGCCAATGTCATGTGGGCTCCAACAGGGAAGTAAAAGATGTGTTCTGTCAGGCTGAGTCTGTTGAAGCAGTAATTAGGCTATTTACAACTAGAACTTTGACTGTGACACGTAAAGAATGATTTAAGATAAGAGTGTTTTGAGTAAAAGAAAGCTTTATAATATAATTAAAGGGCTCTACTATTAAAGAATAGTGGTAGTGAGCGCTATTGAGAACCCTTGATGCAGTATTACCAGTTGGCTTACTATAATAAGAGCTACAATAATTAAGATCAGGATTATACCTGATTATTCACCCAAGAGTAAAGCTGTTTTGGACAGTTTACTACATAGGGTATTCAAGAGCAGGATGAGGAAACAATTCTGGCTGTGAAAAGCCTCCTTTTTATCCTGAAATGGGGTGGAAAGGGTGCTAGACCTTTCCACGTAGAGGAAGTGAGAATTTTTCACTCTCTGAGACAGGCTTGTGGTTTGCAAAGACCTGTATTAGGCTGTATTGGGCTCAGATGTGGTTTTGAAACCACATCTGGGCAGTTTTCACCAATACAGGGTGAAAATTTTCATCTGGGGACTGCACAGCCTGATTCTGACGTGTATGACGCGTAGAATGATGTACAGAAACTGTATGGGACCCCAGTATTGACTGACATATGAGGTATTGAAGTAAAAAAAGCTTCTTTGTCTATTCGACACCTCATATTCATGATTATGGGACATTATCCCATGGTAAGGCTGTATATGACAGCAGGTGGGAATCTGACCTTAAAACAGCCATAACTTTGTCAATTCTTGAGATATCAACCTCAAATTGGTTCAGTGTGTAGCCCTGTATTTTCTCTACACAATAGTACCTCATTTCAAATGGGTATCATTCAATATGGCAAAGGTATCCCATGTACAAGATTTTTGTACATTTGCGTGGTTTAGGCAAAAAGCTGTATCAAGCTTATTTGCCCCATAACTTTTGTTTCAGTTGAGCTATGGGGAAATGGATGACACCATCAGATAGTCCTGATTGTGCTCTTTTCAAAAAGACCCCACTTTAGGTATCTCACTCTAAAACTGCAAAAGTTAGATGGGAGGTGAATGTTTTGTTCACCCTTATTTGACCTGAATTTGGCCATAACTCAAGCAATACTAGTGCTACGTCAGTTTGGCTAGTACCATTGGATAACCCTGGATTAGAGCTTCATTTTGAATACCCATTTGATGGGTTTAAGTCTCTCCTAGGTTTTAGATGATAGGTGAAAATTAAGGTTTATGCTCAGCAATAACTTTGAGCAGGAATAACTTTGTTATTCTTTGTCCTATGGTGATGGGACTTATATTTTCAGAAAGGGGTGAGTTTCCTCTTTCCTTTGTTACCTTTTGAGCTCATTTGGCTCAGCTCCATGTTCTGGTGGTATCTTGGCTATACCATTGGTTTATGGTATTTTGGCTGTCATGCTTGTGCTCTGGTTTTGAGTCACAGGCTGACATGTTCCAAATAAGGCTCATTGAGCATTGGGCACCGTTCTGGTTTCAAAAGGCCTTAGCTTCAAATGGCAGGAAGCAGGATCTGATATCTTTTCTGCTTCAACTCAAAGTGATCCCTTAACCACTGGGGAATAGTGGGTCATCCTGAAAGGAAAATGAGGCCAAAACCACCCAAAAGAATAAGATTTTTTCCTCCACTTGACCAAAAGCACAAATCTCAATGCCAGTATCAGCCAATATGACCCCAAGTGAAATTTTGAGGGTTGTTGATGTCAATCAGATCAAACGCATTCACTTTGGCTGTGTGGCAATTTTCTCTTCAACCGGATTACTCATTGCCCTGGTTGAATTCAGATCATTCACAACAATGAGTGAAGTCAAGGTCAATTAATGGAATGAATTATAACAATTCTTATTTCACAAAAAAAACTTCACCAACCCAATTGCAACAAATGGGGCCTTGCTGGAGGGATATATGTTTGTGATTGGGTGGCACAAATGCAGCACAAAGAGCAAACAATTTGGTTTGGATGGAAGTCTTGGGAACATTGAAAAAACAAAAGATGAATTGCGGAAAAAAGTCTCAAATCTTAGCTCAGTGGGTTGCATTCTAGGTCTATTCTTACACTATGTTTGGGAGAAATTATTTCAAAAGATTCAAACTTGCTAAAAGGCATTTTGGGTTCCATCCTTTGATCAAGTCAACTATGAAGCCAATATTTCTGCAAATCAGGGAGACTTCGAGTTTGTTTCTGCACTCACTTTCACCATGAACAGATTCAAAAACTCACCTCATATTGATAAGGATTCATCATTGTATGCTTTGGGATGGTGGTTCCAAGCTGATAAGCAGACTGGCCAAATTCAAAGAGATGCATCAAAGGGGTGTACAGGGGGGAAATTGGTTTTCCCAAATGAGAATTTTTTGATTGATCTATTGGAATGTCATGGGCTCATTCAGGTAGTGTGGGGCAGCAGTACATTTTTTCATTATACTGATCCAGAAAAGGAAAACAAAAGAATGACACTAGTGGGTATGTCCTCACAATCCTCAAGGAGGTTAGAAAAAACAATGTGGCAGAAAAGCCAGGGCTATTATGAGATTGGCAAGGAAGGGGGCTATCACATCAGGGATGGTAGTACAATCTCATCTCAATTAGAAGAATGAGGGAATTTGGAAGCATCTGCAAGTTAGGGTGTGATAATGCGCAGGAAAGTATACACCTGGTTTTGATGGGTTGGAATTGGGGTTATATGGTGGCTTGCATGAAAAAGGGGTAAAATGGCTCATGTACGGTGGCATGCCACTATAAATCTGTCCTGGCTCCTTGCTCTCCTTTACACACAAATCCTTGCACTTTTCCAGGATCCCAACACTTCACATGCAAATCCTTATGTTTGTCCAGGATCCTGACCCTGTACATACAGATCCTTACACTTGTACAGGTTCCCAACAATTCAAAAAACTCCTTATGCCGGGGCAGCCTTCCGACAATTCCAACACTTCCTTACCCCAATGCAGGCTCCCAGCAGTTCACATGCAAAAGGTTAGTCTTGTACAGGTTCCTGACAATTCAAGCAATTCCTTACACCAGTGCAGGCTTTCAACCCTTCACACACAAAACCTTATGCTTGTACAGGTTCCTGAAAGTTCAGATAATTCCTCATGCCAGGGCAGCCTCCCAACAATTCTAAAGATTTCTTACACCACTAAGATTAACAGCTTGTGATCATAGGAAAGGCCATGACTCATGAAGCTCCGGTGGATTGCTCACATGCTGGGAACCCCCGCATTTTCACAGTTAAGATCTGATATGGTTTAGAACCATGGAAAGAGAAAATATAAGGGGTGGCAATAGTTACTATTTGGACATTTTCTGCAAAAGAGGTTAAAACAAAGAAATACTAACTGAAAAATTTGGTGGGCACTTACAAAATTTCTTTGCACCATTGGCAAAGACACAAAGCTCACAAGAAAAATGAATATAACCAAAATGGAAAAAAACATGTATTTATTACACCTAGCTTATTTAAAAGACTTTATTACAAAAGGAAATAAGTGACAAGGAAATGCTTTTTTTATTTTTTGAGAAATTTTGAGACTATCCCAGTGATTTCCTCCTTTTGATAAGCCTCCAGTGCCTGGCTAAGGAGGGTGTTTGGCTCCTCCCAAATTTCCCAGTGCATCTGATTTTGATGAGTCACATCCAAAGGGAATAATGTGGAGCAATTGGCGATGCTACAAAAATATTCCATGGATTGAGTCATGAACAATTTCTCAAGGAAGCATTGGGGTTGGTTGCAAGTTGGTGAATTCCTGGAAAGCCTCATTGTGGGAATGAGGGGAGGAGGCAGTTGGGTTCTTGGGGGCAATGGGAGGGATCTCCATGGAAAGTGGGGGAGCCAATGGCGGTATTGTCAATGATTATTACTGAGAAGGCGGTAGCGGGATGAGCTGGAGATGGTCAAAGGAGGGGTGAAGGAATGTTGGGAACAGAAAAAAAATAAAAAAAGAAAATTACTAACCAAAAGTTTCCTCCAATGATTGCATTGGAGCCACCTCAGGTTCAGGTTCACAAGTCAGAACGTCCTCATGTGGTTTGGAGGATTGACTCGGGCTAGGAATAGGTAGCTTGTTGGGGTAGGGGGGTTCTCAAAAAGGAGGAAGAGTAAGTTCACTTGACTAAAAAGTGGAAATTAGCAAAGGGAAAGTTGCCTGTGTATTGCAGAATAAGTCCTCCAACATTGGGTTCCACTCAGGCCTGGAATTGGTTGCCACGGAGTTTGCTTGCGAGGCATACAAGGAATGGGAGTGTCTTGTTGCAAGGGATTGGGTGTGTTTGGTCCTAAGGGTAAAGAAATAAAGTTAGTATGATTTCACAAGGACAAATGCATCAAGGAAGAGAAAGAAAACTTTGGCGTTTGAATCCAATGGGTGACAATCAGCCCAAGCACAAATGTCCTCTCCCCATTTCTATCCTTCATCAGCCTGATAATCACTTCATTCTGGTTTCCGAGTGAAGTGACCATTGGATGGTGGCCTCGGAGGGGGGGTTGACAAATTGATACTTGAGGGAATGGGGCTAATAATCTGCAAGCATTCCCGTAGGCCAGCTTGGTGTTGGGGAGTCCATTCCTGCTAGGGAATACTTTCATCATTGTCAACCATAAAGGAGTCCTCACAAGGGCGTGTTGGCCAGGAACTCCTCTGGCTGCATGGTTGGAATGTTTGGACAAGGAACAAGAATTTTTTGTGTGCTTGTTGGCAAGAATCACAAGTGTTGGTTGTGGTGGAGGATCAGATGCAGGGGATACCCTGCTTAGCTCATAAGGTGCACAACATCTACAACAAAACAATCTAGGTCAGTAACTGAATAGAAAGTAAACTATCAAGAAAAAAAATGAGGATGTACAATGAATTATAACTTTACAGCAGAATTGAAATATGGAAACTCTAGTTGGAAATTTCTAAAAGTCTGAAAGAAAATTAGGATGAAGATTTAGGATTAAGAGCCAAACACAACATGGAGAAATAAATGGGAAATATGACAAAAAATGTTGATAGAAGGGGGTTTCTTAAAGTGTAGTCAATAGAAAAAGAAAGCGGATGGGGAGGGAGGGGAGTGGTTAGCTTGGGGAAATAGCAATGAGAGGAAAGGGTGGCAGACAAAGGGGAATACAAACAAACAAGAATTAGAGTGGGTGGGCTGGGACAAAGTGAAGTGGGTGAGAAAAAAAGTTAAGGGCGTGTGGGGAAAAGATGGCCTTTTATAGCAGGGCAAAGCTGAGCTAATAGAAGAAGTCGCAGCACCCGCCTAGGTCTCAGCTTCAAGGCCTGTAGGGAAAATGCAAGCTCAGTCACACCATTGGCTGCGACTGAGAAGGGAAATGCATGTGTGAGGGAGAGGAAAAAAGGAATTCTGGCTGAGTATTGAAATTGATTGAGTTGTCAGACTCAGTCAGATTTCCTTTGTTGCCTGAAATAGCCACCCAATCGCCCAGGAGGGCTTTTGTGAGGGCATTGTTGAATGTTCACCATGGGTGCAATCCACAAATGCCCCATGCAGAAATGAAATGGTGAATTTGGTCACAGGTGACCGCAGTGAGCATACCAGCATTACAGCTGGGGGTTAGAGTGTAAACAAGGGGTTGGGAAGCTGTATGACAAGGGAATACAGCCTGAGATTGGGTTGACCAATTGCGCAGGTCCATTTCTGGGCATAATTAAAACACTCAGTGGCTGAGCATTTGAATTGCACAGCTGTTGAGCTATTGATATAACAATATCAAATGCCCCCTTCTGAGCAATTGCTATTTATGCTTTCCAAGCATGTATCCTGAGCATTTTGCACAACATCAGAAGACATTTTGGAAAGGCGGAGCATTTCATGTGCTTATGTAAAGTGCACATAAGTGGGCTTTTCCAAGAACTATTGTGAAAAGTCCTCCAAACATGCAATTACAAAAATTTGCTGTAGTGAGCTTTTGACAATGACATGCTGAGCTTACATGTGCAAATTGGGTGAATCCCAATGCTGAGCATTGGGAACATGAGCTACATGTATGCAAACAATCAGAAGGTGGATACCAATTGGTAATATGCATGCAGGCAGAAGTAGTTTGACACCATCCTAATTTGTACAGCCAACATTGTATTACGTACACCTTTGTACATATATGTTGTGGGGCCAAGGAAAAGCTGTGAAAGAATGAAACATGCAATCATGCCAAGCCATAAAGTAAAATTTCTCAAATGCATCCCTTTGATGCACCTTGTTGGAGAGCGCCTCCTGACTACTGCACAGAAGCTGGGGTCTGTGAGGTTATGCTAGGGCATGCGTATCCTATGACAGGCGCCTTCCGATGAATTTCACCCCGCCAATTCTTGGGCCGGCAAATGCACCCTTCATGGGTCATATGCAGGCAATTTCCACATGCTTGGAGAACCTTTGAGTGCCTGTGTTCCACCCCAAAAATTTGGGGGGGGGCAGGTGGCCCCATTAATTGCAGATGCTCATGCCTCATCAAATAAGCTTGATGTGTGGTGAAATGGGTCATGTACGATGACATGCCACTGTACATGGTCAATTCTCCCCACCTCAAGTTAGTGCTATTCTCACTTGTGGTCAGTAAAGGGACCAGTTGGACATCCCAATAATTGGTAGTGACCAGTATCCCGGTCCCTCATACACAAATCCTTATGCCTGTTCAGGATCCCAACACTTCACACACAAATCCTTATGCTTGTGCAGGATCCCTGACGTATAGCACACAAATTCTTACCTTTTTCAAGGATCCCAACAGATGAGAAAATCCCTTATGCCTGTCCAAGCTCACAAAGCTTCACACACAAATCCTAACGCTAGTCCAGGTGCCTGCCAATTTGAGCCACGCCTTCTGGTGGGGAAGGCTCCCAACAATTCCAGAAATTCCTTACGCCAGTGAAGGCTCCCAACACTTCACATGCAAATCCTTACGCTTGTATTAGCTACCTACAATTTCAACAATTACTTATGCCTGTGCAGCCCCCCAATGCTTCACAATTCCTTACACATGCAAGATTCATAGTGTGTGACCATAGGACGGGGAATGACTCATGAATCTCCGGTGGATTGCTCACATGTGGGGAACCCTAGGTTTTTTAAAGACAAGTTTGCAAATGGCTTAGGAAATAGGATCAAGAGAATTTAGAAGGCATTTATGGTTACTATTTCCAGATTTATTGACAGAAAAATTTGGTGGGGCACTTACAAAAATTTTTTGCACAATTGGCAAAGAAGGAAATCTCACAGGAAAAAAAATATAACCAAAATGGAAAAAAACATGTATTTATTACAACTAACTTATTCAAAAGATTGTATTACAAATGGAAATAAGTGAAAAGGAAATGCTTTTTTTTATTTGTTGAGAAATCTTGAGACTATCCTGGTGTTGTCCTCCTTTTGATAAGCCTCAATTTCCTGGCCAAGAAGGCTGTTTAGTCTCTCCCAAAATTCCTGGTGCATCTCATTTTGATGAGCCACATCCATGAAGGGAGTCATGTGGAGCAATTGGCGATGCTCCAACAAGATTTGGTTGATTGAGCTGTGAAAAATTGCTTGAGGAATCATTAGGGTTGGTCATAAGTGGGTAAATTACTGCTGAGCCTCATAGTGGGAATGAGGAGGCAGTTGTGTTCTTGGTGGCAATGGGAGGGATTTCCAGGGTAGGAGGGGAAGGGGAGATCCAACGGGCGTATTGTCAATGATGATTACAGAGGGGAGTGGAGTGGGACAAGCTGGAGATGGCCGAATGAGGGGTGTGGAAAAGTTGGAAAGAGTAAAAAAATTAAAGTGGGGACTTACCAAATGGTTCCTCTGTGAATTCTGTCAAAGCCACTTCAGGTTCAGCTTCACAAGCCAGAATATCCTCATGTGGCTTAGGGCCAGGAATAGGTGGATTGTTGGGGTGGGAGGGTTCTACAAAAGGAGAAAGAGTCAGTTCACTTAATTAAAAAGTGGACATTAGCAAAGGGAAAGTTTCCTGCTTACTGCGGAATAAGTCCTCTGACCATTGGGTTCCAATTGGGCCTGGGGTCAGTAGCCGCGGAGTTTGCTTGTGAGGTATATGAGGAACGGGAGTGTCTTGTTGCGTGGGATTTGGTGGGTTTGGCTCTATGGGTAAAGAAAGAAAGCTAGTATGTTTGTGTGAAGAAAAATGAGTAAAGGAGGAAAAATAAGAGCTTACTTGGACGTTTGAATCCTATGGGTGACATGACATGGCGACAATCAGCCCAAGCTTGAATATCCTCTTGCCCTTGCCTTCCTTCATTGGCTGGATAATCACTTTGCTCTAGTCGTGGAGTGAAGTGACCATTGGATGGTGGCCTAGGAGGGGGGTGGACAAGTCAATACTTGAGGGCACCGTCCTAAGCATCCGCAATCATTCCCATCTGCCAGCTTGGGGTCGGGGAGTCCATTCCCACTTGGGAATGCTTTCATCATTGTCTACCACAAAGGAGTTCTCACAAGGGTGTCTTGGGTGGGAACTCCTCTGGCCGCATGGTTGCAATGGTTGCACAAGGAACAAGAATTTTTTGTGTGCTTGTTGGCAAGCATCACAAGTGTCGGTTGCAGTGGAGGATCAGATGCAGGGGACACCCTGCTTAGTTCATAAGGTGCACAACATCTAAAAACAAAACAATTTAGGTTATTAACTGAATAGAAAGTATACAATCAAGAAAAAAAATGAAGATGTATGATGAATTTGAAATTTAAAATGGAATTAAAACATGGAAACTCTAGTCGGAAGTTTCTAAAAGTCTGAAAGAAAATGAGGATGAAGATTTAGCATTAAGAGCAGAACATAACATGGAGAAAATTCAAATGGGAAATATGACAAACAGTGTAGATAGAAGGGGGTTTCTGAAAGTATAGTCAATGAAAAAATACAGCGGATGGGGAGGGAGGGGAGTGGTTAGTTTGTGGAAATTGAAATGAGAGGAAATGGTGGCAGATTGAGGGGAATATGCACAAAAAAGAATGAGAGCAGGTGAGCTGGGACAAAGTGAAGCAGGTGAGAAAAAATGTGAAGGGTATGTTGGGAAAAGATGGTCTCGTATG
The DNA here is from genome assembly GCA_023105745.1 of Austropuccinia psidii. Classification (NCBI taxonomy): domain Eukaryota; kingdom Fungi; phylum Basidiomycota; class Pucciniomycetes; order Pucciniales; family Sphaerophragmiaceae; genus Austropuccinia; species Austropuccinia psidii. The sequence goes on along the minus strand of JALGQZ010000007.1, from coordinate 28,499,497 downwards.
CCAGGGAGAAGCTGAGAAAATTGCAGCAGTCTCAGCACCCACCAAGGTCTCAGCTTCAAGGAGTGTTGGGAAAATGAAAGCTCATTCACAGCCAATGCTGAGACTGAGAAGCAAAATGCCCAGGTGAGGCAGAGGAACAAAGGGGTTTGGGCTGAGTATTGCAATTTATTGGAATGTCAGACTCAGGGAATTCCTCTTTGTTGCCTTGAATAGCCACCTGATTGCCCAGGAGGGCTTTCGTGAGGGCATTGTTGAATGTGCAACATGCGTGCAATACACAAACGCCCCATGGAGAAAAGGAAACGGCACATTTGGTCACAGGTGACCACGGCAAGCATACCAGCATTATAGCTGGGTGAAAGTGCTTGAACACAGGGCCAGGTGGCTGTATGACAAGTGAATATAGTGTGAGCTTGGCTTGACCCCTGGCGCAGCTCTGCTTTGGGGTCATCATTGAAATTCTCAGTGGCTGAATATTTGAATTTCACAGCTGTTGAGCTATTGATATAACAATACCAAATGAACCCCGGCTGAGCAATTTCTATTTTTGCTTTGTAAGAACGCATCCTGAGAATTTTGCACAACATCTGAAGACATTTTGGCCAGGTTGAGCATATTGCATGCTTTGGTTAAATTCTCAGAAGTGGGCTTTTGGAAGAACTATTCTGAAAAGTCCTCTGATCATGGCATTCAAAAAACTTAAACACTGAGCTTTTGTATGAAAATTAGGTGAATCACCATGCTGAGCATGTCACACATGAGCTACATGTATGCAAACAATCAGAAGGTGGATACCAATTGGTAATATGCATGAAGGCTGAAGTAGTATTAAACCAACCTAATTTTTAAAGCCAACATTGTATTATGTACACCTTTTTACATGTATGTTGTGGGACCAAGAAAATTTGTACAAGAATGGAACATGCAATCATGCAAAGCCATAAAGTAAAATTTCTCAAATGCATCCCTTTGATGCACCTTGTTTGTGGTGATACTGAGGGGTGCCTTGTGGGGTGAGGATGCATTTTTGTCATATTCAAACTGTCAATTCAATCTGGCGGCAAGGTCAGAGCAAAGTATGACTGCCTGCCGCAAATTGCCGAACCACCACACACTATCAGATTCACCCCTCTGCTGGTCATACGCCGGACAGTTTCACATGCCCCGCAGAAGGTTTGGCCCCTGTCTTCCAGCCAACAGTCACACATTCCAACTGGAATCCCAGTATGTGTCAGTCCACAAAAATGTCCCCACACACCAAAACTCATGTACGGTCGCACACCACTGTACATACCTAACCCATCCGCACAGTGAAATTTTCCTTTCCACCGCCACCCTTGCCCAGTAGGTCACCATACAAAAATTAAACTAGGGAAGATACCCTTACAGTTTGCTATGGCACCAGGAAACATGCCTGCACACCTCCAATATTGAAGCTGTTACAACCCACCCAATTTCAGATATGTCAATTTGAACCTTGGACCACCAAACCTTGGATAATACACAGCAGATCCAGCATTCATATTGGTTGTCCAACATTCTTTCCACCTTGCCTTGATATATGCCCCAAATTGGATATGAAAATTATAAGTCAAAAAGGGCCATCTTTCTAATGACCATGCACATAACCACAGGCCATGCCCCTTTGAGCCCATTTATGCCTCTCATATAAGTTCCCCACCTGTGCTTAATGTTATTAACTCCCTTTAGCTAACCCTTCCTGGTCATATCATTTTCCACTGTCCCCAAATAATTAATAATAGCCATCATGTCAACCCCTTCACAACCACTTTAAATTGGGATGAATAATATTTGTATTCAAATAAATCGGGATATAACCTCAAAAATTGATAATTCCCACTTAGATTCTTGGATTATCCTAGGGCACAATCAACACAACATATTCCTATATCTCTCCAATCACCAGAATACTATTGGCTCTCTCCCTGGAACCCTTTCCAAAATGTTGATACCATTCCTTGGGGTGCCACAAACTTTCCTGCACTGTGGTCCTAGTGGGGCATGGATTGAAAATTGCCAATCCAATTGTACTCAAACATTATTTGTTGAGGGAGTATTTATGACTGATGCGGATGAACCTTTCTTGTCTATGAAACCCAATCTAGCATTCATGTTTTTCACATGGTATCCAAATATTCTATTCATAATAGACAGTTTTAGGAAACAATACTTCAAGCTTCAAATGCCTAAAGAATATGACTGTCAATCTCATAGCCAATGTCAACTCTTTATTCCCACAACTCCCACTTCCATCTTGACTACCCCCTCCTATCAAGCTTTCTTTTCTTTGTTTTCCAAGCACAAACGGATAAAATTACACAGTGGATCTGACCTTCCCATGATTACCCCGCCCCATTGCATAATTAAGATCCCCCTCCTCCCTTATCAAAAAAACCGGACTAGCTTCTCTTTTGGATCGAGAAATCCCCAATGGACAATCCGCCTGTAACCTTTGGGCCACCTCACCCCCTGGATCCAATATTGATGACAGCGACATCATTACAAAGAAGTTCATCAGCTCATTTGAATCCCTTTCAACCAATATCCTTCTTTGAGGAATGCTTGTGGATGATATGGGATTAGGTAAAGCCATTCAGGCCATTGCACTAATTGGTACCTCCAAGGAGAAGCTAATTACAAAGGCCCACCATCATCATCTTCCCACCTTGCTTATTCACCAACTGGAAATCAGAAATATTCAAGCATGCTCAGGATGGAGCATTGCAAGCCAACATCTACCATGGCCCCACTCATCACTCATTATCTGAGGCCAACATCTTGAAATGTGGTAGCCTCAACACTTCTTACAATCCTATCACCCAAGAATTCATAAATACAAATACCTCTACATCATTCATTTTTACAACCAATTGGCATTTTTTAATTTTGGATGAAGCACAGTGAGTGTCTGATCTCTTAATAATTCAAATTTTCTATTATGTCCAATAAAGCTTCCCCCATCTTATAGCTATATTTGCTCTCAATACACTGCCACTCACCATGCCATTAATAGCCTCCTATCATCCCATCAAATATTTTTAATGGGCACACCCATTCACAATACCATTTATGAACTTTTGGGCATAATATCATTCATCACCCAAACCCAGAGCTCAGACCATGATAATTGGTCACCACTCATCCTGAATAGTATTTCCAAAGGTAGCAATGATATTTTGCATTTGGAATTGCGCCGCACCAAAACCTTCCATCTCAAATCTCTCCCCACTATTAGCCAGCACTAAGAACTACTCCCACTCAACCCAACAATGCAGAAAGAATATTCTGCATTGAACGAAGAGTTCCTATCATCCAAAACAAAAGTACCAGGGTAATTTTTCCAAAGTATCAATAAGCTGTGAATATGTTGTAGCCATCATATAATGTTTAACACACTGGCATATCCAGATTTGGAATACCATGAGGGCAGGGACACTCAGGATAACTCCTAAAAAATCACCCAAACTCTTTTCAATGTGAAAACATGCATGATGAGTAGTAAAATTGCACACCTCCTCAAAAACTTACTGAAGAACAAACAATCAAAATGTGGTTCATGAAAATAGGTTGTTTACTCCCAATGGACCCAAGATCTTGATTTGTGAGTGGTTTATAATATGCATCCTTTCCCAATTAAATTGATCTGACAAAATTATTTTGGTAGAATTGCTATAGTCTTTGCCCATCACTCTATCCTTTCAGCACGCATTAATGCAAAAATTATAGAAAGAGGTCAGGAGAAGGCCCTCAAGAAATTTTTCAACAATCCTGAATGTGAGGTACTCATTGCCTCCATTGCCACAGCCTGGACATGCCTCAACATCACTTGTACTAATATCTTCAACTTAATGTTGAGGGGACCCCCATAATTTTACCCAAACTTTCTGACACTGACCTGAACCTTTCCAGGAGCCAAATTGGAACCCAGCCATTGAGGCTCAGGCTGTTGATTTTCTCCATTGTATTGGACAACAGCGACCTGTGAGAGTTATTCACTATATCACTCCTCATTCAGTTGAGGTAAACATGCGGAAGGTACCTTTCAAGCTCATCTGTGTCCCTGATTGTATTACTATTCTGAAATCATTCTTTATGGAAATCCCATATTCCAATCACCAATAGGTCCAAGAAAATAAAAGCTCATTAACTGCATGAGCCTTCCTAACTTTATCTTATCCGTGTTTGAAAAAGTTGATAACCATTTTTATCCACGTCACAGGTCCACAAGTATGAGCCCCATGAGCTGGATCAAACTTCTTCAATATTTCCTGAATGAAAATGAGCAATAGACAAATATTGATCAGGGACATCATAGTACATTACTACATAAAAGCTCAAATTTTTCATATTCTAATTTATTTGTCCGGATGTAGGGCATTTCCACAATAATAATCAGATTGTATTACACCTGAACAAATAATTCACAACATGTTAATGTGTAGCTGTGCTATACATTTATATTACTAAATTATTTCAGAGAATTGCACTTTACACTAATAAATGGCATTTCAAGTATTTTAAGGGCAATAGTCTGCATCTTGCTCAAACCTTTGAGCCAATCTTGATCAAATACCTGAAAGGATAGCCCTTCAGGAATATCCCCATAATCTGTTGATTGTATTTCTGGAAGTCTATCAATAGTTTTTTTTACCCTTCTTTAATCTGATTCCAAAAATCTATGTCCCAATCAATTTTTAGTCCCAACTCATTAAATAGGCCCAAGCATCAGCATAAGCACACTTTGCGGTAAACTTGACATCCATTTTTGACCACCTCCTCAGTATATCAACAAACCCAAGGGTCATTTAATTATCATTGTAGAATGCAAAATTTAGCCATATCACACCATTCACAATGGCTCTCACAGGTCTGCACATCATAAATTAGATTATCATCATACTTTGTTCACAATGAAGAAGAGATACAGTAACTAACTCTTTGACCAATGTTTAAAAGCTTTTGATTCTCCTTCTGTTTTACCAAATACTTGGCATCCTTTTAAATAGACTTCCATTACTCTCTTTTCAAATACATGAAATCTCACTCAATTAAAGCTGCCACAACACCATAGTTGGTATGATCCTTGTTCCAACAGTAATGATGATACTCAGTGCTTGTCAGATAGAGTCTATGTTGAAGCAGTAAGTAGGCTATTTACAACTAGAAATTTTGACTGTGACACGTAGAAAATGATTTAAGATAATAGTGTTTTGAGTAAAATTAAGGATTTATAATGTAATTAAAGGGTTCTGCTATTAAATAATAGTGGTGGTGAGCGCTATTAAGAACCCTGGGTGCAGTCTTACCAGTTGGATTACTATAATAAGAGCTACAATAATTAAAATTATAATTATACCTGATTATTACCCAAGATTAAGACTGTTTTTTGAAATTTTACTACGTAGGGTATTCAAGAGCAGGATGAGGAAACAATTCTGGCTGTGAAAAGCCTCCTTTTTATCCTGAAATGGGGTGGAAAGGGTGCTAGACCTTTCCACGTAGAGGAAGTGAAGATTTTTCACTCTCTAGGACTGGATTGTGGTTTGCAAACAGCCTGTATAGCCTGTATTGGGCTCAGATGTGGTTTTGAAACCGCATCTGGGCAGTTTTCACCAATACAGGGTGAAAAATTTCATCTGGGGACCTTACATCCTGATTCTGACATATATGACACGTAGGATGCTGTACAGAAACTGTATGGGACCCCAGTGTTTACTGAAATATGAGGGATTGAAGCAAAATAAAGCTTGTTTGATATTTGACAGCTCATATTCATGTTTATGGGATATTATCCCATGGTAAAGCTGTATTGGTCAGAATGTGGGAATTCGACCTTAAAATAGCTCTAGCTTTGTCAGTTTTCGAGATATCAGCCTCAAAACTGAACCAGTGTGTAGCCCTGTATGTGCTCTACACAATGGTACTTTATTTGGTATGGTTATCATTAAATATAGCAAAATTATGCCATGTACATATGCATGGTTAAGGCAAAAAGCTGTATTGAGCTTGTTTGCCCCATAACTTCTGCTATAGTTGAGATATGGGGAAATGGATGACACCATCAGATAGCCCTGATTGTGCTATTTCCAAAAAGACCCCACTTTAGCTATCTCACACTAAAACTGTAGAAGTTAGATGAGAGGTGAATGTTTTGCTCACCCTTATTTGGCCTGAAATTAGCCATAACTCCAGTAATATTGGTGCTAGCTCAGCTTGGCTGGTATCATTGAATAGCCCTGACTTAGAGCTGCATTTTGAGTACCCATTTGATGGGGTTAAGCCTCTCCTTCTGGTTTTTAGATGAGAGGTGAAAATTAAGGTTTATGCTCAGCAATAACTTTGTTATTCTTTGTCCTATGGTGATGGGACTTACATTTTCAGAAAGGGGTGAGCTTCCTCTTTCTTTTGATACTTTTTGAGCTGATTTGGCTCAGCCCCATGTTTTGGTGGTACCTTGGCTATACCATTGGTTTATGGTATCTTGGCTGTCATGCTTTTGCTCTGGTTTTGCATCACAGGCTGACATACCCTCCCTGTAAAAAAGGATTATCATTGATGTGATTGTTCAATCCTCTTAGAGGCCCTGAATCTACTTAAATGAAGGTTCCCATCTGGTATGGCATCTTCTGCCAACCATTTGTCTTTATTCGCTGTTTGGTTCTTGAATCTGACTAAGTATTTCCTTTGATCCTTCCCATTGAGTCTGATCTTCCTGGCCCTCATGATTTTAATCACAGGTCCTGGGGAGTCCTCCACTTCCACTATATCAGGTGCTGTGGGGTTCTTCTTCCTGGAGGAGAATTTGTCCTCCTCTGTTTGGAAGTATGGTTTGACTAAACTTATTGGAAAGACTGGGTGATTCCTGGAAAATTCCTCTGTAAGGTTGACTTCCACTGCATTCTTTCCTATCAACCTAATGATAGTGAAAGGCCATACAAATGAGTCTCTCATCTTATTGGGTCCTTTAAGATTATTAAAGCTTAGTGTAGACACTAGCACCTGGTCCCCTTCCTTGAAGTTAGGTTGCATGTGTGTCCTGTACCACCTCTGTTTATTATATTCTTTTGCCTCAGCTATGCATTTGGCAGCTGTATCAAAAGCTCCCTTCCACATATCATGGAAGTCTTTGGCTGTGGGGTGGATGGTCAGAAGATTCTTCTTCAAGTGATCCACAGGCAACAAGAGATTCCACCATTTCTCTAACAGTGCAGGTGTTTTTCCTGTGATAGAGTGCTTACTTGTATTATAAGCCAGTTGGACTGCTGGTAAAAGGCTAACCCAGTCATGGGTATATCCCTCATTGTGAGCCTGTGAGGTATGTATAGCACACCCATAAGGCCACAAATAACTTTATACACAGTTAAAATTGTCTTCAACAGACTTTTTAATTGAATTTAAAATTAAAAACAACAAAAAATAAGTATAACTTATTTTTGGGTAAACAAAGTTATAAATATTATGTCATTTTTGGATTCCACCCCAAAAATAACCTAGGGTACACCCATAAGGTGTTATACCCAAAAACACTTACTCCTTATGTTAATAGAAGATTTAAGAATCTCACAGTACTAATGTAAATTTTTTAACATTTTTTTAAAATTGTTAAATTTAAGCTTAAATAAGCTTCAATTTAAAGCTGCATAAGGTTTATGCAAACTTACCAAAATTTTAGTTAAAATTGAGGTGTGGTGTATATTTACTGAATTGGCTAAGGATTTTCCATACAGAATGTAAATCCTGCATGAGCTCAATTTAAAAGGGTTTAATCCCATGGTATGGCTTTAAATAAATAAAAGGGCAAAATCCACGCAGAAAGGTGGGATAAAGGAAAAAGACCAAATAGAGCTGGGGTACCCAACTTTTTGGATCTGCAAGGATTCAATTAAGGTTTTCCACCTGTATTGAAGGATTTTAAACCTTATTTAGACTTTAAGATTAGACTTTGATCCAACCTTAAAGTTTAAACTGGTTTTATCGCAATTTGGACAGGCATTTCAAGCTGCCAAAAGGTAAATCCCAATATGCAGGCTTGAATTTAATGTTTTAAGAAGCGTCAAATCTTAATTAAGCTTAAAAAGCTTAAATAATCTTAAGCCTTTAAGGTTACAAGCATTAAAACCTTATCAAAAGTTAAGGTTTGGTGTGTATTGCTCTTTCACATGGAAAAATAGCAATACCTTCCAAAATTCATTAAAAATCCAATTCTTAATGGATTTGCTGGAAATTTTCACACAGCTTACAATTTAATATTATCTATATATAAATTCAATTTTAAGTATCTTTTATAAATAAATTTCCTGGGTGAATAGCCTGGAAATTTACTCTTTTAATTAAAGCTTAAAGAAAATTATAATTTCTTTTAAAATCAATTAAAACTTGAGTTCAAGAGATTTCTGCTTATAACTCTATTTTTAAGTTGTTCATGTGATGAACTTTAATATAAATAAGCGTATTTATATTAAAAACTTGAAATAATTAGTTTAAATGAGGATTAAAGCTACATGGAGTTAAGAATAACACTGCTAACTTTAAATTCAAATTAAAAATAAGCTACCTTAAGCTAAGACCTTTATTTTAAAGCATGATTTTTAAGTTTTGACCTAAGAACGCCCTCTACATTCATTATGAATCATGAGAGCTGCTCTAAAGACATAAAAAGAGTCTTTTCATCACTGGTTTTGTCCATCATTCATTATCAAATCCACTCATATTAGAAATTTCAACAGGTAAAGTTTTATTAAATATAAAATCTTATTATTAAAGTAATTCTTAAGTTATTTCATTCTTTATTAATTTAAAATTTAATGATTGAAATCATAGAATTCAGATTATTGTTTTAATCACCAATAATACATTTTATTATATAAAATTATGATCTTAAGTATCTTTTATAAATCCACAAATTCCTCTTAAAAACTCTTTAATCATAATTCTTATTATAAGAAGTTTTTTGTAACAACCACTCATCAGGGGTAAGGGTATTCATTCATACACCCACTCAAAACACCCCAAATCAGCAGATCCAGCATTTGTATCAGCATTCAATGTCAGCAATCTTCATTCTGAACATGAATACAGCTTGGTACCTCAATACAGCCTGTCAATACCTGTACAGGCTGGATTCACCCAATACAGTTTCAATACACCAATATGGAACTGTATGATCACTCAAATACACCACACCGCTTGTACAGGCTCTGTACAGCCGTACAGGACCTGTATTGGCCAGACTCAATTCAATCATCAAATATTCTCATGAAAATTCTTCCTCTGGATCAGGGCTGGTGATTCTCACATATACCAGCCCCTCTTTCTCCCCCCTGGGGACTTTTCCCCAGTTAATTAATTTAGTTTATTTATTATTTTATAATTATTCTTATCCTTATTTTGGGTATTATAATTATTTAATTTTAAGTTAGTCTTTGCCTTTTCTCTCTTCGCCTGTACAGTATGAGTTGGGTGGCCATATCCTTATTAACCCTTCTCTTTCCATTCTGACAGGTTGAAACAGTGGACTTGGACTTGTTTGTGGTTGGCTCTTCTATTCTTTATTCTTATTTCTTTTTGTTTCTGCTTCTTATATTCATTCTTTTAGTAATTCATCTTTAACACTCTTAAGTGTATCCTTTCTTACCATATCATTGAGCCCTCCATAAGTGAGTCCCAGTTTACTGAGTGCCAGGCCCTCTTCACTTCGAAGAGCCCCTGTGACATTAAATTAATTAACTCATATTTGATTCTTCTTTTCATTCATTTATATTCATTTCTCTCATTCTTCAATTATGATCTCTCTTATGATTTAATGATCTTAATGATTATGATTTTTCTCTCTCATCAATTTTCATCCCATTCATTTCATTCTTATGAAAATTGATTCTTTTTCTTTCTTAATCATTGCTGACCATTTCATCACTTCATTTTATTTTTATCAATCAAATTTTTCTGTGTTCTTATTCAGGTGTTATCTAGGAATTATTGATTGGTTTAATTGATTGGATTATTCATTGGGATTCATTTGGGTGATTGATTCAGGATTTATTGGATTTATTGACTTTGAACTCTCAAGATATTGATTGATCCTCAAGAATTGATTTGATTATTGATTTGATTTGACTCATCAAGATATTGAACTGATTTCTGAAGATTTTGAACTGATTGATTGATTCCTCAAGACTTGATTTCATATTGAAGACATTTATTGATTGATTATTGATTGAATATTGATTGATTATTGATTTCCTCAAGATTATTGATATTTGATTTGAATTGATTTTGATTGATTGAATTGATTTCACTGTTGATTCCTCAAGATTTGAATTGATTCCTCAAGATTCATCAAGATTTATTGTGATTGATTTGGCCAAATTTGATTATTCTTCTTAATACCATCAAGTTATTTTAATTCCTTTCATAATGCCAGTTCAGCATAGTCCCCCAGCCAAGAATACTAGATCCCAAAGAATTCAAGCTGTTCTCACTCCTACAGCAAGGGCTCCTCTTGACCGCACACCATCAGTTCATCAACTGAGTGCAAATTTGGACAGAGGACCACCAATGGAAGGAGCAGCACCCTAAAGAAGAGGTGGAATGAAATCTAGAAGATCAAGATCTTTCTCTGGACTTTTGGGTGGCTACCCTGGCATGTCTGAAGGTGCAAGAGCAAGACAAGGGGAAGTTGAAGATGAAGAGGGGGAAGAGTCTGTGGAAGAAGAAGATTCTGGGGAAACTGAAGTGGCAGATGCCTTGGCAAATGCTCCAGAGGTGCCTCAGGGTTCTAATCTAGCCCTTTCTAGTCAACCTCTTGTCTCTCAAACTGATCCAAGTGTCCTCAAGATGATGGAGCAGATGACTCAATTCATGGGGCAACTCACTCAAGCAGTTGCTCCCAGGGACAATTCCAAAGCCCCTGCTTTCAAGACTCCATCCATGAAGGCACCTGATTCTTTTGATGGTACTCAAGCTCATAAGTTGAGAGGATTTATCCAATCCTGTCAACTAATTTTCCATAATGATCCAGCAAACTTCTTCTCTGACAGGAAGAAGGTTTTGTACTCAACTTCTTTTCTTACTGGTAGAGCTGGCAAGTGGATTGAACCTTACCTCTCAAATATTTCCAATGAAGACCCTTCCTACCTCCTCAATAATTGGCCATTGTTTGAATCTCAATTATCACTCTGTTTGGTGACCCCAATGAAGTCAGGAAAGCTGAACAAGAGTTGGACAATTTGAGGATGAAGGAAAGTGGTCACGTTTCCTTGTACATTGCAGATTTCAGAAGCTTAATGTCAAGAATTGGAGATTGGGGGGAAAGAGCTTACATTCATGTGTATAGGAGAGGAATGGCATCAAGATTGTTGGACCAATTGGCTTCTAACCCTGGAACTTTTGACACTCTTCAAGAACTTATGGATTTCACTTTAGAATTAGACACAAGATATCATGAGAGGCAAAAGGAAAAGGGCAGTCATCAAGAAAAGAAGCCTCCAATCATTGGATCCAATTTCTCCAAGCCTCCTCAAAGTTCATCATCCAAGAAGCCTTATCACAATAAGAATAAGAAGGGGAAGAATTTTCAAATGTCCAAAGACAAGCCTCATGCTTCTCTCCTCAATAAGGACAACAAATTAATTGGTTCTGAAGAGGAGAGGAGGATTAAAGAAGGCTTGTGCAACTATTGTGGTGGAAAGCACCCATTTGAAAAAAGCTTCAAGAGGCCTGAAAATAGGCAAGGATCATCAGAAGGCTTCCCTAGCAAGCAGGGAAAAGCCTGAGTGGGAATCATGATGTGTTCAATCGTTCTCACTTATTTCCTTCAAGAGCACAATTGTGCACTCTGAATACTAGTGTCAAGAAATCTTTAAAATTTCTTATTTTCTCTTCTGTCTCTGATATTTTTTATAGTTTTCTCATTGATTCTGGTGCTACAAACTCTTTTATTGCAAAGAATTTTGTTCTCAAGTACTCATTGACTCTGTCAGAGCTCCCTGAAAAGATTCCTCTTTTCATTTTGGATTCTAATGAATCCCCTGCCTTGTTCATCACCCATTATACCAAGTGGGTAGTTGACTTGCCTTCCTTCCCAAGCTTTGAATGGGACTTCTTTATCATAGATTCACCCAAGGGAGAAGACCTGATATTGGGCTATGATTTCCTTTACCATTTTAATCCCATTATTGATTGGAAAAATGGATTGATCACCTATGATTCTAGTCATAAGGATTCTAGTGGTATTATTCCTTCTACTAGTAATGACTTTGCCACTGTTGTCAACAGTGTTGCTCTGGTTGGTGAACTTAAGACACCTTCCCTTCCTTCTTCTGTCCATATCCCTTCCATTATTCCCTCTCAGTCATTACTTCCATTAAGAGATGAAGTCTTCAAAGAGATAAAGGATGTTGCAGAAGATGTTGCCATATCTTCACTTCATCTCTTTCAAGGGGATATGGACCTTCCTCCCTTGTGTTTTCATTCATCCCTGGAGGAGCAGTGGGATGAGGAGGAAGAGCCAGAAGAAATTGAAACTGTGTTGAAGGTTGTTCCTCCTGCTTATCACCAATATTTGGATGTATTCTCCAAGGTGAAAGCAGAGAAACTTCCGCCACACCGCGCCTGTGATCACCATATCGAATTGGAGGGTCTTCTACCTCCAATTGTTGTTATCTACTCATTATCAAATCAAGAGTCAGAAACCCTGCGGGCCTACATTTCAGAGGATGTAGAGAAAGGTTTCATTAGACCAAGCTTGTGAGCCTTAGAGGTAATTTCATATACCCAAAAGACCACAAATATAAAAAATAACATATTAATATAAATAAAATAAATTTATTTATATTATTAAAATAAAAATCAAAATATAAATATAAAATTATATTAATAAAAATTAATTACAATTTAAAAATAAAAAATACATTAAATTTTGTAAGTATAAAATTACTTTTATACTTGAAAAAATTAAGTAAAAATAAAATTTTAACAAAATTGTGAAAAAATAAATAAATTTGGAAAAAAGTTATATAAAAATTATCATAACTTTTTATCCAATAAATAAACACATAAAAATTATTTCACCATTGGATTCCTCATAAAAAATCAGGTGGGGTCACCTCTGAGTGAAATTCTTGTAACTCAACTCTAAATAAGCTTAAATTAAGTTTTTAGTATTTTCAATACAAAAGTTGAAAATCCTTAAAACCTTAATTTAATTCACACCACATGTGGTGTTAACCATCAATTTTTTTGTTAAAATTGAGGTGTTGTGTTTAGTTTAGAAGTTATGAGGAATTGAAGTATTTTCAATGGAATTCAATTGAAATGTCAAAATGTGCGCGTGTATTACATAAGTGAACTTTGATTTACATATGAGGTATCAATTATTACTGTATTGTACTGTACAATTGAATTGAATCACATATATAAATTATAAGTATAATACATGATGAGGAATTAAAGGAAAAATAAATTGGAAAGATTAAATTTGGGGGGGAAAAGGAACTCCAGCTCTAAGGGGGAGCTAGACACCCAAATTCCTTGCTGACAGGCGTGGGATGTCAAAATTCACGCAAAAGTTCATCACTTTTGGCCTGGAATTGAGTTACAGGGTCTGAGAACTCAATTGATGATGAGGTTTTGATACCAACTGGGGTAGTTTTAGCTGTTGCCAAGAGGGTAAAACTACCCTTAAGATAAAACAATCATAGTAAAAACAGTTTTAACTGGTTTCTACGCCTCTGACACACATTCTGACGTGTTTTGAAGGCTCTAGGCCTGGTATTGCTATAGTAATGGCTGATTTAAGGGTCTAAAATGGCTAAAAATGGCTAAAAATGGCTTAAACCAGCCCTTTTTGGTCTAAACCAGGGTTCAATGATGCCATAATTGGCTTTTCTGTTGTCAGACTGTTTTTCACGACTGACAAGAGTAAATTTTACTTTTGGAGTAAGAGAATTGATGGCTATAAAGGAATGTCTTCTTTGCCCCACTTTTCTCTTCATGTTAGAATCTTTTCCTTTTATTAATTAGTTTAAAACTGTTAAACCAATCAATAAAAGATTCCAACCACCCTTTTTAAATCATTTTGAACCTTTTAACCACGTGAAAAAATTATTATAATCATTGTTTGTAACACTTATAATCATTTTTACCCCTGAACCACCCCATAAGTGAATTAAAGCATCTTTCATCACTGTTAACTTTGTCACTTTGTTTCCAAATTCACTCTGGTCACTTTTGGGCATGTTTTCTCTTTAATATTCTTTTTAAAGACTTTGTTCTTTAATTAATTGCTTGCAGTTCTTTGCTCAATTAATTCCAATTGAAATTGCTCTTGAAGAAATTTCTTTTGTAGCCTTAAAATATCTCTTGTAGAGTATTTTTGGGATAAATTTTTATTGTTGGTAAAACAATAAATTTTTATAATATTATTGTTTTATACTAATAAAGTTATAAACAATAAAATTGGCGTGTTTTCTCTTAAAAATAATATTTCTTACTATTTTTAACTGAATTTTTCCTTATACAAATCTTGAGGACAGGAAAAGTACTTGATTTTTAATCAAAGTTTCATATCCACACCTTACATTTGGGGGCCCAGCCGTGATATTTTACCTGTGACATATTTTTTTACTCTTTTTTACTCTTTTTTCTTATATTGAAAAATTTAAAAACATATAAAAAATACTTATAATCCAAAAAATCCTTAAAAAATAATTTTTTTTTATTATAAGTGAGGCTTATATTTTTATTTCCTTTTTGAAATAACCTTTTTTTTACTTAATTAATTGGCTTTTTCATTAATTTCAGTGTCTGACAACGTGGTAAGACAAGAAAACATTGAAACAGCCTCAACAGTAACCAGCATTATCCCTGCCAGTACTGTTAATTCTGATCATAATAGTACTGTTATTGTGACTCAAAATAACCAACCTGAACCAATATCTTCTGAATTAATTAACTTGGACATAAGTAATACCCTTCAGAAAGCTAAAAATTTGGCCAATAGTAAGTTTTTGATGTAAAAATACTATTTTAAGCCTTTTTAACCATAATTATGCCTTCAACCAGGTCAGGAGCCAGCTACAACCCGTCAAGCAGCTCCCAAAAAGGTAATAGACGTGATTATGGCAGAAGCCAATCAGGTACAGAAGGAAAAGGGTCAGTTGATGACTTCCAAACAACTAAATTGGGTCATTCTGAAGCTGATAATACCATTTTACCTTCAAAAAGAGCTGATACTGCCACAACAAGCCTCTGTGGACATATACAAAGCCAACCACAGTGCATACAACAATGCACTTCAATTCAAAGAGTACCAGATCCTTGCAGACCTGTGGAAGAATTGCATGAATTCTTACCTGACAGTAAGGAAATTCCTGGGCCATTCCAACACTTGCAAATTGCTCAATAGATGGCATCCATTGATGGAGAAGAAAAACATGATGCTGTTGACACTAGAATGGAGGAAAAACAACCCTCAACCACCCAAACCAGTGCCAAAAACAGCCCCAGTGGCCAGCAGCAGAAATTCCAACGTGAGAAAGCAGCCACAAACTCCAAACAAGGGCAAAGGGAAGGCACAAGCTCCAAAACCTTACAGCCAGGGCTACAGGATCCCAAAGATTCAGCAGGATGCCATGGAAAATGTATTTCAGATGGCCAGAACCATGATGGAATTACAAAAGAAGGAGGAAGCCAGATTAAAGTTCCAGAAATGATTTCTGATATATTTGATTCCATCCCAGAGTTGTATGATGCTATAAAGGACGTGAAAAAACATCTTTCTGATAAAAATGAATCCATTTGTAACAACATTAAAACAAACAACTTGAGCCTGTGCCAAATCAATGAAACACTTATGTGTTTTGAAAAGGTTTTAAGAACAATTGAAACTTCCAATAATGATACTTCTTTTGGCATTAAGATAAATGAACAATCTGCAATTATTAAAGAATTAACAGAAAAATATTCTAAACTCAATATTGATGACATAATTGAGACAAGAATAAAACATGCCATTAGTACTATCAAAGAGGACAATAAAAAGACTCTGGATTATGTTTCAAAAGCATTTGCTGAAGTAAAGACAAATACAATTGCCTTGAAAAAGGATTTTGATACCTCAAAAGAGGAAATATCAAAATTAACAATGAAATTGAATGAAGTTATATCTGATAATACTAGACAAACAGAGTTATGGAATGAGCTTACATATAAAGAGGATGAACATAAAAAGAATGTCATAAACTCTATACAAAGCTTACAACATGAGTTAAAAAATTCTCAAAGGTGTAACAACAGTAAAATGAATGATATTGAACAACTGCTAAACACCTTACCAAGGATGTCTACACCTCTGAACCAGAATGAGGGTGCAAGAATTCCCAATCCACAAGTATTGGATGGAGAAAATTCACAGTTAAAAGATGAATTTTCTACCTCTTTTCATAACTTGGAACCATCAATGGGCCAAGCACTATTAAAAGAAGTTCCAAAACTTAAGGAATGGCCTCACTTCAGTGGTGAAGGAGAATATGACCATATGGAATTTATCAGAGGTATTGACATGATCAAAGAAGATTTTGAATTACCAGACAGATTGGTAAAACCAAGATTTGACACCTTGTTTACCAAATCAGCTCACAGATGGTACATCAAAATAAGACAAGCACATGGACACCAGAGTTGGACTTGGTGGAAAATCCAAATCATTAACAAATGGGAAAATGATGCTTGGAGGTTTAAAGTTGAAACAGCCTTTGAATCCGCCAAATTTAATGCTGATAAAGACAAAGCCTTACCATGGTTTTGTCAACAAAAGGACAGGTTAACAGCATTATACCCTGACATGTCAGAATTTATGATTCATAGAAAAATTCTAAGACAATGTGGAGGTGACTTAGAACATGCTGTCAAGAGCAGGACTACTGAACAATCTTCAGCAGAAGAAATTATCAATATATTAGAGGAAGTAACCACAACAACCAGAATTGGTTCCAGTAGGGTGAATCTCAAAACAAGGTTTAATACACCTTGGAAGGATTCTGTGGACAAAAACCCCAAAGAAAACTCTAATAATATTAAAAATAAGTCTGCAGATACAGTCAGAAAGTGCCATATTTGCCAAAGCACCACTCATTTAGCCAATACATGTCCAAAGAGAGGGAAAATCAATGAAATTGATGTGGAGAAAGAACCTGATGTTGAAAAAGATGACATAATTGAAGAAAATTCAGATGACAAGTCATCCATATTTTCTGAATCTTCAAAAGATATAGAAAATATCAATGCCACTTTTGACATCATGGAATCATATTCCCACTTGCCACAATTAAGCAATGGTCAACTTGATTTATCAAAAATCCAAGATGCACAACTCATGAAAACCAAACCAAACAGAGGAAAAGGTTATACAGCTGGTAACTCCTGTATAACAGAAGTGGTGATTGACAACAAACCCACTAAACTTTTGCTTGACCCAGGAGCCTTCTGCTCTTGTGTTGGTAAATCTTTTCTTAAAACTTGTGTACCAAACTTTGAAGATCAATTATTGCCAATTGATGGCATAAAATTCAATAGTGCAAGTAACCCAATGAAAGCATTGGGAATATTTGAGACTAGTGTCACATTTCCACATATCAATGGAAATTTAAGAATCACTGTTGAATTTGTTGTTATGGAAAATTGCTCTAGTACCCATTTCATATTGGGAAATGATTATTTAATCATGTATGGCATAGATTTACACAACAACAAAGACAGATACTTTACTATTGGAGACAATAAGCGCCAAAAATTTGCCTTTTTACCATTTAAAAGACAAATTACAGTAAACAAAGTATCACCAGTCAACTTAGAGTTAGAGAAATTCAAGTCTGAACACTTAAATGAAGCTGAAATAAGCCTTCATTTGAGTGATAAACAAGAAAATGAACTCTTTTCTCTTTTATATGACCATAAAGAAGCATTTGCCTCAGATAAAGAACCCCTAGGGGCAATCATTGGTCATGAAATTGATATTATTCTTAATATTGAGAGACCTTATCCACCACTCTTAAGAAGACCTGCATATCCAGCAAGTCCAAAATCAAGAGAAGCACTAGAAAGCCATATTAAAGAACTTTTAGACCTTGGTGTAATAAGAAAAGTAGGCCACAATGAAGAAGTAGAAATAACTACACCAGTCATAGTGGCTTGGCATAATGGAAAATCTAGAATGGTTGGGGACTTTAGAGCTCTGAACACTTATACTGTTCCAGACAGATACCCAATTCCAAAGATCCAGATTGCCCTCACTCAAATATCTCAAGCAGTATATATAAGCACTATGGATGCTCTTAAGGGATTTCATCAGAATGTGGTAACACCAAGAGCAAGGAAGTATTTGAGAATCATTGTTCATTGTGGAGTTTATGAATATTTAAGAATGCCTTTTGGTATCAAAAATGCACCTTCACACTTCCAAAGAATGATGAATGAAATCTTCCCTGAAGAACTTTCAGAAGGATGGTTAATCATTTACATTGATGACATTATAGTCTGCTCCAAAACTTGGGAAGAACATATGTACAGATTGTCCAGGGTTTTGACAAAAATTCAATCTGTCAATATGAAAATTTCTTTGAAGAAATGCCATTTTGGATTTAAAGAGCTTAAAGCACTAGGGCATGTAGTATCTGGTTTATCTCTTGGAATTGACAAAAACAAAGTTGCAGCAGTACTGCTTAAACCCATGCCTCAAAACAAAAAAGAAATTCAATAATTTTTGGGTTTTTCAGGGTATTACAGGCAACACATTAAAGATTTTGCATCCATAGCAAGACCTCTTTATAAGCTATGTGACAAAGACACAGTCTTTGAAATGACAGTTGACAGAGTAAAAGCCTTTGAATCCTTGAGACAAGCCTTGACCACTGCTCCACTCTTACTGATGCCAGACTTTAAGCTGCCCTTTAAGCTTTATATTGATGCATCAGGAGATGGGCTAGGTGCTGCACTTCACCAAGTTCAGATCATAAATGATAAACCTGTAGAAGGACCCATATGTTTCATATCTAGGCAAATCAAACCAACTGAAGCCAGATATGGAGCAAGTCAGATGGAGTGTTGATGCCTTGTTTGGGCTCTAGAAAAGCTAAATTACTTTCTAGAAGGATGTGTCTTTGAAGTAATAACAGATTGTACCGCTGTTAAATCACTTCTGAACATGAAAACACCCAACAGACATATGCTTAGATGGCAAATAGCCATACAAGAATATAAGGGCAATATGACTATTGTTCACAAAGATGGCAATATTCATAAAAATGCAGATGGACTAAGCAGATGGCCATTACCAAATGATATTGATAATCCTGCTTATGTACCAGAAGAAGCCTCCCCACAAATTCCAATAGAAGGGATAAGTGTTACAGACTTAAACACCACCTTCTTTGAAGAAGTCAGAAACAGTTACACTCAAGATAAGAATTGTAGCATCTTATGCCAATTACTTAACAAGGACTGTAAGGACAACTCTCTTACACATGCCTTGGATGAAGTATGGAAAAAATCTTATGATGAAGGAAGATTTCACCTACTAGATGGTATAATTTACCACAGAACAAAACACACATGTGTTATGACAGTTGTGGACAGGTCACTAATCAATCTTGTACTGAAAGAATGCCATGATAGTCCCTTTTCAGGACATCTTTCTGAAGACAGAACAAGAGAGAAAGTGAAGACCTGCATATGGTGGCCAATGTAGCAGAAAGATGTTGCAGAGTATTGCAAAACCTGTGACAGATGCCAAAAGGCAAATAAATCCACTGGCAAAAGACTTGGAAATATGATGAAAATCCAAGAACCAAGCAGACCTTGGGAAATTATCCATATGGATTGGGTAACTGGCCTACCACCAGGAGGTGACAGAAGCTATAATGCTTGCCTAGTAATTGTGGACAGATTCAGTAAAACTCCAATCTTTTTACCATGTCACAAAGATGATACAGCCATGGATACAGATCTTCTGATAGGGAATAGAGTAGTGTCATGGACTGGGATATTTACAAATATCATCAGTGATAGAGATCCCAAATTCACTTCAGCACTATGGACAAATCTTCACCAATTATTTGGCACTAAACTGTTTTTTCTACAGCCTACCACCCACAAACTGATGGCCTGGCTGAAAGAATGATCCAAACCTTAGAGGACATGGTAAGAAGATTTTGTGCATACATTTCCAGTGAGCTTGATAAAACCATATAAATCTAGTGATGCTGAGAAATTTCCCTTGAGGAATAAGGTTCCCCAAGTTATACCTCCTATTGAGACATCTGGTACTAAGAAAATAACCAAAGTTCTTACAGAAAGGAAATTAAGAACCAAGAAAGTAAGGGAATACCTTGTTAGGTACAGTGACCCAACTTGTGAAGATGAATGGTTAGAAGAAAAAGATATACCAGAAGCTACCAAACTCCTGAGGAGATTCAGACACACTAGAAACACCAATATTACAAAGTAATATTCTTTTTGAGGGGGAGGGAATGTGAGCCTTAGAGGTAATTTCATATACCCAAAAGACCACAAATATAAAAAATAACATATTAATATCAATAAAATAAATTTATTTATATTATTAAAATAAAAATCAAAATATAAATATAAAATTATATTAATAAAAATTAATTACAATTTAAAACTAAAAAATACATTAAATTTTGTAAGTATAAAATTACTTTTATACTTGAAAAAATTAAGTAAAAATAAAATTTTAACAAAATTGTGAAAAAATAAATAAATTTGGAAAAAAGTTATATAAAAATTATCATAACTTTTTATCCAATAAATAAACACATAAAATTTATTTCACCATTGGATTCCTCATAAAAAATCAGGTGGGGTCACCCCTGAGTGAAATTCTTGTAACTCAACTCTAAATAAGCTTAAATTAAGTTTTTAGTATTTTCAATACAAAAGTTGAAAATCCTCAAAACCTTAATTTAATTCACACCACATGTGGTGTTAACCATCAATTTTTTTGTTAAAATTGAGGTGTTGTGTTTAGTTTAGAAGTTATGAGGAATTGAAGTATTTTCAATTGAATTCAATTGAAATGTCAAAATGTGCGCGTGTATTACATAAGTGAACTTTGATTTACATATGAGGTATCAATTATTACTGTATTGTACTGTACAATTGAATTGAATCACATATATAAATTATAAGTATAATACATGATGAGGAATTAAAGGAAAAATAAATTGGAAAGATTAAATTTGGGGGGGAAAAGGAACTCCAGCTCTAAGGGGGAGCTAGACCCCCAAATTCCTTGCTGACAGGCGTGGGATGTCAAAATTCACGCAAAAGTTCATCACTTTTGGCCTGGAATTGAGTTACAGGGTCTGAGAACTCAATTGATGATGAGGTTTTGATACCAACTGGGGTAGTTTTAGCTGTTGCCAAGAGGGTAAAACTACCCTTAAGATAAAACAATCATAGTAAAAACAGTTTTAACTGGTTTCTACGCCTCTGACACACATTCTGACGTGCTTTGAAGGCTCTAGGCCTGGTATTGCTATAGTAATGGCTGATTTAAGGGTCTAAAATGGCTAAAAATGGCTTAAACCAGCCCTTTTTGGTCTAAACCAGGGTTCAATGATGCCATAATTGGCTTTTCTGTTGTCAGACTGTTTTTCACGACTGACAAGAGTAAATTTTACTTTTGGAGTAAGAGAATTGATGGCTATAAAAGAATGTCTTCTTTGCCCCACTTTTCTCTTCATGTTAGAATCTTTCCCTTTTATTAATTAGTTTAAAACTGTTAAACCAATCAATAAAAGATTCCAACCACCCTTTTTAAATCATTTTGAACCTTTTAACCACGTGAAAAAATCATTATAATCATTGTTTGTAACTCATATAATCATTTTTACCCCTGAACCACCCCATAAGTGAATTAAAGCATCTTTCATCACTGTTAACTTTGTCACTTTGTTTCCAAATTCACTCTGGTCACTTTTGGGCGTGTTTTCTCTTTAATATTCTTTTTAAAGACTTTGTTCTTTAATTAATTTCTTGCAGTTCTTTGCTCAATTAATTCCAATTGAAATTGCTCTTGAAGAAATTTCTTTTGTAGCCTTAAAATATCTCTTGTAGAGTATTTTTGGGATAAATTTTTATTGTTGGTAAAACAATAAATTTTTATAATATTATTGTTTTATACTAATAAAGTTATAAACAATAAAATTGGCGTGTTTTCTCTTAAAAATAATATTTGTTACTATTTTTAACTGAATTTTTCCTTATACAAATCTTGAGGACAGGAAAAGTACTTGATTTTTAATCAAAGTTTCATATCCACACCTTACAAAGCTCCTCTTCAACAGGAGCACCTGTCCTTTTTGTCAAGAAAAAGGATGGAGGTCTTTGTTTGTGTGTTGACTACCGCAAACTCCATGCTGTCACTAGGAAGAACAGATACCCTGTTCCTCCTATGAACCAGCTTCTTACCGTATTCAACGGTTCCACTATCTTCTCCAAGATAGATTTGCGTGGTGCATATAACCTTCTGAGAATCAAAGAGGGGGATGAGCACTTAACTGCCTTTAGAACCAAATATGGCAGTTATGAGTATTTGGTCATGCCATTTGGTTTGACCAATGGTCCTGCTTCTTTCCAAAATCTAGTAAATGATATCTTTGCAGATTTTTTGGATGTGTTTGTTGTGGTTTATCTAGATGATATTATGGTCTCTTCCAGTTCTGAGGAGGAACATGTCAAACATGTGGCCTCTGTCCTCCAAAGACTGAGGGACAATAATCTGTTTGCCAAAGCCTCCAAGTGTGTATTCCATGCCTCAAGTGTGGAATACTTGGGCTATGTTGTTTCAAGTGATGGCCTCAAGATGGATTCTTCAAAAGTTCAGCAAATCCTCAATTGGCCTCAGCCCAAAAACATCAAGGCTCTTCAATCCTTTCTTGGCTTTGCCAATTTTTATCGTCGTTTTATTAAAAATTATTCCAAAAAAATCACTTCTCTCAATTCCCTTCTCAAAGAAGATTCTCCTTTCATCTTTAATGAGGAAGCTCTTAGTCAGTTTCAAGCACTCAAAGAAGCTTTCACCTCTGCTCCTATCTTATCTCATTTCAATCCATCTCTACCTACTATTGTAGAGACTGATGCTTCTGATTATGCATTGGGCGCCGTACTGAGTCAGGTGAATGACTCTGGAAAGCATCCCATTGCATTTGATAATCGCAAGCTCTTACCAGCTGAACTCAACTATGAAATTCATGACAAGGAACTCCTTGGCATAGTTTGGGCTCTCAAGCGCTGGAGGGCATTTCTTCTTTCTATTTCCAATCCTTTTGAGGTCTTGACAGACCACTCTTCCTTGCAGTTTTTCATGTCTTCCAAAGTTCTTACTCATCGTCAGGCCCGTTGGGCTGAATTTCTCTCAGAATTTCATTTCACTATCACTTACCGCCCAGGCAGGCTGGCCACTTTGCCAGATGCCTTGTCACGTCGGGACGACGTGTACCCAGAGAGGGGGATGGACTTCATCAGCAAGAATCCTCATAATTTTCATCAAATACTTTAGCAAGATGGAATTCAAGAGTCAAGATTCTTCTCAATCAAAGTGGAAATTTTCTCAGATTTAGTGGACAGGATTCAAAAAGAAGTATGGCAAGACAAAGATTATAAAGAAATACTCAAGCAACTAGCAAGAGGTGAGTCAGTTCCAGATTATTCTCTTGAACCTCAAGCCAAGTTATTATTATTCAAAGATAGAGTGGTAATCCCAAGCAATGAAGAACTTCAACTCAATATTCTTCAAAAGCGTCATGACTCATCATTGGCTGGCCATCCTGGCCAGGAGAAGACCCTCAAGCTCATCAAGAGGGATTTTTATTGGGCTGGCATGAATCAATTCATCAAGGACTATGTGTCCTCATGTCAGCAATGTTCAAGAAACAAGAACATTCATCACAAGAAGTTTGGATTACTCAAGCCTCTTTCAATTCCGTCTGGTCCTTGGAATTCATTATCAATGGACTTCATCACTCAATTTCCACTGTCAAACAACTTTGATTCAATTTTAGTAGTTGTGGACAGATTCTCAAAAATGGCAATCTTCATTCCAACTTATGGCACAATCACTGCTCTGGATTTAGCTCAAATCTTCATTAGTCATGTATTTTCCAAGCATGGATTTCCAGTCAGTATTGTCAGTGATAGAGGATCCTTATTTGTTTCATCATTTTGGACTCAATTGTGTCAGCAGCTCAAGATATCAAGAGATCTTTCAACTGCTTTTCACCCTGAAACAGATGGACAGACAGAGAGGGTAAATCAGATACTAGAACTGTCAGCCTGTGACTCAAAACAGAGCACCAGCATGACATCCAACATACCATAAGTAATGGTATGAGGAGTATTGGACAAATATAGCCAATACAAGTAAGTTATGAAGAGGAAACCTCCTCAAATATAATAAGAAAGGACAAAGATATGCCCTATCAATGATAAGACCAAATAAGCAAAACCCTTATTTTCACCTCTCATCTAACTTATGCATATTTAAGTTATTATATACCAGAATGGTATTTTTATTAAAGCTCACATAGAGAGCTACACAATGATATCATCCATGTTGTTGTAACACCACTACAACTGGAGATACCATATGACCTTTATTTCAAAACCAAGACCCCCCTGAAAGTCAAAGAGGGCTTGTACAAAACTGTACAAAAGTATAACCAAATTAAAGATCTCAACAAGAGCTTTAATTTGAGACACCTTAGACCTCTGTATCTCTTAAATTGACTGAGGGATCTTGGTTCAAAGGTTTAATAACCAAAATACAGATATTCTGAAAATAAGAAAATAAACAAACCCCTGTATCTTTGGCATACACTCATACAACTGTACAGTGTCATATACCAAACTGTAGGGCTAATCAAGCCCTACAAAACTGTATCATCAGAATACAGATATCTTCCAAACTGAAGAAGATATCTGGTATGGAAGTTTTTGAAGCCTCATACTGATGTACAAAAATACATCCAAAAAACTTAAAACCCTTCTAACTTTTGCTATTTTAAAGAAGGGTAAACATGAAGCATACCAAATTGAAGAGCTCATTAAGCCCTTCAATTCTGTGCTCTTAGTTTCTTGATATCTCAAAAACTGACCAAGATATCTTGGTTGGAAGTATTTTGACCAATACTGGTCTGTACCAAACCTGTACCAACCAGTACTGGCTTGATACTTAAAATAATGGTTGTTTAAAGCTTATACCCGCCCAAAATGACTAATATTAGTCATCCAGACACTCTGGAAACGTCACAATGGTGCTGACGTGGCCTGTGAAGAGTTTTTTCACCCTGTATTGATCCAGAATGATCATTTGTGGTCCAAAAACCACAATTCTGACTATGCTGACGTCAGAATTGATGGTACAGAACCACAACCCAGCCTCCAGAGTGAAAATTTTCACTCTGTAGACGTGTGAAGAGCCTACCAGTCTCTCACAGTCCTCAGAGGAGATAAAAGCAGGTCTTTCCTCACTGGAAAAGACTCATCTTATCATGAATTAACATCCTTACATAGTAAAACTGTCTTATACCAGTAGTACTCTTAGGATTATATTGATATAATTAAAATAATTAATTATTGTAGTGTTTCTTTACAGTCAAAGATATTAGAGCATTGCAACCCAGGTCCTCAATAGACTCATCACCACTGTTACCACATAGCAGTAGGACCTGAAGATTTCATTTATTATTTATTTTTTGTGTGTCACAGTCATAGTGCTAGCTTGTATTTACTATTTTTGAGCTACTACATAGACTCACCCTGACATTTTGGGGGCCTGGCCGTTGTTTTAACCTATTCTGGACCTATTTTGGCGATTTTTGGATCATCTTCACTATTTTTGAAGGTTTTTTACTATAAAAGTAAGTACAATTTCGAGTTTTTTTCATTTTTTAACTAATTTTCATCTCTTATATTATAAAAATATAATATATATTTTTTATATATTGTATTTTATCAAAATATATTAAATAATATATTTTATTTTATTTTTGAGTATTTATACTCTTCAAAGCTTTATATTGCAATTTTCACGAAAATTAATAATAATAAATAATTATTATTAATTTTTCAAATTTATTTTTATATACAAACAGTATATTTAAATAAAAAAAAATTATTTTTTACCAAATTGTGTAAAAATTAATTTAAATCATAATATTTATTGTAAATCAACAATAAATATTGAAATAATAATTTTATTATTTCAATTCTTTAATATTCAAATTGAATATTATTGAAGAAGATCTTTTTTTACTCAAGTTGAGGAAAAATTGATTAAAATTTTCTTTTTTTGATAAATAATCAAAAAAAAAATCTTAATAATAATAAGTTATTATTATCAATTTACCACGAAAATTGATAATAATAAGTAACTATTATTAACTTCTCAAACTTATTTTTATATACAAATAGTATATTTAAATAGAAAGTATAATTAATTTTTACCAAATTGTGTAAAATTAATTTAAATCATAATATTTATTGTAAACCAACAATAAATATTTAGATAGTAATTTTATTATTATTTCAATTCTTTAATATTCAAATTGAATATTATTGAAGAAGAATCTTTCTACTCAAGTTGAGGAAAAATTCATCAATTTTAATAATAATAAGTAATTATTAATAACTTCCCAAACTTATTTTTCTATACAAATAGTATATTTAAATAGAAAGCATAATTAATTTTTACCAAATTGTGTAAAATTAATTTAAATCATAATATTTATTGTAAACCAACAATAAATATTTAAATAATAATTTTATTATTATTTCAATTC
This sequence comes from Austropuccinia psidii, assembly GCA_023105745.1. Classification (NCBI taxonomy): domain Eukaryota; kingdom Fungi; phylum Basidiomycota; class Pucciniomycetes; order Pucciniales; family Sphaerophragmiaceae; genus Austropuccinia; species Austropuccinia psidii. The sequence goes on along the minus strand of JALGQZ010000007.1, from coordinate 28,472,618 downwards.
TCTAATATTCAAATTGAATATTATTGAAGAAGAATCCTTTCTACTCAAGTTAAGGAAAAATTCATCAATTTTTTTAAAAAATAAAAAAATAAAAAAATAAAAATAAGTAAATAACTTATCAATAATATTCAAGTTTAATAATATAAACTTTTAATATTAACTACTTTACTTATAAAAATAAGTGAAACAAAACTGTTATTTCTTCAAAAAATAAAAAATAAAATAATAATAATAATAAATAATTAAAACTCAAATATCAAACCAAACTCAGAAGAAATAACAGTAAGGAATTGGAAATTTTGTTTATTCAAATTGAATTACAAACCTTCTCCATTTTCTTTCAAAGTGGAAAAAATACACTCCATTTGAGACAAAATCACAGTGAAATTCATCTGTACCAGCCTCAAAGACAAGGAGGCAGTACTAACTCCCAAGCAAATTGCCAAGGAGTATAAAGCAGAAATCAGTCCAAGGGCCTTTTAAAGGTAAAGAAACCTTGGAAAATACAGAATTTTTGTCTTTTGTCATTTTTTAACATGACAACTCCATTTCTCAGAGATCTTGGATACCCAAGAAATCAGCCAGAAATCTGGCAAAGAAGAAACAGAGGGAGAAGGCCACCCCCTTCTGGATCAAATAACCAACAAAGGACTTATTATCAGGAAACTCCTGCTCAAAGTCCCACCCCAAACCAAATCCAGCCCAGTCCAACAAAAAAATTGGACATATGCAGGGAAAATAACTCATATTCATGTACTCCTAAAAGGATTTTCCACATGGAGTATGGACAACAAAACCTTAACCATGGGAGTATCATGGAAGGAAATTGGAATAATGAGGCAAAAAATATGAGTCAATCTTATTACTTGCCAAAAGATTCTGGAAGAAATGAAAAGTTGGAATCTCAACAGCCATTTCATACTCTCAGAAGAGACTTGAATCAGAGGGAATCAAACAGAAATCCAAGCCATAGAGAATTCCTGGCATATGGAAGAGCCCAATCTGATTCAGGAACACCAAGGCATGGAAGAAGAAATTCCATCTTTACCACATCAGTCCAACAGCTACAGGACTTGAAATCCAAAGGACAATATTTCCAGGACTCTCCAGTCATCCCTGGTGGTTTCCAGCAGAGGAAATGGAGCCCTAGTAGAGAACAAGAATTCTTTCAGGAAGGAGAAGATAGAATCAGATCCTTTGATGAAACAATGAATAAAATTAGTCCAAGAGGAACACAAATCCTAAAAGACACTGTACCTACCAATAGTGTTAGCTCAGAATCAATTGATCCTCAGCTTAAGTCTATTGATGATAAAATACCGCCTCAAAAATTTGAAACCACAGATTCCAGAGGTAGTAGTTTCATATGGTCCAACATGGGTAAATTCATGGATTGGACATATGATCATGTTCAAGAAGTGACTTCAGAAATGAAAACACTCAAGGAAGAAAATTCCTTCCAAGCAACAGTCATAGAAGACTTGAACACAAATCTATCCAGAATTTGGGAAGAATTTGAAACTAAAAACAGACAGTTGAACTCAATACTAGAGGAACAACAAGCTGTGAGAAGAGATTTAAGAAATATCCAATCTCAACAGGAAATCCTGGAAAAAGAAGTGGATTTTCTCTATAAAAAGGAGGAAAAAGAAGATAATTTCTTCCCTCAAACAACTCAAGAGGATAAACCAATCACCAAAGTAAAAGAGGAAGAATCAGAAAACCAAGCTCCTGAATCCCAGGATCCAAAGTTAAGGTCTGAGTCTATTTACCAAGATGGTGAGAACCTCAGTTACTCTGAGAAACAAGCATTGAAGCAATTACCTGATGTGGTAAATTGGCCTAAATTCTCAGGAATTGGAGAATATGATCATATGGAGCTTATTGATTATATTAATGGACTTTTTGTTGATGTACCAAAGATACCAGACTACTGGATCACCACAAGACTCAACACTGCATTCAGAGGCCATGCAAATATATGGTACACTGAAATGAAAGAGATACATGGTAGGAAAAGCTGGCCATGGTGGAGAAACCAAATAATACAAAAGTACAGCAATGGTACTTGGATTTGGCAAAAAACCATCTCTTTTGAGAGTGACAGATACTCTACAGGAAAAGACCCTTATGAATGGTGTCTTAAACAAACCAAAAGACTCAAATCCATTGATCCAAAAATGACAATAGAGATGAGAAATCATAAGATTCTGACAAAACTTCCAGGAGACTTAGAACATGCAGTAAAGTTCAGATGCAGCAAAATAAGCAGCATTGATGACATAGCAAATGTCATACAAGATGTCAGAAAAAAGACATCAATTGGCAGTAGTTCACCCTATAGGTCACATGATAGCAGAGAAAAACCAAAGATACTCATGGAAAAAGACCTCAAACCTACTAATGGTGAAGAAGCACCAAGGAGAAGGAACACATGCCATAACTGTGGATCACCTGACCACTATGCAAATAATTGTCCCAAGGGAAAAAAGAAAATATTTGCAATAGAGGAAGAGTCAGTAGAAGAACACATGGAGTACAAATCTGACTCTGACAGCATGGGAAATGGGCTAAGACAGGATTCAGACAGTGGATCAGAGCCTATTGAACAATATTTATTAGAGTATGAGGATGAGAAAACAGAATCAGTCCTAGGAAACTCTTTGAAACCAGAACTCATTCAACCCAAAAAAGGTGAAGACAGAAGTGGCAGAACCATTGATGCTAAAGAGTATTTGGAAGTACCCAAAACTGGTATGGCCTTTATTCATGGAGCAAAATCAAAGCTTGATGTGTACATTGAAAATAAAAAGCATCCTTTGATTTTTGACACAGGAGCAAATTGCTCAGTGGTAGCCAAAGAATACTTGGACAGACACTTTCCAATGTGGAATGCAGAGATGCTTTTAACAAAAGCAAGAAGCTTTAAAAGTGCTGCAGGCAAAATGAAGTCACTTGGAATAATCCAAAAAATAATTATAATACCACACAAAATGGGAAACCTCAGATTACACATTGAATTTGTGGTACTTGAAAATGCTAAGTTTGATGGATTTTTAATGGGTACAGAGTACCATAGAATCTATGGCATAAGCATACATAATTACCTAGAGAGCTACTTGATAGTTGGGCAAGACAAACAAAGAAAATTTTACTTTGAAACTGACAACCCCAATCAAATAAAAAGATATTCCAATAGGGATTATTTAACAGAGAGAAGGAATAAACCACCAGAAAAAGACCAATGGGTAAAGCTGGATGATTCAGATAAAGATTCCTTTTTGAAAGGATCAAGAGCCTCCATGAGGACAAAAGAGTCTCATCAATGATGAGCCATTTTTGGAGGGAGGGTATGTCAGCCTGTGACTCAAAACAGAGCACCAGCATGACATCCAACATACCATAAGTAATGGTATGAGGAGTATTGGACAAATATAGCCAATACAAGTAAGTTATGAAGAGGAAAACTCCTCAAATATAATAAGAAAGGACAAAGATATGCCCTATCAATGATAAGACCAAATAAGCAAAACCCTTATTTTCACCTCTCATCTAACTTATGCATATTTAAGTTATTATATACCAGAATGGTATTTTTATTAAAGCTCACATAGAGAGCTACACAATGATATCATCCATGTTGTTGTAACACCACTACAACTGGAGATACCATATGACCTTTATTTCAAAACCAAGACCCCCCTGAAAGTCAAAGAGGGCTTGTACAAAACTGTACAAAAGTATAACCAAATTAAAGATCTCAACAAGAGCTTTAATTTGAGACACCTTAGACCTCTGTATCTCTTAAATTGACTGAGGGATCTTGGTTCAAAGGTTTAATAACCAAAATACAGATATTCTGAAAATAAGAAAATAAACAAACCCCTGTATCTTTGGCATACACTCATACAACTGTACAGTGTCATATACCAAACTGTAGGGCTAATCAAGCCCTACAAAACTGTATCATCAGAATACAGATATCTTCCAAACTGAAGAAGATATCTGGTATGGAAGTTTTTGAAGCCTCATACTGATGTACAAAAATACATCCAAAAAACTTAAAACCCTTCTAACTTTTGCTATTTTAAAGAAGGGTAAACATGAAGCATACCAAATTGAAGAGCTCATTAAGCCCTTCAATTCTGTGCTCTTAGTTTCTTGATATCTCAAAAACTGACCAAGATATCTTGGTTGGAAGTATTTTGACCAATACTGGTCTGTACCAAACCTGTACCAACCAGTACTGGCTTGATACTTAAAATAATGGTTGTTTAAAGCTTATACCTGCCCAAAATGACTAATATTAGTCATCCAGACACTCTGGAAACGTCACAATGGTGCTGACGTGGCCTGTGAAGAGTTTTTTCACCCTGTATTGATCCAGAATGATCATTTGTGGTCCAAAAACCACAATTCTGACTATGCTGACGTCAGAATTGATGGTACAGAACCACAACCCAGCCTCCAGAGTGAAAATTTTCACTCTGTAGACGTGTGAAGAGCCTACCAGTCTCTCACAGTCCTCAGAGGAGATAAAAGCAGGTCTTTCCTCACTGGAAAAGACTCATCTTATCATGAATTAACATCCTTACATAGTAAAACTGTCTTATACCAGTAGTACTCTTAGGATTATATTGATATAATTAAAATAATTAATTATTGTAGTGTTTCTTTACAGTCAAAGATATTAGAGCATTGCAACCCAGGTCCTCAATAGACTCATCACCACTGTTACCACATAGCAGTAGGACCTGAAGATTTCATTTATTATTTATTTTTTGTGTGTCACAGTCATAGTGCTAGCTTGTATTTACTATTTTTGAGCTACTACATAGACTCACCCTGACAAGAACAGTACCTTCGGATGTATGTCAGCTATCATCAAGATGACTGGTACACCTGGCTCCCTCTGGCTGAATTTGCCTATAATAATGCAGAACACTCATCAACCAAGCAATCACATTTTTTCACCATTTATGGAAGAAATCCCAGCTTTGACTCAATCCATATTTCTCAAGACTCACCTGCTGGAAAGTTATCAACAAAACCCCAATCAGTACAGCAAGTTGTCAAAGAAGAATTAGAGTCAGCAATAAGGAGATTCAAGAAGTATGCAGATAGAAATAGAGCAATTCCACCTGATTTCTAACCTGGGGACAAAGTATGGCTGGCTTCCAAGAACATTAAGACAACAAGACCCACCAAGAAATTATCAGAAAGATGGCTGGGACCCTTTGAAGTTCTGAAGAAGATTGGCAGCCATGCATATCACCAAGTTGCCTCAGCAATGGAAGACAGTTCACCCTCGACATCAATTGCCGCCACCACCAGTCCTAGTGGAGGAGCAAGAAGAATGGGAAGTGGCTCAGGTTCTGGACTCAAAACTCAAAAGAGGTAAATTATGGTAACTTGTAGAGTGCAAAGGATTCAGTGAAGACCCAGAAAGAACCACTTGGGAACCATCTTCCAACCTTACCAACTCACCAGACCTTGTCAAGGATTTCCATTCATTGTATCCAGACAAGCCTGGTCCAAATACCTCAAGAGTTTGATTTTATGGTGCTTGGTGGGGAGAAGAAGTTATGAAAGTTCAGGAAGCATACAACATCAATACCCTCCATTTGGACCTTATCAAGATATGGCCCAATGTTTTCTTCTTTATTTTTCATTTCTTTCTCTATTTATCATTTCATTTTATGCCAATCATCATAATTCAAGACATTCGTTACTTCAAGTCATTTACGGCAATTCATTTCAGAAGTCATTTATGGCAATTAATCTCAGAAGTCATTTATGGCAATCTTTTTCAATTTTATGGTGCTTGGTGGGGAGTGGAAGTTATGAAAGTAAGTTCCATCTCCTGGTATGCATCCCTGAGGGTTCTACTTCTTGTAAAACATTACCTTGGCCACTCTGTGAGAATCAAAATGCTTGGTTTTCATTTTTCAGACACTTATTGGCCAAAATCAAGCAACTCACCACAAGAAGGACCAACCATCAGGATTTTTTCTTTATTTCTTTCCTTACTCTCATTTTCTCTTATTCTTTTATTTTCTTATTTCTTTACTTGTATAATTTTCTTTCTTTTATTTCTTTAAAGCAGCAGCATCCCCTCCCCAAATCACGTATTGGGAGGTTCTCTTATTATTTTAATCATTTCATCTTATCTCATTCATTAGTTATTATAAGAGCATGAATAGGAGTCAACCCAACCGTAAACAGGAACAAGACATTGGATTTCACTCCACCCAAATTGTCAAGTCCACGTCAAATCAAAAGTTCGACCTCAAGGGAATTGGGCCACAAGTCAATCATGGCCCCCCTCAAAACCTCTCAGTGTCAAGGTCCAAGGCCCCTTGGGGGGCTGGAGTCATCACCCAGGGCCTCCCCTGAAACTTTGGGGAAGGCCAGGGTTTGGTGGTCCTGGACCCCACCAATGGGTCCAGGCCATAAAGGTGAATTATGTTCAATTTGGGCCATTTTAGGTCCCCAGCAAATTTGGGCCCAAGGGGTCCATTTTGGTCCTGGGGGCATCCAATAACCCCCACGGACCACGGACCGCAGACCGCGGCGTACGGTCCACGGCCCACGGACCGCGGCGTACGGACCGTAAGACCTCAAATACTTCAAAAGGCCAAAAAGGGCCAGAAAGTTGCAAAATCCAAAGAAAAGGCCAAAAATGGCCATGAACCAAAATCACCTCAAAAACACCAAGGACCCAAGAAAAGGCCAAAAAAGATCATGGACCAGAGTTTCACCCAAAGACACCAAGGTTCCAAAAAAAGGCCAAAATGGCCATAAACTCAAGGATCCTCAAGATCCTCCATAGAGAAGGCACCAACCCAAATCACTATAAAGGGCTGGTTGAGGCGTCTTGAAGGCCATTGGGGACAAGACTCATGAATTCTTGTCACCATCAATTTCTTTGACGGGGCTGGCCAGATGAGTACACTTCATATACTCATCTGGCACCATTTCTTGAGCACAAGAGCTCAGTGGCCATAATTTTGGGATACAACCCAAGGCCACGCCCCAAGGACGTCAGTTGTTTCAATCAGAAGAAAGAACAGTTCGAAGTGGGGTAGTTACTCAAAGTTAAAGAAGGGGGGAAGTAAATTTAATTGACAAGAGAAGAGATGGAGAATGATTTCGAGATTATGGTCAAAAGAAAACTTTTCAAAGAATTGTGTGGGGTAGTGAAATGCCACTCAACAATGGCAGGTTATTATGGTGTTCAGGAGCCCACCAGTTTCAAGAGGGGGATACTGTAACAACCACTCATCAGGGGTAAGGGTATTCATTCATACACCCACTCAAAACACCCCAAATCAGCAGATCCAACATTTGTATCAGCATTCAATGTCAGCAATCTTCATTCTGAACATGAATACAGCTTGGTACCTCAATACAGCCTGTCAATACCTGTACAGGCTGGATTCACCCAATACAGTTTCAATACACCAATATGGAACTGTATGATCACTCAAATACACCACACCTCTTGTACAGGTTCTGTACAGCCGTACAGGACCTGTATTGGCCAGACTCAATTCAATCATCAAATATTCTCATGAAAATTCTTCCTCTGGATCAGGGCTGGTGATTCTCACATATACCAGCCCCTCTTTCTCGCCCCTGGGGACTTTTCCCCAGTTAATTAATTTAGTTTATTTATTATTTTATAATTATTCTTATCCTTATTTTGGGTATTATAATTATTTAATTTTAAGTTAGTCTTTGCCTTTTCTCTCTTTGCCTGTACAGTATGAGTTGGGTGGCCATATCCTTATTAACCCTTCTATTTCCATTCTGACAGGTTGAAACAGTGGACTTGGACTTGTTTGTGGTTGGCTCTTCTATTCTTTATTCTTATTTCTTTTTGTTGCTGCTTCTTATATTCATTCTTTTATTAATTCATCTTTAACACTCTTAAGTGTATCCTTTCTTACCATATCATTGAGCCCTCCATAAGTGAGTCCCAGTTTACTGAGTGCCAGGCCCTCTTCACTTCGAAGAGCCCCTGTGACATTGTTTCATTTTTAAAAATAATGATGTTCTTGCGTCTTTTTAACTTATAATCATTTTTTAATATAATAACTGTTGTTGTTTGACTTGTTGTATTAAATAAATATTATAAGTAAGTTTTCTCTAAAGCTCTATAGCTTTTTTATCTAGTATTAGTTTTTTTATATAGAATTTTATTCTATAAGAATTATTTCTGCACAGTGTGTGTTTAATTATTTTGTATATGATATTTAGATTATTTATAAGTGGTTAATATTCATATTTACCATGTGTAATTGTCTCATTAAGAGCTTTACACTTCTTATTGTTATTGTGGGCCTTAGAGGCAATGTCATATACGCAAAAGACCACAAATACAAAATTAACATACAAATATAAATAAAATAAATTTATTTATATTATTAAAATGAAAATCAAAATATAAATATAGAATTGTATTCACAATTAAAAATTTACTTACAATTTAAAAATAAATTACATTAAAATTAGAAATTGTAAAATTACATTTATACTTGAAAAAATTAAGTAAAATTGAATTTTTAACAAAAATTGTAAAAAATAAATGAATTTGGAAAAAATTTAAATAAAAATTATTATAACTTTTCATCCAATAAATAAACATATAAAAATTATTTCACCATTGGATTCCTCATAAAAAAATCAGGTGGGGTCACCTCTGGTTGAAATTTCTGTAACTCAACTATAAATAAGCTTAAATTAATTTTTTAGTATTTTCAATACAAAATTGAAAATCCTCAAAACTTTAATTTTATTCACACCACATGTGGTGTTAACCATCAATTTTTGTGTTAAAATTGAGGTGTTCTGTTTAGTTTAGAAGTTATGAGGAATTGAAGTATTTTCAATTGAATTCGATTGAAATGTCAAAATGTGCGCATGTATTACATAAGTGAGCTTTGATTGACATATGAGGTATCAATTATTACTGTATTGAAATGTACAACTCACTTGAATTACATATGTAAATTAAAAGTATAATACATGATGAGGAATTAAAGGAAAAATAAATTGGAAAGATTAAATTTGGGGGGGAAAAGGAACTCCAGCTCTAAGGGGGATCTAGACCCCCAAATTCCTTGCTGACAGGCGTGGGATGTCAAAATTCATGCAAAAGTTCATCACTTTTGGCCTGGAATTGAGTTTCAGGGTCTTTGGACTCAATTGATGATGAGGCTTTGATACCAACTGGGGTAGTTTTAGCTGTTGCCAAGAGGGTAACACTACCCTTAAGAGAAAACATTCATAGTAAAAACAGTTTTAACTGGTTTCTACGCCTCTTACACACATTCTGACCTGTTTTGAAGGCTCTAGACCAGGTATTGCTATAGTAATGGCTGATTTAAGGGTCTAAAATGGCTAAAAATGGCTTAAACCAGCCCTTTTTTGGTCCAAACTAGGGTTCAATGATGCCATAATTTGCTTTTCTGTTGTCAGACTGTTTTTAACGACTGACAAGAATAAATTTTACTTTTGGAGTAAGAAAATTGATGGCTATAAAAGAATGTCTTCTTTGCCCCACTTTTCTCTTCATGTTAGAATCTTTTCCTTTTATAATTAGTTTAAACACTGTTAAACCAATCAATAAAAGATTCCAACCACCTTTTTGAAATCATTTTAAACCTTTTAACCACGTGAAAAGATTATTATAGTCATTGTTTGTAACTCTTAGAATCATTTTTACCCCTGAACCACCCCAAAAGTGAATTAAAGCATCTTTCATCACTGTAGACTTTGTCACTTTGTTTCCAAATTCACTCTGGTCACTTTTGGGCGTGTTTTCTCTTTAATATTCTTTATAAAGACTTTGTTCTTTAATTCATTGCTTGCAGTTCTTTGCTCAATCAATTACAATTGGAATTGCTCTTGAAGAAATTTCTTTTGTAGCCTTAAAATATCTGTTGTAGAGTATTTTTTGGATAAATTTTTATAGATGGTAAAACAACAAATCTTTATAGTATTATTATTTTATACTAATAAAGTTATAAACAATAAAATTGGCGTGTTTTCTCTTAAAAATAATATTTCTTACTAATTTTAATTGATTTTTACCTTATACAAATTTTGAGGAAGGAAAAGTACTTGATTTTTAATCAAAGTTTCATATCCACACTTTACATTTGGGGGCCCAGCTGTGATATTTTACCTGTGACATGTTTTTTTATTCTTTTCAAATCATTTTTCTTATATTGAAAAATTTAAAAACATATAAAAAATACTTATAAGCAAAAAAAATCCATAATAAATATTTTTTTTTCATATCATAAGTGAGGCTTATATTTTCATTTCTTTTTGGAAATATTCTTTCTTTTACTTGATTAATTGGTTTTTTCATTAATTTTAGTGTCTGACAACATGGTAAGACAAGAAAACATTGAAACAGCCTTAACAGTAACCAGCATTATTCCTGCCAGTACTGTTAATTCTGATCATAATAGTACTATTATTGTGACTCAGAATATTCAACCAGAGCCAATTTCTTCTGAATTAGTCAGGTTAGAGAAAAGTCATACTCTTCAGAAAGCCAAACATTTGGCCAATAGGAAGTTTTTTGACATAAAATTACTATTTCAAGCCTTTTCGACCATAATTATGCCTTCAACCAGGTCAGGAGCCAGCTATAACCCCTCAAGCAGGTCCCGGAAAGGTAATAGACGTGATTATGCCAGAGGCCAATTAGGTACAGAAGGAAAAGGGTCAGTTGATTACTTAAAAACGACCAAAATGGGTCATTCTGAAGCTGATAATACCATTTTATCTTCAAAAAGAGCTGATACTGCCACAACAATCCCCTGTGGACATATACAAAGCCAGCCACAGTGCATACAACAATGCACTTCAGTTCAAGGAGTACCAGATTCTTGCAGACCTGTGGAAGAATTGCATGAATTCTTACCTGACTGTGAGAAAATTCCTGGGCCATCCCAATACTTGAAAATTTCTCAATGGATGGCATCCATTGATGGAAAAGAAAAACATGATGCCCTTGACACCAGAATGGAGGAAAAACAACCCTCCACCACCCAAACCAGTGCCAAAAATAGCCCCAGTGGCCAGCAGAAGCAATTCCAATGTGAAGAAGCAGCCACAAGCTCCAAACCAGGGTAAAGGGAAGGCACCAGCCCCAAAAACTTACAGCAGAGGATACAGGATTCCAAAGATTCAGGAGGATGCCATGGAAAATGTATTTCAGATGGCCAGAACCATGATGGAATTCCAAAAGAAGGAGGAAGCCAGATTAAAATATCAAAAATGATTTCTGATACTTTCAATTGTATTCCAGAGTTGTATAAAGCTATTATTGACATAAAAAGTCATCTTTCTGATAAGAATACATCAATTTGTGACAATTCTAAAACAAATAGCTTGAGTCTGAGCCAAATAAATGATACACTTAAATGCTTTGAAAGAGTTTTAAGAACAATCAAAACTTCCAATAATGATGATTCTTTTGGCATTAAGATAAATGAACAATCTGCCATTATTAAAGAATTAACAGACAAATATTCTAAATTCAATATTGATGAAATAATGGAAACAAGAATAAAACAAGCTATTAATACTATGAAAGAAGATAATAAAAAAGCTGTTGATGATATTTCAAAATCACTTGCTGAAGTGAAAACAAATACAGTTACCTTGAAAAAGCATTTTGATACCTCAAGAGAGGAAATATCAAAATTAACAATAAAGTTAAATGAAGGTATATCTGATAATACTAAACAAACATAATTATGGAATGAGCTTACATATAAAGAGGATGATCATAAAAAGGATGTCATAGACTCTATACAAAGCTTACAACATGAGTTAAGAAATTCATAAAGGTGTAATAACAGTAAAATGAATGATATTGAACAACTGCTAAACCCTTTACCAAGAATTTCTACACCTCTGAATCAAAATGAAGATGCAAGAATTCCCAATCCACAAGTATTGGATATTGAAAATTCACAGTTAAAAAATGAATTTTCTACTTCTTTTCATAACTTAGAACAATCAATGGGCCAAGCACTCTTGAAAGAAGTTCCAAAACTTAAAGAATGGCCTCACTTCAGTGGTGAAGGAGAGTATGACCATATGGAATTCATTAGAGGTATTGACATGATCAAAGAGGATTTTGATTTACCAGAAAGATTGGTAAAACCAAGATTTGACACCTTGTTTACCAAATCAGCTCACAGATGGTACATCAAAATAAGACAAGCACATGGACACCAGAGTTGGACTTGGTGGAAAATCCAAATCATTAACAAATGGGAAAATGATGCTTGGAGGTTTAAAGTTGAAACAGCCTGTGAATCTGCCAAATTTAATGCTGATAAAGACAAAGCTTTACCATGGATTTGCCAACAAAAAGACAGATTAACAGCATTATATCCAGACATGTCAGAATTTATGATCCATAGAAAAATTCTGAGACAATGTGGAGAAGACTTAGAGCATGCTGTTAAAAGCAGGACCACTGAACAATCTTCAGCAGAGGATATTATCAATATATTAGAAGAAGTAACCACCAGAACCAAAATTGGTTCTAGTAGGGTGAATCTGAAAACAAGGTTTAATACACCTTGGAAAGATTCTGTGGACAAAAACCCCAAAGAAAATTCTAGTAATATTAAGTAGAAATCTGCAGATAAAGTCAGAAAGTGCCATATTTGCCAAAGCACCACCCATTTAGCCAATACATGTACAAAGAGGGGGAAAATCAATGAAATTGATATTGAAAAGGAAACTGATGTTGAAAAAGATGACATAATTGAAGACAATTCAGATGATAAGTCATCAATGTTTTCTGAATCTTCAAAAGATATAGAAAATATCAATGCCACTTTTGACATCATGAAATCTTATTCCCACTTGCCACAATTGAGCAATGGTCAACTTGATTTATCAAAAGTTTAAGATGCACAACTTATGAAAACAAAACCAAACAGAGGGAAAGGTTATACAGCTGGTAACTCCTGTATAACAGAAGTGGTGATTGACAACAAGCCCACCAAACGTTTGCTTGACCCAGGAGCCTTCTGCTTTTGTGTTGGAAAATCTTTTCTTAAGACTTGTGTACCAAATTTTGAAGACCAATTGTTACCAATTGATGGTATAAAATTCAATAGTGCAAGTAATCCAATGAAAGCATTAGGAATCTTTGAGACAAATGTCATATTCCCACACATAGATGGAAATTTAAGAATCACAGTTGAATTTGTTGTTATGGGAAATTGCTCTAGTACCCATTTTATATTGGAAAAGGACTATTTAATCATGTATGGGATAGATTTGCATAACAAAAAATACAGATAATTTACTATTGGAGACAATAAGCGCCAAACATTTGCCTTTTTATCATTTAAAACACAAATTACAGTAGACAAACCATCACAAGTCAACTTAGTGTTAGAGAAATTAAAGTCTGAACAGTTAAATGAGGATGAAATAAGCCTTCATCTGACTGATAAACAAGAAAATGAACTTTCTTCCCCTTTGTATGACCACAGAGGAGCATTCGCTTCAGACAAAGAACCTTTAGGAGCAATTATTGGTCATGAAGTGGACATCATTCTTAACATTGAGAGACCCTATCCACCACTCTTATGAAGACCTGCATATCCCGCAAGTCCAAAATAAAGAGAAGCACTAGAAATTCATATCAAAGAACTTCTGGACCTTGGTGTAATAAGAAAAGTAGGACAAAATGAAGAAGTAGAAATAACTACACCAGTAATAGTGGCATGGCATAATGGAAAATCTAGAATGGTTGGGGACTTTAGAGCTCTGAACACTTACACTGTTCCAGACAGATACCCAATACCAAAAATCCAAATTGCCCTTACTCAAATATCTCAAGCAGTTTATATAACCACGATGGATTCCCTTAAGGGATTCCATCAAAATGTGGTGACACCAAGAGCAAGAAAATACTTGAGAATTATTGTTCATTGTGGAGTGTATGAATACTTGAGGATGCCCTTTGGTATCAAAAATGCACCTTCACACTTCCAAAGAATGATGAATGAAATCTTCCCTGAAGAACTCTCAGAGGGATGGTTAATCATTTACATTGATGAAATTATTGTCTGTTCCAAAACTTGGGAGGAGTACATGTACAAAATGTCCAGAGTTTTGACAAAAATTTAATCAGTAAACATGAAAATCTCCTTGCATAAATGTCATTTTGGATTTAAAGAACTTAAAGCACTAGGACAAGTTGTACTTATTTTGTCCCTTGGAATCAACAAAAAACAAAGTTGCAGCAGTATTGCTAAAACCCATGTCTCAAAACAAAAAGGAAATTCAGTCATTCTTAGGTTTTGCAGGATATTACAGGCAACACATTAAATATTTTGCATTCATAGCAAGACCACTTTAAAAATTGTGTGACAAAGACACAGTATTTGAAATGACTGTTGAGAGAGTCCAAGCTTTTGAGTCTCTAAGGGAAGCCTTGACCACTTCTCCACTCTTACTAATGCCAGACTTTGATTTACCTTTCAAATTGTATATTGATGCATCAGGGGATGGACTAGGTGCTGCACTGCACCAAGTTCAGATCATAAATTACAAACCTGTAGAAGGGCCCATATGTTTCATATCCAGGAAAATCAAACCAACTGAAGCCAGATATGTGGCAAGTCAAATGGAATGTCTATGCCTTGTCTGGGCCTTGGAAAAGTTGAACTACTTTTTAGAGGGATATGTTTTTGAGGTGATAACAGATTGTACAGCTGTCAAATCACTTTTAAACATGAAAAACCCCAACAGGCATATGCTCAGATGGCAAATAGCCATACAAGAATACAGGGGGAATGTGACTATTGTTCATAAGGATTGGAATATTCATAAGAATGCAGATGGACTAAGCAGATGGCCATTAAAAAATAATATTGATAATCCTGCTTATGTGCCAGAAGAAGCTTCACCACAGATGCCAATAGAAGGAATAAGTGTTACAGACTTGAACACCACCTTCTTTGAAGAAGTCAGGAGTAGTTACACTCAAGATAAGAATTGTAGCATCTTATGCCACATAATTAACAAAGACTGTAACGACAACTCTCTGATACATGCCTTGGATGAAGGATGGAAAAAGTCTTATGATGGAGGAAGATTTCACCTACTGGATGGTATAATTTACCACAGGACCAAGCACACATGTGTCATGACAGTTGTGGACAGGTCATTAATCAATATTTTACTAAAAGAATGCCATGATAGCCCCTTTCAGGACATCTGTCTGAAGACAGAACAAGAGAAAAAGTAAAGACCTGCATATGGTGGCCAATGTGGCAGAAAGATGTTGCAGAGTATTGCAAAACCTGTGACAGATTCCAAAAGGCAAATAAATCCACTGGCAAGAGACTTGGAAATATGATGAAAATCCAAGAACCAAGCAAACCTTGGGAAATTGTCCATATGGATTGGGTAACTGGACTACCACCAGGAGGTGACAGAAGCCATAATGCTTGCCTAGTAATTGTGGACAGATTCAGTAAAGCCCCAATCTTTTTACCATGTCACAAGGATGATACAGCCATGGATACAGCTCTTCTGATATGGAATAGAGTATTGTCATGGACTCGGATATCTACAAATATCATTAGTGATAGGGATCCCAAATTCACTTCAGCACTATGGACAAATCTTCACCAACTATTTGGCACTAAGCTGTCTTTCTCTACAGTCTAGCACCCACAAACTGATGGACTGGCTGAAAGGATGATCCAAACCTTAGAGGACATGGTAAGAAGATTTTGTGCATATTGCCTTGAAATCAAAGATTGTGATTGATTTACCCATGATTGGTGTACTCTGCTACCAGCACTGGAATTAGCATATAAAACATCAATCCATGCCAGTACCAATCAAAATCCTGCTATCCTAGAAAAAGGATGGAACCTCAAATTAACCCAAGATTCCTTGAGGAAAGATTTGATTGAAATAAATCCCACAGCTGCTAGCTTCAAAGGAATGCTAGACAAAGCTAGGAAGCATGCAGTAAGATGCGTGGAAGACTCCTTTGCATATGCCAAAGACAAATGCAATAAATCCCATGCAACTCCAGATTTCAAAGGGGGGGACCTAGTTCTTGTATCCACCACTAACTTCAATAACATCAAAGGATGTAAAAATTTGAAAGACTCCTTTGCAGGACCTTTTGTTATTAAGGGCCTCCATGGAGAAAATGCTGTTGAAGTAGAGTTATCTGAAGAACTTAGCAATAAGCATCCCACATTTCCAGTGAGCTTGATAAAGCAATATAAATCTAGTGATTCTGAAAAATTCCCCTTGAGGAATAAAGTTCCCCAAGTTATACCTCCTATAGAGTCATCTGGTAGTAAGAAAATCACCAAAGTTCTCAAAGAAAGAAAGTTGAGAAACAACAAAGTAAGGCAATACCTTGTTAGGTACAGTGACCCAACTTGTGAAGATGAATGGTTGCCAGAAAAAGACATACCTGAAGCTACTAAACTCCTCAGAAGGTTCAGGCACACTAGAAATAACAATATTACAAAGAAATATTCTTTTTTAGGGGGAGGGAATGTGAGCCTTAGAGGTAATTTTATATACCCAAAAGACCACAAATAGAAAATTAACATACAAACATAAATAAAATAAATTTATTTATATTATTAAAATGAAAATCAAAATATAAATATAAAATTATATTCACAATTGAGAACTTAATTACAATTTGAAAATGAAATTACATTAAAATTAGGAATTGTAAAATTACATTTATACTTGATAAAATTAAGTAAAATTGAATTTTTAACAAAAATGGTAATAAATAAATAAATTTGGAAAAAAGTTAAATAAAAATTATTATAACTTTTCATCCAATAATAAACATATAAAAATTATTTCACCATTGGATTCCTCATAAAAAATCAGGTGGGGTCACCTCTGGATAAAATTTCTGTAACTCAACTCTAAATAAGCTTAAATTAAGTTTTTAGTCTAAATAAGCTTAAATTAAGTTTTTAGTATTTTCAATACAAAATTGAAAATCCTCAATACTTTACTTTTATTCACACCACATGTGGTGTTAACCATCAATTTTTGTGTTAAAATTGAGGTGTTGTGTTTAGTTTAGAAGTTATGAGGAATTGAAGTATTTTCAATTGAATTCAATTGAAATGTCCAAATGTGCGCGTGTATTACATAAGTGAGCTTTGATTTACATATGAGGTATCAATTATTACTGTATTGAAATGTACAACTCACTTGAATTACATATGTAAATTATAAGTATAATACATGATGAGGAATTAAAGGAAAAATAAATTGGAAAGATTAAATTTGGGGGGGAAAAGGAACTCCAGCTCTAAGGGGGATCTAGAACCCCAAATTCCTTGCTGACAGGCGTGGGATGTCAAAATTCACGCAAAAGTTCATCACTTTTGGCCTGGAATTGAGTTTCAGGGTCTTTGGACTCAATTGATGATGAGGCTTTGATACCAACTGGGGTAGTTTTAGCTGTTGCCAAGAGGGTAACACTACCCTTAAGATAAAACAATCATAGTAAAAACAGTTTTAACTGGTTTCTACGCCTCTTACACACATTCTTACCTGTTTTGAAGGCTCTAGACCAGCTATTCCAATAGTAATGGCTGATTTAATTGATGGCTATAAAAGAATGTCTTCTTTGCCCCACTTTCTCTTCATGTTAGAATCTTTTCCTTTTATAATTAGTTTAAACACTGTTAAACCAATCAATAAAAGATTTCAACCACCTTTTTTAAATAATTTTAAACCTTTTAACAACGTGAAAAAATTATCATAATCATTTTTTGTAACTCTTATAATCATTTTTACCCCTGAACCACCCCAAAAGTGAATTAAAGCATCTTTCATCACTGTAAAGTTTGTCACTTTGTTTCCAAATTCACTCTGGTCACTTTTGGGCATGTTTTCTCTTTAATATTCTTTATAAGGACTTTGTTATTTAATTAATTGCTTGCAGTTCTTTGCTCAATTAATTACATTTGAAATTGCTCTTGAAGAAATTTCTTTTGTAGCCTTAAAATATCTCTTGTAGAGTATGTTTTGGATATGTTTTTATTGTTGGTAAAACAATAAATATTTATAATATTATTGTTTTATACTAATAAAGTTATAAACAATAAAATTGGCGTGTTTTCTCTTAAAAATAACATTTCTTACTATTTTTAATTGATTTTTACCTTATACAAATTTTGAGGACAGGAAAAGTACTTGATTTTTAATCAAAGTTTCATATCCACACCTTCCAGTTATAACTTTCAGTGACTATAACAATAACAGAATAATTATAATTTATTATGATGATTATATTTTGTTTATTATTATATTTTATAATAATAATTAAATTCATTTTTTTATATAATTATTTTTTACTAATTATATTTAATTTTGTGGTGATTATATTTTATCATATTATATATTTCTACTGAGGACAGTCAGAGTACTCTTGATACTGCTACTATTATCAAGGGATTTGTAGACAGACCTTACATTTGGGGTCCTGGCCATGATTTTAACCAATTTTTGGCACATAAATCATATTCTAGACATTATTTTACTATTTTTTGACATAAAAGTACCATATGTATCTTAATATCGGCCTTTTTGGGACTTATTCCTTATAAATAATCTCTATAATATTAATAAAGTTATTTTTTTGCTTGAGAATATTGTTTGAAAAAATATACTATTGGGTCATTTGGAATAAATTTCTTTTGTGTGATTTTGATTAATAAGATTTTTAATTGCATAGTTATTATTTCTTTCAAGAAAATAAAAAACCAAATAAAAAATCAAAAAATTAAAAATCTTTACTAAAAATATTTTTCCTTTTATCTTAGACATTTTTCTTTATTTTTGACATAATTTCCCATGTATTATGTTAAAACAACTTTATTCAATAAGTTGAGTTTATAAGTTATTTTTATTGTTTGATAAAATAACTTATATCATTATTTTTCTCTAGTGTCATGAATTAGAGAGAGCTCTTCAGACTCTGAAGCCTCAGAGTCTAGTATTGAAATTCAGACCAGCCCAGCACCAAGGGGTTTGATAACCGAAGAACCCTTTAAAGGTCCAGCAGGTGAATTCAATCCATTATTAGTCTATTTTTTCTTAAAATTGACGTGCAATGACTCCTACTAGAAGTGGAAGTAATTACTCCATCCAATCAAATGAATATGGACCAAGAAATTCCAGTCACAAATCAAAAAGACAAGAATGTCAGCCCAGAGGAGAGGCACAAATGGAGGATGCCAGAACTTCCACCAGTTCCCAAAGGTTAGCCAGCACCTTTGAACCTCTTATTGAGAGTCCAGAAGCTGACATAACTGCTATTTCTGTGAGACCTGAATCATTTCCAACAGGCAGCAGTGGAGATTTACCAGTCTCAGTACAAGAACTGGTTTATGGCCGCAAAACAGCAAGAGTGGGAACTTCTCCCAATTCTTTGGATAGGAACCACCAGGGCGAATCTTGCGTCAATTGTCGGCAATTGACTTCACGTCGCACCGCGGTCAGTATAAAATCTTGCTTCAGTCGCGTTAGTGTCACTTTATCGTCACTGGATTTAGTGGGTCACGTCACGTCAGCGTCAAGACAACGTCAATCGTCACATGTGTCACATGAGAATGTCACTCAAAGCCCAAACCCATTTCAACACTATGCGCAACGTTCGTGTAGTTTCACCTCATTGGCTTCCGCCTCCCCGACGCTTAGCATGCTTACGCACCCGCACCGCCCTCCATCCGGATGAGACTCCAACACTGCCCGCCCCTCTCCGTCCTCACCACTCGCTACGCTTTCACACCCCCGCCCCTACCATCCTCACGCTTGTGTAGTACCCTCCCGACATGCCTCCGACAACGCTTACCATCCTTACGCTCATGTAGTGCCCTCCCGACATGCCTCCGACACAGCTTACCATCCTTACGCTCATGTAGTGCCCTCCCGACATGCGTCCGACAACAGTTACCCTCCCTCCCGACATTCTCCCGACACTGCTTACCATCCTTACGCTCATGTAGTGCCCTCCCGACATGCCTCCGACAACAGTTACCCTCCCTCCCGACATTCTCCCAACACAGCTTACCATCCTTACGCTCATGTAGTGCCCTCCCGACATGCCTCCGACAACAGTTACCCTCCCTCCCGACACTGCTTACCATCCTTACGCTCATGTAGTGCCCTCCCGACATGCCTCCGACAACAGTTACCCTCCCTCCCGACATTCTCCCGACACTGCTTACCATCCTTATGCTCATGTAGTGCCCTCCCGACATGCCTCCGACAACAGTTACCCTCCTCACGCTTCCGTATTACATCCATAGTGTACAGTACGGTGGCTTGTTGGCGTACACGATGAACGCAATTGCCGAAATATGCTGAGTGGCCTTCTCTGCCAACAGGACCTAAGGGGATATTGGTCAGTATATTCACCATGTTGTGGCTAGGGTTTAAATCATGAGACTCAAAAATTAAAACCTAATAAGTGGACTATTTAAGACAAGAATTGTGTCTCCTGTTTCGCCGACAAAACCATTTTATTTCATATCAATCAAATGAACACTTTGCTTAGTCCTTACCTCATGAGCATTGAATAGTTCAAAAGTTGACTTTAGTAGGTTTCTCACTAGTCAACTTTATTCAATGTCTCACAGGGAAGTGATTTCATTTGCATGATATGAAATAATTTGCAAAACATCGCCTCCTTCAATTTCCCGACAAATCGCATTTTGCACATGCCATTATTTTACTTGCACTTTTTTTCTTGAATTTGGATCTTTTATCCAAAAATTTTCAAACAAGTTATCAATCAACTCGTCACCATCTATTTGCTTACTAAACTACCTCCGCGATGGCCCAAACCCCGGGAAATTCAACGGAA
Organism: Austropuccinia psidii; assembly: GCA_023105745.1. Taxonomy (NCBI): domain Eukaryota; kingdom Fungi; phylum Basidiomycota; class Pucciniomycetes; order Pucciniales; family Sphaerophragmiaceae; genus Austropuccinia; species Austropuccinia psidii. The sequence goes on along the minus strand of JALGQZ010000007.1, from coordinate 28,451,683 downwards.
TTTAATGAACGACCAACTTCAGCCCCAGAGAGTGGAAGTGAAATCTCTGATATGGCCAGTAGTCATGAACTGGGAATTGAAGTAGAGAGCCAGTCACATGAAGATAATCAAGATCCACCAGCTCTTCCAGAATGTGAGTATACATCCATCTTGAGTATTTCTAATCTCTCAAAACCTGATATTGTGTCATAGCCTTTATTTCAGGTCAACCGCCAAGCTCTCAGAAACCGAATTTTAAAAGTTATGAGAAGGAAAATACTGTTGAACCTTGTGCACCGACAGAAGATGATGGGCAAGATGATGTAATTTTCAGTGGGGAGGTGGAAATTATATCCAAGCAACAATTTGTCTCCAACATTGCTCAAACAATCCCAAGGCTCGAAAAAATCCAAAATGATAGTAAAATTCCTGATTATGTGCGTCAAAAGATTGCTGAAGCCATGAGCCTGCTCAAAATGGATTTGAACCGTAAGTCCATTAGTAATTCAAAACAAAATTGATAAAAATAGCTGCTTACAATATATGGGCAGGTGTGGAGGTGGGAGAATCTCTACCTGAAGGATCTCGAGTCGTAATTGGATTTCCAGGCAAAGGATTAGGAAAAAGACCAAATATACATGCGACCAAAAAAACAAACAAAAAACGCCGTACCTTTGAAGCCGCAAACGATTCTCGCGATCAAGGTGATGAAATTATCAATGTTGAAGGGGACCATATTGATAATGAACCTCCGCATACTGAACCCTCCCCAATACTCAATGAAACAATCCATGATGAAGCTCCACATACAGAAAGTCCCCCGATACCCAATGAAACAATGCATGATGCAACCCCTCCCGCCTCTCCTCGGAATATTCAAGCCTTTCAAGAAAGGGAAACAATTAAACATGATACAATGGGACGAGATATGACTGATATAATTCCCGACGCTGAGCCCGAAGTGTCATCCGCTGCGAATTTTCAAGGAATATTTTTATCCCGCATGGAAGAGTTTGCAGGCGTTTTGAATTATCATTCCAATATTACTCAACAATCATGGAAAAGGGGGCTTGATAATATCAATAGGATTTACAAAAATAGATGGGACAATTTACCAACAAAGGATGCTCATACATTCCTGCCCGTTGGTATTAAGGTGATCAGTAACCGAGATCTTAAAATGTCGGCTTGGCTGCAGGACCTTGAGATGGCAGGTGAGTTTTTTTTTATCTTTGTGCATGATACTTGATTATTGGCTGTTGACTGGTGATATAAATTGCAATATACAGGGTTAGATTTTTTTAAGCCAACCGAAACAGAAGCGTTTTTTGATCACAACATTTGGAATCTCAAATTGATGAAGGAATCAGCTAAACCTCCAGATAATCTCGCAAAATCTGAACACTCCTTCTTCAAAATGGTTCAGAGCCTTCTTTACCCCGCCAATCCAGTTAAACATTTTTGGGCAAATGTTATGTTTGAATCCATTAGTTTAGTCTCATACAATGTGATTGCACCCAAACCATATGTTGCACCAACATCAAATTCAACCGATCCTCTTGGACTCGAACGGGGAGCAGTTGAATACCTTGCCTCCTGCTTGAGTAAATCGAAGCAACGTGCAACCCAACTCAGCATTGAAGGTGGCGGGGCTGACAATGAGATATCCACAAAGCCGCACAAGAACCTGGAGGATCTAATGGATACAGTTATCCATTTTATGATTGCGTACAACATGGTACGTGCACATACAAAGGTCGAAGTTAATGGCATCAAAGGCAAACTCACGAACTCAAAAAAAAATGAGGCCATCAAAGATCTTTTGGCATGTCACAAGAATCTTGGAATCAATCGAATTTGCTATGGTATATTAGCGGCATTCTGTGCGGCGGGGGTTGACTGGAGAACAAGCTCAGTTAAAGGGGCTTTAGCACTAATTGACATTTCCGCAAAACTTTCAGAGGGTAAAAATCTAGTGGAGCCAGTGTGGCTACGTACTAATAAGTATATATGTAATTTACTGAATAAAAGTTTCTTCTCATCAGAGTCTTTTAACCCCACTGTACCTCTTAGATTTGATTTTGCACGATGCTTAGTATTAGACTTTGGTGATGCCTGGGTGGCAAATCGCGGGCTTGGTTCAAGTGATGAGGTCACCTTGACGGTACCCAGGTCAGCTAAACTCACAACCAGGATTGACCCGTTTTAGATTAGCTTTGTACTAGATAGATTGTAATTGAATTTTGCAAAGTTATTTATGAATTTAATAATCATGACTTCCTATCCTACTACTTCCCGGATGCCACAGTCTGAGTATCAATAGTAATTGTACGGCGGCATGCCTCCGTACATCATTGCAAAGACTCCGACAAGACGCAAGCTGAGTCAGGCGATGTGCCCGCGAGTAGCACACGCGGGTGCATTGCGGGAAGTCGCGTTTATCACTTCCCGCCAGCCCATAATAGGCCAAATGTTCCTGTGTCTTTCAAGAGGACTAGGATAGCTAGGGATCCGCAGCAGGATGCATATTGCATTTGCGTGTGCTTGCAATATTCCAAATGGTTGGATTGGAAAGTGATTGCATGGGAACATCAATGTGGAAAATTGAATAATGCACTATCCACTGCAATTTTCAGGTTCAGGTATTTGAGATCGTGAATTTGCCAAGGTCAGGCGTGAGCTTTCTTTTTAGCCGCAATTAAAAAAGATTCATCCACCGCAATCCAATTTAGGTGATATTAAGAAATCAGTAATAATTTGGTTTCATTTCATTTTCTGCTGAAAGCATGCCATTCACGAAAAAAGGAAAAGAGCATAAAAGGGAACTCGCGAGAAAGCGTCGGGCTGAGGAAGGAAAGTGTGAGTTACTTGCTTAATGTCAGTGTATATATATAGATATATATATATGCTTCCACATTTATGTGGCACCCTCATTGGGCCCCACTGAAGAACATGGGCTTTAGTCGGTTCAGATTGTGCCAATGTCATGTGGGCTCCAACAGGGAAGTCAAAGGATGTGTGCCGAAGAAAGCTCCTTGGCAGTATCTGATATCTTGTGTGCTTCAACACGTAGTGATCCCTCAACCACTCGGGAATAGTAGCAGATCCCAAAAGACAAATGAGCGCAAAACGACCCGAATGAATAGGTTATTTTCCTCCTCTCGCCCAACAGCACAAATATCAATGCCAGTATCAGCAAATATCACCCCAAGTGAAATTCGGAGGCTTGTGGATGTCAATCAGATCAAACGCATTCACTTTGGGCGTGTGGCAATTTTCTCTTCAACCGGATTACTCATTGCCCTTGTCGAATTCCGACCATTCACAACAATGAGTGAAGTCGAGGTCAATCAATGGGATGAATTATCACAATTCCTATTTCGCGAAAAGAGTTTCACCGACCCTATTGCAACAAATGGAGCATTACTGGAGGGATTTATGTTCGCAATTGGGTGGCGCAAATGCACCACGAAGAATGAACAATTTGGTCTGTATGGTAGTGCTGGCAAAATTGAAAATGCAAAAGATGAATGGCGGGACCGAGGTGCCAATCTTAGCTCGGTGGGTTGCATTCTAGGTCAATCCTTACGATATGTTGGGGATAATTTATTTCAGAAGATTCAAAATTGCTACAACTCATTCGGGGTTCCGTCTTTTGATCAAGTCAACTATGAAGGCGATATTCCGGCAAATCAGGGTGCATTCGAGTTCGCTTCCGCACTCACTTTCACCATGAATGGATTCAAAAACGCACCTCATGTTGATAAGGATGCATCGCTGTATGCTTCGGGATGGTGGTTTCAAGCTGATAAGCGGACCGGCCAAATTCAAAGAGATGCGTCAAAGCGGTGTACAGGGGGAAAATTGATTTTCCCAAATGAGCATTTTTGGATTGATCTATCCGCATGTCATGGGCTCATTCAGGTAGTGTGGGCCAGTAGTACATTTGTTCATTATACTGATCCAGCACAGGACAATGAAAGCACGACACTAGTGGGTATGTCCGCACAATGCTCAAGCAGGTTAGCAAAAACAATGCGGCAAAAAATCAATGGCTATTATGAGATTGGCGAGAGAGCGGGCTATCAAATCAGGGATGGTAATACAATCTCATGCCGATTCAAAGAATGAGGAGATTTGCAAGTGGGTTGGGTAAGTAATGGTGAGGTAAGGCAGAGGACAATATACACCAGGATTGGATGGATTCGAGTGCGGGAGATGGGGTGTTTCACATGAAAAAGGGGTGAAGTGGGTTATGTACGGTGGCATGCCATCGTACATCTGTCCTGGTTTGTTGCTATTGTCCAGGATGCCAATGCTTCACACGCGAATCCTCATGCTTGTGCAGGTTCTGACAATGCTGAAAGTTCCTTACGCCTATGCGGGGTGCCAACGCTACACACGCCAATCCTTGGGCCTGTGCAGGCTCCCGAAAATTTACACGCCAATCCTTACGCCTTTACAGGCTTTCGACGATTCACACGCCAATTCTTACGCTTGTGAAGCTTCCCCACAATGCTGAAATTTTCTTTAGCCTGTGCAGGATCCCAAGAATTCACACGCCAATTCTTACGCCTGTGCAGGCTCCCAAAAATTCACACGCCCATCCTTATGCTTGGGGAGGGTCCCAAAAGTGCTAAAATTCCTTACGCCTGTACAGGCTTCCGACGATTCACACGCCAATCCTTACGCTTGGGAAGGTTGCCAACAATGCTGACAAATTCTTACGCCTGTTCAGGCTCCCAACAATTCACACGCCAATCCTTATGCCTGTGCAGGCTCCCAACAATTCACACGCCAATCCTTATGCCTGTGCAGGCTCCCAACAATTCACACGCCAATCCTTACGCCTGTGCAGCCTCCCGACAAGTCACACGCCATTCCTTACGCTTGTGAAGGTTCTAGACAATTTAAACAATTCAATACATGAGTAAGACTAATAGCGTGTGACCATAGGAAAGGCCATGTTTCACGAATCTGGACTCGATTGCTCACATACGGGAACCTCCCGCTTTTTTACAGTTAGGAATGGGTATGGCTCTAAACCATGGAAGAAGAAAATATACGAGAGGATAACGGCAACTATTGGCGCATTTTGAGAAAAAGAGGTTCACGAAAACAAATACTCACTCAAACTCTTGGTGGGGCACTTACAAAAATAATTCTCACGCAATCAGGGTTTTTCTCTAAGGAGGAAATAAGTAATTTTTACGTGAACAAAGAATGTAATAGAATTTGAACATAACAATAATTGAAGACAAATATTTTATTCAAAAGAAAGTATTACAAAAAATAAAAAGAGGAAATAATGGGATTTTTTTTTTTTAATTTTTTATTTTTCGAGGAATTTGGAGACTATCCCGGTTATGTCCTCCTTTGGATAAGCCTCCAGTGCCTGGGCAAGGAGGCGGTTTAGTTCGTCCCGGAAGTCCCGGTGCATCTCATTTCGATGAGTTGCATCCACGAAAGGAATCATGTGGAGCAAGCGACGATGCTCCAACAAGATTCGGTTGATCGAATCGTGGACGATTGCTCGAGGAATCATTAGGGTCGGTCGCAGGTCGGTGAATTCCTGGCGAGCGTCATCGTGGGAATGAGACGAGCTTGGCACCGGGGGGGAGGAGGCGTTGGGGTTCTCGGGGGCACTGGAAGGGATCTCTGGGGAGGGAACCGGGGTTGGAGTGGAGGGGGGGGAATGGAAGGGGAAGGTGGGCGAGTCGGGTAAGAAGAAGGGGGAGGGGGATGGGGAACTGGGGATCCCACGGGCGTATCGTCCATGATGATTATTGAGCGAGGAGTGGCGGGACGATCTGGAGACGGTTGAAAAAATGGTGAGGAAAAGTGGAGAAGAGTGAAGAAGGAGAAGTGGTGACTTACCAAAAGGTTCCTCCGTGGATTGCGTAGGAGCCACCTCAGGTTCTGGCTCACGAGTCGTATCGTCCTCAGGTGGTTGGGACAATGGACTCGGGCCAGGAATAGGTGGCTCTTCGGTTTGGGAGGGTTCTAAAAAAGGAGTAAGTGTCAGTTCACTCGACTCGAAAGTGAAAGTGAAAATGAAATGAAACTTTGGCTTCTTACCACGGAATAATTCCTCAGACCATCGGGTGCCACTCAGGCCTGGAGTAAGTTGCCGGGGGGTTTGCTCGCGAGGCAAACTGGGAACGGGAGAGTCGTGTCGGGGGGGATTCGGGGGGTTTGGTTCTATGAGTAATGGAAAAAAGTCAGTATTATTGCGTGAAGAGAAATGAGATAAAGAGGAGAAATAAAACTTACTTTGGCGTTTGAATCCCATCGGTGATAAGACATGGTGACGATCAGCCCAAGCTCGAATGTCCTCTCGCCATCGCCATCCTTCATCGGCCGGATAATCACTTCGCTCCGGTCGAGGAGTGAAGTGACCATCGGATGGTGGCCTAGGAGGGGGAGTGGACAAATCGATACTGGAGGGGACAGGGCTAATCGTCCGGAATCGTTCCCATTGGCCTGTTTGGGGGCCCGGCGTCCATTCACGCTCGGAAACGGTTTCATCATCGTCGACCACAAAGGAGTCCTCGCGAGGGCGTCTTGGGCGAGAACTCGTCTGGCCTCGTGGTCGGAAGGGGCGGAATACGAACGAACATTTCTTGTGTGCTTGTCGGCAAGCATCACAAGCGTCGTTCGTCGTTGAGGAACGAATGCAGGGGATACCCCGCTTGGTGCATAATGTGCACGACATCTAAAAACAAAACAAAACAGGTTAGTAACTGAATAGAAAGTAAGCAATCAAGAAAGAAAAGGAAGACATACGATGATTTATATAAATATAAAACGGAATCAAATTAAAGACGCTCTAGTCGGAAGTTTTTAAAAGTCTGGAAGGAAGTCATGAAGAAAGAAAAATATTAATATCGGTACATAATGTTGACTAAAGTTTAATTGGAGAAAACGTACAAAGTAGATAGAAGTGGGGTTCTGAAAGTATTAGCAGGAAAAACAAAAAGCGAGCAGGAAGGGGAGTGGGGTTAGTCGAGTGCAAAAGAAAAGACTGGAAAGGCAGGAAGACAAGGGGGAATACGCACAAGAAGGACAAACGCGGGTGAGGTTGAACGAAGTGGAGCGGGTGAGAAAGAAAGTGAAGTGCGTGTCGTGTGAAGATGGTCTTTTATACCAAGGTGAAGCTGAGACGATCTCAGCAGTTGCAGCACCCGCAAAAGTCTCAGCTTCAAGGCGTGTGGGCAAAATTGAAGCTGAGTCTCAGCGAATGCTGCAACTGAGAGGTGAAATGCTCGCGTGAGGCAGAAGAACAATGGGGGTCTGGCTGAGTATTGCAATTTATTGAATTGTCAAGCTGAGTATTGCAATTTATTGAATTGTCATGCTGAGTCAAATCCCCTTTGTTTCCTTAAATTGCCACCCGATCACCCAGGAGGGTGGTCGTGAGGCCCTTATTGATTGTGCATTGTGGGTGCAATGCACAAGTGACTGCGGCAAGATCACCGGCCTTATGGCCTGGTGATAGTCTTTGAACAAAGGGGGGGGCTGTAAGACAAGTGAATACAGCGTGAGCTTGCCTCGACCCATTGCTCAGGTTTGCTTTCGGGTCATAATTGAAATGCTCAGTGGCTGAACATTTGAATTGCACAGTAATTGAACAATTGATATAACAATATCAAATGCACCGCTGAGTATTGCAATTTATTGAATTGTCAATCTCAGTCACATCCCCTTTGTTTCCTTAAATAGTCACCCGATCACCCAGGAGGGTGGTCGTGAGGCCCATGTTGAATGTGCATTGGGGGTGCAATGCACAAGTGACCCATGCAGAAAAGCACCCGGTGCATTTGGTCACAAGTGACCGCGGCGAGATTACCGGCCATATGGCCTGGTAATAGTATGTGAACAAAGGGGGCGGCTGTAAGACAAGTGAATACAGCGTGAGCTTGCCTCGACCCATTGCTCAGGTTTGCTTTCGGGTCGTAATTGAAATGCTCAGTGGCTGAACATTGGAATTGCACAGTGATTGAGCTATAGATATAACAATATCAAATGCACCATGCTGAGCCATTGCTCAGTCGTTTTTGTATGCGCGCACTCTGAGCATTTGGCACAGCATCGGATGACATTTCAGCAAGGTGCAGCATTTCACACGCTTTGGTGAAGTGCTCCAAACTGAGCCTTCCAGTGAGCTATTGCAGAATTAGTTCATTCCATGGCTTTACTGAGCACTTTCACACGGTGCTTTTGACCATGACATCCTCAGCTTGCGTGTGCAAATCGGGTGAAACGCAATGCTGAGCATGTGGCACATGAGCTACGTAAATGCAAACGATGGGAAGGTGCATGCACATTTGCTATATGCATGCAGGCTCAAGTAGTATTACACCTTCCTGATCTGTACAGTACAGTCGACACTGTAGTACGCAGTACACCTTTGTAAATGTGTACTGCGGGGCAGAGCAAAAAGCTGTTCAACAATGTAACATGCAATCATGTCAAGCCATCGAGTCATATCTCTCACCTGCATCCCTTTGATGCACCTTGTTGGACAGCTCTGCCTAACTACGGCACAGATGCGCATGTAATCCAAGTTAATGTAAGTGGGTCATAATGGGATGACTTAATATTTGGGTCATACACAAAGAGTTGATTCACTCCGGTGCCATTGTTGGGGCAAACAATGACTGGCCTGCTTGTTCATTGTCGGGCAGCCACACGCTTTCATACGCACCCCCGATGGGTCATACGCATGCAACTTTCACACGCCTGGAAGACATTTTACTGCCAGTCTTCCAGCTGCCTATTTTCTTGGTCGGGTTGTCAGCTTGACTGCAGACGCTCACCCGCTTGCGCGTGGAAACCTGAGGCCAATCAGTGTGGATTTGCTTCAGCCTCATCCACATTAGAATAACAATCCCAGCCTATGATTGCTGAGGCTGGTCATGTTTGCGTGGGTATCTCCCACCGCGGGTCATTTTCTTCACGTTCTCACATGCCCCGCGCAAGTTGTGGCACCTGGCTTGCAGCCAAAAAATCCCTTGGGCGTGTGGCCTCTTTCTCCGGAGTTCTGTACGCGCGTGAGGCAAAGACCCGGATGCCAATCTCGGTGGATTAGTACTCGCCTCAAACGCCATAGGGGTGAATGTATATGTGGATCACGGCTCACGGCTGGCGCCCCCTTTGATCATCCCACACATTCCCCCCTGAAAGCCCAGTATGCATCAGTCAGCAAAAAACTTCAGGCAAAACCAAAGTCATGTTTGGTGGCATGCCACCAAACATATCTCACCCGCCCACACGCAAACATCCCCACAGTGAGATTGCCCTTTGAAACTGCCAACATTGCCCAGTAGGTCCCTGTGCGAGAATTGAACTGGGGAATATATGCATCCATGTTTGCTGTCACACCAGCGAACATGCCTCTAATATGCCCTCCACAATAAGTTGCTACAACCCACCCAATTTCAAATGTGCTAATGGCAACCTTGTTCCACCAAAGGTTTCGTAACTTGCTGCAGATCCAGCAGTCATAATGGTGCACCCACATTTTGGCCACCTTGCCTTGATATATGCCCCAAATCGGATATGAAAATTATGTGCCCAAGAGGCCCATCTCCATCAAGACCATGCACGTAACCACAGGCCATCCCCCTTTTGGCCTGTTGCTGCCACTCATATAAGTTCCCCACCTGCGCTTATTCCTCTTCATTCCCTTTAGCTAACCCTTCCCGATCATATAATTCCCAACTGTCCCCAAATAATTTAAAATAGCCATCATGTCAACCCCTTCACAACCACTTTGCATTGGGATGATTAATATTCGTATTCAAATAAATAGTGATATAACCTTAAAGCCTGAGAATTCCCACTTAGGTTCTTGGATTATCCTATGGCACAATCAACACAACATATTCGTATATCTCCCCAATCACCAGCATGCTATTGGCTCTCTCCCGGGAACCCTTTCCCAAACGTTGATACCATTCCTTGGGGCACCCAAAACGTTCATGCACTGTGGTCCTGGTGGGGCATGGATTGAAAATTGCCAATCCAATCCTACTCAAATATTATTCGTTGAGGGAGTATTTATGACTGATGCCAATGATCCCTCCTCATCTCAGAAACCCAATCTAGCATTGATGTTCTTCACATGGTATCCAAACATTCTATTCATAATGGAAAGCTTTCGAACACAAGATTTCAAGCTTAAAATTCCCAAAGAATATGACTGTACTACTCATTGTCAATGTCAACTCTTTACTCCGACATTTCCCGCTTCAAACTCGACGCCTGCTTCATATCCTGCTGTTTCATCATTGATTTCCAAGCAAAAACTGATACAATTACCCAGTGGATCAGACCTCCCCATGATGACCCCCCCCCATTCCATTATTCAAACCCCCCTCCTCCCTCATCAAAAGACCGGACTAGCTTTTCTCTGGGATCGAGAAATCCCCAATGGCCAATCAGCCCGTAACCTTTGGGCAACCTCACCCCCAGGATCCACTTTTAATGCCAGGCACATCATTACAAACAAGGTCGTTAGCTCATTTGAATCCCTTTCGACCAATACCCCTCTTGGAGGACTGCTTGCGGATGATATGGGATTAGGTAAAACCATTCAGGCCATTGCTCTAATTGGTACCTCCAAGGAGCGGATGATTGCAAACCCCCATCGCTCCACGCCCACCATGATCATCTGCCCCCCTTGCTTAATTACCAACTGGCAATCAGAAATATCCAAGCATGCTCAGGCTGGAGCACTGCATGCCAAAATCTACCATGGTCCCACTCGTCACTCATTATCCCAAGCCGACATCTTAAAATATGATATCATCATCACTTCTTACAATACTATCACCCAAGAATTTAAGCAAACCAATCCCTCTACATCATTCATTTTTCAAATCAATTGGCATTGTATAATCTTGGATGAAGCACAGTGAGTGGCTGAGCTTAAATGATTCAAATTACCTTTTATATCCAATAACCCTTTCCCCCTCTTATAGCTATATTCGCTCTCAATACACTGCCACTCACCGTGCCATTAATAGCCTCCTTTCATCCCGTCAAATACGTTTAACGGGCACACCTATTCACAACACCATTTATGACCTTTTGGGCATAATATCCTTCATCACTCAACCCCAGAGCGCCGATCAAGATAATTGGTCACCATTCATCCTGAGTAGTCTTTCAAAAGGTTGCAATGATATTTTGCATTTGGCATTGCGGCATTTAAGTTTGCGCCGCACCAAAACCACACATCTCGAATCTCTCCCCACTATTAGCCATCATTATGAGCTGCTCCCACTCAACCCGACCATGCAGCAAGAATATTCCACATTATATGAAGAATTCCTATCATCCAAAAGCAAAGGACCAGGAGAGTTTTTCAGAAATATTAATAAGCTGCGAATATGTTGTAACCATCACATCATGCTTAACACAATTGCGGAGGCGGAGCTGGAAGACCCCGAGGGCAGGAGCACTCAGGATAACTCCCCAACAATCACACGAACTATTGTGGATGTGGAAACATGCATGATGAGTAGTAAAATTGCACACCTCCTACCAAGCTTAATGAAGAACAAACAAACAAGGTGTGGTCCAACGAAATCGGTGGTTTATACCCAATGGACCCAATTTCTAGATTTGTGCGTTAATTCTAATATGCATCCATTACCAATTGACTCCATCTGACTTTTTTATATTGTAGAATTGGTATTGCTCTTGCCCATCACTCTATCCTTTCAGCACGAATTGATGGAACAATTACACCACGAGCGCAGGACAAGGCGCTTGAGAATTTCTTTAATAATCCTGAATGTGAAGTACTGATTGCATCCATTGCCGCGGCTGGAACTGGCCTCAATATAACTTGTGCTAATATAGTCTATTTAATGGTGAGGGGCCCCCCAAAATTCTCCCCTGATTTTTGGACCCTGACATCCACATTTCCAGGAGCCTAATTGGAACCCAGCCATTGAGGCTCAGGCTGTTGATCGTCTACATCGTATTGGCCAACAACGACCTGTACAGGTCATCCACTATATCACTCCTCATTCAGTTGAGGTCAACATGCGGAAGGTACCTTTCAACCTCATCTTTCACTTGATTGTATTACTATTCTGAAATCCTTCCTTATGGGAATGCCATATTCCAATCACCAATAGGTCCAAGAAAAGAAAAAATCATTAACTGCGTGAGCCTTACTGATATTATATAATTTGTGATTGACAAAGTTGATAACTCCTGTTGACTCTGGCACAGGTCCACAATTATGAACACCATGAGCTGGATCGAACTTCTTCAATATTTCCTCAATGAAAATGAGCAATAGAGTATTATTGCAAGGGAGACGGTGATACATTTGAATTCATATTGTCTATATTCTAACATATTTAGCAAGTTGTTGCATCCTTAAGAGATAATAATCAGATTTTATTACACCTGCACAAATAATTCACAAAATTTTAATTTGTCACAGTGCTATACCATGACAAATTACTAAGTTATTGCAGAGCATCACCATTAGGCCTAATAACTGGCATGTCAAGTATCTTGAGGGCGCTAGTCTGCATCTTACTACAGCCTTTGAGCCAATCTTGATCAAATACCTGAAATGATAGGCCTTCCGGAATATCACCATCATCTGTCGATCGTAATTCTGGCAATCTATCAATAGTTTTTTTACCCTTTTTTTTAATCCGATTACAAAACTCTATGTCTCTATCCATTTTCAATACCAAATCATTAAATAACTGGGAGCGCCAGCGTAATCCCACTTTGCGGTAAACTTGACGGCCATTTTCCAGTACCTCCTCAGTATCTGAGCATACTCGAGGGTCATTGAATTGTGATGCTAGAATGGGAAATTTAGCCGTATCACACCATTCACGACGGCGCTCACAGGTCTGCACATAATCAAGTAGATCATCATCAGACTTGGTCCACAATGAAGAAGAGATACAGTAACTAACTCTTTGACGAATCTTTGCGAGCTTTTGATTCTCCTTCTTTTTTACCAAATACTCCGCATCCTTTTGAATAGACTTCCATTCTCTTTTCAAATAAGTGAAATATCGCTCCATTAAAGCCGCCACGACCCCATAGTTGTTATGATCCTTGTTCCAACAGTAGTGATGATACTCAGTGCTGACAAGTGCGAGACGGAATATACGGTAAAACACCATAGACATCAGCTCGTTGAACGGATGTTGCCATGAGCTCTCCCAGTCCCAAGTGAATTGCTTTAGTCCTAGCTTGTGCAGCTCATTTTTGCAGTAGCTTTGGAAACCCTGAGACTGAACCTGTGTTGATGGCTCATTGAACACATCCTTGGGGACATATCCGAGATGACCAGCCACTTGAATTGCAATTTCACGCTCTTCTGTGCTGGGTGGTGCTGGTAGTGAGGAAAAATCCTTATCCCTAACTTTGAGTAGGAACAGGCAATGTGCGTGTACTGCTGATCTCATTCCATGGACATTCTCTGGAAGTTCTGCCTTCAGCCATTTTTGTTGCTCCTTCTGGCTTGCACGTTTCGCCACATTGTGAGCTTTGCGGGCCTGGTTCCTTTGCTGTCTGACCTCGGATTGTTCAAGCATACTCTGGGCGAGGCCCAGCTGAGGATGGGTGAACTCACTATTTGATTGAGTGCCTTGCTCATGCGCTGTGAAATTGTCCCTCCTTGGTTCATCATTTCTTTCACTTTGAGTCGGAGACATGTTCTCATCCTCATCATCCACCATTGTTGCTCTTGATGTACTGGCATGACCCGTTCTTGGTTTGGAGGCATATGGATGATGACGTCCAGTGACTTTCTCTTTATGGACCAGAGGTGAAGACGCATAAAGTTCATCCCCTGCTATGCAAATCATCAGTTAACAGATCAAAACATTAATGAAGACTGGTCATCCTCACAATCTTCAATTGGCTCCTGAGATCGGACTGACTTGCCTTTAGGTGCCATATCTAACCCATGAAACAAACATATCAAATTGTGAATAAGTTTCTACTCCAAAATTCAAATGACTTACTTTGATGAAGCGTCAATACTGGATTTCCCTCCGACAGACCGCTCCAAGATACATTTTCCAAAGGTCTTTTTCGTCGCCCCCCATCCACGCCCCTTTCATCACCCACATGAACCTGCAATCCTGATGGAATATTGAGGGTTGGCTGTTTACTTTGGCCAAAGGGATCCTGGGATGCGACTGGATTCCAACCGGGATTAAGGAGGAGCTCACGTGGAAATTTTGATTGGGGATTAGCGTGTGAGGAGATTTGAGGTGTGCCTTCTGGCCCCTGAGACACATGAATTTGTGTATTAGTGGGATTCGGGGGAATTGGAGTGACGGAAATATTTGGGATCGACCAAGTGCTTGAAGTTGGAGCCTTTGGATTGCCCACATCAATGTTAAGACCTGATACATTCTGTGAGCCTTAGAGGTAATTTCATATACCCAAAAGACCACAAATACAAAAATAACATATTAATATAAATAAAATAAATTTATTTATATTATTAAAATAAAAATAAAAAATATAAATATAAAATTATATTAAAAATAAAAAATTAATTATAATTAAAAATAAAATTACTTTAAATTTTGTAAATATAAAATTACATTTATACTTGAAAAATTTAAGTAAAAATGAAATTTTAACAAAATTGTGAAAAAATAAATAAATTTGGAAAAAAGTTAAATAAAATTTATTATAACTTTTTATCCAATAAATAAACATATAAATTTTATTTCACCATTGGATTCCTCATAAAAAATCAGGTGGGGTCACCTCTGAGTGAAATTTTTGTAACTCAACTCTAAATAAGCTTAGATTAAGTTTTTAGTATTTTCAATACAAAAGTTGAAAATCCTCAAAACCTTGATTTAATTCACACCACATGTGGTGTTAACCATCAATTTTTGTGTTAAAATTGAGGTGTTGTGTTTAGTTTAGAAGTTATGAGGAATTGAAGTATTTTCAATTGAATTCAATTGAAATGTCAAAATGTGCGCGTGTATTACATAAGTGAACTTTGATTTACATATGAGGTGTCAATTATTACTGTATTGTACTGTACAATTGAATTGAATTACATATGTAAATTATAAGTATAATACATGATGAGGAATTAAAGGAAAAATAAATTGGAAAGATTAAATTTGGGGGGGAAAAGGAACTCCAGCTCTAAGGGGGAGCTAGACACCCAAAATCCTTGCTGACAGGCGTGGGATGTCAAAATTCACGCAAAAGTTCATCACTTTTGGCCTGGAATTGAGTTACAGGGTCTGTGGACTCAATTGATGATGAGGTTTTGATACCAACTGGGGTAGTTTTAGCTGTTGCCAAGAGGGTAAAACTACCCTTAAGATAAAACCATCAGAGTAAAAACAGTTTTAACTGGTTTCTACGACTCTGACACACATTCTGACGTGTTTTGAAGGCTCTAGGCCTGGTATTGCTATAGTAATGGCTGATTTAAGGGTCTAAAATGGCTAAAAATGGCTAAAAATGGCTTAAACCAGCCCTTTTTGGTCTAAACCAGGGTTCAATGATGCCATAATTGGCTTTTCTGTTGTCAGACTGTTTTTTACGACTGACAAGAGTAAATTTTACTTTTGGAGTCAGAGAATTGATGGCTATAAAAGAATGTCTTCTTTGCCCCACTTTTCTCTTCATGTTAGAATCTTTTCCTTTTATTAATTAGTTTAAAACTGTTAAACCAATCAATCAAAGATTCCAACCACCACTTTTAAATCATTTTAATCCTTTTAACCACGTGAAAAAATCATTATAATCATTTTTTGTAACTCTTATAATCATTTTTACCCCTGAACCACCCCAAAAGTGAATTAAAGCATCTTTCATCACTGTTAACTTTGTCACTTTGTTTCCAAATTCACTCTGGTCACTTTTGGGCGTGTTTTCTCTTTAATATTCTTTTTAAAGACTTTGTTCTTTAATTAATTGCTTGCAGTTCTTTGCTCAATTAATTCCAATTGAAATTGCTCTTGAAGAAATTTCTTTTGTAGCCTTAAAATATCTCCTGTAGAGTATTTTTTGGATAAATTTTTATTGTTGGTAAAACAATAAATTTTTATAATATTATTGTTTTATACTAATAAAGTTATAGACAATAAAATTGGCGTGTTTTCTCTTAAAAATAGTATTTCATACTATTTTTAACTGAATTTTACCTTATACAAATTTTGAGGACAGGAAAAGTACTTGATTTTTAATCAAAGTTTCATATCCACACCTTACACATTCATTGAGGATGCGATAGGGGTTGTGAGAGGAATGTTGGGACTCAATGGTGACTGTGTTTGAACATATTCTATGCTAGATTCACTATTTGAGTCATGAACAGAACCTGAACGGGATTTATGTGACTTGAAAGATGACATAAGGGCCGAAAAAGTACACTAATATTTTAAACTAGATAAAACACCTCAGTATTATGATAAAATAGAGTGATATGAGATGAAATCTTTTCAAATTTAGAATAGAGAAATTCTATGAATAGTTGGAACTAAGTGTTGTATGGAAGTCAGATAAGACTCTTTTGAGGAGAATCCTCCCTGCCTCCTCTTGAGCTCCTCCGCTTTTGTCGGAAACCACCCTGCACGGCCTACCAGCATATAATGTGATATTTCCTTGATCTCAAAGGGGCCCCATCATTCATAAGTAATCATATTCAGTACCATTTATGCCTCCCCATTGTCACATTTTGTGAATTATCCAAACTGCCCATATATGCATTGAAATTCCACAACATTGTACATCTGTAAAGGGGTATATTCATGAAGGATTTACCCACAAAAGAGACATCACCTTTTCCCGAAAGGCAAGACAATCCAAATCACATTCCAACTGATTCAAAGCCCGCCGCACTCAAACCAAATACCAAGACTTTAGCTGCACTCCAACCCCTTATGTAATAGAGTTATATAGTTATGTCTGTAATAAGGTTTAAACCATGTACGATGGCGTGCCAGCGTACATGGATTAAATGTTAATCCCCTCAATTCAATGGTAACACTTCACTAATGGAACCCCCTCAATGGTCAAACACGCACTATCACAATGTGTAAATAAACTAGAATATGTATAAGCATTGAGCAGCATGGCATTTTACCCAATTAAACGCCTAACCAATTCCGCCATCCAGATGATACATGTTAAACTTTATCCACTGCAGCTCATGCTCCATTACAAATGGGATAAAATCCTAAGCTGGCTCAAATCATCTCCCCCTTCATAAATAATCACTGAATTTTATTTCCAATTAATAACACTCCTAAAAACTTTCACATCAACCATAGATATTTATACACAAACCAACCGTACTCCCAATTCCTGCAACAATGACAACCCGGCCATATTCCTCAATGCGTATATGCATGTGTCAACACTGCTCAACTCAAACACACTCTTCCCCTGAGGGTGATAGGCAAGGAGTTGCCTTCACACCTTTCCAATATAAACAGCACATTAAAAAGCTCAAATCAACCATTGCACCCAAATCTCTTCCAAACATCCCTACTTCTGCATCAGGATCTGGGTGCCCACAAATTCTATTGGATCAAATCTTCCCACCTGATTATTCATGTTTGACCCAAAGCACTTTCCCAACTCCAGCGGGTCTCAATTCAACTGCACAGAAACCATATAGTGGCAGTCAAACCCTTCCCCCACAAGACCTAGGAATGATAATATCTGCCATTCTATCATTAAGGTATAATTTACCCCGCAGGGCTTCACGCATACTCAATCCCGCCCTGAACCTGCTGATCAAGTCCAGTATCTCAAGCTCAGCTGGTCCCCCCGCTCCTGCATTCCATATACCTCAAGATCTGAGTACCATATTTGAACATCTCCAATTGGAGCCAGTGATTCAAAACTATATATGTTGTCCTCAATGTTTCTCTCTTAATGGCCTTACTGAATCAGTCACAACTGACCAACCCCACTGTCAACGCCATAATGACCCAAATGATCATGATCCCCCTTGCACACAATCATTAGGCAAATTCATCTATTCATCTGAACCCCACACCCAAAACACAACCAACATGAAGCAAAAATTTATACCAACAAAACATTTCATTTATCAACCATTCAAAAATTGGCTTGCCAGATTTCTCCAGCGGGCTGGAATTATGGACATTCTGCATCAACATCAACAATCCCAAACTCCCGAAGATTCCCCAAAACGTGACGTCTGGTTGGATTGGTCTGGAGACGCTTCACTGGCACTAGAAATATCCATGACCCCCCATTCATGTCCATTCCTGGTGCATTGGCCTTCTCCATATATGTGGACTGGTTTAATGCACATGGAAAGTCAACCCGGTTGGCGAGCATTGGACCTATCATGCTTATTTGTCTTAATCTCCCCCCAAGTGAAAGATTGAAGCCCGAGAATGTCTATGTTGCAGGAATCATCCCTGGTCCGAAGGAGCCAACTGCGCTTCAATTGAATTATCTATTAATGCCACTCATCAACGAGCTCAAAGAGCTATGGCAAGGTTACCATTTTGCACCCACCTCAACAGGTCCATCAGGATCCTTTATCCGTGTTGCCATCCTCACAGCCATTGCGGATGTGGTTGCCATGCGCAAGCTTACTGGATTTATTTCCCATTCAGGAAACCACTTTTGTAATTTTTGCACCATTCACAAAGCTCAAATTGAAGAAATTGGTCCTCAATTTCACTACACGCGCTCATACCAAAGTCATAAATCAACCATTGCCAAATGGCTTCGGGCAACCCCACAACAAAGACAAGCAATTTTCTCTGAGTATGGAGTGCGATATTCAATTTTGGAAGACCTTCCGTATTGGGATGCAACCAGAATGGTTAATCTTGACATAATGCATAATTTAATACTTGGAATTTTGAAGGATCATGCAACTTTCAAATTGTGCATTCCAGAGGCGAAATCAAAAATTTACTTCAGGTCCCGCAGGAAATCCAATGACACCAACAGTTCAGACTCAGATTCCAAGACCTCCAACAGCTCTCTTGATAAAATCACATTGAGAGAGGCCCGCTCCCTGAGAAGAGACGCAGCAAAAATAATAAATGAGCCACTCCCCACTACTTCCACCCGAAAAAACTACTTCCCAATGCCCACCCCTAACACATAACATCCATCTAGTGGTTCTGCGGAGATTCCTTCATTTGATGCCGATTACATCCCCACTTCTGAAATACCCTCTGAATTGGATATCACTGCACTGAGTGATCACCAGATCAAGGGTGAGGCTCTTGAGCATCTCCGATAAATCATATCTGAGACCATAATTCCCTCATCTTGGACAAGAGTTCCCCGCAAAATGGGTTCCCCCTCTCATGGTAGCTTAAAAGCCGCTGAATGGGCTCTCTTATATAAGGTCTATATTCCATTTCTAATGCTCAGTCAACAGATGTCATTAGATGCACACCAATCTGCCAACACTCAAAGAAAAATGGGTCAGTCAGAAGAACTTGCAAATGAACTAGCCAAGAATACATTCCATTTGATTAGTGCTATCAACATTGCCACAAGCTGGACTGTTTCAATAGATGATGCGACTGCATTTGCTGAACATTGGAAAAAATTCCGCCTTTCCAATCAACACCTGTTCCCAAAACAGAAAAGTAAACCAAATCATCATTTTGCTGATCATATTCCCGAACTCTTCCAACGTTGGGGCCCAGCACAAGCCTCAGCCACATGGGGTTATGAGCGCTTGATTGGAGTATTTGCAAAGATGCCAACAAATAACAAGATATGTACGTCAATTAATAAGATCAATATATTCACATTGATTAAACACCTGAACTGAATAAGACTAACTTTTTGCAACTCTGAATAGATGATATAGATAAAACCTTACTTCAACATATCTGTTGATGTTCCAACCTTTCCGTTCTGCTGAAATCCCCATCTGTGCCATGTGAAATAAAACAGCTTTTCGAATCACAGCCACCTGCCGTGTTCAATCACCATAAATATAACAAGCCATCCCGCCATGAACAACCAAATTATGATTGCCTGGTTGAGTACTTACAGACTTTTCATGCAACAAGGGAAATAGTTGATTGGATCAGCTTAGACACTACGGTGCAATCCACAATTCCTCCCACTTCAAGGATTGTCTCACCTTGGTATTTTCCAGTTTCAAACATTAATATTGGGAACAATATATTTTCAACTGAATCCAAAAATATCAGCAACAGTGTGATATGTTTTCTGAGGGGCAACTCACGACAATTTGGTATTATTGATAGCATTTTCAAAGTCTCTGAGCCATCTAGCATACTGAACAATAACTTTCTGATTTTAAAAACTTTAAAGATTGATGTGAATTTCCTACCAGATTGGCCGTATCTCAATATTTATAAAGCTGTTGGTTTTGATGATGGACACTTGATTATATCAGAAGAAGAAATAGAAGGTAACTGTGGATTGTATGATAACAAAGCTCTGTCATGTGGACTGCTTGTAATGATAAAGCCGTTATTTCATGATATTTAGTCTACAAAAATGCAAATCTCTCAGATTCATTAGCAATTTTGCTAGTGAAATAATTGCCTCAAAATTTAGTGACAGAGACATGCCATTGTGACAAGAAAAGCCCATTATTTCACATTGCCACAAAGAACTTACTATTTTGACATTGGGTACAGTGTGAATAAGCCAAGTCCAATGATCAAATGACCCACACACTCACCCTTCACAGCATCCAAAATTTCTAACTGCGCCATCATCATGTTGGAAGCGGAATCGGCTTTTGCATACCCACACCCGCATGTGCACCCGCACGCGCCAATGCACACGCCAATGCACACGCACACCCACCCGCACGCGCCAATGCACACGCCCACGCACCCGCACATGCTCCCGCACACGCAAACGCACCCGCCCCCACGCATGCACACGCACACTTCATGGATGACCTGGTGAAGTCAAACCCCCCGCCTACATCAATACTGGCTGAAGGAAATCTTTGATGTGTGTGTGTGCAAACAGGCGGGTCTGGTGTAATTTTTACCAATCATCGGACGGTTGTGGGATGATCAGGTGGTGAGGAATCTGAGTTGAAGGCACAGGGGAACCAATATTATTGGATGTCACAGGATTTGGTGTAAGACCAGAGTGTGACGTGTGCTCGACGTTCGCTTGATTTTCGCTTGACGTGAGCTCGACTTTTATCCTGCTTGACGTTTGCTTGACGTGAAGTCAATCGCCGACGATTGACACGAGATTTGCCCCGGTGAACAATGAACTCTTATCTTCAAGTGAAGAAGTTCATGGGGCCAGAAAAGACAGAGGAACTTCTGAAGGATTGGGTTCCAATGTCTTGCAAAGGACAAGTCCAACAGATAAAAGCTTGGTTGAAAAACCAAAGCATGTTATCAGAGGATCAGAAGAAGAAGTTGGCCCAAGGTAAGGAAAACAGCCCAGTGGAAGCTCCCCAAGCATCCGCCAGCAAAAATCTGCCTCAAAAAGTGCCAAGAAAGCCCAAGCAAGCCCCAAAGACCAATCAGAAGGGCAGGCAAAGCCCAAATGGAACAAGCCTTACCCGCAGAATTACAGAATCCCAAAGAAAGAAAAGACAGCCATGGACAATGTTTTCAACATGGCAAGAACTTTGATGGAATTCAAAAACAAGGAGGAGAAAAGATTGAACCAATCTTTCCCAAAGAAATAGATCTTTTTAAGCTTGTAACTCAATTTGAATCTTGTAATAAAGAAATTATGACAAAGCTTAAAACATTTGAGTATATCCAACAAAAGCTGGGTAATGAGATATTACAAGTAAAAGACCAACAAAAGACCATCATTGGACTTGAAAATGTTAATAAGGACAATATTGTGTCTTTGGAATAAATTTGTGCCAGAATTGAGTCTAAAGTTACTTTTCTCAATCAACCAGATGACAATTCAATTTCTTTTATAACTGGACAGTTAAGACAATTGAAATTACAAGTTCAAAACTTGGAAAATTCAACTGGTCACAATGCAGCTCATTTCCAAGAACAATGGGAAAAAAGTGATAAAGCAAGACTTGAATTGAAAGAAGACATTCAATCAAGTATTAATAGTATATTACTAAAAAATGAATTGCCAAGGCAATCCACACCAATTCTTGACAGAAATGTGCTTAATGATTTACATCATACCATTTCAAGTAATGAGGTGGAAACTGCTTGCAATTTCAAAGACATTCCAAAATTAGAGGAATGGCCAACCTTCAATGGTGAAGGAGAATATAATCATATGGAATTTATGAAAACAATTTATATGTTTAAAGAAGACTTTAACATACCAGATGAATAAATAAGTGCCAGATTACACTCATTATTTACCAGATCAGCAAAGAAATGGTATTATAAAATGAGACAAGACCATGGTAAACATTCTTGGCCTTGGTGGAAAGAAAAAATTATTTCCAAATGGGCAAATGATTTCTGGAGATTTAAAAAGGAAAATTCTTTTGAAGAAGCAATTTTTAATATTGAGAGGGACAGGCCCATGTCTTGGTTTCTTAAACAGAAGGACAGATTAACTGCCCTTCATCCTGATATGTCTGAAGCAATGGTACATAAAAGGATATTAAGAAAGTGTGGTGGTGACCTTGAGCATGCTATAAGAAGCAGATGTATTGAGCCTTTCTCTACAGAAGATTATAGCAATGCTATGGAGGACATCACTACTAGAACAAAAATTGGAAGAAATTGGCCCAAATCCCCAATAGACAACAAGACTAATGGGAAACCAATTTCAAAGCCAAATAAGCCACAAGACAGACTTCCTTTGAAATGTCACAAATGTGGAAGTACATCTCATCTTGCAAACACTTGCCCAAAAAAGATGAGACTCAATGAGATAAATGTTGAAAAAGTGGAAGACAAAAAAGAAACAACTGATGTATCTTTACATGAAAGTGATTCTGAACCTTCAGAGGAAGAAGAAGTACCAGAAGAGCTTAGTATAGAAAACATTAATGTTTCTTTTGAAGTTACTGAGGTACACACTCATTTACCACAGTATAGTGATGAATGTATGGATCTCATACAAGTGCAAGATGCTAAAATGCAGAAAACCAAACCTGCAAGAGGTAAAGGTTATACAGCTGGTTCATCTTGTATCACTAATATTGTGATAAACAACACAAAAGCAAAGATACACCTTGACTCAGGTGCTTTTTGCACTTGTGTTGGAAAGGATTATCTTGAAAACGTTTATACCAATTGGCAAGACAAATTAATGCCGATTGAAGGTATAACATTCAGCAGTGCTAGTCAAAATATGTACCCCTTGGGTATATTTGAAGCAGCAATAATATTTCATCATCCTGCAGGAAGTATAAGATTGAAAGTTGAAATTGTTGTCATAAATAATTGTACTTCACAACACTTTATACTTGGGAATGATTATCTCAATATTTATGGTATTGATATTAATAATCATAAAGACAGGTATTTCACTAGAGGGGAAAATAAAAGACAAAAATTTGCTTTTCCTCTAGAGAAAAGAGAAATTACTGTCATTAAACAAGTGAAAAATGTTAATAAGGAAAGATTTGTGTCAGGTCAATTGATTAAAGCACAAATTAGTCCTGAATTAACACTAGAAATGAAGGAACAGCTTATTGAAATTTTATTTCAATACAGGGAAGCCTTTGCTTCAGATAATGAACCACTTGGAGCTATAAAAGGCCATGAAGTGGGCATTATGCTTAATGTGGAAAGGCCTTATCCGCCACTATTAAGAAGAACAGCTTACCCAGCTAGCCCTAGGGCTAGAGAGGCATTAGAGAGTCATATTAATGAACTAATGAAACTGGGAGTTCTTAGAAAAGTTGGACACAATGAGGAAGTAGAAATCACGACTCCAGTGATCATTACTTGGCATAATGATAAGTCAAGGATGGTTGGTGATTTTAGAGCACTGAATACCTATACTATTCCAGACAGTTATCCAATTCCTAGAATTCATGATACTTTGACTCAATTATCCAAAGCAAGATTCATTACTTCCATGGATGCTCTGAAAGGCTTTCATAAGAATGTTTTGACACCTAATTCTAGAAAATTATTGAGGATAATTGCTCATTGTGGGATTTATGAATATTTGAGGATGCCTTTTGATATCAAAAATGCACCCTCTCATTATCAGAGAATGATGAATACCATCTTCCCACATGAATTGTCAGAAGGATGGTTAATCATTTATATTGATGACATTATCATTTGTTCAAAAACCTGGCAATTACATTTAAAGAGACTTTCATTAGTACTTCAAAAAATTCTTCAAGTGAACATGAAAATATCTCTTAAGAAATGTAATTTTGGGTTTCATGAGCTGAAAGCTCTCGGACATGTAGTCTCAGGACTGAGCCTTGGTGTTGACAAAAACAAATTGGATGCAGTTTTACTGAAACAAATGCCCCAGAAGAAAAAAGAAATGATGTCTTTTTTAGGGTTTGCCAGTTATTACAGGCAACACCTTTAAGATTTTGAAAACCATGCCAGATCATTATACAGAATTTGTGATCAACAAACTGTTTTTGAGATGACAGAGGAGAGGATTCAAGCATATGATAAAATCAACTATGCCTTGACCAATGCACCATTATTATTGATTCCAGACTGGAAACTTCCTTTCAAGCTGTATATTGATGCATGTGGTGAAGGTTTAGGAGCTGCTCTTCATCAAGTTCAAATTGTCAATGACAAACCTTATGGAGGTCCAATTTGTTTTATTTCAAGACAAATTAAACCTACTGAGTCCAGATATGGCGCAAGCCAAATGGAGTGCCTTTGCCTTGTTTAGGCTTTGGAAAAACTTCATTACTATCTTGATGGTAGTTTGTTTGAAGTAATTACTGATTTTAATGCAGTGAAATCACTTCTTAACATGAGAACTCCAAACAGACACAAGTTGAGATGGCAGATTGCTATACAGGAGTACAGAGGCAATATGAACATAGTACATAAAGCTGGAAATATTCATAATAATGCTGATGGCTTAAGTAGATGGGCATTACCAAATACACCTGACAATCCTGCCTATGTTACTACAAGTGCAGAACCTCAAATTCCAATTGAAGGAATTAACATCATGGATGTTGGAACAGAATTCTTTGACAAAGTTAGAGAGAGCTATAAGCAAGATAAGAATTGTCATATTCTTATTGCTCTACTTGACAAAGATTGCAAAGATGTAGCCTTGACTAATTCTCTGGATGCTATTTGGAAAACATCTTATGACATTGGAAGATTCCATTTGTTTAATGGTATACTATATCATAGATCTAAACACACATGTGTCATGGTCCTATGTAGTAGAATGTTAATTAACACCATACTACTAGAATGCCATGATAACATATATTCTGGACATCTGTCTGAAGACAAAACTATGGAAAGAATTAAGACATGTGCCTGGTGGCCATCTTGGAGAAAGGATGTCATTGAGTACTGTCACAGTTGTGATAGATAGCAGAAGGCCAATAAAGCTACTGGTAAAAGATTTGGTTTGATGATCCATATTCAAGAACCAATTACCCCATGGGAAGTGGTTCACATGGATTGGGTAACTTCCTTACCACCTGGAGGTGATCAAAGTTACAATGCATGTCTTGTTATTGTGGACAGATATAGCAAAACACCAATCTTTTTACCATGTCACAAAGATGACACAGCTATGGATACAGCCCTTTTGATCTCAAATTGAGTTATATCCCATACTGGTCTCTTTAAAACATCATTAGTGACAGAGACCCAAAATTCACATCAGCTTTATGGACTAATTTACATAAACCTTTGGGTACAAAACTATCATTCTCAACAGCATACCATCCACAAACAGATGGGTTAGCAGAAAGAATGATTCAAAACCTTGAGGGCATGATCAGATGATTTTGTGCCTATGGTCTGGAGCTTAAAGATTCTGATGGCTTTACCCATGATTGATGTACTCTTATACCAGCATTGGAGTTAGTCTACAAGACCTCCATCCATGCTTCAAAAGGCAAAACTCCTGCAATGTTGGAAAAAGGATGGAACCCCAAACTTCCAATTGATACCTTGAAAAAAGATCTGGTTTATATTCATCCAACTGATTCAAGCTTTAAATTATTGCTTGATAAAGTAAGAAATCATGCAAACCAAAGCATGAATGATTCCTTTGAATCTGCTAAACAGAAATGGTATAAAAGTCATAACACCCCAGAATTCAAAGTAGGGGACTTAATACTAGTTTCAACCTTGAACTTTAATAATATTAAAGGCCAAAAGAAATGAAAAGATTCCTTTGCAGGACCATTTATTATTAAATCCCTTCATGGGACAAATGAAGTACAAGCAGAACTGTCAGGAGAACTGGAAAACAAACATCCAACTTTCCCTGTCAGTCTAGTAAAGCATTACACTTCAAGCAATAAGGAATTATTTCCTTCAAGAAATGAAACACCCTTAGAGGTACCCCCACTAGATCAAAGTGAGGAGAAAAAGGTACTAAAAGTCTTGAAAGAAAGAAGACTTGGGGGAAAAAATGACAGAGAATACTTAGTAAGGTATAAAAATCCACAACATGAAGATGAATGCATTGTAGAAAGCAAGATACCTGATTCCCAGAAGTTTCTCAGAAGATTCAGACATGAAAGGAGACCAATTACTCAATGAGAAGTTTGAATTGTGTGCTTTACATACTTAGAAAGGTATAAGTAAAGAGGTTGGACAGCCGATTATACCCCCCAAATAACTTGGTGGTATACTACAAAAGAAAAATTGTGGTACAATTTTTTTTTGGTGGTTGTAAATGTGAGCCTGTGAGGTATGTATAACATACCCATAAGGCCACAAATAACTTTATACACAGTTAAAATTGTCTTCAACAGACTTTTTAATTATATTAAAATAAAAAATAACAAAAAATAAGTATAACTTTTTTTTGGATAAACAAAGTTATAAATATTATGTCATTTTTGGATTGTACACCAAAAATAATCTAGGCTACATCCATAAGGTGTTATACCCAAAAACACTTATTTCTTATGTTAATAGAATATTTAAGAATCTCACATTACTAATGTAACTTTTGAAACATTTTTTCAAAATGGTTAAATTTGTGCTTAAATAAGCTTAAATTTAAAGTTGCATAAGGTTTATGCAAGCTTACCAAAATTTTAGTTAAAATTGAGGTGTGGTGTATATTTACTGAATTGGCTAAGGATTTGCCTTACAGAATTTAAATCCTGTGTGAGCTCAATTTAAAAGGGTTTAAGCCCATGGTATGGCTTTAAGTAAATAAAAGGGCAAAATCCATGCAGAAAGGTGGGACAAAGGAAAGAGACCAAATACAGCTGGGGTACCCAACTTTTTGGATCTGCAAGGATTCAATGAAGTTTGTCCACCTGTATTGGTGCATTTTGAACCTTATTTAAACTTGAAGATTAGACTTTCATCCAACCTTAAAGTTTAAACTGGTTTTATCGCAATTTGGACAGGAATTTCAAACTGCCAAAGGGTAAATCCCAATATGCAGGCTTGAATTTAAGGTTTTAAGAACTTTCAAATCTTAATTAAGCTTAAAGAGCTTAAATAAGCTTAAAACATTAAGCTTACAAGCATTAAACCCTTATCAAAAGTTAAGGTTTGGTGTGTATCACTATTTTATATGGAAAAATAGCAATAACTTCAAAAATTCATTCAAAATCCAATTTTGAATGGATTTGCTTGAAAATTTCACACAGCTTACAATTTAATATTATCTATATATAAATTTAATTTTAAGTATATTTTATAAATAAATTTCCTGGGTGATTAGCCTGGAAATTTACTCTTTTAATTAAAGCTCAAAGAAAATTATAATTTCTTTTAAAATCAATTAAAACTTGAGTTTAAGAGATTTCTGCTTAAAACTCTATTTTTAAGTTTTTCATGTGATGAAATTTAATATAAATAAGCTTATTTATATTAAAAACTCAAAATAATTACTTCAAATGAGGATTAAAGTTACATGGAGTTAAAAATAACACTGGTAACTTTGAATTGGAATCAAAACTAAGCTACCTTAAGTTAAGAACTTTATTTTTAAGCTTGGTTTTTCAGTTTTGACCTGAGAACGCCATCTATATTCATTATGAATCATGAGAGCTGCTCTGAAGACATACAAAGAGTCTTTTCATCACTGTTTTTTTCCATAATTCATTATCAAATCCAATCATATTAGAAATTTAAACAGGCAAAGTTTTATTAGATATAAAATCTTATTATTAAAGTAATTCTTAAGTTATTTTATTCTTTATTAATTCAAAATTAAAGAATTGAAATCATAGAATTCAGATTATTGTTGTAATCACCAATAATACATTTTATTATATAAAATTATCATCTTAAATATCTTTTATAAATCCACAAATTCCTCTTAAAAACTCCTTAATCATAATTTTTATTATAAAAGGTTGTTTCCTCTGTAAAACTATTGATTTTTTTGTGTGTTTTAACCTTATAATCATGATTTAATATAATAACTGTTGTTGTTTGACTTGTTGTATTAAATAAATATTATAAGTAAGTTTTCTCTAAAGCTCTATATCTTTTTTATCTAGTATTGGATTTTTTATATAGAATTTTATTCTACAAGATTTATTTTTGCACAGTGTGTGTTTAATTCTTTTGTAAAGTATATTTATATTCTTTATAAGTGGTTAATATTCATATTTTCCACGTGTAATTGTCTCATTAAGAGCTTTACACTTCTTATTGTTATAACTGTCAGTGACTATAAAAATAATAGAATAATTGTAATTTATGATAATTATTATATTTTATTATTATTATGTTTTATAATAAGAACTGAATTTTTTTTTATATAATTAATTGGTAATAATTATATTTAATTTTGTGGTTATAATATTTTATTATATTATATATTTCTACTGAGGACAGTCATAGTACTCTTGATACTGCTGCTATTATCAAGAATTTCATAGACAAACCTTACACTCATGGTCCTTATATTCCATGTCACAGGCACAGAACCTCCTAAGGATGTCCTCCATTGTTTGGATCATCCCCTCTGCTGGGCCATCTGTTTGTGGATGGTAAGCTGTTGAGAAAACAAGCTTGGTGCCAAGCATGTCATACAAGTTGGTCCAAAATTAAGATGTGAATTTTGGGTCCCTATCACTAATGATGATCTTAGGGACTCCACAGGTAGATATGATATTCCAAAATAACAGAGCAGTATGCATGGCTGTGTCCTCCTTGTGGCATTTCAGACACCTCATGCTCTTTCTGAACCTATCAACTATGATAAAACAGGCATCCTATTTCTCTTTGCCTCCTGCGACAGGTCCTGTAACCCAGTCCATGTTGATGGTTTCACATGGGTGTTTGGGGTCTTCTATATGTTAAAGTAACCCATACTTCTTCCCATGTTTCCTATTAGCCATTTGGCATCTTTGACAAGTGCTGATGTATTCACTCAACTCTTGTTACCACTTGGGCCACCAAGCTGTGCTTGCTACCCTCTCCTTGGTCCTGTCTTCACTCATGTGTCCCATATAGGGGCAGTCATGGCATTCCTTCAGGATCAGGGATATGTGGTCTCTGTCTACCACTGTGAGTGCACTTGTGTGTTTTTCTCGCTGGTAGAGAAGGCCATATATAAGGAAGAGCTTGTTATCCTTAGAGGCCCCCAACCAGGGTTCTTCCAGCTGGGATTCCAGTTCTGGACTCCTGTACTTCTGTTGAAGGAGTTGCAGTAGTATGCTACAGTGTTTGTGTTTGGTGGAAGAATTCAGTACTGCACTAAAGAATTCATTATGAAGCTCTGAGGAGCTTATTCCCAATAGGGGAGTTTCTGTTCCTTCTGAGTCAGTGTTCCCACTGTCAAGGGTACCACTTCCTGGTGCCCATTCAGAGAATCTGAAGTTTCTGCTCCTATTTATTTCCATGAAATGGATGGGGATCTTGGCTGCAACTCCAGGGTCATAAGCTGGATTGCTCTTGACAATATCCAGGTGCCATCTGCTAAGGCCATCTGCATTGGTATGACTTTTACCTTCTTTGTATATGATTGTCATGTTCCCTCTATACTCCTGGATGGCTATTTGCCATCTCAGCATGTGTCTATTTGTAGTCTTCATGTTCAGTAAAGACTTCAAGGCTGTGCAGTCTGTGTAGACTTCAAAGACTGCACCCTCCAGATAATAATGGAGTTTCTTTAGAGCCTAGACTAGACATAGACACTCAGTCTGGGTGGCCCCATACCTGGCTTCTGAATCTTTCAGTTGCCTTAAGATGTAGCAAATTACTCCTTCTCTTGGTTCACCATCCACAATTTGTCTTTGGTGAAGGGCTGCTCCTAGGGCTTGACTACATGCTGCATCTATGTATAACTTGAATGGTAGTTCAAAGTCAGGTAAGATGAGCACAGGTGCATGAGTGAGTTCATATTTGAGCCTCTAATATGCATCCCTCCTTTCCTTGGTGATTTCAAAAACTACATCCTTTGAACACAACTTCTATAAACTACTAGTTATGTGGGAAAAATTCTTGATTTGGTTTCTATAGTAGCTAGCAAAACCAAGCAAAGATTGCATCCCTTTGATGCTCTTTGGTACTGGTTTTTGCAGTACTGCCGCTACTTCATTCTGGTCAATTGCCAGACTAAGACCTGAGAGTTTATGTCCTAGAGCCAGTAGCACTTGTTGGCCAAAATTACACTTTTTTAGTGAAATTTTCAGATTGATGGGTGTACATTTTCTTAGCACTCTGTCTATTTAATGTAAATGGTCTTCCCATGTCTCTGAGTATATAATGATATCATCAATATATACCACCATCCAGCCTTCCAGTATTTCTTCTTGAAATATTTTGTCCATCATCCTTTGGAAATGGGCTGGTGCATTTTTGATGCCAAATGGCATCCTGGTGTACTCATATATGCCCATATGGCATATTATTCTGAGTAATTCCATGGGGTTTGGTTTAACTCCATTTCGGTGAAAGCCTTTCATGCAATCCATTTTGGTTATGTATTTGGCTTTTGCCAGTTTATCCAAGGCATGAGGTATCCTGGGTATGGGATACCTGTCTGCTTTAATGTAGTTATTCAGAGCTCTGAAGTCTCCAAACAGTCTAGACTTGCCATCATTCCAGGTGATTAGGACAGGAGTGGTTATTTCCACTATTTCATTTTGTCCAATCTTGCGGATGACATCCATGTCCAAGAGTTCATTGATGTGTTTCTCAATTTCTTTCCTGGTTTCCAGACTTTCTGGATAAGGAGGTCTCCTAAGCATTGGTGGAAAAGGCCTTTCCAAATAAACATATAATTCTATATCATGGCCTTTAATATTGCTTAATGGCTCTTCACCAATGGAAAATTCTGGTCTGTTCTTTCTCAGCATCTTCAGTAAACTTAGTTTTTGTTTACTGGTGAGGGTAGTGCTAAACTGTCCCTCTCTGAATACCTTCAGAAGTGCTTCTAGTGGATCTTGAGAAAGTATATGGTATATATCAAGTGAAAATGTCTTTTCCTTGTTGGTACCAATGGTAATGTGCCTACTTTTACTGTTATAAATATCTATGCCATACATCCTCTGGTAGTCTGTTCCCAGTAAGAACCCTTGGATGTGGGCATCATTAAGCACTACAAACTATGGGTTGAGTCTGATATTACCCTTCCTGTGGGGTATAATTATCTCTTTGATAATTGTACCAATGGAAGTCATCTTCCCTGAGGAACTTTTAAAGTTCTTTGCCTTGGTGGGCAAGGGCTGTTTTTCCCAATGTGGGAAGTGGTTGTCCAGATATTCTCTGGCCACTATGGACCAGTGTGCTCCACTGTCAATGATCAGTGGATGCTGAGGATTGTCAATACAGACAGTCATCTTTGTGGCTGTTCCATGTATATATGCCATTGCTTTGGTTGGTGTAAGCAGGAATATTTGTGCATCTTGGGTGTGTTTGCAAAAGTTTTTATTGGCAGTATCCTGTGGCATGCCTGCTTCGAACTGTATGTCCTGAATTTCTAGTGGGGTTTCCTCTTGGTATTCTACTAGAAATTCTTCCTTTGGGTCTTGGTCATCATCAGATAGGTCTCTGATGGCATCACCCATAGAGTCTGATTCAGAATCCTCTGTTGGGGATTCCTCCTCTGGGACTTTCTCAATGGCATATACTTTTGTCTTTGCCTTTGGACAGTTATTGGCATAGTGGTCTGTTGACCCACAATTGTGACGAGAATTTCTCTTCTTTTCCGCTTCTGCCACCCTTTCTTTGGGTTTGTCTTTAAACTCTACCCTGAAAGGTTGTGTCTCTTTGAAACCACTGCTCTTATATGGGGTGAATTTCCCTATATTAGTCCTTTTCCTTATGTCTTGTAAGGTGTTGGCAATGTCATCTAGAGTGCAATTTTGGTTTCATCTGCATTTTACTGCATGCTCTAGTTCTCCTGGCAGTTGTGGAAGGAGCTTGTGATTCCTCATTTGAATGTTCATCTGAGGGTCAATGGCTTCAAGTCTTGTGGACTGTCCAAGACACCACTCATATGGATCCTTGTCCACAGAGTATTTGTCATTTTCAAATGACATGGTCTTCTGCCATATCCAAGTTCCATTACTATACTTTTGGATTATTTGACTCTTCCACCCTGGCCAGTTTCTTCTGCCATGGATTTCTTTAATTTCTGTGTACCATATACTAGCATGACCTTTAAATGCTGTATTTAGTCTAGCAGTAATCCAGTAATCTGGTATGCTTGGTACATCAATGAAGAGTCCATTAATATAATCTATGAGTTCCATATGATCATATTCTACTGATCCAGAGAATTTGGGCCAGCTTGAGGCCTCAGGAAGCTGTTTCAAGGCTTCCTTTGCTGAATAAGACATGCCATCTCCACCCTGGTATTGTAATGGAGATCTTGCCTTATTCATCAACATGGCATCTGGTTTGATGTCATTTGGTTGATATGGATTCTCCATAACTTGGCCTTGTGGTTGGGGCTTTAAGTTATGGTAGACATTAAACAATTTGTTTATGTCTTGGTCCAGACAATCCCTGTCCCTTTTGCTGTGGTGTTGTTCTTCAAAGAATAGATTCAGTCTTTTGTTGGTTTCTTCAGAGGCTTTGCTCAAGTGAGCATGTCCTTCTTGAAGATTTTAACTATTTTTTCCATGGAGGCTTGGAAATTTTCATCCTCTCATGGATGGCTTCAAGTTCTGCAAACTGCGTTGCAGATTGTTCAGAATATTGGGACATTTGTAACCACAGTGTATCAATGTTGATGTTACTCTCAGATGTGCCAATGTTATTTTCAGTCTGAGTGGGGGTAATGTTTCTATTACTAAAACTACTGATTCTAGAGTGGTTTACAACTACTTCTGGTTCTTGTGCACTTCCTTTACCAAATCCAACAGCTTCTGAATCATAGGGTCTGAGTCTTTCCTCCTCTGGTTGAAGGAGGCTTTGTTCTTTCCCTTGTTTCCTTGTCTTCTCCTTGAAACTTCCTGAAATTGTGAAGAATGGTGACTCTTGGCCACTGATCTGCTGGTCTCTGAATGGTGTGAAGCCACTGGAGAGCTGATTTGGCCTGCTCCTTGTGATCCTGAAGCAATCTGAGTAGGCCCGGTCTGGGTTAACTGTTCTTCTATAGCTTGGATAGTGGCTTGATTCTCCCTTTTCCTCTGTGCCCTTGCCTCCAGGAGTCTGAACTTCCTGGTAGGATTCCAGCTTTGGTGATTACCATCAGGTCTTTGAAGTCTATCTATTTGAGACAGATCTTCTGGCAACTTTCTCCAAGTTCTGCCCACTGGAATGCCAGGTTGAACCTTTTGTTGTCCATGCTCCATTGGAATAAGTCCTTGAGGAGTTGGTGGAGCTGAAGAACTTTATTCATGTCTTTCCAGTTCTCTAGTTTGAGGTCTTCATTGAATTGGAGTGTGAATGGAAAGGTTGATATTATCTCCCTCATTGTTTTTCCATCCACTACTGCGTCCAAGGTGTCCTCTTTCAGGTCTTCTGGTTCTGGACAAACCTTCTCTGTCCTGAGGCTGGTTCCTTTGGAAGCCAAGATCTCTGAGATGTACAGGTGACATGTTAGTGTTTGCAAGCAGTCAAAAACTTTATGTTCTTAGGGTATTTACCTTTGACTGTGCCTTGTACAAATCTGTTGTCTGCTGATTTGGGCAATTTACCTTTAGAGGTTACAACTGGGTTAATTATAGTAGTTTTCCCTGTACAAGTTATCAAGGCTGGTTTACCTTGTATTGAAGCAGAATTTTGTGGCTTTCTACCCTTCTATGTGGCAATGGGTGTCCACTTCTTTGCTGGTATCAGGCCTTCACTGTGCCTCTTTCCTTTCCCTTGGCTGCCCTCTGGTTCTGAGGACACCAGGGCAAATCTTGTGTCAATTGTTGGCAATTGACTTCACGTCAAGCAAATGTCAAGCAGGATAAAAGTTGAGCTCACGTCAAGCAAAAATCAAGCAAACTTTGAGCACACGTCCTACTCTTGCCGTACACCAAATCCTGTGACATCACCAATATTGGTTCCCCTGTGCCTTCAACTCAGATTCCTCACCACCTGATCATCCCGCAACCATCCGATGGTTGGTAAAAATTACACAAGACCTGCCTGTTTGCACAAACACACATCAAAGAGGTCCTTCAGCCAGTCTTTATGTAGGCGGGGGGTTTGACTTCACCAGGTCATCCATGAAAGGACTCCGCCTGAGCCGGATTGTTGTTTTGCAGATGACACTGGTAGAGTCCGCCGCACAACACCACGGGTGCAGGTGCGCTTGCGTGTGAATTGGCGTGTGCGGGTGCGCTTGCGTGTGCATTGGCGTGTGCAGGTGCATTTGCATGTGCATTGGCGGGTGCGGGTGCACAAGGGCTGATTCCCCTTCCAACATGATGATTGCGCAGTTAGAAATTTTGGATGCTGTGAAAGGTGATTGTGTGGGTCATTTGATCATTGAACTTGGATTATTCACACTGTACCCAATGTCAAAATAGTAAGTTCTTTGTGGCAATGTGAAATAATGGGCTTTGCTTGTCACAATTGCATGTCTCTGTCACTAAATTTTGAGGCAGTTATTTCACTAGCAAAATTGCAAATGAATCTGAGAGATTTGCATTTTTGTAGACTAAATATCATGAAATAACGGCTTTATCATTACAAGCAGTCCACATGACAGAACTTTGTTATCATACAATCCACAGTTACCTTTGATTTCTTCTTCAGATATAATCAAGTGTCCATCATCAAAACCAACAGCTTTATAAATATTCAGATGCGGCTAATATGGTAAGAAATTCACATCAATCTTCAAAGCTTTTAAGATCAGAAAGTTATTGTTCAGTATGCTAGATGGCTCAGAGACTTTAAAAATGCTATTAATGATACCAAATTGTTGTGAGTTGCGCCTCAGAAAAGACATCACACTGTTGCTGACATTTTTGGATTCAGTTGAAAATATATTGTTCCCAATATTAATGTTGTAAACTGGAAAATACCAAGGTGAGACAATCCTTGAAGTGGGAGGACTTGTGGATTGCACGGTAGTGTCTAAGCTGATCCAATCAACTATTTCCCTTGTTGCATGAAAATTCTGTAAGTACTCAACCAGGAAATCATAATTTTCTTGGTCTTGGCGGGATGGTTTGTTATATTTATGGTGATTGAACAGGGCAGGTGGCTGTGATTCAAAAAGCTGTTTTATTTCACATGGCACGGATGGGGATTTCAGGAGAACGGAAAGGTTGGAACATCGACAGATATGTTGAAGTAAGGTTTTATCTATATCATCTATTCAGAGTTGCAAGAAGTTAGTCTTATTCAGTTCAGGTGTTTAATCAATGTGAACATATTGATCTTATTAATTGATGTACATATTTTGTTATTTGTTGGCATTTTTGCAAATACTCCAATCAAGTGCTCATAACACCATGTGGCTGAGGCTCGTGCTGGGCCCCAACGTTGGAAGAGTTTGGGAATATGATCAGCAAAATGATGATTTGGTTTACTTTTCTGTTTTGGGAACAGGAGTTGATTGGAAAGGCTGAATTTTTTCCAATGTTCAGCAAATGCAGTCGCATCACCTATTGAAACAGTTCAACTTGTGGCAATGTTGATTGCACTAATCAAATGGAATGTATTCCTGGTTAGTTCATTTGCAAGTTCTTCTGACTGACGCATTTTTCTGAGAGTGTTGGCGGATTGGTGTGCATCTAATGACATCTGTTTACTGAGCATTAAAAATGGAATATAGACCTTATATAAGAGAGCCCATTCAGCGGCTTTTACGCTACCATGAGAGGAGGAACCCATGTTGCAAGGTACTCTTGTCCATGATGAGGGAATTATTGTCTCAGATATGATTTGTCGGAGATGCTCCAGAGCCTCACCCTTGATCTGGTGATCACTCAGTGCAGTGATATCCAATTCAGAGGGGATTTCAGAAGTGGGGATATAATCCACATCAAATGAAGGAATCTCCGCAGAACCACTACATGGATGTTCCGTGTGAGGGGTGGGCATTGGGAAGTAGCCTTTTCAGGTGGAAGTAGTGGGGAGTGGCACATTTATTATTTTTGCTGCGTCTCTTCTCAGGGAGTGGGCCTCTCTTAATGTGATTTCATCAAGAGAGCTGTTGGAGGTCATGGAATCTGAGTCTGAACTGTTGGTGTCATTGGATTTCCTGCGGGACCTGAGGTAAATTTTTGATTTGGACTCTGAAATGCACAATTTGAAAGTTGCATGATCCTTCAAAATTCGCAGTATCAAATTATGAATTATGTCAAGATTAACCATTCTGGTTGCATCCCAATACGGAAGGTCTTCTAAAATCAAATATCAGACTCCATACTCAGAGAAAATTGCTTGTCTTTGTGGTGGGGTTGCCCGAAGCAATTTGGCAATGGTTGATTTATGATTTTGATATGAGCGTGTGTAGTGAAATTGGGGACCAATTTCTTCAATTTGAGCTTTGTGAATGGTGCAAAAATTACAAAAGTGGTTGCCTGAATGGGAAATAAATCCAGTAAGCTTGCACATGGCAACCACATCGGCAATGGCTGTGAGAATGGCAACACAGATAAAGGATCCTGAAGGGCCTGTTGAGGTGGGTGAAAAATGGTAACCTTGCCATAGCTCTTTGAGCTCGTTGATGAGTGGCATTAATAGGTAATTCAATTGAAGGGAAGTTGGCTCCTTTGGACCAGGAATGATTCCTGCAACATAGACATTCTCTGGCTTCAATCTTTCACTTGGGGGGAGATTAAGTCAAATAAGCAT
Source organism: Austropuccinia psidii (assembly GCA_023105745.1). NCBI lineage: Eukaryota > Fungi > Basidiomycota > Pucciniomycetes > Pucciniales > Sphaerophragmiaceae > Austropuccinia > Austropuccinia psidii. The sequence goes on along the minus strand of JALGQZ010000007.1, from coordinate 28,414,403 downwards.
GATAGGTCCAATGCTGGCCAACCAGGTGGACTTTCCATGTGCATTAAACCAGTCCACATAAATGGAGAAGGCCAATGCACCAGGGATGGACATGAATGGGGGGTCATGGATATTTCTAGTGCCAGTGAAGCGTCTCCAGACAAATCCATCCCAGACGTCACATTTTGGGGGACCTTTGGGAGTTTGGGCTTGTTGATGTTGATGCAGAATTTCCATATTTCCAGCCCGCTGGAGAAATCTGGCAAGCCGATTTTTGAATGGTTGATAAATGAAATGTTTTTTTAGGATAAATTTTTGCTTCATGTTGGTTGTGTTTTGGGTGCAGGGTTCAAATGAATAGATGAATTTGCCTAATGATTGTGTGCAAGGGGGATCATGATCATTTGGGTCATTATGGCGTTGACAGTGGGGTTGGTCAGTTGTGACTGATTCAGTAAGGCCATTAAGAGAGAAACATTGAGGACAACATATATAGTTTTGAGTCACTGGTTCCAATTGGAGATGTTCAAATATGGTACTCAGATCTTGAGCTATATGGAATGGAGGAGTGGGGGGACCACCGGAGCTTGAGATGCTGAACTTGATCAGCAGGTTTAGGGCGGGGTTGAGAATTCGTGAAGCCCTGTGGGGTATATTATACCTTAATGATAGAATGGCAGATATTATCATTCCAAGGTCTTGTGGGGGAAGGGTTTTACTGCTGCTGTATGGTTTCTGTGGGGTTGAATTGAGACCCGGTGCTGTGGAGAAGGTTCTTTGGGTCAATGGCGAATAATCAGCTGGGAATAATTGATCCAATAGAAGTTGTGGGCACTCAGATCCTGATGCAGAAGTAGGGATGTTTGGAAGAGATTCGGGTGCAATGGTTGATTTGAGCTTTTTAATGTGCTGTTTATATTGGAAAGGTGTGAAGGCAACTCCATGCCTATCACCCTCAGGGGAAGAGTGTGTTTGAGTTGAGCAGTGTTGACACATGCATATACACATTGAGGAATAGCGGCGGGTTGTTATTGTTGCAGAAATTGGGAGTACGGTTGGTTTGTGTATAAATATCTATGGCTGATGTGAAAGTGTTTAGGAGTGTTATTAATTGGAAAAAAAATTGAGTGATTATTTATGAAGGGGGAGATGATTTGAGCCATCTGAGAGTTTTATCCCATTTGTAATGGTGCGTGAGCTGCAGCTGATAGAGTGTCACATGTCTCATCTGGATGGCGGAATTGGTTAGGAGTTTAATTGGGTAAAATGCCATGCTGCTCAATGCTCATACATATTCTATTTTATTTACACATGGCAATACTGCGGTTTTGACCCTTGAAGGGCATTCCAATAGGGATGTGTCAACATTGATTTGGAGGGATTGACATTCAATCATGTACGCTGGCACCCCATCATACATGGCTTAAACCTTATTACAGACATAACAATATAACTCTATTACATAAGGGGTTGGAGTGCAGCTAAAGTCTTGGTATTTGGTTTGAGTGCAGCAGGCTTTGAATTGGTTGGAATGTGATTTGGATTGTCTCGCCTTTCTTGAAAAGGTGATGTCTCTTTTGTGGGTAAATCCTTCATGAATATACCCTTTACAGATGTACAATGCTGTGGAATTTCAATGCATATATTGGCAGCTTGGATAATTCACAAAATGTGAAAATGGGGAGGCAGAAATGTTACCAAATATGATTACTTATGGATGATGGGTCCCCTTTGAGATCAAGGGAATATTACATTATATGGTGGTAGGCTGTACAGGGTGGTTTCTGATCAAAGCGGAGGAGCTCAAGAGGAGGTAGGGAGGATTCTTGTAAAGAGAGGCTTATTAGACTTCCAATAATACTCTTTTTAGAAATATTCATAGAATATCTCTATTCTAAATTTGAAAATATTTCATCTCATATCACTCTATTTTATCATAATACTGAGGTGTTTCATCTAGTTAAAAATATTACTGTACTTTTTTGGCCCTTATGTCATCTTCCAAGTCACATAAATCCCGTTCAGGTTCTGTTCATGACTCAGATAGTGAATCTAGCATAGAATATGCTCAAACACAGTCACCATTGAATCCCAACATTCCTCTCACAACCCCTATTGCACCCTCAATGAATGTATTGGGTCTTAACATTGATGTGGGAAATCCAAAGGCTCCAACTTCAAGCACTTGGTTGATCCCAAATATTTCCGTCACTCCAATTCCCCGGAATCCCACTAATACACAAACGCATGTGTCTCAGGGGCCAGAAGGCACACCTCAAATTGCATCAAACGCTAATCCCCAATCAAAATTTCCACGTGAGTTCCTCCTTAATCCCGGTCAGAATCCAGTTGCATCCCAGGATCCCTTTGGCCAAAGTAAACAGCCAACCCTCAATATGCCATCAGGATCTCAGGTTCATGTGGGCAATGAAAGGCGCGTGGATGGGGGGCGATGAAAAAGACCATTGGAGAATGTAACTTGGAGTGGTCTGTCGGAGGGAAATCCAGGATTGACGCTTCATCAAAGTAAGTCATTTTAATTTTGGAGTATAACCTTTTTCACAATTTGATATTTTTGTTTCATGGGTTAGATATTGCACCTAAAGGCAAGTCAGTCCAATCTCAGGAGCCAATTGAAGATTGTGAGTATTCCCAGTCTTTATTAATTTTTTGATGTGCTAACGGATAATTTGCATGGCAGGTGATGAACTTTATGCATCTTCACCTCTGGCCCATAAAGAGAAAGTCACTGGACATCATCATCCATATGCCTCCAAACCAAGAACGGGTCATTCCAGTTCATCAAGAGAACAAATTGTGGATGATGAGGATGAGAACATGTCTCTGACTCAAATGGAAACAAATGATGAAACAAGGAGGGACAATTTCATGGCGCATGAGCATGCCACTTGGTCAAATAGTGAGTACACCCATCCTCAAATGCCCCTTGCCCAGAGTATGCTTGAACAATCCGAGGTCACACAGCAAAGGAACCAGGCTTGTAAATCTCACAATGTGGCAAAACGTGCAAGCCAGAAGGAGCAACAAAAATGGCTGAAAGAAGAACTTCCAGATAATGTCCATGGAATGAGATCAGCAGTACATGCCGATTGCCTGTTCCTACTCAAGGTTAGGGATAAGGATTTTTCCTCACTACCAGCACCACCGAGCACAGAAGAGTGTGAAATTGCAATTCAAGTGGCTGGTCATCTTGGATATGTCCCCAAGGATGTTTTCAATGAGCCATCAACACAGGTTCAGTCTCGGGGTTTCCAAAGCTACTTCAAAAATGAGCTCCACAAGCTAGGACTAAAGCAATTGACTTGGGACTGGGAGAGCTCATGGCAACATCCGTTCAATGAGCTGATGTCTATGGTGTTTTACCGTACATTCTGTCTTGCACTGGTCAGCACCGAGTATCATCATTACTGTTGGAACAAGGATCATAATAACTATGGGGTTGTGGCGGCTTTAATGGAGCAATATTTCACTTATTTGAAAAGAGAATGGAAGTCTATTCAAAAGGATGCCAAGTATTTGGTTAAAAAGAAGGAGAATAAAAAGCTCGCAAAGATTCGTCAAAGGGTTAGTTAATGTATCTCTTCTTCATTGTGAGCAAAGACTGATGATGATCTACTTGATTATGTGCAGACCTGTGAGCGCCATTGTGAATGGTGTGATACGGCTAAATTTCCCATTCTAGAATCACAATTCAATGACCCTTGAGTATATTCAGATACTGAGGAGGTACTGGAAAATGACCGTCAAGTTTACCGCAAAGTGGGATTGCGCTGGCGCTCCCAGTTATTCAATGAATTGGTATTAAAAATTGATTGAGACATAGAGTTTTGTAATTGCATTAAAAAAAAGGGTAAGAAAACTATTGATAGATTGCCAGAATTACGATCAACAGATGATGGTGATATTCTGGAAGGCTTATCATTTCAGGTATTTGATCAAGATTGGCTCAAAATCTGTAGTAAGATGCATACTAGCGCCCTCCAAATTCTTGACATGCCAGTTATTAGGCCGAATGGTGATGCTCTGCAATAACTTAGTAATATAAATGTATAGCACCGTTACAAATTAAAATTTTGTGAATAACTTGTGCAGGTGTAATACAATCTGATTATTATTTCTTAAAGATACAACAACTTGCTAAAGATGTCAGAATATAGACAATATGAGCTGGACTGTATCACAGTCTCCCTTAGAAATAGTACTCTATTGCTTGTTTTCATTGAGGAAATATTGAAGGAGTTCAATCCAGCTCATGGTGTTCATAATTGTGGACCTGTGCCAGGGTGCACAGGTGTCATCAGCTTGGTCAAACGCAAATTATATAATATCAGTAAGGCTCACGCAGTTAATGATTTTTTTTTCTTGGACCTATTGGTTTTTGGAAAATGGCATTTCCATAAGGAAGGATTTTAGAATAGCAATACAATTAGGGTCAAAGATGAGCTTGAAAGGTACCTTCCGCATGTTGACCTCAACTGAATGAGGAGTGATATAGTGGATGACCTTTACAGGTTGTTGTTGGCCAATACGATGGAGTCAATCAACAGCCTGAGCCTCAATGGCTGGGTTCCAATTGGGCTCCTGGAAATGTGGATGTCAGGGGCCGCAAATCAGGGCAGAATTTTGGGGGTCCCCTCACCATTAAATAGACCATATTAGCACAAGTTATATTGAGGCCAGTTCCAGCTGCGGCAATGGATGCAATCAGTACTTCACATTCAGGATTATTGAAAAAAATTTCCAGTGCCTTCTCCTGTGCTCGTGCTGTAATTGTTCCATCAATTTGTGCTGAAAGGATAGAGTGATGGGCAAGTGCAATACCTATTCTACAATAAAAAACAGTCAGATAGATTCAATTGGTAATGGATGCATATTAGGATTAACTCACAGATCTAGAAATTGGGTCCATTGGGTATAAACCACCGATTTGGTTGGACCACACCTTGTTTGTTTGTTCTTCATTAAGCTTTGTAGGAGGTGTGCAATTTTACTACTCATCATGATGTTTCCACATCCACAATAGTTCGTGTGATTGTTGGGGAGTTATCCTGAGTGCTCCTGCCCTTGGGGTCTTCCAAATCCGCCTCTGCAATTGTGTTAAGCATGATGGGATGGTTACAACATATTCACAGCTTATTAATATTTCTGAAAAATTCTCCTGGTCCTTTGCTTTTGGATGATAGGAATTCTTCATATAATGTGGAATATTCTTGCTGTACGGTTGGGTTGAGTGGGAGCAGCTCATAATGATGGCTAATACTGGGGAGGGATTCGAGATGTGTGGTTTTGGTGCGGCGCAAACTTAAATGCCGCAATGCCAAATGCAAAATATCATTGCAACCTTTGGAAAGACTACTCAGGATGAATGGTGACCAGTTATCTTGATCGGCACTCTGGGGTTGAGTGATGAATGATATTATCCCCAAAAGGTCATAAATGGTGTCGTGGATAGGTGTGCCCATTAAACATATTCAACGGGATGAAAGGAGGCTATTAATGGCACGGTGAGTGGCAGTGTATTGAGAGCGAATATATCCATAAGATGGGGCAAGGGTTATTGGATATAAAAGGTAATTTGAATCATTTAAGCTCAGACACTCACTGTGCTTCATCCAAAATTATACGATGCCAATTGATTTGAAAAATGAATGATGTAGAGGTATTGGTTTGCTTAAATTCTTGGGTGATAGTATTGTAAGAAGTGATGATGATATCATATTTTAAGATGTTGGCCTTGGATAATGAGTGACAAGTGGGACCATGGTAGATTTTGGCATCCAGCGCTCCAGCCTGAGCATGCTTGGATATTTCTGATTACCAGTTGGTAATCAAGTGAGGGGGGCAGATGATCATCTTGGGCGTGGAGTGATGGCGGTTTGCAATCATCTGCTCCTTGGAGGTACCAATTAGAGCAATGGCCTGGATGGTTTTACCTAATCCCATATCATCTGCAAGCAGTCCTCCAAGAGGGGTATTGGTCGAAAGGGATTCAAATGAGCTAAAAACCTTGGTTGTAATGATGTGCCTGGCATTAAAAGTGGATCCTGGGGGTGAGGTGCCCCAAAGGTTACAGGCTGATTGGCCATTGGGGATTTCTCGATCCCAGAGAAAAGCTAGTCCGGTTTTTTGATGAGGGAGGAGGGGGGTTTGAATAATGGCATGGGGCGGGGTCATCATGGGGAGGTCTGATCCACTGGGTAATTGTATCAGTTTTTTCTTGGAAATTAATGATGAAACAGCAGGATATGAAGCTGGCGTTGAGTTTGAAGCAGGGAATGTCGGAGTAAAGAGTTAACATTGACTATGTGTATTACAGTCATATTCTTTGGGCATTTTAAGCTTGAAATCTTGTGTTCAAAAGCTTTCCATTATGAATAGAATGTTTGGATACCATGTGAAGAACATCAATGCTAGATTGGGTTTCTGACATGAGGAGGGATCATTTGCATTAGTCATAAATACTCCCTCAACAAATAATATTTGAGTAGGATTGGATTGGAAATTTTCAATCCATGCCGCACCAAGACCACAGTGCATGAACGTTTTTGGTGCCCCAAGGAATGGTATCAATGTTTTGGAAAGGGTTCCAGGTAGAGAGCCAATAGCACGCTGGTGATTGGGGAGATTAACGAATATGTTGTGTTGATTGTGCCATATGATAATCCAAGAAGCTAAGTGGGAATTCTCAGGATTTAAGGTTATATCACTATTTATTTGAATACAAATATTAATCATCCCAATGCAAGGTGGTTGTGAAGGGGTTGACATGATGGCTATTTTAAATTATTTGGGGACAGTTGGAAACTATATGATTGGGAAGGGTTAGCTAAAGGCTTTGAAGACAAATAAGCGCAGGTGGGGAACTTATATGAGAGGCAGCAATGGGGTCAAGGGGGGATGGCCTGTGGTTATGTGCATGGTCTTTAGGAAGATGGGCCTCTTGGGCTCATGATTTTCATATCCGATTTGGGGCATATATCAAGGCAAGGTGGCCAAAATGTGGGTGCACCGATATGACTGCTGGATCTGCAGCAAGTTACAAAACCTTTGGTGGAACAAGGTGGACATTAGCATATTCAAAATTGGGTGGGTTGTAGCAACTTATTGTGGAGGGCATATTAGAGGCATGCAGCCATGTTTGCTGTCACACCAGAGAACATGGCTGCATATATTCCCCAGGTTAATTGTTGCACAGGAACCTACTGGGAAATGTTGGCGGTTTCAAAGGGCAATCTCACTGTGGGGATGTTTGTGTGTGGGTGGGTGAGATATGTTCAGTGGCGTGCCACCAAACATGAGTTTGGTTTTGCCTGTTGTTTTTTGCTGACTGATGCCTACTGGGCTTCCAGGGGGGAATGTGTGACATGATCAAAGGGGGCGTGGGCCATGAACCGTGATCCACATATACATTCACCCCTATTTTGTTTGAGGTGGGTACTAATCCACCGAGATTGGAATAAGGGTCTTTGCCTCACACATGTACAAAACTCCGGAAAAAGAGGCCACCCGCCCAAGGGAATTTTTGGCGACAAGACAGGCCCCACAGCTTGTGCGGGGCGCGTGAGAATGTGCAGAAAATGACCCGCTGTGGGAGATCACCACGCAAACATAGGCCAGGATTATTCTAATGCGGATGAGGCTGAAGCAAATCCACACTGATTGGCCTCAGGTTTCCACGCGCGAGCAGGTGAGCATCTGCAGTCAAGCTGACCACCCGACCAAGAAAATAGCCGGTCGGAAGACTGGCAGTAAAATGTCTTCCAGGCGTGTGAAAGTTGCCTGCGTATGACCTGACAATGAGAAGGCGCAATGAACAAGCGGGGCCAGTCATTGTTTGCCCCAACAATGGCACTGGATGGAATCCACTGTTTGTGTATGACCCAAAGAAACAGTCATCCCACTATGACACACTTACATTAACTTGGATTACATGGGCATCTGTGCCGTAGTTAGGCAGAGCTGTCCAACAAGGTGCATCAAAGGGATGCAGTTGAGATATATGACTCGATGACTTGACGTGATTGCATGTTACATTGTTGAACAGCTTTTGCTCTGCCCCGCAGCATACATTTACAAAGGTGTACTGCATACTACAGTGTTGGCTGTACAGATTAGGAAGGTGTAATACTACTTGAGCCCACATGCATGTAGCGAATGTGCATGCACCTTCCAATCATTTTCATATACGTAGCTCATGTGCCACATGCTCAGCATTGCGTTTCACCCAATTTGCACACGCCAGCTGAGCATGTCATGGTCGAAAGCACCATGTGGAAGTGCTCAGTAAAGCCATGGAATGAACTATTTTTGCAATAGGTCATTGGCAGGCTCAGTTTGGAGCACTTCACCAAAGCGTGTGAAATGCTGCACCTGGATGAAATGTCATCGGATGCTGTGTCAAATGCTCAGATTGTGTGCATACAAAAACGACTGAGCAATGGCTCAGCATGGTGTATTTGATATTGCTATATCAATAGTTCAATTACTGTGCAATTAAAATGTTCAGCCACTGAGCATTTCAATTATGACCCAAAAGCAAACCTGTGCAATGGGTCAAGGCCAGCTCACGCTGTATTCACTTGTCTTACAGCCCCCCTTTGTTCAAACACTATTACCAGGCCATACGGCCGGTAATCTCGCCGCAGTCACTTGTGACCAAATGCACCACGTTCTTTTCTGAATGGGGAATTTGGGAATTGCACCCACCATGAACATTCAACAAGGGCCTCACAACCACCCTCCAGGGTGATCTGGTGGCTATTTAAGGAAACAAAGGGGATTTGACTGAGCTTGACAATTCAATCAATAGCAATAATCAGCCAGAACCCCATTTTTCTTCTGCTTCACGCCAGCATTTCCCTTCTCAGTTGCAGCATTTGCTGCGACTGAGCTTCAATTTTGCCCACATGCCTTGAAGCTGAGACTTTTGCGGGTGCTGCAACTTCTGAGATCTTCTCAGCTTCACCATGGTATATAAGACCATCTTCACACAACACGCCCTTCACTTTCTTTCTCACCTGCTCCACTTCGTTCAACCTCACCTGCGTTTGTCCTTCTTGTGCCTATTCCCCTTGGTCTTCCTGCCTTTCTACTTTTGTCTTTTGCACTCCACTAAACCCAATCCCCTTCCTTTTTCCTGTTTTTTTTTCCTGCTGATCCTTTCAGAACCTCACTTCTATCCACCTTGTGCGTCTCCTCCATTTAAAGCTTTTGTCCACATTATGTTCCAATATTAATTATTTTTTTTCTTCACGACTCTCTTTCAGACTTTTAAAACCTTCCGAGTAGAGCGTCTTTATTTTGTTCACGTTTTAAATTTATAATTCATTGTACATCTTCATTTTCTTTCTTGATTGTTTACTTTCTATTCAGTTACTAACCTCAATTGTTTTGTTTTTAGATGTTGTGCACTTTATGCACCAAGCAGGGTATCCCCTGCATCCGTTCCTTGACGACAACCGACGCTTGTAATGCTTGCCAACAAGCACATAGGAAATGTTTGTTTGTTGTCCGCCCCTTCCGACCACGAGGCCAGAGGAGTTCTGGCCAAGACGCCCTTGCGAGGACTCCTTTGTGATCGACAATGATGAAACAATATCCGAGCACAAATGGACACTGGGACCTCAAGCAGGCCAACAGGAACGATTCCGGACGATTATCCCTGTCTCCTCAAGCATTGATTTGTCCACCCCCCCTGCTAGGCCACCATCCAATGGTCACTTCACTCCTCGACCTGAGCGAAGTAATTATCCGGCCAATGAAGGATGGCAATGGTGAGAGGACATTTGAGCTTGGGCTGATCGTCACCATGTCTTGTCACCAATGGGATTCAAACGCCAAAGTAAGCTTTCTTTTTCCTCCTTATCTCATTTCTCTTCACACAATAATACTGACTTTTTTCCATTACTTATAGAACAAAACCCCCCAAATCCCCCCTGACAAGACTCTCCCGTTCCTAGTTTGCCTTGCGAGCAAACCCTGCGGCAACCCACTCCAGGCCCGAGTGGCACCCGATGGTCTGAGGAATTATTCCTCGGTAAGCAGCCAAAGTTTCATTTCATTTTCACTTTCAGTTTTGAGTCAAGTGAACTGACTCTTACTCCTTTTCAGAACCCTCCCGAACCAAAGAGGCACCTATTCCTGGCCCGAGTCCATTGTCCCAACCACCTGAGGATGATATGACTCGTGAGCCAGAACCTGAGGTGGCTCCTACACAATCCACCAAGGAACCTTTTGGTAAGTCAAAATTTCACTTTTTTAACTCTACTCAACTTTTCCTCACCCCTCCTTCAACCATCTCCAGCTTGTCCCGCCACTCCCCGCTCCATAATAATCATCAACGATACGCCCGTTGGATCCCCCCTCCCCCTCCCCCTTCTTCTTACGCGTCTTGCCCACCTTCCCCTTCTGTTCCCCTCCCTCCCCAGAGATCCCTTCCAGTGCCCCCAAGAACCCCAACGCCTCCTACCCCCCGGTGCAAAGCCCCTCTCATTCCCACAATGACGCTTGCCAGGAATTCACTAACTTACGACCAACTTTAATGATTCCTTGAGCCATCTTCCACAAATCCATCAACCAAATCTTGTTAGAGCATTGCCGCTTGCTCCACATGATTCCTTTCATGGATGCAACTCATCAAAATGAGATGCACCAGGAATTCCGGGAGGAACTAAACTCCCTCCTTGCCCAGGCACTGGAGGCTTATCCAAAAGAGGACATCACCGGGATAGTCTCAAAATACTTAGAAAAATAAAATTAAAAAAAAATCTCATTATTTCCTCTTTTTATTATTTGTAATACTTTCTTTTCAGTATATTATTTGTATCCAATGTTTGTTATTTTCCATTTATATTACATTCTTTGCTCACATGAAATTATATTTTCCTCAATGGTTCAAATGTCCTATTGCGTGAGAAAAAATTTTATAAGTGCCCCACCAAAGGTTTGAGTGAGTATTTGTTTGTGTGAACCTCTTTTGCCAAAAATGCGCCAATAGTCACTGTTAGTGTCTCCTATATTTTCTTCTTCCATGGTTGAGAGCCATATCAATTCTTAACTGTAAAAAAGTGGGAGGTTCCCGCATGTGAGCAATCCACTCTAGATTCATGTGACATTGCCTTTCCTTTGGTCACACGCTATTAATCTTAGTCATGTATTGAATTGTTTGAATTGTCCAGAACCTTCACAAGCGTAAGGATTTGCGTGTGAGTTGTCAGGAGCCTGCACAGGCACAAGGATTGGCATGTAAATTTTTGGGCGCCTGCACAGGCGTAAGGATTGGCGTGTGAATTGTTGGGAGCCTGCGCAGGTGTAAGAATTTTTCAGCATTGTTGGCAACCTTCACAAGCATAAGGATTGGCGTGTTAATTGTCGGGAGCCTGCACAGGAGTAAGAAATTGTCAGCATTGCTGGCAACCTTCACAAGCGTAAGGATTGGCGTGTGAATAGTTGGGAGCCTGCACAGGCGTAAGGATTGGTGTGTGAATTGTTGGGAGCCTGCACAGGCATAATAATTGGCGTGTGAATTCTCGTGATCCTGCACAGGCGTAAGAAATTTTCAGCATTGTGGGGAACGTTCACAAGCGCAAGGATTGGCGTGTGAATTGTTGGGAGGCTGCACAGGCGTAAGAATTGGCATTTGAATTCTCGGGATCCTGCACAGGCGTAATAGATTTTCAGCATTGTGGGGAACGTTCACAAGCATAAGGATTGGCATGTGAATTGTTGGAAGCCTGTACAGGTGTAAGAAATTTTTACCATTTTGGGGAACCTTCACAAGCGTAAGGATTGGCGTGTGAATTTTTGGGAGCCTGCACAGGTGTAAGGATTTGCATGTGAGCTGTTGAGAACCTGCACAGGCGTAAGGATTGGCAGGTGAAGCGTTGGCAGACCGCATAGTCGTCAGGAACTTTTAGCATTGTCAGAACCTGCACAGGCATAAGGATTCGCGTGTGAAGCATCGGCATCCTGGACAAGAGCAACAAACCAGGACATATGTACGATGGCATGCCACTGTACATAATCCACTTCACCCCTTTTTCATGTTATACACCCATCTCCCGCACTCAAATCCATCCAATTCTGGTGTTTATTGTCCTCTGCCTTACCCCACCATTATTTACCCAACACACATGCAAATCTCCTCATTCTTTGAATTGGGATGAGATTGTATTACCATCCCTGATTTGATAGCCCTCTCTCTTGCCAATCTCATAATAGCCATGGCTTTTTTGGCACATTGTTTTTGCTAACCTGCTTGAGCATTGTGCAGACATACCCACTAGTGTTGTGCTTTTGTTGTCCTGTGCTGGATCAGTATAATGAACAAATGTACTACTGGCCCACACTACCTGAATGAGCCCATGACATGCGGATAGATCAATCCAAAAATGCTCATTTCAGAAAATCAATTTTCCCCCTGTACACCCCTTTGACACATCTCTTTGAATTTGGCCGGTCTGCTTATCAGCTTGAAACCACCATCCTGAAGCATACTGCGATGCATCCTTATCAAGAGGAGGTGAGTTTTTGAATCCATTCATGGTGAAAGTGAGTGCGGAAGCAAACTCGCATGCACCCTTATTTGCTGGAATATCGCCTTCATAGTTGACTTGATCAAAAGACGGAACCCCCAATGAGCTGTAGCAATTTTGAATCTTCTCAAATAAATTATCCCCAACATTGTAAGATGTGACTATGAAACTGATGATAATATTACTATTAATCAACAGTACTATGTCTGTTCTTATGAAATATAATAATAAAATATTATTATAACCACAATTAAATAATTAAAAATTATTTCTTTCACGTGTTAAGCACTACTAGTGATTTTAACAGTGAGCAAGTAATTGTCTACAAGAATCAATTACAAGAAGAATTTAATAATAAAAACTTCTTTATTAAAATAATAAAATTATTTTAATATATAATTATCTTTTGCAAGAATAATTATAAAGATAATTCTTGAAGAAAACTATTACTAGAGAAAAACTTTAAGAATTAAAGATAAATGACTCACTAATACTCCAAAGAACTTATTGATAATAAAAGTAGAGAAATTTGACGTGGAATTGTGGATTTAAGGGATCAAAAGGATTTATAACAGTATTACAACAATATATAGTTGGATTCTATGATCTCACGTCTTTCTGATTGATTCTGAAAGAATTAAAACACTTAAGAATAGTTGAACTAATACTTACTTGTTGGTAATAAAGATTTAATAAATTGATAAGATGATGATTATGAAAAAACAGCAAGAAGAGGCTTCTTTTAAGTCAACAACAGCTCACAGAGGCGTGCCATGGAGCAAACTGAAAACCAGTGAGTGAGAAAACAATAAACCTTTTTGGATTATTGATTGCATCATCTGTTGTCATGTAAAATTATCATAATTACTTAATTGATGCTTTTACGTGACTACCAACCCCAATATGGTTAAGAATAAAAGGAGTAACACTTGTAAATCTTCTTTTATTCTAAAATAATCATTGATTTCTCAAAGTTATCAATGTTATTGCCAATTTCATCACAGGTTGTAATTACTGTGAATTTTTGAAGATTCAGTGTTTCACGTAGAATATCCAAAAATGGACTGTAAGTAAAACTTTTAATTTTACTAGTAAAACTGTAATTCCTTTTGGTTGTACCATAGATAATACAGTTCTCCTTTAGTCCTGAAAGTTTCAGAAACATTCATTAAGAATTGTATTTTTAATGAATTTTTGAAGGTTTTACCTCATTTCTACGTAGAATTGCAAATAGCAGTGTTTTGCTGGTTGCTATGAGGTAAATCAATGAATATGGGTCCCAAAAGGGTTTTAATTACTCTTTTGGGGTTTATCCATGGAAAGTCATTAGTAATTGACATGGTTACAGGAGTGTAAGTAGCTCATTACCTCCTTGGCACGTCAAAATAGCAGGTTATTTGCTATTTTCTGATGTTTTACAGTAGTTGTAACTTGGTAACCAAGTTCCCAAAGAGTTTTAGTTTACCAATTGGGCCAAGATGAGCCATGGATCCATGCTCTGGAGCTATCCACGCCTCTGAGGCCTCAGAAGTTGGGTACCCTGGCTCTCTTTGATGTCTTTTGTCCCCCTTGCCTATTTTTTACGTCAAAATAGTAATTTAAGCTTAAAGTGAGATATCCACTATGGGTGTACCAAAAGTCCATGTAAGAATACCATGATATTAAGTGCTCAAAACATGCATAACACTATTCTTAGTGTATATGTAACATGGGATTTCTCACTTTCCCATTATTTTGGCTAAAAATCAAGAAAAACAAAAATTTTCACGGATCTTTTATGTGGTATTAATGATGTGGTATTGAAGTATTTTCCATTTTACCACCTCAAATACTTAAATTGAGCTTATTCACTCTATGGAGCTACCCTAGGTGAATTTTTGTGTAGAATCCAAATCTGGTCTTAAATCCATGGATTTACTTACTCAATAAAAAGTTATTCATCTTTTCTGAAATTGAAAATGATGAATTTTGGATATATGCATGACTTATGAGTTTTGCATAATTCAAAATTTCTTTTTAAGATAATTGTGGCCTATTTGGGTATGTAAAATATACCTCAAGGCTCACATTCCCTCCCACCAAAAAATAAAATTGTACTACAATTTTATTAGTGATAAAAAGAATAAGGCCCCAAAAGGGGGTTAATGTCCACTGTCCAACCTCTTCACATTACTCAGATCAAGTAATTTAAAGCACATTTATAGACATATTCAGGCTTGTGGCCTTCTTTCATGTCTAAATCTTCTTAAGAGTTTATCTGAGTCAGGTATTTCTGATTCTGCCATCCATTCATCTTCATGTACTGGATTTCTATATCTGACAAGATATTCTCTTTGATTTTTACCCCTAAGTCTCCTTTCTTTAATGACTTTCTTTATCTTTCTGTCTTCATTCTGTTCCACAGGTGGTACAGTTAAAGGAGTTGGGTTTCTTAAAGGAAACAATTCTTTATCAGCTGGTTGATAAGGTTTTATCAAGCTGACTGGAAATGTGGGGTGTTTATTTTCCAATTCACCACTCAATTCCACTTGAACTGCATTGGTTCCATGTAAAGCAACAATAACAAAAGGTCCTACATAAGAATCTTTAAGTTTCTTTGGGCCTTTGATATTATTAAAATTCAAGGTTGAAACTAGAACTAAGTCCCCTACTTTGAAGTCTGGTACTTTATGACTCTTGTCCCACTTCTGTTTTGCATAATCAAAAGCATCATCCATACTTTGTTTTGCATGGTGTTTTACTTTATCAAGCATTAATTTGAAGCTGGAAGCTGTAGGATGAATGTCAATCAAGTCTTTCCTCAGTGTGTCTGCTGGGAGTCTTGGATTCCATCCTTTTTCTAACATAGCAGGAGTTTGTCCTGTGGAAGAATGGACTGATGTCTTGTATGCCAATTCTAATGCAGGTATCAGAGTGCACCAGTCATGGGTAAAGCCATCTGAGTCTTTAAATTCTAATCCATAAGCACAAAATCTCCTGATCATGTCTTCTAAAGTTTGAATCATCCTCTCTGCTAGCCCATCTGTTTGAGGGTGATATGCTGTAGAGAATGATAACTTAGTCCCAAACAATCTATGAAGATTGGTCCAAAGTGCAGATGTGAACTTGGGGTCTCTGTCACTTATGATATTCTTAAATAACCCTGTATGAGAAATAACTCTACTCCATAAAAGAAGAGCTGTATCCATAGCAGTGTCATCTTTATGACATGGTAAGAATATGGGAGTTTTGCTATATCTGTCTACAATGACTAAACAAGCATTATAACTTTTGTCACCACTTGGAGGAAGTGCTGTGACCCAATCCATGTGAACAACTTCCCAAGGGGATTTTGGTTCTTGAATATGGATCATTAATCCAAATTTCTTGCCTGTACTCCTGTTTGCTTTTTGGCATCTATCACAGGTATGGCAATATTCAATGGTTTCTTTTCTCCAAGATGGCCACCATGCACAGTTCTTCACCTTTTCAAGTGTTCTGTCTTCTGATAGGTGTCCAGAGTAAATGCTATCATGGCATTCATGAAGAATGGTATTGATGAGCAATCTACTACACAATGTCATCACACAAGAATGTTTTGTTCTATGGTAAATAATCCCATCAAACAAGTGAAATCTTCCTTCAGAATAGGAATTTTTCCAAACTTCATCTAGTGTATTAACCAAAGATGTGTCTTTGCAGTCTTTATCCAATAAAGAAGTCAAGATATGGCAATTCTTGTCTTGTTTATAAGACTCTCTGACCTCTTCAAAGAATTCAGTCCCAATATCAGTTATGTTAATCCCTTCAATTGGAATCTGTGGTTCAGCTTCCAAAGGTACATAAGCTGGGTTATCAGGAGTGTTGGCTAAAGCCCATCTACTAAGTCCATCAGCATTTTTGTGAATGTTTCCTGCTTTATGAACTATAGTCATGTTTCCTCTATATTCTTGAATGGCTATTTGCCATCTCAACATATGTCTGTTGGGAGTTTTCATGTTAAGAAGTGATTTCACGGCATTACAGTCAGTTATCACTTCAAAAACACTGCCATCAAGGTAATAGTGTAATTTCTCAAGTGCCCATACTAAACATAAGCACTCCATTTGGCTTGCACCATATCTGGCTTCTGTTGGTTTGATTTGTCTTGAGATATAACAAACTGGTCCTTCTGTAGGTTTGTCATCAATAATTTGGACTTGGTGTAGGGCTGCCCCTAATCCATCCCCACATGCATCAATGTACAATTTAAAAGGAATATTCCAGTCAGGCATGAGGAGTAAAGGTGCTTCTGTAAGGGCTTTCTTTATCTTCTCATAAGCTTTAATTCTTTCCTGTGTCATTTCAAATACAGTCTGTTGATCACAGATTCTATAAAGTGACTTGACTAGAATTGCAAAATCTTTCAAGTGTTGCCTATAGTAACTAGCAAATCCAAGAAAAGACATCATTTCTTTTTTATTCTGGGGTATTGGCTTAAGTAACACTGCTGCTACTTTATTCTTGTCAATACCCAAGCTCAAACCAGAAACAACATGTCCTAATGCTTTGAGTTCTTCAAAACCAAAATTGCATTTCTTAAGTGAAATTTTCATGTTCACTTCTGCAACTTTATGAAGTACTCTTGCAAGTCTTTCAAGGTGCAAAGACCATGAGTCAGAACATATAATAATATCATCAATATAAATGATAAGCCATCCTTCAGACAATTCTGTGGGGAAGATGGTATTCATCATTCTTTGATAATGAGATGGAGCATTTTTAATGCCAAATGGCATTCTAAGATACTCATAAATACCACAGTGAGTGATAATTCTAAGTAATTTCCTAGCTTTAGGCGTCAAAACATTTTGATGGAAGCCTTTTAATGCATCCATTGATGTTATATACTTGGCTTTAGACAATTGAGTCAAGGTTTCTTGGATCCTAGGAATTGGATACCTATCTGGAACTGTGTAGGTATTCAAAGCTCTAAAATCTCCAACCATTCTTGACTTATCATTATGCCATGCAATAATAACAGGTGTTGTCACTTCAACTTCCTCATTATGGCCTACTTTCCTTAGCACACCAAGTTGGATCAACTCTTGGATATGTTTTTCCAAGGCCTCTCTAGCTCTGGGACTGGCTGGATAAGCTGGTCTTCTAAGTACTGGAGGATATGGTCTATCAATATTAAGAGTAATATCAATTTCATGTCCCCTTATAGCGCCTAATGGTTCATTATCAGATGCAAATGCATTATTGTATGTATATAATACATCAATAAGTTCATTCCTCATCTTTGGTGACAATGATGGATTAATTTGTGCTTCAACAAGTTGTTTAGACACAAATACATCTTTGTAAGTATCTTTGACAGAAGATACTACAGATATCTGTTTTGGCATATTGGAGAAAGCAAATTTTTGCCTTTTGTTATCTCCAATTGTGAAATATCTGTCTTTATGGTTATTTATATCAATACCATAAATATTCAAGTAATCATTTCCAAGAATGATATGCTGAGATGTACAATTATCCATTACTACAATCTCAGTTTTCATTCTTACACTTCCTGCTGGATGTGGGAATACAATATTAGTATCCAATATGCCCAAGGGGTACATATTGTTACTGGCACTACTGAACTGTACACCTTCTATTGGTAATAGATGGTTTTTCCATTCAGGAAGTATAATTTGGAGATAATCCTTGCCAATACAAGTGCAAAATGCCCCTGTATCCAGATTTACTTTGGCTTCAATATCACCCATTAGAACTGATGTGATACAGGATGTTCCAGCAGTGTAACCCTTTCCTCTAGCAGGTTTTGTTTTACACATTCTGGCATCTTGGATATTGATCAGGTTGTAGCAATCCTCACTGTACTGTGGCAAGTGGGTATGGACTTCTGTGACCTCAAAGAAAGCTGAAATGTTTTCAATGGGATAGTCCTCTACTGGTGTATCTTCAGAGACTGCAGAATCTTGGTCAGACTCTTCTTTCTCTTCAGTACACTGAATGTCTTCAATGATTTGAACTTCATTGATCTTTGTCTTCTTAGGGCAAGTGTTGGCTAAATGTGAAGTACTTCCACATTTATGACACTTCAAGACAGGTCTTTCTGGTCTTCTTTCCTCTCTAGGAATCTTTGAGACTATTTTGGACTCTATTGGGTTTCTAACCCAAGTTTTACCAATTCTTGTTCTGGTAATGATATCTTCCATAGCATTAATGTAGTCCTCTGTTGAACAGGGTTCCACACATCTGCTTTTGATAGCATGTTCCAGTTCTCCTCCACACTTTCTTAATATTTTCATATTAATCATAGTGTCAGACATATCTGGGTGTAAAGCAGATAATCTGTCTTTTTGTTTGAAGAACCAAGTAAGTGGTTTGTCTTTTTCTGAGTTAAAAATGGCACTTTCAAAAGCATTCTCCATTTTAAACCTCCAAGAATTATTGGCCCATTTGGTAATCACTTCAGATTTCCACCAAGACCAGTCATGTCTTCCATGATCCATTCTCATCTTGTAATACCATTTCTTTGCAGTCTTGGTAAACAAACAATGTAATTTTCCTACTATGATTTCATCAGGTATATTAAAGTCCTCTTGCAACATATCAATAGTCCTGATGAATTCAATATGGTTGTATTCTCCTTCACCAGAGAATGTTGGCCATTCTTCTAATTTGGGAATATCCTTTGCAGAAATAACATTCTCTCCTAAGAATGGAGTCAAACTTTCTTTGACAGAAAGTTTTTCTTCAGTCAAAGGTGTAGAATGTCTTGGCATATGTGGTTCATGATTCTTATTAATTTGCTCCACACTTGCAATTATTTCATTCTTCAATTTCTGCCTTTCACTGTCACTTTTTGCTAAATGTATAGCAAATTGATTGGTGTTCTTAACTATTTGTAAGACATGGTCTTCAAGAGTTTTAAGTCTATCATTTACTTTAAAGATGGAAAGATCCTCTGTGTCATTATTTTGACATTGGTTCTCAATTCTTTCACAAGCATTGCTAATTGACTCAAGGGTGACAGTTGTCAATTTATGCCAATCAGAATGTTGCTTGTCATTTTTCTTTAAATCATTGATGTCTAATGTAATTTGCTTCAACTTTGACTCAAGTTTGCCAATTTCTACACTAATACTTCTATGTACATCATTTATTTGCGTGGAAAAGTCCTGTTCATCCTTTCCTGCTCTTTGGCTGTGAATTCCATAAGAGTTCTGGCCATATTGAAGACACTGTCCACGGCTGAAGGCTCCAATCTGGGGATCCTGTACCCTTGTGGGTAAGGTCTGTGCCAATTGGCTTTGCCTTTGCCCTTGCCTTGATGGTTCTTGGGACCTCTCTGTTTCTTTTGAGGTCCTTTGGGCTTGTCCTTGGATGCTTCTGGAGCTGGTTTGGAGCTGGTAGATGCCACTGGTGCCTCTGTCTCCAAAGTTGGAGTCATTTCCAATTCTTTCTTCTGGTCTATGGATAAAAGACTCTGGTTCTTCAACCAGTTCTTTATCTTTTTGACCTTGTCTTTGAAAGACAGGGGGCTCCAACCTCCTAAGAGTTCTATGGTCTTCTCCTGACCCAGAAAGCTCTTGATGTGTAAGTAGGAGTTCATGGCCCCCTGCCAAAGGCTTGGGCAGATTTCCCACTCCTCTTCTTTGGCTGCTCTGAACCAATTTTTGTACTGGCTCTGATATATTTCTATTGCTGCCACTTGAAAATGGTTCAGCCCTGGAAATATTATCATAAATTAGTTCAGGCTCAGAATTCACGTCAAAATCTGTTGGTACAGACCTTGGGGAATGGGGGGCAACTCTGGCATCCTCCAGATGTGCCTTTCTTGTGGAAGATTTGGCACTTCTGGATTTGGTCTTGCCTCTTCCTTGTCCATATCCATCTGGTTGGACTGAATAGTTGCTTCCATTTCTGGTATGCACCATTTTCACGTCAATTTAAAGATAAAAGGTGAAAATATAAGATAAAATACACACCTTTTGGTGGTAATTTAGCTTTTTCTGAGTTGAATAAGGTGCCTCTTTTAGCAATCTGCACCTCAATACTGTCTTCAGATTCTGCTTCTGAAGATTCTGGACTAGTGATATATCTTTTACTGAGTCTGTTGCCAGCTGCACAGTATTTGATTAAAGACACTAAAAGAAATTATAAAAGAGAAAAAATTATTTTTTATACTTTTTAAAATATTTTTTTAAAGATTTTTTATAAGTTTTATATTTTTTAATATTGAAAAAATTATTCTTTTTAAAGAAAAAAATTAAAATTTAAGATTTTGAATGAAAATTAATTCAGAGTAACTCAAAGAATAATTTTATAAGTTTTTGGATGTGAAAAAGCCACGTGTAAAAACAATATAAAATTAAACCAAATTCCTCAATGAAAAAGATTTTAAAACAATTTCAAAAATAAAAATATTTTAACTCCAAATTGAAAGAAAAAAAATTAATTAAATTAATATATTTTAGAGCTTAAAAATATATTAATTAAGGGTACAAGGTTCAAAAAACACGGCCAGGCCCCCAAATGTAAGATGTGGTAGGTATGGTGGTTTTTTGAACACAAAAAAAATGAAGTCTAGAATATGATTAAAGCCAAGTCTATGGATAAAATCACGGCCAGGCCCCCAAATGTAAGATGTGACTATGAAACTGATGATAATATTACTATTAATCAACAGTACTATGTCTGTTCTTATGAAATATAATAATAAAATATTATTATAACCACAATTAAATAATTAAAAATTATTTCTTTCACGTGTTAAGCACTACTAGTGATTTTAACAGTGAGCAAGTAATTGTCTACAAGAATCAATTACAAGAAGAATTTAATAATAAAAACTTCTTTATTAAAATAATAAAATTATTTTAATATATAATTATCTTTTGCAAGAATAATTTTAAAGATAATTCTTGAAGAAAACTATTACTAGAGAAAAACTTTAAGAATTAAAGATAAATGACTCACTAATACTCCAAAGAACTTATTGATAATAAAAGTAGAGAAATTTGACGTGGAATTGTGGATTTAAGGGATCAAAAGGATTTATAACAGTATTACAACAATATATAGTTGGATTCTATGATTTCACGTCTTTCTGATTGATTCTGAAAGAATTAAAACACTTAAGAATAGTTGAACTAATACTTACTTGTTGGTAATAAAGATTTAATAAATTGATAAGATGATGATTATGAAAAAACAGCAAGAAGAGGCTTCTTTTAAGTCAACAACAGCTCACAGAGGCGTGCCATGGAGCAAACTGAAAAACCAGTGAGTGAGAAAACAATAAACCTTTTTGGATTATTGATTGCATCATCTGTTGTCATGTAAAATTATCATAATTACTTAATTGATGCTTTTACGTGACTACCAACCCCAATATGGTTAAGAATAAAAGGAGTAACACTTGTAAATCTTCTTTTATTCTAAAATAATCATTGATTTCTCAAAGTTATCAATGTTATTGCCAATTTCATCACAGGTTGTAATTACTGTGAATTTTTGAAGATTCAGTGTTACACGTAGAATATCCAAAAATGGACTGTAAGTAAAACTTTTAATTTTACTAGTAAAACTGTAATTCCTGTTGGTTGTACCATAGATAATACAGTTCTCCTTTAGTCCTGAAAGTTTCAGAAAGATTCATTAAGAATTGTATTTTTAATGAATTTTTGAAGGTTTTACCTCATTTCTACGTAGAATTGCAAATAGCAGTGTTTTGCTGGTTGCTATGAGGTAAATCAATGAATATGGGTCCCAAAAGGGTTTTAATTACTCTTTTGGGGTTTATCCATGGAAAGTCATTAGTAATTGACATGGTTACAGGAGTGTAAGTAGCTCATTACCTCCTTGGCACGTCAAAATAGCAGGTTATTTGCTATTTTCTGATGTTTTACAGTAGTTGTAACTTGGTAACCAAGTTCCCAAAGAGTTTTAGTTTACCAATTGGGCCAAGATGAGCCATGGATCCATGCTCTGGAGCTATCCACGCCTCTGAGGCCTCAGAAGTTGGGTACCCTGGCTCTCTTTGATGTCTTTTGTCCCCCTTGCCTATTTTTTACGTCAAAATAGTAATTTAAGCTTAAAGTGAGATATCCACTATGGGTGTACCAAAAGTCCATGTAAGAATACCATGATATTAAGTGCTCAAAACATGCATAACACTATTCTTCGTGTATATGTAACATGGGATTTCTCACTTTCCCATTATTTTGGCTAAAAATCAAGAAAAACAAAAATTTTCACGGATCTTTTATGTGGTATTAATGATGTGGTATTGAAGTATTTTCCATTTTACCACCTCAAATACTTAAATTGAGCTTATTCACTCTATGGAGCTACCCTAGGTGAATTTTTGTGTAGAATCCAAATCTGGTCTTAAATCCATGGATTTACTTACTCAATAAAAAGTTATTCATCTTTTCTGAAATTGAAAATGATGAATTTTGGATATATGCATGACTTATGAGTTTTGCATAATTCAAAATTTCTTTTTAAGATAATTGTGGCCTATTTGGGTATGTAAAATATACCTCAAGGCTCACAAACATATAGTAAGGATTTACCTACAATGCAACCCACTGAGCTAAGATTGGCACCTCAGTTCTGCCATTCATCTTTTGCGTTTTCAATTTTCCCAACACTTCCATACAGACCAAATTGTTCATTCTTCATGCTGCATTTGCGCCACCCCATTGCAAACATAAATCCCTCCAGTAATGCTCCATTTGTTGCAATCGGGTTGGTGAATCTCTTTTCATGAAATAAGAATTGTGATAATTCATCCCATTGATTGACCTTGACTTCACTCATTGTTGTGAATGGTCGGAATTTGACAAGGGAAATGAGTAATCCGGTTGAAGAGAAAATTGCCACACGGCCAAAGTGAATGCGTTTGATCTGATTGACATCCACAACCCTCCGAATTTCACTTGGGGTGATATTTGATGATACTGGCATTGATATTTGTGCTGTTGGTCAAGAGTAGGAAAAAAACCTATTCTTTCCGGTTGTTTTGCCCTCATTTGTCTTTTGGGATCTCCCACTATTCCCGAGTAGTTGAGCAATCACTATTTGATGAAGCAGACAAGATATCAGATACTGCTTCCTGCCATTTGGGGCTAAGGAGTTTTGAGTCCAGAATGGTGCCCAATGCCCAAGGAGCTTTCTTTGGAACACATCCTTTGACTTCCCTGTTGGAGCCCACATGACATTGGCACAATCTGAACCGACTAAAGCCAATTTTCTTTCGTGGGGCCCAATGAGGGTGCCACATAAATATGGAAGCATATATATATATCTATATATATACACTGAGATTAAGTGAGCAACTCACACTTTCCTTCCTCAGCCCAACGCTTTCTCACGAGTTCCCTTTCACGGTCTTTTCCTTTTTTCGTGAATGGCATGCTTGCAGCAGAAAATGAAATGAAACCAAATGATTACTGATTTATTAATATCACCTAAATTGAATTGCAGTCGATGAATCTTTTTCAATTGCGGCTAAAAAGAAAGATCACACCTGACCTTTGCAACTTCGTGATCTCAAATACCTGAACCTGAAAATTGCAGTGGATAGTGCATTATTCAATTTGACATATTGATGTTCCCATGCAATCACTTTCCAATCCAACCATCTGGAATATCGCAAGCACATGCAAATGCAATATGCATCCTGCTGCAGATCCCTAGTTATCCTAGTCCTCTTGAAAGACACAGGAACATTTGGCCTATTATGGGCTGGCGGGAAGTGATAAACGCGACCTCCCACAATGCCCCCACGTGTGCTACTTGCGCGCAAAACTGCCTGACTCAGCTTGCGTCTTGTTGGAGTCTTTTCAATGATGTACAGAGGCATACCGCCGTACAATTACTATTGGTATTCAGACTGTGGCCTCCGGGCAGTAGTAGGATAGGGAGTCATGATTATTAAATTCATAAATAACTTTGCAAAATTCAATTACAATCTATCTAGTACAAAGCTAATCTAAAATGGGTCAATCCTGGTTGTGAGTTTAGCTGACCTGGGTACAGTCAAGGTGACCTCATCACTTGAACCAAGACCGCGCTTCACCACCCAGGCATCACCAAAGTCTAATACTAAGCATCGTGCAAATTCAAATCTAAGAGGTACAGTGGGGTTAAAAGACTCTGATGAGAAGAAACTTTTATTCAGTTAATTGCATATATACTTATTAGTACGTAGCCACACTGGCTCCACTAGATTTTTACCCACTGAGAGTTTTGTGGAAATGTCAATTAGTGATAAAGCCCCTTTAACTGAGCTTGTTCTCAAGTCATCTGAGCATACAATCAAACCACAAATCCCCGCCGCACAGAATGCCCCTAATATACCATAGCAAATTGGCTTTATTCCGAGATTCTTGTGACACGTCAAAAGATCTTTGATGGCCTCATTTTTTTTCAGTTCGTGAGGTTGCCTTTGATGCCATTAACTTTGACCTTCATATGTGCATGTACCATGTTGTACGCAATCATCAAATGGATAACTGTATCCATTAGATCCTCCAGGTTCTTGTGCGGCTTTGTGGGAATCTCATTGTCAGCCCCACCACCTTCAATGCTGAGTTGGGTTGCACATTGCTTTGATTTACTCAAGCAGGAGGCAAGGTATTCAACTGCTCCCCATTTGAGTCCAAGAGGATCGGTCGAATTTGATGTTGGTGCAACATATGGTTTGGGTGCAATCACATTGTATGAGACTAAACTAATGGATTCAAACTTAACATTTGCCCAAAAATGCTGAACTGTATTGGCGGTGTGGAACTCCTTTTAGTGTGGGATTGTATAAGGCAGTCCTTGAGGGGGAAATCACAGGTAAACAGTTTTGAATTGCTGAAATAATCCTGTAACCAAGGGTGCTAATGGTGTTTTAGCTGCCCCTCTCAATATACTAAAAAATCTCCCTACAGAGCTCACAAATTAATATTTAAGATTGTGGCCTTACAACTAGAGAAGACTTTTTAGCAGTCTCTATCAGACCTATTCAATAATCAGATAAGTAACTTATAAGTTAAAACAGTATAAAATATAATTTTCAAATAATAATATAAGATAATCTTAAGGGTAATACCTTAATAGTATAAGAGGTTGATTTAATATAATAGTAATAATATATATTTTAAGGGGTAAGTTCAATTTGATGTTATATATGTAATAATACTTAATGGTTTGAGAGGGTAATTGTTAATATAATATAATAATAAGACCTTTAATAATTTATTGGTAAGATATTGTTCAATATAGAGAGGATGTTTGTAAAATATATAAAAGATATAATATAATATAAGGGTAGGGTTTTTTTATATATATAATAATATATAGTTTTAAGGTTGGTTTTTTTCAATATGAAGATATAATAAGGCTATTTTTCCTTTATAATGTAAAGGTTATGGTGATAAACTCAATAATATGAGTATTATTGATAGTACTATAATTATAAGACTACTAATTTAAACATAGGGTGGAATAATAATATTAAGTAGACCTTCTGTTAAATACTATTAATTAGAAATCACTATGAATTAAACCTATAAGTCTATAATACTTTAAATAAAATAACTAGATTATCATAGTAGTAAGGTATGGATGAATTATTCTCCTTCTTGGTATATAATTCCCATTTAAATAATAATACTAGATTGACCTACTAGTAAGGGATGAATAGTTATTCTCCTTCTTGGTATATAACTAATTGGATTCATGGGGAAAAGAGGAGAAAAATGAGGGAGAGAGGACCTTTATTTATATTCTTTGGGCTCTCCATAGAGGCACTCAAAGACAAGGGACTTAGAATTTTTCCACTTCTTTTGGCTGGGATAATTTCTGTATAGTGGTGAGATACCATTTGTTTGGTTTTTTTGCACCAATTTATGTATGATTATGTAATATGAGATGTTTTTGCTGGTGAAGAATTTTGAGATGGTTTCATTTCTTCAAGATATTGCATCATATGTTTGGTATATTGTACCATTTCTGAAGCTTTATTTATATTTTACTCAAACTTTAATATTATTATGCACAGCCTTGAGGGTATTTAGCTGGTGAGTAATTTTGAGATGGTGTCATTTCTTCCAGGTATTGCACTATTTGTTTGGTTTGTTGCACAATTTTTGGTGGTATGAGATGATTTTGTACAGTTATTGCACCATAGGTCTGTGCATTGTTTGAGCTGTAGGTGGAGAATGCTGTGTATTGTGGGGATTCTATTTGTCCTGTATGAGTTTCTTCTTCTCTTTATCTAACTTAATTCTGCTTTTAATTTAGATTTACTGGCTTATCAAGTGGCTGTGCTTGTGTTTCCACAGATATGCTGTTTAATTTAAGGTTTTTGATGGATTTTCCTTGCATAAATTGATTGCTTTCTCTTTCTTTCTGTCTTGTGACTGTTGATTAATACAGTTTTAATTTATTCCTTATTGAGGTGGCCTCAGTTTAATAACTGCATTGCTGAGTAATCCAAAGGTTGAGCAGAGCCTGGGTAACTTGAGTGTTTCACTACCCCTTTCACTGGTAAGCTTAACATTCTTGCTAGCTTGTCTTTTTATTTTCCTTATTTTATTATTATTCTTGTAATCAAATGGTCCATTCTTCCAGGATTTGATTATGGGAGTATACATTTTGATGAATTTAAATCCATTTTATTGCTGAATTCCTCTATTGTAATTGATTGATTATTGATTTCTCTTTGTTATTTCTTCAATTTATAGCCTTATAAATGAAATTTCACTTAAAACTGGGCCAATAAGGTATGGAAAACCACATCCCCCTCTCCATTTAATGCTGTCCCCAGCATTGCAGTTTCAAGAGGAATATTCTGGGTTCATTCATCAAAACTTCATTTATTTAAATCTCTATTCTAATAACTTCACTTGATGCTTTCTGTTTGTAGCTCTTTATATTGATTTTGAATCTCCATAGCTTCTTATTTTGTGTTGTCTTCTTGGCTTTGTCTTGAAATATAACTCTTTTTGATCATTTCCATATTGATATAGTTGATTTTGTTTTTTTGGTTGATCTTCATCCTTCATTTTTTATTATTATTATTATTTTTTTGTTAAAGAGGATTTTGATAATAAGAGAAAAATTTTTTATTTTATTTTATGTTGATGAATAATAATGCAGTTTAAAGTCATACTCAGGACCATTGCTTGAGTTATTTGAAGTAATAATTGCTAAAAAATAATAAATAATTTATTCATACAGTTTAAGGTGTTATCAAGGACCTATTCTTGAAGTAGTTTTGTTGGTAAAATATAAAAAATGAAATATTTGGACAGTTTAAGGTCTTATCTAGGACCTCTCTTCTTTTTTATTCTGTTTTTCTGATTGGGTTGTTCTTTCTTCTTGTCTTTGGTTTTGCTGAAATTAACCTTAAATGGTAGGGCCATCCCCTCTCCATTTAATATTTGTACCATCATATCTACTTTATATAATAATTAAAATAAATCTAATTTTATATCAATATATGATATGGTTTTTTTTTTTTTTTTTTTTTTTTTTGTATTATAATTTATAAAAGCGATAATAATATAATCATAGTAAAATAATAATAAATAATAATGATGATAATATAAGTAAGTCATAAAAGCTAATAACAAAATTGATATCAAGTCATATAGATGATAAAAAATAATAATAAGGTATATTATGTAATTATATTAATTATTTTTAATGGTGGGTTGCCTTTTATATGGTTATTGTCATTGCTGATTGACCCCCCCTCTCCATTTAATAATTGTAACATAGTCTTAATTTATTTATTCTATTTTATTTTTATAATAATGAATTTAATTTAATATAAAGAATAATAATAAGTTTGATTTAATTTAAGTAATAATAATAAGTTTAAATTAATTTAAATAATAATTATAAGTTTAATTTGGTTTAAATAATAATAATAAATCTTAATTTTATATAATTGATAATAATAATTCTAATATAATATAAATCATAATAATATTTATTTATATTTATATTTATATTTTTATTTTTATTTTTTTATTTTTTTTATTTTTTTTAAATAATGATGATTTAATTTGATATAAATAATAATAATAAATTTTCATTTAATTTAAATAATGATCATTAAATCTAATATTAATAATAATAATAAATTTAATAATTTTTTTTTTGTTGAAGTAGCTGGGTGTGGATACTTCAAAATTAAACAGCTGTACCTCTTATCTTGCCGGGGGTGATTGATTTCTTCCAACTTTAATTTTAACCATCTTCCCACCTGCATTTGAATAAAATACTGTACATTAAATTATATTTTTAATTTAATTAATTAATTAATTTTTTTTTTTTATGTTTTTTTTGTTTCCGTTTATAGTACAGTGCAGTACAGTATTGTACTGTACTCCTCTCCTTCAATCACGATCGATCCTTTTCTTTTCTTTTCAATTCTTTTTTTTTATTTTTTTAACATTTTTTTTTTTTTTTTAAATTTTTTTTTTTTTAGGAAAAATAAAATAAAAAAATAAAAAGAGTAATTTATATTTTTTTTACATATTTATAAGAAAAAGAAATAACAATAAAAAAAAATAATGATTTAATTTTTTTTTTTTTTTTTTTTTTTTTATTGTTTTTGTGGTTTTTGTGTTTTTTTTGCTGTTTTTGCATTGTTCCGATGCTTTTTTTTTTTTTTTTATTGTTTTTTTTTTTGTTAATAAAAAAAAATATTGTTTTTTTTTTTTTTTTTTCAAAAAATATATATTTTATTTCTTGATTTTTTTTTTAAATTTGTTTAATAAAAAAAAAAGTTATTGTATATTTTTTTTTATAATATTGATGATAATAAGAAGTAATAATAAATTTCTATTATGTTTGCGTGAAAAAAAGATAAAAATAAAATAAAAATAAAAATAAAAACATAAAAAAAATGAATAGAGAGGGAAGATATAATGCTACAGGCAGTTGGCATTCTCATATGGTGAGTCTTTTTTTGTTTAATTCAATTTAAGTGGTAATTTTTGAGGCTTTTGTTTTTTTTGTAATTTAATTGAAAAATATTAGCTTGAGTATTGATGTGAAAAGCTAAAGATAAGCTTAATCAGCAGTTTTGAATTGAACTTCTTTTAATATATTGGAAGTTAAAATTGAGATTAGGTACTAATTGATTAAGTTTAATTTATCTTAATTTAGCTGAGTGGAGTTAAGAATTAGTTTAATCAAATAATATAAGATTAATTTTTTTAAAAAAAAATTAAATTAAAGTTCAATTTATTTTAATTAAGTGTTTGATTTAGTTGTGTGATGTTGAGAATTAAGTTTAACCAAATAACTATAAGAACTGAAATAATCAAGCTTCTTAGAATTAAATTGAAGTTTTAATGAATATTGCAAATCAATCAATATAAGGTTGATTAAATTTGTGCAAATTTCTTTTGAATTAAATTTGGAGTGTGGTTAAGATTTAATTTGACCAAATAATATAAGATCAAATTAAATAAGATTTTTGTTTATTTTTATTTTTATTTTTTTGTTTTTAAATTAAATTAAAGTTCAATTAATTTGAATTTAATTTTTTTTTTTTTTAGTTGAGTGAAGTTAATAATAATTAATTTAACCAAACAATAGGGGATTAAATTAATTAAATTTTTGTGTTAAAATCAAAATTGAAGTTTAATTTAATCATGTAAATCAATAAATATAAGGTGGATTTAATTTTATGCAGTTTATTCTTTGGGAATTAAATTTGAAATGGGGTTAAAGAGTGATAAAATTTATATTTAGAGTTTGCATAGCCTTTGATATATGAAAGGTTTATAGGGCCAAATTGTGGGTAGAAGAAGATTGCCCCATCTTTAATATAAAAGGAGGTCTTTTTCTCCCTTATCCACAGAAAAAATTAAAATAATTTGTGTTTCTTTTATAGAATATTTTGAATATTCAAAGTAACTCAATTAAAAGAAAAATAATTTTATAAAGAAATATTTTCATCTGGGTTTAACCTGGCCAGTTATCCCTTTGATTATGTTTTTTTCATTTCTTCTTTATTATTATGATATAATGAGTATTTAGAGAAATTAAAACTAATAAGATTTCTTGAGATATCTTATTGATTTTTCTGGATGACTTTGATCTTCTTAATTCTTGTTTTTATAAACTGTTATTGTTATTGTTATTCAATCTTGCTTTATTGTCTTGATTATTTTAAAAAATTGTTACTGTAAGCAAGGGGGTGACTAGTAATTTGTAAAAAAATGAACCAATAATAAAAAAATATAATTTGAATAAAAAATAACCATAAACAAAACTGGTCACCCCTCTTGCTATGTGTATTGTGAGGCTGTGTTTTTTGTTTGGCCATATTTGTATATTCCTTCAATTTTGTATTTCATTATTTGACTTCTTTAAATCTTGCAGTGAAACATTCTTGAATTGCTTCTTTGATTCTTGAATGGGTTGATATTGAATATTGATGAAGATAAATTTATAGAATCAAATTGACATTCCCCAGAATTTCATCCCAAAAACTTAAATCATAAAGGATGGATTTAAGAGATAGACACCCACCCTAATTTTGTAATTAAGTTGTTGTTTTTTTTATATACTTATACATAAGATAACATGGAATAATGATACTGATACACTTGACACTTCTTTTTTTTTTTTATATTTTGATATTTGATATTTTTTATATTTTTTATGCATTATTATTATTTTTTTTTATATTTTTTATATAGATATTTGAGCCTAGATTAAGACTAAAATTCATGAAATAATAAAGGAATTTTTTTTAATATAATAAGAAAAATCATTGATAATGTGAAGATTTGTTGTCAAGCCTATTCTGGACTTTGGCCTTCTTAGCTGTAAGCTCATTTATTCTTTCTTCATTGAGATATTGATCTTGAAAATCTTCATTCCCATCAAAGTAATCCTGTATAAGTTTTCCATTTCTATCATTATTTTCTGTCCAATCCTCTTTTTGTGTTGAGGTCTCATATTGTCTTGCCAAATGGGCTTGCAAACTTGGGCATATCTCTTTATTCTGAGTAATCCAAAAATATTCCTTTTCTTCCTTAGTCTTCCTCTTCTTTTTGCTACTCTTATCTTTGATTTTATTTGATTCATTATTCTTTGGTGTACTAATATCTTCCAACCACTTGACATGTTGGTTTGCACATTTAAAGCTGTCCTTAGAATTATTTTTATCGTGATCCTCAAGGTTGGCATTTCTAAGAGGTTGCCAATTTGTATAACCTTCCCAAAGGTATTCTGCTTCAGTAAGTATAAATTTCTGTTCATCTTCAGATTCTTGTATTTCCATTTGACAAAATAATTCTGCTTCATCCTCATATCCTGATTCAGAAAGATGTTTTTCTAAGATAATTGGTGAGTTTATCTTATTCTTTATGTATTCATTTGTGGCATGGTTCCTGATAGACTGAAGTTTTTTGAATCTTGAATTAATTTCTTTCTCAATATCAAAGTTATTATGAGCTTCCCCAGAGGATTTGTCTTCAGGGGGTAAGGCTTTTTGCTGATTTAATTCCTGTTGTATTTCAATTTGTGACAGTGAATTAATTGGATTTTCATATGTTGACTCATCAATGTTAACTGCATTGATATTTTGAACTTTACTGAAAGTGCATTCTATATCTTTTCTTGTTGACTTAAAACAAGGGAATTCCATTTTTAAAGGTTCTTCTTCTATACAAAAAGGTATATCTTTCACTTGATTCTGTTTGTTTCCTCTTATAGGGCTTTCAATTACTCTTCTTAAGTCTAATTCTTCTATAATAAGTCTTGGATCAATATTTTCCATATTAGAGTATAATTTATTTTCACCACTAATTCCTTCCATCAAAATTCTAGGATCAATGTTTTCAAAATTTGAGGGACAAGAAAGTTGTGCCTTCTCAAAATTATTAAATTGCTTTTTGTGGGTAGCTCCTATCATAGGTACTTGACTGAATCTGAGTGATGGATCAATTAACTCTTGTGGAAGAACTGATTCACTTTGATGAAAATTAGGTTTCTTATCAATCTTACTTGATCCTTAATTAGATGCTGAGCTTTCTTGATGATAAGTATTTTTATTATGGTGTGAGTTTCTCATAGTATCTTTCAAAATTTCATTTACACTTTCAGATTCTTCAGATTTTGAAATTATATCAATATTTTCCTCCTGAACTATCAGGTGGTTTTGAGTAGTAATGTCCTTCTTTTTGGAAATGTTATATTTGAGGGAAACTTCTTTTAATAAGTTGAGTGCTGATTTATCAATTTGAGAATTTAAACCTTTAGGTTCTGAGGTGACACCAACTATTGTTACGTCTGGCTTGATACTTGACTTCCAATTATTCTTAAATATTCCCTTTGAAAGGGACTTCAAAGCTTTAATAGGTGAGATAAGCTTTGTTAATGTTTTTATTTTAATTTCTTCAGTATTCTTGAATTTATAACTTTTGATGGCTTGAGATATTTGGTTACAAGTATTCCCATTTTCTCTTCTTGAAGTTAAAATTCCTGTAACATTTCTTTCTTTATTATTTGAATCTATATCTTCTGCACTAATTGGAGCTAGTTCCTCATGAGTTTTCACTTTGTCTTTGGAATCCTTCACTTCTTCACTATCAAGTACTTGATGAGAATTTTCCTGAAACTTGTCTTGGTTTTTGGGCTTTAATTCATTCTCTTTTGGTAATTCCCTCCAATCTTCCAATTTAGAAACTGCACATTTTTCCATTCCTGCTGGTGGGTCTTCTCTCCATCCTACTTTCTGTGGTGAACATATTGGTAAGCAAAGTCTTCTTCCATCTGGCTCTATGTAACTGAATATTTCCCCTTTTTGTTGAGAAAAGTCTAGTCTTATGTTATTATCTGCAAGGAAAGGCCTTCCCAATACTGTGTGAACTGCTCCTCTTGCTACAAAAAGATGTATATTTCTTTCTTCCCCAGTGACTAAAGTGATTGGAGTAAATTCTGCTAATCCAACTATTGAGATACAATGCCCACCAATTCCCCTTAAATTCATGTTGAGGCATCTTGTGGTAAGTCCTGCTTTGATTGCTGAATCTTCTGGTATTATATTCAATTCTGACCCTGTATCAACTAATGCCATTATTTCATGTCCTTCTTCTCCCAAATATACTTGCATAAATCCCAATGGACAGGCATAATGTAATTTTGGCTGTTCATAATTACCCAAATGATGATTTATGAGTTTGGTTTGAATTTCCTTTGTATCAATTGAATTAATAGATTTTTTCTCTTCCTCTGACAGGTTCTTTAATTGATTAAAAAACTTTGGTGACATGACTAAAATTTGTTCCAAGGTGAGATTTATTTTCTGATCCAATACCTTTTTGATAATTTGTGCCATAATTTCTTGAATATCTAATTTTTCTTCTTTTATGATTTTCCGTTCATTGAATTTCTTGATTGGTTCTTGAGTATTTTTAGTTTGATCAATTTTAGCTTCTTGTAGAGTTATTTCCTTTTCATTTTGCACCTGTTGAGATTTCTTTTATTTGGTTGGAATAATTGTTTTCTCTTCTTCCTTTTTCTCATCTTCAATATAAGCTCCAGGTATATTTGGTCTTTTATTTATTGGTGTTTTCACTTTTGAATGTGATCTTAAAGCTTCTTGATTAGTATTTTCTCCTCTTGAGTTTCTTTCTTTGGTATTTCTTAATCCATAATTATTTGAAAGTGGCTCATTGGCTGATGAAATAGTTGGTGGTTGCCAGCTTCCCCAGTTTTCAACTTTGGCTATAGCAGTTGAACTATCATCTTTCTTTAATTGTATTATGTTCATTGGATTAGGTTTGGGTAGTGCTTCTTTAGCTTCATCTTCTCTCATTTTCTTTATAAACCCTTCTAGGTCTTTTGCAAAGTCTTCAACTAACTTCTTTGGAGCTATTTTACCATCAGTTGGAACTCTTTGCCAATTGGGAAATAAAAATCCACCTCCTTGAATGCTGACCCATTTCTTATTTTGATGTTCAAAGAGATATGTGCATCTATTTATTGAATGTCCTTCCTCCAGACAGTAGTAGCATTTGAAATAAGGCTTTGATATGTTTTGTGCTGGTGCATAGGGAACATGCCTTTGTGAAAAGGGTGGTAAGCTATCTTTTGGGTACCTTGTTTGATTTTCCTGCTTGATTACCTGACCTGTTTTATTTTGAGGTAGTACTGCTTCTGTCAATTCCTTAATTTGCTTAATGAAGTCCTTTATTTCTTTCTTTTCTTCTTGATCCTGAATCCTGGGTCTTTGTTGTTCTTTAATTTTCTTATTAAGATCCTTCAATTGATTCAAGGCATTTTCCATTGTTTCATCTTCAAATTTAACTTTCTTTTCTTGTGTATTATGTATATGTGGATGATTTAATTCATGATGGTAGTTTGTGTCTTCAGCTGCATCCCTTAATATGATCACAATTTCTAGCTCTTACTCTATATAGCTCTTCAATACTTTCATTTCTGGTACAATATATCCACCATCCCTTGCTTGGATCATGACCTTATCTCTTATCATCTCCTTAATTATGGAAGTCCTAATTTCAGGTGAAAGACTTGCATAGAGCTCTTAATTGTGCTCAACGTCCCTTCTAATATATCCATATTTGTACAGATAATTTGTGATCTTTTCATATTCTCCAATAAATCTCTTGTATTCAGCTAGGTTTCTAATTCCTCCTTCTCTTTTGGTATTAGTGAAAAGCTTCTCCAAAGATTGTGGTCTATATCTTCTGTCTGGCTCTACTCTTCCCCATTCTGTAGTAAGTTCTTCTTTGAGTTTTGTCCAGTTCTTCTCTTCATAACCTTGCATTGCTTCAATTTTCTCCTTAACTTCTTCAGATGCTGACATAAAAATAACTTGTCTTGCTATATCTTCTCCACTAGCTCCTTCAATTTCAGCTGCTGCTTCCACTCTTTTTATGAATTTTTCTACTTCATTACCATCAAAAACAAGATTATAATCTTTAGATCTTATCTTAACCATAGGAGATGTTACCTTAGGAATTTCCTTTTGTAATGGACTTGGATGGTTTGGTGTAGCTAAAAATACCTTCTTTGGGAGACTTTGAGTTCTTGGTTCTGTTACTGGAGTAGAGGTTGCTCTAGGACCAGGTGTAGGTGATATTGGTGAGTCTTCAGGCCTAACATGCCTTGGTAATGTTTGTTCACTTGGACTGGCTCCAGGTGTGTAAGATGTTTGTTCCCTTCTTTTTCCTTTCTTTTTGCTTTGTGTTAATAATAAATCTTGCATTTGCTTCATAAGACTTTGGATCTGTACTGTTTGATCTTCCTCTTCACTTTCTTCTGCATACTGCCCTTCTACGGTATCTTCAGCTAATGGTGGTAAGTCAGATGTTGATTGTTGATTCATTTCTACTTGATAAACTGATCCTTTAAATTATTTTTTACTTCTCTTGTTTTTTCTTGCTTCTTGAATTAACTTGAAGAAAAATCTCCTTAATTCTTCCTTTTCCTTCTGCTCTGTTCTTGGTGTTGCAATGAGTAATTCAATATCCTGAGGTGTTTGATTTTCTGGTGTTCCTTCTTTTACTGGATAATAAAAATGGAATGATTGATTTGAGGATTGTGATGGTGATGATGATTTGGAATGGGATTTGTTTCCAGATTCCAGATTGTATGAGAGTGTTGATTGTTAATTCTTGATAATGATAATTATTTTTGTGAGTTATGTTGATTTGGGTTTCTTCTTTTATTGATGATTGACTGATTATTGAATGTTGAAGTTGAAATTCCACTGTTGGGACACCAGATGTGGAACTCCTTTTAGTGTGGGATTGGATAAGGCAGTCCTTGAGGGGGAAACAACAGGTAAACAGTTTTGAATTGCTGAAATAATCCTGTAACCAAGGGTGCTAATGGTGCTTTAGCTGCCCCTCTGAATATACTAAGCAATCTCCCTACAGAGCTCACAAATCAATATTTAAGATTGTGGCTTTACAACTAAAGAAGACTTTTTAGCAGTCTCTATCAGACCTATTCAATAATCAGATAAGTAACTTATAAGTTAAAACAGTATAAAATATAATTTTCAAATAATAATATAAGATAATCTTAAGGGTAAGACCTTAATAGTATAAGAGGTTGATTTAATATAATAGTAATAATATATATTTTCAGGGGTAAGTTCAATTTGATGTTATATATGTTATAATACTTAATGGTTTGAGAGGGTAATTGTTAATATAATATAATAATAAGACCTTTAATAATTTATTGGTAAGATATTGTTCAATATAGAGAGGATGTTTGTTAAATATATAAAAGATATAATATAATATAAGGGTAGGTTTTTTTTTATATATAATAATATATAGTTTTAAGGTTGTTTTTTTTTTCAATATGAAAATATAATAAGGCTATTTTTCCTTTATAATGCAAAGGTTATGGTGATAAACTCAATATTATGAGTATTATTGATAGTACTATAATTATAAGACTACTAATTTAAACATAGGGTGGATTAATAATATTAAGTAGACCTTCTGTTAACTACTATTAATTAGAAATCAATATGAATTAAACCTATAAGTCTATAATACTTTAAATAAAATAACTAGATTATCCTAGTAGTAAGGTATGGATGAATTATTCTCCTTCTTGGTATATAATTCCCATTTAAATAATAATACTAGATTGACCTACTAGTAAGGGATGAATAGTTATTCTCCTTCTTGGTATACAACGAATTGGATTCATGGGGAAAAGAGGAGAAAAATGAGGGAGAGAGGACCTTTATTTATATTCTTTGGGCTCTCCATAGAGGCACTCAAAAACAAGGGACTTAGAATTTTTCCACTTCTTTTGGCTGGGATAATTTCTGTATAGTGGTGAGATACCATTTGTTTGGTTTTTTTGCACCAATTTATGTATGATTATGTAATCTGAGATGTTTTTGCTGGTGAAGAATTTTGAGATGGTTTCATTTCTTCAAGATATTGCACCATATGTTTGGTATATTGTACCATTTCTGAAGCTTTATCTATATTTTACTCAAACTTTAATATTATTATTCACAGCCTTGAGGGTATTTAGCTGGTGAGTAATTTTGAGATGGTGTCATTTCTTCCAGGTATTTAACTATTTGTTTGGTTTGTTGCACAATTTTTGGTGGTATGAGATGATTTTGTACAGTTATTGCACCATAGGTCTGTGCATTGTTTGAGCTGTAGGTGGAGAATGCTGTGTATTGTGGGGATTCTATTTGTCCTGTATGAGTTTCTTCTTCTCTTTATCTAACTTAATTCTGCTTTTAATTTAGATTTACTGGCTTATCAGGTGGCTGTGCTTCTGTTTCCACAGATATGCTGTTTAATTTAAGGTTTTTGATGGATTTTCCTTGCATAAATTGATTGCTTTCTCTTTCTTTCTGTCTTGTGACTGTTGATTAATACAGTTTTAATTTATTCCTTATTGAGGTGGCCTCAGTTTAATAACTGAATTGCTGAGTAATCCAAAGGTTGAGCAGAGCCTGGGTAACTTGAGTGTTTCACTACCCCTTTCACTGGTAAGCTTAACATTCTTGCTAGCTTGTATTTTTATTTTCCTTATTTTATTGTTATTCTTGTAATCAAATGGTCCATTCTTCCAGGATTTGATTATGGGAGTATACATTTTGATGAATTTAAATCAATTTTATTGCTGAATTCCTCTATTGTAATTGATTGATTATTGATTTCTCTTTTTATTTCTTCAATTTATAGCCTTATAAATGAAATTTCACTTGAAACTGGGCCAATAAGGTATGGAATACCACAGCGGGGTAAAGAAGGCTCTGAACCATTTTGAAGAAGGAGTGTTCAGATTTTGGGAGATTCTCCTGAGGTTTAGCTGATTCCTTCATCAATTTGAGATTCCAAATGGTGTTATCAAAAAATGCTTCTGTTTTGGTTGGCTTAAAAAAA
This sequence comes from Austropuccinia psidii, assembly GCA_023105745.1. Classification (NCBI taxonomy): domain Eukaryota; kingdom Fungi; phylum Basidiomycota; class Pucciniomycetes; order Pucciniales; family Sphaerophragmiaceae; genus Austropuccinia; species Austropuccinia psidii. Next base: position 28,375,960 of record JALGQZ010000007.1, on the reverse strand, counting down.
TCTAACCCTGTAAATTGTAATTTATATCACCAGTCAACAGCCAATAAACATGTATCATGCACAAAGGTAAAATTCACCTGCCATCTCAAGGTCCTCCAGCCAGGCTGACATTTTAAGCTCTTGGTTACTGATCACCTTAATACCAAAGGGCAGGAATGTATGAGCATCTTTTGTTGGTAAATTGTCCCATTGATTTTTGTAAATACTATTGATATTATCAAGCCCCCTTTTCCATGATTGTTGAGTAATATTGGAATGATAATTCAAAATGCCTGCAAACTCTTCCATGCGGGATAAAAATATTCCTTGAAAAATAGCAGACAATGACACTTTGGGCTCACGGTCAGGAATTATATCAGTCATATCTCTTCCCATTGTATCATGTTTAATTGTTTCCATTTCTTGAAAGGCTTGAATATTCTGAGGAGAGGCGGGAGGGGTTTCATCATGGATTGTTTCATTGGGTATTGGGGGGCTTTCAGTATGTGGAGCTTCATCATGGATTGTTTCATTGAGTATGGGGGGGGGGGTTCAGTATGCGGAGGTTGATTCTCAATATGGTCCCCTTCAACATCAATCATTTCAGCACCTTGATCCCAAGAATCCTTTGTGGCTTCAAAGGTACTGCGTTTTTTTTTTGTTGCATGTATATTTGGTCTTTTTCCTAATCCTTTGCCTGGAAATCCAATTACAACTTGAGATCCTTCAGGTAGAGATTCTCCCACCTCCACACCTGCCCATATATTTTAAGCAGCTATTTTTATCAATTTTTTTTTGAATTAGTAATGGACTTATGGTTCAAATCTATTCTGAGCAGGCTCATGGCTTCAGAAATCTTTTGACGCACATAATCAGGAATTTTACTATCATTTTGAATTTTTTCGAGCCTTGGGATTGTTTGAGCAATGTTGGAGACAAATTTTTCCTTGGATATAGTTTTCACCTCCCCACTGAAAATTACATCATCTTGCCCATCATCTTCTGTTGGTGCACAAGGTTCAACAGTCTTTTCCTTCTCATAACTTTTAAAAATCAGTTTCTGAGAGCTTGGAGGCAGACCTGAAATAAAGGCTATGACACAATATCAGGTTTTGGGAGATTAGAAATATTCAAGATGGATGCATACTCACATTCTGGAAGAATTGGTGGATCTTGATTATCTTCATGTGACTGGCTCTCTACTTCAATGCCTAATTCACGACTACTGGCAATATCAGGGATTTCACTTCCACTCTCTGGGGATGAAGTTGGTCGTTCATTAAATTCAGTTGAATTTCCCGGGGTTTGGGCCATAGCGGAGGTAGTCTATTAAGCAAATAGATGGTGATGAGTTGATTGATAACTTGTTTGAAAATTTTTGAATAAAAAGATCAAAATTGAAGAAAAAAGGCGGAAGTAAAATAATCGCATTTGCAAAATGTGATTTGTTGGGAAATTGAAGGAGGCAATGTTTTGCAAATTATTTCATATCATGCAAATGAAATCACTTCCCTGTGAGACATTGAATAAAGTTGACTAGTGAGAAACCTACTAAAGTCAACTTTTGAACTATTCAATGCTCATGAGGTGAGGACTAAGCAAAGTGTTCCATTTGAATGATATGAAATAAAATGGTTTTGTTGGAGAAACAGGAGACACAATTCTTGCCTTAAATAGTCCACTTATTAGGTTTGAATTTGTGAGTCTCATGATTTAAACCCTAACCACAACATTGTGAATATACTGACCAATTTCCCCTTAGGTCCTGTTGGCAGAGAAGGCCACTCAGCATATTTCAGAGATTTCATTCATTGTGTACGCCAACAAGCCACCATACACTATGGATGTAGTATAGAAGCATAAGGATAAGTCGTGTTGGGAGCATGTTGGGAGGCACTCTGCAAGCGTAAGGATAAGTGGTGTTGGGAGCATGTTGGGAGTGCACTCTGCAAGCGTAAGGATAAGTGGTGTTGGGAGCACGCCAGGAGGGCATGCTGCAAGCATAAGGATGGTAAGCAGTGTCGGGAGGATGTTGGTAGGGCACTACACAAGCGTAAGGACAAGTGGTGTTGGGAGCATGTTGGGAGGCACTCCGCAAGCGTAAGGATAAGTGGTGTCGGGAGGATGTTGGGAGGGCACTACACAAGTGTAAGGATAAGTGGTGTCGGGAAGATGTTGGGAGGGCACTCCGCGAGCGTAAGGATAAGTGGTGACGGGAGCATGTCGGGAGTGCACCATGTGAGCATAAAGATGGTAAGGGCAGGGGTGTGAACGCGTAAGGACTGGTGAGGACGGAGATGGGGGGGCAGTGTTGAAGTCTCATGTGGAGGGCGGTGCGGGCGTGTAAGCATGCGAAGCATCGCGGCAGATTAGGTGGGGATGCAAAAGCCAATGAGGTGAAATTACCCAAACATTGCAAATAGTGTTGAAATGGGTTTGGGCTTTGTGTGACACTCTCATGTGACACATGTGACGATTGAAGTTGTCTTGACGCTGATGTGACATGACCCACTAAATCCAGTGACTATAAAGTGACACTAACGCGACTGAAGCAAGATTTTATACTAACCGCGGTGCGACGTGAAGTCAATTGCCAAAGATTGATGTGAGATTTTCCCTGGCGGGATGTCACTGGTGTGTTGGCCGGTGACTGGCTTTCAAGTGGTATGAAATTATCTTCCACTGAATCAAAACGGGAAAAAGAGGGCTTAATGTCAGTTAAGACTTCTTAAAATGCTGTTTGCACGTCTAAGAATGGCCTCTGGGCTTGTGTATTACTACAATGTGCCCTTGTACAATGAAACTGTAATTGAATTAACAATTCCACGCCATAAATAAAGCTTATTGATATTTGGTATACTATTTGTATACCAATATCTCACAGATTACTTGTAATTAGCAAGTATAGTCTGTCAAAAAGTGGTGTATAACAGGGAAATTGAGTTAACAATATGTCCAACCATGCCTCAACTGTTGGTTTATCAGTATGAGGTGTCTGATTTTGATTAAGAAATAAGGCTGTGTTAATGGATCAAATGTTTTCATATGTTAAACACGCCAAAAATAACGGTCTTATGGTTATTAGCCATGTGACAGATACTCTTAAAATATGAGTCTCAAGTGGTATACATACCAAAAAAGGAGAAAATATATCTATATATAATATATTTTTAAGAAGTATTTACGCCTAAAAAGACTCAAAAAAATTGTCAGAAAGTGAGAAATAAGAGAAAAACTCACTTATAAGGGTCCAAAAAAGGTTTAAAACACGGCCAGGGCCCCAAAAATGTCAGATAGAGTCTATGTTGTAGCAGTAAGTAGGCTATTTACAGCTAGAACTTTTGACTGTGACATGTAGAAAATGATTTAAGATAATAGTGTTTTGAGTAAAATTAAAGATTTATAATGTAATTAAAGGGTTCTACTATTGAATAATAGTGGTGGTGAGCGCTATTGAGAACCCTGGGTGCAGTCTTACCAGTTGGATTACTATAATAAGAGCTACAATAATTAAAATTATAATTATACCTGATTATTACCCAAGAGTAGGACTGTTTTTTGACAGTTTACTACATAAGGTATTCAAGAGCAGGATGAGGAAACAATTCTGGCTGTGAAAAGCCTCCTTTTTATCCTGAAATGGCGTGGAAAGGGTGCTAGAACTTTCCACATAGAGGAAGTGAAGATTTTTCACTCTCTAGGACTGGCCTGTGGTTTGCAAACAGCCTGTATAGCCTGTATTGGGCTCAGATGTGGCTTTTCAACCACATCTGGGCAGTTTCACCAATACAGGGTGAAAATTTTCATCTGGGGACCTCACAGCCTGATTCTGACATATATGACACATAGGATGCTGTACAGAAACTGTATGGGACCCCAGTGTTTACTGAAATATGAGGTATTGAAGCAGAAAAAGCTTGTTTGACTATTTGACACCTCATATTCATGTTTATGGGATATTATCCCATGGTAAAGCTGTATTGGTCAGAATGTGGGATTTTGACCTTAAAACAGCTATGCCTTTGTTGGGTTTTGAGATATCCACCTCAGAGCTGAACCAGTTTGTAGCCCTGTATGTGTTCTACACAATGGTACCTCTTTTGGTATGGTTTCATTCAATATGGCAAAGGTATGCCATGTACAAGATTTTTGTACACATGCATGGTTTAGGCAAAAAGCTGTATTGAGCTTGTTTGCCCCATACCTTCTGCTATAGTTGAGATATGGGGAAATGGATGTCACCATCAGATAGCCCTGATTGTGCTCTTTCCAAAAAGACCCCACTTGAGGTATCTCACGCTAGAATGAAGAAGTTAGATGAGAGGTGAATGTTTTGTTCACCCTTATTTGGCCTGAAATGGGCCATAACTCCAGGAATATTGGTGCTAGGTCAGTTTAGATGGTACCATTGGATATCCCTGACTAAGGGCTTCATTATGAGTACCAATTTAATGGGGTTAAGCCTCTCCTTCTGGATTTTAGATGAGAGGTGAAAATTAAGGTTTATGCTCAGCAATAACTTTGAGCAGGAATAACTTCGTTATTCTTTGTCCTATGGTGATGGGTCTTATATTTTCAGAAAGGGGTGAGCTTTCTCTTTCTTTTGATACCTTTTGAGCTTATTTGGCTCATCTCCATGTTCTGGTGGTATCTTGGCTATACCATTGGTTTATGGTATCTTGGCTGTCATGCTTGTGCTCTGGGTTTGAGTCACAAGATGACATTGCTGACAAGTGCTAGACAGAAGGTAAGGTAAAACACCATAGACATTAACTTGTTGAACGGATGTTGCCACTAGCTCTCCAGACCCAAGTGGATTGCTTTAGTCCTAGCTTATGGAGCTCGTTGTTGCAGTAGCTTTGGAATCCCTGGGACTGAACCTGTGATGATGGCTCATTGGAAACATCCTTGGGGGCATATCTCAGATGACCAGCCACTTGAATTGCAATTACACACTCTTCTGTGCTGGGTGGTGCTTGTATTGAGGAAATCTTCTTATCACTCAGTTTGAGTAGGAACAGGCAATGGGCATGTACAGCTGATCTCATCCCATGGATATTTTCTGGAAGTTCCACTTTCAGCCTCTTTGTTTCTTCTTCTGGCTTGCATATTTAGCCACAATGTGAGCTTTGTGAGCCTGGTTCCTTTGCTTTCTGACCTCGGATTGTTCAAGCATACTCTGGGAGAGGGGAAATTGAGGATGGGTGAACTCACTATTTGACTGAGTGCCCTCTTCATGCGCCATGAAATCATCCCTCCTTGGTTCATCATTTGTTTCACTGTTATTGGGAGACATGTTCTCATCCTCAGGATCCACAATTTTTTCTTTTTTGATGAACTGGCATGAGCTGTTCTTGGTTTGGAGGCTTATGGATGATGAAATCCAGTGACCTTTCCTTTATGGACCAGAGGCAAAGATGCATAAAGTTAATCACCTGCTATGCAAATCATCAGTTAACATATCAAAAATTCATAAACACTGAGAATACTCACAATCTTTGATTGGCTCCTGGGATTGGACAGACTTGCCTTTGGGTGCCATATCTAGCCAATGAAACAAACATATCAGATTGTGAAAAAGTTTATACTCCAACCTCAAAATGACTTACTTTGATGAAGTGTCAATCCCGGATTTCCCTCTGACAGACCACTACAAGTAACATTTTCCAATGGTCTTTTCCATTGCTCCTCATCAACCCAATTTTCATAACCCACATGAACCTGAGATGCTGATGGGATATTGGGGGTTCTCTGTTTATTTCACCCAAAGGGTTCCTGGGAAGAAACTGGATTCCAACCAGGATTCAGGAGGAAGTAATGTGGAAAGTTCAATTGGGTATAAGCTTTTGATGAGATTTCAGGTGTTCTTACTGGCCCCTCAGACACAAGGATTGTTGTATTAGTGGGATTTGAGGGAATGGGAGTGACAGAAATATTTGGGATTGAACAACTGATTGAGGTTTGAGTGGTCGGATTTCCCACAAAAATGTTGTGACCTGATACATTCATTGAGGATGCAATAGGGGTTGTGAGTGGAATGTTGGGACTCATTGGTGACTGTGTTGATTGAAAATATTCTATGCTAGATTTCCTTTCTTAGTAATGAACAGAACCTGAAAGGGATTGAAGTGGCTTGGAAGATGAAATAAGGGAAAAAAACCACAGTAATATTGTCAACTTGATAAAACAGCGCAGTATTAAGACAAAACAGAGTGATACGAGATGAAAGCTTTTAAATTGTATAATAGAGAAGCTCTATGAATATTGGGAACCAAGTCCCTTGTGGAAGTCTCAGAAAACTATTTCTAGGAGAATTCTCCCTGCGTACTCTTGAGCTCCTCTGCTTTTGTTGGAAACCACACTGCACAGAGTACCAGAACATAATGTGATATTTCCTTGATCTCAAAGGGGACCCATCATTCATAATTAATCAGATTCAATAAACATTTCCCCCTCCCCATTGTCACATTGTGTGAATTATCCAAACTGCCAATATATGCATCAAAATTCCACAGCATTCTAGATCTGCATAAGGGTTGATTCATAAAAGATTTACCCACAAAAGAGTCATCACCTTTTCAAGCAACGCAAGACAATCCAAATCACATTCCAACCAATCAAACGCCCATTGAAATCAAACCAAATACCAAGACTTCAGGTCCACTCCAAATGCTTATGGAATAGAGAAATATTGTTATGTCTGTAATAATGTTTAAACCATGTACAATGGTGTGCCAGCATACATGGTTTTAATGTTGATCCCCTCAATTCAATGTTGAAACATCACCAATGAAATTCCCCTTGAGGGTCAAACATGCAGTATCACCATCTGTAAATAAAATAGAATATATATGAGCATTGAGAAGCATGGCATTTTACCCAACTAGCCTCCTAACCAATTTCCCCATCCAGATGAGACATGTTACACTTCATCCCCTGCACCTCAGCCACCATCAAAAATTGGATAAAATCCTCAACTGGTTCAAATAATCTCCCCCTTCATAAATAATCACTTAATTTTTTTCCCAATTAATAACACACCTAAGAACTTGCACATCAACCATAGATATTCATAAACAAACAAACCTTACTCAGAATTCCTGCAACAATGTCAACCCTCCGCTATTCCTAAATGCACATATGCATGTGTCAACACTGCTAAAGTCAAACACACTCTTCCCCTGAGGGTGATAGGCAGGGAGTTGCCTTCACACCTTTCCAATGTAAACAGCACATTAAAAAGCTCAAATCAGCCATTTCACCCAAATCTCTTCCAAACATCCCTACTTCTGCATCAGGATCTGAGTGCCCTCAAATTTTGAACCTTTGAGATATGACAACATACTCCAAAAGGTCACAAGAAATATTTAAAATAATTATAACTTTAAAAATAATTACCTTAAAACTATAAAACTGCCATAAATAGGCATAAAACTTGGTTTAAATTAAACACCAATGAACAAAAATGTAGAATAAATCACACCATTGGGTTCCCCATGGTAAAATACAAATATACCATTTTTATGGCATATCTGTAAAGCTAATATTTAATGAGCTATAAGTAATAACACCTTATAAAAAACATGAATCCTTAATTATTTCAAACACCAATGAAACAACATGTGAAATAAATTAAACCATTGTATTTCCCAGAAACATCTAGACATAAAACAATTAAGAAGCTAATCTCCAAAGTCAATACTTAAAGAGTTAAGCTGAATATATGCACTTTTTTGGTCACAGCATATATTCAAAGATTTTGGCTAATATCTTTTGAGATATACATGATAGAGTGATAAACCAAAAAGAAAGTCACCACGTAAATACTGTAGGAACACAGAAATAAAATTTATTTCACAAGCTATAAGAAAGGTTCAAACCTGTAATGGATTATTGATTAAAATCAATAGAGCTGTTGACCACTTTGTTGTGAAAGTGGTCCAAACTTAAAAAAAGGTAGACAGTTAGATTCTATTAGTTCATTCGTGAAGAATGACGTCTTTTTATTAAAATATTCAAGGTATAACCCCTTGAAATCATGGTTTGAAGTTTAAAATATTAAATTTAGACAGAAAAGATGAGTTACAAGGAAACTCATCAAAAAGAGAGTTTTGATGATGTAATGAAATGCTCTTGGCTGTATAATAAGGACATGCCAAGCTATCAGAATAAATTTAGCATGTATAACTTAAAAGTTATTAATGATCAAAGCTTAAGCTTAAATTTGAGCATTTAAGATCACTCACCGTAATCTTATTTTAAGTTTAACAGTCATATAAGTGATAGAACTGGTGAATACTATTAGAATATGATTAATTAGAGTAAAATACACAAAGCTTAGGATTCTGCCAAGCCTATGATGTCATCAATCTTAGAGTTATAGTGATAACTCTAAATAATGGCATAATTATGAGGTAAGATAGTTTGATCATGATGTAATCATCACCAAACCTTAAAGAATTGATGAATTATAGTAGAAAGAATTAGTACACGTCTACTAGAAGCCTTCTGGACTCTTTAAAAGGTAATTTCTTTAATCTGTATATACAAAACTCTTATATTATTAAATAACAAAGATAATCTTATTATAATCATCATTTTTGACGTGATTATTACAATTATTTTACTGTTTTTGTTTAAATTTCTCTTAAAAACCTCCATTCCACGTAAAATCAGGAAAAGTTGTAATTTCTCTTAAGCTTTATGGTAAATACAATTTAAATAATTGTCTTTACATTTTTTGGAATAAAATTATTCAAAATTATTATATTAAGTCTTAAAAGTAGGTTATTTCTCTTATTATAATAATTTTTCTCTATTATTACTTTAATAATTCTATAATTAAGATAAATAGTATTTATAGTAATTTATAACTTTACTATTAGAAATATTATTGCTATCAATTGTTTTTTATTAATAAAAAACAATTTTTTAAGCCTTTATTATTTGTTGGTAACAATAATAAAGTGCTTTTAAATATCTTAATTATCTTGTATTAATATATTTATTTATTATATTATTATATTTATTTAATAATATCATTATTTTTAGGTGATAATTAGAATAATTATTTATTATTATAATTATTTTTATCTTCTTTATTTTATTTATAAGGATATTAATAGTACACAAAGGAAAATACTAGTAATTTTTACTTATTGTTTCATAGTCAAACCTTACACAAATTATATTGGACCAAATTTTCCCAGCTGTTTATTCTCAATTAACCCAAAGCACATTATCCACACCACCGGATCTCACTTCCCCTGCACAGAAACCATGCGGCGGCAGACCAAACCTTCCCCCACAAGATCTTGGAATGATAATATCTGCCATTCTATCATTGAGGTATAATATTCCCCCCAGGGCTTCACACATTCTCAACCCCACCCTGAACCTGCTCATTAAGTCCAGTATCTCAAGCTCAGGTGGTTACCCCACCCCTGCATTCCATATACACCAAGATCTCATTACCATATTTGAACACCGCCAATTGGAGCCATATATTTTGTCCTAAATTTTTCTTTCTTAATGGCCTTACTGAATCTGTCACAACTGACCAACCCCACTGTCAACGCCATAATGAGCCTGATTATCATGATCCCCCTTGCACACAATCATTAGGCAAATTCATCAATTCATGTGAACCCCGCACCTAAAACACAACCAAAATCAAAAAACAATTTCCCCCAAAAAAACATTTCATTTATCAACCATTAAAAAATTGGCCTGACAGATTTCTCCAGCGGGCTGGGATTATGGAAATTCTGCATGAACATCACCAATTCAAAATCCCAAGGGTTCCCCCAAATGTGTGTTCTGGGATGGATTGGTCTGGAGACACTCCACTGGAACTAGAAATATCACTGAACCCCCATTAATGTCCCTTCCTGGTGCCTTGGCCTTCTCCATTTATGTGGACTGGTTCAATGCACATGGAAAGTCAACCCAGTTTGCCAGAATTACACTTATCATAGCTTTTTTCTTAATCTCCCCCAAGTGAAAGATTAAAGCCAGAGAAGGTCTATGTGTCAGGAATAATCCCTGGTCTGAAGGAGCCAATGTCCCTTCAATTGAATTGCCTATTAATGCCACTCATCAAGGAGATCAAGGAGCTATGGCAAGATTACCAGTTTTCACCCACCTCAAAAGGTCCTTCAGGATCCTTTATCTGTGTTTCCATACTCATGGCCATTGTGGATGTGGTGGCCATGCGCAAGCTTACTGGATTTATTTCTCATTCAGGAAACCACTTTTCTAATATTTGCACAATTCACAAAGCTGAAATTGAAGAAATTGCTGCCCAATTTCACCACACACGCTCCTACCAAAGTCATAAATCAACCATTGTGAAAAGACCTTCCATATTGGGATGCAACCAGAATGGTTAACCTTGACATAATGCATAATTTAATACTTGGAATTTTGAAGTATAATCCAACTTTAAAAATGTGCATTCCACAGTCCAAATCAAAAATTTACTTCAGATCCCACAGGAAATTCAATGACAGCAACAGTTCAGACTCAGATTTCATGACTTCCAACAGCTCTCTTGATCAAATCACATTGAGAGAGGCCCGCTCCCTGAGAAGAGAGGCAAAAAAAATAATAAATGAGTCACTCCCCACCACTGCCACCTAGAAAATTGCCACTCAATGCCCACCCCTCACAGGCAACATGCATCTAGTGGTTCTGCAGAGATTCTGTCATTTGATCCAGATTACATTCCCACTCCTGAAATCCCCTCTTAATTGGATATCAGTGCACTGAGTGATCACCAGATCAAGGGTGAGGCTCTTGGACATTGCCGACAAATCATATCTGATACCATAATCCCCCATAATGGACAAGAGTACCCTGAAAAATGCATTCCCCCTCTCACGGTAGTTTCAAAGCCGCTGAATGGGCTCTCTTATACAAGGTCTATATTCCATTTTTAATGCTCATTCACCAGATGTCATTAGATGAACAAAATTCCCCCAAAACTAAAATAAAAAATGGGTCAATCAGAAGAACTTGCAAATGAACTAACCAAGAATACATTCCATTGGATTGGTGCAATCAACATTGCCACAAGCGGGACTGTTTCAATGGATGATGTGACTGCATTTGCTGAACATTCAAAAAAATTCTGCCTTTGCAATAAACACCTGTCCCCAAAACAGAAAAGTAAACCAAATCATCACTTTACTGATCATATTCCAGAACTCTTCCAAAATTGACATCCAGCACAAGCCTCAGCCACATGGGGTTATGAGCACTTGATTGGATTATTTGAAAAGATTCCAACAAATAACAAGATATGTATTTTAATTAATAAGAGAAATATATTCACATTCATTAAACACATGAACTGAATACAACTAACTTCTTGCAAGTTTGAATAGATGATATAGATCAAACCTTATTTAAACCTATCTGTCAATGGTCCAACCTTTCCATTCTCCTGGAATCCCAATCTATCCCATGTGAAATAAAACAACTTTTTTAATCACAGCTGCCTTCCCCATTCAATCACCAAAAATATGATAAACCATCCCACCATGACCAACAAAATTATAATTGGTTGATTGAGTACTTAAATAATTTTCTTTCAACAAGGGAAACAGTGGAATGGATCAGCTTAGATACTACCGTACAATCCACAAGTCATCCCACTTCAAGGATTGTCTCACCTTGGTATTTTCCAGTTTCAAACATCAATATTGGGAACAATATATTTTAAGCTGAATACAAAAACATTAGCAACAGTGTGATATGTTTTCTGAGGGGCAACTCACAGTGATTGGGTAGTATTAACAGCATTTTTAAAGTATCTGAGCCATCTTTCATGCTGTACAATAACTTTCTTATCTTAAAATCTTTGAAGATTGATCTGACATTCTTACCAGATTGGACACATCTTAATATTTATAGAGCTGTTGGTTTTGATGATGGACACTTGATTATATCTGAAAAAGAAATAGAGGTCACTGTGGATTGTATGATAACAAAGTGATGTCATGTGGGCTGCTTGTAATGATAAAACCATTATTTCATGATATTTAGTCTTCACTTTTTTCTGAAAATATAGTGACACAAAAATGAAAATCTCTCAAATTAGTTAGAAATTTTTCTAGAGAAAGAACTGCCTCAAGATTTGGTGATAGTGACATGCCATTGTGACAAGCCAAGCCCATTAGTTCACATTGCCACAAAGAAATTAATATTTTGACTTTGTATAAGGTTTGTCTATGAAACTCTTGATAATATTAACAATATCAAGAGTACTGTGACTGTCCTCAGTAGAAAAATATAATATAATATAATATTATAACCCCAAATTTAAATATAATTATTGAAAATAATTATTTAAAAAAATGAATTTACTTATTATTATATAAAATAATATTAAAAAAATATAATAAACATAATAAATTATAATTATTCTATTATTGTTATAGTTACTGACAATTATAAAAATAAGAAGTTTAAAGCTCTTCATGAGACAATTACACGTGGAAAATATAAATATTTAACCATTGATAATAATATATAAATATTATTTAAAAAAGAATTAATAGACACACTGTGCAGAAATAATCTTTATAGAAATATTCCATATAAAAAAACTAATAATAGATAAAAAAGATATAGAATTTTAGAGAAAACTTACTTATAATATAAACTTACTACAACAAGTCAAATACAACAGTTATTATATTAAATAATTATTATAAGATAGAAACACGCCAAAAATCAACATTTTGATCTAATGATAAAACAACTTTTTATAATAAAAATTATGATTAATGAATTTTGTAGTGAAATTTGTGGCTTTTAAAAGATATTTTAAAGACAATAATTTTATAAAATGAAATATATTATAGGTGATTACAACAATAATCCAATTTCTATTATTTCAATTCTTTAATTTAAGATTTATGAAGAATAAAATACTTAAGAAATACTTTCATAATAAGACTTTATATATAATAAAACTTTACCTGTCTAAATGTCCAATATGATTTGGTTGATAATTGATAATGGAAAAAAACATTGATGAAAAGACTCTTGTTATGTCTACAGAGCAGTTCTCATGATTAATAATGGAGATAGCGGGCGTTCTCAGGTCAAAACATAAAAAACAATGCTTAAAAATAATGTTCTGAACTTAAGTTAACTTATTTTTAATTCCAATTTAAAGTTACCACTGTTATTCTTAGTTTCAAGTAACTGTAATCACCATTTAAGTTAATTATTTAAAGTTTTAATATAAAATAAGTTTATTTATATTAAGGTTCATCACATGAAAAAGTTAAAAATAGAGATTCAAGCAGAAATCTCTGAAACTCAATTTTTAATTAATTTTTAAATAAATCTTAATTTTATTTAAGTATAATTAAAAGAGTCAATTCCAGGCTATTTACCAAGGAAATCTGTTTATAAAAGATACTTCAAATTCTATTTATATATAGATAATGTTAGAATGTAAGCTGTGTGAAATTTTCAAGCAAATCCATTAAGAATTGGCTTTTTAATGAATTTTTGAAGTTATTTCTGTTTTTCCACGTAAAACAGCAATACACACCAAACCTTAACTTTTGATAAGGTTTGAATGTTTGTAACCTTAACGTTTTAAGCTTTCAATGTTCTCAAAACTTTAATTTCAAGCCTGAATATTGGGATTTACCCTTTGGCAGCCTGAAATTCCTGTTCAAATTGGGATTTAAACCAATTTAAACTTTAAGGTTGGATCAAAGCCTAATCTTAAAGTTTAAATAAGGTTGAAAATAATCCAATACAGGTGGACAGCCTTAATTGAATGATTTCAGATCCAAAAAGTTGGGTACGCCAGCCCTATTTGGACTTTTTCCTTTGTCCCACCTTTTTGTGTGGATTTTGCCCTTTTATTTATTTAAAGCCATACTATGGCGTTAAACACTTTTGAACTGATCTCATGCAGGATTGACATTCTGTATGGCAGATCCTTAGCCAATTCAGTAAGTATACACAACACCTCAATTTTGACTGAAATTTTGGTAAGTGTGCATAAACCTTATGCAACTTTAAATTTAAGCTTACTTAAGCTCAATTTTAACAATTTCAAAAAAATGTTAAAAAAGTCACGTTACTACGGTGAGTTTCTTAAATCTTCCAATAACACAAGAAACAAGCCTTTTTGGGTATAACACCCTATGGGTATACCCTAAGTCATTTTGGGTGTAGAATCCAAAAATTACATAGTTTTTATAACTTCGTTTATCCAAAAAAAGGTTATACTTATTTTTTATTATTTTTTCTTTTGAATTGAACTGAAAAGTCTACTTCGGACTAAATCAACTGTATATAAAGTCATTTGTGGCCTTATGGGTATTTTATACATACCTCACAGGCTCACACATTGGGTACAGTATGAATAAGCCAATTTCAATGAACAAATGACCCACAAACTCACATATCATAGGATCTAAAACAACCCAACTGCACCATCATCATGTTAGAAGGGGAATAGGCCCATCATGCAAGAGGGCATCATCATTAACTTGCCTCAATGGGAGTTTGAATGTTTGTAAGCTGCAAGGAGCTGGTCATGTACCCTAATGAGTGCTTTGTGCAGGTAGGTTTCAGAAAATTACATCGGCGCATGCTCTTGCCTTCTTGCGCATTTCTCATACTTATGCCTTTGCCCCGCCACTGCACAAGCGCAGGAAACTGCACCCACACCTGCACCTGCCCCTGCTACTGTGCAAGCACTCGCACACACCCGCCCTGGCCACTGCACAAGCACCCACCCCCACCAATGCACAAGCACTCGCACACGCACACGCCACTGCACAAGCACCCGCATCCACACAAGCAATTGCACCCTCCCCGCCACTGAACAAGCACTAACATATGCAGCCCCCGCAAATGGTTGATGCCATTTGACATTAGGCCCTCACATGCTTTTCCTTTGTGTGCATGTGTGACACCCATGCACCCGTGGTATTTTGCGGCGGGCTCCACAAGTGTCACCCGCAAAATATCAATCTCACTAAGGCAAAGTCCTTTCATGGATGACCTGGGAAGTCACACACCCCTTCTCTACATCAAGACTGGCTGAAGGATCTCCTTTATGTGTGTGTGTGCAAACAGGCAGTTCTTCTGTAATTTTTACCAACCTTCAGATGTTTATGTGAGGATCAGGTGGTGAGGAATCTCAGTTGAAGGCACAGAGGAACATGGATGTCCCAGGATTTGGTGTAAGACCATAGTGTGGCGTGGGCTCAACATTCTCTTGATTTTTTCTTGACGTGGGCTTGACTTTTATCCTGCTTGACATTTGGTTGACGTGAAGTCAATTGCCAACAATTGACGCAAGATTTTCCCTGGTGAGTGTTTTGAAGGTAAAAATAGTGAAAAATCATTTTAAAAAATGGATAAGCTGTTTATCTATCTCAGTTAATGACTAACTATTAATTGGTAACAATATGCATTCTTATTTCTTCTTCAAAGAGTAGCCTACAAAGGGAAAAATCAGCTTTTTTCCACTGAAGCCTCTTTTGAAGAAACTGGATTTATTCAAAGCTCTGGTTCTTACCATTTCTATCTTTTCAACCCCATAGGGATTAGATAAAGGCTTCAAAATATTTTTTAATGAAATGATTTGCTAAAAAATACAAGAAATTATGTATTTTTTCATTTACTGATAATAATTCTTAGAAATGAATTTTTACCTTGTTTTTAATTTTCCCATTCCTTTGAATCATCAGAGAATATAATCAGTTTTTACTATCAAAACAAACATTTAACTTCTTTTAAGAGAGATTCCTTCCTCTGGCTTTTTTTAAGGTGTTGTTTTTCCATTAAAAAGAGAAATAGTGGCACCAATGCAACACAGTAACTTCTACCCAAGGAAATAAATGAATTTTGAAGAATATTACAGTAAAGGTGCTCTAATGACACCTAATGGAAAGATTGTTGAAAATAATCAACAACATTACATGAGTAGCTTCTACAGTGCATGTACTGTAACAAAGCTGCAACATGGAAAGCATATTACAGCAGCAGTCCTTGCACAGGGCTGCTACTATAATTTGCATTGGAAAAACAATAAGAGAAAGAACTCAGAAAAACAAAAACAAAAACATAAGATATCGACGTTATCAAAAATAAAAATAACATATCACCAAGAAACATGAATGCAAAAACCAAAAAACTGCAATAAGAAAATAAACAAAAGTGTTTTATAGTAGCCAAAAGGTAGGTTTTGCTGTTTATTTTCTCCAAAAAGCTCAAAGGAAATTTATTTTCATAATGAAAGGATGTTTAATTCAGCCCTCATAAAGGCTCTTGTCATTCATTGTTTTAAGGTATCTCTGACATTTGTCATGACTTATTTGCAAAAGAGTGATTTTTCAAGATATTTTTTGTGGCTTTTGTGTTTATCTTTTCTCTTTCAACAATAAATTTTAACAATTTCTCTTTTTGAAGGAACCCATTTCAAATACAAATAGGAGTATATATTGAATTCAATGTGCTTTCAATAATATCAATCAGTGTCAGGCTGAGTCTATGATGAAGCTTATTAAGGAATAGTTACAAGATTTAACTATGACTGTTAAATGGTAAAAATAGTAATAAAAAGATTTACTTAAGATGAGAAGGGTCGATAAAAGAATATTCAGGGCTTTACTATTGAGAAACAGTGGTGGTGAGTGGTGTTGAAAGCCCTGGGTGCAGCTGTACCTGTTGGGTTACAATAATAAAAACTAAAATAATTAAAATTATAATTATACCTGATTATTTTCCAATATTATCACTTTTTTTGACAGTTTTACTACATAGGAATTCAAGAGAAGGATGAGGAAACCTTTTCTGGTGGAGAAATGTTCCATTTTTATCCTGAAATTGGGTGAAAAGGGCTACTAGACCTTTCAATGTAGAGGAAGTGAAGATTTTTCACTTCCAAGGACTGTCTTGTGGCTTTCACAAGGCCTTTATAGCCTGTATTGGGTTCAGATGTGGCTTTGAAACCACATATGGGCAGTTTTCACCAATACAGGGTGAACATTTTCATCTGGGGACCACATAGCCCTCTTCTGATGTCTATGACGCGTAGAATTCTGTACATAACCTGTACAGGACCCACGTATTGAGCAAACTATGACACATTGAAGTATAAACACGTTTATTTGTCTGTTTGACCCCTCACAATCATAGGTATCGGAGAATATCCCACAGTAAGGCTGTAGTGGTCTAAGTGTGGGATTTTGACCTTAAAGCTCCCATACCTTTGTCAGTTTTAAAGATATCAAGCTAAACATTTGTTCATTGTGTAGCCCTGGATGGTTACTACACAATGGTACCACATTTGATATGGCTATCATTAAATATGGCAAAGTTATGCCATGTACAAGTTTTTTTGTATATATGTATGATTTGCTTAAAATATGTATGGAACTTGTTTGCCCCATAACTTTTGTTCCAGATGATATATGGTGAAATGGATGGAACCATCACATAGCCCTTCTTATTCTGTTTCCACAAAGACCCCACTTTAGGTATATCACACTAAAACTGTAGAAGTTAGATGGGAGGTGAATATTTTATTCACCCTTACTAGAACTTATTTTGGTCATAACCTCTGTAATTTTGTTGTTAGCTCAATTTTGCTGGTACCATTGGATATCCCTTACTTAGAGCTCCAATTTGAATACCAATTTGATGGGGTTAAGCATCTTCCTCTGGATTTCAGATGTGAGGTGAAAATTAAGCTTTATGCTCAGCAACAACTTTGGGCAGGAATAACTTTGTTATTCTTTGTTTTATGATGGTGGGACTTGTGTATTTGGAAAGTGGGGAGTTTAATCTTTGTTTTAATAAATTTTGAGCTGATTTGGCTCAGCTCCAGGTTTTGGTTGTATCTTGCCTTTACCATTGGTTTATGGAATTTGGCTGTCATGCTTGCGCTCTGGGTTTGAGTAACAGGCTGACAATCAGAAATAAATAAGATTTTTTTTATTTGTTAGAAGTTGTTTTACCTTCAATCCTGTTCAAATAGATTTAGAATTTGGATTTATTATAGTGTCTTCATCTTGAAATCTTTAAAATAATAAGAATTAAATTTAAAAAAAAGGTATTTGAAAATCTCTATCATAGTCTCAGTGATTGATGCATATAATTCATGATTAATTTAGATATTTAATTAATTGTTTGTGAAGAGCATTCATTCATGGGCTTAAGAATTTCTGAATAGCAACTTTCAATTGATTTCCATAGAAATGTATATTAACAGTGTCCATTAATTGGTAATTTATTTATAATTAAAAGTGAATTATCACAAGATGATCTGCCTTATGTTTTGATTATGAGTGGAAATGGCACTGAAGTGACATTTTTCCTACTCAAAGCTTAATTCCCACAAGTTTCTAACTTAATTATGTGGCCTTTACTTATTCAATATTACCTGTACAAGCTCTTTAAGCCTCTCATCAAGCATAAATAACACACAAAAGCAAGAAATATTCTCCTTTCATTTTGTAAAAACACTTTAAATAGGTATATATATAATTTACTTAACTAAACTTTATAAACAGCTGGTTTTCCTACATCTAAAATTATTTTGAGCTTCATTAGTTTATGAAAGCATTCCACGATTAAAACACCTAGCAGAAGCTTTATAAATATCTTTTTGAGATAGAAATTGATGAAAAGAACCAACTTCTACCAGTCTTGTTCCCTTCATATTATATAGAGCTCAAATCATTTGAAATTAGCTAGTTTAATGGTTTTATTTATTAATGAATACTTCTATTTTGATTATTTTCAAGGACTGCTTAAAGTCCTTATCAGCTTAAATTACATGAGTAATAGAAGTCTATCAAGGTTCCCTCATAGGTTTATGGAAATATTATTGGAGAGAAACTGGACAATTACTATTTGAATTGGTTTCAAAAGTATTAAGATTTTCCTTTTAAGTATTGGAAAAGTAAAAATTCTATTTTCAAATCCTGAAAGATATCAACCAACAAAATTCAAGCATATTATTTAGTTTTTCAGTGCATTGATGGCTCTCCATATATTCTAATAATTTCAAAATGGGATTAATATTAAGACAATTGGAGTTGAAATTTGGAGAACCTACATAATACAGAAAATACAATCAAGAAACACATTAAATAGAAAACATCTTTATAAAGTGTTTTTCAATGATCAAATAATGGGGGAAATTAATTTTTGGCCATATTCATACAGGAGGATTTAATTTCCTCAAAATTGACACAAATAGTTCCCCTTTTTAAGATTAATTTCATTTATTCATACAGACAATACCTTTATGAACTGTAAATAATTTCCCAAGTAAGCTTGGATTTTCACATCCTGATGTAGCTCACTAGATAAAGATGGTCAGATCAGAATTTATATTATATCCAGAATAATATACACAGTGAACCTTTATTGCTTTAAATGTAGAATATTATCAAATGCTCCAAAAAATAAAATAAATTCCTTATTTCCATTTTTATGAAGATTTGAAGTTGTTTTATTAAAAGTGTTTTTATATGAATATTGGATCAGTTATTATTTTACATGATGAATTTTTATAATGAAAAGTCCCCAAATTTTACAATCAAATGCCAATCTTTCACTTTCAATATTCATATCATCTATCTATATGTAACAACCACTAGTAAGGGGTAAGGGTATTGAATCTTACACCCACTCAAACACCTCAAACCAGCAATCCACTATGTGTATCAGAAATCAGTTTAAGCATCTTCCTTGCCAAAACATTAATACAGTCTGGTGAATCAATACAGCCTGACGATACTTTCACAGGTTGGAATTACCCAATACAGTTTGGATACACCATCCTGAAACTGTATGATCACCCAACACTACCACTGCTCCTGTACAGATCCTGTACATATTGTACAGGACCTTTATTGGCCAGATTCAATTCAATAATCACTCCCTCTCATGAAAACTCTCTGTCTGGGTCAGGGCTGGTGATTCTCAAATATACCAGCCCCTCTTTCTCTCCCCTGGGGCCTCTTCCCCAGTTAATTAGTTTAGTTGATTTATTATTTTGTAAACATTCTTACTCTTATTTTTGGGTATAATATATATTGGTATTAAGTTAGTATTTCATTTTTCTCTTTTGTGTTCAGTATGAGGTGTGGTGGCCATATCCTTATTATCCCTCCTCTTTCCTTCTGACAGGTTGAAACAGTGGACTTGGACTTGTTTGTGGTTGGCTCTTCTATTTGTTATTCTTATTCTTTTTGCTGCTTTTCTTATATCAATATTCTCTAGTCATCTTACTATCATTACACTATTAATTGTTTTGCCCTATCTTATCCTTTGAGCCCTCTTCAGTGAGTCCCAGGCCCTCTTCACTTAAAAGAGCCCTGTGACATTAAATTGATTAACTCATATTCAATGCTTTCTTTTCATTCATTCAAATTCATTTCTCTAATTTTTCAATCATGAACTCTTTATCATTTTATGATTCGTTCATGGTTGTGATTATGACTTTTCTCTCATCCATTTTAATCTCATTCATTATATTCATATGAAAATTCATTCTTTTCATTTCTTAATCATTGCTGACCATCAAAATTCATTCTCCATTCTATCTGAATCAAGTTTCTCTTTTGTTTTCTTATTCAGGTCTTATTAAGAATTTTATTGATTGGTTAATTGATTAGTTGGGATTCATTGGGTTAATGATTCAGCAATTCAAGATTTTGGTTTTGGATTGGATTGCTTGACTGATTTTGGATCCTCAAGATAACTGATTGATCTTCAAGAATTGATTTTGATTATTGATTTATTTAGACTCATCAAGATATTGAACTGAATTGTGAAGGTATTGATTTGACTTATTGGTTCCTCAAGATTTGATTTTATATTGGGGACATTGATTTATTGATTGATTTATTGACTATTGAATTATTCAAGATTTATTTAGATTTGATTTATTGTTGATATTGACTGAATTAATTGAATGATTAATTGAATTTGATTTCAGCTCAAGACTGCTGATTGATTCCTCAAGAGCATTGAGATTACATTGATTATTGATTTTCCCAAGCTGTGATTCCTTACTCGCAAGTATAATCAATTTTTTATTTTGTATTTCAATTTATCAATAATGCCAGTTCAGCATAGCCCTCCAGCCAAGAATACTAGATTTCAAAGAAATCCAGCCATTGTCACTCCTACAGCAAGGGTTCCTCTTGACCGCACCCCATCAGTTCATCAACTGAGTGCAAATTTGGACAGAGGACCACCAATGGAAAGAGAAGCACCCTCCAGAAGAAGGGGAATGAAATCGATGATATCAAGAGCTTTCTCTGAAATATTGGGTGGCTACCCTGGCATGTCTGAAGGTGCAAGTTCCCAAGCTTTGAATGGGACTTTTTTATCATAGATTCACCCAAGGGAGAATACCTGATATTAGGCTATGATTTCCTCTACCATTGTAATCCTATTATTGAGTGGAAAAATGGCCTGATCACCTCCGATTCTAGTGGTATTAGATCTTCAGCCAGTAATTCCTTGGCCATTGCTGTCAAGAGTGTTTCTATGGTTTGTGAAATTAAGACACCTTCCCTTCCTTCTTCTGTCCATATCCCTTCCATCATAACATCTCAATCATTACTTCAATCAAGAGATGAGGTCTTCAAAGAGATAAAAGATGTTGGAGAAGATGTTTCTATATCTTCACTTCATGTCTTTCAAGGGCATATGGACCCTTCTCCTCTATCTTTTCATGCCTCCTTGGAGGAGCAGTGGGATGAGGAGGAAGAGCCAGAAGGAATTGAGACTGTGTTGAAGGTAGTCCCTCCTACTTATCACCAATATTTGGATGTATTATCCAAGGTGAAAGTGGAGAAATTCCAATTGGGGTTATCTACTAACTATCAAATCAAGATTCATAAACACTGCGGGCCTACATTTCAGAGGATGTAGAGAAAGGTTTCATAAGTCCAAGCTCCTCTTGAACAGGAGCACCTATCCTTTTTGTCAAGAAAAACAATGGAGTTCTTCCTTTGTGTGTTGAATACCACAAACTCAATGCTGTCACTAGGAAGAACATGAACCATGTTCCTCCTATGAACCAGCTTCTTACCATATTCAATGGTGCCACTATCTTCTCCAAGATAGATTGACGTGGTGCATATAATCTCCTGAGAATCAAAGAGGGGAATGAGCACTTAACTGCCTTCAGAACAAAATATGGTATTTATGAGTATTTGGTTATGTCATTTGGCCTTACCAATGTTGCTGCTTCTTTCCAGAATCTTGTGAAGAATATATTTGTGTATTTTTTGGATTATTTTGTTCTAGTTTATTTAGATGATATTATGGTCTTCTCCAGCTCTGAGGAAGAACATTTAAAACATGTGGCCTCTGTCCTCCAAAGACTCAGGGACAATAAGCTGTTTGCAATAGCCTCCAAGTGTGTGTTCCATGACTCCGGTGTGGAATACTTAGGCTATCTTGTTTCAAGTGATGGCCTCAAGATGGATTCTTCAAAAGTTCAGCAAATACTCAATTTTCCTCAGCCCAAGAACATAAAAGCTCTTCAATTGTTTATTGGCTTTTCCAATTTCTATTTTTGTTTAAGTAAAGATTACTCTAAAAAAATCACTGCTCTCAATTCCCTTCTCAAAAAAGACTCTACTTTTATCTTCAATGATGAAAGCTCTTTGTCAGTTTCAAATACTCAAAGAAGCATTCACGAAGCTTATATCCTTTCTCATTTCAATACTTCTCTACCAACTATTGTAGAGACTGATGCTTCTTTTTATGACTTGGGTGCTGTACTGAGTCAGGTGAATGACTCAGGAAAGCATCCCATTGCATTTGATAGCCACAAGCCTCTCCCAGCTGAGATTAACTATGAGATTCATGACAAGAAACCTCTTGGCATAGTTTGGTCTCTCAAGTGCTGGAGAGCTTTCCTTCTTTCTCTTTCCAATCCTTTTGAGGTCTTGACAGACCACTCTTCCCTTCAGTATTTCATGTCTTATAAAGTTCTTACTTGTTGTCAGGCCTGTTGGGTTGAATTTCTTCCTGAGTTTCATTTCACTATTGCTTACTGGCCAGGCAGGCTGGCCACTTTACCTGATTCTTTGTGATGTCGGGACAATGTGTACCCAGAGAGGGGGGTGGACTTCATCAGTGACAATCCTCAAAATTTTTATCAAGTAACCAAGCAAGATGGAATTCAAGAGTCAATATTCTTCTCAATCAGAGTTGAAATTTTCTCAGATTGAGTTGATCAGATCAAAAACAAAGTATAGCAAGAAAAAGACTATAAAGAACTACTCAAGCAAGTAGCAAGAGGTGAATCAGTTTCAGATTAGTCTCTTGAGCCTCAAGCCAAATTATTGTTATTCAAAGATAGAGTGGTAGTCCCAAGAAATAGAGAAATACAACTCAATATTGTTCAAAAGCATCATGACTCACTGTTGGCGGGCCATCCTGGCCAGGAGAAGACCCTCAAGCTCATCAAGAGGGATTTTTATTGGGCTGGCATGAATCAATTAATTAAGGACTATGTGTCCTCATGTCAGTAATGTTGAAGGAACAAGAAAATTAATCATAAGAAGTTTGGATTACTCACGCCTCTTCAAATTCCATCCGGTCCTTGAAATTATTTATCAATGGACTTTATCACTCAATTGCCCTTGTCAAACAACTTTAATTAAATTTTAGTAGTTGTAGACAGATTCTCAAAAAGGGTAATCTTCAGTCCAACATATGAAAGAATTACTGCCCTGGACTTAGCTCAAATTTTCATCAAACATGTCTTTTCCAAACATGGTCTTCCAGCCAGTATTATAAGTGATAGAGGGCCCTTATTTGTTTCATCATTTTGGACTCAATTGTGTTAGCAGCTCAAGATATTAAGAGATCTTTCAACTGGTTTTCATCCTGAAACAGATGGACAGCCAGAGAGGGTAAATCAGATTCTAGAACAGTATCCTTGGATGTATGTCAGTTACCATCAAAATGAGGGGTACACCTGGCTCCCTCTAGCTGAATTTGACTATAATAATGCAGAACACTCATCAACAAAGAAATCACTTTTGTTCACCATTTTTGGAAGAAATCTCATCTTTGACTCAATCCATATGTCTCAAGACACACCTGCTCAGAAGTTATCAACAACACTACAATCAGTACAGCAAGTTGTCAAAGAAGAATTAGAGTCAGCAATAAGGATATTCTAGAAGTATGCAGATAGAAATAGGACAATTACACCTGATTTCCAACCTGGGGACAAAGTATGGCTAGCTTCCAAGAATATCAAGACAACAAGACCCACCAAGAAATTATCAGAAAGATGGTTGGGACCTTTTGAAGTTCTGAAGAAGATTGGAAGCCATGCATATCACCTCAACTTGCCTCAGCAATGGGATTCAGTTCACCCTGTCTTTCATGTGTCCTTATTAGAACCAGTCAAGCATTCAACTATCCCAAATCAACATCAATCGCCACCACCACCAATCCTAGTGATGGAGCAAGAAGAATGGGAAGTAGCTCAGGTTCTGGACTCAAAACTCAAAAGAGGTAAATTATGGTATCTTGTAGAGTGGAAAGGATTCAGTGAAGACCCAGAAAGAACCACTTGGGAACCAGCTTCCAACCTTACCAACTCACCAGACCTTGTCAAGGATTTCCATTCATTATATCCAAACAAGCCTGGCCCAAATACCTCAAGAGTTTGATTATGGTGCTTGGTGGGGATTGGATTTTATCAAAGTAAGTTCCTCTCCTGGCAAGCAGCTTTAAGGGGGTATTCTACCCAAATGGTGTTGTAAGCATCACCTTGGCTACTTTTTGAGCACTTGTGAATTCTTTGGACAGATTCATAAGGCCTTGAAACATCAATACCCTCAAATTTGGAACTTTCTACAAGATATGGCCAAACTCCTTTTTTTATTTTCTCTTTGTTTCATTCTTTTCCAGCTTATGCCAATCATAATTATACAAGACATTCCTTACTTTAAAAAAAGATATGGCAAAGTTATCTTTTCATGGTGCTTGGTGGGGAGTGGGAGTTATGAAAGTAAGTTCCATCTTCTGGTATGAATCCCTGAGGGTTCTACTTGTAAAACATTACCTTGGACACTCTATGAGCATCAAATGCTTTTTTTTCAACTTGCAGAAAATTCTTGGCCAAAATCAAGCAACTCACCACAAGAAGGACAAACGTCAGAAATTTCTCAATTTCTTCTCTTTACTCTCTTTTTCTTCTTTTTCTTTACTTGTATATTTCCTTTTATTTCTTTTATCTTTAAAGAAGCAGCATCCCCTCCCATATCTTGTGTTGAGAGGTTTTATTAATTTTTTACTATTAATAAGAGTGGGGATAGAAGTCAAACCAAACAAAAACAAGGAAAAGGAAACTATTTATCCCTACCCCTATGATCAAATGTTCTTTGGAAATCATTGATAAATTCATCTTCATAACAGGAAAATTCTGAAGCCATATCTTTGGAAGCAATAGCAGGAATAGTTCTATCATTAGAATACATAATCACCCCCCTACTATTCCTATCAACTCATTGAAACAACCTGGCCAACGCATCTTTATTTTCACTCACCATATTTGAATCCTCTCTGGTAACTCAGATAGGCCAACAATCCCTTTGCTGAAATACTTGGGCAGCAGGAAATGGTAAAGGTGAAAGCTCTTCTCTTCTTCTACTGGGGCTGTTGAGAGGTGGCTATGGGTGAGGCTTTGGACTTTTGAAGGGGGGATGGTCTTACTGCTGGAGCTATGGAAGGCCTGGTGTGGGAAGAACTTGGTGAAGACTTAGGAAGGGAAGTAGGAATGGCAGCAAGAGTTGGTTGAAAGTTTTGAGGGGTACTGGAAATAAGGCGGCTTTGGAATCTTTTGGCAGGAGGCTGAGAAGGAGAAGTGCTGAATTGATGGCCAACCAGGTTATCAACCATCTCAACTTCTTCACCATCAAACTCATCACTACATTCAGCATCCGGATCAGGTGGGGAATCAAAAATTCTTATTCTTTGACTACTCCTTCAGTATTGATCCTGGAAATTAGGCCTTCTGAGCTGGGCTAGATTGGCCCACCACCAACCAGGATGGATCTTCCAACATTGGTTCCTCTTGCCACATCCCTCTGCCTAGGACCAGTCACTAATTCAAAATTCATTTGAATCACAATCAGAATATCCTGAAGTAGCATCAGGAGTTGGGCCCTCAGAAACTGGGAACTCCTTCCCTAAAGGCTCATCGTTTTTACTCCACAAGCACCTTCTGAAGTTGGAAGCCGCTGACCCAGGAAAAAGACATGGCTTCTTCCCAACAAAACAAAAGTGACACTTTGAAGATTTTGGGTTGAAGTGCTGAAAACAATCTTTTCCCTTGGCCAAAAATTCAGTACAAGGAGGATCAAGAACTTCAACCGCCTTTTAGCCATCATACTTTTGGCCAGGATCAAAGTGCCCAGAGGGAGCCATTGACAAAGGTGAAGCCAACCAACTGAGGATTCCAGAAACACAAAGAACAGATGGTCGCGGGACAGAAGGGGAAGATTAAGTGAGTTCAGTCAGTTTGTAACTAATGCCTAAAGAAACTGTGCAGGAAGAAGAATTCAGTGAGTCAGAATACTGCCCTCCAATCCTGAAGATGGCCCCAAGCAATCACCCAAGACCTTCCCTGAAATATTGGGGAAGGTCAGATTCCATTGTCCTGGACCCTCTCAATGGGCTCAGGCCATCAGGTGAAGTTAAGGTCCCATGGACCCTGGTCAATTTTGGCCTTGGGGGGCTCTAGTAACCCCCATGGACCGCTGACCACAGGCCAGGGCCCACAGATCATGCACCACAGACCGTAGGACATGCTGAAGACCAAAGGACCCAAAAGTACCCAAAAAGCCAAAAAGGCCCCTCATAACCAATCCATCAAAAATGGCCATGGTAATGGCCAGGACCCAGAATACTCAAGAGGGTCCAAAATGCCCAAAAAAAACAATTTTCAGGCCACATTTCAAGGACAATGGGGACCAGCCCCCTCCTTGGATGATAACAAAAGCAAATCAAGGTGAAGAGGAGCTAAGTGGAACAATTTCCCAGTCAATAATGGGTATATATGTTCATATCAACATTATTAATCATTTTTTGTGGTGAAGAGCTATAAGAACTTAGTTTTGGGATACAACCCAAATGTCATGTCTTTAAGGGAATTATTGATTGGAATTCAGGAGAAGAGTATAATTGAAAGGCTGAAGAACTTACTAAAGATCTAAAGAAGGGGAGGAGACAGATAATCAAAGACAATGAAGAGAGGATTTTCAGGATACTAGTCAAGGGGAAAGGAAAAATCAAAAGAAATTTTTCAGAAAAAATGTGGGGATTCTGTGATGCCACTCAACAGTGTCAGGGTATTATAGTGTTCAGGAGCCCACCAGTTTCAACAGGGGGATACTGTAACAGCCACTACTCAGGGGAAGGGTATTCAATCTTACACCCACTCAAAAACCTCAAATCAGCAATCCACTGTGTGTATCAGCAATCAGTATCAGCAATCTTCCTTTCTGAAACATGCATACAATCTGGTGAATCAATACAGCCTCCCAACAATTTTACAGGTTAGAATTACCCAATACAGTTTGAATACACCATCCAGAAACTGTAATATCACTCAACACTACCACTTCTCCTGTACAGATACTGTACAGATTGTGCAAGACCTGTATTGGCCAGATTTAATTCAATAATTAATCCCTCTCATGAAAACTCTCTTTCTTGATAAGGGATGGTGATTCTCACATATACCAGCCCCTCTTTCTCTTGCCTAGGGACTTTTCCCAGATAACTAATTTAGTTAATTCATTATTTTATAAATATTCTTACTCTTATCTTTGCGTATTATACTTATTGGTATTGAGTTAGTCTTTGCATTTTTCTCTTGCCTGTTCAGTATGAGGTGTGGTGGCCATATCCTTATTAACCCTCCTCTTTCCTTCTGACAGGGTGAAACAGTGGACTTGGACTTGTTTGTGGTTGGCTCTTCTATTTGTTATTCTTATTCTTGTTTCTGCTTTTCTTATATTAGTATTTGTTAGCAATCTTACTCTCATTACACTCTTGAGTTTTTTGCCATATCTTATCCTTTGAGCCCTATGCAGTGAGTCCCAGTTTACTGAGTTCCAGGAAGTCTTCACTTAGAAGAGCACCTGTGACACTATAATCTAAAAATTCTCCTGTAAAGAAGTTTATGGCATGAAACATGGTGTATAGTATTTCATTATATACTAAATTTTGTGGGCCTCACCCTAAAATGAGTTTGTCCCATAATTCTTTAAAGCTTATTTTCATTTTAATTAAAATATTCCTTCAAAAAGTGAAAAAGGTATGGGATTCAATCTCTCACTAAATACAGCTTTCATTTGAGAGTAATGTCAGGGAAAGTCTATGATAGAGTAATAAAATAGTGTATACAACTCTGACTGTGACCGTGAAATGGATAAAAATCAATAAAAAAAGGTTTTAAAAGTAATTAAGTGTCTTTAAGAAAGAAATTTAGTGGTGGTGAGCACTGTTGAAAGCCCTGGGTGCATGTCCCAGCCATGCAAATTCACCTCCTTGGAACCCTGCATGGCATATCATGCCACAGTCCTTTTATGGCCAATTGGCCATATTCATCACCAATGCCCAATATGGCCACATAATCATCTTATGAACCATTTATGGCCATTTTTCTTTTGGGGCCTTCATGGCCCTTTGCCTCAATCAAGAAGCCATAGCGGCAATTTATTCCCAAATGGGTATTTCTGGTCATTTCCGTCAAAAACAGGGGAAATGACCCAAATGGCTGTTTTTGGCCATTTGGGCTCATAATGCGCATTTTAGTGCACTTTTCACAGTTGCGCACTTTTGCACATTTTGCACATTTTGCGCACTTTGATGCAAAGTGTCCAAAAGACACTTTCCCACCCTTTGGACCAGTTTTTTGCTCAGAACCCAAAAGTGGCCAAAAAGCCCAAAGGACCCAGAAACACCTTTCCAAGCTCTGAAGCCATCACATCAATCTTTTTCCCCTCTGTCTTTCCATCTCAAGACCTTTGGACATAATCTTCTTTCCAATGAACCAATATGCCATAAATGATGTTATATATCATTATGCATCATTTTTCAACTGCAACTCAATTGTGGCAATATCAAATGGTAATTGCAACATTCCAACATATCATCACATCATCAAGGCACCCAATCATTCAGAGGACTCATCAAGGCTCAAGAGCAAGTGTTTCAGCGTCAAAGACCAATCACGCCATCAAGACATCATTGGATAATTTCATTCACAGTATTCCTCCAAGGCAATACTGTTCAAACATTCTCAAGGGATTCAAGAGGCAGTTCATTCATTCATACATTCAATTTTTCAAGTGTCAAAGCTCCACTCAATCCATCTTGGCAACCACCTTCATTTCAATACAGTCTGGATCCACCAAGAACTGTATTTCATTTTCAAGTATGGGAAATTCATTCAACCCAATTCAATTTCAATATCAGCCAGCTGTATCAATTCCTAAAACAATCAATACAGCCTCAAGGATCAATACAGATCAGTTTTCAGCCTGAAGAACTCAAGCTCCCAACTTTTCACATAGACTGGCTACCCTTTACACCCTGGGGGGTTTTTCACCAGTTAATTAATATAGTTTTATTTTATTTTATCTTTATTTTCTTTTCATTCTGTTAAGCAAATACTGATATTATCAAGTCAGTAATTTAGCACCTTCCATTATTCTTTCCTCACCTGTCAATGGATATTTGGTGGTCATATCCTTACTAATTCCATTATTCATTTTGGCAGGTTGAAACAGTGATTAAGGACTTACTTGGTTGGCTCTTTGGCCATTTGGCTTCCCTTTCCTCTTATTGCATCTCATCTTGTACCTGCATATTTCTTAGAGGAATTTATTCTTTTATTTTTATTTTGTTATTCTTTTGGAGTATTCCAAGTTAGTTTCCTGATTTCTGAGTGCCAGGCCACTCTTGTTTTCTGTCCAAGAGCCCCTGTGACATTATATTAATGAACTCATAATTTCTTTTCATTCTGTTCTTTCTTTCTTTAAAACTTCAGTCACTCATTTCATTGAAATTATGACTCTTTAATGTTTATGAAGCTTATTATTCATCGTCTTTTCAGGCGTAATCTTAAATTTTCATTTGATTTTCAAGTTTTTCATCAAGTTATTCAGACACATTCTTCACATCAAGATTCATATTTGATTCATTCTTCAAGAATTTTGATTTTTTAAAGAAGAATTCACTTGAATTTGATTTGACATAATTGATATTGACCTCAAGAAAATTGATTGACCTGAAGATTTCATTCATTTTGCTGATTTTTCACATCAAGAATTTTGACATAAATTGATTTTCCCTCAAGAATTAATTTTGATTGATTAATTTTCTGCAAGATTTTGATTTTGATTGATTTGATTCATTGATTTATTGACTTGAAGACTTCATTTAGATTTGATTCACTGACTTACTTCAAGACATTGATTTGATTTTTGATTGATTGACGTACCTGAAGATTTTCTTTGAATTAATTGATTTTTATTGATTTTCCTCAAGATATTGATTTTGACTTTGACTTCAAGCATTATTTCAATTGCCTCAAGTTTTTATCCTCAAATCTTGATTATTTTTCATTTTATTTTCATTTTTATCCTGAAATCATGCCCATCCAACACTCACCTCCTGCAAGGCAGACAAGATCTCAGGCCAGAGCTCAAGCTGTTGTCACTCCAAACCCTAGGGCTCCTCTTGCTGGCACCCCAGCAGTTTCTCAACTGAGGGCCAAATTAGACAGAGGTTCCATTTTGGAAGGAGCAGAACCGTCCAGGAAGGAAGGAAGAGGGCCAAGAAGATCAAGTTCATTTTCAGGAGTAGTTGGCAGATTTCCAGGAACTTCAAGGACCATTTTCAAGGGTCCAGGTGAAGATGGTGAAGAGGAGGAGGAGAATTCTGTGCAAGAGGAAGAGTCTGATGGTACTGAAGGTGTCCCTGCTCCTGTGTAGGCATCCCAAGGTACTGGAGGGCCAACTCTAGCCCAGTCTAATCAGCCTGTCTCTCATCAGTCTGAACCATCTCTATTGGCCATCATGCAGCAAATGACTCAGATTATGGCCAATCTTCAAGAAGCTTCATCCGCTTAAGCATCTAGACCACCAGCCTTCATGACTCCATCTATGAAGGCACCAGAATTCTTTGATGGGACTCAGCCATTCAAAGTTAGAAGCTTTATTCAGTCTTGTCAACTGATTTTTCATAATGATCTGGCAAACTTCTCTCAAGACAGAAAGAAGGTTCTTTATGCCACTTCATTTCTCATTGGCAGGGCTGCAAAATGTATTGAGCCTTATCTTTCCAACCTCACCAATCAGGACTCCAATTACCTTCTCAATTCTTGGCCTTTATTCAAATCTCAACTTTTCACTCTATTTGGTGACCCAAATGAAGTCAGAAAAGCTGAAGCAGAATTGGATTCACTAAGAATGAAGGAAGGTGGCCATGTTTCACTATACATACCTGATTTCAGGAGTTTGGTATGAAGAATTGGAGATTGGGGTGAAAGGGCTCTTATCCATCATTTCAGGAAGCAATTGCCATCCAGGATTTTGGATCAATTAGCCTCCCATCCTTCAAGAATTGACTCTCTTGAAGACTCAATGGATGTTACCCTGGATCTTGATATATACAAGGTACCATGAGAGGCAAAATGAAAAGAGCCATCATCAAGAGAAGAATCCAGAAGCCTCAAAGTCAAGCTCTTCTCATCCTCAAAATTGTTCAAGTTCAATTCAAAAGAAGAAGAAGAATTTTCAGAAGAGGGACAAGCCCCATTCTTCTTTATTGAATAAATATTTCAAGCTCATGAACTCTGAAAAAGAATGAAGAATCAAAGAGGGTCTTTGTACCTATTGTGGTGGGAAGCATAGTCTTGAGTCCTGTTTCAAAAGGCCTCAAAACAAGCTTGCCCAACTGTCAGGCAAAATTCCCAGCCAGGGAAAAGCCTGAGTGAAGATCACGTTTTGTTCAACGGTCTTCACTGTTTTCCATCCAGAGCACAATTGTGCATTCTGAATACTGGTGTCAAAAATTCCCTTAAATTTTTTGTTTTTTCTTCTCTCTCTGATATGTTTTACAGTATTCTCATTGATTCTGGTGCTACCAACTCATTTATTGCAAAGCAGTTTGTTCACAAGTATTCTTTGACCATGTCAGAACTCCCAGAGAAGATTCCCCTTATCATTCTTGACTCCTCAGAGTCTCCTTCTCTATTTGTGACCCACCATACTAAATATATGGTTGAGCTCCCTTTCTTCCCAAGCTTTGAATGGGACTTTTTAGTCATTGATACTCCCAAGGGAGAAGACCTCATATTGGGCTTTGACTTTCTCAATCATTTTAATCCATTTATTGATTGGAGGCAAGGGCTGATCACCTTTAATGCTGATCATAAGGACTATAATGATCCTTCAATTTCTTTCAGTAATGACTTTTCTTCTGCCGAATCATGTGCAGCTCTGGTTGGTGATTCTAGAACACCATCATTTCCATCTTCTGTCCATATTCCTTCCCTTAATTCCCATCAGTCATCACTGTCATCTAGAGATGAAGTCTTGAAAGAGATTCAAGATGTTGGAGAAGATAATTCTGTATCTTCACTTCATCTCTTCTTTGAGAATATGGACCTTCCTCCTTCATCCTATCATGACTCCCTGGAAGAGTTGTGGGATGAAGAGGAATAGCCAGAAGAAATAGAAACCGTGATGAAGGTTGTTCCTCCTGTCTATCACCAATACTTGGATATATTCTCCAAGGTAAAAGCAGAGAAACTTCCTCCTCACCGCGACTGTGATCATCATATCAAGCTGGAGGGGTCTCTACCTCCAGTTGGGGTGATCTACTCTTTATCAAACCAAGAGTCAGATACACTCAGGGCCTACATTTCAGAGAATTTAGAGAAAGGTTTCATCCGGCCAAGCTCCTCTTCAACAGGAGCACCTGTCCTCTTTGTCAAAAAGAAAGATGGTGGCCTCTGTTTGTGTGTTGATTACCGCAAACTCAATGCTTTTACTAGGAAGAACAAGTATCCTGTCCCTCCTATGAATCAGCTTCTTACTTTTTTCAATTGTTCTTCTATCTTCTCCAAGATTGATTTGCATGGTGCATATAACCTGCTCAGAATCAAGGAGGGTGATGAACATTTGAAATTTTTTTGAACTAAGTATGGCAGCTATCAGTATTTGGTTAGGCCATTTAGGCTCACCAATGCTCCTGCCTCTTTTCAAAACCTTGTCAATGATATCTTTGATGATCTTCTTGATGTCTATGTTGTGGTTTCTTTGGATGACATTATGGTCTTTTCCAAATCTGAAGAAGAACATGTCACCCATGTGTCCACTGTTCTTTGCAGACTCAGAGCCAATACCGTCTTTGCTAAGGCCTCCAAGTGCCTGTTTCATGTTTCTAGTGTAGAGTATTTGGGTTATTTTGTCTCTTCTGAAGGCCTCAAGATGGACCAAGCAGAAGTCCAGCAAATTTTCAATTGGCCACCTCCAAGAAAACTCAAGGCTCTTCAATCATTACTTGGCTTTGCCAATTTTTACCGCTGCTTCATCAAGAATTATTCAAAGAAGATGAGTTCACTAACAAGTTTCCCCAAGAAAGATTCCCGTTTTACCCTGAATGAGGAAGCTCTTAGACAGTTTAATCAACTCAAAGAGGCATTCACCACTGCTCCAATCCTTCTCTACCCACCATTGTAGAGACTGATGCTTCAGATTATGCTTTGGGTGCTGTACTGAGTCAGGTCTCTGACTCAGGAAAGCATCCCATTGAATTCAATAGCCACAAGATTCTCCCAGCTGAGCTCAATTATGAGATTCATGACAAGGAACTCCTTGGCATAGTCTGGGCTCTCAAGCATTGGAGACCTTTCTTTCTTTCAATTTCTTCCCCTTTTGAAGTTCTCACCAATCATTCATCACTTCAATACTTCATATCATCAAAGATTATCACTTGCCGTCAAGCCCGCTGGGCTGAATTTTTATCTGAATTTCATTTCTCAATCACTTACCGCCCTGGTGTGAGCCTTAGAGGTAATTTGATATACCCAAAAGCCCACAAATACAAAATTAACATATAAATATAAATAAAATAAAGTTATTTATATTATTAAAACAAAAATTAAAATATAAATATAAAATTGTATTCAAAATTAAAAATTTAATTACAATTTAAAAATAAAATTACGTTAAAATTTTGAAATTGCAAAATTACATTTATACTTGAAAATATTAAGTCAAAATTAATTTTTAACAAAATTGTAAAAAAATCAACAAATTTGGAAAAAAGTTAAATAATTTTTTTTGACTTTTTATCCAATAAATAAACATGAAAAAATCATTTCACCATTAGATTCCTCATAAAAAATCAGGTGGGGACACCTCTGGATGAAATTTCTGTAACTCAACTCTAAATAAGCTTAAATTAAGGTTTTAGTATTTTCAATACAAAAGTTGAAAACCCTCAAAGCTTTAATTTAATTCACACCACATGTGGTTTTAACTATCAATTTTTATATTAAAATTGAGGTGTTGTGTTTAGTTTAGAAGTTATGAGGAACTGAAGTATTTTCAATTGAATTCAATTGAAATGTTAAAATGTGCGCATGTATTACATAAGTGAACTTTAATTTACATATGAGGTATCAATTATTACTGTATTGAACTGAACAACTCAATTGAATTACATATGTAAATTATAAGTATAACATATGATGAGGAATTAAAGGAAAAATAAATTGGAAAGATTGAATTTGGGGGGGAAAAGGAATTCCACCTCTAAGGGGGAGCTAGACCCCCAAATTCCTTGCTTACAGGCGTGGGATGTCAAAATTCACACAAAAGTTCATCCTTTTGGGCTGGAATTGAGCTTCAGGGTCTGTGGACTCACTTGAGGACGAGGTTTTGATACCAACTGGGGTAGTTTTAGCTGTTGCCAAAAGGGTAAAACTACCCTTAAGATAAAACAATCATAGTAAAAACAGTTTTAACTGGTTACTACGCCTCTTACACACATTCTAAGGCGTTTTGAAGGCTCTAGACCAGGTATTGCTATAGTAATGGCTGATTAAGGGTTCTAAAATGGCTAAAAATGGCTAAAAATGGCTTAAACCAGCCCTTTTTTGGTCCAAACCAAGGTTCAATGATGCCATAATTGGCTTTTCTGTTGTCAGACTGTTTTTCACGACTGACAAGAATAAATTTTACTTTTGGAGTAAGAAAATTGATGGCTATAAAAGAATGTCTTCTTTGCCCCACTTTTCTCTTCATGTTAGAATCTTTTCCTTTTATTAATTACTTTAAACACTTTTAAACCAATCAATAGAAGATTCCAACCACCTCTTTTAAATCATTTCAAACCTTTTGAACACGTGAAAAAATCATTATAATCATTGTTTGTAACTCTTATAATCATTTTTACCCCTGAACCACCCCAAAAGTGAATTGAAGCATCTTTCATCACTGTAAACTTTGTCACTTTGTTTCCAAATTCACTCTGGTCACTTTTGGGCATGTTTTTTCTTTAATATTCTTCTCAAAGACTCTTTTCTTTAATTAATTGCTTGCAGTTTATTGCTCAATTAATACCAATTGAAATTGCTCTTGAAGAAATTTCTTTTGTAACCTTAAAATATCTCTTGTAGAGTATTTTTTGGATAAATTTTTATTGTTGGTAAAACAATAAGTTTCTTTAATATTATTGTTTAATACTAATAAAGTTATAAGCAATAAAATTGGCATTTTTTCTCTTAAAAATAATATTTCTTACTATTTTCACTGGATTTTGACCTTATACAAATTTTGAGGACAGGAAAAGTACTTGATTTTTAATCAAAGTTTCATATCCACACCTTACACCTGGACACTTGGCCACCCTTCCAGATGCTTTGTCACTTCAGGACAAGGTTTACCCAGAGAGGGGGGAGGATTCCATCAGCAAGAAGCCAATGAATTATCAGAAGATAATTAAGAAAGATGAAATTATAGCCTCAAAGTTTTTTGCAGTAAAGGTGGATTCATTTTCAAATTTGATTGATTCAATTCAGAAGTAATTATGGCAAGATTCTCAATATAGAAGTATCCTTGAAGATCTGGGTAAAGGTAAATCTGTCCAAGATTATTATCTTGATTCCACTTCCAAACTTCTCCTTTTCAAAGATTGGGTGGTGGTCCCAAATGACCCCCCAATTCAACTCAATATACTTCAAACGCGGCAAGACTCTCCTCTGGCTGGACACCCTGGCCAAGAGAAGACTGCCAAACTTGTCAAGAGGGATTTCCACTGGTCCGGAATGACTCAATTCATCAAAGATTATTTCTCATCCTGTCAACAGTGTTCAAGAAACAAAAATATTCATCACAAGAAGTTTGTACTCCTCAAGCCTCTTCCAATTCCAAGTGGTCCTTGGATTTGTCTTTCAATGGATTTCATCACTCAATTGCTACTGTACAATTCCTTTGACTCAATCCTTGTCATAGTGGACAGATTCTAAAAAATGGCAGTTTTTATTCCCACAATGTCTTCAATCACTTCACTAGATTGGGCCCATTTATTCATCAAGAATATTTTCTCAAAGCATGGCCTTCCTTCAAGCATTTTCAGTGATAGAGGTTCTCTTTTTTGTTTCTTCTTTTTGGACCAATCTTTGTCAGCAGCTCAAGATTTCAAGAGATCTTTCAACTGCTTATCATCCAGAAACGGATGGACAGACAGAGAGGGTAAATCAGATACTAGAACAGTACTCTTGGATGTATGTCAGTTATTTTCAAGATGATTGGAACACCTGGATCCCTCTGGCTGAATTTGCCTACAATAGCTCTGACCACTCTTCAACAAAACAATCACCGTTTTTCACTGTTTATGGAAGAGATCCACAATTTGACTCAGTTCACATCAATCAAGATACTCCTGTTGGAAAGTTATCAACAAAAATCCAATCAGTAAAGCAAGATGTCAAGAGAGAACTTGAAGTTGCCATAAACAGGTTTAAGAGGTATGCAGATAAAATTAGAGCAAGTCCACCTGTTTTCAATCCTGGTGACATGGTATGGCTTTCTTCCAAGAACATCAAATCAACTAGACCCACCAAAAAACTGTCTAAAAGATGGTTGGGTCCTTTTCCAATCTTGAAGAAAGTCAGCACTCATGCCTACCACCTCAAGCTCCCATCTCAATGGATGTCCATCCACCCAGTCTTCCATATTTCACTCTTAGAACCAGTCAAAAAATCAACAATCCCAAATAGGCATCAAGAGCCTCCTCCTCCAATCATCATTGAAGAAGAAGAGGAATGGGAAGTCTCTCAAATACTGGACTCAAAGCTGAAGAGAGGAAAATTATGGTATCTGTTGGAATGGAAAGGTTTCAGTCAATACCCAGAAAGATCCACTTGGGAACCAACCCAAAACCTCAAGAAGTGTCCTGAACTTGTCAAGGTTTTTCCTTCATTATAACCTGACAAGCCTGGGCCCAATTCTTTGAAAGCTTGATTCATTATGATGCTTGGTGGGAAGAGGAATTACCAAAAGTAAGTCCCACTCCTGGTATGCACCTTTAGGGATATTCTACTCTTCTTTTTTGTTGTAAGCATCACCTTGGCCACTCTGTGAGCACTTTAAAATTTTGGACACAGATCTTTGGCATGGCTTTGAGCTTCATTTCCAATCTTATGGCCATTTTCACTTGGGAAAATGGGCCATTCACTTTTCAATTCATTTCCAAGACTTCCAAATTCAAATTCATTCCTTCAACATTTTTGTTTTATTTTTATGGCACTGGCGGGAGTGGTAATTACCAAAAGTGAGTTCCTCTCCTGGTGTGCACTTCCCTGAGGGGTCTACAATCTTCCCAAAACATCACCTTGGCCACTTTGTGAGCACCTGGCATCAAGTTTCTCTTTCCAGGTCCTTGGCCAACTTCAAAATCAGTTATCAACCTCCGTGATGAAGATTGGAACCTCCTCAAAATTCAATTCATTTTTATTTTTTGTTTTTCTCTTTCTTTTATTTTCATTTTCATTCTTTATATTAAATTTTATTTTCATTTTCATTTCATCATATCAAAATTCACCTCACACAATATTCATTCATTACAACATCATCAAATCTTGAAGCCAATCTCAAAAGAAGATCAAGCAAGTCCTGTGTCACATGACAAATTTTTAATATCAGTTATTATTTTATTTTCCTCTTAATAGAACTCTCCTCTATCCCCCTCTCAATCTTTTCCAATAGCCTCAACAGGCTTCACCTTGTATTGGTGCTCAGGAGCTCACCATTTCAAGGTGGGGGGTACTTTCACAACCATGGCAATTCACCTCCTTGGAACCCTGCATGGCATATCATGCCACAGTCCTTTTATGGCCAATTGGCCATATTCATCACCAGTGGCCAATATGGCCACATCATCATCTTATGGACTATTTATGGCCATTTGTCTTTTGGGGCCTTCATGGCCCTTCACCTCAATCCAGAAGCCATAGCGGCAATTTATGCCCAAATGGGTATTTCTGGTCATTTCCGCCAAAAACAGGGCAAATGGCCCAAATGGCTGTTTTTGGCCATTTGGGCTCATAATGCGCATTTGTGCATATTTGCCCATTTTGCCCATTTTTGTGCACTTTGCGCATTGGCGCACTTTTGCACATTTTGCGCACTTTGACTCAAAGTGTCCAAAAGACACTTCCCTGCCCTTTGGGCAAGTTTTTGGCTCAGAACCCAAAAGTGGCCAAAAACCCCAAAGGACCCAGAAACACCTTTCCAAGCTCTGAAGCCATCACATCCATCTTTTTCCCCTCTGTCTTTCCATCTCAAGACCTTTGGACATAATCTTCTTTCCAATGAACCAATATGCCATAAATGATGTTATATATCATTATGGATCATTTTTCAACAGCAACTCAATTGTGGCAATATCAAATGGTAATTTCAACATTCCAACATATCATCACATCATCAAGGCACCCAATCATTCAGAGGACTCATCAAGGCTCAAGAGCAAGTGTTTCAGCGTCAAAGACCAATCACGCCATCAAGACATCATTGGATAATTTCATTCACAGTATTCCTCCAAGGCAA
Source organism: Austropuccinia psidii (assembly GCA_023105745.1). Classification (NCBI taxonomy): domain Eukaryota; kingdom Fungi; phylum Basidiomycota; class Pucciniomycetes; order Pucciniales; family Sphaerophragmiaceae; genus Austropuccinia; species Austropuccinia psidii. The sequence continues at coordinate 28,336,805 of JALGQZ010000007.1, read as the reverse complement.
TACTGTTCAAAAATTCTCAAGGGATTTAAGAGGAAGTTCATTCAATCATTCATTCAATTGTCAAGTGTCAAAGCTCCACTCAATCCATCTTGGAAAGCACCTTCATTTCAATACAGTCTGGATCCACCAAGAACTGTATTTCATTTTCAAGTATGGGAAATTCATTCAACCCAATTCAATTTCAATATCAGCCAGCTGTATCAATTCCCAAAACAATCAATACAGCCTCAAGGATCAATACAGATCAGTTTTCCGCCTGAAGAACTCAAGCTCCCAGCTTTTCACATATACCGGCTACCCTTTCCACCATGGGGGGTTTTTCCCCAGTTAATTAATATAGTTTGATTTTATTTTATCTTTTTTTCTTTTCATTCTGTTAAGCAAATACTGATATTATCAAGTCAGTCATTTAGAACCTTCTCTTATTCTTTCCACACCTGTCCATGGAAATTTGGTGGTCATATCCTTACTAATTCCATTATTCATTTTGGCAGGTTGAAACAGTGATTAAGGACTTACTTTGGCCATTTGGCTTCCCTTTCCTCTTATTGCATCTCATCTTGTACCTGCATATTTCTTAGAGGAATTTATTCTTTTATTTTTATTTTGTTATTCTTTTGGTGTCTTCCAAGTGAGTTCCCTGATTGCTGAGTGCCAGGCCACTCTTGTTTTCTGTCCAAGAGCCCCTGTGACAGTGCAGTAATTATCTGTTGTTTTACAATAATAACTACTACAATACTTCAGATTAGAAGTATACCTGATTGATTTCAAAGAGTATCACTTTGTTGGAAGTTTGTACTACGTAGGAATTCAAGAGCAGGATGGGTATTTCTCTTTTGGGAAGAGAAAGGTCACGTTTTATCTTGAAATTGGGTGAAGAGGTTCTCCAGAACATTCCATGTTGAGGAAGTGAAGATTTTTCACTTCAGAGTATTGGCTTGTGGTTTCCACAATGCCTGTGTACACTGTATTGGTCTCAGTTGAGGGTTTGAATCCACATTTTGGAAATTTTCCCTAATAAAGGGTGAAAATTGTCATCTGTGGACCACACAGCCCTCTTCTTACCTGTATGATGCATAGAATGCTGTACAGAACCTGTATGGGACCCCAGTATTAAATGAACTATGAGTTATTAAAGTATAAACAGGCTTCTTTCTTGGTTTGGCACCTCATAATCATAGTTATGGGAAAGTATCCCACAGCAAAGGTCTATTGGCCAAACTTTGGGATTTTGACCTTAAAGCTGCTATAAATTTGTCAGTTTTTGACATATTGAGAACAAATTTGGCTCATTGTATATCCCTGGAAGAGATCTACACAATGGTACCTGATTTGGTATGGAAAAGCTATGCCATTTTCACTTATTGTTATTCAGATATATTATTTTCTAAAAACCTGTATGGAACTTATTTGTCCCATAACTTCTGTTCTAGATGGGATATGGGTAAATTGATGAAACCATCAGATTTCCCTGATGGTTCTCTCTCCAGAAAGGCCCCATTTTAAGTATCTCACACTAAAACTGTAGAAGCTGGATGGGAGGTGAATATTTTATGACCCTTATTTGAAATTATTTTGAGCATACCTTCTGTAATTTTGGTGGTAGTTCAGTTTGACTAGTACAATTCAATAGCCCTTCCCAAAAACTGCAATTTGGATACCCATTTTCTGGGTCTAAGCCTCTTCCTCGGGATTCCAGATGAGAGGTGAAAATTAAGGTTTATGCTCAGCAACAAAATTTTGCAGGAATCACTTTGTTAGTCTTTGTACTATGATAATGGAACTTATATATTTCAAAACAGGTGAGTGTTCTCTTTCATTTGATACCTTTGGAGTTTTTTTAGCTCAGATCCATGTTTTGGTGGTATCTTAGATTCACAATTGGTTTATGGTGTTTGGCCATCATGCCTGTGCTCTGGTTTTGAGTCTTACGCTCACATACCCCCCCTATAAAAAAGTCTCATCATTGATGAGACTTTTCAGTCCTACTAGAGGCCATTAATCTCCTTAGAGGAAGGTTCCCATCTGGTATGGCATCATCTGCAAACCATTTGTCTTTGTCTGCTGATTGATTTTTAAATCTGACCAGATATTGTCTCTGGTCTTGACCATTCAATCTTATCTTCCTTGCCTTGATGATATTCATAACAGGGCCAGGGGAGTCTCACACTTCCACTATTTCTTGTGAAGTGTGGTTCCTGTTCCTGGAGGGGAACCTATCCTCTCCTGTCTAGAAGTAGAGTTTGACCAGACTTACGGCAAATACTGGATGTTTCCTAGAGAATTCCTCTGTAATTCTACCTCCACTGCATTCTTCCTCATCAGTTTGATGCTAGTAAATGGTCCCAAAAGCGAGTCTCTCATTTTCTTTGGTCTTTTGGGGTTATCAAATTTAAGAGTAGACATTAAACCTTGGTCCCCACCTTTGAAGTCCGGTTCCATGTGTGTTTTGTCATACCTCTCTTTTTTGTACTCTTTGACCTGAGCTATGCACTTAGCAGCTATATCACAAGCTCTCATCTACATGTAACTGAAGTCTTTGGATGTGGGGTGGATGTTCAGAAAATATTTCTTCAAGTGAGCCACAAGTAATAGGGGGTTCCACCCTTTTTCTACCAGTGAGGGTGATTTTCCTGGGGTAGAGTGCTGGCTTGTGTTGTAAGCCAGTTTGACTTCTGAAAGGGGTGTGACCCAATCATGGGTATATCCTTCATGGTCCTTATACTCCACGACAGATGCACAGAATTTCCTCATGATGTCCTTCATTGTCTGGATCATCCTTTCAGCTAAACCATCTGTCTATGGATGATAAGCTGTATAAAATGCAGGTTTTGCTCCAAGCATGTCATAGAGGTTGGTCCAAAATTCTGAGTTGAATTTTGTGTCACTATCACTGATGATGATTTTAGGGACTCCACATATAAATATGATGCCATCCCAGGATAAAAAGGATGTATCCATAGATGTTTCCTCTTGGTGACATGGTAGGCACCTCACACTTTTGCTGTACCTATCAACTATGACTAGAAAAGCATTGAAATGTTCTTTTCCTCCTGGGACAAGTCCTTTGACCCAGCCTATGTTGTTGGTTTCCCATGGGTGTTTAGGTTCCTCTATGTGTTGAAGTAGCCCATATTTCTTCCCATGTTCTCCTTTTCCACTTTGGCATCTTTCACAAGTGTTGATATATCAACTCAACTATTGTTTCCATTTGCACCACCAAGCTGTGCTTGCTACCACCAGGGAAAATCTTGCGTCAATTGTTGGCAATTGACTTCACATCAAGCAGGATGAAACTCGAGCTCGCGTCAAGCAAAAATCAAGCAAACATTGAGCACACATCACACTCTGGTCTTACACCAACTCCTGTGACATCCACCAATATTGGTTCCCCCATGCCTTCAACTGAGATTCCTCACCACCAGATCCTCCCTCAACCATCCAAAAGTTGGTAAAAATTGCACAAGACCCGCCTGTTTCCACACACACATCAAAGAGGTCCTTCAGCCAGTCTTGATGTAGAGGCAGGGTGTTTGACTTTACCAGGTCATCCATGAAACGACTCCTCCTCCGCGGGATTGTCATTTTGAGGATGACACTGGTAGAGCCCGCCACACAATACTGCGGGTGAGGTGCAGTTGCATTGGCTGTGATAGATGATTCTGTGCGTCATTTGATCATTGAATTTGGCTTATTCACTCTGTACCCAATGTCAAAATAGTAATTTCTTTGTGTCAATGTGAAATGATGGGCTTTTCTTGTCACAATGGCATGTCTCTGTCACCAAATTTTGAGGCAGTTATTTCACTAGCAAAATTGCTAATAAATCTGAGAGATTTGCATTTTTTTAGACCAAATATGTTGAAAGAACGGTTTTGTCATTACAAGCAGTCCACATGACATAACTTTGTTATCATACAATCCGCACTTACCTTCTATTTCTTCTTCAGATCTAATCAAGTGTCCATCATCAAAACCAAGAGCTTTATAAATATTGAGATGGGGCCAATCTGGTAAGAAATTTACATCAATATTCAAAGTTTTGAATATTAGAAAGTTATTGTTCAGCATGCAAGATGGCTCAGAGACTTAAGAATGCTGTTAATAACACCAAAAAATTGTGAGTTGCCCCTCAGAAAACATATCACACTGTTGCTGACATTTTTGGATTCAGTTGAAAATATATTGTTACCAATATTAATGTTTGAAACTGGAAAATACCATGAGAAATACTTGAAGTGGGATGACTTGTGGATCGTATGTTATTGGCTAAGCTGATCCATTCAACTTTTTCCCTTGTGGAATGAAAATTCTGTAAGTACTCAACCAGGAAATCATAATTTTGTTGGTCATGGCAGTATGGTTTGTTATATTTTTGGTGATTGAATGGGGCAGGTTGCTGTCATTTGAAAAGTTGTTTTATTTCACATGGGACGGATGGGGATTTCAGGAGAACAGAAAGGTTGGAACATTCACAACTATGTTGAAGTAAGGGTTTATCTAAATAATGTATTCAGAGTTTCAAGAAGTTAGTCTTATTCAGTTCATGTGTTCAATAAATGTGAATATATTCATCTTATTAATTGATGTAAATATTTTGTTATTTGTTGGCAGCTTTGCAAATACTCCAATCAAGCACTCATAACCCCTTGTGGCTGAGGCTTGTGCTCGGCCCCAACGTTGGAAGAGTTCAGGAATATGATCAGCAAAATGATGATTTGGTTTAATTTTCAGTTTTGGGAACAGGTGTTGATTGGAAAGGCATAATGTTCTCCAATGTTCAGCAAATTCAGTCACATCATCCATTGAAACATTCCAACTTGTGGCAATGTTGATAGCACTAATCAAATTGAATGTATTCTTGGTTAGTTCATCTGAAAGTTCTGTTGATTGACCAATGTTTCTTTGTGTGTTGGCGGATTTGTGTTCATGTAATGACCTCTATTGATTGAGCATTAAAAATGGAATATAGACCTTGTTTAAGAGAGCCCATTCAATGGCTTTCAAACTACCATGAGAGGTGTGAACCTTTGAGATATGACCAAATACCCAAAAAGGTGACAAGACATATTTTATATAATTATACATTAAAAATAAGTACCTTAAAAACTATAAAAATGCCATAAATTGGTACAAAATTTGGTTTAACTTGAGAACCAATGAATAAACATGTGAACAAAATTACACCATTGGATTCACCATGGTAAAATACACATATACCATTTTTATGGCATATCTGTAAAGTCAATATTTAATAAGTTATAAGTAATAATACCTTATAAAAACCACAAATCCTTATTCATTTCAACAACTAATGAAACAACATGTATAATAAATGGTACCAATGCATTCCCCATAAACCTCCACACATAAAACAATTAATAAGCTAAGCTTCAAAACCAATACTTAAGGAATTAACCTGAATATATGCACTTTTTTGGTCAATGCATGTATTCAAGGATTTTAGCTAATATCTCTTGAATTATACATGAAAGAGTGATGAACCAAAAATAAAGTCATCACGTAATTACTGTAGGAACACAGATTTGAAGTTTATTTCACAAGTTATAAACAAGGTTAAAATCTGTAAGGAATTATTGATTAAAATCAACAGAGTTGTTGACCACTTTGTTGTGAAAGTGGTCCAAGCTTAAAAATAAGTGGACAGTTGGATTCTACTAGTTCATTCGTGAATAATGATGTATTTTTTATTATAGTGCTCAAGGTATAACCCCTTGAAATCATAGTTTGAAGTTTAAAATATTAAATTTCAACAGAAAAGATGAGTTACAAGAAAAATCATCAAAAATAGAGTTTTGATGATGTAATGAAATGCTCTTGGCATAATAATACGGTTATACCAGCCTATTATAATTCACTCTCTGAAGTACTTTAGCGTGTAAATCTCAAAAGGTATTAAGGATCAAAGTCTGAGCTTAATTTGATCATTTATGATCACACACTGTAACCTTAAATTACGTTTAACAGTCATATGAGTGATATAATTGGTGAATAATATTAGTTTATGATTAAAACTAATAAAATCCACAAAATTTGGGGTTCTGCCAAGCCTTTGACATCATCAGACCTAGAGTTATAGTGATAACTCTAAATAATGGCGTAATAATGATGTAATGAGGTTTGATCATGATGTAATCATCACCAAACCTTAAAATATTGATCAATTACAGTGGATATGATCAGTACACGTCTACTAGAAGACTGCTGGACTCTAGGAGGGAGGTATATACTATAAATAGAGCTCTTTCTGCTCTGTTTTCCCCTCAGACGCATCAAAAACATTAAATAAATACAAACAAAAAGGTAATATCTTTATTCTTTATATATAAAACTTTTATGTTATTAAAGAACAAAGTTCATCTTTATTATAATCATCAATTTTGACGTGATTAAATCATTTGTTTAACTGTTTTTGTTAAAAATCTCTCTAAAAACTCATTTCCACGTAAAAAAAATCAAGAATATTTGTAATTTCTCTATTTTTATTGTAAATACAATTTGTATAAGTTGTATTTATATTATTTGGCATAAAATATCTCAAAAGTATTATATTAAGTGTTAAAAGTAGGTTATTTTCTCTTATATTAATAATTTTCTCTATATTATTCTTTTAATAATTCTTTAATTAATAGAAGTAGTATTTATATTAATTTATAACTTTAATATTAGTAATATTATTGTTATTAATTGTTTTTTATTAATAAAAAACAACTTCTTATGCCTTTATTATTTGTTTGTAACAATAATAAAGTGCTCTTGAATATATTAATTATTTTATATTAATATATTTATTTCATTATAGTATATTTTATAATATAAATTATATTATCATATTTTATTAACAATATAATTATTTTTACGCCATAATTATAATAATTCTTTATTATTATAATTATTTTTATCTTATTTATTTCATTTATAAGGACATTCATAGTACAATAAGTAAAATATTAGTAATTTTTACTTATTGTTTTATAGTCAAACCTTACATTTGGGGGCCTGGCTGTGATATTTACTCTAAAAGACCTTTAAAAAGATTCTAATTGTGTTTATCCAATAATAAATTATACCTATAATAATAAAATTATATAATAATTCTATATTTATTGATTTTAAAAGCTATTGGGCATTTGGAAAGCAATTGTACTGTCTTACAGGTGGTTTTTCACATCCTTAGACTTGCAAAAACTTTCTTTGAGTGACTCTCGTGATTAAAAAAGATATTTTATAAATTAAAAATAATTTTATGTTATAAATTAATTTTATAAAAATAATCATACTCATTTTTATTTTATTCTTTAAAAATAAAAATATTAAAAACCAATAAAAAAGTTATTTTATTCTTTTTAATTTTATTTCTTTAATTATTTTCATTTTTTTTCTTTTCCATAAAAAAAAAGATATAAAAGCAATTTTTATGTGGAAAATTTCCATATCTTACCCAAAATAAAACTTTTATATAAGAGACTTATATTTATTTGTCTTTTTTAGTGTTTGAAGACAACCCAACAGAGGATAACCAAACCACTGTTGAAAGATTGGTGGAAGGAACTTGTCAAAGTTCTCCAACACCAAGAATTACCAAAAGCAAGAAAACCAAGAAATTGGACTTTCCAGGACCCACCATTCAGGACTCTGAAGGTGAGTACCTGATTTATAAATTGCCATAAGAAATTTCCTGTTCTGAAATCCTCTTATTTCTTATTTTTCTTATAATATGACTACCAGAAGAGGCTCCCAATACTCCATTCAATCAGATGGAGCTGGACTCAGAGGTAGAATTGATTCCTCAAAAGGGAAAAGGAAGGGAAATATCCCCAGTGGAACAGAATCCACACAAGGAAGTGCCTTATCCCAAAGGCAAGTCCCAGAAATACCCATGATATCTGAACCTGAATTGGAACTAAGTATGAGTGACTCAAACAGGTACAAATCACATTCAGAGGGCTCAAATAGACATTTACATGAGCCAATACAAACAGTACTACACAGTGTACAAGGACAAAGATTGGGAAATGTTGCCTCAAATACACCAAGGAGTGATGAACTCCTGGCACATCCTGAAAAAGTTCCTCAAAGAGGGGGAAATAGTGAGATACTCCAATGGATGGAATCCACTATCATCCAAACCTCAAATCAAAAAGATCAATGAGTATCATGCCAAAAAGAAGGAGGCAACCAAGGAAGAAGCCCAAGTAGCTCCTACCAGCAAGTCCCAAGTCAACCCACTTCCCCAAGAAGGGAAGAAGAACAAGAAAAAGAATTGGAGAAAACCATATTCCCCAAGCTACAGGATCCCCAAGATCCAAAAAGATGCCATGGAAAATGTCTTCAACAAGGCCAGAACTTTTATGGAATTCAAAGACAAAGAGGAACAAAGAATGAGACAACCCCATTTCCCAAAGAAATACCCTTGTCTCCTGATGTTGTAAATACTTTAACAGAACTTAAAAATAGTATCTTACCTCTTAAAGACATTAAGAATAGTTTATTATCTTTCCAAGAAATAAATAACAGTTTATCATCTTTAACAAAACTTGTTGTACAAAATAAGGAGGAAATTTATAACATGTATTTATAATTGAAAATAATAAACCAAAAGTATTAACTGACAATACTCAGAAATTAATACAAGGAAAACAAGAGTTGTATAAATACAGAACTGATATCAAAGAAAAAACTTTGACAATCAATTTTGATGTGAGTATTTACAATCTTACAGAAAAATTAAACAAATTAAGTATTTCTGTAGAAAAATTTGAAGAAAAGACTTCATCACACCAAAAATTACTTTTGGACCATGTGGAAAAAAGTGATGAAGCAAGAATGCATCTGAAAGATGACATTCAAAGTGAAATAAGGCTTATTACTGAAAAAATGGATAAAATCAATGAGGCTAATGTAAATATGCCAAGGTTATCAACACCATTTTCTCACATAAGAAGCCCTGTTAAACCAAAAGAGGAATTAACAAATCCATTTGTAACAGACTTGAGTCACCAAGACAATAACCAAGTCTTAATGAAGGAAGCACCTCAATTGAGAGAATGGCCAACATTCACAGGAGAAGGTTAATATGACCACATGTCATTTATCAAAACAATTGACATGCTACAAGAAGATTATGCCATACCAGATGAATTAATCACTGCAAGATTACATTCATTGTTTGAAAAATCTGCAAAAAGATGGTATTATGGCATAAGGCAAACAAATGGCAAAAATACCTGGTCTTGGTGGAAACAAGAAATAATCACCAAGTGGGCTAATGATGCCTGGAGGTACAAAATAGAAAATGCATTTGAGGATTCTTTCTTTGACCCAGACAAAGACAAACCTTTAACTTGGTTGTTGAAACAAGTTGAAAGACTTCATGCATTGTACCCAGAAATGTCACAAAAAATGGTGCATATGAAAATACTCAAGAAATGTGGAAGAGAGCTAGAACATGCCCTAAGAAGCAGGTGTATAGAACCATGCTCCACAGAATAGTATATTAATGCACTAGAAGACATAGTGACAAGAACAAAAATTGGCAGGACTTGGAAGAAATTGGACATTAAAAGCCCAAATAAACCATTTATCAAAAAAGATAAATCAAAAGAATCCTTTAAGCCCAATACATCCAACAATAATGAGCAAAGAAAATGCCATAAATGTGGAAGTATTGGACACTTAGCCAATAATTGCCTTAAAAAGGCAAAGATTAATGAAATTGTGGAAACAGAAAAACACAATGACAAAGAAGAATCTGACTCTGAAAAAGAGACAGAAGAGTCAGAAAGCTCTGAAAGTGATGAAATCAATATAATTAATGCACAAATTAATAATATTGACATAATTTATGAAGTACTGGATGTTAACTCAAACTTACCACAAGTTGGGACTTCTGACACAAACCTGACAAATATGCAAGATGCCAAAATGTATAGGACCAAACCTGCAAGAGGAATAGGATATACAGCTGGAAAATCAAGTATAAGTATTGTTATGGTTGATAACCAAGAAGGAAAAGTTAATTTAGACACAGGAGTATATTGCACCTGTGTTGGTAAAAGATACTTAAAAGCCATTGTCCCAGACTGGCAAGAAAAACTTATGCCAATACAAGGTGTCAAATTTAGTAGTGCAAGTGAGAGCATGAATCCCCTTGGAATAATTGATTTAACACTAATTTTTCCTCATCCCTCACGATGTGTCAGAATCAAAGTAGAGTTTGTAGTAATGGACAACTGTACTAGTAATCACTTCATATTTGGAAAGGATTACTCATCAATCTATGGTATAGATATCTCCAACCAAAAGGATAGATATTTTACCATAGGAGACAACAAAAGAAAAAAGTTTGGCTTCTTAAATAACAAAAAACAAATCACAGTTATTAAGAATGAAGAAAACATTCGGGAAAAGGAAATTTTTATATCTGAACAACTTAAAGAGGCAGAATTCAATCAAGAATTAACAGAAAAAATGAAAGAAAAATTGATTGACCTCTTATTTAGATATAAAAATGCCTTTGAAACTGAGAAAGAGCCACTAGGTGCCATAATTGGACATGAATTGGATATAATTCTCAATGTGCGAAAACCTTACCGACCTCCACTAAGAAGACCTGCTTACCCAGCTAGTCCAAGGGCTAGAGAAGCCTTGGAGGTACACATTAAAAAACTAACAGACCTTGGAGTATTAAGGAAGGTAGGACATAATGAACAGGTAGAAATTACTACACCTGTCATTAGAGCTTGGCATAGTGGAAAATCAAGGAAGGTAGGAGACTGCAGAGCCCTGAACACCTATACCATTCCAGACAGGTATCCAATACCCAGGATCCATGAGACATTGACACAATTGTCACAAGCTAAGTTCATCACAGCCATGGATGCCTTAAAGGGTTTTCATCAAAATGTCTTAACAGACAATGCCAAAGAACTACTGAGGATAATAGTCCACTGTGGAATTTTTGAATATTTAAGAATGCCATTTGGCATAAAAAATGCACCTTCCCATTATCAAAGAATGATGAATACCATATTTCCTGAAGAATTATCAGAAGGATGGTTAATCATCTGTATTGATGATATCATAGTTTGCTCAGAAACTTGGGAAAGTCACCTTACAATACTAGAGAGGGTACTACAGAAAATAGTCCAAGTGAATATGAAACTTTCCTTGAAAAAGTGTCATTTTGCATAAAGTGAACTAAAAGCACTAGGACATGTTGTATCTGGACTTAGTCTAGGCATAGAAAAGACTAAAGTAGCAGCAGTATTACTTAAACCAATGCCTCAAACCAAAAGATAAATGCAATCATTTCTAGGATTTTCTGGTTACTATAGACAGCATATAAAGGACTTTGCAAAAATTGTTAAATCCTTGTATAAGCTATGTGACCAACAAACAGTCTATAAAAAGACAGAAGAAAGAGTCCAGGCATATGAGGAATTGAAAAAATTCCTTAGCAAATGCCCCATTTCCTCTAATGCCAGATTGGAAACTACCCTTCAAGCTGTACATTGATGCTTGTGGAGAAGGACTGGGTGCTGCACTACACCAGACACAAATTATCAATGATAAACCAGTGGAAGGACCAATTTGTTTAATTTCAAGACAGATAAAGCCAACATAAGCAAGAAGTGGAGCAAGCCAAATGGAATGCCTCTGCTTAGTGTGGGCTTTAGAAAAATTACATTACTACTTGGATGGAACAGTATTTGATGTGATTACAGACTGTAATGCTGTAAAATCTCTATTAAATATGAAAAATCCAAATAGACATATGCTGAGATGGCAAATTGCTATCCAATAATATAGAGGAAATATGACTATTGTTCATAAATCTGGTAATATTCATAAAAATGCAGATAGTCTTAGCAGATGGGCTTTAGCAAATACCCCTGACAATCCAGCATGGGTACCACAAGAAGAACACCATATAGAAGGAATATGTGTTACAGAATTTGGCACAGAGTTCTTTAACCAAGTTAAAGAAAGCTATAAGTGTCAGCCTGTCACTCAAAACCAGAGCACAGGCATGACAGCCGAAATACCATAAACCAATGGTACAGCCAAGATACCACCAAAACATGGAGCTGAGCCAAATCAGCTCAAAACGTATCAAAAGAAAGAGGAAACTCACCTCTTCCTGAAAATTTAAGTCCCATCACCATTGGACTAGAAATAACAAAGTTATTCCTGCTCAAAGTTATTGCTGAGCATAAACCTTAATTTTCACCTCTCATTTAAAATATAGAAGGAGAGGCTTAACCCCATCAAATGGGTACTCAAAATGAAGCTCTAAGCCAGGGCTATCCAATGGTACCAGACAAACTGAGCTAGCACCAATATTACTTGAGTTATGGTCAATTTCAGGCCAAATAAGGGTGAACAAAACATTCACCTCTCATCTAACTTCTACAGTTTCAGTGTGGGATACCTGAAGTGGGGTCTTTTTGGAAAGAGCACAATCAGGGCTATCTTGTGGTGTCATTCATTTCCCCATATCTCAACTACTGCAGAAGTTATGGGGCAAACAAGCTCAATACAGCTTTTTGCCTAAAACACGCAAATGTACAAATTCTTGTACATGGGATAACTTTGCCATATTTAATGATAACCATATAAAATGAGGTACCATTGTGTAGAGCATATACAGGGCTACACACTGAATCAGGTTTGAGGCTGATATCTCAAGAATTGACAAAGTTATGGCTGTTTTAAGGTTAAAATCCCACCTGCTGTCATATACAGCCTTACCATGGGATAATATCCCATAATCATGAATATGAGGTGTCAAATAGACAAAGAAGCATGTTTTTACTTCAATACCTTATATGTCAGTCAATACTGGGGTCCCATACAGTTTCTGTACAGCATTCTACGCGTCATACACATCAGAATCAGGCTGTGAGGTCCCCAGATGAAAATTTTCACCCTGTATTGGTGAAAACTGCCCAGATGTGGTTTCAAAACCACATCTGAGCCCAATACAGGTTATACAGGCTGTTTGCAAACCACAAGCCAGTACTGGAAAGTGAAAAAATCTGCACTTCCTCTACGTGGAAAGGTCTAGCACCCTTTCCACCCCATTTCAGGATAAAAAGGAGGCTTCTAACAGCCAGAATTTGTCTCCCCATCCTGCTCTTGAATTCCTACATAGTACAACTGTCCAAAACAGTTATACTCTTGGAAAATAATCAGGTATACTTTAAATTTAAGTATTGTAGCTTTTATTATTGTAACCCAACAGGTAAAAGTTGCACCCAGGGCTTTCAACAGGGTTCACCACCACTATATCTCTATAGTAAAGCCCTCAATATCTTAAATTAATCATTTATTATCAAATCCATCATCTTTTAAAACCATTTTTACCGTGTCACAGTCATAGTTAAAGCTCGTAAATACTTATATACACCTTTATCATAGACTCACCCTGACAATAAGATAGACAAGAATTGCCATATCTTAAGCCAACTTCTAATGAAAGACTGCAAAGACCCATCACTTTCATCAAAACTAGATGAAATATGGAAAAAGGCATATGAGGAAGGAAGATTCCACCTCCTTGATGGAATCCTCTACCACAGAACAAAACACACATGTGTTATGGCCTTAACAGATAGAACCCTGATAAACACTATTTTACATGAGTGTCATGATAGTGTTGCAGCTGGACACCTTTCAGAAGACAGGACACTAGAGAGGGTTAAAACCTTCCCTTGGTGGCCAAACTGGAAGAAAGATGTTATAGAATACTGCCAAACCTGTGACAGATGTCAAAAAGCCAACAGAGCCACAGGAAAGAAATTTGGAATGATGATCCAAATCCAAGAACCAAAATCCCCTTGGGAAATAGTTCATATTGATTGGGTAACAGCATTACCTCCAGGAGGAGACAGAAGCTATAATGCATGCCTAGTATTGGTTGACAGGTATAGCAAAACTCCCATGTTCTTACCATGTCATAAAGATGACACACCTATGGGCACAGCCATAATGATATGGAATAAAGTTATTAGCCATACAGGCTTATTCCAGAATACTATAAGTGACAAAGACCCAAAGTTCACTTCAGCATAATGGACAAATCTCCATAACTTGTTTGGGACAAAGTTATTGTCATAGTTAAAGCTTGTAAATACTTATATACACCTTTATCATAGACTCACCCTGACATTTTGGGGGCCTGGCTGTGTTTTTTACTTATTCTTGGACCTTACAAGTAAGTTTTTCTCTTTTTATCATTTATTGACACCTGTTTTACCTTTTTAGGCGTCATTTTCTCTATCAATATATATTTTATATATATTTTTTAATTTTAAAAATAAATACTCATATATTATAGAGTATCTGTCACGTGGCTAATAACCACATACCAGTATTTTTGGCATGTTTTGTTTATAAAAACATTTTTAAGCCACTAATACAGTCTTAATTCTTAATTGAATCAAGACAGCTCATACTGATAAACCAACAGTTGAGGCGTGTTTTGGTACATTGTTAACTCAATTACCCTGTAATACACCATCTTTTGACAGATTATACTTGCTAATTACAAGTATTCTGTGAGATATTGGCATACAAACAGTATACCACATATCAGTAAGCTGTATTTTTGACATGGAATTGTTAATTCAATTACATTGTCATCATACAAGGGCATCTGTAGTAACATACAAGCCCAGAGGCCATTCTTAGACGTGCAAAATCAGCCTTTTAAGAGGTCTTAACTGACATAAGCCCTCTTTTTCCTGTTTGATTCAGTGGAAGATAATTTCTTACCACTTGAGACCCAGTCACAGGCCAACACACCAGTGACACCCTCAGAACCAGAAAGCAGCAAGGGCAAAGGGAAGAGGCTTAGTGAAGGCCAAATTACAGCCAAGAAGTGGACACCAATAGCAACTCAGAGGAGTAGAAAACCACCAAACTCTGCTTCAATACAAGGTAAACCAACCTTAACCACTTGTACAGGAAAGATTACAATTATTAACCCAGTTTTAACCTCCAAAGGCAAACTGCCCAAATCAGCAGATAACAAATTTGTACAAGGCACAGTCAAAGGTAAATACCCTAATTACATAAAGTTTTTGACTGCTTGCAAACACTGATATGTCCCCTGCATACCTCAGAGATCTTGGCTTCCAAAGGAACCAACCAGAGGACAGAGAAGGATTTTCCAGAACCACAAGACCAACAAGAGGACACCTTGCACACAGTGGTGGATGGCAAAACAATGAGGGAGAGAATATCAACCTTGCCATTCACACTCCAATTCAACAGAAACCTCAAACCAGAGGACTGGAAGGATATGGATCAAGTTCTTCAGATCCACCAACTCCTCAAAGACTTATTTAAATGGAGCATGGACAACAAGAGGTTCAACCTAGCAACTCACACTACTTGCATTTGTAATTTTAGATGTCTATAAAACCTCAGAACAACCCTGCTTTAACTGGAAATTTTGGCTAATTTTCTTTTATAAAAAACCTCATCTTTTCTCATTAAAATATCATTCAGCTCAGTTTTACATCATTGTGATCGGTTTGGCTCAGTTGTCTCAGTTTTTTCAAAATAAAATTCAAGCTTACATAACAATCCTCTAACATTTCTTTCAAAAATTTTGCTCAGTTTTCTAATCAACTGAGTATTTTGCTTCCCAAAGCTGTTTTTAAGAAATGCAAATCCATTGAGATTCTAACAGATTATTAATGTTGTTGAACCATAACATTGCTTTGAAAATCTGAATAATACAAAAATTCTCATTATTAAAATTACAAGTTATTAGTTTTGTAAGAACCAATTTTTTAATATTAAAAAATTTATTTAGTAATATTATTAATTTGTAGACATTTAAGTTGTGGATGAGTGAAAAGATGCTTATGGTTGCCTACAGAAATGCAACAAAAAGATAAGTGGAAAAAGTTGGTGACAGGGCTATTTCTTCCAATTAAATGACTTAAAAAAGATGCTGCACAGTGCACAGTCATGTTGTCCTTCCATGGCATGCGGGCAGTTCACTGAGATGAGGACCTAATTGCAACACACAACATCCACCTTTTTCAAAAACAAAACCCGCCTAACTCCATCATCCATTTCAATTTATTCATTGGGACTCTTTTCTCACACTCAAGCCTCTCATTCCTTCACCAGAAATCCATATCAACGACGGTTTTCACTTCAAGTTTTCTGCCCAAGCTGTTCTCCTGTATTTTTATCACTTCAGCATCCAATCCACTTGCCGCTCGACCAAATGAATCATACAAAAAACCATCCGTTTGCTCACAAAATAATCACTAAACATCATTCAATGGCACCACAGCTTTCAGGTTTACTCCTTATGCCCCAGGCGTTGTTTCTTTATTTGATAAATTCCAAATCGTTCTCACCTCATTATCTCAAGCGCGACAAATTTTTACAAATAGCTACCACTCAGCTTCAAACACCAGAGTCTGATCAATCACTCCTTCTCCTAGATCACCTGTTCAACTTGCTCACAAAGCTCATCAAACCAGTGCATCTTCCTCAAAATCTAAACCTCAAAGCGTCTTTCATCAAGCTAATAGTAACAGCAACAGAACCTTCTTGTTGAAGTATGCAATCCTATCCCCAAACAGCATCCTCAAAATCCTACACTCCCAAAGTGGATAACCAATATCGCTCCTAACCCTAACAACTAGGAGTGCACTCACCACCCATGAATCAACTTAACTCACCACAAACCACACCACTCACTCACAACAAAAGGTCGGAAAACCAATCTCGTCAAAGCCTAAACTCTCTCTCTTCCTTTTCCTTTATGCTTGCTTTTCCTGACTTTCACCTCATTGTCTTTTGTTTTCACTTCTGCCTCATACCTTGTTTTCTCTTAAAAAAAAATTGAAATGTTGTTTGACTAGGTACGCAGTCATCACAGTATATATCTCACTGTTTAAACGCTATTACTAACATCTTGTCTAATAATCCCACCTAAATACTTGCTGAATTCCTAAAATATCTTGCACTATCATTTCTACTAAAACATTGTTGCTTAACTTTAGGTACGTTACTTGTTTACTCTCTCTGACTACTTAAATTTCACCTTTAGTTTCTTTTCTAACAGATTTACTGTCTCTGTCTTCTCATTGAAAAAAAAGAAAAAAAGGTGAACAGCTCCATAAAAAGCAATGATCGACAAAATAAATGACCCAGATGACTCTGGCATTCCTCTTCTTGATTGAGACAACTATGGCCAATGGCATCATCCAATGAAATTTCTCCTTCAATCAAAGAAGCTCCTTGATGTCTGCAACAAACATATTGCATTGGATGCATCCACTATGGCCACAAACAGATGGCACAAAGCTAACTTCGATGCAGTAACCCTCATTACTTCCAAGGTTAATCGCCAGGTCTTCAACACCTTTGTAAATGCTGACATCTCAGACAAAGCTAGCTCAATGTGGAACAAAATCAATGAACTCTATTCTTCAAAACAAGCAATGAACAAAGGCAGGGTCTGGCTCAATTGGCAAAACTCCAACTACACTGGTAACCTACAACAATATATCAACAAAACCAGAAAATTTCATATGCATCCAGGCTTGGTAAGTATCAAGGTTCCCCCTGAAATCCTTTCTTACATTATTCTAGGCAAACTGGCCAGTGACTCTAACGTAACTCAAATAGTGGATCTTCTCGTCGTCACCAATCAATTAACTGAGCACCCTAATCAAATACTCCTAAGGCTGAAGGAATATGTCAATCTACAGAGTACTAAGAGCAACACTAGTGTCAGCACATCCAGTAAAACAGCTCGGTTCACCTCAAACAACAAGACAGCCCTGAATAACTCAAGCAACCAACCTACTGTATGAATTGTAAACATAACCCAAAATGCGTCTCACAAAAAAGAAGAATGCTATTCTGAGAACCCACACTTAAGACCACCTAGACAACTCAAAAAACGCAGTTTCAACAGGCTTTATGCCTCAGCTCACTAATGCAAAGCATAAGCACTTATCACAACTAGACATCCCAATCTCACCTCACAAATCATAATTGACTGCGGAGCTATGAATCACATGTTCAACTGTGAAAGTTCCTTCACTCACCTCTCCAAGGTTCAAGCTTTCTCAATCACAACAGGGGACTCTAGCAGCGGCCTCATGACTGCAAGTATTGGCTCAGTCGTAATTGGAAACAATGACTCAATCCTCACCCTCACTGACTGTCTCTTCATGCCAAACCTCATCTGTAACCTAATTTGTTTGCTTCAACTCTTTAAACAGAACTGACCATTTCTCGTAACACCAAAAACCTTAGCATCTTGTCAAATGGGAAAAGAATCTTGCGTGGTTACATTGACAAAAACCTCATGAAGTTCAAACAGCAGTCTCCAAGTTCTTTTGTTGCCACTGTCAAAGAGCGCTTGTTGCACAAAAGACTTGGCCACCCAGGCAATTTTCCTCTTTGCTCAACGGGCTTACCAATAAAATATCTACTGTCTTACCTGCAACCTGAACAAAATCCATCTGATGCCTTTCAAAAATCAATTCAAACATGTAAGTCTGCCCCTTGACTGTGTTCATGTTGATCTAGTTAGCCCAATCTTACCACATTTCTTCTAGGGCTTCTGCTATTTTCTTACTCTGGTTGATCAATCAACTTCCTTTAAAAGAATGTTGTTTTCAAAAAACAAATCTGATGCTAATCACCAGCTTGTAGCTGTCAAAAATATGGGTGAAAACCCACAATAGATCAATCAGAAAGGTTGTCTCCGCCTGGCATAGAGAATCTCTTAATGACTCATTCAAACAGCTGGCCAAATCTTGCTTATTTAGCCACACCTTCTCACCTGAGTACATTCCACAACACAATGGTTTTTAAGAAAGAGCGAATAAAACCATCATTGAAAAAACAAAATGAATCCTGAAAGCTCAAGGCTGCCTAATCGCTACTAGGCTGAAGCAGTCAACACTTCTTCCCTGTTATCAAATCTTGTTCCTACTACCTCAAGACACAACAACTCCCCATTCACACTCTAAACTAAAAAAGAACATCTTGGATCACAAAGTTACGAGTGTTTTGGTGTCAAGCAAAAATTTCCGTACCCCAGAGCCAGAAAAAATGGAATCTTTAGCCAACTGGCCACAAATCAATGTTATTAGGCTACAAAAGCAACATGTTGGCCCATAGAGTTCTTCCCATCCACGACCACAATATAAACATCACCAAACATGTTATCTCCAATGAAAGCATGCTCCCTTCTCTAGGATTTTCCTCTGAAAAAGCCCCCATCGACATCCAATGGGATGGTGACACAGTTTTGGCCTCAGTAGATGAATTCTGACCAGAGGAATCCCCACTAGCATCAAAGTTTCAAGAAATGGTAGAAGAATTCCACCACTCAGGTACTGCTGAAGAACCTTCAATCCAACAACTCGAAGCAATGGACCTTCCATACTCTGAAACAACAGCCAAGCAGCCACCCCTCATGTCATGAATTGGCATCATAGCTCCCCAACATCCAACAATCAATCAAACAATCAACCATACCCAAGAAGACCGAAGGCGCTTCTCACATCTTCTAAAGATTCCCCTTGCATATTCAAAGCAGCCCTCAGCACACCCCAAGTGGATATATGGAGGAAAGCTATCAATAAAGAGCTTTCAACCATGGAGAACTAAGTTTGGGACGTTGTGGAGACTGATCCATCTCCCAAACTTGTGGGCACAACGTGGGTGTTCAAGACCAAGAAAGATAGCAACAGAATCATAATTGAGCACAAGGCCCATGTATGTGCTTAATGGTTTACTCAAATGCCTGGAATCAATTTTGACAAGATCTTTTCACCAACAGGGCACTTTAATTCCCTGAATACACTTGTTGCTTTTTCTGCCTCTAACAACCAGGAGTTCTGCCAAATTGATGTAAAGGGTGCCTTTCTCAACACTTCGCTGGTTGAAACATTACACTTTATCACTCAAGGGCACCAGCTGCACAAGCAAAAATACTTCCTACAGCTTATGACACGCCCCCCTCACATTGTATGGATGACTAAGAAACTGGCTTTTAAGGGTAGTTTTTCATCCATGCACACTCAACCCTTGTGTTTCTCCGAGTGTGGGGGAACAGCAGTATGGCTATGCATTAACGTGGATGAGATTGCTATCTTCAGTACAGACGCCTCTCACTTCAACAGCAAAATTGAAAGAGAATTTGATGTCAAGGATGTAGGACCAGCTGATTTTCTTCTTTCGGTAAAGATAGCTCACTGAAATGTGCATCACTCTGGATCAACGGCACTTTTGTCAGTCACCCCTGGAGCTATATGGGATCAGGAACTGCAGGCATGTTTCCAATTGTCTTGTCCCAAATGAAAATCAGACACCAGAAACAGAAGAAGAATCTATGGCCTTCAGAGCACTTGGAGTCAACCTCTGCGGCGTCGTAGGCAGCATCAACTATTTTAACATACCAACCTGTGAAAACATAAATGCCTCAGCTACTTGACTACTTAAACTTCTGTGTGATAAGCCCCTTAATGCATCCACACACCGGTACAGATAACTCTTAAACCAGGTATGCAGCCTGTTTTAGCTCTGGAACTCATTGTGCAACTCTTCCTCTCAAGCCCCCTGGTCACAAGTTGCAAAAAAGTGCACACCGTTTTGAAAAGGTAAAAGTAATCAAAACACACTTAGTTATGGCTTTTTTATAGTCAGATTTCCCACATCGCTGAATTTTTGTCGTGTTTGCTAGTGATGATGGTATTAGCTCTCAGACTGTAGCTATGCCAAAGTTTTATTGATGATTTCAAAACCCAAGAAACAGTTACTTCAAGACGCAACTATCACATAGAAGGAAACAATTCTGAAATGAAAAATCAAAAAAGGTTGAGCATTTGTATTTTGAGTACAATCCAAAAAGATAGCAGAGATGCTTGTGAGGCTAATGGTGGCCAATAATTAACCTAATGTAATAGCTTCATTGGATTAGATGAACAAACTCCATCTTGTGCTTTTTTATTGGTTTTGTTTTTGCATTATGTTAGTGTGTATATGATGATGATCGGTGGATTTTTCCTTTTTTCTGAGCTCGTTCCTCTCCAAAATAGAGCTTTTACAAGTGAAACATGGTATTTTTTGTGATAAGTACTGATAACTTGATGGGTTTGAAAAACTTTCTTTTGTGAAAAATAGGTTTTGGAAAAAAATGAGTTTTGAGATAGGTATTAAAGCTTTTCTACAATTCAGAAAGCTTAATTTTTAAATTTCTAATTTAAAAAAATGAATTTGAGTATAAGAATGCTCAGCTGATAAGAAAAATGAGCAAAATTTCAAAGAAAATGCCAGAGGATCATTATGTAAACTTAAATTTTATTTTTTGAAAAACTGAGCTAACTGAGCCAAAATTATAAAAATTGAATAAAACTAGCTAAATGAAGCCTTACTGAGAAAAGATGAGGTTTTTTATGGAAGGAAAATAGCCAAAAGTTCCAGTTAATGCAGGGTTGTACTAAGGTTTTATAGACAGGCAAAATTACCAATTCAAGTAGTGTCACTGGGCAGAGCTGGGATCAAGTTGCCAGAACATCTGTCTCAAAGAGATAGACTTCAAGGACCTTATGGTAATCACCAAAGGTTGGAACCCTACCAGGCAGCACAGACTCCTGGAGGCAAGGGCACAGAAGATAAGGGAGAATCAAGCCACTATCCAAGCAATAGAAGAACAATTAACCCAGACAGGGCCTACTCAGATTCCTTCAGGTTCACAAGGAGCAGGCCAAATCAGCCCTCCAGTGGCTTCACACCATTCAGAAACCAGCAGATCAGTGGCCAAGAGTCACCATTCTTCACAATTCCAGGAAGTTTCCAGGAGAAGTCAAGGAAACAAGGGGAAGAACAAAGCCTCCTTCAACCAGAGGAGGAAAGAGTCAGACCCCATGATCCAGAAGATGTTAGATTTGGTAAAAGAAGTGCACAAGAACCAGAAGTAGTTGTAAACCACTCTAGAATCAGTAGTCCTAGTAATAGAAACATTACCCCCACTCAGACTGAAAATAACATTGTAACATCTGAGAGTAACATCAACAGTGATACACTGTGGTTACAAATGTCCCAATATTCTGAACAATCTGCAAATAAGTTTGCAGAAATTAAAGCTGGCCAAGAAAGGATGAGACAAACTCAAGCCTCCTTGGAACAGATAGTTAAAAATGTTCAAGAATGGTATGCTCAACTGAGCAAAGCCTCTGAAGAAACCAACAAAAGACTGAACATATTCTTTGAAGAACAACACCACAGCACAAGGGACAGGGAGTGTCTGGACCAAGACATTAACAAATTGTTTAATGCCTACCATAACTTGAAGCCCCAACCACAAGGCCTAGTTATGGATGATCCATATCAACCAGATGACATCAAACCAGATGCCATGTTGATGAATAAGGCAAGATCCCCATCACAATACCAAGATGGAGATGGCATGTCTTATTCAGAGAAGGAAGCCTTGAAACAGCTTCCTGAGGCCTCAAACTGGCCCAAATTCTCTGGATCAGGAGAATATGATCATATGGAACTCATACATTATATTGATGGACTCTTCATTGATGTACCAAGCATACCAGACTACTGGATCACTGCTATATTGAATACTGCATTTAAAGGTCATGCTAGTATATGGTACACAGAAATGAAAGAAATCCACGGCAGGAGAAACTGGCCATGGTGGAAGAGTCAAATCATCCAAAAGTACAGTAATGGAACTTGGATATGGAAAAAGACCATGTCATTTGAATATGACAAATACTCTGTGGACAAAGATCCATATGAGTGGTGCCTTAGACAGTCTAAAAGACTCAAAGCCATTTATCCTCAGATGAACATTTAAATGAGAAATCACAAACTTGTGACACAACTGCCAGGAGAACTAGAGCATGCAGTAAAATGCAGATGCAACCAGAATTGCACTCTAGATGACATTGCCAACACCTTACAAGACATAAGGAAAAGGACTAATATAGGGAAATTCACCCCATATAGAAGCAGCAGTTTCAAAGAGAAACAACCACTCAGGGTGGAGTTTAAGGACAAACCCAGAGAAAGAGTGGCAGAAGTGGCTAAGAAGATAAATTCCTGCCACATTTGTGGTTCAACAGACCACTATGCCAACAACTGTCCAAAGGCAAAGGAAAAGCCTATGCCATAGAGAAAGTCCCTGAGGAAGAACCTCCAACAGAGGATTTCGAATCAGACTCTATGGGTGATGCCATCAGAGAACCATCTGATGATGACCAAGACCCAAGAGAGGAATTTTTAGTGGAATACCAAGAGGAAACCCCACTAGAAATTCAGGAAATACAGTTGGAAGCAGGCATGCCACAGGACACTGCTAATAAAAACTTGTGCAAACACACACAAGATGCACAAACATTCCTGGTAACACCAACCAAAGGAATGGCATATATACATGGAACAGCCACAAAAATGACTGTTTGCATTGACAATGCTCAGCAGCCACTGATCATTGATAGTGGAGAACACTGCCCCATAGTGGCCAGAAACTATCTGGATACCCACTTCCCAAACTGGGAAAAACAGCTCTTGCCCACTAAGGCAAAGAACTTTTAAAGTGCATCAGGGAAGATGACTTCCATTGAACAATTCTTAAAGAGATAATTATACCCCACAGGAAGGGTAATATCAGGGTCAACCCAGAGTTTGTAGTACTGGATGATGCCCATATCCAAGGGTTTTTACTGGGGACACATTACCAGAGGATGTATGGCATAGACCTTTACAACAGTAAGAATAGGCACATCACCATTGGTACTAAGGAGGAAAAGAAATTTTCACTTGATATATACCAGATATCTTCTCAAGATCCACTAGAAGAGCTTCTGAAGGAATTCAGAGAGGGACAGTTTAGCACTACCCTCACCAGTAAACAGAAACTAAGTTTACTGAAGATGCTGAGAAAGAACAGACCAGCATTTGCCATTGGTGAAGAACCATTAGGTAAGATCAAAGGCCATGATATAGAACTATATCTGGATGGAGAAAGGCCTTATCCACCCATGCTGAGGAGACCTCCTTATCCAGCAAGCCTGGAAACCAGGAAAGAAATTGAGAAACATATCAATGAACTCCTGGATATGGATGTCATCAGGAAGATTGGACATAATGAGAGAGTGGAAATCACCACCCCTGTTCTAATCACCTGGCATGATGGCAAGTCTAGACTGTGTGGAGATTTCAGAGCTCTGAACAACTACACAAAAGCAGAAAGGTAACCTATACCCAGGATACCTCTTGCCTTAGATAAACTGGCTAAAGCCAAATACATAACCAAGATGGATTGTATGAAAGGCTTCCACCAAAATGGAGTTAAACCAAACTCCATGAAATTACTCAGGATAATATGCCATATGGGCATATATGAGTACACCGGAATGCCATTTGGCATCAAAAATGCACCAGCCCACTTCCAGAGGATGATTGACACAATATTTCAAGATGAAATATTGGAAGGCTGGATGGTAGTATATATTGATGATATCATTATATACTCAGAGACATGGGAAGACCATGTGCAATACATAGACAGAGTGCTAAGTAAATGGACACCCATAAGTCTGAAAATTTCACTTAAAAAGTGCAATTTTGGCCAACAAGAGTTACTGGATCTAGGACATAAAGTCTCAGGTCTTAGTCTGGCAATTGACCAGAATAAAGTAGCAGCAGTACTTCAAAAACCAGTACCAAAGAGCATCAAAGGGATGCAATCCTTTCTTGGGCTTGCTAGCTACTATAGAACCCATATCAAAAATTTTGCACACATAACTAGTAGTTCATACAAGTTATGTTCAAAGGATGTAGTTTTTGGAATAACCAAGGAAAGGAGGGATGCATATGAGAAGATCAAATATGAACTCACTAATGCACCTGTGCTCATCTCACCTGACTTTGAACTACCATTCAAGTTATATATAGATGCAGCATGCAGTCAAGGCCTAGGAGCAGCCCTTCATCAAAGACAAATTGTGGATGGTGACCCAAGAGAAGGAGTAATTTGCTACATCTCAAGGCAGCTGAAAGATTCAGAAGCCAGGTATGGGGCCACCCAGACTGAATGTCTATGTCTAGTCTGGGCTCTAGAAAAACTCCATTATTATCTGGAGGGTGCAGTCTTTGAAGTCTACACAGACTGCACAGCCTTGAAGTCTTTACTAAACATGAAGACTACAAATACACATATGCTGAGATGGCAAATAGCCATCCAGGACTATAGAGGGAACATGACCATCATATACAAGGAAGGTAAAAGCCATACCAATGCAGATGGCCTCAGCAGACGGCCACTGGACAATGTCAAAAGCAATCCAGCTTATGACCCAGAAATTGCAGCAAAAATCCCTATCCATTTCATGGAAATAGATAGGAGGAAAAACTTCAGATTACCTGAATGGGCACCAGAAAGTGGTACCCTTGACAGTGGAAAAACTGATTCAGAGGAGACAGAAACCCCAATATTGGGAATAAGTTCCTCTGAACTGCACAATGAATTTTTCAGTGCAGTACTGAAGTCTTATGCCAAACACAAACAGTGTAGCATACTATTACAACTCCTTCAAAAAAAGTACAGGAATCCAGAACTCAAAACCCAGCTGGAAGAACCTTGGTTGAGGGCCTATAAGGACAATAGGTTTTTTCTTATAGATGGCCTGCTCTACCACAGAGAAAAGCACACAAGTTCACTCACAGTGGTAGACAGAGACCACATCTCATTGATCCTGCAAGAATTCCATGATTGCCCCTATATGGGACACATGAGTGAAGACAGGACCAAAGAGAGGGTAGCAAGCACAGCTTGGTGGCCCAAGTGGGAACAAGAGTTGAGTGAATACATCAACACTTGTGAAAGATGCCAAAAGGCAAATAGGAAACATGGGAAGAAGTATGGGTTACTTCAGCATATAGAAGAACCCAATCACCCATGGGAAACCATCAACATGGACTGGGTTACAGGACTTGTCCTAGGAGGCAAAGAAAGCTACAATGCCTGTTTGATCATAGTTGATAGGTTCAGCAAGAGCATGAGGTGTCTACCATGCCATAAAGAAGACACAGCCATGGATACTGCTCTGTTGTTTTGGAATAACATCATATCTACCTGTGGAGTCCCTAAGATCATCATTAGTGATAGGGACCCAAAATTCACATCTGAATTCTGGACTAACTTATATGACATGCTTGGTACCAAACTTGCTTTTTCCACAGCTTACCATCCACAAACAGATGGCCTAGCTGACAGGATGATCCAAACAATGGGGGACATCCTCAGAAGATTCTGTGCCTATGGCATGGAATACAAGGACCATGAGGGATACATCCATGATTGGGTTACCCTCTTACCAGCAGTCCAACTGGCTTATAATACAAGCCAGCACTCCACCACAGGTAAAACACCTGCACTGGTGGAGAAAGGGTGGAACCCCCTATTGCCTGTGGATCACTTGAAGAAAAATCTCCTGACTATCCACCCCACAGCCAAAGACTTCCATGGTATGTGGAAGAGGGCCTGTGACACAGCTGCCAAATGCATAGCTGAGGCAAAAGAGTACAATAAGCAGAGGTGGGACAAATCACATATGGAACCTGACTTCAAGGAAGGGGACCAGGTGTTATTGTCTACACTGAACTTCAACAATCTCAAAGGACCTAAAAAGATGAGGGACTCATTTATAGGACCTTTTATTATCATTAGGTTGATAGGAAAAAATGCAGTGGAAGTCAAACTCACTGAGGAGTTTTCAAGGAAACATCCAGTCTTTCCAGTGAGTTTGGTCAAACCATACTTCCAGAAAGAGGAGGATAAATTCCCCTCCAGGAGAAAGAACCCCACACCATAAGAGATAGTGGAAGTGGAAGACTCCCCTGGACCTGTGAGTAAGATAATCAGGGCCAGGAAGATCAGACTCAATGGGAAGGATCAAAGACAATACCTAGTCAGATTCAAGAACCAGACAGCAGATAAAGACAAATGGTTGGCAGAGGATGCCATACCAGATGGGAACCTTCATTTAAGGAGATTCAGAGCCTCTAGGAGGACTGAAAAGTCTCATCAATGATGAGCCTTTTTTAGAGGGAGGGTATGTCAGCCTGTGACTCAAAACCAGAGCACAAGCATGACAGCCAAAATACCATAAACCAATGGTACAGCCAAGATACCACCAAAACATGGAGCTGAGCCAAATCAGCTCAAAACGTATCAAAAGAAAGAGGAAAATCACCCCTTCCTGAAAATATAAGTCCCATCACCATAGGACTAGAAATAACAAAGTTATTCCTGCTCAAAGTTGTTGCTGAGCATAAACCTTAATTTTCACCTCTCATTTAAAATCTAGAAGGAGAGGCTTAACCCCATCAAAAGGGTACTCAAAATGAAGCTCTAAGCCAGGGCTATCCAATGGTACCAGACAAACTGAGCTAGCACCAATGTTACTGAAGTTATGGTCAATTTCAGGCCAAATAAGGGTGAACAAAACATTCACCTCTCATCTAACTTCTACAGTTTTAGTGTGGGATACCTGAAGTGGGGTCTTTTTGGAAAGAGCACAATCAGGGCTATCTGATGGTGTCATCCATTTCCCCATATCTCAACTACTGCAGAAGTTCTGGGGCAAACAAGCTCAATACAGCTTTTTGCCTAAAACACGCAAATATACAAAATCTTGTACATGGGATAACTTTGCCATATTTAATGATACCCATATACAATGAGGTACCATTGTGTAGAGCATATACAGGGCTGCACACTGAATCAATTTTGAGGTTGATATCTCAAGAATTGACAAAGCTATGGCTGTTTTAAGGTTAAAATCCCACCTGCTGTCATATACAGCCTTACCATGGGATAATATCCCATAATCATGAATATGAGGTGTCAAATAGACAAAGAAGCATGTTTTTACTTCAATACCTTATATGTCAGTCAATACTGGGGTCCCATACAGTTTCTGTACAGCATTCTACGCATCATACACATCAGAATCAGGCTGTGAGGTCCCCAGAAGAAAATTTTCACCCTGTATTGGTGAAAACTGCCCAGATGTGGTTTCAAAACCACATCTGAGCCCAATACAGGTTATACAGGCTGTTTGCAAACCACAAGCAAGTACTGGAAAGTGAAAAAATCTGCACTTCCTCTACGTGGAAAGGTCTAGCACCCTTTCCACCCCATTTCATGATAAAAAGGAGGCTTTTCACAGCCAGAATTTGGTTCCCCATCCTGCTCTTGAATTCCTACATAGTACAACTTTCCAAAACAGTTATACTCTTGGAAAATAATCAGGTATACTTTAAATTTAAGTATTGTAGTTTTTATTATTGTAACCCAACAGGTAAAATTTGCACCCAGGGATTTCAACAGCATTCACCACCACTATATCTCTATAGTAAAGCCCTCAATATCTTCAATTAATCATTTATTATCAAATCCATCATCTTTTAAAACCATTTTTACCGTGTCACAGTCATAGTTAAAGCTCGTAAATACTTATATACACCTTTATCATAGACTCACCCTGACAATAAGATAGACAAGAATTGCCATATCTTAAGCCAACTTCTAATGAAAGACTGCAAAGACCCATCACTTTCATCAAAACTAGATGAAATATGGAAAAAGGCATATGAGGAAGGAAGATTCCACCTCCTTGATGGAATCCTCTACCACAGAACAAAACACACATGTGTTATGGCCTTAACAGATAGAACCCTGATAAACACTATTTTACATGAGTGTCATGATAGTGTTGCAGCTGGACACCTTTCAGAAGACAGGACACTAGAGAGGGTTAAAACCTTCCCTTGGTGGCCAAACTGGAAGAAAGATGTTATAGAATACTGCCAAACCTGTGATAGATGTCAAAAAGCCAACAGAGCCACAGGAAAGAAATTTGGAATGATGATCCAAATCCAAGAACCAAAATCCCCTTGGGAAATAGTTCATATTGATTGGGTAACAGCATTACCTCCAGGAGGAGACAGAAGCTATAATGCATGCCTAGTATTGGTTGACAGGTATAGCAAAACTCCCATGTTCTTACCATGTCATAAAGATGACACACCTATGGGCACAGCCATAATGATATGGAATAAAGTTATTAGCCATACAGGCTTATTCCAGAATACTATAAGTGACAAAGACCCAAAGTTCACTTCAGCATAATGGACAAATCTCCATAACTTGTTTGGGACAAAGTTATTACTCTCAACAGCTTACCATCCCCAAACTGATGGTTTAGCAGAAGGATTGATACAGACCCTAGAGGACATTATCAGAAGATTCTGTGCTTATGGGCTAGAATTAAAAGATTCTGATGGTTTTACCCATGATTGGTGTACACTAATACCAGCTCTTGAACTAGCATATAAGACATCAATCCATTCTTCTACTGGCAAAACACCAGCAATGCTAGAAAAAGGTTGGAATCCAAGACTTCCTTATGACACCCTCAAAAAGGACTTAGTGGATATACATCCAACAGCAAGCAGCTTTAAGATAATGCTTGACAAGGCAAGACACCATCCAAATAGATGTATGCAACATTCTTTCAAATATGCAAAAGAAAGATGGGATAAAAGTCATAAGCCACCTGATTTCAAAATAGGAAACTTGGTCCTAGTATCAACCCTTAGTTTCAATAACATAAAAGGCCCAAAGAAATTAAAAGATTCCTTTGCAGGACCATTTATGATAAAAGCACTTCATGGACCCAATGCTGTGAAATTGGAACTCACAGGTGAACTAATGAACAAACACCCAATTTTCCCTGTAAGTCTGATAAAATCTTACAGCTCAAGTGAAAAGGAGTTATTTCCACTGAGAAATAAAACCCCACTTGAAATTCCCCCCTTGGAAGAAGGAGAGGAAAAGAAAATAGTAAAAGTCCTTGAAAAAGAAGGACAAGAAACAAAAAAGAAAGGGAATACCTTGTAAGGCATAGAAATTCAACTCAAGAAGATTAATGGCTACTTGAGAAAGATATAACAAATGCTGATAAGCTACTAAGAAGGTTCAGACATGAAAGAAAGCCTGAAAAATAGAAAAGTTAAGCATTATTGAGCTTCAAGACTAACAAAGTCTATTGAAGAGGTAGGACAGCGGATGATACCCTAATTACACATATCAGATTGTGGTAAAATCTTTTTTGGTGGTAGGGAATGTTAATATTTGAGATATGACCACATACCCAAAAAGGTCACAAGAAATATTTTATATAATTATACATTAAAAATAAGTACCTTTAAAACTATAAAAAGAGCATAAATTGGTACAAAATTTGGTTTAACTTAAAAACCAATGAATAAACATGTGAAATAAATTACACCATTGGATTCACCATGGTAAAATACACATATACCATTTTTATGGCATATCTGTAAAGTCAATATTTAATAAGTTATAAGTAATAATACCTTATAAAAACTACAAATCCTTAATTATTTCAAAGCCTAATGTAACAACATGTAAAATGAATGGTACCATTGGATTTTCCGTAAACCTCCAGACATAAAACAATTAATAAGCTAAGCTTCAAAACCAATACTTAAGGAATTAACCTGAATATATGCACTTTTTTGGTCAATGCATATATTCAAGGATTTTAGCTAATATCTCTTGAATTATACATGATAGAGTGATGAACCAAAAAAAAAGTCATCACGTAATTACTCTAGGAACACCGATATGAAGTTTATTTCACAAGCTAAAAGCAAGGTTAAAACCTGTAAGGAATTATTGATTAAAATCAACAGAGCTGTTGACCACTTTGTTGTGAAAGTGGTCCAAACTTAAAAATAAGTGGACAGTTGGATTCTACTAGTTCATTCGTGAATAATGATGTATTTTGTATTATAATATTCAAAGTATAACCCCTTGAAATCATAGTTTGAAGTTTAAAATATTAAATTTCAACAGAAAAATCATCAAAAATAGAGTTTTGATGATGTAATGAAATGCTCTTGGCAGCATAATACGGCTATACCAAGCTATTAGAATTCACTCTCTGAAGTGCTTTAGCGTGTAAATCTTAAAAGTTATTAAGGATCAAAGTCTGAGCTTAATTTGATCATTTATGATCATACACTGTAACCTTAAATTAAGTTTAACAGTCATATAAGTGTTAAAGCTGGTGAATAATATTAGTTTATGATTAAAACTAATAAAATAAACAAAATTTGGGGTTCTGCCAAGCCTTTGACGTCATCAGACTTAGAGTTATAGTGATAACTCTAAATAATGGCGTAATAGTGATGTAATGAGGTTTGATCATGATGTAATCATCACCAAACCTTAAAATATTGATCCATTCCAGTGGATATAATCAGTACACGTCTACTAGAAGCCTTTTGGACTCTAGGACGGAGGTATTTACTATAAATAGAGCTCTTTATGCTCTGTTTTCCCCTCAGACGCATCAAAAACATTAAATAAATACAAACAAAAAGGTAATATCTTTATTCTTTATATATAAAACTTTTATATTATTAAAGACCAAAGTTCATCTTTATTATAATCATCAATTTTGACGTGATTAAATCATTTTCTTGACTGTTTTTGTTAAAAATCTCTCTAAAAACTCATTTCCATGTAAAAAAAATCAAGAATATTTGTAATTTCTCTATTTTTATTGTAAATACAATTTGTATAAGTTGTATTTATATTATTTGGCGTAAAATATCTCAAAATTATTATATTAAGTGTTAAAAGTAGGTTTTTTTCTCTTATATTAATAATTTTCTCTATATTATTCTTTTAATAATTCTTTAATTAATATAAATAGTATTTATATTAATTTTTAACTTTAATATTAGTAATATTACTGTAATTAATTGTTTTTTATTAATAAAAAACAATTTTTTACGCCTTCATTATTTGTTCGTAACAATAATAAAGTGCTTTTGAATATATTTATTATTTTATATTAATATATTTGTTTTATTATATTATATTGTATAATATAAATTATATTATCATATTTTATTAATAATATAATTATTTTTACGCCATAATTATAATAATTCTTTATGATTATAATTATTTTTATCTTATTTATTTCATTTATAACGACATTCATAGTACAATAAGTAAAATATTAGTAATTTTTACTTATTGTTTCATAGTCAAACCTTACAAGAGGGGGAACCCATTTTTGCGGGGTACTCTTATCCATGACAAGGGAATTATGGTATCAGATATGATTTGTTTGAGATGATCCATAGCCACACCCTTGATCTGATGATCACTCAGTGCACTGATATCCAATTCAGAGGGGATTTTGGAAGTGGGGATGTAATCTGCATTGACTGAAGAAATCTCCCCAGAACCACTAGATGGATGTTGCATGTGAGGGGTGGGCATTGGGAGGTAGTTTTTTTGACTGGAAGTAGTGGGGAGTGACTAAATTATTATTTTTGCTGTGTCTCTTCTCAGGGAGCCTGCCTCTCAATGTGATTTTATCAAGAGAGCTGTTGGAGGTCATGGAATCTGAGTCTGAACTGTTGGTGTCATTGGATTTCCTGTGGGTCCTGAAGTAAGGTTTTTATTTGGACTCTTGAATGCACAATTTGAAAGTTGCATGATCCTTCAAAATTCCAAGTATTCAATTATGCATAATGTCAAGATTAACCATTCTGGTTGCATCCCAATACGGAAGGTCTTCTAAAATTGAATATCACACTCCATACCTAGAGAAAATTGCTTGTCTTTTTTGTGGGGTTGCCCAAAGCCATTTGGAAATGGTTGCATTATGATTTTGGTATGAGTGTGTGTAGTGAAATTGAGGACCAATTTCTTCAATTTGAGCTTTGTGAATAGTGCAAAAATTACAAAAGTGGTTGCCTGAATGGGAAATAAATCCAGTAAGCTTGCACATGGCAACCACATCGGCAATAGCTGTGAGAATGGCAACACAGATAAAGGATCCTGAAGGGCCTGTTGAGGTGGGTGAAAAATGGTAACCTTGCCATAGATTTTGAGCCCCTTGCTGAGTGGCATTATTAGGTAATTCAATTGAAGGGAAGTTGGCTCCTTTGGACCAGGGATGATTCCTGAAACATAGACATTCTCTGGCTTCAATCTTTCACTTGGGGGGAGATTACCACAAATAAGCATGATAGGTCCAATGCTGGCCAACCAGGTTGACTTTCCATGTGCATTAAACCAGTCCACTTAAATGGAGAAGGCCAAGGCACCAGGAATGGACATGAATGGGGGGTTGTTGATATTTCTAGCTCCAGTGAAGTGTCTCCAGACCAATCCATCCCAGATGTTACATTTGGGAGAACCTTTGGGAGTTTGGGATTGTTGATGTTGATGCAATATTTCCATAATTCCAGATTGCTGGAGAAATCTGGCAACCCTATTTTTGAAAGGTTGACAAATGAAATGTCTTGTTAATATAAATTTTTGCTTCATGTTGGTTGTGTTTTGAGTACAGTGTTCAAATTAATAGATGAATTTGACTAACAATTGTGTGCAAGGGGGATAATGATCATTTGGGTCATTATGGCGTTGACAGTGGGGTTTGCCAGTTGTGACAGATTCAGTAAGGACATTAAGAAATTAAAATTTTGGATGAAATATATGGCTTCAATTGGCGATGTTCAAATATGGTACTGAGATCTTGTGGTATATGGAATTCAGGAGTGGGGGGACAACCTGAGCTTGAGATACTGGACTTTATTGGCAGGTTCAGGGTAGGGTTGAGAATTTGTGAAGCCCTGCGGGGTATCTTATACCATAATGATAGCATGGCAGATATTATCATTCCAAGGTCTTGTGGGGGAAGGTTTTGAATGCCACTGTATGGTTTCTCTTCAGTTGAATTGAGACCCGCTGGAGTGGAGAAATTTCTTTATGTCAATCCTGAATGATCAGCTGGGAAGATTTGATCCAATATAATTTGCAGGCACTCAGATCCTGATGCAGAAGTAGGGACATTTGGAAGAGATTTGGGTACAATGGTTGATATGAGCATTTTAATGTGCTGTTTGTATTTGAAAGGTGTGAAGGCAACTCATGACTCAGATAGTGAATCTAGCATAGAATATGTTCAAACACAGTCATCATTGAGTCCCAAAATTCCTCTCAAAACCCCTATTGCATCCTCAATGAAAGGATCAGGTCTTAACATGGATGTGGGAAATATGACAGCTCAAACTTA
The DNA here is from genome assembly GCA_023105745.1 of Austropuccinia psidii. Taxonomy (NCBI): domain Eukaryota; kingdom Fungi; phylum Basidiomycota; class Pucciniomycetes; order Pucciniales; family Sphaerophragmiaceae; genus Austropuccinia; species Austropuccinia psidii. The sequence continues at coordinate 28,302,573 of JALGQZ010000007.1, read as the reverse complement.
AAGGACTTGGACAATCCCCATTATTTCCATCACTCCAATTCCCCCAAATCCAACTGATACACAAGTGGATGTGTCTGAGGGGCCAGAAAGCACACCTCAAATTTCATCAAAGGATGATCCCCAATCAAAATTTCCACGTGAGTTCCTCCTTAATCCTGGTCAGAATGCAGTTGCATCCCAGGATGCCTTTGGCAAACATAGACAGCCAACCCTCAATATTCCATCAGGATCTCAGGTTCAGGTGGGCAAGGAAAAGCAGGTTCATGGCAGGCGACAAAAAATACCATTGGAAAATGTTATTTGGAGTGGTCTGTCAGAGGGAAATCCAGGATTGACGCTTCATCAAAGTAAGTCATTTAGATGTTGGAGTATAAACTTTTTCACAATTTGATATGTTTGTTTCATGGTTTAGATATGGCACCTAAAGGCAAGTTAGTCTGATCTCAGGAGCCAATTAAAGATTAGGAGTATTCCCAGTCTTTATTAATTTTTTGATGTGTTAACGGATAATTTGCATGGCAGGTGATGAACTTTATGCATCTTCACCTCTGGTCCATAAAGAGAAAGTCACTGGACATCATCATCCATATGCCTCCAAACCAAGAACGGGTCATTCCAGTTCATCAAGAAAAGAAATTGTAGATGATGAGGATGAGAATATGTCTTTGACTCAAAGTGAAACAAATGATGAACCAAGGAGGGAAAGGTTCGTGGCACATGGGCAAGGCACTCAGTCAAATAGTGAGTTCACCCATCCTCAAATGCCCCTTTCCCAGAGTATGCTGGATCAATCCAAAATGAGACAGAGGCCCAGATTGGCATCAGAGGATTTCCCTCTTGTGTGTGAGAAACTCCGGAGCAATAGGCCACCCCCCAAGGTATTTTTGGCTGAAAGCCAGCCGCCAAAACTTCCATGTGGCATGTGAGAATGTGTGGAATATGACCCACAGTGGCGGATCCCCACACATCAAAAACCAGTCTCAAGGATCATAGGGGGGGGTTGTGCTAATGTGTATGAGGCTTAAGCAAATCCACGCTGATTGGCCTCAGGTTTCCATGCCCAAGCGGGTGAGCGTCTGCAGTTAAGAGGGACACCCACAAAAGCAAATAGATGGTTGGCAGATAGGCACGTAAAAGGTCTGCCAGGCATGTGAAAGTTCCCTGCATATGACCCATGGGGGAGCCCGACAATGTGCAGGTGCAACAAACAAGTGGGGCCACTCATTGTTTCACCGACCTCAGCACCGTAGTGAATCCACCATTTGCATATGACCCAAATCATTAATAATCCAATTATGCACCCCTTACATTAACTTGGATTACACCAGCATCTGTGCAGTAGTTAGGTAGAGCTCTCCAACAAGGTGCATCAAAGGCATGCATTTGAGAAATTTGACTCAATTGCTTGGCATGATTTCATGTTACATTCTTGTACAGCTTTTGCTCTGCCCCGCAGCATGCATGTACAATGGTGTATGTACTACAATGCTGGCTGTACAAATTAGGATGGTGTAATACTACTTCCGCCTGCCTGCATATTACCAATTGGGATCCACCTTCCTTATGTTGGCATACATATAGCTCATGTGCCAAATTCTCATCATTGTGATTAACCCAATTTGAACACGCAAGCTGAGCATATCATGGTCAAAGGCTCCGTGTGGAAGTTTTTGGTAAAGCCATGGTCAGAAACATTTTTGCAGCAGCTCATTGGAAGGCTCAGTTTGGAGCACTTCACCAAAGCGTGTGATATGCTGCGCCTGGCTGAAATGTCATCCGATGCTGTGCCAAATGCTCAGATTGTGTGCTTACAAGAATGACCTAGCACTTGCTCAGCATGGTGCATTTGATATTGTTATATCAATAGCTCAATAAATTTTCAATTGAAATGTTCAGCCACTGAGAATTTCAATTATCACCCCAAAGCAGACCTGGGCAATGGGTTGACCCAAGCTCACGTTGTATTCACTTGTCATACAGCAGCCGGACTCTTTGCTCAAACACTATCACTGCCCATAAGGCCGGTATGCTTGCCGCAGTCACCTGTGACCAAACGCACCCGGTGCTTTTCTGCATTGGGCATTTGTGGATTGCACCCACGGTGCACATTCAACAATGCCATCTTGGGTGATTGGGTAGCTATTTAACGCAACCAAGGGGACTTGACTGAGTCTGAAAAATCAATCAATTGCAATACTCAGCCAAAACCCTTTGTTCCTCTGCCTCACACAAGCATTTCCCTTATCAGTAACAGCATTGGCTGTGACTGAGCTTCAATTTTCCCAGAACACTTTGAAGCTGAGACTTTGGCGGGTGCTGCAACTGCTGAAAGTGGCTCAGCTTCAACATGGTATAAAAAACAATCTTTGCCCAACACACCCAACACTTTTTTTCTCACACGCATTACTTTTTCCCAGTTTACCTGCTCTTCTGAATTCTGTGCGTCTTCAACTTTGTCTTCCTGCCTTTCCAATCTTTTCTATTGCACTCCACTAACCTCACTCCCCTTCCTCTTTGCTGTCTGTTTTTCCCATTGATACACCCAGAAACCCCCTTCTATCCACCTTGTGTGTCTCCTCCATTTAAAACTTTCATCAATATTATGTTCCAATCTTAATCCCAAATCTTATTCATGACTTTCTTTCAGGCTTTTACAAACTTCTGTCTTGAGCGTCTTTATTTTAATTACGTTTTAAATTCATAACATTTACTAACCTGAATTGTTTTGTTTTTAGATCTCATACACTTTATGCACTAAGAAGGGTATTCCCTACATCCGCTCCTTGACCACAACTGAGGCTTGTGATGCTTTCTGACAAGAACACAAGAAATGCTCATTTGTTTTCCAAACCTTCCCACCACATGGCCAGAGGAGTTCCCAACCAAGACTCCCTTGTGAGGACTCCTTTGTGGTCAACAATGATGAAAGCATTCCTGAGCGGGAATGGATGCCGGCACCCCAAACAGGCAGAAGAGAATGATTCCGGACAATTAGCCAAGTCCCCTCAAGTATTTATTTCTCCACCGCCCCTTCTAGGGCACCATCCATTGGTCACTTCACTCCTCTACCGGAGCAAAGTCATTATCCGGCAAATGAAGAATGGAAATGGCAAGAGGACCTTCAAGCTTGGGCTGATTGTCACCATGTCTTGTCATCAATGGGATTTAAATGCCAAAGTAAGCTTTATTTACCCTACTTAACTCATTTCTCTTGACACAATCATACTGACCGTTTTCCATTACCCATGGAACAAAACCAACCAAATCCCTTGCAACAAGACTCTCCCGTTCCTAGTTTTCCTTGTGAGCAAACTCTGTGGCAACCAACCCCAGGCCCAAGTGGCACCCAATGGTTGGAGGACTTATTCTGCGGTAAGCAGCCAAAGTTTCATTTAATTTCCACTTTTGACTCAAGTGAACTGAATCTTCCTCCTTTTGTAGAACCCTCCCAAACCAATGAGCCACCTACTCCTGGCCCGAGTACATCCTCCCAACCACATGAGGAAGTTCTGACTTGTGAGCCTGAACCTGAGGTGCCTCCGACACAATCCATGGAGGAACCTTTTGGTAAGTTCCAACTTCACTTTTTTTACTCTTCCCAACTTTTCCTCACCTTTCCTTTGACCATCTCCAGCTTTTGCCACTCCACCCCACTCCGTAATCATAATTCACGATGTCGTATTCCATACCAGTTCTTCCAAGGTTCAAATCCACAATTTCAAAGCTAAAACTTTGATCAATAATAATAATATATATATATTTATAAAGAAAATAAAGATAAAAAGTGAAAGATAAAAGTAAAAAATTGCAAGAAAAAGGAAGAGAATTATATTAAAATAACAAAAATAAGTATTCCAGTGGAATCTACATCAAATTTTACCTATAGTCACATATTGCCTCAACCCCATAATGTCAATAATTTTCTAGATATCATGGATTAAAGAAGAGAAATGATACTATACATCCTATACTAGGTACAAGAATATGCTTAAAGATAATGCAGCTTGTCTAAATATTCAATATGAATAAACATGTGTAATATTACATAGGTGATACCATTACTCTTACAACATTATGTGTTACATGTCTTCACATAAAAAAAACACTTACATATAAGTTAACATAGTGTTACATTACTCAATCCCCACTTAAACTCCCATAACCAAACATTACAGGTATTATTACAAATCAAATTTTACATAGAGAAATACTCAACTAAATACAGATAAAGGCTGTGAAGAAGAAAAAGAAGGTTAGTAGGGATAAGAATACAGTTTTAAAAAAATGGTGCAATCAACCAAACATATGGTGCAATATCTGTATCAAATGACACCATTCCAAAGCTAACCACCAGCAAAAATGTCTCTAGGCTGTGAAGAAGAAAAACAAGGTTAGCAGACATAAGAATACAGTTTTTTAAAATGGTGCAATCAACCAAACATATGGTGCAATATCTGTATCAAATGACACCATTCCAAATTTAACCACTAGCAAAAATGTCTCAAGGCTGTGCATAATAAGAATAAATTTTAGTTAAAATAAGAGTATGATTCAAAAAGTATGGTGCAATCAACCAAACATATGGTGCAATATGCTGAACAAATGACACCATTCCAAATTCAACCACTAGCAAAAATGTCTCAAGGCTGTGCACTGACAATGATAAGGTTAAGAATGGTGCAATAAACCAAACATATGGTGCAATATCTTGATCAAATGACACCATTTTTAATTTACCCACCAGCAAAAATGTCTGAAGGTAGAATTTTTTCTGAGTCCCTTGTTTTTGGAAGGCTCTATGGAGGGCCCAAAAGGTATAAATAAAGGGCCTCTCTCCCTGTTTTTTCCCCCATGCTTCTGATTCAGACAATAATCTTGAGGATCAATCCATCCCTTCTCTAGTAGGATAATCTAGTATTTATATTGAAGAAGATCAGTAGCAAGGCTCAGTATCTTATAGTATTATTTATGATTAATTAATGAAAGATATTTATAATATTAATGAAAGAGTTTAATATTATTTAATAGTCTTACCATTATAGTAGTAGTGTTGAAGTAGTGTTTGAAGATATTATCATTAGTGATCTTATCTAATTTATCAATAAACCTTATTTATAGAAGGGATATCATCTTACCCTTATACCTTATATCATAATACTTTTAGGTATATTGGATTATATTTATATTGATCCTAATAGTATTATATTACTATTGTATCATTTATATCTTACCTTTATATTAAACAAAACTACCCTTAAAGAATTATCTTAACCTTAAATTATTATAGCTATATTGATAGTGTTATTAAATCACCTTTAAAAGTATTAGCTAGCTATCAAGATTATTATTAATATTAATAGTGACCTTAAACAATAATCTTTAAATATCTCAGGTATTAAAAGAAGGAATACTAGAGGAATTAATTAAACAGAATTATAATCAATAACAAGAAAGTTAAGCAAAACCTAAATTATTAAAAAAAATATTAACTATTACCATTAGTATCATAGTGATCTTTTATTGACAGACTGATAGAGACTGCTGAAGAAAATTCTCTAATTGAAAAGCCACAAAAATAAATAATTGATTTGTGATCTCATCAAAAGGGTATCTTTTTCAGTATATTTAGAGGGGCAGCTAATACACCTTAGCACCCATGGTTATTGGCTAATTCTGAAATTCAAAACAGACTCACCAATAATTTCCCCCTCAAGGTACTGCCTATTATTTATCCCACAACAATAGGGCTGTTGGATCCCTCCCTCCTGAGAAATCCCTCCCAGTGCCCCCAAGAACCTCACCACCTCCTCCCTTCATTCCCACAATGAGGCTTGCCAGGAATTTACCGATTTATGACTGACCTTGATGATTCCTCAAGCCATCATCCACAAATCTTGTTGGAGGATCACCAATTGCTCCACATGATTCCCTCTGTGGATGCAACTCATCAAAATGAGATGCAGCGGGAATTCTGGGAGGAACTAAACTCCCTCCTTGCCCAGGCACTGGAGGCTTAATCAAAGGAGGACATCACAGGAATAGTCTCCAAATACTTACAAAAAAATTGCATTCTTTCCTCTCTTTATCTTTTGTAATACTTCCTTTCAAAACAATTATTTGTATTCAATGATTTTTATGTTACATTTTATATTACATTCTTTGTTCATGTGAAATGATATTTTCCTCAATAGCTCAGATATCCTATTGTGTGAGAATAAATTTTGTAAGTGCCCCACCAAATCTTTGAGTGAGCATTTCTTTGTGTGAACATTGTTTGCAGAAAATGCCCAAATAGTCACCATTACTTGTTCCTATATTTTCTAATTACATGGTTCTAAACAACATCAGATCTTAACTGTAAAAATGTGAGGGTTCCCTGCATATGAGCAATCCACTGGAGCTTGATGAGTCATGGCTTTTCCTATGGTCACACACTATTAATCTTAGTTGTGCAAGGAAGTTTTAGAATTGTTGGGAGGCTGCCCAGGTGTAAGGAATGGTCTGAAATGTTGGTAACCTGTCCAAGCGTAAGGATGTGAGTGTGAAGCATTGTGAACTTTTGCAAGTGTGAGGATGTGCGTGTGAAGTGTTGGGAACTTGTATAAGTGTAAGGATTTGCATTTGAATTGTTGGAAGCCTGCCCTGGCGTAAGCAGTTGTTTGAATTGTTGGGAACCTTCACAAGCGTGAGGATTTGTGTGTGAAATGATGGGCGCCTGCACCCGCATAAGGAAGTGTTGGAGCTGTCGCAAGGCTGCCCTGTCATGGGCAGTTTTTTGACTTGTTGGGAGCATGTACAGGCGTAAAGAATTTGCATGTGAAGCATTAGGAGCCTGGAAAGGCATAAGGACTTGTTGGCATTGTTGGAAGCCTGCCCTGGTGTAAGGATTTACAGTGCAAGGTTTTGCGTGTAACACATTGGGATGCTGGACAGGCATAAGGAGTTGCCTGTGACGCGTCAGGATCCTGGACAAGCATATGGTGGCATTCCACCATACATGATCCATTTCACCTCTTTTTCATGTGATTCACCATATAGCCCCAATTCCAACCCATCAGGTGCATACTGTCCTGCACATTATCACACCCTTATTCACCAATCATCCTCTAAATCCCAGATGCATCCATACTCCGTGATTTTTCTAAATGGAAGGAGATTGTATTACCATCCCTGATGTGATAGCCCACCCCCTCACCAATCTCATAATAGCCGTGGCTTTTACGCCACATTTTTTTTGCTAACCTCCTTGAGCATTGTACGGACATACCCACTAGTGTTGTGCTTTCATTGTCATGTGATGGATAATTTTAATGAAAAAATGTACTACTGACCCACACTACCTGAATGAGCCCATGACAATTGGATAGATCAATCCCAAAATGCTCATTTGGTAAAATAATTTTCCCCCTGTACACCGCTTTGACGCATCTGTTTGAATTTGGATGGTCCATTTATTAGCTTGAAACCACCCTCCTGAAGCATACAATGATGCATCCTTATCAAGATGAGGTGAGTTTTTGAATCCGTTCATGGTGAAAGTGAGTGCAGAAGCAAACTTGAATGCACCCTGATTTGGGGAGATATTGGCTTCATAGTTAATTTGATCAAAGGACAGAACCCCCAATGACTTGTAGCAAGTTTGAATCTTTTGAAATAATTTATCCCCAACATATTGTAAGGATTAACCTAGAATGCAGCCAACTGAGCTACGATTTGCCCCTTGGTTCCGCCATTCATCTTTTGCAGTTTCAATTTTCCCAAGACTTCCATAAAGACCAAATTGCTCATTCTTCGTGCTGCATTTGCCCCACCCAATTGCAAACATAAATCCCTCCAGTAATGCCCCATTTGTTGCAATCGGATCAGTTACTTTTCTTCCACGCAATAAGAATTGTGATAATTCATCCCATTGATTGACCTCTACTTCACTCATTGTTGTAAATGGTCTGAATTCAACAAGGGAAATGAGTAGTCCGGTTGAAAAGAAAATTGCCACTCTGCCAAAGTGAATGCGTTTGATCTGATTGACATCCACAACCCTCTGAATTTAATCTGGGGTCATATTTGCTGATACTGGCATTGATATTTGTGCTTTCAGTTGAGTGTAGGAAAGAAACATATTCTTTTGGGTGCTTTTGGCCTCATTTGTCTTTTGCAATGTCCCACTATTCCCAAGTGGGTGAGGGATCACTTTGTATTGAAGCAGACATGATATCAGATAATGCTTCCTCCCATTTAAAGCTAAGGCGTTTTGACTCCAGAATGGTACCAAAACCCCAATGAGCTTTCTTCAGCACACATCTTTGACTTCCCTGTTGCAGCCCACATGCCATTGGCTCAATCTAAACCAACTCAAGCCAATGTTAGTCCATGGGGCCCAATGAGTGTTCCACATGAATGCCAACCCATACATATATCTATCTATATATGCTGAGAACAAGTGAGCCACTCACACTTTCCTTCTTCACCCTGATGCTTTCCTGTGAGTCCCCTTTTACGCTTCTTTCCTTTTTTTGTGAATGGCATGCTTGCAGCAGAAAATGAAATGAAAACAAATTATTACTGACTGTTGTGTGAAATATTAATTTCAACTGAATTTGTTTTTGATTGATTATTCTTTTTTTAATGCGGCTAAAAATGAAAGATTACATCTGCCTTGCGCGAATTGGCGATCCCAATTACCTGAACCTAAAAAATGCGGCGGATACTGAATTATTCAATTTGATATCTTCATATTCCCATTCAATGAGGTGCAAATACAACCGTGTGGAATATTGCACGCACGCGCAAATGCAATATGCGCTCTGCTGTGGAGCCCTCATCATCCTAGTCCTCTATGAAAGAACCAGTGCCTTTTGGCCTATTATTAGCTGGCCGGAAGTGAGAAAACCCGATTCCCGTGATGCCCCTGCGTGTGCTAATCATGGGCACAGCTGCCTGACTCAGTTTGGGTCTTGTCGGAGTATTTTCAATGGTGTATGGAGGCATGCCTCTGTACAAAGGCAGTTATTATTGGTATTCATACTATGGCATCCGGGCAGTCGTGGGATAGGTATTCAGTATTAATAAATTCATAATTTAAATTGCAAAATTAAATTAAATTCTATCTGGTACAACGCTTATCTAAAATGGGTCAATCCTGGTTGTAAGTTTAGCTGACCAGGGTACAGTCAATGTGACCTCATCACTTGACCCAAGACCCCGCTTCTCTACCCAGGAATCACCAAAGCCTAATACCAAGAATCATGCAAATTCAAATCTAAGAGGTACAGTGGGGTTAAAAGAATCTGATAAGAAGAAACTCATACTCAGTAAATTACCTATATACTTATCAGTACAGAACCACACTGGTTCTACTAGATTTTTACCCTCTGAAAGTCTTTTGGAAATGGCAATGAGTGATAAAGCCCCTTTCACTGAGCTTGTTCTCCAGTCATCTGAGCAAACCATTAAACCACAAACCCCACCACACAGAAAGCCACTCATATACCATAGCAAATTTTATTTACTCTGAGATTCTTGTGACAGGTCAAAAGATCTTTGATGGCCTCATTTTTTTTCAAGCTCGTGAGTTTGCCTTTAATGCCATTGAGTTCAACCTTTGTATGTGCACGTACCATGTTTTACACAATCATCAAATGGTTACCTGTCACCAGGGAGAATCTTGCATCAATCATTGGCAATTGACTTCACATCAAGCAAATGTAAAACAGGATAAAAGTCAAGCTCACATCAAGCAAAATTCAAGCAAACGTCGAGCACATGTCACACTCTGGTCTTACACCAAATCCTGTGACATCCACCAATATTGGTTCCCCTGTGCCTTCAACTGATATTCCTCACCACTGGTTCCTCCCTCAACCATCCAAAAGTTGGTAAAAATTACACAAGACCCGCCTGTTTCCACACGCACACATCAAAGAGGTCCTTCAGCCAGTTTTGATGTAGAGGGGGGTTTGACCTCACCAGGCCATCCATGAAAGTACTTCGCCTCTGTGGAATTGTCATTTTGCAGTGACACTGGTAGAGCCTGCGGCACAATACCGCAGGTGCAGTGCAGTTGCATTTGCGTGTGCGTGTGGGGGTGCATTGGTGTGTGCATCCGCCTGTCCGTGTGCCCATGTGGGGGAAGGTGCATGTGCCTGTGCCTGTGCGGGGGCACGTGCGTAAGGGCCAATTCCTTTTCCAAAGTGATGATGGCACAGTTGGACATTTTGGATGCTGTTATAAGTGAGTGTGTGGGACATTTGATAATTGAAATTGGCTTCTTCACACTGTACCCAATGTCAAAATAGTAATTTCTTTGTGGCAATGTGAAATAATGGGCTTTGCTTGTCACAATGGCATGTCCCTGTCACCAAATTTTGAGGAAGTTATTTCACTAGCAAAATTTCTAATGAATCTGAGAGATTTGCATTTTTGGAGACCAAATATGATGAAATAACGGTTTTATCATTACAAGCAGTCCTCATGACATAACTTTGTTATCATACAATCCACAGTTATCTTCTATTTCTTCAGATATAGTCAAGTGCCCATCATCAAAAAAAAGAGCTTTATAAATATTGAGAGGCAGCCAATCTGGTAAAAAATTCACATCAATATTCAAAGTTTCTAATATGAGAAAGTTATTGTTCAGAATGCAAGATGGCTCAGAGACTCTAAAAATGCTATTAATAACACAAAAAGTCATGAGTTGCCCCTTGGAAAACATAGCACACTGTTGCTGAAATTTTTGGATACAGTTGAAAATATATTGTTCCCAATATTAATGTTTGAAACTGGAAAATACCAAGGTGAGACTATCCTTGAAGTGGGATGACTTGTGGATTGTATGTTATTGTCTAAGCTGATCCATTCAACTATTTTGCTTGTGGAATGAAAATTCTGTAAGTACTCAACCAGGCAATCATAATTTTGTTGGTCATGGCGGTATGGTTTGTTCTATTTTTGGTGATTGAATGGGGCAGGTGGCTGTGATTTGAACAGTTGTTTTATTTCAAATGGGACGGATGGGGATTTCAGGAGAACAGAAAGGTTGGAACATTCACAACTATGTTGAAGTAAGGGTTTATCTAAATCATGTATTCAGAGTTTCAAGAAGCTAGTCTTATTCAGTTCATGTGTTCAATCAATTTGAATATATTCATCTTATTAATTGATGTAAATATTTTGTTTTTTGTTGGCATCTTTGCAAATACTCAAATCAAGCGCTCATAACCCCATGTGGCTTAGGCTTGTGCTGGGCCCCAACATTGGAAGAGTTTGGGAATATGACCAGCAAAATAATGATTTGGTTTACTTTTCTGTTTTGGGAACAGGTGTTGATTGGAAAGGCGGAAATTTTTCCAATGTTCAGACAATGCATTTGCATCATCCGTTGAAACAGTCCAACATGTGGCAATGTTGATAGCACTAATCAAATGGAATGTATTCTTGGTTAGTTCATTTGAAAGTCCTTCTGATTGACCCATGTTTCTTTGTGTGTTGGGGGATTTGTGTTATCTAATGACATCTGTTGACTGAGCATTAAAAATGGAATATAGACCTTGTATAAGAGAGCCCATTCAGCAGCTTTCAAACTACCATGAGAGGGGGAACCCATTTTGTGGGGTACTCTTGTCCATGGCGAGGTAATTACAATTCTTTGTATAATTTGGAATATTCTTGATGGATTGTTGGGTTAAGGGGGAGCAGTTCATAATGATGGCTAATTGTGGGGAGGGATTTGGGATGTGTGGTTTTGGTGCGGGGCAACCTTAAATGCCACAATTCCAAATGAAAAATCTCATTGCTACATTTGAAAAGACTACTCACGATGAATAATGACCACTTATCTTGATCTGAGCTCTGGGGTTGGGTGATGAATGATATTATGCCCAAAAGGTCATAAATGGTGTTGTGAATATGTGTGCCCATTAAACATATTCGATGGGATGATAGGAGGTTATTAATGGCTCAGTGAGTGGATGTGTATTGAGAGCAAATATAGCTAAAAAATGGGGGAAGGGGTATTGGATATAAAAGGTAATTTGAATGATTTAAAGATCACAACCTCACTGTGCTTCATCCAAAATTATACAATGCCAATTGATTTTAGAAATGAATGATGTAGAGGTATGGGTTTGTGTCAATTCTTGGGTGATAGTATTTTAGGAAGTGATGATGATATCAAAATTTAAGATGTCGGCCTTGGATAATTAGTGACAAGTGGGACCATGGTAGCTTTTGGCTTGCAGCGCTCCAGTCTGAGCATGCTTGGATATTTCAGATTGCCAGTTGGTAATTAAGCAAGGTGGGCGTGGAGTGTTGGGAGTTTGTAATAGCCGCTCCTTGGAGGTACCAATTAGAGCAATGGCCTGAATGGTTTTTACCTAATCCCCTATCATCCGCAAGCAGTCCTCCAAGAGGGGTATTGGTCAAAAAGGATTTGAATGAGCTGATGGCCTTGTTAGTAGTTATGTTCCTGGAATTGAAATTGGATCCAGGGTTAGGGGCTGATTTTACTTTGGGGATTTCTCAATCCCAAAGAAAATCTAGTCCGGTCTTTTGATGAGGCAGGAGGGGGGTTTGAATAATGGAATTGGGCAGGTCTGATCCACTGGGTAATTGTATCAGTTTTTACTTGGAAGTGAATGAAAAGATAGCAGGATATGAGGGTGGAATGGAGTTTGAAGCAAGAAATGTGGGAGTAAAAAGTTGACATTGACTGTGAGTATTACAGTCATGTTCTTTAGGCATTTGAAGCTTGAGCTCTTGTTTTCTAAAACTTTCAATTATGAATAGAATATTTGGATACCATATGAAGAACATGAATGCTAGATTGGGTTTTTTAGCCAAGGAAAGTTCATCTTGATCAGTCATAAATACTCCCTCAACACATTATGTTTGCATATGATTGGATTGGCAATTTTCAATACCTGCCCCACCAGGACCACAGTGAATGAAAGTTTGTGGTTCCCCAAGGAATGGTATTAACGTCTTGGGAAGGTTGCCAGGGAGAGAGCCAATAGCATTCCGGTGATTGGGAGATATAGGCGTATGTTTTGTTGATTGTGCCATAGGATAATCCAATAAGCTAAGTGGGAATTATCAGAATTTAAGGTTATATCACGATTTATTTGAATACAAATATTAATCATCCCAATGCAAAGTGGTTGTGAAGGGGTGGACATGATGGCTATTATAAATTATTTGGGTACAGTTGAAAGTTATATGATCGGGAAAGGGTGGCTAAAGGGAATGAAGACCAATAAGCGCAGGTGGGAAGCTTATATGAGAGGCAGCAATGGGACCAAAGGGGGATGGCCTGTAGTTAAGTGCATGGTTGTTAGGAAGATGGGCCTCTTGGCCTCATAACTTTCATATGAAATTTGGGGCATATATCAAGGCAAGGTGGTAACAATGTGGGTGCACCAATATGACTGCTAGATCAGCCGCATATTATGCAAGGATAGGTAGACCAAGGTTCATATAAAAATATGAAAAATTGGGTGCATTGTAGAAGTTTATTGTGCAGTGGCATATGAGTGGCATGCAGCCATGTTTTCTGGTGTGACAGCAAACAATAAAAGCGTGTGAAAGCTCCCTGCATATGAAAGTGTGTGGGAGCAAAAAACATGTGGGGCCAGTCATTTTTTGCCCCAACCTTGGCACCAGAGTGAATTCACCATTTGCGTATGACACAAATCATTAGTCATCCAATTATGCACCCCTTACATTAACTTGCATTACACCAGGATTGGTGCAGTAGTTAGGCAGAGCTCTCCAAAAAGGTGCATCAAAGGGATGAAGATGGGAAATTTGACTCGATGGATTGGCATGATTGCATGTTACATTCTTGCAAAGCTTTCAATCTGCCCCAACATTGTAGTATGTATAAAGGTGTACATAATACTACATATTACAGTGTCAGCTGTACAGATTAGGATGGTGTAATACTACTTCAGCCTGCATGCATATAGCTGATGGGTATCCACCATCTGATTGTTTGCATATACATAGCTCATGTGCCCAATGCTCAGCATTGTGATTTACCCAATTTGCAGACGCAAGCTGAGAATGTCACGGTCAAAAGCCCAGTGTGGAAGTTTTTGGTAGAGCCATAGTCGGAACCATTTTTGCAATAGTTCATTGGAAGGCTCAGTTTGGAGCCCTTCACCAAAGCGTGTGATATGCTGCGCCTGGCTGAAATGTCATCCACTGCTGTGCCAGAAGCTCAGATTGTGTGCTTACAAAAATGACCTAGCAATGTCTCAGCATGGTGCATTTGATATTGTTATATCAATAGCTCAATAACTGTGAAAATGAAATGTTCAGCCACTGAGCATTTCAGTTATGATCCCAAAGCAGACCTGAGCAAGGGGCAACCCAAGATCAGGCTGTATTAACTTTTCATACAGAAGCCAACCCTTTGTTCAAACTCCATCACCCAGCTGTAACGTTGGTATGCATGCCGCAGTCACCTGTGATCAAATGCACCACGTGCTTTTCTGCATGGGGCATTTGGGGATTGCACCCACCATGCACATTCAACAAGGCACTCACAAAAGCCCTCCTGGGTGATTGGGTGGCTATTTGAGGAAACAAAGGGGATTTGACTGAGTCTGAAAATTCAATGAATTGCAATACTCAGCCAGAACCCCTTTGTTCCTCTGCCTCATGGGTGCATTTCCCTTCTCAGTTGCAGCATTGGTTGTGAATGAGCTTCAATTTTGCCGACAGGCTTTGAAGCTGAGCCTTTGTTGGGTGCTGCAACTGCTGCAATTTGCTCAACTTCACCATGGTATAACATACCATTTTCACCCAACAAGCCATCCACTTTTTTTCTCACCCGCTCCACTTTTTTCCAGATCACCCGCTCTTCTCATTTTTTTTGCATATTCCCCCTCATCTTCCTTCCTTTCCAATCTTCTCTATTGCACTCCACAAACCCCACTCCCATTCCTTCTTGCTTTTTGTTTTTCCTGCTTACACATCCAGAAGCCCCCTTCTATCCACCTCATGTGTCTCCTTCATTTAACACTTTCTTCAATATGATGTTCCAATATTAATTCTAATTCTTTGTCATGACCTTCCTTTAGAGTTTTTCAAACTACCAACTAGCGCATCTTTATTTTGTTTACATTTTGAATTTATAATTCATCATATGTCATCATTTATTTTTTTGATTGTTCACTTTCTATTCAGTTACTAACCTGAATTCTCTTGTTTTTAGATGTTGTGCACTTTATCCACTAAGCGGGGTATCCCCTGCATGCACTCCTCAACAATGACCGCCGCTTGTGAAGCTTTCCGACAAGCACACAAGGAATGCCCCTTTGTTGTCCAGCCCTTCAGACCAGACGGCCAGAGGAGTTCCCGCCCAAGATGCCCTCAGGAGGACTCCTTTGTGGTTGACAATGATGAAAGTAACCCCGAGCAGGAATGAACACCAGGACCCCCAACAGGCCAACAGGAATGATTCCAGACAATTAGCCCTGTCCCTTCCAGTATTGATTTGTCCACCCCCCTCCTAGGACACCATCCAATGGTCACTTTACTCCTCAACCGGAGCAAAGTGAATATCCAGCCAATGAAGGATGGCAATGGCAAGAGGACATTTGAGCTTGGGCCAATCATCATCATGTCTTGTCCCCCATGTGATTCAAACACCAAAGTAAGTTTTATTTTTCCTCCTCAATTCATTTCTGTTCACGCAATCATACTGACTTTTTTTCATTATGCATGGAACAAACCCACTGAATCCCCGTTGACAAGACTCACCCGTTCCACATATGCCTCACAAGCAAACCCCATGGCAACCCACTTCAGGCCCAAGTGGCACGCAATGGTCAGAGAACTTATCCTGCGGTAAGCAGCCAAATATCCCTTTTCTCATTTTAACTTTTGCATCAAGTTAACTGACTCTTCTTCCTTTTGTAGAACCTTTCCAACACAATGAGCCACCTATTCCTGGTCCGAATCCATCCTCCGAACCACCTGAGGATGTTCCAACTCATGAGCCAGAACATGAGATGGCTCGGACGCAATCCACAGAGGACCCTTTTGGTAAGTCACCACTTCTCCTTCTTTACTCCTATCAACGTTTCCTCACCCCTCCTTTGATCATCTCCAGCTCATCCTGCTACTCCTGGCTCTGTAATCATCATCAACAATACACCCATTGGATCCCCACCTTCCACTTGTGTGACCCCTCCCTCCACTCCTAACCCGGTTCTCTCCCAGTGCCCCCAAGAACCTCACTGCTTCCTCCCCCTGGTGCCAAGCTCCCCTCATTCCCACGATGATGCTTTCCACGAATTTACTGACTTAGGACTGACTTTGAGGATTCCTTGAGCCATTGTCCACAAATTAATCAACTGAATCTTGTTGGAGCATTGCCGCTTGCTCCACATGATTCCTTTTGTGGATGCAACTCATCAAAATGAGATGCACCAGAAATTCCGGGAGGAACTAAACAGCCTCCTTTGCAAGGAACTGGAGGCTTATCAAAAGGAGGACATCACCGGGATAGTCTCCAAATATCTAGAAAAAAAATTAAAAAAAATCTTTCTCCTCTTATTCAATTTTGTAATACACTCTTTTAAATTAGTTTGTTGTAATCAATACACACTTTTTTTGATTTTTGTTATAGTATTGTTGTCTGTGAGATTCTCTTTTTTGGTCATTTGTGCAAATCACCTATTGTGTGATAATAATTTTTGTAAGTGCCCCTCAAAATGTTTCAGTCAATATTTCTTGGTGTGAATCTCTTTTGCCAAAAATGTGCAAATAGTCACCATTACGGCCTCCTCTATTTTCTTCAGATATGGTTGACAACCATATTAGATCTTGACTGTAAAAATGTGACCGTTTCCTGCATGTGAGAAATCCACTGCAGATTCATGAGACATTGCCTTTCCTATGGCCACACGCTATTAATTTTAGTCATGTATTGAATTTTTCGAATTTTTGGGAGCCTTCACAAGCGGAAGGATTGGCATGTGAATTGTCCAAAGCCTTCACCAGCGCAAGGAATTGTTTGAATTCTTGGGAACCTTCAAAAGCATCAGGATTTGCATGTGAATTGTTGGAAGCCTGCACAGGCGTAAGGAGTTTTAAGAATTGTCAGAACCTGCACAAGCGTAAGCATTTGGGTGTGAATTTTCCAAAGCCTGCACTGGCGTAAGGAATTTTTTGAATTATCGGGAACCTGCACAATTGTCAGGATTCACATTGAATTAGCGGAAGCCTGCACCGGAGTAAGGAAATGTTTAGATTGTTGGGAACCTGCACAACGGAAGGATTTGCGTGGGAGGCGTTGGGATCCTGCACTGGCATAGGGAGTTTTTTCAATTGTTGGGAGCTTGTACAAGCATAATGATTTTTGTGTGAAGTGTCGGCAGCCTGCCCTGGCGTAAGCAATTGTTTGAATTATTGGAAACCTGCACAAGCATAAGGATTTGCATGTGAATCATTGGTATCCAGGACAAGCATACAATGGCATGCCACCGTATATAATCTATTTCACCCCTTTTTTCATGTGAGCCACCCTATCTCCCCAATTCCAACCCATCAAAACCAGGTGTATGCTGTACTGCGCATTACCACACCCCTATTCTCCAATGACCCTCTAACTCCCAGATGCATCCACACTCCCTCATTCTTCTAAATGGGATGAGATTGTTTACCATCCATGATTTGATAGCCTGCTCGCTTGCCAATCTCATACTAGCGGTGGCTTTTTTGCCACATTGTTTCTGCTAACCTGCTTGAGAATTGAACGGACATAAATACTAGTGTCATGTTGGATCAGTATAATGAGCAAATGTACTACTGGCCCACACAACCTGAATGAGGCCATGAAATTTGGATAGATCAATCCAAAAATTCTCATTTGGGAAATCAATTTTCCCCCTGTACACCGCTTTGATGCTGTGGTATTCCATACCTGTCTGAGCCGGCTTCAAGCACATTTAGGGTGAAAATTTCAAAATATCAAATCTTAAATGGTCAATTTAGGATATCTCAGCTCAAAAGAAACTTTCACAATCCCATAATCTAAAAAGTAACATGGATAGTATTGAATAAAGGAAGACTTTAGCAGTCAGCATAGAAATAGCTTCAAGATTTTCATAATTCAATAATTAAACATTGATTAAAGTATATGGATATATACAGGATAGCTTACAAATAAGCTTCAAAAAAAACAAAAAAGTTTAGTTCAATACAGACAGAAACTCAAAATTACATATATAAGGTAGCAATGTAGCATTACATTCACCCTAAAACCACCAAAAACATTATATTAATAAGAATTACAGTCACCAAAATGAATTTTATGTAATAAGATCAACTAAAAAATCATTAATACACATCCATTGTATAAAAAAATGTAATTGAATCAAATCTTAATTAACTTCATGCATAGAAAGTTCCATATAGGCTTAAAAGAATTTCATCAATGGTCAATCATAATACAAACAAATGATGCAATAACTGTACTAAATCAACTCATATCCAAATTAACACCAAATAGATTTTAAAAATATTACATAATCAAAAGAATGAAAAATGGTGCAATTGACCAAATAAATGGTGCAATGATCAAGTCAAATGACACCATCCAACATAATAATCACCAGCAAAAACACCTCAGATTACATAATCACTCAGGAAATGATGCAATTTACCAAACATATGGCGCAATATCTCTACCAAATGACACCATCTCCAAGTTACTCACCATCTAAATTCCCTCAAGGCTGTGCATAATAATATTAAAGTTTAATTAATTAAAAATAAAGTTTTAAAATATGGTGCAATATACCAAACATATGGTGCAATATCTTGATTCAATGACACCATCTCAAAATTACTCACCAGCAAAATTACCTCAAGGCTGTGCATCAATATCAACAAAGCTCAGAATGATGCAATAATCCAAACATATGGTGCAATATCTTTATCAAATGACACCATTTCAAAAACACTCACCAGCTAAAATACCTCAAGGTTAAAATATTTCTAAGTCCCCTGTTTTTGAGTGTCTCTATGGAGGGCCCAAAGAATATAAATAGAGGGCATTTTCCCTCATTTGCCCCCATGCTCACGGAAGTATTTCCCTAATAAATGGAAATCTAATCCTCAATCTAAAGGATCCATCCATCCCTATTCTAGTAGGATAACTAGCAAAATAAAATTATAAAGCTCAGTAGCAAATCTCAGAAGCATATATTAGTAGTCAGAAATTATTGATAAAAGAAAACATTTACAGTATTATTGAAAGAGTTTAATATTGAATAAATAGTATGATCATAATAAGTATTAATAGTCAGAAATTATTGATAAAAGAAAGTATTTACAGTATTAATGAAAGATTTCAATATTGAATAAATAGTATCATCATAATAAATATTAGTAGTAGTCATAGAGTACTGCTCAAAGAAGTTATTATTATTAGAGTTCATATTAATAGCTATCTTACCTTGTCATTATTAAATCCTGAATCCATTAAGGAATATATATTCTTATCAAATAAGTATTATTAGCTCTACTGGTCATAAGATCCCTTAAAAAAATAAAGCAATAAATATAAAAACCCACCCTTCTATAATAGAAGAAAAATATTATAGTATTATCTCCAGGATATTATATATATTATAGTGATAATGAACCTCATAATAAACAATTAACCTAAATATATAAATCCACACATATAGTTTGAAATATCATACATCTATATAGCTATATATTATCAATACTTAAGTTTATATTTAGATCTTACCTTTAACCTATAAAATAGTGGTATTAAGCCATTATATATATATATAGTAATAATAAAAGTTATTTATATAATAATTGAGTAGGTCTGATAGAGACTGCTGAAAGTCTTCTCTAGTTGTAAAAGCCACAAAATTAAATAATTGATTTGTGAGCTCTATAGGGAGATTATTTAGTATATTCAGAGGGGCAGCTAATACAACTTAGCACCCTTGGTTACAGGATCATTCAGCAATTCAAAACTGTTTACCTGTGATTTCCCCCTCAAGGACTGCCTTATCCAATCCCACACTAAAAGGAGTTCCACATCTGGTGTCCCAAAAGTGGCAAATCAACTACTTCAACCCTCAATCAATATTAAAAAATCATTCAAATACAAGAGATACTCAAATTAAAAATTCATGAGAAATAATAATAATAATAATAATAATAATAAAGATTAACCAACCTGGAATCAGAACATAGAACTGAATCAAAACAATCACCATCATAATCATCATCAAAATCTTTTATTCAATCATACCATTATTATTACCCTATTAAAGGAAACAAGACACCTGTAAATCAAACACCCACAGATCACAGACTACTTATTTCAACCCCAAGAACAGAGAAAAAAGATAAAGAAGAATTAAGGAAGTTTTTCTTCAAGCTTATTCAAGAATCAAAGAAGAAAGAATATTCTAAAAAGGAAATTGAAGGCATAGTTTATCAAGTAGACATGAATCAGCCATCAACATCTGATTTACCACCATTGCCTGAAGATACTGTGGGAGAACAGTATGCAGAGGAAAGTGATGAAGAAGATCAAACTGTACCGATACAGAGTTTGATGAAGCAAATGCAGGACTTATTGTTAACCCAAAGTAAGAAGAAAGGAAAGAGAAAACAGTCGTCAACCTTCACCCCTGGAGGCAGTCCAATTGAATCCACATTACCAAGACATGTCAGACCTGAAGAGTCACCAATATCACCAACACCTGTTCCTAGAGCAACCTCTACCCCAGTAACAGAACAAAGATCACATAATGCTCCAAGAAGAGTATTTGTATCCACACCAACTCACCCAAGCCCGTTACAGCAACAATTATCCAAAGAATTAAGACCCATAGTCAAAATAAAAGCCAAGGATTATAACCTTTGGTTTTAAGGAAAAGAAGTAGAAAGATTCATTAAAAAAGTAGAAAGTATAGCTGAAATTGAAGGTGCCAGTGGAAGAGACATAGCAAGACAAATAGTATTTTGGACAAGAGATGAACAAATAAGCTACCATATTGGAGGAATGCGTGGATATGAGAGTGGTGATTGGGAGCAACTAAAGATTGATATGATAAGAAAGTGGGGAGCAGTTGAACCTGGAAGAAGATACAGGATTTCCTCAATCAATTCTCTTTTTGAGAGAACACAGCAGAGAGGTGGAACTAATAATATTAATCAGTATAGGAAATTCATTGGAGAATATGAATCAATCATCATATATCTCATAAGATATGAATACATTGAAGGGGAAGTGAACCACAATCAGGAAATTCTGGCTAGCCTTTCCCTAGAAGTTCAAGGTTCAATTTACAGAGAAATGATAAAAGCTAAAGTAATGGTGCAAGCTAGAGATGTTGGATATATCATACCAACATTTAAAGTTCTAAAATAATACATTGAACAAGATTTGCAAGCCAAATTCTTAATTCAAGGAAAAGAATTTTCCCAACAAGAATTCAATATTAAACCAAAAGAGAAAGTTAGATTTGAAGAAGATACCTTAGAGGAGGTTTTACAACAAGTTAAGGAGCTTTCCAAAAAAGTCAATACACAAAGTAAGGCACAACCTCAAAGGGAGATTTTCAAAGAGAAAGAGCCACTAAAATAAGTATTATATCAGCTTAAAGGCATATCAGATTCCTATAAACCCCAAAAGCAAAGCTACCAGCCCTTTAATCAAAACTACAAGCAAAGAGATAACTTACCACCAGTTTCTTAAAGTCATATACCTTATCAACCTGCACAATTATTCCAAGGCCCCCAATGAGATGTCATTATTGCTTTGAATATACACATACATTAGAATGGTGTTCACACTTCAATGAAGATATGGAGAAAAGAATTGTAAGGAAACAAGGAAATTCCTTCCTTTTTCCAAATTTCCCTAGAATACAATATTAAAGCTCAGTATGTCCTAGGGAATTAGTCAGAGAATTTGCCAAGGAACAGGCAGAACTTACCAAAAAATTAATGGAAAAATCAGCTACAGCTTCAACGCCAAAGATAGAAGAACCAAATATTATAGAGTTAAAGAAGGAAGAGGCTAAAGCAGCCATAGCTAAAGTTGAAGATTGGGGAAATTGGCAACCACCTATAATATCTTCAGTGAATGATCCCTTTTCAAGAAATTATGGGATAAGAAAAACTAAACAAAGATCTACAAGACAAGAGAACCCAATTCAAGAAAATATAAGATCACATTCAAAAGAGGTGGAAACACCTATCATGAAAAAGCAAAACATACCTAGAGCATATATTGAGGATGATAATAACACAGAAAACAAGACAATTATCCCTACAAAATACAAGAAGCATAAAGTTCAAGATGAAGAGGAAGGACTTGTTAAGAAAAGCCCAAATGATAATACTGAAAATATCACAGAACAAACTAAAATTGAACTCAATTAAAATATTATTGAGGAAGAGAAGAAAGATATCCAAAAAATTATGCCCCAAATTATAAATAAAGTCTTACAACAGAAGATTAACCTTACCTTGGAACAAATCTTGGCCATATCACCTCAATTTATCAATCAATCAAAAAATTTGTCAGATAAAGAAAAGAATTCAATAAACTCAATTGACACAAAAGATATTCAAGTGAATCTTATAAATCATCATTTGCGAGAATATGAAGCACCTGAATTACATTATGCCTGCCCATTGGGATTTATGCAAGTCCATGTTGGAGAAGAAGGATATGAAATCATGGCTTTAGTTGATACAGGCTCTGAATTGAATATAATACCAGAAGATATAGCAGTAAAAGCAGGGTTAACAACAAGATGTATTAACATGAACCTGAAGGGAATTGGTGGTCATTGTACTTCGAAAGTTGGATTAGCAGAATTTATCCCAATTACTATGGTTACTGGGGAGGAAAGAAATCTAAACCTTTTTGTAGCAAGGGGAGCAATGCATACAGTACTTGGAAGACCTTTCCTTGCAGATAATAATATTAGACTGAACTTTTCTTGTAAGGTTTGACTATGAAACAATAAGTAAAAATTACTAATTTATTACTTATTGTACTCTGAATGTCCTTATAAATTGAATAAATAAGATTAAAAATATAATAATAATAAATAATTATTATTATTATGGCGTAAAATAATTATATTATTAAATAAATATAATAATATAATTTATATTATGAAAATATAATATAATAAATAAATATATTAATATAAAATAATTAATATATTAAAAAGCGCTTTATTATTGTTACCAACAAATAATAAAGGCGTAAAAAATTGTTTTTTATTAATAAAAAACAATTAATAACAATAATATTACTAATATTAAAGTTATGAATTAATATAAATACTATTTATATTAATTAAAGAGTTATTGAGAGAGTAATAATAGAGAAATTATTATAATAAGAGAGAATAACCTACTTTTAACACTTAATATAATAATTTTGAAGTATTTTACGCCAAAAAATATAAATACAACTTTTTCAAATTGTATTTACAATAAAAATAAAGAAAATTACAAATTATTCTGGATTTTTACGTGGAAATGAGTTTTAGAGAGATTTTTAACAAAAACAATTAAATAAATGATTTAATCACGTCAAAATAGATGACTATAGCAAGGTGGTCTTTGGTCTTTAATAATATAATGCTTTTATATATAAAGAATAAAGAAAATTACCTTTTGATTTAATTGATTTAATGTTTTTGATGCGTCTGAGGGGAAAATAGAGTAAAAAGAGCTCTATTTATAGTAAATACCTCCCTCCTAGAGTCCAACAGGCTTCTAGTAGACGTGTACTGATCATATCCACTGGAATTGATCAATATTTTAAGGTTTGAGGGTGATTACATCATGATCAAACCATCTTACATCATTATTGCACCATTATTTAAAGTTATCACTGTAACTTTAAGTTTGATGACATCAGAGGCTTGGAAGAACCCCAAATTTCGTGGATTTTATTAGTTTTAATCATAAACTAATAGTATTCACCAATTTTATCACTCTTGTGACTGTTAAACTTAATTTAAGGTTACAATAGGTGATCATAACTGCTCAATTTAAGCTCAAACTTTGATCTTCAATAACTTTTAAGATTTACACGCTACAGCAATTCAGAGAGTGAATTCTGATAGCCTGGCATAACCTTATTATGCTGCCAAGAGCTTATCATTACATCATCAAAACTCTAATTTTGATGATTTTTCTTGTAACTCATCTTTTCTGTCAAAATTCAATATTTTAAACTTCAAACCTTGATTTCAGGGGGTTATACCCTGAATTTAATAATAAGAATTACATCATTCTTCACGAATGAACTAGTAGAATCCAACTGTATACTTTTTTTTAAGTTTGGATCACTTTCACAACAAAGTGGTCAACAGCTCTGTTGATTTTTATCAATATTTCATCATAGGTTTTAACCTTGTTTATAATTTGTAAAATAAAGTTCATATCTGTGTTCTTACAGTAATTACGTGGTAACTTTATTTTTGGTTCATCATTCTATCATGTATAGTTTAGAAGATATTAGCTATGATCCTTGAATATATGCGTTGACCAAAAAAGTGCATATATTCAGGATAATTCCTTAAGTATTGACTTTGAGAATTAGCTTATTAATTGTTTTATGTGTGGATTTTTATGGGGAATCCACTGGTACAATTTATTTCACATTTTGTTTCATTTGTTTCTGAGATAAATAGGATTTTATGGTTTTTATAAGGTATTATACCTTATAATTCATTAAATATTGACTTCACAGACATGCCATAAAAATGGTATATGTGTATTTTTCCATGAGGAATCCAATGGTATAATTTATTTTACATGTTTTATTCATTGGTTTTTAAGTTAAACCAATTTTTGTGTTAATTTATGGTATTTTTTGTATATTTAAGTAATTAATTTTAATGTATAATTATTCTAAGTAATTTTAGTATAATTATATTAAAGGTATAATTATTCTTAATCTTTTTGTGACCTTATTGGGTATGTGGTCATATCTCAAAGGCTCACATTCCCTACCACCAAAAAAGATTGTACCACAATCTGATATGTATGATAAGGGTATCATCCACTGTCCTACCTCTTCAATAGACTTTGTTAGTCTTGAAGCTCAATAATGCTTAACTTTTTTATTTCTCAGGTTTTCTTTCATGTCTGAACCTTCTTAGTAGTTTATCAGCATTTGTTATATCTTTCTCAAGTAGCCATTCATCTTCTTGAGTTGAATTTCTATACCTTACAAGGTATTCTCTTTCTTTTTTGTTTCTTGTCCTTCTTTCTTTAAGGACTTTTACTATTTTCTTTTCCTCTCCTTCTTCCAAGGGGGGAATCTCAAGTGGGGGTTTATTTCTTAGTGGAAATAACTCTTTGTCACTTGAACTGTAAGGTTTTATCAGACTTACAGGGAAAGTTGGGTGTTTGTTCATTAGTTCACCTGTGAGTTCCAATTGCACAGCATTGGGTCCATGAAGTGCTTTTATCATAAATGGTCCTGCAAAGGAATCTTTCAATTTCTTTGGGCCTTTTATGTTATTGAAATTAAGGGTTGATACTAAAACCAAGTCCCCTATTTTGAAATCAGGTGGCTTATGACTTTTATCCCATCTTTCTCTTGCATATTTAAAAGAATCTTGCATGCATCTGTTTGCATGGTGTCTTGCTTTGTCAAGCATTATCTTGAAGCTGCTTGCTGTTGGATGTATATCCACTAAGTCCTTTTTGAGGGTATCATAAGGAAGTCTTGGATTCCAACCTTTCTCTAGCATTTCTGGTGTTTTGCCAGTAGAAGAATGGATTGATGTCTTATATGCCAATTCAAGTGCTGGTATTAGTGTACACCAATCATGGGTAAAACCATCAGAATCTTTGAATTCTAGCCCATAAGCACAGAATCTTCTGATCATATCCTCTAGGGTCTGTATCATTCTTTCTGCTAAACCATCAGTTTGAGGATGATAAGCTGTTGAGAATGATAACTTTGTCCCAAACAGGTTATGGAGATTTGTCCATAATGCTGAAGTG
The DNA here is from genome assembly GCA_023105745.1 of Austropuccinia psidii. Classification (NCBI taxonomy): domain Eukaryota; kingdom Fungi; phylum Basidiomycota; class Pucciniomycetes; order Pucciniales; family Sphaerophragmiaceae; genus Austropuccinia; species Austropuccinia psidii. Next base: position 28,276,539 of record JALGQZ010000007.1, on the reverse strand, counting down.
AACTTTGGGTCTCTGTCACTTATAATATTTTGGAATAAGCCTGTATGGCTAATGACTTTATTCCATATCATTATGGCTGTATCCATAGCTGTGTCATCTTTATGACATGGTAAGAACATGGGAGTTTTGCTGTATCTGTCAACTAGCACTAGGCATGCATTATAACTCCTGTCTCCTCCTGGAGGTAAGGCTGTTACCCAATCCATATGAACTATTTCCCATGGGGATTTTGGTTCTTGGATTTGGATCATCATTCCAAATTTCTTTCCTGTGGCTCTGTTGGCTTTTTGACATCTGTCACAGGTCTGGCAGTACTCTGCAACATCTTTCTTCCAATTTGGCCACCAAGAACAGGTTTTCACCCTCTCTAGTGTCCTATCTTCTGAGAGATGTCCAGATGCAACACTATCATGACACTCATGTAAAATGGTGTTTATTAGTGTTCTGTCTGTTAAGGCCATAACACATGTATGTTTTGTTCTATGGTAAAGGATTCCATCAAGGAGGTGAAATCTTCCTTCATCATATGCCTTTTTCCATATTTCATCTAGTTTTGATGAAAGTGATGGATCTTTGCAGTCTTTCATTAGAAGTTGGCTTAAGATATGGCAATTTTTGTCTGTCTTATAGCTTTCTTTAACTTGGTTAAAGAATTCTGTGCCAATGTCTGTAACACATATTCCTTCTATATGGTGCTCTTCTTGTGGTACCCATGCTGGATTGTCAGGGGTATTTGCTAGAGCCCATCTGCTGAGACCATCTGCATTTTTGTGAATATTTCCAGATTTATGAACAATAGTCATATTTCCTCTATATTCCTGGATAGCAATTTGCCATCTTAGCATATGTCTGTTTGGAGTCTTCATATTTAATAGTGATTTCACAGCATTACAGTCTGTGATTACATCAAATACTGTGCCATCCAAATAATAATGCAATTTTTCTAAAGCCCACACTAGGCATAAGCATTCCATTTGGCTTGCTCCATACCTTGCTTCTGTTGGCTTTATTTGCCTTGAAATGAAACAAATTGGTCCTTCCACTGGTTTATCATTGATAATTTGTGTTTGGTGAAGTGCAGCACCTAGTCCTTCTCCACAAGCATCAATGTACAGTTTGAAGGGTAGTTTCCAATCTGGCATTAGGAGAAATGGGGCATTTGTTAAGGAATTTTTCAATTCTTCATATGCCTTGACTCTTTCTTCTGTCATCTCATAGACTGTTTGTTGGTCACATAGCTTATACAAGGATTTAGCAATCTTTGCAAAGTCCTTTATATGCTGTCTATAGTAACCAGCAAATCCTAGAAATGATTGCATTTCTTTTTTGGTTTGAGGCATTGGTTTAAGTAGTACTGCTGCTACTTTATTTTTGTCTATGCCTAGACTAAGTCCAGATACCACATGTCCTAGTGCTTTTAATTCACTATATGCAAAATGACACTTTTTCAATCAAATTTTCATATTCACTTGAACTATTTTCTGTAGTACCCTTTCTAGTCTTGTAAGGTGATTTTCCCAAGTTTCTGAGCAAACTATAATATCATCAATATAGATAATTAACCATCCTTCTGATAATTCTTCAGGAAATAAGGTATTCATCATTCTTTGATAATGGGAAGGTGCATTTTTTATCCCAAATGGCATTCTTAAGTATTCAAAAATTCCACAATGGACTATTATTCTTAGTAGTTTCTTGGCATTGTCTGTTAAGACATTTTGATGAAAACCTTTAAGAGCATCCATAGCTGTGATGAACTTAGCTTGTGACAATTGGGTCAATGTCTCATGGATTCTGGGTATTGGATATCTGTCTGGAATGGTATAGGTATTCAGGGCTCTGAAGTCTCCTACCATCCTTGACTTTCCATTATGCCAAGTTATAATGACAGGTGTAGTAACTTCTACTTGTTCATTATGTCCAACCTTTCTTAATACTCCAAGGTCCATTAATTCTTTAATGTGTACCTCTAAGGCTTCTCTAGCTCTTGGACTGGCTGGATAAGCAGGTCTTCTTAATAAAGGTAGGTAAGGCTTTTCTACATTAAGAATTATATCCACTTCATGTCCAATTATGGCACCTAGTGGCTCTTTGTCAGTTGCAAAGGCATTTTTATACTTAAATAAGAGGTCAATCAATTTTTCTTTCATTTTTTCTGTTAATTCTTGATTGAATTCTGCCTCTTTAAGTTGTTCAGATATAAAAATTTCTTTTTCTGGAATTTTTTCTTCCTTCTTAATAACTGTGATTTGTTTTTTGTTATTTAAGAAGCCAAACTTTTGTCTTTTGTTATCTCCTATGGTAAAATATCTGTCTTTTTGGTTGGAGATATCTATACCATAGATTGATAAGTAGTCATTCCCAAGTATGAAATGATTACTAGTACAGTTGTCCATTACTACAAATTCTACTTTAATTCTAACACATTGTGAGGGATGAGGAAAAATTAGTGTTAAATCAATTATTCCAAGGGGCTTCATGCTCTCACTTGCACTACTAAATTTGACACCTTGTATTGGCATAAGTTTTTCTTGCCAATTTGGGACAATGGTTTTTAAATAACTTTTGCCAACACAAGTGCAATATGCTCCTGTATCCAAGTTAACTTTTCCTTCCTGGTTATCAACCATAACAATACTTATACTTGATTTTCCAGCTGTATATCCCATTCCTCTTGCAGGTTTGGTTCTATACATTTTGGCATCTTGTATGTTTGTCAGGTTTGTGTCAGATGTTCCAACTTGTGGTAAGTTTGAATTAACATCCAGTACTTCATAAATTAAGTCAATATTATTAATTTGTGCATTAATTATATTGATTTCATCACTTTCAGAGCTTTCTGACTCTTCTGTCTCTTTTTCAGAGTCAGATTCCTCTTCTTTGTCATTGTGGCTTTCTGTTTCCACAATTTCATTAATTTTTGCTTTTTTAAGGCAATTATTGGCTAAGTGTCCAATACCTCCACATTTATGGCATTTTCTTTGCTCATTATTGTTGGATGTATTGGGCTTAAAGGATTCTTTTGATTTATCTTTTCTGATAAATGGTTTATTTGGGCTTTTAATGTCCAATTTTTTCCAAGTCCTGCCAATTTTTGTTCTTGTCACTATATCTTCTAGTGCATTTATATACTCTTCTGTGGAGCATGGTTCTATACATCTGCTTCTTAGGGCATGTTCTAGTTCCCCTCCACATTTTTTAAGTATTTTCATATGCACCATCTTCTGTGACATTTCTGGGTATAGTGCATTAAGTCTTTCAACTTGTTTTAAGAACCAAGTTAAAGGTTTGTCTTTCTCTGGGTCAAAGAAAGAGTTTTCAAATGCATTTTCTATCTTATACCTCCAGGCATCATTTGCCCACTTGGTGATTATTTCTTGTTTCCACCAAGACCAGGTATTTTTACCATTTGTTTGTCTTATGCCATAATACCATCTTTTTGCAGATTTCTCAAACAAAGAATGTAATCTTGCAGTGATTAATTCATCTGGTATGGCATAATCTTCTTGTAACATGTCAATTGTTTTAATGAATGACATGTGGTCATATTCACCTTCTCCTGTGAATGTTGGCCATTCTTTCAGTTGAGGTACTTCCTTCATTAAGACTTGGTTATTATCTTGGTGACTCAAGTCTGTTATGAAAGGATTTGACAATTCCTCTTTTGTTTTAACAGGGCTTCTTATATGAGAAAATGGTGTTGATAACTTTGGCATATTTAAATTAGCCTCATTAATTTTATCCATTTTTTCAGTGATAAGTCTTATTTCACTCTGAATATCATCTTTCAGATGCATTCTTGCTTCATCACTTTTTTCCACATGTTCCAAAAGTAATTTTTGGTGTGATGAAGTCTTTTCTTCAAATTTTTCTACAGAAATACTTAATTTATTCAATTTTTCTGTAAGATTGTCAATACTCACATCATAATTGATTGTCAAAGTTTTGTCTTTGATATCTTTTATGTATTTATACAATTGTTGTTGTCCTTGGATTAATTTTTGAGTATTGTCAATTAAATTCTTAGGTTTATTATTCTCAACAATAAGCTTAATGTTGTCAATTTCTTTCTTGTTTTGCACAACAATTTTTGTTAAAGAAGATAAATTGTTATTTATTTCTTGTAGTGATAATAAACTGTCTTTAATTTCTTTTAGAGGTAATAAACTATTTTTAATTTCTGTTAAAGTATTTACAACATCTTTGGACAAGGTTATTGCTTTGGGAAATGAGGTTGTCTCATTCTTTGCTCTTCCTTGTCCTTGAATTCCATCAAGGTTCTGGCCATGTTGAAAACATTGTCCATGGCATCCTTTTGGATTCTTGGGATTCTGTAACTTGGGGAATATGGTTTCCTCCAATGCTTTTTCTTGTTCTTCTTCCCTTCTTGGGGAAGTGGGTTGGCTTGGGGCTTGCTGGTAGAAGCTACTGGGGCTTCTTCCTTGGTTGCTTCCCTCTTTTTGGCATGGTAATCCTTGATTTTTTTGATTTGAGGTTTGGATGACAGTGGATTCCATCCATTGGAGTATTTCACTATCTCCTCCTCTTTGAGGAACTTTTTCAGGATGTGCCAGGAGTTCATCACTCCTTGGTGTATTTGAGGCAACATTTCCCAATCTTTGTCTTTGTACACTGTGCAATACTGCTTGTACTGGCTCATGTAGATGTCTATTTGAGCCCTCTGAATGTGATTTGTACCTGTTTGAGTTACTCATACTTAGTTCTAATTCAGGCTCAGATATCATGGGCATTTCTGGGACTTGCCTTTGGGATAAGGCACTTCCTTGTGTGGATTCTGTTCCACTGGGGATATTGCCCTTTCTTTTCCCTTTTGAGGGATCAATTCTACCTCTGAGTCCAGCTCCATCTGATTGGATGGAGTATTGGGAACCTCTTCTGGTAGTCATAATTAAAGAATAAGAAAAAATAAAAGTATTTTAGAATAAAAATTCTTTTATGGCAATTATAAAAAGAGGTTCTCACCTTCAGAGTCTTGAATGGTGGGTCCTGGAAAGTCTAATTTCTTAGCTTTCTTTCTTTTGGTGATAACTGGTGTTGGAGAACTTTGACAAGTTTCTTCCACCAACCTCTTAACAGTAGCTTGGTTATCTTCTGTTGGGTTATCTTCAAACACTAAAAAAGACAAATAAATATAAGTCTTTATATAAGAAGTGTTATTTTTGGCAAGATATGGCAATTTTCCACGTAGAAATTGCTTTATATCTTAAAAAATTGAAATAAAATAAAGAAATGAATAAAAAATGAATAAAAATAACTTTTTTTATTGGTTTTTAATATTTTTTAATATTTTTTATGTATTTTTTATTTTTTAAAGAATAAAATAAAAAAGAATATGATTCTTATAAAATTAAATTATAATAAAATTATTTTTAATTTATAAAATATCTTTTTTAATCACTAGAGTCACTCAAAGAAAGTTCTTGCAAGTCTAAGGATGTGAAAAACCACGTGTAAGACAGTACAATTGCTTTCCAAATGCCTCAATAGCTTTTAAAATCAATAAAATATAAAATTATTATATAATTTATTATTGGATAAACCCAAATAGAATCTTTTTAAAGGTCTTTTAAGTAAATATCACGGCCAGGCCCCCAAATGTAAGGTTTGACTATGAAACAATAAGTAAAAATTACTAATTTATTACTCATTGTACTCTGAATGTCCTTATAAATTGAATAAATAAGATTAAAAATATAATAATAATAAATAATTATTATTATTATGGCGTAAAATAATTATATTATTAAATAAATATAATAATATAATTTATATTATGAAAATATAATATAATAAATAAATATATTAATATAAAATAATTAATATATTAAAAAGCGCTTTATTATTGTTACCAACAAATAATAAAGGCGTGAAAAATTGTTTTTTATTAATAAAAAACAATTAATAACAATAATATTACTAATATTAAAGTTATGAATTAATATAAATACTATTTATATTAATTAAAGAGTTATTGAGAGAGTAATAATAAAGAAATTATTATAATAAGAGAGAATAACCTACTTTTAACACTTAATATAATAATTTTGAAGTATTTTACGCCAAAAAATATAAATACAACTTTTTCAAATTGTATTTACAATAAAAATAAAGAAAATTACAAATTATTCTGGATTTTTACGTGGAAATGAGTTTTAGAGAGATTTTTAACAAAAACAATTAAATAAATGATTTAATCACGTCAAAATAGATGATTATAGCAAGGTGGTCTTTGGTATTTAATAATATAATGCTTTTATATATAAAGAATAAAAAAAATTACCTTTTGATTTAATTGATTTAATGTTTTTGATGCGTCTGAGGGGAAAATAGAGTAAAAAGAGCTCTATTTATAGTAAATACCTCCCTCCTAGAGTCCAACAGGCTTCTAGTAGACGTGTACTGATCATATCCACTGGAATTGATCAATATTTTAAGGTTTGAGGGTGATTACATCATGATCAAACCATCTTACATCATTATTGCACCATTATTTAAAGTTATCACTGTAACTTTAAGTTTGATGACATCAGAGGCTTGGCAGAACCCCAAATTTCGTGGATTTTATTAGTTTTAATCATAAACTAATAGTATTCACCAATTTTATCACTCTTGTGACTGTTAAACTTAATTTAAGGTTACAGTAGGTGATCATAACTGCTCAATTTAAGCTCAAACTTTGATCTTCAATAAATTTTAAGATTTACACGCTACAGCAATTCAGAGAGTGAATTCTGATAGCCTGGCATAACCTTATTATGCTGCCAAGAGCTTATCATTACATCATCAAAACTCTAATTTTGATGATTTTTCTTGTAACTCATCTTTTCTGTTGAAATTCAATATTTTAAACTTCAAACCTTGATTTCAGGGGGTTATACCCTGAATTTAATAATAAGAATTACATCATTCTTCACGAATGAACTAGTAGAATCCAACTGTATACTTTTTTTTAAGTTTGGATCACTTTCACAACAAAGTGGTCAACAGCTCTGTTGATTTTTATCAATATTTCATCATAGGTTTTAACCTTGTTTATAATTTGAAAAATAAAGTTCATATCTGTGTTCTTACAGTAATTACGTGGTAACTTTATTTTTGGTTCATCATTCTATCATGTATAGTTTAGAAGATATTAGCTATGATCCTTGAATATATGCGTTGACCAAAAAAGTGCATATATTCAGGATAATTCCTTAAGTATTGACTTTGAGAATTAGCTTATTAATTGTTTTATGTGTGGATTTTTATGGGGAATCCACTGGTACAATTTATTTCACATGTTGTTTCATTGGTTTCTGAGATAAATAGGATTTTATGGTTTTTATAAGGTATTATACCTTATAATTCATTAAATATTGACTTCACAGATATGCCATAAAAATGGTATATGTGTATTTTTCCATGAGGAATCCAATGGTATAATTTATTTTACATGTTTTATTCATTGGTTTTTAAGTTAAACCAATTTTTGTGTTAATTTATGGTATTTTTTGTATATTTAAGTAATTAATTTTAATGTATAATTATTCTAAGTAATTTTAGTATAATTATATTAAAGGTATAATTATTCTTAATCTTTTTGTGACCTTATTGGGTATGTGGTCATATCTCAAAGGCTCACATTTCTCAACAGAAGTGTGAAATATTTAGCTACATAGAGCCAGATGGTAGAAGACTTTGTTTACCAATTTGTTCACCACAAAAGGTTGGATGGAGAGAAGACCCACCAAAAGCAATGGAAGTTTGTGGATTTTCAAAGCTTGAAAAGTTTAATGAGCTAAAAGAGGAAGAAAATGAAACAAAAGGGTTACTTACTGAACAGGAATTTCCTTTGGAAGGCTACATCAATCTGAAGCCTCTCAGTAATTTTAATTGTAATATAACAAATAAGGTGTTAAGTCAATAAAATCAATTTTTACCTCAGAATGTCAATTGGTATGGAGTTTTGAGTAAAACTAAAACAAAAAAGTTAGAGAAAACAAAAGATAAACACAGTCAAGAAGATAGAAAGTATCTTTGGATGACCAAGAATAAGAAAATAAGACCGAGATTAAAAAACCAGTTGGAACAGCAATATCAATATTTAACACAAAGTAATGACTGTACAGGACATATGATAAATGAAAAAAGTGAACACTCTAATATTAAGCACAAAAATAAGCTTTATGAAACAACAGTTAAATTCAGGGACAAACCTGAAGATAATACTCTGAGATTTCAATAAATTAACTCTATTATTTTCAATATATTTCCTATTTTATAAAGAGTTGTGTTAAAAAATAATTATAAAATAAAAACAAATATAAAAAATACAAAAAAAATATAAAAAATACAAAAAAAATGAAAATATAAAATATAAAAAAAAGAGTTTTGAAATAAAGGTTTTGGCCTCATCTTTTCAATGTAAAAGTATCAATATATATGAATAAATATATATAATAATAGTAATAATAATGACCAATGATACATATTAGGCCCAGCATGGCCTTGAACTGCAATTCAACTATTTAATTACTCTTTCTCTTATTCTATTATAAATCAAAATATCAAAAAAGAAAAATTAACACATGCAAGGACCAATGATACATATTAGGCCCAGCATGGCCTTAAACTGCAATTAAACTATTTAATTACTCTTTCTCTTATTCTCTTTTGAATCAAGACATCAAGAAAAATATATTAACACATGCAAGGACCAATGATACATATTAGGCCCAGCATGGCCTTAAACTGCAATTCAACTATTTACTTACTCTTTCTCTTATTCCATTTTTAAATCAAAATAACAAAAAAAATTAGCACATGCAAGGAACAATTATACATAATTGGCCCTGCATGGCCTTAAACTGCAATTCAACTATTTCCTTACTCTTTCTCTTATTTTATTTTAAATCAAAATAACAAAAAAAGTTAACACATGCAAGGAACAATTATACATAATTGGCTCTGCATGGCCTTAAACTGCAACTCAATTTCAATTTTAGTTAATTGATTTTTCCAAATATAATTTATAATTAAAACATCAACATAAAAAAAAAAAACTTCAAATACATGAAAGGCCCAGCATGGCCTTAAACTGCAACCCAATTTTCTCATAATAATAAATTTTTAATATTAAAGTGACGATGTCAAGATTTTCTAGCCAAAATAAATAAACTGAAAATTCAAAAGAAGTGTTATAATAATAATACAAAAATTACAAATAGTAAAAATAAAATATTAGGTATATCTAAAAAACTTCAATAACCACTGGCTTTTCAAGAAAGAAATCAGTCCTTTTAGTGTACAGGAATATTAAAAGGAGTTCCAAACAAAACATTAAACCGCATATACAAAATGAAGTATGCAACACCCACAATAAAATACACAACCCAGCTCACAAGGAAGGGTTACCAGATTTTAAATTTAGGTTGTTTTTGGGTTTTTTTAAAAAAATTTAGTTTTTTTAATTTTTTTATTTCTCTAAAAAAACTTAGAAAAAAAAGAGACTGATAACCCCCCCTTCCCCCCTTGCTTTCAAAAGAAAATGAATATCTAAAACAAATATACAGCTAAAAAAACACTCAAAGAAAAGATACAAATAAAATAATAAATTAATATTAGACATATCATAGCATTATGATATTAATAATACAAGAATATAAAAGAATTAAATTCTGAGGAATGATATATAATCTCAATAAATAATACTTTAAATAAAATATTGTTTCAATTTCATAATATTTTTTATTTATATCAAAATAATGTTATGGAAACAATATAATATCAAATTAAATAAATAAAATAATAGCTATAATAAAAGGGATATGTCCCTGAATGATGAATAAATATAAATAACATTATGGGTTGAATGTTATAATATTCAGAATAACATTTTTACCTTGAATATATATTTTTATAGATATTATCAAGGTTAATTAAAAAACAAATACATAGAGGCAACTGGCCAGGTTGACCCTACATATTTTATTCCTTAATATCACTTTATAAAAGTAGTAATAACTTAAAATAATATTCAAATTAATAAGATAATGAATAAAAAAAGAATTATAATAAAATAATTATGGGAAGAGAAATTGGAGAAGAATCTTGGAAAAGTAGCTCCTTTTATATTGAAGAAAAAAATATTTGGCTCACCCACAACTTGGCCTTCATAGCACTAAAAACAACATTAAAAGTTGTTCCCTTGCATTTTTTTTAGGTTTAATTTAATTTTTAATTAATCTTTAATTAATTTTAAGGTTTAATTTATTTTATAATTTATCTTTTTAATTAATTTTAAAGTTTCCTTTATCTTAAATTTGATTTTATATCAATAAATAAAAAAAAAAGAAATAAATAAATATAAATCTAAATAACTACAAATAAAAATTGAATTAAACAAAATAATTAAACAAACAAAAGTAAATAGAAACAAATAAACAAACATAGATAAATAATACATAAATAGTGAATAAATATAAATAAATATAAATTAATATAAATAAATATAAATAAATATAAATTAATATAAATAAATATAAATAAATATAAACAATCATTAATAAATACAAACAAATCTAACCAAAAAATAAATAAATAAATAAATTGAAATATCTTTTGCTTAAAAAAAAAAAAGGCGGAATTACACAAATAGTAGATTTTTCACTTTACAACACGGTACTGTATTAAATAATAATAAATACAAAAAAGCCTCTTCGCAATCAAATTTGAAATACTTTACATTACTGTACAGCACTGTACTGTACTGTACAGTACACATTACTATACTGTTTAACATTGAATTACACTTAAAAAAAAAACTTTCAATGCGATTCAAATTAGAATAAAAAGAGAAACATAACAATATAAAAAAAAATATTATTAAATATAAGTTTAATAATTTAAATAAAAAAAAAAGAATATTATTATAATTTTTTTTTCAAAAAGAAAAAAAAAATAAAAATAAAAAAATAGATGCGACTTACTGTAGTTGTTAGTGGTGTACTTGTTGATATAAAAAAAGAAATATATAAAATAAATAAACAGGCAATTGTAATAAGATTATTTATAAAAGAAAAGGAAATAAAAAGAGAAAGAAGATAGGACAGCACACAATAGTACTTTACAGTAAACCTATAAAAAAAAAGAAAAAAAGCCATCACCATCGAATAACAAGACAGTACAAGATCAGCACTGTACTGTACAGTGCCCTCCAACAAACCTTTGAACACTTTTTTTTCATGTTTTTTTTTTCTTATTTTTTTTTTCTCACAATTGTCTCTCATGTCTCACAAGGGTATATGGAAGAGTCAAGAACTTTTCTTTGTATGATTACGCATGTGTTGGTTTTAAATCAAACTAATAATAAAAATACTTGTATAGATAGTAATACAAAAAAAATGACTAATATTAAAATAAAGCTCCTACCATCGGGTAGGAGCTCCATTTTTATCCACGACCATTTGCATTCTTGCAGGCATGGATACAAGTAATGCCTCTAAGTGATCGAAAGGCATTGTATCCCAAATGATGTGAATGGCTTTGCTCAACTCGTCCATTGTTTTTGGGTTGAAAAGGTTGGTAACGACAAACTTCATTTTATACCAAAGGTTTTCAATCGGGTTGAGGTCAGGTGAGTTGGGAGGCCAAGCAAATTTTTGAATTTGATGATCTTGACGCCAGTGTTGGCTGGCAAGGGCAGTATGGATGGGAGCTCCATCCTCCATTAATGTGAGCTCTTCACGATTTGCTGCTACTCCGACTTCAACCAATTCGTCCATGAATGGCAATAAACCAGGTTCGTAAATGTTATCGATAAAGTCCACTGCCCTACGTTGCCCCGGTGGCATTATAATAAGTTCGGATTGAATCAGTCCACACATGGCCCCCCAAATCATCATTGATCGACAACCTGATTAATGATTGACTGCCATTGATTCAAGGTCGAATTTTTGTTCAGGTGTTTGCCAAACTTGCTTTTGGGTTACAGGCTCGCCTAGTTCAAACGAAGATTCGTCCATCCAAACAACTCGGGGCCAATTGTTAATGGTCCAATGGAGGTGAGCACGTGCAAATTCTAGTCGTTGTTCCATGTGGCGAGGACTGAGATATGGTTTCTTAACGGCAATACAAGACCTTTTACCAAGGTGATGTATTGCCTTGCAAATAGTATTGAGAGAAACATTGGTGGTGATAAGATTTTTGATTGAGACAAGTGTCTCTCGACGATGTTGCTGAAGGACTCGGCCAAGTTCTCGCAAGTCACAATCATTTAATTTTGGAGGTTGGCCAGGTATTGGGAGGTTTTCTAAATGACCTCGCTCTTGAAATCTTTGTATGGTATCATGAACAGTTGTTGGAGGAACAACCAAAAAGTTTGAAATTGTTCAGATCGATGCCCCTGCTTTGCACATCCCAATGATTCACCCTTGGTCTATAGGATTGTGATACGGTGGCATAATAATAATTCATGTATTTAGTATGTCTTTGAAGTTTTCAAACCGAAGCATTCAAAAAAACTTACCATTTATCTTGGTGACTGGTATAAATAGCCATAACACAAAGCAACAGCCAGACAGAGGCAAGAAGAAATCAAAGCAATCCCCGAAGATGATTGGTCGAAAACTGACCAATGACTATCATTGGTCAGAAAGAACATATCCAATCGTTGATGCTGATTGGTTAGAAGAAAAGAATATTTGCAACAAAAAATACAAAAGGAGAAATAAGAGAAGGAAGGAGGGGAGATGAGTGCAAGATGATGGTGGAAGTTAGGACAAAAAGTCTGCGACTTCAGAAAAAAAAAATTAAAAAATTAATTTTAAAGTTTTGTTTGAAGGAAAAAAAAAATGTTCGTAGGTTTGTTGGAGGGCACTGTACAGTACTATTCTACTCTACTATAGAAAAAAAATAGAATCATTAAAAAAGAAGAAACCATCGCGATTTAAAATCAAGTAAAAAGTGCAGTACTGTAGTACTTTAAATCTTATCTACTGTATTAAATTAAAAAAAAATACACTACATTGATTACAAAAGAAAAACATTATACACACCCAATTCAACTTACAATAAAAACTATAGATATGAAATCCAAAAAAAAAATTGCAATATCAAATAAAGTACTGAACAGTACAGTGCATTACAGTTGTACTTTAAAACTGGTAGACTGTAATAAAAAGTGAATGAAATAAGAATCAAAATAAAAATCAATTTTTTTAAAATTAAAAAAAAAATATTACAATGATGCACTTTACTGTAATTGACACTTAGCATTATAAAAAATAAAAAATAAAAACTTAATCATTCACACAAAATTATATTTCATTATAACCAACTTGTTTTTTTCTTTGTTTTCTCTTTTTTTTATAATCGTTATTATGCTCTATTATTGTTAGAAAAAATGAGAAATATATATTAAATAATATACAATATATATGTATAATAACATAAATAAAATCAAAAAAAATATTAAAGCTGTAGGTGTATAATGATTATATAGTTCATGCCAAATAATTTTAATTTAGAATTAGATCCTTCAGTATGATAAAAAATAATAATATTTAAAATAAACATCAATAGTGACAGTATCATCATAAAAACAAAAACAAATCAAATTAAAAAATCAATAATTTTATTTTAATCAAGCTGCAAACTCACTTACTAATTACTACTTAATTAAGCCTATACAATTACCTAATCAAAAAAAGATGTGGTTATAAATATTGAAAATTAAGAAATATACAAATATACAAGTCTCTGTGGAATATGAAGATTAATATTATGAAATAAATGAAAAAATCAAGTATATGTAGAAAGAACAATAATAATAAAAATTAGAAGGTCCCCCATGACCTAAAACTGGCAAATTATTACTCTACTTATTATTCATTTTAATAAATACTTGATTTTTAATGATAATTATATGATAATCTATAAAAATCTTCATTACCATTATAGTAGAATCTTAAAACAAGCAGGTCCCCCATGACCTAAACTGGAAAATTATTTCTTTAATTTTTCATTATTTTAATTGATACTTAATTTCAACTCATATGATACTCTATAAAGATACTCATGACCACATCAATTATACAATTTATCACAAGGACAATTATAATTGGACCTTAAACAAGCTGGTCCCCCATGACCTAAAACTGGAAAATTATTCACATACATATGATTTATTTTAGTTAACACCTAATTTCTAAACATAATTAAATGATACTTTATAAGGACATAAATCAGCATATAAGCGATAAAGCTTACTTTAAGATCCATTAGAGTAGAATCTTAAAACAAATAGGTCCACCATGACCTTAAACTGGAATTTGTTATTTTAAATATCTCAATATTACCCCAACAGAAATTATTGGATTAACAACTCCAAATTTATACTTCAAAGGATGAAAAAAACAGTATTCATATATACAGAATAGACAGAAAAACATTGAAAAAAAATCAACATAAATAAAAAAAAAAACTTCAATAATAATAAATTAGCCATATTTAAAAAGAAATCAAGATTCCATTGATAAAAGATCATCACAAAAGAAATGATTTACATAAGTAAAAATGGAGAGGGGGCTGTAACCCCCAGTAATAAAACTTAATCATGAATCCATTAAAACATGAAGAAACAAATACAAAAAAATAACAGAAAATAATTCTAATGAGGGCAGCCCTCAGAATTTAAAAGTTCAGTTTCAATTGAACAATTCCAAGATCATACCAATTTGAAGAAAGGAAGTTTCTTAAACCTTTTTATTGTCTCAAAAATTAATTTTTATCAATATCTAAGACAAAGAATCAAATAATAATAATAAATAGCCCCTGAACCATTATATCCAAAAAATAGGACTCAGGAGGGTCCTAAGCATGACCCTAAACTGCAGACTTTGCTCATGATGACAAAGGACTGTCCTTGTATGACATTAAAAGACAGGATTGACTAACCTTAAAGCAATAATTAAGAGGAAAGAATTATTAAATAAGAACATTTCTTTCAGATTATTTGTCAAAATTAAAGAGAAGATGAATATAGAATACTCATTGGAAAAATAAACAAACTCTCAACATATTGAATGATCAAAGGAATTGCAATACCTGAATACTGAAAATTTTGAAATGCATAGAAATCTTCATGAGCCTCAAATGAAGCTCATTGATTTCAATATTGGAGAAATAAACAAGCATCAAAAATGAAGAGCTATGAAGAAAATTTAAAAGTCCTGAAAATAGGAGAAACTTAAAATAATGAA